>OU779863.1:29222969-31722969 GCA_916999025.1 Orgyia antiqua
ACTCTTGCTATTAAAAGCCAAGATAACCGTGAAATATAAAATAACTACCGCTTTTATTGGCTCACTAGCTGTTGCCCGCTACTTCGTACGCGTGGAATTTAAAAAAACAATCCTTAACAAATTATACAAAAAAACCATAGTTCGACAATACTCTATCTAGTATAGAAACCGCGTCAAAATCTTTTGCGTAGTTTTGAAGATATAAGTTCACATATGGACATACAGAAACAACGACTCTGTTTTATAATAAGTAAAAATAGCGTGATGATTTGTAACCTGTTATGAGGCTTATGCTATACTTAGTTGTAGTTGTAACTTTCATTATTTAAAACCCATTAGGCCACGTACATTTTGCAAACATTATACCCTATCAACAGGGCCGCGCCGACACTGCAGCGCCTGTGTGCGAAACCTATGAAGCGCCTCTTTTTAACCGACTGCCAAAAAAGGAGGAGTTCGAATCCAAGTCCGGCTGTATTATTTTTTTAGAGATTTTGTTTGACTTTAGAGAGATATGAGATAAGAGTTGTTCTTGAGGAAGGTTGCCTATTGAAAGATCGTCACTTTATGCTCAGAACAGAATACGTGTTTTTAAAATAATGTATAACAAACATAATTTTGATGACGGCCGCGGTGCGTTGTCTTTTTGTGTTGGCGCTTGTGTGCGCCGCACTCTTCGCACATAGGGGCGGCTCGACCCTGCCTATCAATACTGCTTACCCGCTTTGCTAGTTTGCTTATTTATATATTATAAATATGCATATGGCGTTACGTCCGCCTGTACAATATTTTGTCTGAAGTATGAAAATAAATAAAGAATCGCGCTAGATTTAGAATAAAAAGTAGCGTCCGTAAAAATAAATTATTATAAAGGAATAAATATATCATTGGAATAGAATACATAAAATATTGACAGAATACATAAAGATATTGATAGAATAATATTAAATGATAGATTTATTGCAATTAAAGCTGTTGATTTTCACATTTATTTATCCCTTACATTCACCCCTCGATCTGAGAGGTGGCAGACAAAGAATACATCACCACCCCACTTACTTGAGGGTACTGTAAGAGCCTGCTAATTGATACTATATGTAGCTAAGATCAACTATGAGAGATGGAAATCTGAAATCTAATCTCTATGTGAACAGCCTTGGTCAGCGCGGCATAATAGAAGAAAAGCCCTCCTATAGCATGTATAATTCATTCATGCTTATAGTGAGCAGATAAGGTGGGAAATGTATGCAAAAAAAAAGAAGAAATAAGTCCCTTACCGTTGTCGTTTGTTCGTCTAAGTCACAACACTAATTACACTCCACGGAATATACGTGTGCTCGTGTCAGCTGTTGTGCTAACACTGAGATTTTAAAACTTAGTGCCTTCGACTTTCTAGTCTTTCTACTCAGACTGACATGTAGGAGGCTTGGGTATATAGTTATACAGCCACACTTCATAGGGGTGTCAACATTCAAATTACAGTGGATTTAATTACTAAGGGCTGTCGCAGATCTGACGCTGAGGTCGCGATTTCGATTACCGCACAGGATGTTTCATTTTGTATTTGTCACACAGATATTTTTACTACGTTGTTTGCTCTCTATTATAAATTATTCAAAACATTATTCACTGATGCTTTACTCCTATTGGTCGTAGCGTGATGTTATATGCCAGATATGACATGTGTGGATATGACATGACATTATAATAGTCTAGATTCGCTTAAAGTACCTAACACTGACCTAGATTTTAAATTTTGGCACTCATATTATATATCGCTTTTATTTGTATATAAGTATAGCGATTATTGTGCAAAATTTCATATCAATCCGACTACTGCAAGTGGGTTTTAATCATTTTCAAAGATTCCGTTATAAACACAATATAATAGATAGACAGATACGAATAAAGCTAATAAGTTACAGCGTATACTTAATAAATAACAAAGGACTCAAATTAGGTTATCGGCCATCCGATAACCTAATGGACATTTTATTTTACGAGTCAAGTTCATTTTAATATGGAATTAGACCATTCTAATTCCATATTAAAATGAACTTGACTCGTAAAATAAAATGTCATCTATTGTATATTGATGTCTAATGTATTTCTTAATACAGACGTGGCGATGACAAAACGAAAAGTTTTACCTTTAAATATAAGAAACCTTATTAAACCTTATTTATATGTTCGTGATTTCATGGTGTCGATTATCTTGCTCATGGACATGTCGTAAAATTTTCCTTAACGCGTCAATTAAGAACAATATTAAAAATAGGTTAATAGGGATGTTGACTATTTTTTGGAATTGCTTTTATTTTGTAGATAGCTCTTACTTGAACACCACGACATTATAATTTTTATAAAATATACATCTTTTCAGTTTAAGAAAGCAACAATAAAAATTATTTAAAAAATTCCCGCTAAAATGGTCCAAGCTGTCAAGTGACGGCGATTACGTCAGAACCCTGATAGTAGGGGTGTCCACTTAGAAAAAAGATCGATGTTTTTATCGATTAATTTAGATTTTATTCTTTTATTAAATAATAGATCTAACTTCTTTTATAATCAGTATTCAATACTAATAGTTATAAAAATATTTGCACTGTCTTCAAAAAAGTATACATATACTTTCGAACATAATATGTATAACCGTATTCTGGCACCTACCCATAACAAAAGCAAGGAAGTATAGCTTAATTTGGGACCAAAGGGCGTTGTGTAGAATATAATCCAATTTCCATTGATGAATTATTATAAAATAGACAGAAAATTGATGAATTTCCTAAATTGGTCTAAGTGTGTTTAAGAAATCGGGGTCTAAGTGTGTTCAAGAAAACATACATAAAAAACAAAAGGTTACGGCGTTTCGAGAGCTTCCAGCTTTTACTTAAGTTTGTTTTATTTGAAAATTTGACCGATATATACACATATCGATACTTTTCCTCGATATATTTGAGATTTCAATTCCGACATCCTTGGCTATCTAGTCTATCTACGTCACTGCGCCCGATTGGTGTTTGCAGTCACGTGAGAATGGTGTCGATTCTACGTCCACAACTAAACTTAACTTAACTAAAAAATGAAAACAACTATTGCTGTATATTGATTATTTGGTTGTTTTGTTGTGTAATTTAATATTAATTACAATCGTCAATCTATAATTAACAGATTTGCTAACAAGAAAGAATCGTTAACATTACGGAATTGTGTTATTGACATAATCAAATTTCATTTTTTAGTTAAGTTAAGTTTAGTTGTGCGCGTAGAATTGGTACCAATGTGTACAAAATAATGCAATTTAAATTGATTTTTATTTAATTTTAACAAGATATTAAACTCTCAAAACGATATTTTAGGTATCAAAATACTGTCTTCAATCTATAAAACATAATTTTATATGAATTTGTTACATGAGTCAACATCCCTATTGTTTAATCAAGATCCCATATGGGACTTAAGTCCCCCCGCTGCGCCGGGTTGAACCCTATATATTGGGGCCTCAAAAAGATAAGAATATAAATATTTTCTTAACAAAAAGAAAGTAATTATTTTTTATCTATGTCACTATGTGAGTTTATTTTATCTTCAAAGCTATGCAACGGATTTTTATACGGTTTTTTATAAGATGAAGTAGTTGAGGATGTTTTGTATAATAATTTGTGAAGGTTTAGTTTCTAAATACCACACATACAAAGTTGCCTAGCAATAATATAATTATTTGACATCCATTTTTATAACTAGCTGCTGCCCGCGACACCGTCTGCGTGGAATTTAGAAAAGTTTTCCCCGTTTTAGTAACATTTTTCACTACTGCTTCGCTTCTACTGGTCGTAGCGTGATGTTATATACCCTAAAGCCTTCCTCGATAAATGCCCTATCTAACACTGAAAGAATTTTTCAAATCGGCCTAGTGGTTCCTGAGATTAGCGCGTTTAAACAAACAAACAAACAAACAAACTCTTCCGCTTTATGATATTAGTATAGAAGTATAGATTGTGTGACATTTACCGTAGTTTAGTTTATTTAGAGAAATATGAAATATAAAGACTATTAAATAGTAGATGATAAAGACAGAGTTAATACTTTAGTTAGGATTACATTATGCTTATCTACAGATTTATGCTAATATGTATAGAAACCGATTAACAAGTTTAGCAACTATAATATTATAAACAATCCATTTTTAAATGTCTGAAAATAACAATAAAAAAACCAGTCATTTTAAGACACCGCTAAGTAAAACGACGTTAATATTTATATTTAACATAATAAATGTATGGACATCTCGAAATAATTACAGTTTTAATTAAACTTACAAGTAAACGAAGATTTCGGCTAAGGCTCGCGTTGTTCTGATTAAAAATTGCATTTAATTGTCAAAAGCATAATGTCCGTGACGTGTTTTTAGGGATCTGTTTCAAAAGTTTATACGAGACCCTATTACTGAGTTTTCGCCTGATACCAGGCTGTATCTCTATCTGTGATAGCTAGAGAGTTCAGATTTTCCCAGATAATAATACTGATACTACGTGCACAACTAAACTTAACTAAAAAATGAAAATTGGTAGTAAATAAACTAAATTATAGTGGAAAAAATGATAACCATGAGCGGGACTTGAATCCACGACCTCGGAATACCGTTCCGTTACTCTCCCATCTGAGCTATTATGGTTCCCGCATATGTTTACCAAATCCTCCACTACAATCTTCTCAATGTGAGTTAAACATCGTGCGATGTTTTGTGTACAACGCCATCTATTTATAGATTTTTTTTTAGTTTACAGTTTTTTCGTTTATTTTGTAAAAGCATAGCAAGTCAATTGCAAAAAAAAAAATTTATGTAGAAAATTGCTAGTGTAATACTTCCTATTTTATTGTACATATTTATCATAATTAAAATCATTTGTCTATAATACACGGGTTTTTTAAGAAAGTTCTGTTAACATTGCCAAATTGTGTTATTGACACTATCAATTATCATTTTTATAATCAAGTATCTTCTATCTATTCTGTGTTTATAATTAAGTTTAGTTGTGCACCTAGAATTGGTGCCCATGTATTTCTGTTACCACTATAACAACAAAATATACTAAAAATGACGAATCACGAAATTGTGGAATGCTTTGCCCTTAGATATTCGCCAAGCTAAGACTTTAAAATCGTTTAAGTTGTTGCTAAAGGACCACTCATAGCCGGATTTAGGGGAGGGCAACCGGGGCGAAAGCCCCGGGGCCTCCACAAATAGGGGGCTTCCACAATAGAGACTTCGGAAAAAAAACCGTCTATCAAAGCTTACTCTCCTGAGCATTGAAAGCGATTTACTCCGAGAACTGGATTTCAGCGAAATCATCAACGATTTTTCGGCAAAAAAAGCTCGAAAGGTTCCGTTCGTTAAGACGATACCAAAATAGCTTCGTGCATTTTTCTATGTACGAAGTTTTCATTGTTTCTTTAGATTGAATGGCTAGAGCTCTAATTTTTAAGTATATGTTTTTTCAATATATGATCTAGGATCGCATCAACTCAGAAACGCGATTGAAAAAAGTTTTCTCGATAGAAAATCTTGGCGAAACAACCTCTCAAATTTTTAATTTTTTTCATTTGTCGGTATATTATCGCGTATTAACTAATGAAATAACTTTAATAACATAAGTAACTATTATATATAGAAACACGTAAATCAGAATTAAAATATATTTTTGTAGATTTTGAGTAAATAGGAAAAGTATCCCTAATTCTTCATTTTCTGTGCCTACTGGCTGTGTTAATATGTACGTGTCGGCGATGATATACGATAATATTGATGTAGGCCCTTAACACTAAAATTTCATTTCAGATAATTCTTGTTTCCGATTATATTTATATGTGTTTGTTAAATACTAAAAGAATCTACTTGGTTTCACAATAAATTATTTATTGAAAAACTCGACTGAAAAAAATTGTTCATTTTATTTGGAAAATAATTTGGGGCAAGGGGGCCTCCACTCCTTTGTTGCCCCGAGGCCTCTGGACCCCTAAATCCGGCCCTGGGACCACTATTTGGAATTATCTACGTATCAGATCAGGTACTATAATAAAATACTTTTTATTATAGTAAATTCATCTATTATATAATTGTGTGTATGTGTATTTAAAAAGTATATGTGTATGTTTATTGTTAGTATATTATGTAGTTTAGGTATATTAGGTATAAATGTGCACCTACAACTTCCACTTACTTCTGTAAAATGTCCATGCTCAGGTTGCCTGGAAGAAATCACTTTAACCGATAAGGCCGCCCATTGTACTTGATTTTTTTTTAGCTTAAGCTAATTTTAAGATATATGTATGGTGTACAATAAAGAATAAATAAAAAAAAAAAAACTATATTAAGATGAATATCTAAGGGGTCTTCCACACAATAAACATTTTTGTATACCTTTATGACATGTTTATGACGACGCGATGCAACGCGATTGTTACGGCAATAAGATGAACATAATAATAATTATGGTGTTAATATTACGGAACCCTTTGTGCAGAGCCAGTTTTTATTATTGGACGCTCTAGTTATTAATATTTTTAACCCCTTTCTTTAATTTAAAATGATTTATTAAGTTTCACTAACGTTAAAATGTAAAAAATAAGTAAACGGTCACGTCCATCTTCGGGTTGTCTGGGAGAGGTCGCAGCCCGCAATAAGACCGCCCTTTGTACTTGTGATATGTGTAGTAAGGTCTGTAATTTATTATGGTTTGAAATAATAATATTTTGTTCTATTATTTTATTTACATATTAAAGACAGGAAATCTCATGTTATTTAGTCTCACGACTCGCCTTGCTACTGCCATTACCTACATTGCCGATGACCCGATGTTTGGGGATTAACAGATCTCTGTCCCTCGAAATATAGAAAAATAAATACTAGCTTTTTTACAAAATCCATGCATGCTAAACGGCTGGGCCGATTATGACTAGAGTTTGAAGTGCAGATCTATTCTATCTATTGTTTCAAAATAATGTTTGGTACCTGTCCGTGTGATATAGTAAGAATTCGTAGTACCTAGATGTAGTAAAAGTCAGGTAAAGGATATTGTACAGGGATAAACACCCCTGTGAGAGACGGAAACCTCGAAAACCAATCCTGTGCCAACACGCCCTGTCAGCGCGTACAGTGGACCGCGAGACCGTAATCTCCTCCAATGTGAAGGACACCCGTGCCCAACAGTAGAACGTTAATGGGCTGGAGAAAAATGTTTCGTCCAAACAATAAAAGTTTATTTTTATAAGTTTTCAGAAACTAAGTTAAAGTTTGTTAATATTACCGGGACTATAATCACGTCAATAACTTAAAAAGGCACAATACCTTTGCTCCCGTCGACCTGTAACCACGATCGATGCAACTCGGTCGAAACGTCGGGAGCAAAGGTATTGTGCCTTTTTAAGTTATTAACGTGATTATAGTCCCGGTAATATTAACAAATTATGAGTTCAAATCGCGTAAGTTTAAAATCAATAAGTTAAAGTTAACTAACTATAGCATCAAAACAAACTATAAAAAGTAATAAAATTGGCGACCACTTTTCGGTGAATAACCTTAAAATTAATTCTACACTAAAACTAACGCCATATTGTCACGCTTCATGGCTAAAAGCATTTATACATTTCGATGTATGTATGTACGGTACACTTGAGTGTATATGAGTAATATGTTACTCAAAGTGACTCATGACTTCATTCAGTAACATATGCACAGTAGTCCCGATGCGACATGCACAACTAAATTAAACTTAACTAAAAAATGAATTTTGATTGTGTCGATCACATAATTTGGTAATGTTAAGAGGATACCAAAATAGCTTCGTGCATTTTTCTATGTACGAAGTTTTCATTGTTTCTTTAGATTGAATGGCTAGAGCTCTAATTTTTAAGTATGTGTTTTTTCAATATATGATCTAGGATCGTATAAACTCAGAAACGCGATTGAAAAAAGTTTTCTCGATAGAAAATCTTAGCGAAACAACCTCTCTAATTTTTTATTTTTTTCATTTGTCGGTCTATTATCGCGTATTAACTACTAAAATAAATTTAAAAACATAAGTAAGTATTATATATAGAAACACGTAAATCAGAATTAAAATATATTTAGTAGATTTTGAGTAAATAGGAAAAGTATCCCTAATTCTTCATTTTTTGTGCCTACTGGCTGTGTTAATATGTACGTGTCGGCGATGATATACGATAATATTGATGTAGGCCCTTAACTGTACTGTAACACAGTATCGGACGTCCCATACCATACTTTTAAATGTCTATTGATCTATTTCCTTAAGCCCCTCGTCCACATAGAGAGAATAGAGATGAGTAGCCAGCTTGGAGACTAATTTAATCCATACTACTCGTATAATTTCTACGTACACGTAGAGATTACAAGAGCGAGAGTAGCGGAGCTTGCCTACATAGACTATGTACATACTCTAATTAGCTAGCTAGAGATCGCCTAAAGCTTAAATCTAAGCGATCTCTAGCTACGACTTCCTTCCTTCTACGATAGATTAAAATAACGGTGAGCGACTCTCATAGGGCAATCTACGACGTGTACACATTAGCGAGACTACCCTGACTAGAGTACCTAGTTTTGATAAGGAGATAAAACTTTTAACATGTCAGGGGCTAGGAGAGAGAACTCATGGTCGCTCCACTACAGTTTTTCATAGAGCGTTACTGATGTTGATTTACTTCGTAGTATGATTTGTTGTAGTTTTGCTAAAAAATGAACATTGTTACATTTTTCTTTACTCTGCCATTTACTTCTCTCTCTCTCTCTCTCTCTCTCTCCAGCCCATATGCGTCCGACTGTTAGGCACGGGCCTCCTCAACTTTGGGAGGGATTATGGGCAGGCAGGCCTGACAGGTGTTGGCACAGGGTTTAATTTTGAGTTTACCGTCTCTCACAGAGGATGTTATCTGTGTGCAATATCTAAGGGATATTGCACACAGCTGACTGACTTGTACAGCACCCTTGGGAGGAGATGGGGTGGTGACACTTGTATTCTTAATCCGTCACCACACGGAGAGGTTTACAAAGCTACAGTGTGCTAATTTTTAAGCTTTTGTCACTAACTCTAATCATCTAAAGGGTTTGCTTATTTCTCCTGTCCAATCCTGCCTTGTCGTGAAATTTGTAGAGCTCTTTGTTTACGTCACCTATGTGGAACTTTCTTTGTTGTTATGATGCCATACATTTAGGAGCTTCGTTTCGTCACTAATAACATAAGCTGGTGGGAGAACTGGGAGACGTTTGTTATCAAGCACATCTTAGGCTTTTTTTAGTCTTAAATATCTAGTTTCTCTTCTTCGATCTCTTTGTTGACAATAAAACCACTTATTACAGCTTCAGACGTGCATATCTGTTTCAAATTTAGCCCGTCTTTGTGGGACTACTCCACCATGGTCACGGCTGGGACTGGGCTGAACTCTACTAAAGTTATTTTAAAAAGAACTGGCATAAATAGAAATCGAACTCGTGTATTATTAATATGAGTATCTATTACTCAAAGATACCTACTAAAAATTACTTATAGTGACAAGTCACTAATAGAAAGTGCAGTTTTCTATTAACAGTTACAAAATGGCGGTTAAATACAACATAGGTAACATGGACACTTTGGAATGCGTTAATCTTATAGATAGTTGTATAAGATGTAAAGTGTTAAGGGCCTACATCAATATTATCGTATATCATCGCCGACACGTACATATTAACACAGCCAGTAGGCACAGAAAATGAAGAATTAGGGATACTTTTCCTATTTACTCAAAATCTACAAAAATATATTTTAATTCTGATTTACGTGTTTCTATATATAATAGTTACTTATGTTATTAAAGTTATTTCATTAGTTAATACGCGATAATATACCGACAAATGAAAAAAATTAAAAATTTGAGAGGTTGTTTCGCCAAGATTTTCTATCGAGAAAACTTTTTTCAATCGCGTTTCTGAGTTGATGCGATCCTAGATCATATATTGAAAAAACATATACTTAAAAATTAGAGCTCTAGCCATTCAATCTAAAGAAACAATGAAAACTTCGTACATAGAAAAATGCACGAAGCTATTTTGGTATCGTCTTAAAAGGCCTTATTATAATGGTTATAACAAGATGATAAACAGTATTGTATCTTTATGATGGACGTTATAACAATACTAGAAAGAGAAATTGTTACATCATCTACTAAGGTTTAGTACATGTAACATGTTAGATAATTAAATTAAGTATTTTCCGTGTTTTATAAATAAACTAAGTATACTGTATGTATAAATCTCTACTCATTATAAAACAAAGTCGTCATTTTTGTTTGTATGTAAGCATAAAAAATATTTTTAAAACCACGCAGCGGATTTGATGTGGTTTTTTTTTTAATAGATAGAGTGGTTCAATTGCATTTGTTGTATTTGTTAAGATTGTTTTTTCCTCCGTGTGGATTCAGAATACAAGTGTCACCTCCCGATCTCCTCCCAAGGGTGCTATAAAAGCCAGCTAAGGGATATTGCACACAGATAACATACTGTCTGAGAAACGGAAAACTCGAAAATAAACCCTGTGGCAACACGCCTGGCCAGCGCGGCACAGTAGACCATAATCCCTCCAAAGTGGAGGAGGCTCGTGCCCAACAGTGGGACGTAAATGGGATGGAGAGAAGAGAGAGGTTAAGATTTTTTATTTTCTAAATACCACGCGTAGGAAGTTGCGGGCAACAGCTTATATTATTATACTAGCTGCCCCGGCAAACGTTGTTTTGCCATACAATTCTGTATAAAATAAAATTTCATCAAAATCGGTCCAGCCAATTTGTAGCCTATGTGTTATTCTGATGTATAAGCTATATTGTGGTAAAGTTTCATTCAAATCCATTCAGTAGTTTTTACGTGAAAGAGTAACAAACATCCATACTTACAAACTTTCGCCTTTATAATATTAGTAGGAAGTAGGATTATACTGGGCTGTTGCATGCGACTCCGTACGTGTGGAATTTAGAAAATTTCCCCGTTATTGCAACATTTTTCACTATTCCTTCGCTCCTATTAGTCACAGCGTGATGTTATATAGCCTATAGCCTTCCTCACTAAATGGACTATCCAACACTGAAAGAATTTTTCAAATTGGACCAGATGTTCCTGAGATTAGCGCGTTAAAACAAACAAACAAACTCTTCAGCTTTATAATATTAGTATAGATATTATTTAACTATATAATAATATATAATTTAACTATATAATCTTCTAATATATAAAATTCACGTGTCACAGTGTTAGTTACCGTACTCCTCCGAAACGGCTTGACCGATTCTTCTCAAATTTTACATACATATTCAGTAGGTCTGAGAATCGGCCAACATCTATTTTTCAAACATTTTTTTTTAGTATGGCAAAACAACGTTTGCCGGGTCAGCTAGTAATATATAAAAATGAAACAGGTTTTCCGTTCTCACGACATAGCATGAAAACGGCTTGACCGATTTGGCTGAATTTTTTTGTGTGTATTCAAGGGGGTTTGAGGATGGTTTATATTCACAATTGGCTGGACCGATTTTGATGAAATTTTTTGTTGTTGACTTTAGAACATTTTACACAGAACGTGGGACAGGACAACGTCTGTCGGGTCCGCTAGTAATATATATTAATTAAAATCGTTAGTCTATAGAAATTTCAGTTAACACTGCTGAATTATGTTATTAACACTATCAATTATCATTTTTAGGGTTTCGTAATAGTCTCACTTCGGTGTCCGTCTGTCTGTCTGTCTGTCAAACGTTTTTTACTTTTTTACTCAGCAACGGCAGGAGGTATCAACTTGAACCTCATACGATATGATATGTACAGTAGGCGCGCGAGTTCATGTCCATCCTGAGGAATGCGGTAGTGCTGTGACCTAATCAATAATGGTAATGCCGATGTCGATAATTATTACACATTTGGTCAACCATATCTATCACAAATTTATTACAACTGTAAGTAAGTAAATTAATACATATTATCAAATGAATCTACCCAATACTTGTTAATGGATTATTACAAAAATAGGAAAAAAAAAAAATTATAAAGCACAAAAACCCTAAATACGAATTAGTCACTATCAGATGCAAAGATATTCTCGTGCTTGTTTATGTATTATAAAAGGTTTTTTTCTACTTGAACTCGTTGAAGGCGAAGTACTCATGTTTTCGTACACAAAAAGAAACAACACAAGCAGTTTTTAGTATCGCTATTGACAAGCGCGCGTCAAGGACAACACTCGACTGCGGACGAATGCGGCGAGGTGGGTGAAGGAGGGGCGCGCTGCCCCCGCGCGTCGCCTCAGGCCCCGATAGACATGAACTCGCGCGCCTACTATAGATCTATGCGGTCCCTTGCTGCAAAAAATACAATCAACCTTTTACATCTACGCATTTACGAAGATATAACTACGAATTACGAACATTTTAAGAATTTTCGACTTATGCTAGGGAACCGAAACCTACAAGTTTACTTCCCGTTGCCCTAGGTAGAGACTACAAATTTGGCATAGACCAAGCCTATGCCTATATAGTGCTGATATAGGGAAAAATCCAAAAACTTGTAATTTGTCATCACATCATAAGAAAAAAGTGTTTATACTAACACCAACTTGTGAAGTAGCTGAAATGTAGGCGATTCCCTATATTTCAACTACAAAATTAAGTTGGTTTTAGTTTAATAACTGATTAATCGAATGCAGTTATCTATATTTTTCGGTCTAGATACGGAACCCTGAATCTGCTCTTGACAGGTTTTTTTTAGTTAAGTTTAGTTCTACACGTAGAATTAGTACTAATATTTATTAAAAATATCCTTCGTGTTGTTTTAAAGGTCTATACTCGCATACAAACGTACAGAATCAGTAACTAAGTATGTTTTGTATTAATTGAAAGAAAATTTTACATTAATTGAAAGCATTGAAACCACTTTTTTAAAAATGGCCGTAAGAAAATTACCGGATTTATAGTTACAAAAAAAAATTATAGGGGCCAAAGTGACAGCAAACGTTAAATTATTATTGTCAAACAAAAATAGAAACTGAATATTTTATAGAATTTTATATTAATTGAGTTATATTTTGGTACAAAATGTCACATATCGAATCCCCTATGCCTTTAGCTGACATAGAAAATGTTTTAGCTTGGGTGGACACTTTCAAGCTGTCTAGACCTACGAAGAAGATTAATAGGGACTTTTCTGACGCTGGTAATATCTCTTTTATTCTCTAGAATATCTCTAGTGCTCTAGAATCAATGTCTAGAATATTCTTCCAGCTTAGGGATTCTGTATCAAAATAACTTTGAGACTTTTACGAAAGAAAAATATTTTAGGAATCCTTTCTTTAGGTGAAGAAGAGATGCTTCTTTAGAGGCCCTAAATGCGTGTAACATCTAGGGCCTCTCTATCTAGAGCACTTCTAGCTGGGCCCCTCTATGCTTATATTATAAATGAGAAAGTTTGTAAGAATATTTCGTCCGTATCAA
The DNA here is from genome assembly GCA_916999025.1 of Orgyia antiqua. Taxonomy (NCBI): domain Eukaryota; kingdom Metazoa; phylum Arthropoda; class Insecta; order Lepidoptera; family Erebidae; genus Orgyia; species Orgyia antiqua. The sequence continues at coordinate 29,236,497 of OU779863.1, forward strand.
TATTTGAGTGTAAGAATGTTTGGAAATTTTACTCCAAAACTACTGGATTGATTTTAATGAAACTTTACAGTTGTATAGTTTGTAGATCAGAATAACACTTAGGCTATATATCATCACGCACCAAAGCTAAAGGGTGTGGCAGAATCTAAAAACGCGAAGTATTTAGATACTAGGTACCATCGATCGAGTATGATACTACATTTATTCAAGCATTCTTCTATTTCTCGCAGTACTACTGGCGGAGATTCTCTACGTGCATTATCCAAAGTTAGTTGAGTTGCATAACTACCCGCCACGTAACAGCCACTCCCTCAAACTAAACAATTGGATGACACTTAACAAGAAAGTGCTAAAGAAACTAAGATTAGGTCTATGTTGTAACACCATGGAACAGCTTGCTAACTGCGCGCCTGGTGTTATTGAAAGAGTGCTGGTTATGGGTGAGCTTTATATCGCTTTAGAAGCGACCAAAGTAGCTTAGAGTAAAAAAAAATTTTTTAATGATGCTTATTAGATTTCAATAAAATAGAAATTAAAAAGCGTGTTCGAAAAGTGAATGTTTAAGAGCACCATCTCGTGAGCATAATAGTGAGGATATAGTTTTGCTCTTAGCTCATATTATTATGACAAATCTTGCGCTGAAAGGCTGGACAATTGTAACTTTTATAAGTTTCTAATAGACCCTAAAACTAGCTTTTAGTTGTATATCGTATTTTTTTTCTAGTAAACGCAGTTTTTCAAGTTGATAACTAGTTCTATATAGCGCCATCTGAATATTTTTTGTGAAATTAGCATAGTTGTTTTCATCTCATGTCCAATGTTAGATTAATACCTTTGTATTTCGTAAGATGGCGGTACTTTATATTTTCAGAATATTGCAACTTGGTTTTCTGTTATCCAAGGAATTTTTTGCTTGTCAGCTTGTATTTACTACATAGAATTTTGTAAAATTTCAGTTCGAGATAAGATCCGTCGAGACGAAGAAGTTAACAGATCTGTTAAAGACGAGACTACAAACCTTTCTAGTGGTGGCAGTTATTATGAAGCTTGTGGCGATGATGGTAAATGAAATAATTAGATAATTAATAAAACTATACTATACATAGCTAATTCGACCGCGGGGTGACGGACAAAATGAATATAAGTGTCACCTGGCCACGTCTTGCCCTCGTACCCAAGGAGGGTTGAAGTTAGGCAGGCGGACGATAGTAAAAAAAAGCCAAATCTCTTGTAATAATAAACAAGTAGTTATGTTGGGCCGACCCCGAATAACGGCAACAAAAATGATACATTGATACATAGAATTATTGTATCTGAGACAGCGACCAATATAAAATGACTGAATATAAAATTTGCCTCTATGTGATAGCAAATTATTATTATTTTAGATTTTATTCTATGCAGGCTGTTTATGCTTGTTTTCTTTCTATGTGTACTACATGTGCATTAAGAACACAAGTGTCACCAACCCATATCCTTTTCAGGGTGCTGTAAAAGCCAGTTATGGGATATTGCACATAGATAACATCCTCTGTGAGCGACGGAAACCTCTGAAATTAACCCTATGCTAACACGCCTGGTCAGCGTGGCATATATCATAATCCCTCACAAAAAAAATTGGTCAAGTGCGAGTCGGACTCGCGCACGAAGGGTTCCGTACCATTATCTATGCAACATAAGGCAACGTTATTAGTATCGAGCAAGAAACGGTAAAAAAATCATGTTTGTTGTATGGGAGCCCCCCTTAAATATTTATTTTATTTTATTTTTAGTATTTGTTGTTATAGCGGCAATAGAAATACATCATCTGTTAAAATTTCAACTCTCTAGCTATCACCGTTCTTGAGATACAGCCTGGTGACAGACGGACGGACGGACGGACGGACGGACAGCGAAGTCTCAGTAATAGGGTCTCGTTTTTACCCTTTGGGTACGGAACCCTAAAAAGGAGGCCCGTGCCCAACAGTGGGATGTGTATGGGCTGAAGACAGAGCGTGATTTTAACTCACAGATATTACCAGATGGTGGGTTGACATTTAAAATTGCGGACAAGTAAGTTTAGCCTGGCTAAATCGTACTTGATAGAATCGAACAAAGAATCGAAGAAACGTTTCATATGACTTATACTTAACAGTTATAACCTACTAGCTGTTGCCCGCAACTCCGTCCGCGTGGAATTAGAAAATTTTTTTTTTTCGCATTAGTAGGTAGCCTATGTCCTTTCTCAGGGTCTAAAGATTGTCTGTGCCGAATTTCAACAAAATCGGTTGAGAGGTTTAAGCGGGAAAGCGTAACAGACAGACAGACAGAGTTACTTTCGCATTTATAATATTAGTAGGGATATCATATAAACACAGAGATACGTTTTCACGCACACACAGATATGTAAGTGACTTCAAGCCGAACTGAGTGATGTTGCCATAGACTATACATCTCGTAGACCTGTGGTTTAACAATTTTTGGAATGAAGTTCCTTATCGCGCGTTACAAAAGGAGCTAGACGGAAATAATTAAGTCACCTCACAACTTTTTTTTTCAAGATCATGTTCTGGTGGTACCCGTGAAAACAAGAATCAATGGTGTTTTAGAGACATTACAACAGAAGGTAGTCGGTTACGACACATATTGTACTCTCAAACAAGAACTCAAAGATATGCAAGATGCAGCCGATGTGCTTAAACAAAAGGTTAGTTTCTAGGGTACCGTACCAAAAGGTAACACGGGATGAGGGTTACTGGGAATCCGTTGTCTATCTATCCGTTCTGTCCGTTACCAGGCTGTATCTGTGGAACAGTGATAGCTACACACTATTGCTAGACGGTTAAAAAAGTTCAAACTTATAAAAAGATAGACGAATTGAGAACCTTTTTTTTTGAAGCCGGTTGAACATTTCACACAAGCGTAATTAGGCGCTACCAATGTAATAAAAAACCTGTCAAGAACGAGGTAAACTCGCACACTTAGGGTTTCTTACCTACTAGACATATAACCATAAGTAACTGCATTCAAATAATCATTTAATTGAACTCAAAACAACTCACCAACTTAATTTTGCTGTTGAAATATAGGGAATCGCCTACATTTCAGCTACTTCATAAGTTGGTATTAGTATAAACACTTTTTTACTTGTGATGTGATGACAAATTATAAGTTTTTGGATTTTTCCCTATATCAGCACTATATAGACTTGATCTATGCCAAATTTCAAGGCTCTAGGGCAACGGGAAGTAACCTGTGAATTTTGATTCCCTAGCATAAGTCGAAAAATTCTTAAGAAATGGTCGTAATTCGGTTATATTATCTTTTAGATGCGTAGAGGTGAAAGTTTGACTGCAGTTTTTGCAGCAAGGGACCGCATAGATCTACATATCGTATGAGTTTCAAGTTGATACCTTCAGCCGTTGCTGAGTAAAAAAAGTTTGACAGGCGGACAGACAGACAGACAGACACCGGAGTGATCCTATAAGGGTGTATACGAAACCTTAAAAATTATTGTGTGCGTTACTTCAACATCTGACAGTGTTACAGACAAAGACTGCACTGACTTAAACTCTAAAAACAGTGTTGAAAAATCACCACGCTTCATTATCAAAGGGCCAATCTGTATTTCTAAGGCGACTAAGGGAAAGACAATGAACGCGTCAGTGGTCGGAATCATTAGTCTTTTATTATGTACCTGTTATTTGCAAAGGGTTTTAGTGGATGTGTATTAAAACTAGGAGTAATTACACTCCGTGTTCTCTGTGTTAAGTTCATTGAAATGTTGGCAGGGTGCCAAAGTAATGCATGCAAAACCTAAGCACAATTTCTTTGGACTAAGCATCGTAAGGTTATCAGATGGCGTTTCATCGTCTCTGCCTATCCCTATGGGCAGTGGCTGATTTGCAGTGTCGGCCGCCCTAGGCCCCAAGCTATCAGCCGCCCTTTTCTCAGCATCCACCATATAGACTACATAATGAAATTACTTCGTTGGGGCCGCTCCTAAATCTGGCCGCCCTAGGCCTGTGCCTACAGGGCCTTAGGGTAAATCCGCCACTGCCTATGGGAAAAAGGCATTAGGCCTTTTTCCCATAGGCAGTTATGTATGATATTTGTGTATTTGTTCAGTCTGTAAGTGTATACATAGATCACTCAGGGTGCGTTTCTGCCTTAAACGCGACGAGGATTTATTATTCCCTAATTTAATACATAAGACATAAGTTAATAACTATTATTTATACCAAAGAACTAGACAACTACAATGAGAGCAACGCAACGCAACGAGAGCAACGCTATTCCGACATCTTGGGTTCAAGTCCGGCTCATAGTAATAACTTTTCCACTATAATTTGATGTCAAATCTTAATCACTATTCAACAGGTTGAACATCTAGACAATTTGCTAAAATTAAAAGATGAAAGGATAGATGAATTACAAAATCAACTCGAAAGAAAACAAGCGAGAAGAAAAGAAGTGGAGACAATACAAAATACATTATCAGTTCCCTTCGACACTGTAGCAAGCCCTCATGTAAATGAAATTAATCCTCTCACAAAACTAACTAAAGTAGACTCCAAAATAAGTCTGGAAGAGTTCAAAACTAGATTAGAGGAAACTAAAGTTAAATTAGACGAGTATAAAATTAGATTAGATGAGTCTAAAACGCGTCTAGTAGATTCCAAAACTAAAATCGAAGAATCTAGAATACCGGTCCCAAAAGAATTAATTAAAACTATATCTAAACCTTGTCTTACTGATGTTAATTGTAAAATTAATGCGGATATTAGCGATAAAAATATAAATACGATCGATTTAAAACAAGAGGTACAAGAGTTTCATCCCGTTGATGAGTTTAAAAGTAGTACTGATTTTAGCATTATAAAGGATAATGTAATTAATGATAATATGCATACAGAGATTATTGATCTGTGAATACTGATTATAATAACCCAAAATATTGGAAATGAAATAGCCCTTAAATGAAAATACATTGTAGTTAATTTGTACTTGAGTTTTTCGACGAAATAGAATTGGTAATCTTAAATATAAAAAGTCAGGTTTAATTATCAACATTTTTATTAGTTTTTAGTTTGTTTGTTACTTGTGATTTAGAAATAATAAATGTTATACACGAACTATTATCTTGTTTCAATGTGTGTTTGCTTGAAATATATCTAAGAGACTGGGATGTTGTTTTAGTATTTTCGTTATTTCAGCACTTCTATTTTGTTTGAAGTCCTGTTTCGTGTTTTCTTGTCTGAAACAATTACGAATACGAGAAATAATGATAATAAAATAGAATCCGTATTCTATTAATCCGTGATTAAAGAATACAAGTATCACTACCCCATTTCCGCTCCCAAGGTGCTGTAGAAACCGTCATAAGGACAATAAATCGATATATGCTCTAAGAAACTGAAAACTCGTAACTAATCTCTACGCCAACACGCCTGGTCACCGGGGCATAGTAGCCTATACCTGAAGATGCTTCTTGTCAAGATTCCATGTAGAAAAGATTTTACGACTCTATTGTCTTTAAAATCTATTGTTATCTCTTATCAGCGACTCCGGTTAGCTAGACACAGAGCTGCTGGTAAATCTAACAATTTAAAACTCGACAGTATAATTTTGTAACTTTTTTATGATAGGTCTTTTAAGTCTTAATTTGTCATTGAAAGTCGTAATTAAATATTTAGAAACCAACTCAACGTTTTTTAAAGTTAACTTTTTAGACTGTAAGACTACATTATAGTGTGGACAACCTCTCCTCCACAGCCTTTTTTAGGGTTCCGTACCCAAAGGGTAAAAACGGGACCCTATTACTGAGACTTCGCTGTCCGTCCGTCCGTCCGTCCGTCCGTCTGTCACCAGGCTGTATCTCAAGAACGGTGATAGCTAGAGAGTTGAAATTTTCACAGATGATGTATTTCTATTGCCGCTATAACAACAAATACTAAAAATAAAATAAAATAAATATTTAAGGGGGGCTCCCATACAACAAACATGATTTTTAGGGTTCCGTACCCAGTATCTCAAGAACGGTGATAGCTAGACAGTTGAAATTTTCACAGATGATGTATTTCTATTGCCGCTATAACAACAAATACTAAAAATAAAATAAAATAAATATTTAAGGGGGGCTCCCATACAACAAACATGATTTTTAGGGTTCCGTACCCAGTATCTCAAGAACGGTGATAGCTAGACAGTTGAAATTTTCACAGATGATGTATTTCTATTGCCGCTATAACAACAAATACTAAAAATAAAATAAAATAAATATTTAAGGGGGGCTCCCATACAACAAACATGATTTTTTTACAGTTTCTTGCTCGATATTAATAACGTTGCCTTATGTTGCATAGATAATGGTACGGAACCCTTCGTGCGCGAGTCCGACTCGCATTTGACCAATTATATTCCCATTCGACCACACTGTGGAGTCCGAGTGTGGACGAACGGGAATGACCCTGTAGGTGGATTCAAGACGGTTGAGTGATGTAGCCACAGACACATCATCTAATATATCTGTGTTTAAAAATAATTTGTGTAAAGTTTAAAATTTTCAAAAACTGAAACGCTTGAAAAGACTGAATTTTTTTTTCTAAATTATTGTGATTGGATATTATGTGTGCAAAATTTCAGATCAATCCGACTACTGCAAGGGGTTAAAATTATTTTAAAAAATTCTATTACATTGATAGATACGGACCGGGAAAATAAAAGCGTGTTAATATTAAATGGTCTTACATTGGGGTTTCGCTTTCCTTTCCGACAAGTTTGAATCTGTCGAAGTTAATTCTGTCATCATGGAGGCATTCCTTTTGTATAGCGTCTATTTTTAGCTTCACTGGTAACAGATCGTGGACTGTAATAGGATAATGGAACTATATTACCTACCTATTTGTAATAAAAATATTATTATAAGAACACAGGGTGCAGAACAAAAATCAGTTTTACTGCTTATTATGCTACAAGGCTTGTCAAAATAGATTTTTATTAAACATGGTTTTATTCTATAACTAGCTGTTGACTGCGATTACGTCCGCGTAGAATTTTAGAAAACCAAGCTGTGTTAATTACTTATACATAATAAACCTTTCTCTTAAACCAATCTATCTATTAAAAAAATCGCATCGAAATCTGTTGCGTAGTTTTAGAGATTTAAGCTAACTTTTCTAAAGAAACATATTCGAAAAAAGATAAATCGATAAAATAAAAAAAACAATACATACCATCAAAAACATAATTACTATCAATAGGCGTGTTGTACTGTCCACATGTACAAGGTAATGGCATAGATGGCGCTGAAGTCTGCGTGGCGACACCTCCACTCCACTCGTCTAGAGCACACTCCTCAAATGAGAAGTTGTCTTCAGACATCTTGGATTTCTTCGCTTCTAATCTTTCCTTTAACATTTCAAGTTGTTCTGCAGAAGGAAAGACAATCTTAAAATACAGTTGTTTTTCAACCTTTTATAATACAATCATAATATAAATACTTTTTGTTTATGTACATTTCACACCACGTCTTCCTATAAAACAAGCATATAAGCTTAGCTTGGGACTAGAGGGACAACTCTAATACCTACTAGAGTACGCATAAACTACATAAACTTCTTTTCTTTGTAAATACATACTTACAATACATAGAAAACACCCAGACGCAGTACAAACACTTGTATGACAATTATAAATATCACACAAATTATTTTCCCGGGCGAGAATCGAACTGCTATCTAGTGAACGACAGTCCGATTTTTTTTTCTGCTCTGCCTGATAAGACTTCTGATCTGACTTATTCTAAAGCTGAAGAGTTTGTTTGTTTGAACTTTGCGCTAATCTCAAGATAAAACTGCGATTTGTAAAATTCTTACAGTGTTGGATAGTACATTTATTTATCAAGGAAGATATAGATATCAGAGAATCATTTTAGGGAGAAATCTATACTCAATAGAGAATGTCCGTGTGGTGACGGATTAAAATTACAAGTGTCACCATTCCTTTTCTTTCCCAATGTGTTGTAAAATCCAACTAAGGGATATTGTACACTGATAACATTCTCTGTGAGAGACGAAAATAAACCCTGTGCCAACACGCCTGGACAGCGTGGCATAGTAGACAATAAACCCTCCCAAAATTGAGGAGGCCTGTGCCCAACGGTGGGACATAAATGGAATGGAGAGAGAGATATATACATAACAATAATGAATTAAAAAGCTTTATATTCGTTTTATTTATTGTGGTTTTCAATAAAATATGTAACACATAATAATTTTTTTGTTTTGCTACAATATATTATTGTAAATACTACTTTTAATTTTAATGAATAAATATGCGAAAACACACTATGTATAATTATTATAAAGCTGTAAGACATTAAAATACTTCAATCGGCCATTTTGAGTGAATGCAAATATTTGTGTTAAATACAAATATGTATCACATAGTTGTCCTGCGCGGTGATAGAACTCACGACCTCGTTAACGGCAGTCAATTACATGAATCACTAGTCTACGGGGCCGGTCTAATTAGTAGAAAATGCCTAATTAGTAATAGTCACAGAAATCATTAGCTAATGATTAAAATATAAATGAAGATGAACATACAATTACAAGAATGAGTTATTAAAATATATGTATGTAAATGTCGTTAATTTCTTTTTGGTAATTATTGTTAAGTGTATGTAATTAAACTAACACTTAAAACAATACAAGTACTTCCATAATTTCAATTAACACAAAATAAAACTAATATCCTTCATTAGAGTACAATTAGATAATGGATTATAATGTGGAAAGTTATGATGCATCAAAAACTTAAGGGCCTACATCAATATTATCGTATATCATCGCCGACACGTACATATTAACACAGCCAGTAGGCACAGAAAATGAAGAATTAGGGATACTTTTCCTATTTACTCAAAATCTACTAAATATATTTTAATTCTGATTTACGTGTTTCTATATATAATAGTTACTTATGTTTTTAAAGTTATTTCATTAGTTAATACGCGATAATAGACCGACAAATGAAAAAAATGAAAAATTTGAGAGGTTATTTCGCCAAGATTTTCTATCGAGAAAACTTTTTTCAATCGCGTTTCTGAGTTTATGTGATCCTAGATAATATATTGAAAAAACATATACTTAAAAATTAGAGCTCTAGCCATTCAATCTAAAGAAACAATGAAAACTTCGTACATAGGAAAATGCACGAAGCTATTTTGGTATCCTCTTAACCTAACTTGACTAAAATTAAAACAACTATGGTGTAATAATTTCTAACACTGACGCGACTCATTTGTTTAAATAAAGCCCGGTTTCCACCGCGAGCGGAACGGACCCATTAATGACTTCGTTAAACTCGCAAACGCAAACTGCATACTTGTATTTCCACCAACAAATAGTCGGACGGAAAGAGCCGAGCGTGTAGAAAGAGTAGAAATGAGCTCGCTCAGTTCTAGGGAGCACCAACTCTTCGTTGGTGGAAACTCAAACCTATTTAATTAAAAAGGAGTCCGTTCCGCCTAACCATTTTCCGCACATTACCCTTTCGTACTGGAAACCGGGCTTAAAACTACTTTTTACGGATTTAGACGCGTATATTTGTTTAAAATTTTGGCAAATTAAAAAAAAATTAAACAAATGTACGCGTTTAAATCCGTAAAAAGTAGTTTTATTTAAACTATGGTGTATTTTGATTATGTATTTAGATCGTAGCAGTTTATATTCTATGCTGGTATTGTGCCTAGACATACAAGATGCGAAATGCGTGATGGGATGTACTTTACGCAAAAAAAGTATCTGTTAAAATCTTTTAAATTGATCCAGTAGATAGTTTCGATAGTTTCGGAGTCTATTCACTTCAAACAGACAAACAAACAAACAATTAATCTTTAGTCCCTCCAACCCATTACGTCTCACTGTTGAGCACGGCACTCCTCTGCATTGGGAGAGATTATGGTCTACTGCGCCGCGCTGACCGAGCGTGTTGGTGAGCATCTTATCTTATCTGTGTAAAATATCATTAAGATGTCTTTTACAGCACTTTGGGAAGGAAATGGGGAAGTGACACTTGTATTCTTAATCCGTGATGACACGGACAACCTCTCCTCCTTTTCCTTTTTATAATGTTAGTATTACCTGGTGTACAAGTCTCATATGCTTCAAACGTTTGTTGGAAGTGAGTAAACGGATTCGATCTCATGTAAGGTGGTAATGCTCTCATGAAGGAGTCCACTTGAAGTCTTTGGCATTTCTCCATAGGACATACCTACAGTATCAAATTGTTATATTAGCTAAGAAATAAATAAAGCCATTTTTAAGAGAGCACGCCTGCAAGCCATGGTCCATAGAAAGATATGGAATTTGTACTCCGCTATTTTCTGGGATATTACTAGAACAAAGAATTTTTCTCACAGTATCTAGGTTTAATATATACTTCTTCTGGCTTCTCTTCTTTTCATTTTTCCAAAATATGATAACGAAAAGAAATATGACCATCTTAAACAACAGTGTTTACCGTTGTCTTTAGATCAACTTGCAGCGCCTATCACAAAGGCCTCAATAAGTAAAGGATAGGATCATTAAGTAAAGGTTTTCCAAAAAAGAAAGTAAGAGAATCATAAGAATAGTAATAGAATGGTTCGCGAAATCTGTCAAAACTTGTTATTCTTAATAGTCTTTTTACGCTAAAACGTTTATTATCTCTCCGATAAAATCTCCGTTTAAACCTCAGATAAGTCATTATGAATAAGACCGTTAATCTATAACAAAGCGTAACAAAATTATAATATCGGTTTATTTTTACAAAGAAAATAGCGGAATACGAAACGTCTTTTTATCAAAGATATTATCGTATATATAAAATTCACGTGTCACAGTGTTAGTTACCGTACTCCTCCGAATCGGCTTGACCGATTTTTATTAAATTTTACATGCACATTCAGTCGGTCTGAGAATCGGCCAACATCTATTTTTTAAACCTTTTTTTTAGTATGGCAAGACAACGTTTGCCGGGACAGCTAGTAATAATATGTAATATCTGGCTGAAATATAGCTGTCCTTTTCGGCGCGGTCTCCAATATAGGGATAGCAATACCTAACATGAATACCTACCTAAGTAGTCCGATATAAGAGTCTATAGTCCGATCTTAAGCACATATTAGATTCACGCCAGGATTCCTTTCCATCACAGACATATTCTTTCTCTAATAATTTATGGAACGGCAAATCAAACGATCCGGTGTGCTATTTCTCAAAATACGGCACTGTTCACAGGTAGCACAATAAACAGTGGAGCAATGACACAGACTTATACAATAAATTTGCTATTTAGCTTTTATACGAACCCTTTCATAGTTAATCTTGTGATCTACGTCTGGTTTATGCGTCGGTATTACTTGTAGACTGTCAGTATGAAGACTCCTAAACATAATTATGTAATAGTCAAACAATTATCTTTACTTATTTCAAAAGAGAGTCGTTATTTTTGTATTTCCCTATGCGAGCTTCTATATTCAAAACTACGCAACGGATTTTGATGCGGTTTTTTTTAATAGTTTAGGTAGAGTGGTTCCAGAGTCCTAGTAACAGTCAACAATCTCAGAAGTCACAGCCAGGTAATAGAAAGACGGACAGATGAACGGGTAGCGGAGTTTTTGTACTAGGGTTCCGTTTTACCCTTTGGATACAGATTATATAAAGTGTACAGTCTTATTTATTTGTTATTTAATGGTACCAATTCTGCGTGCACAGCTAATCTTAACTAAATGAAATTGGTCAAGTGCGAGTCGGACTCGCGCACGAAGGGTTCCGTACCATTGCAACATAAGGCAACGTTATTAGTATCGAGCAAGAAACGGTAAAAAAATCATGTTTGTTGTATGGGAGCCCCCCTTAAATCTTTATTTTATTTTATTTTTAGTATTTGTTGTTATAGCGGCAATAGAAATACATCATCTGTGAAAATTTCAACTGTCTAGCTATCACCGTTCTTGAGATACTGGGTACGGAACCCTAAAAATCATGTTTTTTGTATGGGAGCCCCCCTTAAATATTTATTTTATTTTATTTTTAGTATTTGTTGTTATAGCGGCAATAGAAATACATCATCTGTGAAAATTTCAACTCTCTAGCTATCACCGTTCTTGAGATACAGCCTGGTGACAGACGGACGGACGGACGGACGGACGGACAGCGAAGTCTCAGTAATAGGGTCCCGTTTTTACCCTTTGGGTACGGAACCCTAAAAATGAAAACAACTATGGCGTATTTTGATTAATAATTATTGACTTTTTTGTTAAGTACATTTTTGTTAATTATAATCGTTAGTCTATAATACACTGATTTTCTAATAAATAAGTTCTATTAACATTGTCGAATTGTGTTATTGGCACTATTCGTTTTAATTTTTTTTTTGATAGATTTTTTTGTGTGAGTAGAATCGGTACCAATACCAATAGATCTTACCCAAGACCAGTTCGAAACGCTTCATCAGTATCTTGTTCAGATTTCATACGATGTACATCTCTGAAAATATACTTCATACGTAAGTGACTGGTCTTGCCCATGACTTCACCCGTCTAAACTTTGATCAATCCCATCATGGAGGCATGAAGGAGCCCAGAGGCGTATTTACCCTAGGGCCATAGGGGTCATGGCCCGGGGCGGCCAGTCTGAGAAGGGGGTAAAAGCATTCAAGTTTAAAATTTTGCTCTGTCTCTATTAATTTATAGGCCGGTTAATAAAATTGGCCCGGGACGTCAAATCAAATGGCCCTGGGCGCTAATTTTCAAAATACACCTCTGGAGGAGCCCTGTGTGCCCAAAGCCCACGTTTGGGCATAGGCTTAGTTGTAATAAGTAAAAAAGATGGGAATATGATAACCTGTCCGTGTGATGACGGATTAAAAATATGGGTCACAACTCTTTTTCCTCCCTAAGGTGCTGTAAAGCTTAGGCTAAGAAATATTGTACACAGATAACATCCTCAGTGAGAGACGGAAAATTGGTAAATAAACCGCAAATAAGCACTATACACATACTAACATTTCAATAAGTGTATAGTGCTATTCATTTGTGCTTAGAATTTACATTTTTGGAAAGTCATATAAATGTCCGGTGTGGGCACCAGCACCCTTAACACAAGTTATTTATTTAACTTAGCTAGGGTTCTGGTCGTGACACACTTCTTTTTATTATCAGTTTTACTTGTGTGTGTCAATTAAACAAATATTGTACTGTATTAGTGCTAAGATACCTGTTTAAATAAATAAAATAAAAATATTTTGTAAAACTAAAAAAAAAAAAAAAACCCTGTGCCAATACGCCTGGTCAGCGCGGCACACTAGACCACAATCCCTCCCAAATACCCAAAGTGGAGGAGGCCTGAGCCTAACTGTGGGACTTTAGTAAATAAATACATACCTATTCATGGACATTTCACACAAAGCCCTCTGGTTCCAAGCTAAGTTTATATGCTTTTAATAACTACTTACTTAAATGGCGCACGAGTTTTAGCAGCTTCAGTTTCTTGTTCAATCAGTTGATTAAAATTTGTTACCTGTAAAAGTTTGTTATAGTTTAATTTCAGTTTTTATATAGTTCTAGCAACAACAAATACTAATAAAAAATTGGTCAAGTGCGAGTCGGACTCGCGCACGAAGGGTTCCGTACCATTATCTATGCAACATAAGGCAACGTTATTAGTATCGAGCAAGAAACGGTAAAAAAATCATGTTTGTTGTATGGGAGCCCCCTTAAATATTTATTTTATTTTATTTTTAGTATTTGTTGTTATAGCGGCAATAGAAATACATCATCTGTGAAAATTTCAACTCTCTAGCTATCACCGTTCTTGAGTTACAGCCTGGTGACAGACGGACGGACGGACGGACGGACGGACGGACAGCGAAGTCTCAGTAATAGGGTCCCGTTTTTACCCTTTGGGTACGGAACCCTAAAAATCAGAATACAATACTTATTTAAGGAGGCCATACAACAAACGTTAAGATAGTCCCTAGTGTCTCTACCTATCCTTATGGGAAAAGGGCGTGACGGTATGACGATATTGATTAAATGATGATGGAAATGGTACGGAGCCCATAATGGTTATATCTTACTGGTACATAGCCGTTTAATTTTTATGTAAGGAGATGTTGGCCTCAATTCTACATGCACAACTAAATAAAATAAAAAAATTTAAGTTGATGGAGTCAATAATACATTTCGCCAATGTTAACTGAATTTACTTATTATGAAAACTGTGTATATAAAGACTACTGTTTTTAACAAATTTAAATTTGTACTAATAAATAGCCAATTAACCAAAATACACCATAGCTGTTTTCATTTTAGTTAGGTTAAGTTTTTGACGCGTTTAAATTGGGCCCATTTGACTATTTTAAACTCACATGTCTTTTAGCAATGTCTAGTTTAAATACTTCTTTGAAATATTCCTTGGTTATTTGTTTTTCACTTTCCTGATTCAAGTATCTCTGAAAATATTCAAAATTGGTGAAACCAATTAATAACAGCATTTAAATTATAATTGGTCTTATTCATAATGAGTTACCGGAGGTTTAAAAGTTCGCTAAAATCGATTCGCGAAAATTGTCAAAACTTGTTATTCATAATAGTCTTTTTACGCTAAAACGTTTATTATCTCTCCGATAAAATCTCCGTTTAAACCTCCGATAAGTCATCATGAATAAGACCAAATATCTATAGATACTAATATTATAAACCTGAAGAGTTTGTTTGTTTGTTTGAACGCGCAAATCTCAAGAACCACTGGTTCGAATAGAAAATTTCTTTTAGTGTTGGATTTATTATTGTTGGATCATTTATCGATGGGTTCTATAACATCACGCTGCGACTAATAAAAGCGAAGGATGCGTGAAAAATGATGAAAAAATTTTGGTTTTTCTCCCTTTCACATCTGCAATCGACTAATGTAGTCATAATCAGATAGGTTCATAATTGTTACACATTAATTAAACTAGAGCCCCAGTGGGCCTAGTCACTACATAGTCAGACATAGGTATCAATTCTATGTGCACAACTAAACTTTACTTAACTAAAAAATGAAAATTGATAGTGTCAATAACATAATTCGGCAATGTAAACTGAACTTGCTTAGTATAAAAACTGTTTAATAAAGACTAACGATTTTAATTAATATAAATGTGTACAACAAAATAGCCAGATATTTAAAATACAGCAATAGTTGTTTTCATTTTTTAGTTAAGTTAAGTTTAGTTCTGCACATAGAATAGACACCATTATAGCCTTTTGTCAATGTCAAGAATGTTGCACTTTTTGAGGTTGAATAATTTAAAATTATTTTTTAAATTCCACTCGTATGAAGTTGAAAAATAAAGGCACAAGAAATTGTAGAGGCAATATCCATGAAGAAAACAGCGTAGTACGATGTCCATATTTTTGTATGGAGAATGACTTGCTTGGAAAATACTCGTAACATCTGTAGGAAACTATAGTTAGAGTTTCTAACGATATTGATTAAATGATGATGGATAATAGCTGTTAAATTTTTATGTAAGGAGATATTGGCCTCAATTCTACATGTAAAACAATATGTCTATAGTTAGAGTTTCTAAACTAATCCCTATGTTAACACCCCTGGTTACCGTAGTATACTAGACCAAATATTCTCCTAGCAGGAGAGCTCCGTGTTCCATAATGGGACATTAATGGGCTAAAAAAAAGATATAAGAAGTAAATAACAACCATTTTTGTAGTAGAGGTAAGTTCCATAGAGTCTCTGGCTGCTAGTAAAGTCGTTTTCGAGTGGTTTTGATTGCCCGGGTTTGCTGATGTGCTGGAAAAGTATTTAAATAATTACCTATGTATTTTCTTGGCTATCCTTATAGTAATTTAGAATCTTACTAATATTATAAATGTAAAAGTTTGTAGGTATAGGTGTTTAGATGTTTGTTACTCTTTCACGTAAAAACTATTGAATGGATTTTTAGGCACAGTATTCTTTGTACTATACTTTGTAATATACTGATTTCATTGTTTGCAAGTAGACGTATGTCAACAGGTCTACGAATGCATACAGACCATTGTGCTCGCCACCTAAGTTATTATATACAAATATATTTATTACAGTATGTATGGTCTTATTGTTTGCTCGCCGCCTAATTTATTATATACAAATATATTATGTATGGATTCATTGCATGCAACGCTACACTATGCGTGTCAGCAGTTTTAGGAATATATAGAAACGATTGTTCTCGTCACCTATATAAGCTATTACTATATCAAATATATTGAGTCGCAAATAAACGCCATTCAAGTCCGGACGTATTTCATTTTATCCTCTAACCGACGCACACGACTTATACACCTAAAGATTTTAATAAAATTTAACAGTAATGTAGCTTATACATCAGAATAACACTTCTCCTCTCCTCTCCAGCCCATTTACGTCCCACTGTTGGGCACGGGCCTCCTCCAGTTTTGGAGGATTACGGTCTACTGTACCGCGCTGACCAGGCGTGTTGGCACAGGGTTTATTTTGAAGTTTTCCGTCTCCACAGAGGATGTTATCTGTGTGCAATATCCCTTAGAAAATACCTATACCGTCTATACGCAGTACAAAATAGCATTATTCATAATACAAATAATTTTATGAAACGAAATTGAACCTGCAAGCTACAAGATCAATAAAATTTCTTTGTTTGTCCTGAGAGTCGACTGAGATAAGATTTTCTTTGATATTTTTTTTGATGAATATCTTATAATCAAATAAACACCACACTATTTCAATACTATCAAAAAAATACGTACCTACTCTTTTTTTTAATGAAAAACTAGAATGTTACAACTAACCTAGAATGTGGTTTGTTATAATAGAACATCACCCAGTTTATTGAATTACCACCCCATTATTTATTCTAAATTAATACCCAATTGTTTATTTATTTGAATTAAACAATGGAGAGTTAATTTAGAATCTATTGTTTAAATTGTCGTTAGTTTTACAAAGTGTCTTTTTGGAATTTAACTAGGTACTTAAGAAATATGCCACATGCACTGTATCATCTACTTATTGTAAACCTGCTCAAATGCTCACAAATAAAGAATACTCTCTCCGACTCTGACTCTGCGTTTATTCTAGATTTTTTGTATTCAAAGATACCAATATACCAATTCTACGTGTACCTGCACAACTGTACACAAAAGAAATGAAAATTGAGTACACATCTTAGGTACTTATTATTTGTTATAGAAGAATGAGTTTTGTAAATTGGTGTTTCCGCGGATGACAAGTTAAAGGCTAATAACGTATTATCAAGCCCGTAACATCTATGTGGTGACGGATTAAGAATACAAGTGTCACCACAGTTTGTCCTTGGTGCTGCGTTAGCCTGCTAAAGGATATTACACAGACCTGAGTGAGAGACGGAAACCGCGAAAACAAACCCTATACCAACACGCCTGGTCCATAATCTCTTCCAAAGTGGAAGAGACCCTTGCCCAACAGTGGGGCGTAAATGGGCTGGAGAGAGAAGCTCTATAAAGCTTTGACTATATTAACTCACATAATCTTTAGTATGGATCCCATCGTTAACATGTCACCACCTCGAATGTCAACACTTACTCCAGTGTGGCGACGACTTGTGACGGACTAAAATAAACAAGAATAAATTAATATTGGTATATCAGTTGCATTTCATAGACAACTACAAAACAGGCTTTTAGGGTTCCATAACATAAGGTTAAACGAGACCCTTTCTCAAAGACTTCATTGTCCATCTATCCGTTCCTCACCAAGCTGTATTTCACGAACGGTAACACCTAGACAGAAAATTTTCTTGATTTTCATTGATGACTGAGGAGTTTGTTTGTTTGTTTGAAGTTTGAACGCGATAATCTCAAGAACCACTGATCCAATTTGAAAAAATCTTTCTATGTTAAATAAGTACAATTATTGAGGAAGGCTATAGGCTACATAACATTACGCTGCGACCAGTATGAGCGAAGTATTAGTTAGAAATGTTGTAACAACGGGGAAAATATTCTAAAATTCACGCGTATATAATATGCCTAGGGCCTATAATACCTACTAGAGGCTATCTTCTCTGCTCTATAATTGTATTTACTTAAAGGTGCGTGCAAACTTACCATCTTAGAGAAGCCGTTTCTGATATCGGGTATTTCAGAAAACTCATAGTTATTGATTATAGAGAGTGGTCTGTAGTTAGGATAAACGTCTTTTATTTCATCAGCATTCTCACACGATCTCTTCAGCGGTATATCATTGAACACTGAAATAAAAAGAATAACTAACTACTAAATAACCTTTTTATAAAATAAAGTCGATATTTTTGTATGTATGTTCCTATGTGAGCTTAATATGTATATCTACCAAACTACGCGACCAATTTTGCTGTGGTTTCTTTTTATAGTTGTTATGTTATGGGTACCAGAATAAGGATATACTACAAAATAAAAATTTTCTTTTATAAATACATACTTAAAATACATAGAAAACACCCAAACGTAGTATAAACATTTGTATGACAATGATAATTATAAATACATACCACACAAATGAATATCCAGTGCATGCAGGGAATTGAACCCTACATCGTGAACGACGGTCCGTTACCTAAACCACTAGAACGTAAGACCCGTCGCGTAATAAACATGTCAAATTTTTTTCACTGTATACCTCGGCGGTACCCTTTTGTAAACCAGAAAACTTGTAGAGACAAAACCAATGTATAAAAAGTTTATAATTGTAAACCCTAGGTATTTTCAGCTCTCTGGCGACAAACAGACGGGCGGACAGCGAACTCGCGTTAATCGGTTTAAACCGTTCGCAATAAACCGTTTTCTCTTTTGGTATTGAGTGAGATCAGAGAAAGATCTTGTTAAGAGGGTACTGTACTCCTCATTTAGGTATTTGCCTTAGGTATTGCTATCCCTATTTCCGAGCGCCGCGCTGAAAGGGACAAATATAGAGGAAGCGGATTTTACCTACAAATTCTTTGAAAAAAGACGTTCCGTACTTCCGTTTTTTTTTCGCGAAAGTTAAACCGATTTTAATAGTTTTTCGTTATATTATAGATAAAGAGTATATCTATGCTTGTATCACTTTCTTTTTTTGTAAACAAACCATTCCGCTCTATAATATTTGTATAGATAATAGGTTTAAGACGGTACGATACCCATATTTTTGTATGGAGCATAATTCGGTACCGTACCGTCTTAAACCTATTATCTATACAAATATTATAGAGCGGAATGGTTTGTTTGTTTGTTTCTTTGAACACTTTAATCGTTGGAACCATTGGTCCCGATTTTTTTAAAATTTTTTTTAGTGTTGGATAGTACATTTATCGAAGAAGGCTATTGGCTATACATATAAAATCACGCTGCGACTAAAAGGAGCGAAGCATTAGTAGAAAATGTTGCAAAAACGAGAAAAAATTTCTAAATTTCTATCTAGTGTAATATATAATTATATCTGTGGTATTATGTAGGTCGGAATAAATAAATAACTGTCCGTGTGGTGACGGATTAAGAGTACAATAGTCACCACCCCTTTTTCTTCTCAGAATGCAGTAAAAGCCAGCTAAGGAATATTGTACACAGATAACATCCTCTGTATGAGACGAAAAACTCCAAATTAAACCCTGTGCCAACACGCCTGGTCAGCGCGGCACAATTGACCATAATCTCCCAAAGTGTAGGGGGCCTGTGCCCAACAGTGGGACACTCATGAGCTGAAAAGGGAACAAGAAATAACTTTGTATAGTTACAGTATTCCTTCCAAACTTTAGGTGCAGTTTTTGCAGCTTTGACCGTCTTGATAACTTCCCGACGTTGTGGTGGTGCAAAGTCACACATATCACCGAAAACCACGAAGGGTCGGTCATCACCTTCTAGTCTCTCCCACCAGGGCTTCTCTTGATCTGAACATGAATAAACATTTAGTCCTTATTCTCTCTCCAACCCATTGAAGTCCCACGGTTAGGCACGGGCCACGGGCCGCTTCAACTATGGGAGGGATTATGGCCAACTATGCCACGCTAACCAGCGTTATTGACACAGGGTTTCATTTAAAATGTTTTAAATTAAGAATGCATTCTACGAATTATCTTGACCAATCTTTCATCGTCAGAGCCATACATTTGTGGAACGTATTTCCAGAGGACATTCGACGAGTCAAAAGTCTAGCCACACTCAAAATCAAAGTTAAAAATTGGTCAAGTGCGAGTCGGACTCGCGCACGAAGGGTTCCGTACCATTATCTATGCAACATAAGGCAACGTTATTAGTATCGAGCAAGAAACGGTAAAAAAATCATGTTTGTTGTATGGGAGCCCCCCTTAAATATTTATTTTATTTTATTTTTAGTATTTGTTGTTATAGCGGCAATAGAAATACATCATCTGTGAAAATTTCAACTGTCCAGCTATCACCGTTCTTGAGATACTGGGTACGGAACCCTAAAAATCATGTTTGTTGTATGGGAGCCCCCCTTAAATATTTATTTTATTTTATTTTTAGTATTTGTTGTTATAGCGGCAATAGAAATACATCATCTGTGAAAATTTCAACTCTCTAGCTATCACCGTTCTTGAGATACAGCCTGGTGACAGACGGACGGACGGACGGACGGACGGACGGACAGCGAAGTCTCAGTAATAGGGTCCCGTTTTTACCCTTTGGGTACGGAACCCTAAAAACCACCATCTGAGCATGCAGCTGTAACTATTCCCGTTTAGAATTGTCTATGTACGTTTATGTATACACATAATACATGTGTATTGTTTTATATATGTTTATTTGTATGTGTTATATATGTGTATTTCTATAAAATATTTGTGTTATAATAATTTGTACACCTACAACTACTGGTAGGTAATGTAAAGGTTGTGATCATTGAATATAACCTATACAATGATACAGGCCACTTAAGATTTGTTTTTAAAAAAAGAATAAAAAATTTAAAATTTGAAAATAAAAACAAAAGAAGGGAGAGGTGAATAGGTCATGAAGAGAGGATGTTGAAAAATGATTGTAAAATAGTTTTTACAGTACTATTGCTCTTCTCTCTAGACGAGATCTCCAGCCAACGGTTACCTTGCAGAAATTGCTTTTAGCCGCCCATTATACTCCATTTATTCATTTAGTAAACGTATCAATGAACAATATCTTCTGCTACAAAGCTTATAAAATTAAATCCAAACTTCTCATCAATATGTTTATGTATCTACATATTTATGTATTTTATCTTATTTATATATGTCTAGGTTTATTTACATTTATGGATCTATATTTTTATATGTGTATATTTATTTGTAATAATATGTATTGGTTAGGCGTAATGTAAGATTTTCTTTTTATCTGAAATTTATACAGTACCACTAATACCTCTTTCCAAATAAACTGAGTCCATCTAATGTCTGGAAGAGATCCCATTAAGGGCCTACATCAATATTATCGTAAATCATCGCCGACACGTACATATTAACACAGCCAGTAGGCACAGAAAATGAAGAATTAGGGATACTTTTCCTATTTACTCAAAATCTACTAAATATATTTTAATTCTGATTTACGTGTTTCTATACATAATAGTTACCTATGTTTTTAAAGTTATTTCATTAGTTAATACGCGATAATAGACCGACAAATGAAAATATTAAAAAATTGGAGAGGTTGTTTCGCCTAGATTTTCTATCGAGAAAACTTTTTTCAATCGCGTTTCTGAGTTTATGCGATCCTAGATCATATATTGAAAAAACATATACTTAAAAATTAGAGCTCTAGCCATTCAATCTAAAGAAACAATGAAAACTTCATACATAGAAAAATGCACGAAGCTATTTTGGTATCCTCTTAAGCGATAAGTTAATCCATTCTATTAAATTTTATTCTTAATTACGGCGTACAATCTTTATATAAAAATCAACAACAAAAAATTTCATCAAAATCGGTCCAGCCGTTTAGGAGGAGTTCAATTACAAACACACATACAGAAGATTATCTTCTGTACGTGTGTTTGTAATTGAACGTGTGTTTGTAATTGAACACACGTACAGAAGATTATCTTCTGTACGTGTGTTTGTAATTGAACTCCTCCTAAACGGCTGGACCGATTTTGATGAAATTTTTTGTTGTTGATTTTTACACAGAATTGTATGGCAAAACAACGTTTGCCGTGACAGCTAGTAAAGTGTATAAATCAATAAAATCTAGCCAAGCAATATCAGAATCTGTCCCTTTCGTCACGGTGCGGGCGGCGCTGGGTAATAGGGATACCTCAAGTAAATACCTAAATTGTGAATTTGTCGGGACCAGAGTTAGCTCTTGGAAAGGAAAAATACCTACTGTAAAAATATACCTAATCTACTATATAAAAATAACTCGGGTTTGCCTTCCTGACGCTATAAATCCAGAACGCACGAACCGATTTCCACAGTTTTGCATTCGTTGGAAAGGTCTCGGGCTCAGTGAGGTTTATAGTTCATTTTTTTAAATTTTTTTTTTTACTTTTTTTGGTATGGCAAAACAACGTTTGCCGGGCCAGCTAGTATTTCATACAAATAATGGAAAATTAATACTAATAATATAAAGCTGAAGAGTTTGTTTGTTTGAACGCGCTAATCTCAGGAACTAAGTACTGGTTCGAATAAAAAAAATTCTCTTAGTGTTGGATAATACATTTATCGAGGAAGACTATAAGCTATATAACATCACGCTGCGACTTATAGGAGCGAAACATTAGTTAAAAATGTTGCAAAAGCGGAAAAATTTTCATACATTCAACGACATTATCAGGCAACAGCTAGTTTTAAATACGCGTCAAAAGTTCCTAAATTAATCCGAACACAAAATTCAATAGCCATTTGAAATGCAACACACAATTCCAAACCCAAAATTCAATACCTTGAATCTTAAGACGGTACGATACCAAATTATGCTCCATACAAAAGTATGGGCATCGTACTTCCGTTTTTTCTTCGTGAAAATTAAACCGATTTTAATAGTTTTTGCGTTATCTAATATATAAAATTCACGTGTCACAGTGTTAGTTACCGTACTCTTCCGAAACGGCTTGACCGATTCTTCTCAAATTTTACATACATATTCAGTAGGTCTGAGAATCGGCCAACATCTATTTTTCAAACCTTTTTGGTTTTTTTTTGTATGGCAAAACAACGTTTGCCGGGTCAGCTAGTATTATATATAAAGAGTATATATAAAGAGTATATCTATGCTTCTATCACTTCCTTTTTTTCAAAACATAATAACTAAAAGAAATATGACGATCCGAAAAACCCATCGGTTTTCTTTAGATAAAGTTGCCTAAAGTTGCCTATCACATAAATTTGGTATAGTTTTACCACAAAAGAAAGTGATAGAAGCATAGATATTATACTCTTTATCTATAATATAACGCAAAAACTATTAAAATCGGTTTAACTTTCGCGAAGAAAAAACGGAAGTACGAAACATCTTTTTTCAAAGAATTTGTGGGTATAATCCGCTTCATCTATATTTGTCCCTTTCAGCGCGGCGCTCGGAAATAGGTATAGCAATACCTAAGGCAAATACCTAAATGAGGAGTACAGTACCCTCTTAAGTATCTTTTACTGGTAAAATTACCTACTTAGTTAATGGTTTTATAGTTTTTGAATTATTATGGAATGTCTGCTTTGAACACAAAAGATGCAGTAATTGTAAATATTTCGAGTAAAATCATAATAGATTGTTTTGTTCATTGTTTTGAAGTAATAAAATATTTCGCACAGAGGTTATCTTATATCTATGGTGCCATGACCACGGGTGGCTCAGGTAGCTTATCCTTTGAACTAGGTCCAATAAAACTTACTGCTAAGTATTTTGTTTTTGTACGGAAGCGGAACTTGGTGCCACCATTTTGAATATTTCTATTTTCATCTGTACTAACCAGGTACTGCCAAAGTAAATTAAGCGTCCATATGTAATGAAAAAATAAATATTTAGTATTCTTTTGTTTACGTGATAACATTGGTCATTTAAACGTAAAGCAGAAGTTACCGCTGGCTTCATGGTATTTTTTTTTTTTTTTTAGCGTAGGAAAGCTTTTTACGCACTTACTCTCTGGCCGCAGGGGCAGCTTTCGGACGTCGTGTTGGACTCCCGGGGAGAAATCTCGACCCAGCCTACCAACTAAACCTACGGTGTTCTCCTCGCCCGTTGCCGGGCCATGGTAGTTACTCAGGTATTACCATGACAGGCTTCATGGTATTAACGACGGTTGTACTGTCTAGACTTCGAATCTGAGGTCATCACATATTTTTTGCACTTTTTCATGTATAAATAAATATGAGAAAATATTTATTTTTTTATTTTTCTAAATAATAATAATATTCAAATACTTTTTTGTGACTCACAGACTCAGTATATTCTAAAGATATATGGCCTTATTCATAATGACTTATCGGAGGTTTAAAAGTTCGCTAAAATAGGTTCGCGAAAATTGTCAAAACTTGTTATTCATAATAGTCTTTTTACGATAAAACGTTTATTAGGTATCTCTCCGATAAAATCTCCGTTTAAACCTCCGATAAGTCATTATGAATAAGGCTAATAAAATATAAAAATAAAATTGTGCATAAATTATGAACGATGCATTAAATTGAATGGGTACTTCATATTTTTTTGAATTTAATATGGTTATATTATTAGTACGGCATCATTCAAGCGCGGGATCAACTCGAATTTGGCCGATTTTATTTATAGATATAAGAATAATCATTTGTTTGATTGTATTTACATCAGTATTTTAAAAAGTTAAAGATTATGTAAGCGGCGCTATATAGCCTATAGCTTTCCTCGATAAATAGACTATCCAACACAAAAAGAATTTTTCAAATCGAATCTGAATCCTTTCATCTATGAACACTATAGGCTATATAACATCACACTGCGACTGATATGAGCGAAGCATTAGTGCGCAGGACAGCACGTTGTGGCGTTTTATTTGGGAGCCCTAAGTCCAGTGGAATGAAAGACGTACTTATCAAACCAGATTCCTCTTCACCAATTTCGTCATCAAGTTCACAAGGGTCTTCTTTTGGGTCATCTTCTATTGGTGCTTTGGTCTTTAAAAGTTTGGGCAGGTCTATAAAGTATTGGTTTGTTTCTGGTGGCCCTCCAGCGAAGTGGTAGATGAAATTCATGAACTATAAGCATAGTAATAGGTGTTAGATTATAATTATTATACACTGACCAAGAGAATGATGATTCATAAATGAGTAATTAAAGCATCAACTGATATACATAAACTGTGAAATTTTCAGTCCCTTAGCTATCACCGTTCCAGACAGCCAATTCGCAATAATTTATTGCGAGCGCACATCACACTTGTTCATTTTTTGGGGGTTTGAGTTCTTGAAATTCTGTTTTAAGAGGACACCAAAATAGCTTCGTGCATTTTTCTATGTACGAAGTTTTCATTGTTTCTTTAGATTGAATGGCTAGAGCTCTAATTTTTAAGTATATGTTTTTTCAATATATGATCTAGGATAGCATAAACTCAGAAACGCGATTGAAAAAAGTTTTCTCGATAGAAAATCTTAGCGAAACAACCTCTCTAATTTTTTATTTTTTTCATTTGTCGGTCTATTATCGCGTATTAACTAATGAAATAACTTTAAAAACATAAGTAACTATTATATATAGAAACACGTAAATCAGAATTAAAATATATTTAGTAGATTTTGAGTAAATAGGAAAAGTATCCCTAATTCTTCATTTTCTGTGCCTACTGGCTGTGTTAATATGTACGTGTCGGCGATGATATACGATAATATTGATGTAGGCCCTTAAGGGCTACACATTGCAAAGCTAAAAGAAAACTATTAAAGATGGTGATGGGCATGTGTACCTACTGGAAGGTAAAGAAGTAGGAAAACCATCAAACATGCATTATTTTAATTAAATCCTTCACTAGGTGTACGTCATTGTCATTATCTAAAATATTGTTATCGTTATTTCAGAGAGTGTTACATAACATGACGAATATTATGACGATTAGATAATTATCTACATCTGTACGGATAAAAAATGTTTCATTCATTTTATAGATAAGATAATATTACTTCGTAACTAAACGGAAATCAAGCTGAATATAGTTTTAGGGGTACAAAGACAAATAATAGTTGGGCTAATTGGCATTGTTCATAATTTTTGACCTGCTGTTTTTATATATTTTTTAGAAAATATAGACTATTTTAAGCAACTAATTTCAATATTATTGAAATATTCACTATATAGAATTTTTAGAAAATACTTAAAGATATTATTTTAAATGTTGTGACGTCATCGTTGTACGCAATCTGTGTATTGACTTCTCCTGATAGACTTAAGACAGATTGCAATAGATCTTTTCAAAGTTGCCAAGTTGATATAATAGACCAATTTCAACTCCACCACAGAGTAGTATATCCCTCAGCCTTCATTTCAAGGGCAAATAGAGATCATTTGCTTTTTTGGAAAAATAATCGTTAATATTGCAAATTTTCCGAAAAAAACTAATGGATCATGATCAGAAACTCTATTCCCCGAAATGGTTTTTGAATTAAGACTTTTAAAAAAATATGGACAATGCCAATTAGCCATTCTCCATCTCCGCATAAGCGGCGGAAGGCGATGGCGACCGCTGACGTGACTGCCTCGCATCGAAGAAGTTCTCGCGCTTCTTTACAATTAACAATTAATATATCTAATTTGTTATAGTTTTGTATTCATATAGTTTTTAAATTCTACGCGTATGAAATCCCCAGCAACATCTGGTGTAGAATGTAAGAACAAACCTCTTTAACAACTTTCCTCATCTTGGTCCTCCATTCATGATCGACTCTCGCAGCTGTTTTATACCCGCGTGATAGAGACAGAATGAGTTGTTGTCCTTCTATTAAAAGTTCTTGCAATCCTCTAATATAACCAGTATATTCTGTTGGAAATTAATAAGATTTAGGCTTAGCACTACCGGATAAAGACAAAGACAAAGACAAAGGGGTACATTGCTTTCCCTATGCCGTGCCCTTGAAAAAGAGAGGGTACTGGTGCTCAAGTCCACTATTTTGGAACAATTGTCATACCGGCACAATACCGGCACGATACCGTTGCAATTGAAGTCAAATATCCGTAGTCTGCTATATGCCGTCATAACGGTCTTTCAATGGTAATAGAATTGTCGATCTCTTTTATCTATGCATTGAATTTTCGGTCTCTTTTATCTATGGATTGTGTTAGAATGGTATGTATGTGTTGCCGTTTTTAAAAAATGCGTTAGTTGAAGTGATTTTCGAAAAACTACTAATAAATTTAAACATTTAATCATGCTAGACTTCGTTTAAATATATTTGTACATACTATTTATTAGTATAAAAAGCAATGTGAAGTTTAGGAGATTAGTAAATTGCAATAAATTACAAAGAACAATTTCTAATATTTCTATCTATCTATTTTTTATTTATGGCAATCTGTCGACACAGGACAATTAAAAAATATTACTGTCAAATTCAAAATAGCAGACTACCGAAACATTTCAGTCATTGAATTGCAATTGTGAAGCAGTTGTGTACGAGACTAGCAATTTATGTCACTTTGACAATTGTAAGACAATGATGAAGTCGTTATGACGACACATTAATAGTAGACTACCAAAAACTTTACTATTGCACCATAATGGTACAATAATGGTACAGTTGTGACACCGTTGAAATACCCGACTCAGGGCCCTGTACTCCTCATTTAGGTATTTGCCTTAGGTATTGCTATCCATATTTCCGAGCGCCCGCGCCGCGCTGAAAGGGACAAATATACCTAGATGAAGCGGATTTTACCTACAAATTCTTTGGAAAAAGATGTTTCGTACTTCCGTTTCTTTTTCGCGAAATTTAAACCGATTTTAATAGTTTTTATATTATAGATAAAGAGTATATCTATGCTTCTATCACTTTCTTTTGTGGTAAAACTTTACCAAATTTGTGTGATAGACGCTGCAACTTTATCTAAAGAAAACCGAAAAAAGTGGGTTTTTCGGATCGTCATATTTCTTTTAGTTATTATGTTTTGACTATTATTTGTTGTGTGTAAACTATTAAAATCGGTTTAACTTTCGCGAAGAAAAAACGGAAGTACGATACCCATACTTTTGTATGGAGCATAATTTGGTATCGTGCCGTCGTAAGGAATAATTAAAGGAGCAATTAATTTGCTATTTCTGCTATATGGTTGCGAGGAAATGTCCCGATTGGCGGTGATGTTCTCTTTTACAAGTAGAAACGACACAACATAATATTATCGGTAACGTCATTGACTGCCCCTTATAATATTTAACACACTACTTTTATTTGGTAATTACACATGCGAGTTATACTTGTTTTGTTTAACTGTACGTTACTTAATTTTTTATTTTTTATTCCTGCTATACAAGTTAATAAGGCTTTCACTAGCAATAAATTCCTATTTAAGAATTTGATTTTTTGCTTGTCCTGCAATATAAACTGCGAAATAGAAGGGTCTCGTAGAACTAATATCGCTGACGCCTACAGAATTTAGCCTAGCGCCGCCGCTGCGGGGGATAAGTTGTCTAGATCTAGATACTATTGTTAATTAGACTGGCTAATTCACAGATTTCCGTTTTACCTTTCTATTTATGCTTGCGATAAATAGTATTGCCGTACTTACTAACTAAACCCCGCACTAATAACTACATTAACACAGCAAATACTCAATTAAAATACATTTTTCGGATTTAGAACCACCAATGTCACCGGTGACTATAGCTAAAAATATACCCAGTAGATACCATAATATATAACATATAACATAACTATTAGCATTAGGCTACGTACTAAACTTATTCAAAGTACATCAGACAGGATAGCGTATGGAATAAATACTGTAACCTAAAGTTAAGAGAGACAGTAAGTAACAAAATGGTACCGCGATAGCAGAGATTGAATGATAGGTGATACACTATCACTATTTACATGCCTTCTACAAAGCAGTTGTAACAATTCTCTTGCGCCAAAACCTAAACTAACTTAAAACTAACTATTGTGAATGATCGTAAACGTAAAAAAATAAGGTTCCACGAATAGATGATTTTCTCTTTCTAATTGTGTGGCTTGATTGATCTGATATTTTTAGAAACGATTTCCGTACTCTGGTACCCATTTACCATAAGCAAACTTAGTTTAGGACCAGAAAACATAGTGTGAAATATTCGTAAACATTCATTTAATAATAAAACCTTATAAACACTTTAATATTATTTTAATTATTAAAACCGTTAGCATAACATTATGGAAATTTTGTATACACTCCCAATGGTGAGTTTGTTACAGTCGTTAGTAATAGTTTAGTTCCGTTTTTGCAAATAGAATTGCTGCCAATGAATTGTGAGGTGTGAGCTACAGTGTGAGCACATGTATACCTTGCGATATGGTCATACTCATACATAACGTTCACCTATCGTTTACCAAACCTGCATGGTAATCTAATTTTTGGGTTGCCAGAGTAAGCTATAATCGAGTCGATAGGAAGAGAATCGATACATTTTTGACAGCTACGTTCGAAAGCCTCATTAAAATACCGTGTTGTATAGAATTATTTTGTGGTACTATTAAAAATTTATAACTATTAAATCTAGTTCTTGCGCTAAAAACAAAGACCTTAATTGATGATCATGATGTTGGAAATAAGCATTAAGAAATATAATATTTTATAAGTTTTATATCCAGATTAGGGTGTCCATGTCACAAGCATTACTGTCGGTAGGTTAAAAAATGTTATGTGATTTGGGAATAAATAAAACCTTTATCTCATATAAGCGTCTAAATAACATTTTAACATAGGGTCCAAAATAATAAAAATTTAAAAATAATGAACATTATTAAAATTTCTATGCATAGCCGTTAGCGTAAGAATATCGGCCGAGACCCGTAGTAAATTATTTTAACTCCCTCCCCTTCTCTTTAATGAAGCCGAACTAAAACGTCTAGCTAATAATAATTGGTTGGAGTTGGAATTTTTAGTACATTCCGCCAAATGCAATAAACAGAACCCCCCTTCCCCCATGGAATGTTGCCGACTGGCCGCCTGGCGCACCTTGTAGTTAAGACGATACCAAAATAGCTTCGTGCATTTTTCTATGTACGAAGTTTTCATTGTTTCTTTAGATTGAATGGCTAGAGCTCTAATTTTTAAGTATATGTTTTTTCAATATATGATCTAGAATCGCATCAACTCAGAAACGCGATTGAAAAAAGTTTTCTCGATAGAAAATCTTGGCGAAACAACCTCTCAAAATTTTTATTTTTTTCATTTGTCGGTCTATTATCGCGTATTAACTAATGAAATAACTTTAAAAACATAAGTAACTATTATATATAGAAACACGTAAATCAGAATTAAAATATATTTATTAGATTTTGAGTAAATAGGAAAAGTATCCCTAATTCTTCATTTTCTGTGCCTACTGGCTGTGTTAATATGTACGTGTCGGCGATGATATACGATAATATTGATGTAGGCCCTTAAGCCGATGCGCACAGTGTACTAAGCTCTGCATCTATGCGTCTACACAATTAATATCCTTATTAATAATTACTAAGCAATAAAGTTACCTTCAATAAGTTGTTGTTTCTCTAATTTACTCCTTGTTCTTTCCGTACACATGACATACATTAATCCTGCTAAGTTTTTGCATTCCAATTGACTTTCTAATGCTCTTATTTTTTCTTGTCTTTCACGGTGTGCTTCTCGTAGCATGTAAGATGCACGCATTTGTTCATTTCTGTATTTAAAAAAACTAAGAGATAATCTTTTACATTAACGTGGCTTCACATGACTCCTGAGCTTATTAGCACAGTACTAGTTACTAAGACGAAGTTTCATAGGTACATTTGATAAACAGCCCCTGATTGAATCATGATGATGTTTTTGTGTGATGTAGACACATAATACGTAATCTCTTTCAAAACAGTCAATTATGAAGTTCAATCGGAAACAAACGAGAATATTACCAAGGAAATAATTTTATGGCAAAGAATACAATAAAAGCAAAATAACTCGATTGTGACAGATAGCAAAAAAAGACGCCTATCTTTTTGAAATATATTAAGTAATTGAAAGACTATATCTAGATGAAGATAATCATCTAACCGTAAATTAATAGGTACCTACATATGCTATATATTAAAAAATAATAATAAATAAATAAATAAAATAAAATATTAAAAATTACTACTTACTGCAGCATGTAATCAAATCTTTCTCGTAACGATGCTATTTCTTTTATTAGAATTTGGTCATATTCGGCCCTTAATTTTGTTTCTGTTTCTTGCAGTAAATTTTCTATATTATCTCCATCTAATGGAATGTTTGAATCATTATGTTGTGACTGAAAAAGAGCAGTACGTAAACTGTGACGTAATTATAAAGATGCTTATTAGCTTAATCTGGTATTTTTTTTTCATATATTTGTATTATGTTACTTACAGTAACTTCAAGGTTGCAATAGCATTTTTCGGAACCCATGTTATTCACAACATTTTCGCATTCCCGATTGTTCTCAGTTGTACATGCTGGATTTGCAAGGTAACTTGGATGAATATCTGAAGATTTGATGGAGACTTGTTCCTCTCTAATTATTTCTAATATTTCGGCATCATCTACGATTGTGACTGTAAGTTCAGAATGATCTTTCTGTTCCCTTGCAGCATCTGATTTGGAACTTTTTAATGTCGCCATTTTTACATTAGTTTTGGTATATAATTATATATCGACCCAATAAAATAAAAATAAACTCAAATTATTTTACGTAATTCTGGAAGAAATAAAAAATAAGCTAAAAAGATAAACAGATAATTATTAGCATTGTAAGTATAATTGACATTTAATTTAAAAATATTGATTTGATTAAAAGCTCTGCTGAGTTTCTTACGCCGGTTCTTCTCAGCAGATTGCGTCCTGAACCGGTGGTAGGGAAAAAAATTGGACATGTCATAAGCACATAATTTTTCTAAAAAATTGTGTCTACGTGATTAAATGATTTTTCATTTCATTTCATTTCATTTCAAACAAATATCATTTTAACATTCAACTAGCTGTTGCCCGTGACTTCGTACATGGAATTTTGAAAATTTCCCGATTTTCAATATTTTTCACTGATGCTTCGCTCCTATTAATCGCAGCATGATAATAAATAGCCTATATCCTTCCTCAGTAAATGTTTTATCCAAAACTGAAAAACTTTTTCAAATCGGACCAAAGGTTGCTGAGATTAGCGCGCTGAAACAAAAAAACAAGCTCCTCAGCTTTGTAATACATATTAGTATAGATAAGTAGATAAGTGGGGCATCCACTTATGACCTTTGAGATTAAGAACAAACAGAACCCCCAAATAGTTGAACTTAATTAAAATCGACATTTACTATTTTTTTATATTTTAAAGCTTATAAGTATTATATTATTACTAGCTGACCCGGCAAACATTGTTTTGCCATATTAAAAAAAATAAAAGCTTTGAAAAATAGACGTTGGGCAATTTTCAGACCTACTGAATATGCATGTAAAATTTCATAAAATTGGTGAATCCGTTTCGGAGGAGTACGGTAACTAACACTGTGACACGTTCATTTTATATTATATTAGATAACATTTTAGCTTTCTGGAATTCTCTTCCATAATTAATAATAACGTTTTAAATTTTAGTAATACTTTCGTCAGTTTGTGACTTTAGCCTTAAAAATACCACGAGATCATTTGCTAATATTCTACAGAACAATAGATAAGAAACAATAGACTGGTTTTAAGTAGTGAACATTATTTATTATTTAAATTTTATTATAGTTTATAGACAAAAATACCTTTGTAAGTAATTTACTAATGAAACTCATAACTGAATGGAAAACGTTATTTCCCAGCGCTCCTTACCTGCTATTGTAAAAAAAAAAGTCGCATCCCCTTCTCACTCGTCTGTTTAGGCAGTAAGCATAAAAGCACTGCACAGTACGTTAATACTCAGTTCACTCTTAGCTAGAGTAGTGCGCGCATCTCGTGAATAATAATCTTGAGTATTTGAGAATATTATTTTTCGAATTCATGGACACTAACAAAGTTGAATTTAGTTGAAATCGATACTTGCATTAGTGAGAACTTTGAACGTTTATGATCGAGAAACGTCACTGTTGACAGTCAGTAATTTTTAAATAGCAACACTAAGTTCTGCTGTCGTGAAGTTCGTAACATGTGATGTTTCTTGAAGTGTAAATTTTTTACGAAAAACCTTATAAAATTAAGTGTGCTGATTATTTTAAGTGTTAAAAACTCAAATTTATGTGTTTAGTGTTGTGTATGATGTATTAACCGTACTGGAAGACCGTAAAAAAATTACATGGATAAAGCCGTCATCTGAGGTTGTAAAGGTTAGTGCTTTTTTCATCTGTTGTTTGTCTTAAAATAGATTTCTGTGCGGGTCGCAATGATGTTTCAGTTTTGTTACTGTAACACCTTCATGTGACTTCAGTTTTTTATTAGACCTTGAACTAGAAATCTATCACAGTGCTGTTATCAAGGTTAGGTTCGCGCGGGCTATTCATCCCGCATCAGCCTTGTTTATTTCTTCATAACTAGTTGTAAACATAAATAATTTACAAGAACTTGGAATAAAACGCACATTTGCAGTATAATTAACGTCTTTACGTAAACAAATATAAGAAAATCTGGTTTCGTAAACCTAACCTATAAACCATTCTATTTAGTGCAGTTTTTTTGCAAGTTCAGCGATACGATAAATTCACCGTTATCTGTGTTGAGTACGCGTTAATAAGGCTAATGGTTGTTAAATATAATGTATTTCATTCGTTTTTATTCTTATGTTGTCTAGGTCACGTGAATTTTTCTCATTTTTACGCATGCTTTGACAGTTTGCGATTATTGTTGTTCTTATCTTGTTGTTCTTATCTTGTTGGTGATAAAATTGAGAGCTTTCGTAGCCAGATTTGTTAGATAATCTTTTTTTCGCATTAGATAATTGACTACAATTAACAGATACTTTGTACATGATATTTGTAAACAATATCTGTAGGTAATTATTTGTTTGTTTGTCTTGTGTGTTCAATAATTTTCGATTCTGAGAATGTTTAGTGTAAATAAGTTTATTTGGACTAGATCATTTATTCATTGAAACCATGTTCAAAATTTCTATAATATCTCCTTACTTCTTTTTTTAGTAAATATAGCTACATTTCATATTGAAATAAATAAAGAAAGTACTAGTGATTTTGTCCCATAGTAATAAGGTTTTTTTTTAAAATCCAATTTCTTTTAGAAGTATAGAACATAAATACAAATACAAAATGAAGTTTAAAAGACCCGAATCCAAAACAATCACAAGTAGTAATAAAAATATAATTAAAAAATTGAAATAATTTACATATTGGCCTTTCAAAATACTAAAATTATAAATTGTTCAACCTATTTATGAGACTGACTTTACATACAGACTTACAATATGATTAGTATTATTCCCTTTTTATGACTGTAAATACCAAAATTTCTCATCCGCAGTTGAAATTTAGCACAGGCATTTATTCAAAGACTATTATTCTAGCTCCTACAATAATAAAATTAATTACTTGTCGAGTTTATTGACCTAATGTCAGTTTCTATTGTAGATTTGCATCATAACAAAGAAGCCTAAAATTTAATATATTCGTGTGAATCACAAAAGATATAAATTTTCAAGTTTTTTTTGCTTGTTAATTATAGTGATCATTTTAATAGTAATCAACAAAAGGTTTAAACGGAAATAAGAAAATTGGCAGTCCACATTTATGTGTTTGCATTATATTGTGGGTTTGATTCCCGCACAAGACTAATATTGGTGTATATATATCGATATTTATACCGCGTCCAAGTGTTTTTAACATGTTAGGTATAAGCACATACAAAAATCAATAAAAGTATTAGTTTTTCGACTAATTTTGGAAGTGTAGGCAAAAAAAAAGTATAAAAAATATTTTTAAAGTTATTCGTTGATCATAAGAACAAGTTTTAAGCTTTATATAGGACTAGGATGTTATATAAAATATCCAAGAGTAATCTTTTAATATCCTTCTAAAAGATTAAAAGGCATACCTTTGTAATATTTACTTGTAACTTAGCATATAAACTTTTCTTTGCAATTATTTTCTATATTTTACATTTTTTTTGGGTTTTTGTTATGCAATCTCTTTTGACATTAATCAGCTGATTAGCTGTCAGTTGCCATTGATTTTGTTTTTTAAATGTAACTTGCCAGTGTTTTTTTTCAAGTAAAAGTTTTACTTTCATATTCCGACCTTTTTAGCTTTTTTTCTGTAGTTCTCATTCTTCTTCTTCCTGTCCTTATCCCAAGCTACTTGGTTCTCCATTTATGCCGAAATGTATTTTGTGTTGTCTCTAATCTCTATGAGGAATTGTTATTAAGTTAATTTTTCAGCAAATCCTTGAAAACGGCGCCACCGATTTTTAGGCGTAGATTTCGTAAGCGAGCCATCTTTTACTGACGTAGATCAAAAGTATTTTTAAACGGAAAAATCTTTATTTATTTTTAATATTTACATGGCTGTAACTACAAATGATATCGTGTGACGTTACAGCTTCCGATATATCGATAAGCTATCGATATATGTAGATAACGCAAGTTACTATCGCGATTTTTTATAGAAACAAATCGTGACGTTTTTAAACATCGGTATCTGTAATATGACAACATTGCTTTATTTTGTATTCATTGATGGTTTAAATTCAAGTTTGTCTTAATACCTTCAAGTAAATACCGCGATGTATTGCAAAATATAGCTCTACATAGAAACTTGTTAGTTATTTGCAGTTTCCTAATCTAATAGCGATTTGTTAGTTACGAAATCTGGTTTAGAAAAAAAGTAAAAATAAATAACTGGTATCGTATTTTTCCCATATTAGTAAATAAGTTAAAGGTTTTCACGAAGGCTTTTGGAAAGT
The DNA here is from genome assembly GCA_916999025.1 of Orgyia antiqua. Taxonomy (NCBI): domain Eukaryota; kingdom Metazoa; phylum Arthropoda; class Insecta; order Lepidoptera; family Erebidae; genus Orgyia; species Orgyia antiqua. Next base: position 29,272,537 of record OU779863.1, read on the forward strand.
TCGGGTGTTCTACTCTCGCCCTATAACATCTTAATGCCTGTCCATAATTGCGCGGAACATCTAATTTCCGATTTTACCTGCTGGCCGTACAGAGTGCTCCATTTCGCGGCCATTTCGGTTTTTACAAGATAAAACGCATAAAAGTGACGAGTACTGGTGAGGGGTGATCTGTGGCTACGGTCTTAACGTTACACAGTAAACATTTGCAATTAATATCACTAAATAATGATTATAATAAATTTGTGCAAACATTTTCACTTGAATCAGAGAGATGGAAAGTTTATGAAAGTAACTGTGTCTTTTTAACTAACCTATTAAAAATTACGATCTTTTGAAATCATTGAGCATTCAAACTAACTGGAGTTGGTAAACACAATGCTCCCCCTTTTCAATAGGCGTCGGGTGTACTGAAGTAACGTTTTAAAACAACAATCGTCAAAAACGCTTAAAAAAGTAGAAACAATACTCCGTTTTTGTAGTGGGTAAAAATCCGGATAAAATAACTTGGCCGTAAATAAAAATAAAGACTAATGAATAATAACGATGATTTGTGGCGTAGTTGTACATACGAGGGGAGGTCCAAAAGTTCGTGGAATGAAAGGGTTTTAGTAAAAATGAAACAGTAAATTTATTTTTCCTTTTCAATATAATCACCCTTAAGCTGAATACATTTATTAGATCTATGAATTAATTTTTCTAAACCATCGTAAAAATATTTTTTATCTTTTCCCTCAAAATGAGCCAAAATTGCCTCCTTTACCTCATTGTCGTCGGAAAATTTCCTTCCCCTTAAGTCTTTTTTTAAATTGGAGAACAAATAAAAATCACTTGGGGCCAGATCTGGACTATAGGGTGGGTGGACTAGTGATTCGAAGCCATGCGTGTGTAGAGCAGCCATTGCAACTTTGCTCTTGTGAACCGGCGCGTTGTCTTGCAAGAGCAACACGCCCTTGGTCAATTTTCCCCGACGTTTTTCTTTGATGGCATCCTTTAATTTTTCTAGTATTGTTGCGTAGTATTCTCCGGTTATGGTCCTGCCCTTTTCTTTATAATCAATCAGTATTATCCCCTCACAATCCCAAAAAACAGTAGCCATCAACTTTCCAGCCGACTCCGACACTTTGAATTTCTTTGGCGGTGGTGTCCCCTTTTTATGCCATTGCATGGACTCTTGTTTGGACTCAGGCTCAAAGTGATGAACCCATGTTTCATCGCCGGTAACAATTCGCTCCAAAATCGGTCCAGGATCGTCGCCACACAACTCCAAAAAATGTTTTGACGCTTCGACGCGCTGCTGTTTTTGAATCGGCGTGAGCATTCTCGGTACCCATCTTGCACTGACTTTTGTCATACCCAGGTGGTCATGTAGGATTCGCAAAATGGTGGTATCTGATACTCCAACTAATGCAGATAACTGTTTTTTCTTCAAACGGGTGTCCTCCAGTACAATTTTTTCCACTTTTTCGACGATGTCTGATGTGGTGGCCTCAACTGGCCTTCCTGAGCGGGGGTCGTCTTCAATCGACTCCCGACCATGTTTAAAAAGACCATGCCACTTGTAAATCATTGATTTACTAGGGCACTGTTCCCCGTAAACAGTTTCCATTTCATTCAAAATGGTCTGAGCGTTCTTTCCTTGCTTGGTAAGGAATTTAATGACCGCACGGTGTTCAATTTTGCTCCATAGTTTCAGTTTTCTTCCGGATTGACGTGTTTAGCAGGCGAGTGTTCGTAAACGAATGACGCAATAGGGCTGAAACTCCATTTATATACTAATTATGAGTCCCCAATTAGTATGACACTAAGCGAGCGCCCCTATCCCCACTCCATCCCCTCCATTCCACGAACTTTTGGACCTCCCCTCGTATATACCGACTTCCATGTAAAGGATTCGATTCCCAATTAATACCCTGAGCACTTAGTTTGTTAATAGTAATCTGTTTGGTTCAAAAACTAAAAATACCTAGTTTAAAAAAACTAAAAAACACGCTTTATTTAATCGAATTATTGCATTGTCATCGGTCTTTGACAGGTGTGCAAAATTTGAATAGAATCTGACCGTTTAAAGTGGGTCAAAACAGCGTCCAAAGGAGTCGGTTACAAACATACAAACAAACATACAAGTGAAGCTAATATAAAGCGTGTAAAAATACGCTTGAAAATACTGAATATTTATTTAAATTATTGCATTGTCATACAATGTGCAAAATTTCAGATCAATCCGACTACTGCAAGTGGGTAAAAATAACTTACAAAGCTTCTGTTACACACATTACTATACGTATCGAACTTATTTATTTATAAATTTACTATTTAACAATAAATTTATTCAAAAAACTAGTTATAAATGAGATAAAATCCGCACATATATTAATAATATATTAAATTTAGAGAAATTTCGAGATACAATTTATCAAATTACGAAAATATAACACGTACGATTGTTTATTGTTTTTATCGTAGATTTCGCACTTATCTCGTAGCGTTAAATACAATGAGTAATTATTTGGTAATTTTAAAATGTAGTTAGTCATTCGAGTGTTTATAATGATACTGGACTATGATAACATACAATCTATTGTGTGTTTTGTGACCGAGGTGACGTATAAGAATACAAGTATCACCAGTCCAGGGTGCTGAAAACGCCAGCTAAAGGATATTATACACAGATAACCGTCGCTGTGAGAGACGGAAATTCGAAATTAAACCTTATGCCAACGCGTCATCAGTGTGGCGTACTAGAGTATAATCATTCCCTATGTGGAACCCTTCTACTGAAACTTCGCTATCCGTCCGTCTCTTAGGAGTTAGGCTGTATCTCTGGAACGGTGATAACTAGACTGCTGAAAAATTCAGCTTATGTAGTAACAAAATATTAATCATCATTATCCTCCCGCCCTTATCCTGTTATTTGGGGTCGATTTAACAAATATATAATGATAATTACGGTTCGGAATCTTTCGTGTGCGAGTCCAGATCGTACTAGACCAGATTTTTATTCTTATTTCGCCATTTTCGTGCGTAAAATTTTAACAGTTGTGTTTTTAATGATTTTATTACACCATCTATCCCTACAAAGTCTTTAGACAGTGAACCTTAGAATTGTAGTACCTGCTTACAATTGTTTAAAATAACCACGATTAGCAATTGTGTTATTTGCAGTGGGTTTTAGTTTATGGGTTATTGTTGTGTTAGCCTTAGCAGTTTTGTTGTGGAAAGCTCTATTCTTTTTTGTTTGTTTGTTAGATAACTGGGTTAACTTTTCTAATCTCGAATAAACAGCTAATAAAGCTACCTGATATGCATCAGTTCGTGTTCGTTCCATTTTTTAGTTTATCTTTGTTATTTTAACTAAGTATCTGTTCAGTCATACAAGTGGCAATGAAAATTTTTCTTCGACTTTGATCGTTTTGTATCTAACTATAGGAACTAACTAGTCTAGATATTATTTTAAAATTAAGTCGTTATTTTTATATGTACGTCCATAAGTGAGCTTAGTAAGCGGTTTTGTGTTAATAGACAGCGTGGGGATCGTATTTCTTGTATAATTTGTTAGGGTTTGGTTTTTAAATTTCATGCGTATGAAGTTGCAGGCATCAGCTAGGTAAATATAATTTCATGAAAAAAATGCGTTTTGGTTACTATTTCCGTTATTATGTCCTTGTTATTGGCTATTCTCTTACGATTAACTATGGTGACAGTTACACCTTTCTTACGACCATTTTCAATAGTTAATCAATTTTCGATTACGGATAGATTGTAATCCTCGTTTATCAGTTAGATATTTTCTATTTCGTGTCAAATTTTCAATAAAGAATGCTGTCATCAGTAGCTTATTGATAAGCAAATAAGGACAAAAGTTTAGATTACTCTGACGTCGACAGCAAGAATAGAGGATAGTTAGAATATTGAAGATGGCCGTTAGATCCTAAAAACCTGGTATTGTTGATTCTTCAACCAATAACTAAAATGCTTTCGTTCTTTTTAGATATGGAGTCACACATCTTGAATCCAACGTATCACCATCAGGTACGTTTCCGTCCCATCGGCCACAAGCTCTTACGAATGAAGAGTGATTCTATGTCTTCAGAGAGCAGTGGTAATCAGAATAGTCCAGAATATATGAGGCACAGTGATTCAAGGCAAAGGATAGATGGCAATGTTGATTGGTGTATTCAAAATCAAACGGTACGTATTCTCTATATCTTTCCAGCCAATTAACCTTCCACTGTTGGGCACTTGTCTCCTCCACACAGGAGGGATTATGGTCTACTGTGCCGCGCTGACTGATCGTTGGCACAGGGTTTAATTTCGAGTTGTACATTGAACTTTCCTTAGTTGGCTTTTAAATAGCACCCTGGGAAGGAAAAGGGGCGGTGACACTTGCATTCTTAATCCGTCGCCATACAGACAACAGTGTGTGTTATTGTCGTACTTTAACCAGCCAGTTATGTATTTTTTTTCGTAATGTTTCATACAGTTACAGGCATTTCAATTCAGTTTCATTTCAGGAGGGTAGGTTTAAGAAAATAAACGCTTTATTGTTGCCAGATATTAAGATCATTTCTTTGAACCGAAACTACGTATATAGTTATGGTATATTAGCTTAGCTTGGGACCAGAAGATGTGAAATATCCATGAATATTCGTTAGGACTTTAGTCGTTTTCGGCAGTGATCTTGTAGCCGTTGGTTCAATCCCAACATTGTTTTTGTGATAAGAACATATTTTGTATGGTTTCTGTATGATTGTTTCTCTTAAAACTATGATAAATACTTTATTTACTCTAGTAGTAAATGCTGGGTCAAAAAATGATTTATAAAACGATACTGTTATTTACATTTTGTTTTTAACTCGACCCGGGTTTTGAACCCGAGATTTCCTTATTTTAAATTTAATGTAGTTAGATAGAGTACGTTATAAATATACTACTAAATCAAACGCTTTTTCAAATTACGTAAGTAAAGCTAGGTATTGCGGTCAATTCTTTTTTTGCATGATTTGCATCGGTTTTAGTTCACTGTTTAGTTTTTTTTATATATTTTTTTGTATCGCGTTAATTTTGTAATAATTTTTTTAAATATACATTATTAGTTTCCAGTCTATAGTCCCCGGCAATGATTAAATCTTTCACAATCTTAGAGAGGTCATAGGAAGGTGACATTGGAGATCTAATGTAGTTTTATTTTTCAGATGAATACAACGGAATCAAGTCACGATATCAGTTCAGATGATGAAAGTTCAGGACAAGACGAAAGTACAGAAGATCTAGAAGCACAAGAAGTAGTAGAACACAGATCAGACAGTCCTGAGGAGTTCGCAGATAATATAGAGGTCTGTGAAGTCAATGTTGATGATGAGGACAACATTGATAATGACATAGACCACTCACTTCATATCAATGGTGCAATCAGTATAGAAGACACTTCACTAGTAGAAGGACATGATTATGATATCATTACAGTATACACAGTGAATCCTGAAGACATAAATTCAGATGATGAAACAGAAGAATACACACTGACTGAAAACGATCCACCTGAATTTACACATGATGATGATCATGTCGACTATGGTGATGTATCAGGTCCGGAAGAAACTGTTCTAGCTTCACAGGATGGCATAGGAATTAATTTAGATGGCCAAGTTGTTTCAAATGTCGATGAATATTTTATTAAAAATGTTAAAGAAGAACAACCTATATTGGAGACAGATGATCTAGTCGTCAAAGATGTAGACGAATATTTTATAAAAACTAAAAGTGACGATAATCATCCAATGCCTAATATAGATGATTTCTTCTTAAAACATAAATTGCCACCAGAAGAACGTTCAGATTTTCAATTACCTGAATGTACTCCAGCTGTGGAAGAATTTCTTGTGTCAGAAAATAACAAAGATTCTAAAGAAACAGTCAAACTGGAACCAAAATCTGAGCCTGTTAATGTCGTCCCAGATGTTTCTATCAACGAAACCGATTTAGAGGCTCTTCCAAATATTGAAGAAATAAAAAGATATTTATTAGACGATTCCACGTATACGAAACTAAAACACAATCAGAAATCATGTTCAGTGCCCCAGTCGCCCATGCCAAACATTTGTATGGATATCGACGATGCTAAAACATGCCTTAGTTTTGAAGATTTGAATTTAGACCTCTCCGATCTTGCTTTTGACAGCGATAAAGTAAAATCAGACAGTGTTAACAAAAGTGATGACATACCCAGGACTTTAACAGATGAAGATGTTAACAGTTTTCTAATAACAAATAAAACTGACGAAATTAAAGAGGATAAGGACGATTTAACTCATCAAGATATGGAAATCGATCGCCCTGTTGAGGCTGCCTTCCATCCTGAACCAGTGATATTTGAGCCACCTTCAAGAATAAGGACTTCCACACCATTGCCAACTGTATTTGACTTTTGCATAGAAAAAAGTGTAACTGAAAAATCAAAACCTAAAGCAGTAAGAGCTGAATTGGATGATTTTGTGGATATAGAGTCATGTAACGAAGGTGTGATGCCCGTCCTTGAAGCAAATAATTTGAACTCATTGCTAGAACAGTTTGAAGCCACGGAAAAACTAAACACCAATAAGAAACCATCACCAGTTGTAAATGTTGAGGATACCAACGCAAAAAAATGTAATAAGAACGCATTGCGTAATGGAATGCGACTGCAAGATGCTGCCGTGCAGCTAAACAAGAACAAAATGCGGCAAATATTGGTAAGTATCGTACCTACTTATGGCTTGTTTGTCAAATTCTCTGATAGACGAGGCTGTATAGTATTATTTTATTACAGATGCCGACACCGATTAACTCAACCATGAGTCGATCGCAAAGTCCCGTACATTCGGATCACGACTACTGCTCACCGAAAAAACGACATAGTGTGCCCAATTTGAAGAGTGGTCGGAGTCTTCTCAAACCTGAGGTTTTGTCTAGTAATAACAGAATACTAAACTCTAGACATCGCTCATGCAAGAGTAAAAAAATTGTGTACCATCAAAGTAGTGATGAAGAAGACAACAACTCCAAAACCAAAAAAGTCAACAAGTCTGTTGAAGGAGAAGCAAAAAAGAAGATAAGTGTTAAGCAAAGTGTAAAACCTCCTTTACAATCGAACTGTCGTAAAAAACTTTCACCGCAACACAGTCTACATGATAGTTTTAAAGATAAAAGTAACAGTTCTGTGATTATAAAAAGTGCTTCTAAAGCGAGTGATAATAGTAGTCAAAATTCTAATGGTAGTATTAAGTTAACTATTAAAAATAAATCTGAAGTTATATTAAACTGTGATTATGTAGACTCTCAGAAAGATAAAAATATAGAAAAGTGTAAAAATAGTGTTAGTGGTAAAACAAATAATTTAGTTAAAGAGGACAAAAATGCAAAAGAATTAGTTAGGAATAAAAATAAATCTATAAGTAATTTAGAGACTGTTGCAATGAATGAAGAAACTAAAAAGAAAGTTGTAAATAATATAGAAAGGGTTCCTGCACAGAGAGAAGAACCTAAGACTAAAGCTTTAAATAATTTAGAAACAGTTTCTGTAAAAGACGAGCATAAAAGTAAACACGTAAAAAGTACAGAAACTGCTCCACTTAAAGAAGAAGTTAAAAATAAAACTACAACTGATTCACGGACTGCTTCTGCGAAAAAAGAAACGGAATCCAAGAATGAGAACTTTTATAATACCTTGTTTAGCAATAAACAAGATGTGCAAATACCACACGCACTACAGACTAGACCAGAGAAAAGGCCATTCGAAGAAGAACTCAATAAATGTATGGAAGTAGCTATTAAAAAGGAGGAACAACCACACAAGAAAAAGAAATTAAACCTTCAAGAGTACAAATTACGACGAGGTGTGAGTTCGAACAACAGTTCGGCCCAAGTTAGTCCTGAAGCAATTTTCCCAGATATGCCAAATCCCACTTTGGAGAAAGCAATCAAGAGTTGCAAAACACAGACATCGCCTAACGGCATATCAAATACAACTCAAAAAGTGCAGAACGAACAAACATTCTATGATCCAATCAAAGAGGCTTCTAGAAAAATCTTGATGAATACTAAGAAACAAAAGAAGGCTGAAGCGATGAGGAAACGTGATGAAGATATAGTAATGAGTAAAATACCGAAGGTTGACAACTTAGAACTTCAACCCTTAATAAGTGACGCAGAAATGATGAAAATTGTAGGAATGACACAGCCTGAAACACTACCAGTGGCGAAAATTACTAAAAAGCCTAAATTATCAGCTGATTATGAAGAAATTATTGTGGTCAGTATAGGAACAAATACTGATGAGAAGATGTTCCAGAAGCCTAAAGCGGTAGTTGAAAGCAAAAAACTATCGTCTCCGCCAAATGATGCTAAGTCTACTATTAACTTCAAAATCAGGAAAACAGATCAAGTTTCGAAACATAATGTGTTCGACAGTATAAAACGAGATAAGAGGAGCCCTGATGAAGATAAGAAACATACAGACAAAAAAATTGATAAAAAGAGATTCAAAGATATAACAGCTACACTAAAAAGTGTTGGGAAACAAGTAGATACCAAAATATCAAGCAACTCTTTGTTTGCTAGTATACAAGATGTGGTCATGAAAAAAGCGCCAGGTGAAGACGTAGAGAAAAAAGAACACAGACATTCAAAATCAAAATCGCCCAATGAAAAACACCTCAAACCTACAAAGACTAGAATAGTACGAGATTTTGACCCGAAAGCTGAACACGGCGAAGATAAAGTTATTTTACATCTTGGAAAGCACAGGAGTAAACCAAAATCTTCATGTGTAAATGTGCAAACTGAGCCTTTACCAGAATTCGCAACATCTGAAGCTATAAGTTCACCCGAAGAGGTGGCAGTTAATCGAAGACGTAACGATAGTGATATGTCCCTATCTAGCAATGGAAGTTCTTCTCGCAAGAAGGATGAAGAACCACCTAAACCTAGGAAAGCAGATGAAAGAATAGTCAAACCAAAAACTAAAGAAGTACGTTCAGAAAGGGTTGAAAAAGAAAAGCGTTCTCGTTCCAAAGACCGATATGAATCAAAATACAGGCGGAGATCAAGAAGTGTATCTCGTAGTCGAAGAAAAAGGTCGCGTAGTCGCAGCCGATCTAGATCACGGCCACGTTATAGTAGATACAGAAGTTCAAATTCCAATTATAACAGGAAAGCGCCTGGAAGATCACCATATAAGAGGAGATCGCCGTCTATTAGGCGTGAAAGGACGAAAATACTACGGTCAAGATCAAGGTCGCCTCCTAGGACGACAAGGCCTGAAGCCAGGTCAAAAACACCAGTGCAGAAACCTAAACCTAGTCCGAAGCATAATGGTGTGGAAACGAAGGTGCCGATGTCGTTAACGCCGCCTTTGAGAGTGCCTACAATATCAGAAAGCTCAGATTCGTCCTCCAGGTAAGTTCCGTCCATTAAATCACAAAAAATATTCATAATTTTGCACAGAATTTCTTAGCACTACTTAAAGCAGTTACTGAAAATGATAATTATAACTGGTGAAATGTAATTAACCTAAATAATTTTACCCCCGTCATGATTCAGACAAGTTTTTTTTAGTATTTAATTTGGCCACATGTTAAATTAACTATAAAAGTTTCATATTTCTACATGTGTCACTCATAGACTATCATCCTTTCTTGACCTACTTATTTTACTGTAAATTTGATAGTATGTTTGTATAAGTTTAATTGAGTCTTTATTATCTTAATTGTCGACTAGATTCGTCACTAAACTATAAAGATCTTGAAATTTGCTTAAATTCCTGATTAACTGACATGTAAAATTTTGTCATAATTTCTATTATTTAAACTTCATAAAAATCTTATTCCAATGGAAATCCTGTTAATGTTGTTACAAAATAATGTAATGATTGTACCTGCTTGCTCTACTAGACCATAGAGCCATCTGTCTTACTATGTAAGTTGTCTTAATAAATATTCTATTGAACGATTTATTAAGACAACTTACATAGTAAGACAGATGGCTCTATGGTCTAGTAGAGCAAGCAGGTACAATCATTACATTATTTTCATCATAATATATTAGGAAAATAGATTCAGTAGGTTTTGATGATATCAGACATGTACAGACTGAGAGATTAGTAATAATTGTCTATTTGTTTTAGCTCGTCCTCATCCTCATCTTCGTCATCATCGTCTTCATCCAGCTCATCCGGAGAATCGAGACATTCAGCCATATCGAGGAAATCTGGCGAATCGAGAAGATCTGGTGATTCAAACAACTCATACAAACGTGAAGAAAACTACCAGAAAAACTCATATAGATGTTACAGTTCTGATGATAGGTAAGAATACAATTAACACGCTTTATTTATTAGCTTTGTTCGTATCTACGTAAAATTTTAAATGCAATTTTCATCGCCATTTCAGGCTTTTGTATAAAATTCTTTTTCTTAAATTATTACTTATTTACAACTAATATTTGGATATTTTTCTTTTAGAGAGAGCAATACTCCAGTGGAAGAGAGACGGATAGTTTTTGTTGGACGATTAGACAAGGACTCAAATAAGTCCACTTTAAGGAGTCTGTTCTCAAAGTTTGGACAAGTTGTAGAAGTTAGACTACATAGCAAAGAGGATGGGTAAGTTAGATTATGATTTCGGAATTTATTTTTTGAAATTCGAACATTAATTTGATATCTAATGCCTGCTTTGTGAATCGTCTTTAAATCGCCTATGAATTAAATGTTGCCACTACATATGACTATGATAGACAGGGCGAAAATCTTCGACATTTGACAGCCTGGTGCCAGACGGACGGATAGCAAAGTGTAGGGTCAAATAGGATCCCATTTTACAATTTAGTACTCTAGTGCTATACTTTCAAAATTATATTATTAACATTGTTTATTTTTCAACAGTTCTCGCTATGGTTTCGTGACCTACCAACGTGCAAGAGATGCATGGACCGCAGTCGAATCTGCCAGTACATTTCCTCAGTTTGATGTTGGTTTCGGCGGTCGTCGAGCATTCTGTAGGCAGAGCTATGCCGATCTTGGTAAGTTTGTTTAGTTTGTATTTATTGTGGGTAGTTATGTTTTTTGTGCGTAATAAATATTTTAAGCTCTAAAATAATTTCCTAATAATAGGGTAATTTTACAGTCTTTTCCCAACACAAGATTCAAACTCTAAATCTCACATAACACTTTCTCTTACTCTCCTTCTCTTTCCAGAGGAGTTTCTAATCAATTTCTAATTTACCGAATTAACCATAATTTATTTCTTTTAGATGGTCTTGAAGCCAAATATACAGAAAATGCTTTCCACGGCGCCGCAGCACTGCCAGTTAGGAGAGATGACAATATGTCATTCGAACAAATGCTGCTCGAAATGAAAAAGAAACTCAGCCAGCGTAAAAATGACAAAAAACGTGATGAGCCTTGACGATTACTGCTATACTGCCAAGCATTAATCATGGCATCATTGACATCTGTCATAATGACAGCTTTCAAAGTGACAGTTTTGTTTTTTAAGTGGCAATGGCGTTTAGTGTTGCAGCCTAGTGAATGTGACAGTGTTATAACTGCGATTTTTTGTATAATAATAAGTGTTAATATCGATGCTGGTTGCTACATAAACTTTTGGTAAGCATCTTTATATGTATAGTTAGTTAGTTGTAGATATATAAGTCATTAAATAATTCCTAGTTTGTATTTGTAGACGAATGTACCTTGAAATATAAATGTACTGATTGTAATAAATATAAAGGCTATGTTGTAGTTTGTTGTTTAGTGAAATCACTTCTTTACTAATGGATTTTTTTGTAAACTAGATGCTTTAGTCAGTACTATAATAAATTGTAAAACATGGTTTTTTAGTAAAGAAGGGATCACTAAAAATACGAAAAGAGTGAGATTATATGAATTAGGATGTTGATACCGAATTATTTGAAAGATTTTTTTGTAATTATTGTAATTGTATGTGCAAATAGAATTTACTCGTGTACATACAATAAAATTATAAAAAAAATCTTCAAAAACAAATTTTAAAAAGTTCTTATAAAAATGTAGTTTTTAATTTGTCTTGTGATTTCTATAAGATAGTTACTGAGAATTGTTCCCTAGTATCGTCGGGATGTGCAATGACAGCTAATGTCAAATTTTACAGCTGTCGCAGTGGCAGTTGACGAAACTGAGAACTAAAAGACAATTGCATTAAAGATTTTTGCTCAGAAGTTGTGGCATCGTTAAAATAGATTAAATACTGACCACATCTGAATGAAAGGTTATCTAAAAGGCTAGCAAAACAGGCTCGTATATTTATGGAAATGTGCACATACGCATTAAACTACATACAACATACAGTATCACCTTTATCTTATAAGAATATGTAGTTAGAAACTTAATACTTATGCCATAATACTCCCATACATTTATATACTCTTCATACATTTAGTCATACATGTCTGCTGTCTGCACAACTGAAGCATTTAAAGGAGATTACTTATGAGCTATCCTTTTTGGATGTCCTAATCCCATAGCTAGTCACCTACACTCTTTCGTAATTCTTCTATCATTCATGTTCTATAACTACATGAAAGTAACTAACTACTGTTAATAACTAAGTATACTATATTCTACTATCATGACTACTACATGTTCCAAAACAATATTCTTTTAATTATTCTTTTCTTAATTTATAAAAAAGGGGCGTAGCCGTAGGGTCAAATCAGCAGACTTGAGAGGCGACAAGTATTTTAGTATCCATATTCAGTATTAAACCAAAAGTACACATGCTCTTTTATTTGCACATTTATGCTGTCAGTCTTACCAAAATTGCACACACGCACTCAACGCACACTATTAAACACTATAGACGACACTGTCTGTACACTATGAGCATTAGCATTGTCCTCCTAACATTTTCAATGACTTGTCTTTGACCACCCAGAGTATAGTTTAATACTCAAAAGTTCTTCAAAAGAAAAGACCTAGGCCTAACAATTGTGCTGCCGCAGAAGTCTGCGAATGGCGAGTAGAATGTGATAAGCGACCCCTTAGAAAAAAATGCGGTGCCAATTTTCTCCCTACAAAGGTATAGACGCTGTAGACGTAGGGAGGAAAGCCTCCCTACGTCTTAAACCTCGTTTAAAGAGGGTCGCGTCGTTCGCAACAGGAAGATCATTCTAAAATTCTAGATGATATGTTATGGATGAGCAGTAGCGTGCACAGGAATATGACACTGGGTATGCGGCGTACTCAGTCACAAAAACTTTTTCTTTTATAGATTTTTAGCATAGCCACGCGACGGATCTCTGAGTCGGAAACCATGCCAACAGAACAAATTTAAATCTGAATATCCCGAATCGGTCCACACTGTACTAGAATCACTAAACAATAACTACGTACGTACATACATACGTACATGTACGTATGTACATACGTTTCATAACTTTTAACATGAAATTTTCGAGTTACATTACCTTTTTGCTGGCTTAGTTGTCGTAACTCGGGTACACAGAATCTTTTTACTGAAAGACATTTGTGAGAACTTGTTATTTTTAATTTTTAACAAACACACTATCAATACACATTTCACAATCAAATAACATTTTAAAATCAACAAACGAAAATCCATACAATTATTAAATTATAGAAACTCAATATTAAACAGTTCAATGAATCACATGAAAAAATAAAATGGCCTCCGTCGAACCAAAATATTTCTGCTATTTAAATAGATAAAACCTTACTAAACAAAAATGCATAGTGTGCATACGTGATTTATTAGACTTCCGACCATTATTTTTATTCGGATTATAGGCAACGAACGAACATTGCCGAATACTCGCGGAAACATCCGATCGCCAAAGCAGGCGGCAGGAGATACAGTGCGAAGCGTCTTCAATATGCAAGCCTGTGTGCGTTTGTAAACTGTGCACGGACACCAAAATTTCTGCACACATATGAACTCATGGCAGGCTTACTGGCTGTCGGGTGGTCGGGCTTACTTCCGTCCGTGTGACCAATATTATTCCTGCGCCAAACGCCTGGCAAAAAGCACCAATTTGCAAGCACATATTGGTGCTATTTATGAATTATTAGGTGTTTTTATGTTATAATATTTTGTTTAATTAATAGTAAATAAATGAATAAAGTCATCTAAAACATACGAACGTTTTATTAAAATATCTGTGAATGGCAAGTAAAGCACTGCTTTTCTGTCTACAGGGAGCGCACGCCCCTGTGGATGAGATTGTATGAATGTATAAGCAAAAGAGTGAATGCTAAACAAACTATTTAACATAATCATTACAATTTCATACATTACATGCATGTGCACAAAGTACAAACATAAGTCCATGCCATATTACTATACTTGCTTATAAAATTAAGCCAATGGGTACACACACTTTTTTTTGTCAAATATACTACTGTCACGTCGGCGGGTGCTGAGGTAACGCACACAAACATTACAACGTAATTTCTTTGGTCGCTACGCACGCCCTGCCTAAAATCACCTCACGCACACTAAGTAGGTAACAATAATTCCAACTCCTGTAGAGTTAATGCTCTACGCTATACTTGCCTAAATAAAGGATAGCCCATTAGTACAACTAAAATTACAATTACGTTAACTAAATTATTATATTTGCTATTATTCATTTACAAAAATATTTAAAGGTTTATGGTACTAAAGTAAGTACTACTAAATGGCCTCTGGTATGTAAAGTATTTATCATACCTAAATGAAATGATTTTATCTAATCATGATTAAATGTGACCAAAACGATCAATCACAAAATTGGAACTATTCAAGTTAAGGAATTTTATATAACTCGCAGTAACTAGTTAGCAGGAATCACAGACCACCCCTGATAGATTCAGTACCCAGGGCGAACAACACTGAAATTCACCAATGTGCAGATTTTGTTACGACCAATGAAAATACGTTATTTCATACCCCGCAACAATCTCGTAATGCGGAATTTATTGGGGATAATATGTGGCATAACTACTAAAATTTTTAATGAGATTTTTACAAACAATTTTCTGAACTTAATGAAACTGTCATTTGTACATTACATCCTAAAATAAGATGCCACAACAAATTTATTTTCTCATTAGTTTAGTTTGATTACCTCATGATGTAAATATTTTATTGTTTTGCTTTGTAAATAATTATTATTGTTTTAAAATACATGTTATTAGGCGTATGATAATTTAGGATTACTTTCTTATTAATATTAGGACTGGAGACGAATATACAACCTCAAACCTCTTTGTTTTTATATCATTTAAAAAAACCCTGTGGCTTAGGAAATATGAAAAATCAGACACAATATACTCGTACATATAGGTATATTACTAAATTAAAATTGTGAATAATATTTTTTGCTTTGTGTTGGGTAAAAGTTATGCTAAAATTGACGTAATGTTATTCATCTAATTTGTTAAGGAAATTGGCCTTGTTTTTACGTAAAGCAAAAATGCATAAATTTGAAAAGAGTACCTAATCTAAAATTTCTATTTTTGTACTTTAACTGGACATATTCTCCTTTCTTGCATCCGGTCTTGAACAGAGTTAGTATTGCAAATGCTGTTTCAAGCTGTTTTCAAATTGAAATAAAAATATTGCACTAAATCCGATTTCTTCTAATGTCCTACTCAGAAATGATTGACTTAGAATGGAATTATAATCATAATAATCAATATTGGCAGACTTATGAAGTCTTGGTCTTGTCTTCATTTGCAAATACCATTGGGGTTTTTATAAATAAAAAAACTAACTATGTCCGTATATATTATGTGTACCTATATTATAAAAATATATAACTAGTTTTATACATCTATTTTCTTAGTAAGCTATAGAAAAAGTAAAACTTTTTGAACTGCCGCTGAATTTAATAAAATTTTAAACAATTGTGATGAATTTTTACAATTTGTATATTCACCTAATTGTATTTCTTCATACGAGAGTAGGCGTAGAGAACATTTGAAATTGTATTTAGAGAAAATACTTAATTGTCGCATTTAATGAAGACTAATGTCGTCGCTGCGCGGCTGCGGAATACCGCAAGGTATGATATTTGGAGCTATACTTAAATTATACCTTTGGCATGCAATTGAAATTAAGAGTTTCCTAAATTTTACTGTAGAGATAAAACATTTACTTGGAATGTAAAACGTTACGACCATTTAAGTTTTCAATTTTGGTATAGGATTTTGGAATAAATCTTATGAGTACGTTCGTGCCAAAAATATCACGTTCCTGTCTAAATGTCTAAATGTACATAATCATCAAATGAAGAAATTTGAGCAACTACCCAGCTCGTGAAAATTTCATTAATTCTATTTAAATGCAAATATTTTTACATGTTGCTTTGTAATTTACAAACTTCCTATTTCCTTCCTTATTTTATTATCGTCTTCCGACGGATGGAAAGTCTTCAAGGTAGAATTATAGCATTTTTTTCAACATACTACATTAGAATTACCATTCTGGATTCATCCAATCAGATTAACTTCAGCTGAAGTAGTTACTTAGTTATTTATTATCTAACTCTATTGAAACCAATTTGTGACTTTGATATCATCATCAGACTTTGATGTAATCCCAGCAGCGACATTTAAGCGACTTTAATATGGCTCTAAATTGCCCTAAAAATATTTGTTTGAAATAAAAGTTAATCCTATTTAGTGAATAATGTTTATACAGCACATTGTCTTGCAGCTAATAGTCCAAAGTATTAAAATAAAATTAAGATCAGTTAATACGAAAATATCAATACGAAAGGTATTTAAAAACCCCCAAACTTCAGCCAAATACAGCATTAGAAAAAATACTCTGATCTGAATACATTCTACTCTTGCTTGCGGTTACTTGATTAAGCAAAACAACGTTTATGTACCTAAAAAGTTTGCATTATTTATTATTTCCTACTGTCACATTACATTGTAGTTTTTTTTTTAAATTTCAAACGCAACGAATTTCAAGATGGCCGCTATCAAATTTCCTTGACTATTTCCTGTGGTTTCGGGAACAATGAAATTGTAATTAATATGTTTTTTATAAATTATATTAATACAGTAAAGTTGTACGAGAAGATTTTCCTAAATTGCCATGATATTCGGCACAAACTGTATAGAATGTCAAATCTAGTCAGTGTTGCTAGATGATAATATTATGTTTGTTTAATTTTTATGGTGATAATTTATTTGAAATGAATAAGTTAAGCTTAAATAATGATTTTACGTTTAAATATTTTATTTTATAGCTTTTAATGGCTACTGTGCTAAACTGTATACTTAAAACTTAAGAAATAAAAACTGTTCTTAGATATAGACTGTACATGAAAAAGTTGTATAAAAATAATTTTGTATATTGTGTTTGAAAATAGAATAGATTTTTTTTTTATCAACAGTATAGTCTTTGTATACAATGAAATAGAAACGAATATTGTGTGAATATTTAGTTGTCAAACATTTCCCGCCAAATTTTTACAGCTGACAATGCTGTCATAATAAATACCATAGATAAACAATTTTTTTTGTGGAGACCAAGATTATTGATGTGATCTATACGTTATAAGTAGTTATAAACAGAATTTATAAATACTCATAATCTAAAATCGTTGCTTTATAGCATGTATGAATCGAAAAGATTATGTTCCTGTTTTTTATGTTTGATGGTATTTTTGTTAATTTCATATTATGACTAATATGTAGGATGGAAAAATATCTCTTATGAAAAATGTAGTTCAGTTGAAAATGTAATTGTTAGTAATTAAGAAAAACTACGATTGATGATATTACCATTTGTAAATGTTATTACCATATACATATTCTGTGGCGTTGTTGTTATAAAAAACGAAAAAAAAAACAAAAAGTCGTTTCTTAATATTAAATCTTTTTAAATGTGCATTAGGAATCGACCCGAATTCCTACTCTTGGCCGTGATAATTTAATTTTATGAAAAAATGATTTTTTAAGTAAAGTGAGGATACATCCATATTTAAAAAAAACTATTAAGTCTAATACAAATTCTAAATTTGAATTTTTGTTCTTAATTCAAATTCTGGCAGCACAAAAATGTCTTCCTTATTATTGGCGCCATGTTGTTTGAAATGTGGATGTATTTTCATTCGATTTGTTAAATACATTAATATTAAAACAAAAATCATGTGGAATGTATTGTATAGCTTGGCAAAGTCATTCTGATTACGTTAAATTACATATAAATGAAAATAATACGAATTTGATACTTGAGATTCTATTACTTGAATTTATATTTTCTTAAAGCAGTGTAAATCTCTAGAAGAATATAAAACCAAGTCTTTTAGTAGTAATTTAATAAGTCACTATTAATAATCATGCCAGATAAGCATTTAAGCTTTTAATAAACTTTTAAAAAAAGATATACAACGGAAAGTATCAAGACTACTACTTTACAACTTTTATTTTACAACATGTAGCGCATAGATCACCCCCAATAAATTCCGCACGCTGCCGTACGTAAGGCGATTAACGCACTCCGGTCATAATGCGCTAATAAGCATATATGAAAATAGTATGTATAAGAACTCAGGGTGTGATTTTGCTGGGACCAATGAAACTGTATTATTCCATACTTCGCAAACCGCGCCTTCCACGTTGGGGAGTTTAGCCATCAATATTCTCATTTATCATAATCAGCAGTATCTATTTGAGTTGATCTGTAATGTAGGGTGACTTTATTTGCCAAGTTATAGAGAGGTTGTACATAGGCAAAGTCCAAGATAGTACCTAGTGAGAATGTTTTATACATAAAGCTGTTGATAAATAAAAGTATTTTGAACAAATTTAGTTTTTTCTTTATGCCCGAGATACATATACCAGCGTAAATAAAATTTTATTCTTGACAAAGACAAATAGAGAAGTTGAATTGCTATAATTAAGAAGATCAATTCCCCAATAAGTAAATATTTAAATAGTTAAAGTGTTACTGTTAAAGGAGTAAGAGTGCCAATCTCGAGATCGCGAATTCGAGGCCTGCCCAGCGCTCTGATACAAAAGCACCAAGTAGGAAATAAGGTCCGTGTGGCGACGGATTAAGAATTCAAGTCTATGCCTTTACTAGGGCAAAAGGCAACTAAAGAATATTGTTTAGAGATAACATTTTTTGTGAGAGACGAAAACCTTGAAAATAAACCCTGTGCAAACACGCCTGGCCACTGCGGTACACATGATGCCTCCCAAAGTGGAGGCCCGTGCCTAACAGTGCGTTCTTAATGGGATGCAAAAAGAGGTCAGATTTTTAGAATTAAGAATATTTGGACAAATATTTGGACGGTAGAATTTTTGGACACGCCAAGGGGTGTTGAAGCGTCAATTTATTAAAACCTCAAAATTTTCAGTTTATAAAATAAACAGTAGTATTTATTAAGAAAGTGCCATCTGTGTTTAAGTGTCGGAACTACTAAACCACTAGCGGTTTCTATCCACTACTGCACTGCTGGAGTGAAACTTAAATTGGTTGAGTTTTAAGAGCGCCATCTATTTAAAATACTTTGAACTAGTAGCTATACTATTTTCATAGCGATGACGCTGGCTCACATTGTACTAGAAAAGCATAATTTTAAAAGATCCATGGATTTAAAAAAAATCTTCCTTTAGGGTATGGCAGTAAATGCGTAAAAATCTTGACGAAAGTCTTTTAAATAGGTATTATTTTGGAGAAATAAAATCTGTATTTTTATTCGTCTAATACAAATTATTTTTCTGTGAAGTCGTAGTCGAGAATGTCTGTCTGTAACCGGCGATATAGTCGTTAAGCGACAAAGCCCTTCAATAAAAATAAAATACAAAAGAAATCTTTGTCCATGTGATGACGGATTAAGAAAAGGAGTATCACCACCCCATTTCCTTCCCAGGGCGCTGTAAAAGCCAGTTAAGGGATACACAGATAACATCCTTTGTGAGAGATGGAAAACTTGAAAATAAACCATGTGCCAACACGCCTGGTCAGCGTGGCATAGTAAAGCATAATTTCTTCCAAAGTGGAGGAGGCACGTGTCCAACATTGGGACGTTAATGGGCTGGAGAGAGAAATCTCTGAACGAAATGTAAATTTACAACATAACTACTAAAGTTAATAAAGCCCGCCAAGTACGAGTTGGAATTGCACACCGATAAGTAAGTATTATTATCTAATATATAAAATTCACGTGTCACAGTGTTAGTTACCGTACTCCTCCGAAACGGCTTGACCGATTCTTCTCAAATTTTACATACATATTCAGTAGGTCTGAGAATCGGCCAACATCTATTTTTCAAACCTTTTTGGTTTTTTTTTGTATGGCAAAACAACGTTTGCCGGGTCAGCTAGTAATATATATGTGTGTTACACCGATCCTAAATAACAGGATAAGGAGAGGATAATGGTGATGATGATTAGTATTTGTTGAGACTGTGAAATTTTTAGCTCTCTAGGTATCACCATAGATACAGTACTAATACTTATACTATATACTTATATGTACTTATACTGTGTCTATGGTATCACCGTTTCAGAGATACTGCGGACGGATAGCGAAGCTGAGACTTCGACAGGAACTCTAAAAAAAATATTAGTTTTTGTCTTACTGTTTGTTTAAGGTTATCTTCATACCCGCTGTACCTTAATTCGTAGTCATTTTATTTTATTGTTAGAGAAAATGTTTAAATAATATAAAACCAACTCGTTATTTTTGTATGTACGTCCCTATGTGAGCTTATATCTTCAAAACTATGCAACGGATTTGATACGTTTTTTTTTTATTAGATAGAGTGGTACATGTGAATCTGCTTTGTTAAGGTTTGCTGTCAAAAAAAGAGGCTTAATAACTATAAACGCTTCTAAAATAAATAAATTTTCGTTGTGTTACATACCTACTAGAATGAAAATATTAATTAACCTTTTATCGATGGTATGGAACTAATTAATCTTAATTTTGTGCAGACATCTGGACTAAGTCACAATCATCATTATCATCACAACATCACGCCTTTTCCCCATGAGGGCAGACAGAGACTACAAAGCGCCATCTGCTTAGATCAAAGTAGCAATCATTAAACAAAATCAAAACCGTTGTTACGATATATTTACTAACAGATTCGTTAAATTAAATTATGTTCAAGAGAAAAACAAAGTAAGCATATTTCACCCTTAGCCAACCCCTCCCTTGGAACAAGGGCAATTACCGGCTAAATTAGTCGTTAGACTCACTGACGGAACTGCCTGGAGGCACCACACTAATTTGGATCGTCGTGGATGTATCCTTAAGGGTAAAAAGGAGTAAGCTTGTACATAGGGAGAGGATAAAATTATTGTTTCGCTTGAGATTTTGTGTTTATTGAAACTGTTGCACTGAAAAAAATATGTAGTTAATGCTACCGATTCAATTTGCAGAACTAAACTTAACTAAACTTAACTAAACCTGAACTTTATTACCTAATAAAAAATCTGTAAATTATAGACTAATGGTTTTATTCATAATGACTTATCGGATGTTTAAAAGTTCGCTAAAATCTGTTCGCGAAAACTGTCAAAAATTGTTATTCATAATAGTCTTTTTACGCTAAAACGTTTATTATCTCTCCGATAAAATCTCCGTTTAAACGTCCGATAAGTCAAAAATTCATTATGAATATCGTATTATATACGAATTAAATAAAAAAAAGTGGATGACTAAATAGCCATAAATACAGCAATAGTTGATTAAATTTTTAAGGTTTTTAGGTGTGCATGCACGTAGAATTGACACCATTTACAATTTACTTATTATAGCTAAACAATGTCGTTTACTTTTTACGTCTCCATGTGTGCTTTTATTTTTAAAACTACGCAACGCATTTTAACACAATTTATAGTTGATGTAGAGTCGCTCAAGAGGAAGGTTTTCAATTAAAGCTAAAGTTTGTTTTCTCAATTTCACACAAAGTCACAAGCAACAGCTAATACAATAATTTTATTTATATAGGTCTCTTTTTTCACACTGTGAAATGGCCAGCAAAAATCAATTCCTATTATAACAGTTTTATTCTCATACTTAGTAAAATGATTTCAGTACTTAATGTTAACAAGCGCATGGCCACATTAACCATAAACCATTATAAAACAGACTCCACGAAATTTAACAAAAACATGAGAACAGTTTCAGCAATTTAAAAGCTAAGCGAGATGCTTAATTATGTTATAGACATATAGCTACTTCTAACGATCGATTACTTGCCAAAATGTATTACATTCCAACACTACCTTAATATAAATAAACAAAGCCTAAAATCCTATATTTCAAAGTGTTACTTATATTTGTTTCAGTGTGAGACAAGGACAGCTATAAGTTTGTATGTTTCGTAAATATTTTAAGGGTGGTTACAGTAAAATGTTACGCCCCTATTTCTAAGGGTAGTTTAGTCAGTATTCGAATCAGTCCGTAGTCGTCACTAGAGGGCTGTATCATGAACAGTCAAATGTTTTCAATCAATCGAGTTCGATTAAATCAGTGTTAGATAGTGTTGTGATGAAATGATAATTGTACTGTGAAAGTGATTTTTAAAGGAACAGCTGTTTTTATTCTACAGGTATTCTTTTTTTAAATTTGTTTATATATTTTATTTTTTGGTTTCTACACAGAGTATAAATATATCGCGACTGTTTTGTGAGTTAAAACAGTCTCTAAGGTTTTGTTTTGACTTTTTGATCAAATTGAATCAGCCTCAGTTTTATAAAAGATTTTAAAATAAATATTTTTAATAGCCCAGATTTTGTCTTTCTCTCTTCTCTCTTCAGCCCATTTACGTCCCACTGTTCGGCGCGGACCTCCTCCACTTTGGAGGGATTGTGGTCTACTGTGCCGCGCTGACCAGGTGTGTTGGCACAGGGTTTATTTTCGAATTTTCCGTCTCATAGAGGATGTTATCTGTGTGCAATATCCCTTAGCTGACTTTTACAGCACCCTTGGGAGGAGATGGGATGGTGGCACTTGTATTCTTAATCCGTCACCACACGGACTTGTCTTTAACCTAGTGTTATTAGCTATTAATTATGTAACAAATAACAGAATCCGTCAGATTGTCACTGTCTTCCAATGATCTGTAATTTTGCATACATAGCAAGGACCAATTACAATGCAAATAAAGACATAAGACATCAGGGTTATTAGATCAACTTGTATTTAAGGGCCTACATCAATATTATCGTATATCATCGCCGACACGTACATATTAACACAGCCAGTAGGCACAGAAAATGAAGAATTAGGGATACTTTTCCTATTTACTCAAAATCTACTAAATATATTTTAATTCTGATTTACGTGTTTCTATATATAATAGTTACTTATGTTTTTAAAGTTATTTCATTAGTTAATACGCGATAATAGACCGACAAATGAAAAAAATAAAAATTTTGAGAGGTTGTTTCGCCAAGATTTTCTATCGAGAAAACTTTTTTCAATCGTGTTTCTGAGTTGATGCGATCCTAGATCATATATTGAATAAACATATACTTAAAAATTAGAGCTCTAGCCATTCAATCTAAAGAAACAATGAAAACTTCGTACATAGAAAAATGCACGAAGCTATTTTGGTATCGTCTTAAGCATGTAAAAATAGATGAGAAGGAAGCTGATAAAAGTATGTTAGTAATGACTGATTTTATTTGAACATCTTTCTTCTTCTCCAGTCTATTATCGTCCCACTGCTGGGCACGGGCCTCCTCCACTTTGGGAGGGATTATGCTGCATTGACCAGGCGTGTTGGCACAAGCTTTATTCTCGGGTTATCCGTCTCTCATAGGGGATTTTATCCGTGTACAATGGTACCAATTTTAAGTGCACAACTAAACTAAAATTAACAACTTAAACATTTATATTAATTAAAATCGTTAGTCTTTAATACACAGTTTATATAATAAGATAGTTCAGTTAACATTGACGAATTGTGTTACTGATACCGGTACCATTGTGTTGCCACGCAGACCATGCGTGTTAGCATAGTGTTTAGTTTTGAGTTTTCCGTCTCTTACAGAGAATGGTATCTACATCACCTTGGCAAGCAAATGGGGTGCTGCCACTTTGTATTCTATACTAATATATCTATTACACACACATACACACATAGTCAGACAATCATCCCACTCATTCAAATTTAGTTATTTTTATGCATGCTATATTATTATTAAGAATAGGGTTTTTAACTGTAATTTAATCTTGTGTTAATGTTTACCCGCTTACCAGTGTTCTATAATTTGTTGATATTGTAGTAAGGCACTGGTTCTTGTAACACAGTTCTTACTAGTACGGGAACCAGAGTAGTTTTTAAGCAAAATGTAACATTTTTATACGTGACAATAAAGATTATTTATTATTTATTTATTAGACGGGCCTCGTTGTTCATATAACGGACTGCCGATCACGAGATCTCGGGCTCGATTCCCGGTCAGAACAATCATTTGTGTGATGTTTATAATTGTCATAGAAGTTTTTGTACTGCGTCTGGGTGTTTAGGTACTATGTACTAATAAGTATGTATTTACAAAAGAAAAGTAGTTTATGTATTCTTATTCTATACGTATTCTGGTACCCATAACACAAGCATATAAGCTTAGCTTGGGACCAGAGGACGTTGTGTGAAATGTCCATGAATATTTATTAATTATTATTTATATATAACAAAAACCTACAAATGATGTACTTAAAACTTCAATAATGGACTTCAAAACATTATATTTTATTTATATTTTCTGCGTCATTTATAAAAACGCACCCCGCTGTAATTAAAGAAGATTAAAAATACCGATTTGTTAGACAATTAAAAAGCACACATACATGTATTAATTAGTTAAGTGTTAGTTGTTAATGATGGCGGGTAAGTGTATATGAGCCTCGTGTCATGGACGTTGGCTGTATGACGATAATGCCTTGTCCTCGGGGAATGAGGCATTTAATTTCAAATAAATTATTTGTGACGCAAATGTCTTTTTATTGTGCCATTGACAACTTATATTGAGGTTATATAGTTTTTATTTTGAATTGTTCTATTTTTAAATTTTCACTTAATGTTGCTGCAATAATTTAATAGGGCAACAGGTTTAAATTACCTACGTATTATTAAATAAATCTATAGTCATTGTAATTACATAATTTTAATATTTGAAATGTATTGAGCTGCCTAAATTCCAACTAAATAAATAAGTTTCTAATGACAGACTCTATTTTTTTTATAGCGCTTAGAGCTATGACTCAGCGGCCTGCACTGGAATTTAACTTAGGGTAGGCAGTCACAAAAACCTTTTCTTTTATAGATTTTTAGCATAGCCACGCGACGGATCTCGGATCGGTCGGAAACCATGCCAACAGAACAAATTTAAATCTGAATATCCCGAATCAGTCCACACTGTACTAGAATTACTAAACAATAACTACGTACGTACATACATATTATTCCTTCGCCAAACGCCTGGCAAAAAGCAATTTGCAAGCACATATTGGTGCTATTTATGAATTATTAGGCGTTTTTAAGTTATACCTAATATTTTGTTTAATTAATAGTAAATAAATGAATAAAGTCATCTAAAACATACGAACGTTTTATTAAAATATCTGTGAATGGCAAGTACCTAAAGCAGTGCTTTTGTGCCTTAATAGAGTGCACGCCCATGCTATGACTCTAAGAGTCTATGTTAAAGGTAGCTTAGTTTTTTCAAGTTATAGGTTGAATTTATTTCTTTCTTTCTAAGTGCTCAACTACAGTATAAAAGGTACTTGAATGCAATATTTCATATTACTAGATTTACGGATTACGCCTGTGCGTTAAAGCAGTCATCCGGCATTTCGTCAAAAATGGGGATAATTTTCTAAATCTATAATTACCTAATTAATTTTGTACGAAGTCGCGGGCAAAAAACAGCTAATGATAGCGATTCTACGTGCAAAACTAAACCTAGCCTAATAAAAAAATGCAAATTGATAGTGTCAATAGCATAATTCAGCAATGTTGGCTGAATATTTTTGTTAGAAAATCTGTGTACTGTAGACTAACGATTTAAATTAATAAAATGTGCATAACGAAACAGCCAATTAATCAAAATACTTACACCATAGTTGTTTTCATTTTTTAGTTAAGTTTAGTTATGCAGGTGGAATTGGTACCAGTGTATTTTAGATATGTATTTATAACAGAACAGTAATATTATGTAGTATATGAATATCTGTATTCTGGTACACCCATAACAAAAGCATATAAGCTTAGATTGGGACCAGAGGACGTGTGATTGTGTGACGAGTTATAGATTTTACAACGAAAGCACAAGTTATTGTTAAACCTAATTTTAATTTGCTAATGAATACTGATGACCACCATGACCGCTATCGTAAAGTTACATTACAAAGTTTAATTTTAATAACCCTTCACTGCTTTTAGTAAGATGTGTATAGATGATTATCTGTTAATTCTGTTACACCAATGCGTAACACAGTATTACAATTATTTGCATCTTGGATAAAAAAAGAGGTTGCACTAATTTTGATTCAAATTTGTATATTATGTATACCTTTCGCTTGTAAAAGCCCCTGGAGCTATAAATGACAGCTTGTTATACACAGATAACATCCTCTGTGTGCGACGGAAAAAACAACCTCGGTCATCGCAGCGCAGTAGACCTTAGGCCCTCCCAAAGTGGAGGCGGCCCGTGCCCCACAGGACGACGTTAATGGGCTGGAGAAAGAGATCAGTAGTAACAATTTTGCACAATCTCTTGTACGGCAGAGAAATTACTTAATTACATAAAACGTCCCATTAAGAAGTTCCCAGTCTTCTCCATGTTAGGAGAGTATTTTATCCACAATAACACACAGATCTGATGTTTTGGTTTATGAGGTGAATGGAGTGATGACGAGAGAGAAACCTATTAATTCAGGTTAGCCTAATTACATAATTAAAATTTCTGCTCTTAAAAAGACTCAGTCTTTATAAAACCGGTTCAATATAAGCAGAAGAATCGTATGAAGTGTTTGATTAAAGTAATTTATTAATTTTGCAATTGACTTGCTATGCTTTTACTTAATAAATTAAAAGTGGAAAAAGTGATCACCGCAAGCGGGACTTGAACCCACGACCTCGGAAACCGTACTGAGCTATTGCGGCCGTGCCAACAGTAACCAGTTTCTCCACTACAATGTTACTCGAATGAGTCTACATCGTATTTTGTTTGATAAAAATAAACTTGTAAAACATTGAATATTCGAATACAATAATGAAATGGAAAATTAATTCCTAATACAACGGTTACGCGACATAAATCTAAATACTTTTTAATAACCAAAATGAGGACGTTAGGAACATTGTTCTATGTAATCTTTACACCCGATCGCTACGGTGTGAATGCCGGTTAAATTAACACTCCACCGATTATTATGTAAAGGGTTAGGTTTACTACTAAAGTTTATAGCGATGGTATCGGGGTTAAAAGTGACCATCTGCTAATCTTCAAACTAAATTTGGATTAAAACTGATAACTTTAGTTTGTAAAGATGAATAAATTATTTTTATTTTACTGTTGTTTTGAAGTAAGTTATAGTTAGGGTTTTTATTCAAAAGTAAAGTAAACGCCGAGGAGCGGATCAGTAACTATAAATGCGAGTGAAACCGTGGGCATAAGGTAGTAATATTATAAGTACTTGCGAAAGGAAGTTAAGATTGGATATCACGCAGTAGACTTAGCTAACTTTATTGTGCAATTATTTTTTAGCCTATCTGCTACCCAGTGCCCAAAGAATGCACATATTATGCCAACAAAATATAGATGTGTAATTTAATTTAAAAGAGACAAGCACAGTGTAAAAACTTAATCGATATAAAGTATCGCTTACATTTCGATTCCACATGACTGAATCACGAACACCCGGCGTTTTGTGATTTTATCTTTTTTATTTGTATTTTGTTACAGTAACCGAGATCTTTTTTATTTGTGGTCAAATTGACAATTAAAAGATGATTAAAAGAGAATAATAACTTGATTACTTTACCTTTGTTGTATTCTTACATTGTTTAGGCTGTTTGTGTTATTCGCCTGAGCTTGATTTATTTTTCTTGTCAGTGATGAGCGCTTTTTAATCTTTACCCATAATTTTTTTTATTTCTTTCAAGCTAAACGTTCCGTTTTCATTTTTAGGGTTCCGTACCCAAAGGGTAAAAACGGGACCCTATTACTGAGACTTCGCTGTCCGTCCGTCCGTCCGTCCGTCCGTCCGTCTGTCACCAGGCTGTATCTCAAGAACGGTGATAGCTAGAGAGTTGAAATTTTCACAGATGATGTATTTCTATTGGCGCTATAACAACAAATACTAAAAATAAAATAAAATAAATATTTAAGGGGGGCTCCCATACAACAAACATGATTTTTAGGGTTCCGTACCCAGTATCTCAAGAACGGTGATAGCTAGACAGTTGAAATTTTCACAGATGATGTATTTCTGTTGCCGCTATAACAACAAATACTAAAAATAAAATAAAATAAATATTTAATATAATATATAATAACGTTGCCTTATGTTGTATAGATAATGGTACGGAACCCTTCGTGCGCGAGTCAGACTCGCACTTGACCAATTATTAAAGTTATTTACATATAGAGTAAGAATTAAAAAGGTGGTAAATGTAGAGTATCTAATTACTAACGCGTTGGCCTTTTATTGTAAAAATTTTGTTGCTGTGTTATTTTTAACATCGTATACGAGTGTAATTTATAAATTTAACTCTGCCTATTCTTATCCAAATATTTAAGAATAACTTTAAGTGTTTTGAAATTTCATACCGTTACCATTTTCTAACTATTTTTCATATTGGCCTATGTTGTTTTTTGGCGTAGACCAGTCACAGACTGGCTCACGCCAAAAACAACATGACACGCGGTCTTATTCCGCTTGCATTCAGAGTTTTCCATGACCTTAATTAAACCTTGCCGTCTCAATTACACTAACGAAAACTTAATATAAAATAGAATAAATTAAAACACAACATAAACAGTTATATTACTGACACATTTCGCTGATAAAACATAAACTGTAATATTTATGACCTGAAAGCGTGACGCGACGCCACCATTTTGGAAAAATTACACTTTCACATGATAATATTTCAAATTGTAATAATAATATAAGGTGTAAATGTATAAAAATAACTAATATGTATTATGTTAAATACAATTCAGATTGTATTTTTGGTGTTACTACTTAAAATAGTGATCGTCCGGTAGCCAAATATTTACAATTGGCCTACATATTTCACGCACACAGATATTTGTGTGACTTCAAGCCGGGTGAGTTAGGAAGTCATAGACACATTGGTGCCAATTCTACATGCAACAACTAAACTTAACTATAAAACGAAAACAACAACGATGTATTTCGATTGATTTGCTATTTCATTGTACATATTTATATTAATTAAAATCTTTAGTTTATAATACACAGTTTTTACAATAAGAGAATTTAGTTAACGTTGCCAGATTGTGTTATTGACAGCATCCATTTTTATTTTTATTTATGTTAAGTTTAGTTGTGCACGTAGAATTGGCACAATTATCTGGTTAATCTGTGACATCACAGATTAATCAGTTAGTGGGTACGCTTTCAATCTCGAAAACTGTTAAATTTAGCTTGGCTAATTCTAGGGCTAAATCATGGCCAAATCATGCTTCATAGACTAATGGTCTTTTTCAAAATGACTTTTTCTTATGTTGGTATGGAGGTTTAAACGGAGATATAATAAACGTTTTAGCGTAAAAAGACTATTATGGAGAATTTTTTTTTGACAATTTTCGCGAACCGATTTTAGCGAACTTTTAAACCTCCGATAAGTCATTAGGAATAAGACCATAATAATTTTTCATACGACGATTTCTAGCCTATATCAGAGACTGATACACACATAGATACATATTTTACCGGCTTCAAGTCGCAGGGTGTTGTAGCCATTGGTACCAATTCCATATGCACAACTAAACTTAACTTAACTAAAAAATGAAAATTGGTAATGTCAATAACATAATTCGGCAATGTTAACTGATCTTTCTTATAATAAAAACTGTTTACTATCGGCAAACGATTCTAATTAATATAAATGTGCAGAACGAAATAGCCAATTAATCGAAAACAGAAATAGTTGTTTTCGTTTTCTAGTTTAGTTTAGATAAGGGCGTATAATTGGCACCATTGACAATAATATATTTGGTTTTGTGAAGTAAACTGTGAAAAATTTTGCATATGACATTTCTTCTTTCTGTTAAATAATATTTTATTGAGTAATAAAGTAAACAACCAAAAGAAGTCAATTGGATATCAGTTTATCGTTTTCAGATTCAAATTATAAGTGAACATTGAAAATACGCATGTCCGGCGACGTACAAAATGGCACGCGTTGCTTTCACAACTGTGAAATACACAATAAGCTGTTCTGAAAACAGCTTTTCAACATGAAATTGCTCGTTTCATTGCGAGTTTATCATATATCGACATATTGTAAACATGTCTGTGATCAATACTATCATTTTGAACAATTTGGAAATGCAATGCAAGCGTGTTTGTGCTTTTTAACTGACTTCAAAATAAAATATGTTTAGTTCAAAAACTAAAAAACACGCTAGAAAATCCTAATTTTTAGGGTTCCGTACCCAAAGGGTAAAAACGGGACCCTATTACTGAGACTTCGCTGTCCGTCCGTCCGTCCGTCCGTCCGTCCGTCCGTCCGTCTGTCACCAGGCTGTATCTCAAGAACGGTGATAGCTAGAGAGTTGAAATTTTCCCAGATGATGTATTTCTATTGCCGCTAATACAACAAATACTAAAAATAAAATAAAAAAAATATTTAAGGGGGGCTCCCATACAACAAACATGATTTTTTACCGTTTCTTGCTCGATACTAATAACGTTGCCTTATGTTGCATAGATAATGGTACGGAACCCTTCGTGCGCGAGTCCGACTCGCACTTGACCAATTATTTTTATTTTTATTGAATTGTCATCGGTCCTTAATATGTGTGCAAAATTTCAGATCAATCTGTTTACTGTAAATGGGTGTAAATTACTTTCAATGATTCCGTTACATAGATTAATACATTGATAGATACAATATACAGAACTTATAAAAGCGTGTTAAAAAGGAGGAGGTTTTCAATTCGTCGGCATGTTTTTTTTTTATTTTTTTTTATTTAATTTCAAAGGCACATAAAGTCGGTTAAACTTTTTTTTTAAATAATTTTTATTTTAACTTCATTTTTACTAACAATGACACAGTAAGCTTTAGTTTAGTGTTTAGTCTAACGCTTTACTGTACTTTCTTTTTTATACTTGTTGCCAACGATTTCGGATTTCGGAAACCAAATCTTAACAAATTAAACATGTAAACAATAATGGTCTTATTTATAATGACTTATCGGAGGTTTAAACAATAAAATAAGAGTTAATAAACATTTTAGCGTACAAAGACTTAAGAATAACAATTTTTGACAATTTTCGCGAACCGATTTTAGCGAACTTTTAAACTTCCGATAAGTCTATGAAAAAGACCATAAACCTTCCTGTTAACCAATTATATATGTAACTAGCAGTTAGCCGCGACTCAGTACGCGTGGAATTTACAAAATTTACCCGGTTTTTGCAAAATTTTTCACTAATGTTTCGCTCCTAATGGATGCAGCGTGATGTTATATAGCCTATAACCTTCCTCTATAAATGGATTATCTAACACAAAAAGAACTTTTTATTTCGAACCTGTAGTTTCTGATATTAACGAGTTCAAACAAACAAACTTTTCAGCTTTATTTACTTTAGGTGTAGATTTTGCACTGACGATAATGGTATCTATTCTAGGTGCACAACTAAACTTAACTTAACTAAAAAATGAAAATTGGTAGTGTCAATATAGCTATTACATACTTGCTATTTCGTTATACACATTTTTGTTA
The DNA here is from genome assembly GCA_916999025.1 of Orgyia antiqua. Lineage (NCBI taxonomy): Eukaryota > Metazoa > Arthropoda > Insecta > Lepidoptera > Erebidae > Orgyia > Orgyia antiqua. Next base: position 29,304,516 of record OU779863.1, read on the forward strand.
ATTAAAATCGTTAGCCTATAATACATAGTTTTTATAATAACAAAGTTCAGTTAACATTGCCGAATTATGATAATGATGCTATCAATTTTAATTTTTTAGTTAAGTTTAGATGTGTGCTCAGAACCAGCACCAATATTTTAAAAATTCAGGGATTTAAATACCTAGATAGATTAACTCTTTATTGTACACATTTACAAGAACTGAAAACAGTAAATTAAGCTTAAGACTAGGTATAAATGGTGGCCTTATCACATAAAGTGATCTCTTCCAAGCAACCATGGGATGGAAAGAAAAGTTATGGACTAAAATAAAGTGGGGCTGCAGTGTACAAGTAGAATAATGTAATGGAAGAAAAAAATAAATAAAAAATAAATATTACTTTAAAATTACATTTATATAGGTACATATTTACTCACATTTATTAGATTCTTTTCATTGTTTCAACTACAATACTATTGATTATTGCTCTGTGGTGCTGAGTACACATTGCTCACTGCAAATCCAACTTTTCGAAATATCCTTGAGTATATTATGACTAAGGGGTTTGAGTACTAAACTGTACGGTACCAGTAGCGATCACAATAGAAAATGTAAAGAAAAAATCACGATTTGGACTCGCGAACGAATAGTTCCGTAGGAAGGACGGATAATAGCATTCTCAGAAATAGAAAGAAAGAAAGAAAAGAAATTTATCAGCGATAAGACAATACACACAAAAAGAGTGAAAAAAAAAATTAAAAATATTAATATATTAACAGAAAAAAACATAATAAAAATAATTACATGTAGAAATAATAATAAAAATTTAAGTGTATTGCTCTATCACTAAACGGCCACAGCTCAGCATAATGCTGGTCAGAACCAGCGCTGGTCTTCCGCTGGGCCGCTTAGTGACGTCACAGACTACAAGGATGGCATAAGTTTACTGCACATATAAAAATAAAATAAAAGAACACGAAACAAAATAGAAATAGATCCACTTTTACAATTTGTTTAGCTTTTACACTAATATTAGAAAGCTGAAGAGTTTGTTTGTTTGAACGCGCTAATCTCAGGAACTACTGGTCGGATTAGAAAAATTTTTCAGTGTTGGATAGTACTTTTATCGAGGAAGGCTATAACACATCACGCTGCGACCTATAGGAGCGAAGCATCACAGAAAATTGTTGCAATAACAGAAAAAATATCCTAAACGAGACGCGTACGTAATCGCGGACAACACATAGTATCAGATATTTGTCAGCAGTACTGTAGATAATAATACCGTAAAAGATTTAATATAAAAATATTAAAAGTATTAATTTAACATTAAAAAAGGCTTTGAAAGCTTTCAACTTGAGTAAGTAATAGTTTAGAATTAACCTGTAAAACTTGGCGTCCATATTTCACAAGTAAATACATCGTTTAGTTAAAGTTTATCCCTCTAAGACGTTTATAATATATAATTCATCATATTTAAGTACATTATTGTTCTTAGCTTTATAGCTTTATTTACCCTCGTCCCGGGGGTAAATGTTAATATTCTGAGGGATAACCTCCCTTCATTGTTTTGAATTAATAATGAAAGTTATGGATTTTGTCAAAAAATCTCTTTAGCGAATTAGTGAATAAGATTTCTTGAAACATTTATTGAGATCTAAGGTTCTGTAGACAAAAGAAACCACTTTCACTTCGGTTTCCGCCTGATTGTGTATTCGTCTATCATGCTCTTAGTAAAGAACTAAAATTGGAAAGGAAAAATAATAAATAATAATAGGGTTACACCAACTTAATTTTGAACTATTTAGAGCACATAAGTTAGGTAGATAGCAAAAAATTAAGTTGGTGAAGCCCAAATTATAGCCATGCCGACATAGAATTTGCCTATTAGAGTAACCATTTACAAAAAAAATACATACCTACTAATACTAAGCTTTTTCCACCAGGCAAACAGAAAATGAAAGAGTGAATCAAAATGGATTCCCCAGTTTCATCCCAAGACGATCGGGACATCGAAGTTAACGTTGTTTCCGGCGCTAGCAGTCCAGACATCACTTCTTCACCTTCTAGAAAAGACCAGAAGAGTCCGTTCTATGAGTTAAAGAAAGATAAAGAAGAAAAAGCGACTGGTAGCGCTCCCTATACGAGTTTTTCTATAAGTTCAATTCTGAATAGAACGGAACCTAGAAGGGAATCGAACGTTCTGGAAGCAGCGCTTGCAGCCAACCATTTTGGAAGTGCTAATGATGCTATGCTTTCTAGGTAAGATATATTTTTAAATTTACAAGCTATTTCTTGTTTCATTAATGTCCTAGTGTTAGGCATGATCATTCCCTATTTTTGGAGAGTATTTGGTCTACTTATGCTACGTTGAACAGCCGTGTTGGAATAAGGTTTAGTTTCGAGTTATTCTCATAATGATGTTTTCTGCTAATATTTTCTTTTAGCTGGCTCTTACAGCCTTGTATTATTAATATTGGTCACCACACAAGCAATTCAAAATGGCAGAGTCTATTTTTTTTAATATAGATCCATGTTCTATAAATGAGATATGACTATGAATTAAACTTAAAAACAACTATAACTATAATACAAACCTCAGTTCTAAGATATCCTAAGACTATTTAAAATAAAGCTCTATAGTTCTCCACAGTTGACAACGAGTATCGCATTGTTATAAAGCTAGCCACTTTGTCTTGTATAATGGACAGATCGATATATCGTACACCGCACTATTGTAGACTCAATCTAAGATAGCTTTCAAAGCACTAGTTACTGGAGTTTATACTGTGCATGATACTGGTACCGATTCTACGTGTACAACTAAACTTGACTTAACTAAAAAATGAAAATTGATAGAGTCAATTTTCATAATTCGACAACTTTAACTGAATTTTTTTATTATAAAATCTGTATATTATAGAATAACGATTATATTTTATTATTTATCAAAATATGCCATAATTATTTTCCATTTTTTAGTTAAGTTAAGTTTAGTTGTGCACGTAGAATTGGTACCATTCTCTTACAGAATATATTCTTAAAACTAAATGCAAGATATGTTTGCGTTTAAAAAATCGCGTTTGACAGCCGGAAAGAGAAAATCTGTCATATATATGCCAATTGAAAGAAAAAAGATAGAAACAAAATGTAGGTACGTACGGTAGTACAGCCGAAGACGTTGAAAAACAATTTTCAACTTTATTGTAACAAAATCATTTTGGCGGCAAAAAGGGCTCAGAGTTCTAAGGCAAAAGATGAACTATGAAAACAAAAATAGGCACAGGAATATTTACATAGAGCCAAAGACGTTGTTTCTGAAAGGTGTAAAAAACAATCTAACCATAATCTAACCGTAACGATACAATTTTGCCGGGAAAATAGGCACAGGCATATTTATGAACAGGCAAAGAGGTTATATATACCGTTGCCAAAAAATTCTACCTTTTCTTTCCATAGTTACTAACTAGGAGTATCGTATTGTTATAGAGCTAGCCACTTTGCCTTGTATAATACACAGATCGATAGATGCTAGACCCCACTGTTGAGGACTCAATCTAAGACGTGTTTGAATGAAATAGCTACTGGACTGTATTGCATAACAGGGCTTTTATTCGACGACACAATGTAGGGCGGCCCCCAACAAGATAGAGCGACGATATCGTTAAGTACGCGGGGAGCCCTGTGTCCAACAGTAGACGGAGTAAGTTAGATGAATGGATGGAATGTGTTTCTTTTTATTGGTAGAAAGAAAGATGTATAATTTAATTAGGTCCAGTAGTTTTCAAACCTACAAATACATAATCAAACTACAGATTTTTGAGACTCACCTGGCTTGAAGCCACATAAATATCTATGTGTGCGTGAACAACGTTCTATGTATGTCTGGGATACAAGTTAAATTGAAACATGGGCTAATAAAACAGGTCTTATCTTCCCAATGAAATTCTTGTTTCATTGCTTGTAAAAGTGACCTTTGTAGTTTGCAAAAACTACTACGTCAAAGATATCCATGATAAGACCATATCTTATTAGACTATGAAGTACGATTTAACTAGGCTAAAGTTAGGTGCCTGGCTTTGCACTGATTTTTCAGACAGTGTTCCGAAAAATCAGAGCCTTAAAAAATTGATTTTAATGGCTTGCTGGTAGAAAACGTTTTCTGTCATTAAGTTTGCTATTTTTATGCTGTAAATAAAATAACTAAAATATAAGCATAAGAAACTAATTATAGAGTATCTGTCGAAGGTGTGTTTACATAAGATATAGTGTTGTGAAAGTAACTGGCCACTTCGACTTGTTTAATGGACAGATCGATCGGTAGTTGACCGCAACGTTGTAGGTTTAATCTGAGATGATGTGTTTAGTTGGGACACTTACTAGACTAAAATATCTTCTATATTAGCAGCTTATAGAAAAGGAGACCCTTTTGCTTAAATTAGTTATGCTAATGTTAATATATGATTTTATAAACTAAATTTTATAGTATACTGTGATCCCTATAAGTGGAATTTTAAGACTTTAACACAATGTTAGTTAAAATTTCAATACGATCTCCTACTTTTTTAAGGGTTTTTTATGTATTTTTGTTATTTGTTAGTTTTTAGTATTGTTTGCTATCAATGCCTACATTTTAAGCTTCATTTAATTAATTTTCATATATTTTTTATTGTAAACTTACATAGATGCAATGATCATTATAAAAGATATATCCAATAAAAAATGAACACAAAGGCGAGCTTATCTCACTTTGGGTTTTCTTCCAGCAAACCTATGCTTCTGACAAGAGCTTTAAAAGTCATAATTTAAGACTTACATCTAGCAATTGAACTTAGAACCTTGCCAAAATAAGAGCACCGAAACTTACACCGTCCATAGATTTCTTGTCAATCCTGTAACCACAACGTGACCTTGACGAGAGGAGAGTCAAACTTTAGCATTAAAATAATTTAAAATAATATTTTATATACTTTCATGAACTTTAGCTTATAATACTTTTATTTATACGAGTTTGTATAAACAGTTTTTTAATAGGATGAGTAAGAATAGCAAGTAGTTATTTCACTTACTAAACAGTGTAAACGAAGCATAGTCTGAACAATATCGGTTAAAAGCCCGCCCGGCTAAGTGCGGCAAGGTGGGTGGTAATATCTTAGCATTATTAGCTTCGCAGTTCAATAGGAATTACGTAGTTTAAAAATTTAAACCTTTTAAAATGAGGCTTTTTAATAGTTTTTAGGGTTCCGTACCCAAAGGGTAAAAACGGGACCCTATTACTGAGACTTCGCTGTCCGTCCGTCCGTCCGTCCGTCCGTCCGTCCGTCCGTCCGTCCGTCCGTCCGTCCGTCCGTCCGTCCGTCCGTCTGTCACCAGGCTGTATCTCAAGAACGGTGATAGCTAGAGAGTTGAAATTTTCACAGATGATGTATTTCTATTGCCGCTATAACAACAAATACTAAAAATAAAATAAAATAAATATTTAAGGGGGGCTCCCATACAACAAACATGATTTTTAGGGTTCCGTACCCAGTATCTCAAGAACGGTGATAGCTAGACAGTTGAAATTTTCACAGATGATGTATTTCTATTGCCGCTATAACAACAAATACTAAAAATAAAATAAAATAAATATTTAAGGGGGGCTCCCATACAACAAACATGATTTTTAGGGTTCCGTACCCAGTATCTCAAGAACGGTGATAGCTAGACAGTTGAAATTTTCACAGATGATGTATTTCTATTGCCGCTATAACAACAAATACTAAAAATAAAATAAAATAAATATTTAAGGGGGGCTCCCATACAACAAACATGATTTTTTTACCGTTTCTTGCTCGATACTAATAACGTTGCCTTATGTTGCATAGATAATGGTACGGAACCCTTCGTGCGCGAGTCCGACTCGCACTTGACCAATTTTTATTTTTATTGAGGCCATTGATTCTTCAAAAACTTAACCTAACTAACTAAAATGAAAACAACTATGGCGTATTTTGATTAATTGGTTATTTTAAATCGTTAGTTTGTTTTACACAGCTTTTACTATAGGAACTTAGTTGTGCATTTAGAATTGGTACCATAGCAATTTAATTCCATAACTAGATGTGTAACATGCGAAAAAGAAATTAGCACATAGTACAATAATCAATATTCCAATTTATAAACAAAATTTTAATTTTTTTACAAAACAAATGTTATTCGGGAATAACAGGAAAGCTTTTCTAAAAACAATTTAAAATGTATTAGTTAATTTATTTGAAATTGCCATTAATATGATTTTATTATATTGCTACATTATATTATATCCTTAGGGTATGCCTAAGGATATAATATATATAAGTTCAAGGAAAATTAAGTTCAATTACAGATGACAAATTAAATAAAAATTGGTCAAGTGCGAGTCGGACTCGCGCACGAAGGGTTCCGTACCATTATCTATGCAACATAAGGCAACGTTATTAGTATCGAGCAAGAAACGGTAAAAAAATCATGTTTGTTGTATGGGAAATTAAATATAAATAAATATTTATTTTATTTTATTTTTAGTATTTGTTGTTATAGCGGCAATAGAAATACATCATCTGTGAAAATTTCAACTGTCTAGCTATCACCGTTCTTGAGATACAGCCTGGTGACAGACGGACGGACGGACGGACGGACGGACGGACGGACGGACAGCGAAGTCTCAGTAATAGGGTCCCGTTTTTACCCTTTGGGTACGGAACCCTAAAAAAGATAAAAGTTTAAATTCAACCAGAACAAACATTTGTTTAGCTTTATTTTAAATTCGGAACTTTGTAGAACTCAAAAAGAAATAAGTAAATTGTCTTTTGTTGCGAGATAAAAAATTTTATTTCGTTGAAACTGATTTATTCTTTTTTAGGGTTCCGTACCCAAAGGGTAAAAACGGGACCCTATTACTGAGACTTCGCTGTCCGTCCGTCCGTCCGTCCATCCGTCCGTCCGTCCGTCCGTCCGTCCGTCCGTCCGTCCGTCCGTCCGTCCGTCCGTCTGTCACCAGGCTGTATCTCAAGAACGGTGATAGCTAGACAGTTGAAATTTTCACAGATGATGTATTTCTATTGCCGCTATAACAACAAATACTAAAAATAAAATAAAATAAATATTTAAGGGGGGCTCCCATACAACAAACATGATTTTTTTACCGTTTCTTGCTCGATACTAATAACGTTGCCTTATGTTGCATAGATAATGGTACGGAACCCTTCGTGCGCGAGTCCAACTCGCACTTGACCAATTTTTTTTGTGATTTAGAACTGATTTATAAGATATACGTAGTATATATAGTACGCAGAGAGTCTAGCGCCTCGTGGAACACGGGCAGAAAAAACTACCCAACCTTTTTTAGAATTCCGAATTCCATAAAGTCAATATTAAATAGTTTCATTTAAATATATAAGGTGTAAATAAATCAACTTGTCAAATTTTGTGATGATAGTTGGTATCGAAAAATAAACACGTTAAAAATAAAATAAAAATTTTTTGAGCAATTTCATTTTTTCACGAAATAAAAGGATTTCATCAAATATTTTTATGCGTATCTTACCTACAAAATAATGTAGGTACTATGCCGTTATTGTCGTTATTGTCGCAGCTCGCAGCTGGCGACAGCGAGTGTATTGTGGTACAGTGCGCATAACATTTACGCGTAATGTAAATCATTACAAATCTTCAAAACGGTAATGTTTTTCTTAACTTTTTCACCGCGATTATTCATGATATATTTTTCAAAACAACTCCTAAAAATATGACAAGTTAATTTTTTGACACCTTGTATAGTCTAATTCATTAAAATAAATCTTAGAAGCTTTCATTAAATCCTACCAGTCTTGTATAAATATTTTCACAAAACATCATCAAAGAAAGATCCCGAAACACGCATAAAACAAAAAGAAGCCTTAATTCGGACGTTATGCCATCTAATCAACTGTCTTACAAGGATATTCCCCTTTTATCTTTAACACCCCTAAACCCTACTAAATGGGGTAAGGAATAGGGTAAACGGACAAATTACCCTGATGGACAATGTTACATGACAGCGGACGACGTTTGAATTTACTTTGACATCTCAATTATCTTGAGATTTCCGTATATATTTGTTTTAAATTGCCTTTTTACTTTTGATTTATCTTAAAACGTGTTAGCTTTATTTCTTTTCTTGGTCTAGTGAAGGTTTATTTTAGTGATTGGCAACACTTTAAAAAAAGTATGACGAAATAATTTAGCGTTCTTTTTTGAAAAAAAAAAAATACTTTCCTTGTTTATAAAGAAACTATAATACTTAATTATGGTTATAAGTTCTTGCTGCTTAGTTTTTAAGAGATTTTACCTTAAGACGATACCAAAATAGCTTCGTGCATTTTTCTACGTACGAAGTTTTCATTGTTTCTTTAGATTGAATGGCTAGAGCTCTAATTTTTAAGTATATGTTTTTTCAATATATGATCTAGGATCGCATAAACTCAGAAACGCGATTGAAAAAAGTTTTCTCGATAGAAAATCTTAGCGAAACAACGGTAAACAACCTCTCTAATTTTATATTATTTTTTTCATTTGTCGGTCTATTATCGCGTATTAACTAATGAAATAACTTTAAAAACATAAGTAACTATTATATATAGAAACACGTAAATTTAAATATATAATAAATTTTATTATATAAAATTAAAATATATTTAGTAGATTTTGAGCAAACAAAAAAAATATCCCAAATTCTTCATTTTCTTTGCCTACTGGCTGTGTTAATATGTACGTGTCGGCGATGATATACGATAATATGGATGTAGGCCCTTAACTCTAAAAATAATGAACAACAAAAATACACTTTATAGTCTTTACACTGTGTTACTACGCGTTTATTCGCTATTTTCCCTTCCTTCCCCATCTTAATTTACAGTGGCGGGACATTTTGTATCTGTGTAAACGATCTGTCATTGTGGCGGCCATGTTATCTTAACTTTTTTTATATTCGTAATCTGTTTTCATCCATGCTTAGACAGTTACCTAATTGTGTAAAATAAAACTTTTTGAAACAAATATTATAAGAGGCAAAGGAAATTTTGTTTATTTCAACGCTAATTAGCTGAATGGTTAACGCGTTAATTGGATGCTTTTGTAAATGAATGAAAATTAGTTTTATTTTTTTTAAGAACAAGGAGGTTTTATTTAAAGTAATTTTTTTTATTAAGGAGGATTATTTTTAAATTTTATAAATAGAATTCTGGTTTTGTGTTCTATTCAAAAATCTATACTGATAAATAAAGTGTTTGTTTGTGTTTTTTTTTAACTTATAATATTAAGAAGACATTAAAGACTCTAAAATCTCTGGATCTGATGATTTTAGCTGAAATATCACTGAAGTAGAAATCATAGTTATAGACAACGGTACCGATTCTAAGTACACAACTAAACTTAACTAAAAATTAATATTGATAGAGTCTATAACACAATTCGGTAATGTTAAATGAACTTTTGTGTCAAAAATCTGTGTATTAGAGACTAACGATTTGAATGAATAAATATGTGCACAACGAAATAGCCAATTAATCAAAATACACCGTAGCTGTTTTCATTTTTAAGTTAAGTTAAGTTTAATTATGCACGTAAAATTGGTACCATTAACTCAGGTTACATTAATTTTAAAGAGTTCGAGTTCCGTGTAATATAATGAAACCTTTGAAATGGCAATACTGATCATAATGTTATGCAGAAGAAGTCACAGGGTACCCCAGTTCAAATATTTATAACAAGAAAGTAGCTTTTGTAACCACAATTGTATACCCACTTCCATTAGGTGCGCCGAGTCGAATCGAATCACTGTATGAAAGTGCATCGATTAACATAGAGGTGCGCCGGACAAAATCGATTTAATACAAATCTCTTGTTCGCGTTTCGATTTGTTTCGGCACACCTAGGTTGGCTTTTATTTGCTTATGAAGAGATTTACTTTGTGTATAATATACCACCATCATTCTCCTATCCTTATCCCGCTATCTGGAGTCGCCGTTACACGAGTGCTTGTTCATATTGCAATGTGCAATGATTTTTATCAGACTTCAAAAAAGAGGAGGTTCTCAATTCGTCTGTATGTTTCTTTTTAACACGCTTTTATAAGTTCTGTATGTATCTATCAATGTATTAATCTATGTAATAGAATCATTGAGAGTGATTTTAACCCACTTGCAGTAGTTTGATTGATCTGGAATTTTGCCGATGACAATGCAAAAACTAAAAAAAAATATTATGGCTTTTCAAGCGTATTTTTTTAGTTTTTGAACTAAGTAGACTATAATTACATATTTGTTTTTATGTTTGTTACCTCATAACTTTTAACTGGGCGAAGCGATTTTAATGATCCTTTTTAGGGTTCCGTACCCAAAGGGTAAAAACGGGACCCTATTACTGAGACTTCGCTGTCCGTCCGTCCGTCCGTCCGTCCGTCTGTCACCAGGCTGTATCTCAAGAACGGTGATAGCTAGAGAGTTGAAATTTTCACAGATGATGTATTTCTATTGCCGCTATAACAACAAATACTAAAAATAAAATAAAATAAATATTTAAGGGGGGCTCCCATACAACAAACATGATTTTTTTACCGTTTCTTGCTCGATACTAATAACGTTGCCTTAAGTTGCATAGATAATGGTACGGAACCCTTCGTGCGCGAGTCCGACTCGCACTTGACCAATTTTATTTTATTTGAAATCTGGTGGTCCCCGTGTGGTCCCATTAGCACCAGGTCAGGATCTGATGGTTATTTTTTTTGATTGATTTTTTTGATTGATAAAACCCACAAAATTTCAAAGGCACATAATCGGTTGAACGTGTCTTTAAATTATTTCACACATCACAAATTTTATTTTTTTGTTGTAGCACATAGAATCGGTACCAGTGTCAAATATATATTCAATTACGAAAATATAATAATAAAAAAGGTAGGAATATAAAAATGAATGGAAAAGTTAAGGCTGGCCATTCTCTTGGGATCGACAGTACATCGTAAATAACTCTAGCGACATAATATGGGATCAAGCTTGGCTTTTACGAGGGGTTGCCAAAATAGCTGAATTTGTTTCAAACTTTATATTTCTATGTGAAGGGTGTCGACAACTCTGTTTATATATAAACTAGCTGTTACTCGTGACTCCATACGCGTAGAATTTAAAAAGCAAATCCTAACAAATTATACAAAAAAGCCATCCTCGTGAACTCTATCGGTGTTATTCATAATGACTTATCGAAGGTTTAAAAGTTCGCTAAAATAGGTTCGCGAAAATTGTCAAAACTTGTTATTTATAATAGTCTTTTTACGCTAAAACATTTATTATCTCTCCGATAAAATCTCGAAGTTTAGGCGTGATGCACGTACAGACAGATAGACAAAACTAATGTTTTGGCTTCCATTGCGTAAACAAAAACTGCTTATCCAATTGTTTTTCCAATATAATCAAAGTACAGATAACGACTTTTTAGGTTTTTATTACATGTTTAGATATTTTCACACATTTTAAAAATTCGAAGTCATTGAAATTATGGCCGTAAATTTTTAGTTTGAGGTTTAATTTTGAGGAGATTTTAAGTAAAATTTTATATTAAACGCAAAAAAAAATTATTAATGAATGATAAATGTTATAAAAATCAGTTATAGGCAAGTATATAGGCAAATGCGTAGCACTTACAACCGTCGGGCATGTATGACCAGATGTATGAGTGTGGATGAAGCCAAGGAAGTATGCTTCGATCGTAGCAGATGGCGCTCTATAGTCTCTGCCTACCCCCATGGGAAAAAGACTTGATGTTATGATGATGATGAAATCAGTTATCATTTTAGGTAGACTAAATCGTAAGTACAAGGCTATCAGATCATCTTTATACTCATTATAAAACAAACTCGTTATTTTTGTATGTATGTCCCTATGTGAGCTTACATCTTCAATAATACGGAGCGGATTATGATGCGTGAGTGAGTGGTTCAAGAGGATGGCTTTTTTGTATAATGTTTAACGTTTGGTTTCTAAATTACACGCGTATGAAGTTGCGGGCAACAGTTAGTTGTAGTATAAATAAATAAAATAAATATTCACAGACATTTCACACAACGTCCTCTGGTCCCAAGCTAAGCTTATTATGCTTGTGTTATGGGTACCAGAATACGGATAGAATAAATAAACTACTTTTCTTTTGTAAATACATACTTATAATACATAGAAACACCCAGACGCAGGACAAACATTTGTATGACATTTATAAACATCACACAAATGATTGTCCTGACCGGGAATCGAACCCGAGACCCCATGATCGGCAGTCCGTTATATGAACCACTACACCACGAGGCCCGTCATAGGCAGTATATTAAAATCATTTCATATTAAAGAAGCATATAAGCTTAGCTTGGGACTAGAGGACGTTTAAATAAAACTACTTTTTACGGATTTAGACGCGTATTTTTGTTTTAAATTTTGGCCCGTCGTTTCGGAGACATTGTAGTCACCATGGTCACGGGTGAGACTGAGATGTAATGTGTCTTCTACGATCAGTTATTACAGGGTTTACCCACATTCGATTTCATTTTTACATTGACCATAAAGATAGACTTTTACGATAGACTTTTTAAGAAGGACGTTGTGTGAAATGTCCATGAATATTTATTTTATTTATTTTTTATTTATTTCTAACTTTAATTTATTAATTTTTGGAATTGACTTGCTATGCTTTTACTAAATAAACTATTATAGTGGAAAAAATGATAAACATGAGCGGAACTTGAACCAACGACCTCGGAATACCGTTCCATTGCTCTCCGAGCTATCATGGTTCCCGCATATTATTATGTTTACCAAATCCAAATATTTCTTACTTCCTAAAATGATAAAACCGACAATAAATGGTCTTCCTAGTATTTATTTAGTAGCTAATAAGCCTAAACAGAGAACTCCCCCTTACGATCTGACTACTTTTCTAAGCGCTAAATGTAAATAATTTAATGCGGTTCTATTTGTCATAATTTATAAGCGATAGCGGGTTTTTGCAATATTTTTGTGTATTACAGATTGACTCCTTCGTAATATAATTTTGGATCCACATTTATCGCATCAAAAAGCAATTTTTCCACATTTTTAACGACTGAATTGAGAAATTTATTTTGTTTCTCTCTATATGGACCCACGGTTCTTAAGTTTTGTTTGTGAAAACAATATCCTGCATAAATTGAGAAAATTCCTTAAACTAACACAATTGATAACTTTTAGGTTTAATAAGTAGTTTATTAAAAATCTAATAAGTTCTTGATTCACATAAAGGCTAAAAAAACTTAATAAATCAAATTATAGCCGAAAACATGATCATTATAAGTGGAATGTAAACCCATGACTTTAGAAAACCGTTCCACTGCTTTGCCATCTGAGCTATCCCCATGGTAGCTCAGATTACAGAGCAAAGGAACGGTTCTACGAAGATCTTCTCATGGTGATCATTTTTTCACTTATTACAAAAATTACTATTAAAAGTAAAACTTATATGCGTATGTATTTATTTATTTTTCGTTTAATAAATTGTGTTTCCCGCCTAAGTTTATAAATTAAACCTCAAGCAATAGACATTTATATACCATCTTGAAGATAGGGGGATGTGTACTTACGTACTTATCGGTTGAGACGATTTCACATAAGGGTGCTGTGATTCTCATAAAGGAATGTTTGCTTTTATATACCTTAAGAATAAGGGTGGCTCGTATATTTGAGGTTTTTGTTTTGTTAGGGTAGAGAGTATTTGTCAATGGGACTTAATAGACACGTCAAAAGTCTATTTCCTCTCTTTCATGATACTCATTTTATTCAAATAGAATCACTATTATTTCTATTGCGATAATTACAAGTAGGTAAGTATACGATGTATAGTCTATGTCTACATTACTCAGTCCAACTCATAGCTACTTACATATCTATGTGTGCGTGAAAATGTATATATGTGTGTCAAAGTTCTATACTTCATTTTCGTGAAACTCATTTTATTCAGATAAAATCACTATTATTTCTATTGCGTTAATTACAAGTATGTATACCAGATATATATTTTTTTTTATAGATTGGGCTGCCTAATGACTACACTCCACCTGATGTTAAGTGAATGTGTAGTCCAGACGTGAGGACGGCTAGTACGTTGTCAAAGCACTAGCCGCCCTCAACTTGCCATATATAGTCTATGGCTACATTACTCAGTCCAACTCAAAGCTACTTACATATCTATGTGTGCGTGAAAATGTATATATGTGTGTATATGATACAGGCTATAGGTACGTCATCTGAAACGTCATTATTCTATGATGTACGATTTAGCCAAGTCAAAGTTATTTGTAGGTATATCGGACTTATGTTATGTTTGAGATAAAAATAGCTAAGAGCGAGTAAAACATGCCGCACAATGTTTTAAAATTTCGAAAATTCTTTATGATGTAAATTACATTTAAACACTTAGTTTATACGGAGATTTTATCGGAGAGGTAATAAACGTTTTAGCGCAAAAAGATTATTATGAATAACAAAATTTGTCAATTTTCGCGAACCCATTTTAGCGAACTTTCAAACCTCCGATAAATCATTATGAATAAGACCATTAGCCCATAACACAAATAAATCTAGCTATTTCATTTCTTATGAATTTTATCTTTTTTCTTATATATAAAAATCAATTGCTGTTCTTTAGTCTCGCTAAAACTCTAGAACGGCTGATCCAATTATTGTGATTTTGGTCTTGAAATATTCGTCAAAGTCCAGGGAACGTCCTCTGGTCCCAAGCCAAGCTTATCTTATACGCTTGTGTTGGGTAACAGAATATGGATAGAATACCTACATAAACTACTTTTCTTTTGTAAATACATACTTATAATACCTACATAGTAAACACCCAGACGCAGAACAAACATTTGTATGACAATTCCACGCGAACGGAGTATCAGTTAGTTTTTCATAAATAGAGCGCCTAAATTATTATGCCCAGCATAGTATGTGTATAGCAAAGCTTCACTAGCTATTCTCAAACATACATACAATACAGCATTTACAAGCATTGGTTTAAGCGAAGGCTCAGCGAAACTCTTCAATAAATTGAAACACTTCCAACTACTTAAAGTCAACAATATTATTGTGAACACAATGTGTATTGTGTACAAAATGTCCCCCAGTTACACTAGACACTATCATCTTAAGCTTGAAATAGAAAAAAAGCTTTTTAAAAGCACCCCAGCACAATAGCTGTTTCGCATCGGACAGACCTAAACACTTTAGTTAAGAAAGGTATACAACAGCGCGTTACGGCGTCTAGTGCAAAAAGAATCTGCGGACGACGCGCATCGATTTTTATAGCTGCTTAGGGAGGCGGAGTTTGCGAGTTGGCCAATCAGATCGCGGTGTGCCAACCAATCAGCGTCGGCGTTACGTTCCGTTTCACGGTAGCTTTATCCTGTAATGGAATTTACTTCGACTATACCAGCTGGATTACGGATGCGAATTGGTAATATGGATATTTTTTTATTCAGGTTTCTCTCCTTTCGTTTATTGATTTTTCTGAGTTTGATTTTTGTTATCGGTTTTGGTTTTATTAGCTTTGTTTTGTTATTAGGATAGTTAGATGTTTGTTTAATATTGAGATGATATCTATTTTTTGTGTTACAGTCTCATAAGGTAACTCTTTTTAAGGCTTCGTTTTTGTATAGCACCTAAATTATCTTTACTTGTTATAAAACAAAGTCGTTATTTTTGTATGTATGTCCTATGTGAGCTTAAAACTTCATAACTACGCAACAAATTGTGATGCAGTTTTTTGTAAATAGTGGTTCAAGGTTTTGTATAATTCGTTTAGGTTTTTATTTTCTAAATTCCACACGTACGAAATTGCTAGCGACACCTAGTTGACAGTAATACCAGAGCGGTTTCACCCGCGTTTCTCTGCTCAGCCCAATAATGTCCCACTGTTGGGCAAGGCCTCCTTCACTTCAGGAGGGTATTTGGTCTACTATGCGCCGCTGAATATACGACGCATAGGATTCGGTTTTAAGTTTCACAACCTTCCAGAGAATGTTATCTGGTTATATTATCCCTGAGCTCTTACAGCAGCTTGCCAGGGGTGGTAACAAAAACCATTATATAAAATAGTTATTTTTAAAAACTTATGTAACTTCTATTTCAACCATTTTCATGTCCAATGTGACAAAACTGTGCTACTTCACAATAGCTCTCAATGAAAAGTGCTTTTCTTTTCATTTCCCTATTTCACTCGCTGCGGTGAATAATAAAACGGTATCGATAAAAGTCTCGCAATCGTTATTGTTATTTTGAATATCGATATAAATAAAACTACTTCTATGAATATAGTTTAACATATCGTGTAGTGATGGGACTGATTAAATATTTTGAAATATTAACAATAGTTTTGATAACAAATTGTGTAACGTAAATTGTCAGGGGAATCTAACGTTAAACCTTTGGGTAAAATCTGGTGAAATGGTGATTGCAAAATTAACAACAAATAAGTTATGATTAACGCCTCAAATGTATAGAATTTGACCAGGTGCTGGAATAAAAACACATTTGTCGTCACTCGATTTCCGATAAATCCTATAAAATTATATAATAAGAGAGATAATAAGTTGCTACATTACGGTTAATAACCATGAAGACTATGGACGCGTAAAAACTGCATGTAACAGTTAGTATTCTACTATAATCGTAGCGATTTACGTTAAGCGTTGGCGTAAGCTACGTAACCAGCTACGACGTAGCGTCGTAGGCGGTACCACTCAATCCGCTACATTATAATAAAATTATTTTCTGTTGGTTTACGGCCATTTTTAGGGTTCCGTACCCAAAGGGTAAAAACGGGACCCTATTACTGAGACTTTGCTATCCGTCCGTCCGTCCGTCCGTCTGTCACCAGGCTGTATCTCAAGAACGGTGATAGCTAGACAGTTGAAATTTTCACAGATGATGTATTTCTATTGCCGCTATAACAACAAATACTAAAAATAACATAAAATAAATATTTAAGGGGGGCTCCCATACAACAAACATGATTTTTTTACCGTTTCTTGCTCGATACTAATAACGTTGCATAAGGCAACGTTATTAGTAGATGCATAGATAATGGTACGGAACCCTTCGTGCGCGAGTCATTTATCAGTAAGATATTATGTCTATTTCAGGTCAAATTTTCAATAGAGAATGTCATCAGTAGATTATTGAAATGCAAGTGAAGATAAAAGTACGACTTTTTCTGTCTTTAGTTGCCACATATCGGGATAGATAGAACATTGAAAATAGTCGATAGGCATATTATCATGAAACGAAAATGTCGTTTGTTGTATTGAAGCCCCAATTAATATATATTTTAAACTGGTTTAAGTATTATAATAATTACTTTTTACACTGGCTACAGAAATACAAATATTAGTTAGTTCAAAACCAAAAAACACGCTTGAGAACGCTGAATATTATTTTAATTATTGCATCGTCATCGGTCTTTTATTAAAGACCGATGACGATATTTGTGTGCAATATTTCAGATCAATCTGACTACTGCAAATGGGTGAAAATTACTTTCAAAGATTTCGTTACATAAATTAATACATTGATAGACACTTACCGAAATAGTAACAGGGTGTTAATATATAAAAAAATTCAGCTCTTACTTATTACCGATCCTGAGGTATAGCCTAGTGAGAGATGGACTCACAGTCTCAATAATAGAGACCCGTTTAATCTTTTGGCACAGAACCGTCTTCTTCTTCTTCTTGCCCTTATCCCAGATTATCTGGGGTCGTTGCATCACGTTTTTCTGCTTGCAACCTTTCCTATCAGCCGTTATATTATCATCAACGCCGCACTTTGGCACAGAAAATTTAATATTCTTAATTCAAAAACTAAAAAACACTCTAGAAAGCCCTGATTTTTAAGCTATTGCATAGCTTCTATCGCCTTGAGCGTGGAGACTAAATGCACAAAATTCGAAATTTAAATTCTTGCTGTTCGCGCTGGTGACTCATGTCAGTTTTGGCGTTAGTTTTAATTTTATTGACTATTGATTGACAATCGCTATTTTATCATAATTACCATAAACAATGGACAGATGTAAGCATCAGTAAATAAGGATTATTAATCTTATTTTAGTTTATGGTATTTAGAATCTTGCATAAATAAAATAATTGAATAATTATAATTGCATAAGTTGATAAAAAATGCAATAGCTTTACCGCGGCAGTCCCCGAGTGCCACACGTCTTATTATTGCATTGTCATTAGTCCTTCCATATGTGTGCAAAATTTTAGATCATCAATTCAAAATTTTAGCATGTGGTTGAAAATCGCTTTCAACGATTCCGTTACATAGATTAATACATTGATAGATACGTACCCAGCTAATAAAAGCGTGTTAAAAATAAAAAAGAATCGGTAAATTTTGTAGTCCCCGCACTAGTAGCGTCTCTAGAGTATAATATTTGGCATAGTGCTGCAATCTCTTTAGAACCAATCGATATTTATACTCGAATAGCGATCGAGTGGTAAGCGAGAAAGCTTGTTCCGAACAATAGTGAGTACTCTACAAAACTAACGTTTGCTTTTATTTAGCACAGAGTGATTTATTGGTTGTTTTTTTTCCTATTTATAGATTTTTGCCCGTAACTTCGTATGCGTGGAATTTAGGAAATATTCCTTCGTTTTTGTAACATATTTGGCTTCGCTTCTATTGGTCGATACGTGGTTCGTCCTCAATAAATGTGCTATGTGCTATCCGTCGTATCAAAGATTCCGTTACATCGATCAATACATTGATAGATAGCTACCGAACTAATATAAGCGTGTTAAAAACAATATAAACTAAGATATAATCACCATCCATGTAATTTAATTTATTAATAAGCTTCGTATAATATCTATACTAATAAAATAAAGCTGAAGAGTTTGTTTGTTTGTTTGAACGCGCTAATCTCAAGAACCACTAGACCGATTCGAAAAATTCTTTCAGTGTTAGATAAGGCATTTATCGAGGAAGGCTTTAGGCTATACAACATTACGCTACGACTAGTCGAAGCGAAGCAGTAGTGAAAATTGTTGCAAAAACGGGGAAAATTTTGTAACTTTCACGCGGACGGAGTCGCGGGCAACAGTTAGTATTTATTTAATTTTACTTTGTACACCACCTACAGTGGTAAAATGTACCATAAATATAGTAACAATTGTAACATCTCATCTCATGTACATTTACAATATAAACGATTTGATTTGATCTTTCTAACAGCTAAATGTTTTTTGAAGCGCTTTAGGTAAGACGATACCAAAATAGCTTCGTGCATTTTTCTATGTACGAAGTTTTCATTGTTTCTTTAGATTGAATGGCTAGAGCTCTAATTTTTAAGTATATATTTTTTCAATATATGATCTAGGATCGCATCAACTCAGAAACGCGATTGAAAAAAGTTTTCTCGATAGAAAATCTTAGCGAAACAACCTCTCAAATTTTTAATTTTTTTCATTTGTCGGTCTATTATCGCGTATTAACTAATGAAATAACTTTAAAAACATAAGTAACTATTATATATAGAAACACGTAAATCAGAATTAAAATATATTTAGTAGATTTTGAGTAAATAGGAAAAGTATCCCTAATTCTTCATTTTCTGTGCCTACTGGCTGTGTTAATATGTACGTGTCGGCGATGATATACGATAATATTGATGTAGGCCCTTAATACGCGTAGCTTTGAAGCAGGTGTTATATTTCACTTGAAAAAATTAAGACTAACAATATTTATGCACAACTAAATGTTGCCCGCAACTTCGTACGCCTGGAGTTTAGAAACCAAACCAAATTATACAGTAAAGCCATCCTCTTGAACCACTCTATCTATTAAAGAAATCGCATCAAAATCCGTAGCATAGTTTTAAATATATAAACTCACACAAGGACATACATACAAAAATAACGACTTTGTTTTATAATAAGTAAACAAATTTATAGAATGAAATACGTTTATAGTCTCTATTTTTTTTTCTTCTTTTTTTTCTGTCTTTCTTTCTCGCGGAAAGTGAATTTTACATCCGATTTAGCGATTCTTCTTCTTTTTTACGGATTATTAACGTCCCACTGTTGGACATTTCTCCTCTTCGGGTATTTAGTCTACTTAAGAGTCTAAACAGATACTATACCTTGCTGACCAGGTGTGTTGACATAGGGTTTAGCCTAGAGTTTTCCTTCTCTTATAAATGATTTGCTTGTAATATTCGTTAGCTGGCTCTTACAACACCTTTGGGAGTTAATATGGTGTTGATACTTGTATTCTTAACTTCATTTCGTACGCGTAAAATTTAGCAAAAAATCTCCGTTTTTGCAACATTTTCTACCGATGCTTCGCTCCTATTGGCCGCAGCGTGATGTTAGGTATATAGCCAAAAGCCTTCCTAAAAAAATGTACTGTCCAACACTGAAAATATCATCTAAATCGGATCAGTAGTTAGATTAGCGCGTTCAAACAAACAATTTATAATATTAGTTATTTGTTGAGATTTCTGTACAATTCTTGCTTCGTACTTTAAGTACTTATTTATAACGATCACCAAATCACTAGATGATTGTTTTATCACAGGTTGGGCCTAATATCACAATGGAGTGCGCTCGCTGGAAGATATGGAGGTCTGGTGCCAGCACCTTGGTATTGGAGACCACATGACAGGACTTCACCACCTAGAGGTAATCTATCCATACTAGTTATTTTATTAAGATGTAATGTGTAGTGATATCTACATGGTACGACTACAAGCCGAAGTGCGGCTGGACCTAGGTTTAGCCGGCTGAAACTAGATGTAGCCAAGAGTGGTTTGTTAATCCTAGATATAGTCAGTTGATGTCGGCTACACCTACTTTTCTCCCTTATCATATCGGCTAATCCTAGGTGTAGCCAAATCTCATTGGCTAAAGTTGGTTGTATCGTATGTAAATAAGTGCGAACGAGTCGCACGGACCTCTTCCACCTGCTGAAGAAGTCAATGAGGCAAATTAATATGCATGCAAAATTTCAGATCAATCCAACTACTGCAAGTGAGTCAAAATCTCTTTCAAAGATTCCGTTACATAGATTAAAACATTGATAGATACATACCGAGTGAATAAAAGCGTTTTAACAAAACAAAGGAAAACAGGAGCTGTCGTCGAAACAATAAAGAAATGGGAATAGTCACAGGAATAGTATAATTATATTATATATAACTAGCTAATGCCGGCGGTTGCACCCGCGTTTATTGTTTTTAAGCCCAGAATACACACCAAAACCTAACAAATTGTACAAAAAGTTATTATCTTGAACTACTCTATATATTAAAGAAAACCGCATCAAAATCCGTTGCGTAGTTTTGAAAATATAATCTCACTTATGGACATACATACAAAAATATCGACTTTGTTATATAATAATTAAAGATAAAGATGTTTTCGTTGACTGTATTACAACATTAGTTGCACAGATAACAAATAATGTGAACGGTAACAGATTACAGCACTAGTGGGGCGTCGGCGCCTAATCGATTCTGCACGGATCGAGTTACAACACTGATTCAGTGTGGGGGCGTCGAGGATTATATGAATGCGTTTTGATTCTTAGTCGACTTTAAAAGGTTTTAGTCGATATTCATTTGGATAAAAGCTTTTTTAATTATTTTTTTGAATAGTGAAAAGTTTATGTTATAGATTGAGACAAAATCTGACGCATCAAAAACTTAACCTAACTTATCTAAAATATAAACAACTATGGTGTATTTTGATTGCCTATTTCCTAGTACACATTTATGAATGAGTTAATTAAAATCGTTTTACACAGTTTTTATAATATGACAGTTTAGTTAATATTGCCGAAATGGGGTTATTATACTTACGGGAGTTTAACATCGTTAGTCTACGGTCTTGATACGGATAGCAGGATGAATGGTGCTTAAGAGGGCACGATACCAAATCATGCTCCATACTAAAATATGGGCATCGCAGTCCCCTGTTTTCTTCGTGGATATTGCCCCCCGGGGATGAATTTTTTTTCACAGTAGTACTTTCTTTTTTTTAAAACATAATAACTAAAAGATCCAAAGCATGTATTTTCGGTTTTCTTTAGATAAAGTTGCAGCGTCTTTCACACAAATTTGGTAAAGTTTTACCAAAAAAAAAAGTGATAGAAACATAGATATAATCTTCGTCTATAATATAGCGTTAAAAAAAAAAAAATAGGTTTAACTTTTACGAAGAAAAAAAGGGACTACGAAACGTTTTTTTTTCAAAGAATTTGTAGGTAAAATCGCCTTCAGCTATATTTGACCTTTTCAGCGCGGTGCTCGGGAATACAGATAGCAATATCTAAGGCAAATACCTAAATTAGGAGTACAGTACCCACTTAACGCGCTTTTATTATAATCCAGTCATAAACAACAAGATATTTACGTAGCTCTACCATTACACGGTGCTACAACTCCAATCCCGCATTACGTAATCACAAACGTGACTTCTAACTTGTTCTGTTCCAAATGAAGGCTGACATCAAAAACGTAACAAAGCCGTCAAAACTAGACGTACCGCTAAACAAGCAATCACCATAACATCCCTGTTCACCCCGCGCCCAGCTTTAATTTCCCAAAACCCATCTCACTGACGAAACAAAAGCGGCGCCATTTCACGCGTCCCAACCAACCGAACAATAGCGAAATAACAAAACTATACACGTCTCACTCGCACTCGTACATTTCCCATATCAAAGATTTCGCGCGAAATGCGGTGTCGCTACGTTCTATGTTAGCGATGTGGCGTGGTCGTTTTAATTTTCGAATGCGGTTTATACGGAACGTTGTTTTGTTTGATTGCTCGTTTTTCTTCTTTTTTTTAATTTTTGTGAATATTGGGTGCTGTTAGGGTTTTGGAATCTTTAGATGAACATCAAAAGGCAGAGGCACAAAGCATAAAAATGTGGTAGCGATTCTTAGTTTTCCTCAAAATATTCTATCCGCCAAGGAAGATAATTATTGTGTTTTAGAAGGTGACATAAATAGAATAGTTACACTTTATTGTACACCATAAAATTACATATCACTTAACAACTAATGTACGATTGGCGGTTTTATCGCATATTGCGATCTATTCCATAAATATACCGCTAGAAAAGCAATTAGTAATTTTGTTAGCGCTATAGAATAAGAATTCTATTCACTAATCAGCCTTTGTTCGACCACTACTGGACCCAGGTCTCAATTTACGGTCCTGGGCCGTTTGCATCTCCGTGTGTTGCAAACGGCCCAGGACCGTAACATGAATTATATGAAACCTCTTCAAACGACCGTATATCCTGTTTTCTTTCCGATGTTTAAACAAAGCGTATAACGGGCTCCGTGGCGTTGTGGTTCATATACTGGACTGCCGTTCACAAGGTCGCGGGTTTGATTCCCGCTTGGTACAATAATTTGTGTGATATTCATAAATGTCATACAAATGTTTGTACTACGTCTGGGTGTTTTCTATGAATTATAAGTATAAATTTACAAAAGAAAAGTAGTTTATGTATTATATCCGTATTCTAGTACCCATAACACGAGCATAATAAGCTTAGCTTGGGACCAGAGGACGTTGAGTGAAATGTGCATTAAAAAATAAAAAAAATTAAAGCATTTCTTATTGCGTATTTTCTATTATTAATATCTTTCTAATTCATACGGTATAATTTGAAAGCTTTTAGAATTTAAGTAAAATCCATTATATATTGAGCTGTTATTGTAAACTAAATGGAGAAATAAATAGGTCTTGTATTCTGGATGCTATGATTTGTGATTTGCATTGATTTTAGAAGCCCTAAGTAATCCTTTGTTACCGTTCGCTTGCTGTTTACATGCGTGCTTACTAGTTAAGTACTTTATTACTTATATGTATTACGATTGAAAACAAGAAAAAAATAGTTGCCAATTTCGCCAAAACTAAATAAAAAGCTACTATAGTATATTTTCAGTCAAATCGTTACGTATTTGGCTTTAAGGATAAACCTTTAATTTAAAAAAAAATCTTGGCTGTTCGAATTGGTAATTTTAATCACATTTATATAACTAGCTGTTGCCCGCGACTACGTCCGCATGGAATTTGGAAAATTTTTTTTTCGCCATAATAAGTAGCCTATGTCCTGTTTCAGGGTCTAAAAATTGTCTGTGCCAAAGAACAATGGGCATTATTGTATGGGTTGCGTCCCAACCGTTGTAACATGTTGTGACTAGTTTAAACATTAATTTATGAATTTTTGCAATTGACTTGCTATGCTTTTACTAAATTTACATTTTTTCCACTATAATTTAGTTTGTTTAGTAAAAGCATAGCAAGTCAATTGCAAAAATTCATAAATTAATGTAGAAATACATGTACAGTCATTATTTCGGTCCAATTGTGTTCTGTAAAGAACACTAAGTGATCGATTGATCGAGTTGGTGCAAACCGCTCAATAGATGGCGTTGTACACAAAACATCGCACGATGTTTAACTCACATTGAGAAGGTTGTAGTGGAGGATTTGGTAAACATGTGCGGGAACCATGATAGCTCAGATGGGAGAGCAACGGAACGGTATTCCGAGGTCGTGGGTTCAAGTCCCGCTCATGGTTATCATTTTTTCCACTATAATTTAGTTTATTTAGTTTAAACATGTTCACTTAAGTTTTTTTTTATAAATAATTCAAGTTTTTATTATAATTGTG
This sequence comes from Orgyia antiqua, assembly GCA_916999025.1. Lineage (NCBI taxonomy): Eukaryota > Metazoa > Arthropoda > Insecta > Lepidoptera > Erebidae > Orgyia > Orgyia antiqua. The sequence continues at coordinate 29,329,265 of OU779863.1, forward strand.
TGCAGGTCAAAAGTTCTGGGGTGTAAATGAAAAAAACAGTTTTTGTATTAAATAATGCTTTACAGACTTTTTTAAATTTTGTGTTACATACTCACATAGGTACTTATTACGTTCATAATAATTGTACAGTAATCACAGTCAGTAATCGTTATTTTAGACAGTTATTAATAAACACACAGTTGAAAATGATAGAATTATGGCTGAATAATTCTCTTATATAACTTAAACAATGCACTTTATACACTGGTACTTGTGATACAACAATCAGTGCCTTTATCGTATCACAGTATTTATATTTATTTATGTTAGTATACAGTACCTATCCTTTAGTAATGGGCATTATCTACAACAATGTCGTCCAAAAAAGTCGCCGGTAACAATATGCTTGGCTTGCTATGCTTGTCTTGCTCAGCCAAGGTACCAAATGATACTCATTATGTGAGCGCAAGTACCTACTGTTCTCTTCCCAGTCAAACAAGAGCAATAATAATGAGCAGTTGATTACTTTTTATTGTTGCTTACTTTCGCATTTATATTAGTAGGGATTAGTAGAAATAGAGAATAGGATGAAATAGAATAGAGAAAACTAAATAAAAACGATTCCCATTTTGATTCAAAATGGTTTGATGGTTTCACTCAAACTAATGACTCGTTGGTTGTATACTTGAGTAAGCATCAATAGCACCTACACGGAGCTATCAGGCTTCATTAAAGTTAATTAGTCGAATACCAAGAATGAGTTAACTACTACAAATAGCTTATTAACAACTTAGTTGAGTTGGTACATTTTGTGTTAACTCAATAGAGCTTAAAAACAAATCACAAAGGATTATTTTTATAAGGTTTCTTTGTGGGCAACATCGGAAGAGCGTTGAGTATGGAGGAAATATATCCAATTACTGTTACTTGATTTAATCCAAATAATAATTGTACATCCTACGATTGGGCAATTGCACAGATTTATTATAACTAGTTAATTATATTCCGTGTGGTGACGGATTAAGAATACAAGTGTCACCGCCCATTCTCCTCCCAAATGTGCTGTAAAAGTCAGCTAAGGGATATTGCACACAGATAACATCCACTGTGAGAGATGGAAATTTCGAAACTAAGCCCTGTGCGAACACGCTTGGTCAGCGCGGCACAGTAGACCATAATCCCTCCCGAAGTGAAGGAGGCCCGTGCCCAACAGTGGGACGTAAATGGGCTGGAGAGAGAATTACATTAATAATTGGGATTGTTTATAATTTTTGACTGTTTTTATATTCTTTTCAGGAAATATTATAGACTACATATTTTAAGCAACTAATTTCAATATTATTGAAATATTCACTATACAGAATTTTTTAAAAATTCTTGAAGATATTACTTTTAATGTTGTGACGTCATCGTTTTACGCAATCTGTGCATTGACTTTTCTTGATAGACATAATAGAGATTGCACTTTATCTTTTCAAAGTTGACAAGTTGATATAATAGACCAATTTCAACTCCACTTCAGAGTAGTATATCCCTAAAAACGCCTTAATATTTTAAGTCCTTCATTTCAAGGGCAAATAGAGATCATTTGCTTTTTTTGAAAAATAATCGTTGATATAGCAAATTTTCCGAAAAAAACTAATGGATCATGATCAGAAACTCTATTCCCCAAAACGGTTATCGATTTAAGAGTTTTAAAAAAAATATGAACAATGCCAATTATTTTTAAGAAGAACGTTGTGTTCGGGTCTAATAGTATGGTCTGGAATTCATTATGACGTAATTTATTAATTTTGCTATTGACTTGCTGTGATGTTAAAATTAAAATATTTAAAATATACTTGATAAAATGAGTCCCAAGCATGGCAATAATTTTTTCCACTAAAATTTGATTTATAAAGTGTCTGCTGGTTGAAGTGAAAGTATACACTTAATAAGTCAGTGACGCGAATCTGTACCATCTGCCCTGCATCTGCATCTGTATCAAAAGTAAAACGCGGCTAAATAATTTCCTATTTCGAAAATGTTAACTATATTCGCAAAATTATGGTCATGAATAACACAAATTAAAGTATAACTTTTGTTACAGATGACTCAATAAATAACGAAGAAGGTTCTGCGGGAGGTTCTCCACGAGCTCGTAGTCCAGCAAGAGCTCCAACGCCTCCATCACCTTCTCGTTCTTCTCCGCGCTCACCACGTCTACATCCAGCCCTATACCCTCAACCACCTGATGCCCAAGATTCAGATCCTGACGTAGATGAAAGTGATGACTTCGAAAAAGATGAAAAAAGGGATCCAAACGCAAATCTTGGTAAGAGAAAGAAGAAAACCAGGACTGTCTTCTCTAGGTCTCAAGTGTTCCAACTTGAACAGACTTTTGATATGAAACGGTACTTAAGCAGTTCTGAAAGAGCTGGTTTAGCTGCTTCCCTGCACTTAACTGAAACTCAAGTGAAGATTTGGTTTCAAAATAGGAGGAATAAGTGGAAAAGACAATTGGCTGCGGAGTTAGAAGCTGCTAATATGGCTCACGCTGCTCAGCGTTTGGTCAGAGTGCCTATACTTTACCATGAGTCAAGGCCTACTTCGATCCCTCATACTCCAATGGCTATGCATCCTCAGTTTAATGAGCCTGGGGTTTATTTCCCCACTCAAGCACCACAACAGCTCCAGCCTTTGCCAGCATCTCCTGTGACTTCCAGGGCTCCATTGTCTAGTCTCGTGTAGTGTTCGCTTGATCCCGCACGCGTAGATAATGATGGACAGTTTTGAAAATGCGTTTAGCGGGACTAGTTGTATAAAAATGATTGCCAAATCGTTCAAATGTATTTTCGGTGTAAGGGCATGAGAGTGTTCAGATTAAATAAATAAATATATAATAGCACATAGATACTGTGAGAAAAATTGTTACTCTAGAGGCAATACCCATGAAGAAAACGGCGGACTACGATGTTCATATTTCTGTATGAACCTTAGTTTGCTGTCGTGCCTCTTAAAAATACTTTAATTTTCCATTTCGATGATTTTGTAGGTTGCGACATTCATATCGCTATGAGAATCTTATTGTATTCGATGCCACTAGTAAGGAAATCCTAATTAAGGAGCGATACAGTGATATTAACATCAGTCATAGGAAACCTACGTTTGGCTACGATCAACATTAAACAGAAAATCACAGTCGACTCACGTAAATATAAAATGCTTTTGACAGATTGCAGGTATTATAACCTACTAATGACATAGCACTTTCAACTAGTCGCTTTTAAAAAATCTTGACAGAACAGGGTCATTCTTTCGCATCCAATCTAAACTAAAATAAAAGCCAACCTCTATTACCAGTATCTAAAGCTATTGTTAAACTAAAAACCAACTTGTTGATTTAACTTCTGTAGCAATTTAGAAATAAGTTTTTACTGCTCGATCTAGCAATAAACTCCATAATCTAATCTGAACACTCCCAAGCCGTTTTATTTATGTATTAGATTAAATCAGGTAAGCTGAGAGGTAAACAGTAATAAGTGCTAAGATCTAATGTGAATGAAATCTTCTTCTTCCTGCCCTGATCCCAAGTTATTTGGGGTCGGCGCAGCACGTTTTTATATCGTCTCTCACCTAGTCCATCCACCTTTTCTTTGGTTCTTTTCCTTTTCCGACCATCAACATTCATATTCTTCTTGCGTACGTAGTATCATTATTGACGTTCTTGACGGGCTCCGTGGTGGAGTGCTTTATGTAATTGACTACCGATCACGAGGTCTCCGGTTGGATTCCCGGTCAGGACAATCATTTGTGTGATATCCATAAATGTCATACAAATGTTTGTACTGCGCCTGGGTGTTTACTATGTATTATAAGTATGTATTTACAAAAGAAACGTAGTTTATGTATTCTATCCGTATTCTGGTACCCATAACACAAGCATATAAGCTTAGCTTGGGACCAGAGGGCGTTGTGTGAAATGTCCGTGAATATTTATTTATTTATTATAAAAATACTTGCAACTCTGTCCCATCGGCCCTTTTTCAGTAATTTGATGGTGATACAGTCAGGTAAAAATATTACTAAATTTTTTTAGGTTCTTTAGACAAAAATTTCAAAAGTCCCATAATATTTTTGTAACTTTGCTTAGTAGGTTCACTTAGTTTATCAAAGTCAAGTATTTTTATTTTAAGTAGGCAAGATTAACAAGATTTTTTTTAAAGTCAGAATTTAGGCGTCTCGTCTATTCCAAAAGTGAATCCTATGAAGAAGAAGAGACAAGTCACTTCATAGTCAAATTTGAAGTGGTACTAGATAAAAGCGTGTTAAAAAGAAATGGATCTTATTACTTTATACCTCACAGTTACAGAATTATAGAGACAATCTTACTATAAACCGTACAAATTCTATGTCACTCGTGTAACATAATGTAAATAGAAAAAAATGTTTTAAATCTATTCTTAATGTACTTATTTATTAATTATAATATAAATTTTGTAAATAGTAGTTAAAAAGAACTGAACTTCATTTTGTAATTATGTTTTTTTTTAATTGGCCGTAATTTGAAAACTAAATTAACGTTATTTTTTTACAACCATTGTTTTCTTATTTACAGTATTTATATTATGTAATCTTTGCAAGTTATAATACTGGCCTCATATTTATTTGTATTATTAATAAGAAAAAGTAGTATTTTCTTTTCGTATGATATGAGAATACTCTGGTTGCTTTCCATTTAGTTAACACAGAGGGACTCTGCGTTACATTGTGAAACACTGCCAAACACTGTGTAAAAGTTTAAATGAAACAGCTAGTTGTCTCAAAATAACACTAGAGTGCATCAATATCGCAAAATCATGGGCGTTTTTTTACCAAAATGCAAGTTCCTTGACAAAGTGGCTCAATCATTTATAAACACAACCTTCCAATAAGTTAAAGAACTTTGACAATTTGTGGGCAAATAAATAATTGTTTTGTATTATTACTACTGTTGTATCTAATCTAAATAATTAAAAATAAATAGTAGAGAAAAGAATTTTTCTCTTATTTGTTGGTAATTCTTGCTAAGCATCTGTCAAACACCACTTTTTCGAGTGTCGAACAGTGTACGGCTGTGTTCAACAGTGTCGTTGATGGAAAGCGCTTTATCGAGCACTGCGTTACACTGTGTCACTTTTTGTATTAATTGGAAAGCAACCTCTATATTGTTTTTCTGTCCACTCAATAGTTTAGTAGTAGAATTCTAGTCTAATTAATTTTTCCTTTCTAGAAATGATATTAACAATGCATAAATATACGGTGGTATTTATTATTTAATTTTTAAGCCTGTAAGAAATCCTTGTATTTGGATACGAGAAAACATCAGAGGAAAAATAATACTTTTTGAATTGAATTAAAGAATCAACAGCTAATCGCGGTTTGCGCACTGCCAGTGAGAAAAAAAAACATTCTAACTAAACGCATTCCAAATTTAATTTCTGAAGTTCACACTTGTAAATATTTTTAGGATTAATGAGTTGTATTTTTTTTTCCAAGAAATAGAGTATAAAATTTTTATTCTGAGAATCGACTAATAATGATCGATTAATATAATTTGTATAAAAACTGTGTTGCCATGTCGCTTCTATGTAATTCTGTAATATTGCTAGCCTAAATAAATAATTAAAGCGATGCTTAATTCTAAAATATTAATGTTATTTATTGATAGTAGTTGAATTATCTTCGTAACTGTAATTTTAAAATTATGCTGAGCTATGGCGAAGGAATAAAACGAGTATGCAATATAGATGTAGTTTTTTTTGACATTTCTTTTTTTTATTTTACGCCTATGTATAGGCCTAAAAGAAATAGTAGACTTTACCTGACCAATTTGTAAATTGGTAAGGTAAAGTTTTTTGGAATAGATTTTTTATATTACACGTGGAAGGAACCTAAGCTTGAGTTTCAAGATACCCTACTGATATAATACGTGCTTCGTGGTACCTATGACCTATAGTGTTTAATCCAACTACACATACTTTGGTTATACAAAATGACCATGATACCTAAGTGTAAAATGAAGATGAGGAAGTGTGTTTAGAGCGTAGTAGATGTCGCTCTATGGCCTATGCCTACACACGTGTGGAATAGTCGTGATGGTATGATGATGAAAAATAAAATATCCGCTAATTCAATCAAAATAAGTCGCAACAAATAATTTAAAAACTATTCAACCACTTTCCCTAGTTTAATAAAAAAAGGGATGTTAAAACAAGCAGCCACATCCTGACCGGAAGTGTGGGTTTCGTCCCGGAAACGGACGTGACGTGTTAACGGAGGCGCCTGGCGCGTGCCAGCGTTTACCCACCCTTGGCAAGATTGCCAGATAATATGGCACGCGACACTAATCTGCCTGTAATTTAATTAATTTACAGGATTTTTATGTTATGGTATTAGTTTTGGATTTAAAAGCGAAGAAAATTGTATTTAATAACTTTGTTTGTAAAGGTTCTGTACTGAGAGGAAACCTAAACCCTATTACTGAGATTTTAGTGTCCGTTTGTCTGTCACCCAGCTATATAACTAGAGAGCTGAAAATTTCACAGTTTATCTATCTCACTTAGTTCTATAACAACAAATATCACGAACATAATAATATTATAACAATAATAGCACGGAACCAGTCGTGTCTGAGTACAACTCTTACTTGGCTGGTTTTGATTTTTATTTAAGGAAATGTCTATTAATTCGATTATCGGATAATTAATTATTTTTTATTAATCCGACAATCGTGGATGTGACTATTTGTACGGCTTTTTTTTTTGAATGAGTATATTCATACGGTAATTTTTTTTTTTTTATTACTTATTAAATTTATTACTAAGAATTTTTTTCGTGAAAAAAGTGAAAATCTTTTTCGACACTGTCCACGGAGCAGAAGATTAACTAAGGAGCAAATGGAAAAAATTGCGGAGTTATTAGATCTCGAAGCTAACCGAGTGAAGGTTAGGTTAGGGTTTTTTTTTTTCGAAAACCTTATTTTATTTAATTTCTAAAGTTATATGAAACGTAATTAGTACAAATAATAAAGTAGTCGTATAAATAATTATTTTTTATTCATACGATTGTCGTGCGATTATCAACAGCCTTTATTTAAACTGAACCCCAAGAACCTATAAGTATGTTTAGATTGCAACAGATGGCGCTCCAGTCTCTGCCCAACCGTAATAGCAAACGGTGTGACCGTATTATAAAGATGATTCAGTCTAGTAATACTTAAAAAATAACAAGAAAGAGCGTAAATTTTTCCTGTAATTTTAAATTTAAAATATATTTTAGTAACACAATTTGGCTAACTGAACTTTCTTAATATAAAAACTGTGTATTATAGACTAACGATAATGTGTATAACGAAATAACCAACTAATCAGAATACACCACAGCTGCTTTTTTTTATTCCAGTTAGTTTTAGTTTTTAACGCATCAGGATTGGCTTGAACACAGATTATACCAGATTTAGAGTCTATGGCGACTTCGCTTAGCCAAATGAAGACACGAGTACATCCATGTGTGTGTGAAAATGTAACTATCAGCTTACTCAAACGTAAAACTAATTAATTTGACCAATGATATTAATTAATATTGTTCATCAACAGATATCTCAATTTAATTAAACGATTCGCGATATTAATTCGATTATTACTCCTCGTAAAAAACTTACAAAACACTCTGTTTTCCCGCGCAAATGACGTGCCAACACGAACCAGTATTACCATAAAGCAATTTGGATTTTATCAGTAAGAAATAGAGATTACATTGGTTTATCATAACAATCCTCTAATTACCAGAAAAGGCACGCTATTTAGTCATTTAAAAAAAAGTCAACCATAGAGTAGCTATTCCAAATTTTCACAATATTATGAGTGCTTTCTATACGTTACTGAATATTGAGTCTTAAATGACGTAGTACATAGAGTATAAATTAACGTTTTAATGCGTTAGTAAGAGACATCTATCGGTTTATTAGATCAAGTACGTTTAAATTTGGAATGGAATCTCAATTTAATTAAAAAGGACGGGAGTTTGTTGATCACGCCTGTTTGTAAGTACTGGCGTTGGTACGTTCCAAATTTCCGATTGACGCTGTCGGTTCACTCAGTTGTTTATTCTTATCGGGACTTGTTTTTAGGGTTCCGTTACGGGATGGTAGCCAATCCTAGCGTTAAGCCTCAATTGTCCTGTCTATAAGCAAGCTATCTCATGACTAATTGATAGGCCGAGTCAAAGATTGCCTAAAAATAACTAAAAATGGTTATTTAAGGTCTCTATAATTATTAATGTACCACAAAAAATACTACATTGAAAAATATCATTAAATCTTAACCATAATTATAGTTTGTCACTTAGTATGATGGGTCTAGCTGGGGTCTACTTTACTCTATTAGATACGAACGAAAGAAAACAAGCCTGTCTCGAGCCTGACTCTATTACATTTCAAGTGTCACTTAATTATCGAAATTGAATTTAGAACGTGTGTCACGTGTGTCATATCCTTTTATTTATGGCGCACAGCTGTTATTTTTATTATTTACTTTGTTGCAATGATTGAAACATTTGACGGGCCTCGTGGTGTAGTGGTTCATCTAACGGACTGCCGATCAAGAGGTCGCGGGTTCGATTCCCGCTCGGGACAATCATTTGTGTGATTTTTCTAATTGTCATACAAATGTTTGTACTGCGTCTGGGTGTTTCTATGTATTATAAGTATGTATTTACAAAAAAAAAAGTAGTATATGTATTCTATCCGTATTCTGGTACCCATAACACAAGCATATAAGCTTAGCTTGGGACCAGAGGAGGTTGTGTGAAATGTCCATGAATATTTCTTTTTATTTTTTTTTGTTTTTAATTAGTTTTTCGCTACGTAATGTTGCCTAATGTAGAGCACATAAAGGTGCATCATTTAATCTTATAAATAAAAATCAATTGCTGTTCGTTAGTCTCGCTAAAACTCGAGAACGGCTGGGCCGATTTTGGTGATTTTGGTATTGAAATAATCGTGAAAGTCTAGGGAAGGTTTAAACGGTGACAAAACATATGGGGATCCAAAATTCCACGCGTACGGAGTAGCGGGCATCAGCTAGTTACGTGATAAAAACGGCATGGTTATATCTTGTCCGTGTCATTTAAGAAGAAACGTATCACTACCTCATTTCCTTTCCAGGTTGTGCAAGACCCGCACCAGGATATTATTTTCAGCTTAGGAATTATTAACAGATAATATTTTCTGTAAAATATCTCGAAAATAAATATCATGCCAACAGTTCTCATTAGAGCGGCATTGCAACCCAAATACTTACATACTTTCCTAATGTAGAGGACTATGTCCAATGATGGGACGTTGAGAGGATACCAAAATAGCTTCGTGCATTTTTCTACGTACGAAGTTTTCATTTTATCTTTAGATTGAATGGCTAGAGCTCTAATTTTTAAGTATATGTTTTTTCAATATATAATCTAGGATCGCATAAACTCAGAAACCCGATTGAAAAAAGTTTTCTCGATAGAAAATCTTAGCGAAACCACCTCTCTTATTTTATTTTTTTCATTTGTCGGTCTATTATCGCGTATTAACTAATGAAATAACTTTCAAAACATAAGTAACTATTATATATAGAAACACGTAAACCGGAATTAAAATATATTTAGTAGATTTTGAGTAAACAAAAAAATATCCCTAATTCTTCATTTTCTATGCCTACTAGCTGTGTTAATAGGTACATGTCAACGATAATATTGATGTAGGCCCTTAACGAGCTGAGAGAATAAATTGTACAATGTTTAAAATTAACTCTGAAAACATTTTGACGTCTGTATGACGCAGGCGTAGTCCGGTTTTGTCTGTAGGTACTAGAACTTTTTCGAAGGTCGATTCCTGATTTTTGTCTTATTACGCTTATTGGGATTGTTTATTATTTTCTACCTACAGTTTTTTTTATATGTAGTTGAAACTCATTTCACTATTATCACAATATTAATAAAATTGGATAATTCGACATTTATATTCTTTTATTTTATCTGTTCTTGGTTTATTAAAGGACATAAAAAGCTTATTCATATTTTATCTCTGTTAATTACATCAAGGTGAAAAATAGTTTTAAAACGATAAAAAGCAATATTTAAAATATTAATTGAACTACAATATAATATTGTAATAGATATCCCACATAGTTTAAAATATCTTTTATGATACCCCCGAGTGTCATATTGTTTACATTAACCTTTTAATTGCTTTGAACGCGACCAAAAAACTCCATACTATCAATTAATAACATGTTAAGAGGTAATTTACGTGAACTGTCAGTTAGCTTCAGATAACAAAACACGAACACCATAATGGCGGGTTATATGACACACGCCCAAATTTAAATGTCCGTGGAAAAATACGGTACTAATTAAAACAGTACACGATATAGAATGAAAACAGTAATTTTGTTTACGACTACAGCGCTGATGACACTACAATGTAATTCGGTCGGATTATAATCGTCGTGTGTTTGAATTTAAAAGTTGTAATTATTCAAATTTAGAAGGCAGATGCGTTTGAAAACGATAATCGATTTTGTTTTTAGTCGTACGGAACACACTTTGGTTAATTAGGCTTTTTGAATTTGAAGTTAAGAATTGTATTTTAATGTCGAAGTTTTAAAACTCTATTTTATTCGTTAAATGTTTTATCACGGTTGTCAAACATAAAGATTGTAATCTTAATAATTTTAATCGTAATAAAATCAGTTTTATTTGTATTTTCTGTTAGAATTATTGGCTACTTCCCGCTTAATTACCTACCACAAAAGCGTGCGCGCGGCAGCTGTAAAAAAATATATAGATAGGCTGTATGGTGATCGCAAGGTCGAGTAATTAAAATACTACAAAGTTAATATTCAATAAAAAAGTAAAAGGAGTGTCTATATAATTAAAAAGACTTTTTACACTTCAATCAAGCGCTGTTTTTTAAACCAGGTGAATTCTATGAATGACAAATTGTTGAAATAATCTTTGCTCAATTAAAATAAACTGAATCTTGAAGTTTTTTTTTCTATATTAGCTATACTTCTTTGGTGTTGTAACAGTACTATTATGTAGATATTTCAATATATTACAACCCCTTGTAAGAGACCAGTAGAATTAATGATCTGCTAATAACTTAACTCGATAGTAATTATTTAACTTAATGATGCATGTAACGTGGTGTAATGTAAAATATGTGTAAATATATAATGAATATTTCGATAATATTGAAATTAGTTTCTTAGAATGGTCTATATTTTCTAAAAAAAATATAAAAACATCTTGTTAAAAATTATGAACAATGCCAATTCCCATATCGTGGAGTTAGTTAATCCCCCTTACGTTTACAGTAAGTCATCAAAGTCTAGTCAGCCTATTGCAGTATACTGCTAAACATAGGCCACTCCAAGTTCATGCCACAATACACATTCCTCTGCATACCTCGTCCTGTTCTACGCTGTTCTTTGGGTCATAGTCCACCTAGCAAGAAGCAATCCTACCTTATGCTTGTCGAGTCGTGATCCCCACTTTAGAACACGTCTGCTCCATCGGCCATTAATTCCACGACAAACATGACCAGCCCACTGTCACTTCAGTGAGTTCGACCTGTCTGCTATATTCACCAATTTGATTCTTTGACTGATAATAAATAATAAATAAATATATTCATGGACATTTCACACAACGTCCTCTGGTCCCAAGCTAAGCTTATTAAGCTTGTGTTATGGGTACCAGAATACGGATATTAATACATAAACTACTTTTCTTTTGTAAATATATACTTATAAGACAAAGTAAACATCCAGACGCAGGACAAACATTTGTATGACAATTATAAATATCACACAAATGATTGTCCCGAGTGGGAATCGAACCCGCGCCTTGACCTCGTGAACGGCAATCCATTATCTGAATCACTAGATCATGAGGTCCGTCAATAAGCTTATTTATGTGTGTTTCATTCAAAGAAACCTCAAACATAGCCTGCTTCATAGTTCACCGTGCGACTTTCGATTTGCGGACCAGCCCTGTTGTATTGAAAGTGGGCACATCTCAGCTCTGGATACCATTACTGGTAAGACGCTGACGCAGACTAGTTGTAGACTTTTATCTTCAGGAATTGCGGCAGATTCTAGAACAGACAGTTTCTAGAATGCTGCCCAGTCCGACTGGATCCTTCTGCAGACTTCTTTCTCGAAGTTGTTTCTACCAAGCTGAAGCAAGTACAGAAGCAAAACTACGGAAACAGCTTATAGTGCAATAAAATAATTCGTAGAAACCACTAATATTCAAAATGGCTATATAACGATCCTAAACGATGAAGCCATTAGCGTAAAATTAATATCCATAACGTGGTGAGCTTTTTTTTAATTTGCCCACTTTTTGTTGGCTGAATAGTTGTGCTTTTTTTCCATAAACATTCGACTGATATAAAAAAATAACTTGTCACAAACAATAATTTACTTTAGCCTAAATCATTTTAATTATATTTTTATCTAACGTCACTGATAAGGAAATTACATAATTTACGTCTTGTGGTCGGCAGGTGTAAACTAGCCACGTTTGACTAATAGCGTCTGGTGTAAGTAACATTAATACATATTTGTTTATGGTATTTATCAACTTTTAAGCGTCATTTTAGTCTACATATACTCGATACGATCTGTCAATTTTGAATTTGGTTTTTTTTGTTTGAATATAGAACGCTACGAAAGTTAACTCCTTTCGATATTTTTATGAGTAACTAACATTTATTTTTTCAATTAAAAAATAATTAGATAATAGTTGCTAGTACTTAATTAAATTTTTAAATTATTCGCGTACATTTTGATTTGAGTAAGCTCTTTTAAGAAACAAACTCTAGAAAAACTTTTGAAATACTACAGTAAATAACTAAATAAATATGAGAGTGTGTTAGTTATAAATTTTGAGAAACAATTAAATGTGTCTCTATACTTATCGAATTATCAGCTTGCCCAATATTACTTTAATGGTTACCTTCCCGTTACAAACATGTATCAACTGACAAAGTTATATTTGCGGGTGGCAATAATTTGCAACTATTATTTTTTCTCATATTTGTTTTTATAAGCGAATATATCCATATATTTTTCCTATGGGAATAGATAAAGACTATACAGTGCTATTTGCGATTATGTAAACTGAGTTTTCTTTTCTTAAATTATGCCTATACATCTGGCCATAAATGCATTGTGGTTTAAGGCCCACTTCACTTTCTTAACGAACATAACTGATGACATCCTTTTTAAATTACTGTACAATTGCATTTTATGGATTAAAATGAGAAGAAGAAGCATTTTATGGATTCTAGATTAGATGGATTTAGAGCTAAACCTTGCGCTTTAACCTGCCTTTACGATGACTACCTTGGTGCTTGTCTTACTGACTATGTTTAGACATACTCGTAGTACATGCAACTTGTAACTAATTATTTTATCTAAGATTATACATATACTGATTATATATAATACACAGATAATAACACCCGTATTCACAAACAATATTTACATAAGTAAGTACTTAAGTGTTGATGCACTGTGCAAAGGGTAAAACTTTTCAGTGCGTTCCGTTCATCGAGCCTTTATATTCATAGACAAAACTTAGCTATGCGTTCAGTTTAATAAACGCATGGTGCGCTTCACCACTTAAGTATTATTTGTAAAATGATTTTGCTACCCCTGTGCGTCCATGCCTACTATGAGACCTCACAGTAACGTTTGTGAATACGGCTGTTAGACTGCGTAAGTAAAATTAGACACCAATTGAAGTATGCATAGTATAGTAGACCTCAATTTGCTAGAAAAGACCCTTAGTAAAGATGTTATTATAAAGAAACAAAAGATTAATAAACAAAGAGATTTATTGAGTCAGTTAAAGTCATATAAATTCATTATTTCCTTCGCCCAGTGGCGCTACTAACCGCAAATATAAATTTGTCGGAGTATAGCAGTCCGTTATTAAGTGAGCATATCTCGCGGTTAGATCGATAAGATAAGGCTGTCTCGTGCGCATACGCTGTTGTTAGGGTTGTCAGTAATGAGTTTAGAGGCTTATAATTAAATGGTGTGTTGGTTTACTTTTTTTAATATGATGAACAGATGATATTTAATGTTCCTTAGTTTATTCAGCCAGTTATGTTCTTTTTTAATCGATTAGTCGATTTATATCTTATTGTTTTGATTTTTTAATTTTGTATTAGATATGTTACTACGTATAATTTAATGTGCATTATTTTTAAATTACGAACATAAATACCAATAAGTACTTACTTAATTTAGCACGTACATATCTAAACTTAACTCACAAATGAAAATTGTTTGTATTAATAACACAATTCGTCAATGTTAAGGGCCTACATCAATATTATCATATATCATCGCCGACACGTACATATTAACACAGCCAGTAGGCACAGAAAATGAAGAATTAGGGATACTTTTCCTATTTACTCAAAATCTACTAAATATATTTTAATTCTGATTTACGTGTTTCTATATATAATAGTTACTTATGTTTTTAAAGTTATTTCATTAGATAATACGCGACAATAGACCGACAAATGAAAAAAATAAAAAATGAGAGAGGTTGTTTCGCTAAGATTTTCTATCGAGAAAACTTTTTTCAATCGTGTTTCTGAGTTTATGCGATCCTAGACCATATATTGAAAAAACATATACTTAAAAATTAGAGCTCTAGACATTCAATCTAAAGAAACAATGAAAACTTCGTACGTAGAAAAATGCACGAAGCTATTTTGGTATCCTCTTAACTGAATTTTCTTATTATAAAAATTGTGTATTATAGACTAACGATTTTAATTAAAATAAAATTAAATATGTACTTACGAGGAAATAGATGGTTTATAAAATCATAGTTATTTGTTTTTTTTTTAAATAAATATCCATGTATTTTTGACACAACGTCCTCTGCTCCCAAGCTAAGCTTATATGCTTGTGTTATGGGTACCAGAATACGGATATAATACATATACTACCTACTCTATTGAAAATACATACTTATAATACATAGTAAACACCCAGACGCATTACAAACATTTGTATGACATTTATGGATATCACACAAGTGATTGTCCTGACCGGGAATCGAACCCGAGACCTCGTGATCAGCAGTCCATTACATAAACCACTCCTTCGTAGTGGAGTTCAAAACTTTTTGACGAAATTTTAGTTAATTAACGTAAAGTTTTTGACCTATCAGTTTTGTACTAGGACTTAGTTCAAGTTTTAAGGGCCTACATCAATATTATTCAATATCATCGCCGACACGTACATATTAACACAGCCAGTAGGCACAGAAAATGAAGAATTAGGGATACTTTTCCTATTTACTCAAAATCTACTAAATATATTTTAATTCTGATTTACGTGTTTCTATATATAATAGTTACTTATGTTTTTAAAGTTATTTTATTAGTTAATACGCGATAACAGACCGACAAATGAAAAAAATAAAAAATTAGAGAGGTTATTTCGCTAAGATTTTCTATCGAGAAAACTTTTTTCAATCGCGTTTCTGAGTTTATGCGATCCTAGATCATATATTGAAAAAACATATACTTAAAAATTAGAGCTCTAGCCATTCAATCTAAAGAAACAATAAAAACTTCGTACGTAGAAAAATGCACGAAGCTATTTTGGTATCCTCTTAATCTCCTTCTAGGTATATTTGTAAGTCTATGTTATGTTCATATTCGTAAAGAGGACGTGACCGTTTCTTAGCGATGATCATAGAAAGACGAAAATGAAACGACTTCGTGCTCCCCATTTTTCTTTGTGAAAGTTAAACCGATTTTAATTGTTTTTACGCTATATTATAGATGAAGAGTATATCTATGCTTGTATTACTTTCTTTTTTTCAAAACATAATAACTAAAAGAAATATGACCATCCGGAAATCCCGATTTTATCGGTTTTCTTTAGGTAAAGTTGCAGCGTCTATCACACATATTTGGTATCGTATTACCAAAAAAAAGTGATACAAGCATAGATATACTCTTCATCTATATTTGTCCCTTTCAGCGCGGCGCTTGTAAATAGGGATAGCAATACCTAAGGCAAATACCTAAATTAGGAGTATCGTACCCTCTTAAGAGATAATCAAAAGTCATTCTGCAATGTACGTAGAACATATTTCTGCAAAAACCTTACCACTGCTGTTAGAAAGATCAGACTCAACAATAAGCAACTACCTTCTATTATGTAGTCGGTTAAAAGCTTCCAGATTCCAAGAACGCCATATGTTATGTGACCCTAACCGATAATATTTCGAGCATAATATTAATTAAACACCCGATAAAATACAGAAGTTATATTATAAAACATAATTTTGAATAATTTATAGAGGATCATCATGCCATGTTTTTGTTAATAACATTGTTTTTTTATAATTAATTTTGTTTATGAATATTAAGTTATTGTTTATGGTTAGTGTTTGATAATAATCTTTCTTATATCTACCTCTAATCAATTATCGTCCCACTGTTGGGCAAGGGCCTCCTCTACTTTGGGAGGGATTATGGTCTAATTCTTCTGTCCGTGTGGTGACGGATAAAGAATACAAGTGTCACCACCCATTTTCCTTCCGAGGGCGCTGTAAGAGCCAGATAAGGATATTGTACACAGATAGCATCCTCTGTGAGATAATAACATTGTTTTTTTATAATTAATTTTGTTCGTGAATATTAAGTTATTGTTTATGGTTAGTATTTGATAATAATCTTTGTTATATCTACCTCTCATCAATTATCGTCCCACTGTTGGGCAAGGGCCTCCTCTACTTTGGAAGGGATTATGGTCTAATTCTTCTGTCCGTGTGGTGACGGATAAAGAATACAAGTGTCACCACCCATTTTCCTTCCGAGGGCGCTGTAAGAGCCAGCTAAGGAATATTGTACACAGATAACATCCTCTGTGAGAGAAGAAAAACTTGAAAATAAACCCTGTACCAACATGTTTGGTCAGGGTGGCATAGTAGCCCATAATCCCTTCCAAAGTGGAAGAGGCACGTGCCCAACAGTGAGACGTTAATGGGCTGGAGAGAGAGAGAGATGGTCTACTGTGCCGCGCTGACAAAGGGTGTTGACACAGTATTTGCTAGGATTTCGTCTTTCACAGAGGTGTACAATTAAATATTCCTTAGCTGGCTTAAGAGGGCACGATACCAAATTATACTCCATACAAAAATAAGGGTATCGTACTTTCCTTTTTTCTTCGCGAAAGTTAAACCGATTTTAATTGTTTCTACGCTATATTATAGATGAAGAGTATATCTATGCTTCTGTCACTTCTTTGTTTTCATACATACATAATAACTAAAAGAAATATGACCATCCGAAAATACCGTTTTTTTCGGTTTTCTTTAGGTAAACTTGCAGCGTCTATCCCACATATTTGGTAACGTTTTACCAAAAAAAGAAGTGATACAAGCCTCGATATACTCTTCGTCTATAATATAGCGTAAAAACAATTAAAATCGGTTTAACTTTCGCGAAGAAAAAAGGGAAGTACGAAACGTCTTTTTTTCAAAGAATTTGTAGGTAAAATCTGTTTCAGCTATATTTGTCCCTTTCAGCACGGTGCTCGGGAATAGGGATAGCCGGATAGCAATACCTAAGGCAAATACCCAAATTAGGAGTACAGTACCCTCTTAACAGGTAAGCTTAAAAGGCAAAACAAAACCTTATTACTGAGACATCGCTGACCATCCTTCTGTCTGTCAGTATCTCTGGAATCGCGATGGCTAGAAGTCTTTGTATATCAGTTGGTGCTAACTATGATAATTCAGTAATTAAAAAAAAAGTTCAACCAACATCATGTGCCTTTGAAATTTGAGGGTTTTCTTCGATTTCTCAGAAATAACCTAATGCCAGTAGGACCAAACGGAAACCACCAGCATAAAAAAAAAGAATCATTAAAATCTCTTTGCCCAAGTTAAGAAGTTATGAGTTATGTTACAAACATAAAAAATAAAATAAAACAAAAACCCATGAATTGAAAACATCCTCCTGTTTTGAAGTCGGTTAAAACTCATCATTGTCACTATCCTGCCCTTATCCCGTTATTTGGGATCGATATAACGAATATGTTATGATTATAACGGTATAGAACCCTTTGAGTGCGAGTCCAACTCGTACTTGACAGGTTTTAAAGAATCCGTTACTAAATAAATAAACGAGAACTTAATAAAAATGTATAATAAAAGTCGTATGTAAGTGAAAACTAATTATAATAATTACAAATTATATGTAAACAGTAACTATATAATATGTTTAGTAAAGGCTATAATAGGGATACGTATCAGTAATACACATCATTCATAATATTAAACATTTATTTTTACTTAAGAGGATACCAAAATAGCTTCGTGCATTTTTCTACGTACGAAGTTTTCATTGTTTCTTTAGATTGAATGGCTAGAGCTCTAATTTTTAGGTATATGTTTTTTCAATATAAATGATCTAGGATCGTATAAACTCAGAAACGCGATTGAAAAAAGTTTTCTCGATAGAATATCTTACCGAAACAACCTCTCTCATTTTTTATTTTTTTCATTTGTCGGTCTATTATCGCGTATTAACTAATGAAATAACTTTAAAAACATAAGTAACTATTATATATAGAAACACGTAAATCAGAATTAAAATATATTTAGTAGATTTTGAGTAAAAAAAAAAATATCCCTAATTCTTCATTTTCTATACCTACTAGCTGTGTTAATAGGTACATGTCGACGATAATATTGATGTAGGCCCTTAAACAAAGTTTTTGTTCTAGAGTTCCGTATGAGAAAGTAAAATAAGAACCTTCCGATTTGTAAACGTCAGGTTGTCTGTACCAACAGTATTTTTTTCGCATTTTCTCGATAGGTATCTATCGAGGTACTAAAAATTAGAATTTAGGTACCAAAAGGTATAAGCAAGGTACAAAATTTTAGTGTATACCAAACTAGATTTTTAGGTTGGTCCAGCCAACCTGATGTTCACTTCCGATTTTCATTTTTATTTTCTCCTTCTCCTCTTTTCCAGCCCATTTACGTCTCACTGTTGGGCACGGGCCTCCTCCAGTTTGGGAGGGATTATGGTCTACTGTGCCGCGTTAAACAGGCGAATTGACACAGGGTTTATTTTCGAGTTTTCCGTCTCTCGCACAGGATGTTATCTGTGTGCAATATCCCTTATCTGATTTTTACAGCACCCTTGGGAGGAGATGGGGAGACTCTTCGTGTGGTGACGGATTAATACGGAACCCTCACTGTGTTAATATTCCTCGCACTTGACTGTATTTATTATACAATGTTTATATGCAAATCTATTAACATATAATTATGTAAAATACAAACATACATACACATATATGTATAGATATAGAGATACAACGTAATTAGAACTATAAATTAATGATATGTATATATCATATATATGATGGGTGATATAATATCATATATTTTCGAGGGAAAAATTCTTTTTAATAATTAAAATATTTTATTACTAGCTGTATAATGACTTCGCACGCATAGTATTTAGAAATTTTTCTCCGTTTTTAGGGTTCCGTACCCAAAGGGTAAAAACGGGACCCTATTACTGAGACTTCGCTGTCCGTCCGTCCGTCCGTCTGTCACCAGGCTGTATCTCAAGAACGGTGATAGCTATAGAGTTGAAATTTTCACAGATGATGTATTTCTATTGCCGCTATAACAACAAATACTAAAAATAAAATAAATATTTAAGGGGGGCTCCCATACAACAAACATGATTTTTTTACCGTTTCTTGCTCGATACTAATAACGTTGCCTTATGTTGCATAGATAATGGTACGGAACCCTTCGTGCGCGAGTCCGACTCGCACTTGACCAATTATTGTAATATTTTTCATTGATACTTAGCTGTCACAGTGTGATATTATATAGCCTATAGCCTTCCTCGATAAATGTACTATCCAACACTGAAAGAATTTTTCAAAGCGGACCAGTCGTTCCTGGGATTAGCGCGTTCAAACAAACTCTTAAGTTTTATAATGTTAGTATTGATTTACACCACAAAACAAATACCTGCAGGCGTATTATGAGCTTTTTAAAATCATTCAAGTTCCAGGCAGGCCGTAAACTGCATGGCTAAATTAGGTATTATGGCAAAAATAAAACTTTTTGTTGAAAATTTTTAGTTAGTACTTTAACTTTTAGTTGTACCTTCTCCTTAAACATATTAATGTATGAATGGTTTAGCGAACTGACTGACTAATAATTTGTTCATAATACGAATTTGCCAGACAGTTCATTTCACGGCGTAAACTGCCTGTAAATAAAAGCTCATAATACGGCCGCTGCATATTCCACTTACCAGGGTCTTAGATATCTTTCTCTCCCTCACTCACCGTTAACGTCCCACTTGGAAGGAACAGGGATGGTGACACTTATATTCTTAATCCGTCACGAGATATTAATATCTTTACATAATACTACCTGACCCGGCAAACGTTGTTTTGCCATACTAAAAAAAATTGAAAAATAGATGTTGGCCGATTCTCAGACCTACTGAATATGTATGCAAAATTTGAGAAGAATCGGTCAAGCCGTTTCGGAGGAGTACGGTAACTAACACTGTGACACGTGAATTTTATATATTAGATAAAACAACTAACAGTTGCCCGCAACTTCGTACGCCTGGAATTTAGAAACCAAACCAAGTTACACAATAAAGCCATCCTCTTATACCATTCTATTAGCGTTTAAAGCGTTTTTTAATAGTTATAGTGGTTCAAGGGGCCATTCTTTCAATTTTTTTATATATTTTGTTAATGCGACATCTAATATTCCTATAATGAATACATATGTGCGTGTGTGTGTAGATTAGATACGTATACGTTAATGTTAATGTGTGCGTATGCGCGTGCGCCGCTCATCCAATTACGAACACATCTAGATCTCATTAATTGATATCAACATACAATATGTCAAGCATTTTAACATTGTGGACATTTTATTGAATGATTTATTACTTGAGTGAATTATTTTACATATTAATTCACTTAATTGGACAAAGGATTGACTTCTATTTTTTTCTAGTTTTCATACTTACGAGTAGTTACCAATTCTAAGTGCACAACTTACCAAACACAAAAAATATTCTAACACTTGCGCGACTCATTTGTTTAAATAAAACTACTTTTTACGGATTTAAACGCGTATATTTGTTTAAAATTTTAGTCCGACGTTTCGGAGACTTCATGAGACTTCATCTGCAGTCATCATGGTCACGGGTGAGGCTTTTTTTATTTTATTTTGTGTATATTTGTGATTTTTATTGAGTTTAATATTATATTATTATATTAGTGTAGTATTTAATTTTTAATTGAGTGAGTCTCACCCGGCCGTGACCAAGGTGACTGCAAAGTCTCCGAAACATCGGGCCAAAATTTAAAACAAAATAACGCGCCTAAATCCGAAAAAGTAGTTTTATATAAAAAAGAATTGATAGTGTCAATAACACAATTTAGCAAAGTTAACAGAACTTTTATTATATAATCTGTATATAATGTATATATGACTAACGATTTTAATTAATAAAAATGTGCACATTGAAATAGCCAGTTAATCAAAATGCGGCAAAGTTGTTATTTTTTTTCTAACTTATAGCAATCTTCGATCTCTATGTTTAGTACGGCTATAGAAATCTTTTTATCAGAAGATCTAAACTCGATGTCAAACTGGTGACAATAACGACAGCCATTTTAAAAACATACGATTCTAATTTCAAATTTTAGATCTACATGTACGGCGTCATGAAAGTACTGCACTGATTTATTGAGAAACTTTATATCGAATTTAGGAATTTTTCAATTCAAACCTATCTGAGATTAGCGCGTTCAAACAAACAAACAAACAAACAAACTCTTCAGCTTTATAATATTAGTATAGGAAATGGTACGCCTTTTAATAATATTTGCTATATCATTGATATCATGACTAAATCTATCGAATGGCCAATTGTAGAAGGCGGGCTCGGAACTATGCCTGTTTGGCTTATATACTGTGTTAATCACTGTTAAAAATACTTCTACTGTCAAAGACTACATCAATAATTACTTAAGTTTTAAAATATTCGGTAATAAATTTGTTAATATTATTCGGTAAAAAATTTGTTAATTTATTTTATTTGAGTGGTTTATGTAACGGACTGGCGTTCACGAGGTCGTGGGTTCGATTCCCGCTCGGGACAATGTCATTTGTGTGATATTTGTAAATGTCATATAAATGTTTCTACTGCGTCTGGGTGTTTACTATGTATTATAAGTATGTACATATTTACAAAAGAAAAGTAGTATATGTAGTCTATCCATATTCTGGTACCCATAACACAAGCATGGAAATATAGTTTACTTTGGGACCAGAGGACGTTGTGTGAAATGTCCATGAATATTTATTTATTTTTATAGTAATTCAGTAAGCCCTTTGATTCAGTTGGAAATAAAGAGCTGCAATCTGCAACTCTTTATTCTTGACAAAAATTTAATAAAATCTACTCCATGAGTACAACAGATGTAATCTGTATCTTCAAAGGACACATTTACAACAATCTTGATGTTACTATAATTGAAATTAACAACCGAATCTGTTCATTATATACCTATTCAAAGTTTTGCCAAATGTTAAACAGCAAACCGCAAAAATTTATGACGCAATTATGCTCACCGCGACAATAAAATGTTAAACAATACTTCAATAGAGATGATTCTGATAATGGTCGATAGTAATTAATTTCCAATCTCGCTAATTATATTGATGAGCATTTATAGTTTTATTGGACATTTCAAATTAAATATTTAGTGCAGTGCTTATTTAATTTTTAACTTTAGTGAGTCTTGCGCATTCGGTTGTAACGTAATTAAATAATACACAAGAAAATAAAAATAAAACGGAATAGGAAAATGCAATATGCTGCAAAAAATACTACAAATCATTGGTACCTTTTTTTTTTCTCTCCCTCCGTCCATACAAGAGGGTTGGCTTCTCTTTGGATTTGCCAGCATCAAAGTCAGTGTTTGGTACCTATTTGCATCTTAAAATCTAAATTCTAGTACTTTCTTGCAGACGTACAAAAAAGGGAGTGTCCAATGACACCTAGCTGTTTTGAAATAAGAACACCGCGTTCGCAATTTGAAACTACGAATTATATGTTTAAAAAACGTAGGGAGCTGTATTTTTCTTTTTTGCTTACATTTAATACCACCTTACCATTTCATTTTACAGTAATATATTTTTCTTAAATGCAACCTTATAGAACAGTATTAAGGTACTCAGTATACCTTACAGACGGTATTTTCAACACGGTCGAATTATACAAAGCCGTTTATTTTTTCTTTTGTTAAGTATTAACACGTCGATTTGGGCGTTAAGTTCCTTTTTTGAAAAATGAATAGGTAAATAGTGTTGGGTCGTGTTACAAAGCTTCCAAATCATAGATATTTAGTCGATTACAGACTTAGTAACACTACTCTAACAGCTACGGAATAGAGTTTAACTTTTGAGGTTCCGTACCAAAAGGTAAAACCCTATTACTGAGGCTCTGCTGTCCGTGTGTTTGACCGTCTGTCACCAGGATGTATCATAATGTTATTAGTTAGAGGCTTTTGTTACTGCTGTACCAACAAGTACTAAAACCGAGAATTAAATAAATATTTAAGGGACTTTCATACACGACATAATTTTTGCGTATGTATAAGTCATGCTAAAGATGAAAAATGATAATGTGATTATTACTGCCGAAAATGGTACGGAACTCTTTGTGTGCGAGTCGAAATCGTACTTGGCTGGTTTTTTATTTCAAATTCGAAATGTCGTCGACGGGCATATTTAAAAATAAATTGTAATTCTAAAGGTCCTTTATATTGTCACTATTTGAAATTAGAATCGAATCACTTTATAATATAAAATGTATTAACATTTATTCTTTGTTGGGCGCTTTAGATTTGTTTATTATTGATCATGAGAAGAATTTGACCTTATTTTAGTAGGTACTATATATTATTATCACGTTTTTTTAGCTTAGTTTGATCTATGTATTTATTTCCGTGATACATACATACAATAAATATTAACGGAAGCTTTGAAAGTGATTTTCACCCACTTGCAGTAGTCAGATTAGTCTGTTAAAAAATTACACATATATTATGGGCCGAAGAAAATGAAATGATTAAAAAAATTTCGAGCGTGGTTTTTAATTTTTAATCTAAGGTAATTATTATTTGCGGTCGGTCAAGCACGCTTTTTTCTTCCAAGCTCTCCTATCAGCCGTCATATTCTCATCAACTCCTTTTTCTTTCATATCGTCTCTCACACAGTCTATTTATATTCATCACGTTTTTAACCGACTTCAAAAAAACTTCTCAATTCCTCTGTATGTTTTTATTTCTTTTTGTTTGTTACCGACTTTTAACTGGGCGAAGCGATTTTAATGATTCTTTATTTATTTGAAAGCTGGTGGTTCCTGTGTCGACCATTGGTATCAGGTCAGGATCTGATCGTTATCTCCTGATAAATCGAGGAAAATCCGAAATCAGGTCACATAAAGTCTGTTGGACTTTTTTTTAAATATACCTACTCAATTATTACTTAAATGATTGAGAACACGAATCGATGGATACGTACCGAGCTATTTGAAGTGTGTTAATAATTTGGGATAAGGGCAGGAAGAAAAGACGAAGTTACGAACAAAATTTTTTTTTAATGGCTAGACGCTATTTGCGCATTGCTAATGACAAAACGGAGAAACTTTTCCAATAAAAAAAAAATTGTTTGTTTAATATATTTTAGTTATTTTGACAGGATAGTGATGTGTGCCGTTACGGTTAGTCGATTACAAAAGTGTAATTAGTTACATTAATGTCATTCGTATTAGATATAAAATAAAATGTCACATACAATATATTAGAGTGTTAGGGGTGACAATGTTACGTTTTATTTTTAATTGTGACTTCATTTACCATCTGCTGTGGGTTTAAAGCATTAATACAACAGGAGACGCTATTGGTACCAATTATCTTGGTATAACTTCTCTCTCTAGTTCTCTCTCTTCAGCCCATTAAGGTTTCATTGTTTGGTCCACTGATTATAATGTTTGTATGTGTTTTCTCAACTCACACTTAACAAGCATTATACTTGATAAAAACAGTGCGTGTAATAAGTCCTGTTGGTTTAATGCTCGAGCTTTTGTGCTTTATTAAAATTTTAATTGTTATAGTTGTTTTAGTATAAACTTAAGTTATCTATGGTAAGTGTAACTTTTTAAGAAATATATTTTTTTATAATATTACTAACCGTTCTTAATGTCGGTGCGGTGAGGGAATTATATAATTGTCAACACCCCATTTCTTCCCCAAGTCCCTTTAAGAACCAACCAATAATATAAACAGGTTAAATGCTCTGAGAAAAATGGAAAACTTTAAACTGAACCAAATGGCTACTGTGAAGTATACTAGACTATACAAACTCAATGACCTAAGTCAGTAAATTTTTGCAAAATATGTCTCAAGAGTATAAAGAAACTAACAATTTTTATCAATAAAATTACCCGTGTGAGGCTAAAGGCAGAATTCTGGTATAGCCTAATATTATAAAGCTGAAGAGTTTGTTTGTTTGCGTGAACTACTAGTAATCTGTCTGGGTGTTTCTATGTATTATAAGTATGTATTTACAAAAAAAAAGTAATATATGTATTCTATACGTATTCTGGTACCCATAACACAAGCATATAAGGACCAGAGGACGTTGTGTGAAATGTCCATGAATATTAATATTTATTTAATATTTAATCTCAGTAACTATTAGTTCGAAATGACACCTTCATTTTGTGTTGGACTCGTGCATTTATCGAGGAAGGCGTTAAATTATATAACATTTGTAGTAACAAATAGGAGCAAACCATCAGTGAAAATGTTACAATAACGGGGAAAATCTTCCAAATGCACGTAAACGCGGGTAGCAGCTAGTCTTATTATATAAATAGCTAAAGTAAGTATATCGATAACTCTCACGATTATAATTAATTCGATTACAACAATAATTATTCAACTCAAATGCACATCACTACGTTATCAGTTAAATAAATTAATAGTATATTTCTAACAATGAATGTGCGGCGCGTGATCGCTATTAATTCTGCTTGTCTTTGGATACCTATACGGTTCAACTATTGTTATTACGGACTTCGGCTAGTTATTCTAATTATATAGTGTTAGAATCACATAATGTAAGTGATTACCTTAGTGCACTGTCATTTCCATTATCAGAAGAAGCTAAAAATATTACTTAAGGATAGAGTGTAAATGTTTGTAATTATTGTACCAATGTGGGCGACATTATCTTGTATGATAAAGCCTACCTCTTTTATATTTAAATAAAGATTAAAATCTTTTCTTTAATAGCTACGCGTTTTTACACACGAGAAATCATGACGTGGTCAGTATTAGTATATGATAATCATCATGCAGTCACACCTTGTCCCATCGGGGCAGGTAGAGACCATAGAGCGCCAGCAGCTACGATCCAAACACTTCTTACACATTTCCTTAGCTACAGTAGCTAGATTAGTTTTGTTTAATTCTTTTTCGTTTTACTTTCGTGAAGGTATAGAGCTGTAGAAAACACTTTTACAAATATTGTGAAAATTTAAGATTCCAGTACTACTCTTTTAGCCATTTTGGGAAAAAGCCCGAATTAATATTTTCTTCTTATCTAGACCAAAACTAATTATAATAATTAGATAGCATTTTGTACATACTATGAGAAAAAATACTCATATACAGTATAGATAATTATAATCTGTGTTAATTACGTAAATATAATCCTGTATGGATATCGAATGCACGAATTTCAGAACGAAAATCTGTTACATTACGATTACACTACAACTGGGCCCTGAGTCGGGTATTTCAACGGTGTCACAACTGTACCATTATTGTACCATTATGGTGCAATAGTAAAGTTTTTGGTAGTCTACTATTATTGTGTCGTCATAACGACTTCATCATTGACTTACAATTGTCAAAGTGACATAAATTTGCTAGTCTCGTACACAACTGCTTCACAATTGCAATTCAATGACTGAAATGTTTCGGTAGTCTGCTATTTTGAATTTGACAGTAATATTTTTAAATTGTCCTGTGTCGACAGATTGCCATAAATAAAAAATAGATAGATAGAAATATTAGAAATTGTGCTTTGTAATTTATTGCAATTTACTAATCTCCTAAACTTCACATTGCTTTTTATACTAATAAATAGTATGTACAAATACATCTAAACGAAGTCTAGCATGATTAAATGTTTAAATTTATTAGTAGTTTTTCGAAAATCACGTCAACTAACGCATTTTTTAAAAACGGCAACACATACATACCATTCTAACACAATTCATAGATAAAAGAGACCGAAAATTAAATGCATAGATAAAAGAGATCGACAATTCTATTACCACTGAACGACAGTTATGACGGCATATAGCAGACTACGGATATTTGACTTCAATTGCAACGGTATCGTGCCGGTATTGTGCTGGTATGACAATTGTTCCAAAATAGTGGACTTGAGCACCTGTTGTTTAAAATATATTATCTGAAATTGAAACTTTGAGAGCTACTGGATTTAAAACTGACATAGAAACGTCTAAATCTTAAAAAGTGGTTTTATTTAAATGTATGATTTGCTCAAATTTTTGAAAAAAATAGTCCCAAGTTCAAAGTTAGTTCTCTAACTAATTTATCAGTTAAAACTAAATGCAATAAAGCAGTTGCCAGTGGTCAAAACAGTCCCTATTTAATTGTATTTTTATTTAAATGTTGCCATATAGGGTGGTTTGTTAGGGGATGATATTTCAAACGGTGAAGTGCTGATAAGATCTGTGCTCACCCCTCTCGAGTAGCCGTGATGATATTTTAATAAAATAAAAGAATTTTGGATTAGTTAATTGTTTTTATTTTTATTTTTGATAAGTATCGTTTTCTGGAAGTACCTATTTATATTTCCAAGCTTAAATAGTGTACCTATTTATGTTAGGTCGTGATTTTTGTATGTATGTCCCTATGTGAGTTTAAATCTTCAAAACTACGCAACAGATTTTGACGTGTTTTTATTAAATCAAGTAGTTCAGGAGGATGGCTTTTTATAGTAAATTTTCACACGTACGAAGTTGCTCGCAACAACTAGTCAACAAATAAACTAAAATATGTATTGTAAATATTAATTATCTTTCATATTCTTCACCACAGGCATACCAGATGTATAGTCTATATGGCTACATCACTCAGTCGGTTTAAAGCCACTTACATATCTATGAGTGCGTGAAAATGTATCTATGTGTGTCTATGATACAGGCTATACGTCATATGAAACGTCATTATTCTATGAAGTACGATTTAGCCAGGCTAAAGTTACTTGTCCTCAATTTTAAACGTCAACCGAACATCTGGTAATCTGTGTTCTTCATTTTTGTAAACCAACAGGGCCCTGAGTCGGGTATTTCAATGGTGTCACGATTGTACCACAATGGTACCATTATGGTGCAATTGTAAAGTTTTTGGTAGTCTACTATTAATGTCTTGTCATAGCGGTGCCATTACGACTTCATCATTGACTTACAATTGTCAAAGTGACATAAATTGCTAGTCTCGTACACAATTGCTTCACAATTGCAATTCAATGACTGAAATGTTTTGGTAGTCTGCTATTTTGAATTTGACAGTAATATTTTGAAATTGTCCTGTGTCGACAGATTGCCATAAATAAAAAATAGATAGATAGAAATATTAGAAATTGTTCTTTGTAATTTATTGCAATTTACT
This sequence comes from Orgyia antiqua, assembly GCA_916999025.1. Taxonomy (NCBI): domain Eukaryota; kingdom Metazoa; phylum Arthropoda; class Insecta; order Lepidoptera; family Erebidae; genus Orgyia; species Orgyia antiqua. Next base: position 29,358,148 of record OU779863.1, read on the forward strand.
AATCTCCTAAACTTCACATTGCTTTTTATACTAATAAATAGTATGTACAAATATATCTAAACGAAGTCTAGCATGATTAAATGTTTAAATTTATTAGTAGTTTTTCGAAAATCACTTCGACTAACGCATTTTTTAAAAACGGCAACACATACATACCATTCTAACACAATTCATAGATAAAAGAGACCGAAAATTCAATGCATAGATAAAAGAGACCGACAATTCTATTACCATTGAACGACCGTTATGAACTCATATAGCAGACTACGGACATTTGACTTCAATTGCAACGGTATTGCAGTTGCATCGTGCCGGTATGACAATTGTTCCAAAATAGTAGACTTGAGCACTAGTTCAAGAAAATCGAGTCAGTGTTACCATTCACAAAGCTAATCAAAAGTCATTTTTGGTATATGGCAACATTAGCTCGAACGAGGAGTAGGTACGTGCGTAGAAGGCTCAGGTCCATAAATACGAACCGGACTAATGACTGCATAACTGATATTTACGTGTGGAATATTCTCATAAATGTTGATGCGTTAGATACTACATAAATATTTTAATAGAATTATACAGTTACTAGCTGTTGCCCGCAACTTCGTGGATCGATGAAATTCAGAAAACAAAACAACCTCAATAAATTGTCCAAAAAAACCGTCCTCGTGAACCACTTTTTAAAAAAACTGCATTAAAATCCTTCACGTAGTTTTGAAGATTTAAGTTCACATAGGGACATACATACACAAATAACTACTTTGTTTAATAATAAGTAAAGAAATATAATTATAGTATGACGACTATAGATATTCATGGACATTTCACTTAACGTCCTCTGGTTTAAGATAAGTTTAAATGCTTGTGATATGGGTACCAGATATGGATAGGTACATAAATTACTTTTCTTTGGTAAATACATAGACGGTAAATACATATTATAATACAAAGAAAACACCCAGACGTAGTAAAAACTTATAAGCACAAACAATTTATGTTTAGCTAGACCAGAGGACGTTGTGTAAAATGTCAATGAATATTTATTTATTTAATTAAATAATGCCATAAAGCATCGAAAGCAATGTCATAAACTGTAATATAGTTCTCACATAATCCATAGCTCTGTCCGAAAGTAATATGTATGTTGAACAAAAAATCCACATTCAGCTCAGTTATCATTGTAAAACGAATTAAAAGGAGTTCGCCTGAAAGTACGGTTTCGGCAAAGGATTGAATAAAAATGATAAAAATGATATATGATGGGTACGGAGGCTTTATACGAATACTTTGGCATGTAGGGATGGGAAATATTCTGTTGTCGATAATTTATATTTTAGCAAATAAAATACAGCGTTGGGAGGCCTCCGACAATGTGGAGCGACGATATCGTTAAGATCGCGGGGAGTCGCTGGATGCAAGTAGCACAAGTTCGCGCATTGTGGCGTTCTATGAGGAAGGCATATGTCCAACAGTGGACAGAAAAAGGCTTATGGATGGATGGAAATGAAATGCAGTTATATTGAAACGTTTCTCTCTCTCTCTCTCTCTCTCTTCAGCCTATTATTGACCCACTGTTTGGCACGAGCCTCTACCACTTCGGGAGGTATTGTGATCGACTATGCTGCGCAAGTGTGTTGGCATAGAGGTAGTTTAGAGTTTTCTGTCGCTCGCGGAGGATGTTAACTCTTTTACAGCACCCTGCGAAAAAAATAGGAGGTGACTTTTATATTCTTAATCCTTCATCACATGTCTAACAAATCTATAAGTATCTACGACTAAATAATAAACATAAAACGATGGTCCTTATATAAAGTATCGTAATTGAAAAACGTTACATTTCAAGAGAGCGATTTAAACTTAACTTTCGATGCTGTACGACGAAAATACTGCTGCGTTTCGATATAATATGCCTGTACAAACACGTCTGCAGTGAATTTTTAAACGCTATCACAAACTTAGGTCATACTTCGGTCATACGTCAACTTAAGGAATATCGAATATTAGTACATTTTATCGATTAACTTAGTAGTTACATCCTTATTTCATATTTAGTAAAACGTGTCTCATTCTCACCATCCGACATTAGTTTTAGTAAAAATAATAAAAATTTACAGAGACACGGTTATGCATAAATAAGGGATAATTAAGTATATTGTTAATCATCATGATCATAACATCACGCCTTTTTCCCATGGGGGTAGAAAGATATTATAGAGCGCCATCTGCTACGATCCAAACATACTTCCTTGGCTTCATCCACACTCATGAATACATCTGGTCATACATGCTCGACGGTTGTAAGGTTGGACGGTTGGTTGTATAATGTTAAGAGGATACCAAAATAGCTTCGTGCATATTTCTACGTACGAAGTTTTCATTGTTTCTTTAGATTGAATGGCTAGAGCTCTAATTTTTAAGTATATGTTTTTTCAATATATGATCTAGGATCGCATAAACTCAGAAACGCGATTGAGAAAAGTTTTCTCGATAGAAAATCTTAGCGAAACAACCTCTCTAATTTTTTATTTTTTTCATTTGTCGGTCTATTATCGCGTATTAACTAATGAAATAACTTTAAAAACATAAGTAACTATTATATATAGAAACACGTAAATCAGAATTAAAATATATTTAGTAGATTTTGAGTAAATAGGAAAAGTATCCCTAATTCTTCATTTTCTGTGCCTACTGGCTGTGTTAATATGTACGTGTCGGCGATGATATACGATAATATTGATGTAGGCCCTTAAGTGCAGTATTTATATTAAAATAATAAATTAAATTAACCAATTACATTATGCGCATTTCTATAATAAATAAGTAAATAAATATTTATGCACACGTCTACTGGTCCCAAGCTAAACTTTTATGCTTGTAATATGGGTACCAGAATACGGATATATTATTTAAACTACTTCTTTTTTGTAATACATACTTAAAATTCATAGTGAACACCCAGACGAAGTACGAACATTTGTATGACATTTATAAACGTCAAATTGACCCAGTGTACAACCTTCTTATATATTTATGACTGATAAAATCAGCCAGCGTCAAAAGAATTAAAAAGTGCCCCACTCGGCTCCGAACGGAATGGACAAAAAAACTTTAGTACAAAAGTAACGTTATTAGCGTAGCTTTGGGTTCGGATTTTATTCGGGAAATGCTCACGAAAAATCGAGGAAAATTTCCCTAGTTACATATTTTTGTGGTATTGAAATTTTTAGACTATGCTAGACTAATTCTGTACCGTGATAATTCCACTCTTTGGATCAGGTTCATCATTATAATAAAATCAATTCTGTTGCGTCAAAAACTTAACCTAAGTTATCTAAAAATGAAAACAACTATGGTGTATTTTCATTAACTTCTATTTTCATAAACATTCTATTTCGTTGTACACAGTTATATTGATTAAAATCGTTAGTCTGAAATACACAGTTTTTTTTGAGTTCAGTTAACATTGCTAGAATTGTTTTAATAAATCAATTTTAATTTTTTACTTATGTTTTCGTTGTGCACGTAGAATTGGTACCGATATGTGATGCTAATCTAATTGAAATGCTAAATAGAATAATTATAATTATGGTGTTATGCTCAAAATGAAAAAAAAGAAACACTGCTAAGTTTCTTAAGTCGGTTCTTCTCCGTGGAGAGACCATGGAAAAGAGATTTATAGCGGCGACACTAGTGGGATTAGGGCAATATAGAAATAGTACCTATTGATAATTACTGGATTATTAAAGCTCTGAAAGTGGGTTTAAATCTATACTAGTAAAAAGAAAAAGCTGAAGAGTTTGTGTGTTTGTTTGATCGCGTAAAAGTCAGGAACCTCAGGTCTGATTTGAAAAATTCTTTCAGTGTTGGATAGTATATTTATCGAGGAAGGCTGTAGGCCAGATAAAAACACGCCGTGATTATTATAAGCATGCATCGCTTCTAATGATCACGGCGTGATTTTATATAGCCTATAGCCTAAAAATAAATAAATGAATAAATATTCATGGACATTTCACACAACGTCCTCTGGTCCCAAGCTAAGCTTATATGCTTGTGTTATGGGTACAAGAATACGTATAGAATACATATACTACTTTTCTTTTGTAAATACATACTTATAATACATAGTAAACATAAATGTACTACCTAACACTAAAAGAGTTTTTCAAGTGAAAAATGTTGCAAAAGCAGGGATTTTTTTCTAAAATTCCGCGGGCGCCATCTGGTTGTAAGTAAATTAACATATTACGAATGCTACTACGAGTTCCAGGCTTGCCTACGCCCAGTAGTGGACCGTATATGCGAAAGAAAACACTATGAAAGAAAAAACATGTTGCAAAAACATTTTACTAAAGAAAAAAAGTAAATAAGTTAAAATAAATAAAAAAATTCCCCTAACTTTATAAAATTGCGAGATTCAGTATCAATACTTATAGAAAACAAACGTTCCCTGTCGGCACACAAATATACAGACAATACAAAAAAAATCTGTCTGTACTAAACAATAACTAGTTGCCGACAAAAGATCCGATCGACTTGCACAGATAAAATAATATTTTTCATACACATAGATATTGTGGCGGTCTAAAATATAGTCTGTAGCGTTTTGGCGCCATGTTGAAAAAGTAAAAAAAGTTAGTAATTGATGTGTAATCATCCTATCGTTACTCTAGACATATATGCTGTATAAGACAGTTCAGAAATAGGCTATCATGAGAATATCTATGTAAAGCGAAAGAAAAATTAAACTTTATACGCTTGGAATTTAGAAAATTTTCCTCGTTTTTGCAACATTTTTTACTAGTACTTCGATCCTCTCGGTCACAGCTTGACGTTGTATAGCTTATAATTTTCCTCGGTAAATGAACCATCCAACTCCAAAAAAAGTGAAGAGTTTGTTTGTTTGAAGGTGCTAACACCATCAAACAAACAAACTCTTCACTTTTATATAGTACTAGCTGACCCGGCAAACGTTGTTTTGCCACACTAAAAAAAAAAGAAAAATGGTTTGAAAAATAGATGTTGGCCGATTCTCAGACCTACTGAATATGTATGTAAAATTTGAGAAGAATCGGTCAAGCCGTTTCGGAGGAGTACGGTAACTAACACTGTGACACGTGAATTTTATATATTAGACTAGCTGACCCGGCAAACGTTGTTTTGCCATACTAAAAAAAAAGTTTGAAAAATAGATGTTGGCCGATTCTCAGACCTACTGAATACGCATGTAAAATTTCATAAAAATCGGTCAAGCCGTTTCGGAGGAGTACGGTAACTAACACTGTGACACGTGAATTTTATATATAAGATAAACAATATTATGTTTATGTTCTATTTGTATCAAATTGGTATATATGAAAATTTTACTAAGTACTTATACACAATAAAACTTACTTAAAATAATATTGTGGTATGAAGATTGCGACGTCAGTTACTACCAAATAATATGTGGAATACGAAAATCTTATGAATAAGACCATAAGCAGAATAATTTGACTCGTTCAAAAACTAGAAAATAACGCTTGAGTATCCTAAATATTTTTTTTAATTATTGCTTTTCGTTGGTCCTTAATATCTATGCAAAATTCAGCTCAATCCGACTTTTGTAAGTGGGTGAAAACCATTGGTACTAATTCTATGTGCATAACTAAACTTAACCAAAAAAATGAAATCGTCTACGGCGTATTTTGATTAATTAGCTATTTCGTTGTGTACAATATTATTATTCATTTAAATCGTTAGTCTAATATAATACACAGATTTTATAACACAAACATTCAACTAACATTGCCGGATTGTATTATTGACACTATTATTTCTTAATTTTTAGTTAAGTTTAGTTTTGCACTAAGAATTGTTACCATTATCAAAGATTCCGTTACATAGATTAATATACTGACACACTGACGCACAGTACTAATAAAAGAGTGTTGAAAAAAATTGCTAATCGCAATAATCGCTCCGCTTATCCCTTCATCTCATACTTTGCACCAAAACCTAGGGGAGCGTTAAGGGCTCTTCACACGAGTTATTAGCCCTTTTGTGGAGTGCTCTTATATTTGACGTACCACTGGCGGCGCCGTGTGGCTCACCCTTTGTGACTATCTAATGGACTATATTGATTGCTAATGAGGATGTACCAGTGTTTACTGATATGTATATTAATATCTGTTTTTAGAAGTACTCTTTTAAATCATTGGTACCAATTCTATTGGCACTACTAACAACATAAATATTAAGAGTGTCAATAACACCATCCAGCAGCGATAATTAAACTCACTTAATATAAAAACTGTGTATAATAGACTAACGATTTTTATAAATCTGTGTACAACGAAATAACCAATAAATCAAAGTACAACAAAGTTGATTTTCTTTAAGTTATATTAAGTTTCTGACGCATTAGGATTGGAGTGCCGCGAGGCACTTACAATCAGGTATTCATATTTCTTTTGACGAGCATTAAGCTTAGTTCTGAACAGAATACTAACAAAATGTCTATGATCTTTGAAAAATATCTGTTAAAGGCATTTTGATGCGTTCTTCGCAAGTGTGTCGTACAAATAATACGATAAAATTTGTGTACTTTATATTTCCGAATCAAGAAAAGGAAAAAAAAGGCTTTAGATGGAACTGTATTTTATTTTCGCAATTATATCTAAAGATGTCTTCTTCTTAGATCCATTATAGTTCCATTATTGTCCAACAACCTCTTTGCTGAATACAACCACATTTTTATGAAAGGGATATTAGGTTTACTAATTAGACAAAGCATGCTCTTGTCTGAAGTTAAATACAAAACACTGGCGGAAAGTGACTTGTCTTAAGATAGTCACACATGGGCCATTAAAAGAAGAATTGAATTGAATTAATTAGACAAAGCGTGTTGACACGTAGTATCTTCTATCTATTCTGTGGTGTTGACATAAGGGTGAGTTTCAAGCTTTCCTTCTCACAAATTTAGTCTCTCCTCTGTCAAAAATTTTCATTTTCACTACATCTTCATTCACTTTCATCATTTCGCTTTGAAAGAAACTTTAACTGGCTTTATCCAATAAAAAGTGAAATCTTACAACCAATTCAACACGCTACCATACAATAATACCATCCATAAATTAAACATGCATCATTTTTTTTATAATATTTTAGAATCTAACTATCATATTTCAAGGTTTCCGAAACCATTACACAATTCATGACCAATCATCCAAAAATATGAACAAATGTATTAAATATTGAAATAAAAGATTTAAATACAATGCTGAGCTCTTTGTTAACAACAAGAAAATATAAAATAAACGGATTGAGAACGGCTAATTTAACAAAACTGGAGTCAATGGCGCGTAAAATTGCAAATGTTTGTATAAGGCCGCAAGATGGTCGCTTGACAGTTGGTGGCTGCGCGCCAAAAACCCTTTGGGATCTGTCAAACGTAAGCAGATGGCGGTAATTTGCAATAATAAAGATTTGTTGACGATTGTATTGTTATTTATTGTAGTGTAATAATTGTTTGGACAGGCTAACGGTGGCTGTAAGTTAGTTTAATTAGGTTTGTAATAGCATAAGTGGGTAATGGTTTAGGTTGCTCGCGGGAATCGATGACAGGTTATTTTGGTGACATCTGGTGCTAGAATTGATGAGTTTATAACATGCTACCACAGATAACCATGGAATAGTAGTAGTAGTACCGTAAATAGTATTATTCTTAAACCTTGTTATCTTTGAGTACTAAACCAACATTAAAACCTTACGTTTTCTTTGTCAATTAAACTTCAAAGTTAAAGGGGCGCTGAGGTAACACACACAAACACTAACGTACATAATTCCAATGGTCGTGTCTCTTAGTGTGTGTATAATAAAAGACACTACTATCTATACACTATAAATTATGAGGATTGTTCTCCTAACTTTTTCAGCGGTAGTCACCTGATAATGCTTGCTAGTGATTTATATGTATCAAATTGTATTCATCTTAATGAGGATCAAATTATTAAAGGGTCACTATAATTACGTCATTATAAAAAAATTAAACACACGCTCCCCCATACTGTACACACAAATATACAAATACCCTATACGCACATGCAAATATACAAAACCGGTTAAGTACGAATTGGACTCGCACAAAAAGGGTTGTATACCGTTCTCTATCTCTCTCTCTTTAGCCCAATCACTGCTGCTGCTGCTGGGTACGGGCCTTTTCTACTTTGGGAGGGATTAGGGTCTACTATGCCACGCTAAGCGTGTTGGCACAGTGTTTATTTTCAAGTTTTCCGTCTCTCACAGACGATGTTATCTGTGTATAATATACCCTAGCTGTCTTTTACAGCACTCTGGGAAGGAAAAGGGGTGGTGACTCTTGTATTCATAATCCGTCAAAACACGGACAATGGTACCAATTCTACGCGCACAACTAAACTTAACTAAAAAATGTATATTGATAGTGTCGATAATACAATCCGGCAAAGTTAACTGAACTTTCTTCATAAAAATACTGTTTATTATAGACTAAAGATTATAATTAATGTAAATGTGCACAACGAAATATAGCCAAATAATCTAAATACATGAATAGTTGTTTTAATTTTTTAGTTAAGTTAAGTTTAGTTGTGCACGTAGAATTGGCACCATTATGTGTACCGTTATCAGCATAATATATTCGATACATTTCCCATCTCAACGGGTTAACTATTGGATGTTATACCTAGTATCATTGATATACATAATTTGGAAATTTTCAGCTCTCTGGCTATTCAGAGATATAGCCTGGTGGACGGACAGTCTCAGTAATAGGTCCTGTTATATCCTTTGATATGGAACCCTAAAAAAGTACTCATTAATTTGGCGCGATATCGTTTACATCGTTAAAAATCATAATATGTGGGTAGTATTTAGTTAAAATAATGGTAACTGAGTCTCTTTGAAGTCGGTAATTATCCTCCCTGAGGCTTATATTACGAAACACCGTATATTGTACTGTATGGGGGATAAAGGTGATTTTATATTAGCTATAATAACCTACATGTTTCTTTTATAATGTATTTTATGTATTTTCAACATGTGCTGAATTAATTATTTTATGTTATTTGTAAGATAATTTTTGGTAAAATGTCAAATGTAACAATGGTACCACTTCTATATGCACATCACTAAAAAATAAAAACAACTATGATGTATTTTGATTGATTGGATATTTCGTTGTGGACATTTTTGTTAATTAAAATCGTAAGTCTATAATATACAGATTTTCTAATAAAGAAATTCTGTTAATATTCACTAAACACTATAAATTTGAATTTTTTGGTTAAGTTTATTTGTGCATGTAGAATAGGTACCAATATGTGTGTCAAAACTTCTTTTTCTGCCTCCGTCCATACAAGAGGGTTAGCTTCTCTTTGGATTTGCCAGCATCAAAGTCAGTGTGTCAAAAATTAAACTTCTAACAATAAAAAGAAAAAAAAGTACAAAAAAAAGACTTAAGTACCTCTTTACAAAAAGCACTACCAAATTATGATAATAGAAGTACACAACCCTTTGTATAATCACCGTACATCATAATCACAGGGGTACATTAACTACAGATTAAAAATGAGTACCAAAGGGCTCGGTATGTAATTGCTAAATCATGTAACTGTATCTACCGTTACCCTTAACCATAGATCACTAGCGATAGATAACGCGTTACGAGATTTTCGTTAAAAGGGCGCGACAGAAAACCAGGAGCAAGAGCAGGAAACGTATTTGCTAATATTATTCTATAGAATCTTTAAAAGTGTTTTTCACTTACTTAAATTAGGCCGAAATTTTTCATACTGAACAAGGACCGATGACAATGCACTAATAAAAAAAAAAACATTCAGAATTTTCAAACGTATCTTAAAGTTTTTGAATTAAGAAAATTATTTTGAAAGTTTTGATAGGTGAAAATCTGACTAATCTGTATATTGTCCCTTTCGGCAACAGGGATAGTCTAGGAATATACTTCAAACAAATTCCTAAATTCTAAACAGCAATAGTTCCGTCTTAACAATTGAACACATAACGTTAGATACTGGGGTATGCAATAATGCATTTTAATTAGTCGCAACAAAATCACACTCTATACTATGAGTTCCATACTATGCGAGAATTCCGCATACGTGCGGAATCTATTGCAGGTGATCTGTGCCCGTACCCTACAGTTAAGGGTATGTTAATGTTACCTTGTTAATTTGTTTATGTTCCTCATATAATATGATACTGTTGACTGTTTAATATGGCTGTATGGGAGTTTATATACTAGAAATGTAAAAATAATGTTATACTTAAAATTCAAACTGCTAAGTAAAATTTAGCATTTTTTTGCAACACCGAAATGAAATGAAATGACAAGCATTTATTCATGTTGGTAATATTTCTTTTTTCTCAATAGCAGGCTGTGATAGCAGGTTCTTAAAAATTCTGAGGTTTTGAGGTTCCGAGAATGTTTTGTTTTTTGCTATTTAAATTACGATTGTACTATTTATTTACAGGCTATTATACTACTACTACTATTATGTGTAAAAATAGGTAAATAAAATATTCTGGTATTCATTTTACGTTGTCGCTTAAATTTAAGACTATAGTAAAATAAATAACATCATACAGAATAACAAAACGCCATAAAATTGGTTTTTCTATCAAATTCTATAAAACATTTTCGATCTATTTACAATTTAACCACATGTTACTAACCAATGATAGAAACATCACTGGCTCCATAAAAAGCTCATCTAAACAACTGCACAAAACGTGTCCAATTTTATGGACCCCTACTTTTTATATTAAGGGCATAGTTAGACGGATAAGCGTAAGAGCGGGTAGCGTTTTTCAAATCATGTTAATCAAGGTGTATACAAACAGTGAACATCCTATACAAGCAAAAAATAGTTTTAAAAATAAAATAGTACCTATTGAACGATCATACAATGGTACCGATTCTACATATACAACTAAACTTAACTAAAAAATAAAAATGGACAGTGTCAATACGTCTATTAAAAAAATTTTGTATTATTGGTGTGCAATATAGTAAAAAAATTGTAAAATATTGTATTGTCTATTAGTTGCTATTTCGTTGTACACATTTATATTAATTAAAATCGTTAGTCTATAATACACAGTTTTTATAATAAGAAAGTTCAGTTAACATTGTCAAACTGTGATAATGACGCTGTCAATTTTTTATTTTTTAGTTAACTTTAGTTATGCGCGTAGAATTGATACCAATGAATTACAACCAAAACGTCCCAATCGGGCAAAAATTTAAACAAATATACGCATAATAAATTAAATTATAGTAGAAAAAGTGATCACCGCAAGCGGGACTTAAACCTACGACCTCGGAATACCGTTGCCATCTGAGCTATAGCGGCCGTGCCAACGGTAACAAATTTCTCGACTACAATGTTACTCTATTGAGTCTACATCGCATTTGATGATTTGATTTTGTCATTTAATTTCGCCATCTATCGAAATAAATTACTTTACAAATATACGCGTCTAGATCCTTAAAAGGGGTTTTATTTCAATTTTGTAGTCTTGAGTATTTAGATGATTTGTTTAGTTCATCGTTTAGAGGGCTATTACAGCAGTCATGGCTGAAAGTGGCGTGTTGTCTGTATTTCTAAAGAGTTACACAGAAAGTTAAGAGACCCATTCCATCCATGTCAAAATGAAATCTTAACTTACCTAAAATCCAGGGAATAATATCCATTCAAAGGAGCAAATTAATTAATAAAAATGTATATGAAGAAGTAAAATATGTAAACATAAATGGCAACTATTCTATATCTAGTAGATATATAACTCAAAAACATACGTAATATCGATAATCTGTTTTTATTGAAGTCATTTAAAAAGTTTGTGCAAACCATGTGCAAACAGCGTCGTCAGTTACGTTCCTCGCTTATGTATAAAACGCTTGTCGCTCCGCTCTTACTGTATGCAGACCCTTGACCAATGGGTCCTAAGGGGCATATTCCCAGTAGATGGGGTTACTTAATGATTATAAACACTAGTTAAATGATCGAATGGTGATGTCCTTTTAGTTAAGTGCAGTGGGGTCTGTTTGTGGTGGGGTCTAATACAGTAGTATACATCTTATTAATATATGTATACTAGCTGTCCCGGCAAACGTAGTTTTGCCATACCAAAAAAAAAGGTTTGAAAAATAGATGTTGGCCGATTCTCAGACCTAGCGGATATGTACACAAAATTTCAGGAAAATCGGTCGAACCGTTTCGGAGGAGTACGGTAACTAACACTGTGACACGTGAATTTTATATATAAGATATATGGTGGTCCTTAACTATCCTAAAACTTTGTGCTACATACATTAAAACTTAAAATTGCTCAACGCATTAGGAATCAAATAGCGATCTTCCGCATAGACAGTACCTACAGTTAGAACAGTACAGACAGAACTCTACCATGACGCAAGTCATTTACATTTTTGTGGCCATCTACAAATCGCAACTAGCCATTAGAAAAAAAAAGCTATAGTAAAAAAACCTAGGGAAGAAACGTTTTTATTTATATTTTTCTGTTCCACATTTTTAATGAATAATCAACTCGATTATCGCAAAATAAAACCTGCAGTACTTAATATTTTATCATAATAATGTCAATAAAATCGGATACGCACCCCTTTTGATGCCTGTATCAAACCAAACCATTGGATTTGATTGGATCATAAACAAACATCTCAATTTGTATTCGAACAAGCTTATTCTTAATTCAAATAGACAATGAATGGTAGCGAAACATTAGAGATTAAAAGGAACACCGAACACAGCGGCTGCCTCTTTAATTAAATTTACTGCAGGCTAATATATTTTAACATACAAATAAACTACCTAAAAGTTGGGCTTTGTGGGAATTTGCGTCATACGTTAATTAATTTTAATGAGTATAAAATGTTTTCTTGTACATAGATGAGGAAAATGCACTTATATTACTATGTCAAAACACGAATCTTTAAAAATCGTCACAGTTTATGGGATAGTACTAGTTTTTTAGAGTTCCGTACTTAAAGGTAAAACGGGACCCTATTACTGAAACTTCGATGTCCATCCATCGCTGTATCTCTAGAACAAGCCCAAGTCGTATTTGACCGATTATCGCTCACGCCGTTTGCCGGTAGGTACAAGACGATACGAGACACCAGCTGCAATCTATTCAGAGTCGGTAGTCAGAAGACAATCCGCAGCCCACTTTTCGTTTTTTAATTTATTACGATTGGAATTGTATTAGATTTTTTTTATCATTATCTTGTTCCAGTACACGCATGCCCTTACTGTTGCTATTACACGAGCGGTTGGCCAAATGGCGCGAAATCCGACCCACAGACTAAACAATAACGTTAATGTGTTCGTTCAGAAATGAGGTCGCACTCAGCTCAATTATCTGTGGAGCTTTTAATGTAGTAGTGGAGATGGTTACTGTAAATAATCAAAATGATGTCATTAGCTTTACATAGCGTAACTTGTTAATATCATAAATCCCATTTCTTCATTTTCTTGTTGCCTTGAATTAGGGGGATTATAAATAAATAGATATATCGAGAGTACATACATACACTTATAGAAAAAACAAACTTAACTTGTTACATAAAATCAATTTTAGGTACAGACCTTCTTTTACACTTAGACTTTTTGCAAAGTGTGACGAGCCTCCAAAATATTTAAAACGATAATTTGAAAAAAGAATTTGAAAACTACCCTCATTTTTTACATAAAACGTCAAACTAATCTTTTAAACGACCATCTATCCAAATGATATGTAACAGAAGCCAAGTTTATTTACCCATTTCATAATAAAAAGAGGGTAGGACACAAAAATCACTCACGAAACCAAATGAAAAAGGTGTCAAAGATCGTATTTACGATTCATTATGCTTAATCCGGGTAAAAATAGGGTAAGTTAGGGCCATTTTATTAAAAACAGACGTATGTTCTTGTGTTAGGGTTCTTTTTTATATGAATGCGGGTAGTTTTAGATTTGATAAAATAGTAAACGTGTTCGAATAAGTGCCCATTGTGGCGACAGATGGTTTGGGAGGGAAGAGGTCTGAGGTATATTTCTGCTACGGTTAATTTCGTTTGGGAAAAATGTTGAGGATTTTTTGTTTTAACATTTACTTGAACGCAAGAGATCTAGAAATTAAAACGATATGAGCTATAGGTATTGTGTTTTACTTACTTTTTGCTTTTGATTTTGTTTATTTATTACTTAACTACGTATTATTTACAGGAAGAAAATTATAACGAAGAGAATTTGGTTGACATAAATAATATTGATTAATTATTTTTAATACTAAATAGCTTTCTTACAAAATAACCGGATATTCCGGATAATTAGATAACTTTTGCAATTTATATTTATTGACTTTTAATATTAAATCTAATATTAAATGAGATTACTTGACATTAAAGTTATAATTCTCATAAATTACGAGCAAATAAATAATATAACCAACCAGTAAGAACCCTAGAACTAATAATTCTTAAGGGTAATTCGAGCCAAAAACCACGGTGCAATTTTATGATGTTTTTGTCATTCACTACAGGGAATTGGGATATCTATTTAATGGACTCCATTTAGAGATCCGTCATATAATAACTAAATTGATCATTTAGTATTTGTTTCTTAAAATAATACTTATTGTCGAAACTGCAAAGCTTACGGTCAAAGAATATTTCTATCCAGCCCATTAACGTCCCACTGTTGGGCACGGGCTTACTTCACCTTGGGAGGGATTATGGTCTACTGTTCCACGCTGACTAGGGCCCCGAGTCCGGTAAATGAATTGTGTCACAATGGTAGCTCAATGACACATTATAACCTCAAAAAATTTACTATAGACTACCAAACTTAATGAAATTGGCGATTTTTATCAAGTTTGGTAGTCTATTGTTAATTTTTTGAGGTTATAATGGTGTCATTGAGCTACCATTGTGACACAATTCATTTACGGGACTCGGGGCCCAGGCGTTTTGGCATAGGGTTTATTTTTAAGTTTCCGTCTCTCATAGAGGATGTGATCTGTGTACAATATCTCTTAGTTAGCTTTTGAGAAAGAAAAAGGGTGGTGACCCTTGTATTTTTAGTCCGTCACTACATGGATGGGACACACGGACACATAATTTAAGTCCTTATTCTTCTCAGACCATTGGCGTCGCACTGCTAGGTACTTCGATAGTGAAAATTCAGCGGAAGTTTGCATGTACAATTTAGTTTTTAAATTTCTATGTTTCGGCGGTTATTCGAGCAAAATTAGTTGTAAAAAAATTAATAGTTCTTACAATGAGTCTTAATTAAAATGTAAATGACTAACAATGGTGTATTTTCATTAATTGACGTTTGATTTCGTTATAAACATTTATATAAATTACCAGCTGATCTACTGACTACTCCATAAGCGTGGAATTTTAGATCCTTTTTGTTTAAACCTTTCCTGGACTTTCACGAATATCTCAAGACCAAAATCAGCAAAACCGGCTCAGCAGAGCTCGAGTTTTAGCGAAACTAACGAACAGCAATTGATTTTTACATATAAAAGATAACTGTTAGTCTATAATTATACAGTTTCAATATTAAGAAAGTTCATTTAACATTACCGAACTGTGTACTATACATTTTCATTGTTTTGTTAAGATCAATGTAGAATTTCTACCATTATTACAAAATACCTTAAAGATACAAACAAACATTGTTTTAATAAAGTAATCAAATTGACACGGAGCATATAAATATCAAACCCTCACCCCAAATGGCGGGCAAAACTGCGAGGGTGGCAACACTAATTAAACGGTTATTTCGTGCTGGCAACACTAATGCGTGATTTTATTTGTTTAATGTTTTAAAAGTATATTTAGTTACCATTATAGATGTAATAATTATGAATATATAATATATTATTAATAATAAGTTATTACGTGTGGTGATGAATTAAGAATGCAAGTGTACTGGTGCTCAAGTCCACTATTTTGGAACAATTGTCATACCGGCACAATACCGGCACGATACCGTTGCAATTGAAGTCAAATATCCGTAGTCTGCTATATGCCGTCATAACGGTCTTTCAATGGTAATAGAATTGTCGATCTCTTTTATCTATGCATTGAATTTTCGGTCTCTTTTATCTATGGATTGTGTTAGAATGGTATGTATGTGTTGCCGTTTTTAAAAAATGCGTTAGTTGAAGTGATTTTCGAAAAACTACTAATAAATTTAAACATTTAATCATGCTAGACTTCGTTTAAATATATTTGTACATACTATTTATTAGTATAAAAAGCAATGTGAAGTTTAGGAGATTAGTAAATTGCAATAAATTACAAAGAACAATTTCTAATATTTCTATCTATCTATTTTTTATTTATGGCAATCTGTCGACACAGGACAATTTAAAAATATTACTGTCAAATTCAAAATAGCAGACTACCGAAACATTTCAGTCATTGAATTGCAATTGTGAAGCAGTTGTGTACGAGACTAGCAATTTATGTCACTTTGACAATTGTAAGACAATGATGAAGTCGTTATGACGACACATTAATAGTAGACTACCAAAAACTTTACTATTGCACCATATTGGTACAATAATGGTACAGTTGTGACACCGTTGAAATACCCGACTCAGGGTCCTGTAGTTCTTCTACGAGATTGCTACGAGTATCTTGAGATGCTACGCCGCCGCGCCGTAGCTTTTATTAGGTGACCTTAGAATACTTTTACATTTCTATAATAGCCCATTGTCATCCCACTGTTGATTGGGATTCTGGTATACTACACCTCGCTGACCAGTCGTGTTGGGTAAGAGTATATTTTCGAGTTCTCCGTCTCTCGCAGAGGATGATATTTTCGTACATTGTTACCTTATTCCTTAACTGGCTTTTGTAGCACCTTGAGAAGGATATAAAGTAGCAAATCTTGTATTCTTAAGAGGATACCAAAATAGCTTCGTGCATTTTTCTACGTACGAAGTTTTCATTGTTTCTTTAGATTGAATGGCTAGAGCTCTAATTTTTAAGTATATGTTTTTTCAATATATGATCTAGGATCGCATAAACTCAGAAACGCGATTGAAAAAAGTTTTTTCGATAGAAAATCTTAGCGAAACAACCTCTCTCATTTTTTATTTTTTTCATTTGTCGGTCTATTATCGCGTATTAACTAATGAAATAACTTTTAAAACATAAGTAACTATTATATATAGAAACACGTAAATCAGAATTAAAATATATTTAGTAGATTTTGAGTAAATAGGAAAAGTATCCCTAATTCTTCATTCTCTGTGCCTACTGGCTGTGTTAATATGTACGTGTCGGCGATGATATACGATAATATTGATGTAGGCCCTTAATCCACGAACAATATACGGAAAATTATTACAAACTACACCTTATTTAAAAAAGCTCTACGATTGTGAAGTTTTCAAATAAACAGGTTGTTGTATCGCGGCGGTTGCTGATTTCCCAACGGTTTGTGATACCTACCGCAATCAGGACGGACGTGACATCGTGACTATCATATTTTTATACAAGCTATTGTCCGCAACTTCTTACGCGTGGAATAGAGAGCAAACCCTAACAAATAATACAAAAAAGCCATCCTCTTGAAATATTCTATGTATTAGAAAACCGTATGAAAATCCGTTGCGTAGTTTTAAAGATTAAAGCTTACATAGGTACGTACATACAAAAATAACGTTTTATTATAAGTAAATATTTGCGTTCTCAATGTAATTGCACGAGTATTGAAATATGAAGTTTTTTTAGCATAAGATTTTAGCATTATTGTATTTATTATTGTTGATTTTAATAATTTCAAATATGTTTGGATCGTAGCAAATGGCGCTCTATAGTCTCTGCATACTCCCATGGGAAAAAGGCGTGATGTTATGATATGATGATGATGATTTAATAATTTTATAATTAAGGTTGATCAGACTTTTCGTTCAAAAATTCGGTGGTTTACAAAACGTTCTCTCAGTTCTCTGGTCCCCGGCTAAGCTTATCTACTTGTATTATGGGACTAAAAATATTATCCTTACTCCTTACTAATTTATAAGTGCGAAATCCGGATGATTACACAATAATAATTTTGACGAGCTTAAGTGTTAATGTGTGGAACGAAAAGATAGCGCGATTTATAAAACGTACAATGCCATCTATTGAGCAGAAGAGTAAACTTATGTTTGTTAAGGATTGATTTCTAAATTTCACGCGTACGAATAAACAGTAACTAAAAAACACGCTTGGTTCTTAATATGTGTGTGAAATTTCAGATCAATCTGACTACTGCAAGTGGGTGAATATGACTTTCAAAGATTCCGTTACATAGATTGGTACATTAATAGATAATAAATACATAATATTTTTCCTTTCCTATGATTGATTACGCTGATGTGTGTTACTTAGATCTTAACTCTGACCTACTCAACAAATTTGATCGCCTTTTAAACAACTGTATCCGTTTCATTTTTAATCTTCGTAAGTACGATCACGTGTCTCCTTCTCGCTCTCAACTAAAATGGTTGCCCATCCGTTACCGCCGTGAACTGCGCGCTCTTACTACACTTTTCTCCTTTCTTAAATCCTCTTCTCCTCCAGCTTACTTATCTCACTTTTTCCAGTATCTCTATTCTAACCAGGACAGACTTCCCCGTTCTTCTAACGACCTTCTACTTTCTTGTATACCCCATAGGACTAACTTTATCAATTCTTCTTTTCCCGTCCAAGCTGTCATATTGTGGAACTCTCTTCCACATGAAATTAGTTCCGCCAAAAGCCGCCTCACTTTCAAAAAAAGAGTCAAACATATGTTGTTACAAAGGTTAGCTGAATTATAGTAACTATAGATTATGTAGTATTTACTTTATGTATATTTGTATGTATGTATATGTACCTATTGTGTATCTAGTATGTATTTTGTATGTATAGTGTACTCTGTATGTATTATATATATATTTTAGTAAGATCATTGTGTATTGTATGTAGTCTATTGACAGTAATTATAAAATTTATATAATATCACAGAATATACACCTACTTCATTTGTTTCTGCACCACCCAAGGTTGACTGGTAGAGAATGCCTACGGCATTAAGTCCGCCTTTATACAATCTTTTTGTATATGAAGTTTTAAATAAATAAATAAAATAAATAATAAATAAATATTCACGGACATTTCACAGAACGTCCTCTGGTCCCAAGTTAAGCTTATATGCTTGTGTTATGGGTACCAGAATACGAATAGAATACATATATTATACTTCTTTTCTTTTATAAATACATACTTATAATACATAGGAAACACCCAGACGCAGTACAAACATTTGCATGACAATTAGAAAAATCACACAAATGATTGTCCCGAGCGGTAATAGAACCCGAGACCTCGTGAATGGCAGTTCGTTACGTGAATACTAGACCACGAAGCCCATCAATACGTACCAAACTAACAAAAACGTGTTAATGTAATGACTTAGTCTTATAATAAGTAAAGATGTTACCCGTGTGAAGTCGGGTGTATTTCTAGTGAAAAACAAACAACAAAAAGCGGTAAACGTAATTATTATACCAGCTTAAATTATATTATATAATAACATACATTAAGAATTTCATATGAATTTCGCCCGGAGCGTATCTATTTCATGTTATAAGGATAGCTTTATTTATTATTTAACAAATTCCTAATTAATAGTTAAATAGGTAGATATATTACATAATAATCATTTTTTTATAATATTTAATATGTATTTGATTTATTTAATTATTGGTTAACCACGTAACACTTCTTACAATCGTCTTGCATGTATGATCTGCTAATGGCACTCTGTCATCTCTGCCTACATACATAGGAAAATGGCGTGACGTTATGGTGATGAATTTAACAGAAAATTTGTTGTCATAATGGTTCTGACTTTTTAACACAGCTTTACTAGCTGCGTTCGTATCTGTCAATGTATTAAACTATGTAATGGAATTTTTTAAAGTGATTTTTACCTACTTGCAGCATTCAAATTGATCTGAATTTTCAAGTCACTTTTTTGTTTTTAAACGAATATCAAACACTTCGATATATATGTCAGTGCCTAAGCAAAGCCATGTTAATAATTAAAAATATCGTTCTAATTAATTAAAACCAGCGAGTCATATTACATTATACAAACGTGTTGGTCCTCCTTGCTGAGCCCACCGCGCCATTTTGTGAACTATACTCTGTTGATTACACTTGTGGAGAAGGAAAACTAGATAAGTGACATCTTTTAAAATGTGTTATTTTTAACAATTTTAATAACGTAATGTATAAAACTAAATATTACGTGTTCTGCTTTATTTGATCAGTTATAAAGAAACTATAGCAAGTAATTTAAGAGATATATTTTATAATTTTTTTATTTGCTACCTGGTCGAGTGTTATGGTCGCGGATTTGATTCCCGCACGAGATAATTATTTGGGTTATATTTATAAATGTCATACAAATGTTTGTATTGCGTCTGGATCTTTTTTTATGTATTTTAGGTAAGGATTTACAAAAGAGTAGTACATGTAGTCTATCCGTATTCTGGTACCCATAACACAAGCTTTATTAAGCTTAGCTTGGGACCAGAGGACGTTGTGTAAAATGTCCATGAATATTTAATTGTTTTTTTTTTATTTGGTTTGTATTATATTCTTCAGATATTTTTATAGGTAGGTACATCAGGAAACCTATTTGAGTATATTTTTTAAGGTATTTTCTTCATCTTCGCAGCCTTCGAATTTCCCACTGTTGAGAACGGGTCTGCTTTGCAACCATTACAACAAAAGGATATTTTATCTATGATTAACACACAAACAGACATATTCATTGTTTCATTTTGGATTTTCCTTATTACCTCTCTTTGTTACCTTATTTTCATAGCACATAACATGGAATGAATTTGAATCCATCCTACGAACAACTTAACTTAGGCTAAGAATTAATGACGATTTATGTACTGACATATACTAAAATGAAAAGAAATAAAAAAAAAGTGTTACTTCATATTCCATTCCTTCGCTAAAATACCATTTCACTAGGTGTACCGATGACATTTTCGCTCGATGATTTTTCCATCCCACCACATTCTCGAATGACTGCGTTCTCATTTAAGCAATGGCATTTGACGGGCGCGCCTTTGTCATTTTTGTGTTTAAAAAAAGTATAGACGTTCCATTTTTGAGTGGAGTTGTCGCGCTTTTTTATTTTTAATGAAAATGTTATTTTTTTTAATTATTATTTTTACTTTTCTAGTAGTTTGGCAGAATTACATCGAGGTAACGAAAGTATTAAAAATACAACAAATGATACAGTAGACTTAATCATTCCTAATGGTTTCCTTAGTTGAGCCAAGAAGTTAGGAAATTGGGCGGTAACCTAACCTAACCTAACTATGAGAATGAAATCTACTGATTTATCATATTCTGTCTAATATCTCTGGCTGCAATCTAATTATCAAATGACTACCTAATTTACATTTTAACATTATTATTTGAAAGTTAAAACAAAAGTATTTTTCTACTTGAAAATCATGTCATCTTTAATTTCGTTATGAAACCCGCTGGTGCGGAATCAAAACATTATTAATCTAACAAAAAACATAATAACATGAAAAAATACAATCACAACGGATCTCATTCATATTTATTGAAATATAGGTACGCCACAGAATGTTAAACAATTTTTCGCGCCATGACAACTCGGCTGAAAGATGCCAACTTATACAAATCTATAAATTCAGACCAATAACTAATCAACTATCCTTATATACTTCGTTATAGAGTTGTTTTCCGTTTGTATTTTGTTTTTCAACCAGCAAATAACCATAGACAAAGTATTCTTATTTCAAAATTGTGTTTTCTATCAAGAGAGTATTGTCATTTTGAATCTTATTCTGTTATCTATGTGGTCACTATTTTATTAACAACATTTTAATATAGGTAAAAACTTATCGGTCCTGTATGATAATACCATTTTTCATATTAAAAGTTACTTCTTTACATCTCCCGGGTATCCGGTATTGAGATTATACACAAACTTAATAAATAGGGATGTTTTATTTAACAGTCTTTAGAAAATTGTTTGAGCTTGCTGTATTGATACTATTGTATATGAAAATGTTTGGTTAAAATTGCCAGCTTGATTTTAGCAGTGATGAAAAATTTATTTGCCTAATCCAGCTTAGTAAATTTCCTTGTTTCCAAAATATCTCTGTAAATATTACCTAGGACCAGCTAGCAGGTGGATGTACGTAAATACTTACTCCCGAATTCGCGTCTATGGCTTAATAATAATTATGATCAGTGTAGCAGTCATGGAAAATCGTATCGTGTATAGGCCTGAGAAGAATGTTGTAGAATAAATAGGTATGTACGTAACTTCTTAAAAGCTTATCACCCATTCCACTCCCACAAAAACGCAGATATGTGCCTATTGAAAATTGCGTAAGTAGCCGAGATTAGCCGTAAGTACCCTAATGAATCGAATACTTGACGTCAACAATCATTAATCATTAGAGGACAATCTTATTATGACTTATTGGTTGAGTTCTACGACAGTGGCACAGTATTAAAGCTGAATGATGAAATGGGAGTAAAACTGTCACAATATAATAACCGATCAAACTAAAAGTTAATCCACACACAATACACACATGACACAAAACGTTAACAAAATTAATCACAAAATCGCCCGTACCAAGAAACCATTAAATAACCAATCCAAATTTCGAACGCACCATAGACAAGTAATACCAACATAACATACTTCAACCTTATCGCGCGCCAAAAAGGTTGGTAATACATTTTTAATCTGGCAATTCCGGCGTGCGCAGTATTTAATCATCTACAAAGGACGTACATACGAGTCGTATTCAAAACTGACAAAGGAAAAAAAGCAATCTGCCAAGATTGGCATTGGGGCTACACAAAAAGGGGATCTTTTGGGGGGAATATTGAAAAGCGTTTTGTCGTTAACATGTTATTCGGTAATTTAGTGTTGGGATAACGAGGGATGTACTGATTGCAATAGGTTTTAAGCGCATATGTGGATGATTGATTGCTTTTTGCTACCGATTTAAGATTAAGGCTTTGATGTCAGTGTTAATGGAACAGATTAGATGATGCGTATGGCTCATAGATTTATTGTTGTTAACTTTGTCACTGCTTTGATATATTTTGTTTGTTTAATAATATTGCTACTCTATTTGTAATGCGTTTTTGTTTTTATACTTATATAAATATTTAGAGAATCCAATAATATTTTTATCGGATTTAGCTAACATAAATACAAATCACATCCATTCCATGTTGATAGAAAAATCTCGAACTTGCATTGAAAAAATTATCATAATCGGACAAGCCGTTCCTGAACTACGATGCCTTAAGTGATTGCTAAAAAAAATACCAGAACTATGACTCTATTTTTATTAATATATAATCACCGGGTCTACTTCGCGATAATTTAATTTATTTGAGGTACGATACTAATAAGTGTACAAGTCGCGAAAGTTTAAATCATTAATTGACTTGTGGAAGGAGCGGTGTGTAGGGATTTCAATTCTTGTAATTAAAAGAGGCACTGGTTATAATAATAATATTGTATTTCACGTTTCACAGGTGCACCGCAAGTATATTAACTGCTAGGTAATAATAGGCATAAAAATATAATAAACTCTAAAAGATTCCTTAGGGATACTGACGTCCTAAGGGAATATAAATTGGTACAATCAGACTGAGTTCTCTATCCGGAACACAGAATAGATAGAAGATACGGAATGAATCATGAAAATTACTAAGCTATTAAGTTGACAATTAATATTCCTATTATAAATATTTGAATTTAGACATGTCAAGACCGAAACGTTTTAACTACAAATGTTTATAACTATTTTAACCAAAAAGATATTAATACAAAACAATGTTCCCACATATATATATTTTTTAAGGGTACGTTCTGAATTTCTAATGGTATTTTTTACAGAAAAATAAAAAACCATATCTAGGTAAGTGATTTATGCGCTCGTCAAAAGCAAACTAATCGAATTCTAGGTAGTATTTACGAAATCCAATACAGGTACAGGCACAAACACGTTCTTTGAATCCAATTTGTCTGATTGATGGCTGCCTCCGCATCCATTTACAAAGCTCAAAGACTTTATTAATATCTGTGGAACATGAAAATTTTCAAATTGCAACCGTCAAGATTCGACCACCATTTTTTACTGATTGAATTTTGAATACGAAGCGCAGGTATTGATTAAAAGGCTTAGGACTTTTTTGTATTCTGTAAGACTTCTATGCCATGGTGTTTAAATAAAAGTAAAAAAAGTAACATTGGTTCCAATTCTACGTGCACAACAAAACTAAACTTAACTAAAAAAATAATTTTGATAGTGTCGATAAGAGAATTCGACAATGTTAACTGATTTTTTTTGTTATAAATACTGTTTGTTATACACTAAAGATTTTAATTAATATAAATGCGCACAAATAAATAGCCAAATACTATACTAAGACAAAATTTTATAATACTGGGTCTATCAAGCCATTTTGGAGAAGTACAAACAATTATTTATTTAATAATATTATTATTCACCTTATTAGTTTATTTTATTAATTCTGTGGCACACACCGGAAGTACAGCTCTTTATTTTGTCTATGGAATTATATTACAATTTTTACTACTTTATAGGGAAAAACAAGACACGTAGTATCGAAATAAAATCAATGATTAATCAGTTTTTTTAAACTATAGATGAGAAATAGTTTTAGTTACATTTTATATTTAAAATACAATAATAGTTGTTTTCTTTTTTTTTTGTTATGTTAAGTTTAGCTGTGCATGTGCTATGTAGAATCGGTACCGTTAAAGTTATTTTTTTTGTTACATTTTGCCACACAGTTTATGCTCTAGCTGCAAGAACTGGCAAACGGATATTATTTATATATTTTTTTAGTAATAGCAGCTTTCTGGAAAAAGTAACAATAGACTAAAAAGATGTTTCCTTTATTTTATTCTTAAGTAATTTACTGTGTACCTGTAAAGTAAAAATAAATTTTATAACAAAATATGACACCTATATACTTTTAACGCATATGGTAAATAAAGCCAGAAATACTCTGAAAGCTAAGCTGCTATACAAAGAATCCGTGAATAAAATAAATACATAAAATTAAATAAGTGGGACTCTACATTTAAATGTGATATAAAACAAAGAGCTTATTTTTGTATGTATGTCCTTAAGTGAGCTTATATTTTCTAAACTACGCAACGGATTTTGATGCGGTTTATTTTACAGAGTAGTTAATAAGAATGACTTTTTGTATAATAAATATGTTAAGGTTTACTATACAATTGGTGAAGGAGGGCTCAAAAACTATAAAAGTAGGGGAAATCGCGGGCTTTAGCTTGTAGCTCTTGTATATTATAGATTGTAGTGGATGTGGTACTTAATACCTTTGTGACAGCACACGACTGATGGCATTCTCATGTATCTCTTTGTTTGTTCCACATCCATTCAACACCGATCCGTCTAAATCTATAACGTACATCCTACAGATGTGGATGTATCTTTGCTAACAAATATTAGCAATGCCTTTCAGTTTTGTTACAAAATTATTTCAACCCTTTATGTTTAGTATGGATACACAGTTAAATTTGATTGTTTTATTCCATCCACTGCTAGAAATAGTCCTTTCTTGAATACTATAATATGCCCTTTTATTCAGGTATATTAAACTTTTGTAACTTTAATCAAAATCTATATATTACACTTTCATTAGTAGGATTTATTTGGTATAGGGTGAAGTGTTGATCAAAGAGCCCCAAAAAGTTTGCAACGTCAAATCTATGGTTACCATTACCGTAATTTTGGTATTTTTCTAGAGGAAATTTATTCAAGTTTGAACAAGTTCCTGGATTTTGATTATCATTTCATTTAAAAGTTTCATGAAAGTTTTTTTGGAAAACGAAAATTGACCCATAGTGTACACCGTGTGGTAGGTACAAAACGAGCATAGTTTTGGTACACAATTGGCCAGTAATATAAGTACACATTGGGCCAGGTTTATTAGAAAAAATGAAGACTATGCATTATTAATAGATTTTTAAAATAGATACATGGGCAGTATAATATGTATAGTGTATGGTTGTTAATTGCTAAATTACAAATAGGAAATAAATATTTTTATAAAAATCTGTTGAAATTGTATATCTTATATATAAAATTCACGTGTCACAGTGTTAGTTACCGTACTCCTCCGAAACGGCTTGACCGATTTTTATGAAATTTGACATGCATATTCAGTAAGTCTGAGAATCGGCCAACATCTATTTTTCAAAATATTTTTTTTTTTAGTATGGCAAAACAACGTTTGCCGGGTCAGCTAGTAGTTATATAAAATTAGGAACATTGTTTTTTTAAATAATTATAATTACAATATTTATATAATTTATCATCCCAATGAAATAAAATATGACGATGAATTAAATAATAAAAAAACTTTTTTTCTTCTTTTTTGGCATCGTTATAGTACAAGTATAGTAGTTTATCCCCTCTAATCATTTTGATTAAACCATAAACATAGAAGACACCAATCCAATTTCTTAATTCAAATTTTGAAATGATTCTTATCTAGGGGAGACATTTTGGAACGTAGAAAAGAAAAACTATTTAGACCGTGGTCATGCTTATTAAAGCATGTTCTAAGTACTCATGTTTTAAGTTACCTATAAACTCATAAAGATTTTTCAGTGATTCTATCGTCTCTTAAAAAAATTTTTAAATCAATTAATTAATATTTGTAGGGTTACCGTCGTCATACCAAAGGGTAAAACCATTACCAAGACTCCTTGTCTCCGTCTGTCATTAGGCTGTATCTCATGAACAGCCGCTATAATAGCAAGTTATAGCGGCTATAACAAGTGCTGAAATTTAGAATTAAGGGCCTACATCAATATTATCGTCGACATGTACATATTAACACAGCTAGTAGGTATAGAAAATGAAGAATTAGGGATTTTTTTTTTGTTTACTCACAATCTACTAAATATGTATATTTTAATTCTGATTTACGTGTTTCTATATATAATAGTTACTTATGTTTTTAAAGTTATTTCATTAGTTAATTAATTTAATTTTATTTAAAAGGCTTGGTCGCTTTGCGACTATATCGCCCTATTATTTCATTAGTTAATACGCGATAATAGACCGAAAAATGAAAAAAATAAAAAATGAGAGAGGTTGTTTCGCTAAGATTTTTTATCAAGAAAACTTTTTTCAATCGCGTTTCTGAGTTTATGCGATCCTAGATCATATATTGAAAAAACATATACTTAAAAATTAGAGCTCTAGCCATTCAATCTAAAGAAACAATGAAAACTTCGTACGTAGAAAAATGCACAAAGCTATTTTGGTATCCTCTTAACTAAATATTTAAGGGGACTCCCATAAAAAAAACGTGTTCAGTTAAAATTAGCCTTCATAATACGCTTAAACGACACTTTTATATCATTGTGATGATAAATATATGATGATAATAATGGTATGGAACCCTGTCTAATTCATACTGAACCCGTTTTATAAGTTTATTCATATTTTCGTACGAAAAGCAAAGGGCAATAGTATATACAGCCAAATAACACAAACGATAACATTTTCGAACAAATTTCAACAATCTTCGGTAATGTTCGGGTATATTCGTATTCATTCGGACATTGGGGGCGTATTAATTGTAATTAAGCAAGTCTGCTTGATTAGGGTTCCTTATTAGTCTTATTACTTAAAATTTACTTGTGTTTATTTTCTTGCGACGCTTTTAGCTGGAATTAAGATGAGTTGAGCATATTGTGGATATTACTTTGTAATTTGATGTATCAGAAGAGTCTTAATCTAAAGCAGTTTTCTTATTCTCTTTTTGGCTGTACTCGACTTGTAATAAACAATCATTTTGTTAAAATTAATGGAGGTTTACAATAATCTATATTTATGAACATTTCACGCAACGTCCTCTAGTCCCAATCTAATCTTATGTTTACCAGGAAATACGGATATACTATTTAAACATTTTTTTTATATATAAATAAATAATAAATATTCAGGACATTTCACACAACGTCCTCTGATCCCAAAGTAAGCTATATTTCTATGCTTGTATTATGGGTATCAGATACGAATAGACTACATAAACTACTTTTCTTTTGTAAATACATACTTATAACAGATAGAAAACACCCAGACGCAGTACAAACATTTGTATGACATTTATAGATATCACACAAATGATGGTCCCAAGCGGGAATCGAACCCGCGACCTCGTGATCGGCAGTCCATTACCACTTAAACCACTCCACCACGAAGCCCGTCAAGATACTTAAATAGATACGTCATAGATACGTCAAGAGACTCATATAGATACTTAAATAGAGAGGATGCCCGAGAAAAATACACTCCAATGTCATCGCCGGTACCTATACTACAAAAGGGTCAATTGCGTAGCACTTACAACCGTCGGGCATGTATGACCATGTTGTATGAGTGTAGATGAACCAACAGAAGTGTGTTTGAATCGTAGCAAATGGTGCTCTATAGTTTCTGCCTACCCTCATGGGAAAAATGCCTAATGCTATGATCATGAAATACATAGTTATAATAGATAGAAAACACTTATACGCAGTAGAAATATTATGTATAGCAAATATAAATATCATATGATTGTACTGTGCCGGGATTGAATCCGCGATCTCTTGAATGGCAGACCGTTACATGATCCACTAGACCATAAAGCTTAAATTTAATAAACCAGTATTATCCATATTAATCTATCGTATTGTAGGGAAGCGTAAGGTCTTATACCGAGTATGATTCAACATTTAAATGTTAAAACCAACGCCCGAATTTGTGGGGAATAAGATGTCTTAATAAAAGTACAATTAACTTCACAAGTGCTCGAAAAAATATAATAAATATCTAGCAGCTAAATAAAAGTGTCTAATATCTTTGTATGTATGTCACTATGTGAGCTTATGTCATCAAAATTACTATACTGACTGATTATTATACCCTCGCCGGTTTACGTGGGCTCAAACCCCGCTTACGGTGATCACTATTTCCAATATACATAATTTAATTTATAAAAAAAGTAATAAAAAAAATTATAATAAATAATAAAACATTTTAGACAACGTCCCCTGGTCCCAAGCTAAGCTTATATGCTTTTGTTATGGGCACCTACCAGAATACCTACTACTTTTGTAAATACATACTTATAATACGTAGAAACACCCAGACGCTAGACGCAGAGAAAACACAAATGATTGTCTCGTGCGGGAAGCGAGCCCGCGACCTCGTGAATGGCAGTCCGTTACATGAACCACTAGACCACGAAACCCGTCGAATAGGTACAGGTTATATATATAAAACACTTGTGTAGTCGAGTGTACATCATATTGTAAGTTAGCTACACCTTTGAGATATTCTTCTAAAGAGCATGAATAAACTCTTATAGCAGGATTATAACAACTTGATACTTTTAAGATGGAAAATGTAAAAATGAAAATATGGTGCCAAGACAGTTTCATTTCATTTAATATTAAGTTTGAAAATTAATCATCATCAACATCATAACGTCACGCCTTTTTCCCAAGGGGGTAGGCAGAGACTGTAGAGCGCCATCTGCTACGATACAAACATATTTTTACAATACACGATTTTACAGCAACAGGGACATGGGGTGGTGACACTTGTATTCTAAATCTATCAGTCACCATACATATATTTTTAATTTTTTAACTATGTACGCACATTATTTTAAATAGCAACTGAAATAATCAAAGATAATGAAGTCAATTTTGTTGCGTCAAAAATTTAACTTATCTTAAATAAAATAAGATGATCCTCCGTGTGGTAACGGATTAAGAATACAAGTGTCACCACCCTATCTCCTCCCAAGGGTGCTGTAAAAGTCAGCTAAGGGATATTGCAGACAGATAACATCTTTTGTGAGAGACGGAAAACTTGAAAATAAACGCGGTACAGTAGACCATAATCCCTTCCAAAGTGGAGGAGGCCCGTGCCTAACAGTGGGACGTAAATGGGCTGGAGAAGAGAAGGACAAATAAAATGAAAACAACTACAGTATATGTATTTAGATCAATTGGTTATTTTGTTGTACACATATAAATTAATTAAAAGCATTATAGTACGGGATCCGTAGTACATTTTTTCACTTGATTACTATTGATTGATTACTTGATAGCTAATTTTCCGTGAGTAGCTTTATTATGACGAGACGCCCAATAATTTTCTATTCCAAAATCTCGATTGTGGTAGCTAACAGAGGTAACAAGGATAAAATATCCAACTGTAATTGTAAAATGTACTACGGATCCCGTACTAGAATTGTGTTAGTGAAAATATCAATTCTCATATTTATAATTAAGTTTAGTTGTGCAGGAAAAAATTAGTAAATATCAAAATCCTTTACGTTTTCTTTAAACTATAAAGCAAAGTATCAAGACTTTTAGTACATAAGTGAATACATTTGCGAGGCGACCCATCTAAATAAATAACTTTGGAAATATTCACTAATTATGAGTATATACATACTAGAACCTTTGATATTATCATCAACCTGCCCTTTTCAGAACTTTTAAGTTATTTATAGTTTAGAAGGGTAGCTTCTGAACTTAGTTAGTTCAAATGTAATTACTTTTTATCACCATTTTTTCGCATTCATTAGCTTCGTTTTTATCTATTTATCAATCTATCTATAAATCTAAGTACTTAACATACACCATGGTAGCAATTCTTCGTGCAGCGGGCGTATTATGAGCTTTTTAAAAATCATGCAAGTTCCAAGCAGGCCGTACACTGCCTGACTAAATTATGTATTATGGTAAACATAAAACATTTAGTTGAAAAATTTTAGTTAGTACTTAAAGTTTTAGTTGTACCTTCACTATAAACATATTAATCTATGACTGTTTTAGCGAACTGGATGGCTGGGAGTTATGTTCATATTACGAATTTGCCGGGCAGTTCCATTCACGGCGTAAACGGCCTGGGAATAAGAGCTCATAATACGGCCGCTGAACTAAGCTTAAAACAACAAAAAAATTAAAATTAAAAGTATCAATAACACAATTCGGTATTGTTAACTGAACTTTTTAATTAGAAAATCTGTATATTAAAGACTAGCTATTGCCCGTGACTTCGTACGCGTGGAATTTTCCAATTTTTCCCCGTTTTTGCAACATTTTTCACTTCTGCATCGCTCCTATTGATCGTAGCGTGATGTTATATAGCCTTCCTTGATAATTTTACTAACCAAAACTGATAGAATTTTTCTAATCGGGCCAGTACTTCCTGAGATTAGCACGTTCAAACAAACCAACTCTTCAGCTTTATATTATTAGTATAGACTATCAATTTTAACTAACAAATATGTGCACAACGAAATAGCCAATAAATTAAACTACTTACACCAGTTTTTTCCTTTTATTAATTAAATTTAGTTGTGCATTTAGAATTGGCACCATATAGCACAGATTTACCAGGTAGTGGATACGCGTTCAATCTTGATTCTTGAAGGAAATTGAGGCAGGTGCTGTGTATCTTTTTTTCTCTACAGTCCATAACGAGCCACTATTGGCCCCAGGACTCCTCCACTTTGAGAGGGATTGTGGTCTACTGTGCCGCACCAGACGTGTTGGCACGGGATTTAATTTCAAGTTTATAGAGGATGATAACTGTGTATAAATTTCGTTATCTAGCTCTTACCGTCATCACACCACTTGCACTTGATACAATATGACAAACTCATTCCAAATATATCTTTACTGCCACATATTTATCAGATGTAGTGTCTATGGCTACATCACAGTCGATTTGAATCCGCTTACATATTTGTATGCGTGAAAAATGTATCTATGTGTGTTTATAATACAGATTATACGTCATTATGAAGTACGATTTAGCCAGGCTAGAGTTCCCTGTCCTCAATTATAAACGTCAACGCACCATCTGGTATATCTTTGTTTACTGCAATGTTTTCCCATCAAGGAGTTTGTTACAAACAAAAGTGCAATAATGACAGTGTCTTTGTAACTTATGATTAAGCTTTGAACATTTGTAAAGTTTCATACTGCATATCGTGGCATTCGTGGCCTCAATCGAAGATGCAAGATGGCGACCTGATTTTTTTTTAATTTGTGGCTCAGTCTGAACCTTTGCCATATTAAAAAAATTAGGAAAGCAAGATGTTAGTAAAAGAAAACGCGTGAATCTAGAAGGGATCGGATCGGAGAAAGAAAGGTTGTGAAGAATATAAAACAAAATTATATCGTTTTTTATTTCCTGCCGTTTGACAATTTTGATAATATAATAATTTTGATAATACTAGAACAAAAAAAGGGGTAACGTTAATTTTATTGCGTTGTCTGAATCAATTATTAGCATCGTTTCAAGAATATTCTATGTGATTTACTAAACTTTTTCTTAATTATATATTGCTAGAATTGGAGCCGTTTATTTAGTTTAAAAAGTGCAAATCATTAAGCTCCCGTTCCATATACAAGGAGGCTTTTTCTGACAGCTGAATAAAAAATAAAAAATGGTGTAAAAAATGCTCAACAGCAGATGGCGTTGTATGTTGCCCCTGTACAAGCAAGTTCTTCATAATACGTGAAACGGAACGTTACATAAACTTTACAATGCAATTTTATTTATAATATTATTCAGTATGAGTGTTGTATACATTTTGTTTTGTTTATGTATTATGTTGTGTATGTATAAAAGCATAAATTTTACTTGCTCTTTGGTGTACATTAACAGTATACAGCGACATCTATTGAACCTATTTTAAACTATTTTTTTTTAATTGGCTTTAGGAAAAACCTTCAGTGCATCTAAATTCAAATTTAGAATATCCAAGCATGAAACCGTTGATCGGGTAGGAAACGGAAAGGGCGGGAAATAATTAGCCGTCGCCGCCGTCGTGTTGCCGCAGGCATAGGAAGTTCTCCAAAAGCCATGCTGTTACTTTACGAACGAACGAGTTGTGAATATTTGAATTAACACTTACATTTTTTTTACTTTTTTTACAGGGTTGACAAACTTATAATTGCCTTAATATTTTAAAAACGGTGATTTTGGTCATTTGTGTTACTCTAGTGCGGCTTTGTAAATTACGTCACCGGAGTTCTACTTTTTAAATAAATTTGTATAAAAGCGCACTCAACACAGCTTATAGCGGCTAAAATAAGTACATGTGGTTTATTTTCTTATTTATTTCTATTACTATTTTTCACCACGTCAGATACATTAAGCACAGGATCCATCAACGCGATCGGTAGCGCCAAGTCATTCAGTAGAGAATATTAATCTACAGAAATACGTTTCTTTATCAATACCTATACTAATATTATTTCTTTATTTTCTCAGAGACAGCTCCTGTTTTCCTTGCATGGACATCTTCTTAACATTACCTATGCATACATGCATTATCTTATATATAAAACTCACGTGCCACAATGGTAGTGAAACGGCTTGACCGATTTTTATGAAATTTTGCATGCATATTCAGTAGGTCTGAGAATCGGCCAACATCTATTTTTCAAACCTTTTTTTTAGTATGGCAAAATAACGTTTGCCGGGTCAGCCAGTCTAATATATAAAATTCTCGTGTCACAATGTTTGATCTCATACTCCTCCGAAATGGCTTGACCGATTCTTATGAAATTTTTTATGCATATTCAGCAAGTCTGAGAATCGGCTACTATCTATTTTTCATACCCTTAAGTGATAAGGGTTGTCCATCTCTAACAATTATATAGCAAAACAACGTTTGCCGGGTCAGCTAGTTTAATATAAATATGACGTCTATATACGTAAAAGATCATACTAGAAACCGGTAGGAAGGGGGGCAAGTAATAAATAAATGGCTTTAATAGGTCTATCATAGAGAAAATAAATAAATATAGAATAATATACCCAGTTATTATTTTCAGAAATAATGATACCAATTCTACGTGCTCAACTAAACTTAACTAAAAAATTAAAATTAATAGTGTAAATAACACAATTCGGCAATGTCATCTAAACTTTTTTATTGGTAAATCTGTGAATTATAGACTAACGGTCGTATTCATAATGACTTAACGGAGGTTTAAACAGAAATTTTATCGGAGAGATAAACGTTTTAGCGTATACAGATTATTATGAATAACAAGTTTTGTCAATTTTCGTGACCCTATTTTAGCGAACTTTTAAACCTCCGATAAGTCATTATGAATAAGACCGTTACAATTTATATTAATAAAAATGTGCACAACGAAATAGCCAATTTATCAAAATACAGTATAGCTGTTTTCTTTTTTTTTTTTTAGTTAACTTTAGTTGTACATGTAGAAATGGTTGCTTATTTAACAAAAGCAATAAGTTCAGCTTAAATTGTTAATTTAATATATTATAACAAGGAACAAAAGAAAAATAATAATCTTAAAAGCTTTAAAACAATTGTTTGCTACAATTACTGGGGTCCAAGGTTCGTTTCTCGGTTTCTTTGTTTCATCCCCTATTGAATGAACGGCCCGGAAAATACCCGGATAGAAACTTTACTATCAACTTTTAACAAAAACATTTTATAAATTTAACCCCATTGAAATTGAATGATGCTATTTTGAAAGTGGCCATATTGTTTGATTTTTAAAATGAAGATGCTACTTATTTGTTTTCTTTTTTTTGTTCGTATTGAAATTTAATTTTAGAACGAAAAGTTGCGTTCACATGATTTATTATTTAATTTTGATACTTTTAATTCTGAAATTGGCGAATACTTTTTAACCGCAGCCTCGCAGGTAATACTGTGGGCAGTAGCTAGTAAATATTTGTACTGCAGTTCATTATTTTCTACGTTATATCCTCTCATAAGCCCATTAACGTCCCACTGTTGGGCACGGGCCTCCTCTGTTTTGGGAAGGATTTATGGTCGACTATGCCGCGCTGACCAGACACTTTGGCATAGGATTTATTTTAGAGATTTCCATCTCTCACAGAGGATGTTATCTGTGTAAAATATCCTTCAGCTGGCTTTAACAGGCACCCTGGGAAAGAAAAGTGCCAGTGATACTTATATTCTTAAGAGGGTACTGTACTCCTCATTTAGGTATTTGCCTTAGGTATTGCTATCCCTATTTACAAGCGCCGCGCTGAAAGGGACAAATATAGATGAAGCGGATTTTACCTACAAATTCTTTGAAAAAAGACGTTTCGCACTTGCGTTTTTTTTTCGCGATAGTTAAACTGATTTTAATCGTTTTTGCGATAAAGAGTATATCTATGCTTCTATCACTTTCTTTTGTGGTAAAACTTTACCAAATTTGTGTGATAGACGCTGCAACTTTATCTAAAGGAAACCGAAAAATGTGGGTTTTTCGGATCGTCATATATCTTTTAGTTATTATGTTTTAAAAAAAAGAAAGTGATAGAAGCATAGATTTGCTCTTTATCTATAATATAACGTAAAAACTATTAAAATTGGTTTAACTTTCGCGAAGAAAAAACGGAAGTACGATACCCATATTTTTGTATGGAGCATAATTTAATATCGTGCCGTCTTATACTGTCACCATACGAACATCTATGTATACGTCAGTCTACGTTAGGTATATCTATACAAATATTATAAAGCTGAAGAGTTTGTTTGTTTCTTTGAACGCGCTAATCTCAGCAAACATTGGTCCGATTTGAAAAATTCTTTCAGTAGTACGTTTATCGAGGAAGGCTACAGACTATATGGCATCACGCTGCGATTAATAGGAGTGAAGCATCAGTGAAAAATGTTAGATAAACAGGAAACATTTTCTAAATTCCACTCGTACGAAGTCGCGGGCTACAGCTATGTTAATTATAAAAGAAAAAAGTCTGTGTATAAAATAATCAGTGTCTCATCATTTTTATCCGTGGATTAGTTTCTCGTTACCTAAATTTTAATTTATAGAAGCTGTTGAAAATATAAATAAGCTATGTTAAATTTACCTTACAGTAAAAACTAGCCATAAATATTTATTTTTTATATCACACGCCACACCCCCTAATTACAGGCTCGGGGTTACAAGCGCAGAAAATCGAATAGAAATCCTAGTAATCGACGCGTCGAGCACATTCCCGTCACTTCGCATTTCGAGGATGGTAACATTGAAAGATTGGTATGAATAAACCGAATTGGCTTTTATACAATTGGTTCCGTAGATTTTAGAATTTTTATACTGACACGTGTAAATGATTACATATAAAACTTTTAAAAATAAATCTACTAATCATCTTCAACGACACATAAATCCAAAAGGAAGTCCGATTACTATTTAACTAGATTCTCCTTGTCATTAGGAAATCTTGCAAAAAAGTATAGTTGTATATCTATTGTCTGTTTAGTGACAAGCTAAGAAATAGTATAAGCCGTTATTTTTTTCGTTTACTCAAAATCTACTAAATATATTTTAATTCCGGTTTGCGTGTTTCTATATATAATAGTTACTTATGTTTTGAAAGTTATTTCATTAGTTAATACGCGATAATAGACCGACAAATGAAAAAAATAAAAAATAAGAGAGGTTGTTTCGCTAAGATTTTCTATCGAGAAAACTTTTTTCAATCGCGTTTCTGAGTTTATGCGTTCCTAGATTATATATTGAAAAAACATATACTTACCTAAAAATTAGAGCTCTAGCCATTCAATCTAAAGAAAAAATGAAAACTTCGTACGTAGAAAAATGCACGAAGCTATTTTGGTATCCTCTTAACTGTGAGAGACGGAAAACTGGAAACTAAACCATATGCCTATACGCTATGCCATAAGATACAAGTTAATGTGGCATAGTAGACCAAACCCCCAAGAAGTGCATGACGCCCGTGTCCAAAGGTGGAACGTAGTAGGTTGGGAACGGGAGGAAGAAAATAGGTGTATTTTTTTTTATTCCAACACACTTTGGTCTTTGTCGTACTGTATCTAGAATAAATAGACTCTCGTTATGGAGGCGGTCAGTGCCTGAAATTGGGAAGTTTATGTGTTTAGGTAAAACATTTTTATTTCCGATAAAAATCCCACACGTATTAAAACTTAACCGTTTCAAATATTCCCGAACAGAATCCTAAACGAAAAAGGGGACCTGTCGCAAAATGGCGCGTTATTATCTTGGCTAATAAAAATTCAACGCGCGAAAATCCACGCTCCGTGATTGGCCGGCGGTCCCTCGGGCGTTCCCGCCATTGGTCGGCTTTGATTCCATTTTCAAATTAACTTTCACTGCGGTGTCGCAGTTTTCCAGTTAGCTTACCGCCGGAATTTATTTATTTCATTACATTTTTTATTACGTAATATTGTGAAGATGAGAGATTCTATTTTTTAAATGAGTTCTTTTAAATTGAAGTCATTTATATAACAATAACCCTTATTTTCTGTAATAAAAGACTGAAGTTTTCACAAACAATAGATTGGCGTCTTGTATTTTTAAACAAAGAATTATTGCTACTTTTCTTTTCTTGTTACTTTTTATTATCTATTTGCAGTAACTATATGATATTTGTCGGTGTGGGGACGAATTAAGAATACAAGTATCACCACCCCATTTTCTTCCCAGGGGGCTGTTAAAGCCAGCTAAGGATATTATACACATTAATATTCTGTGTGAAAGACGGAAAACTCGATAATAAACCCTATGCTAACACGCCTGGTCAGCACGGCACAGTAGAGCATAATCCCTCCCAAAGTGAAGGAGGTCCGTGCCGAACAGTGGGGCGTTGATGCGCTTGAGAGAGATAATGGATATTTTAGACGTATCTCAGTATGCTATAGTATATAGTATGCTATAGTATGCTATAGCATCATAGAGCCAGAACCACTAGATTGCTCTTATTTACATTCATCTACTTCCCAACCCGTTAATGACCACTATGGGGCACGAGCCTCCTTCATTTCGGAAGAGTCTTTAGTCTACCATATCACGCTAAACAAATGTGTTAGAATGGGGCTTAATTTAAAGTTTCTGTCTCTCTACAGGATATCGTCTGCTTACGAAATCCTGGCTTTTCATTTAGAAGGAAATTATTATTATAAATTCAGAAGGTCACAATTTAAAAGTCAAGACAATTCAAATTCATCACCTGATTCTGTTAGCTTCGTTTTTAATTTACACTGTCATTTTTATAGTAATACTAGCTGACCCGGCAAATATTGTTTTGCTATACAAATGTCAGGGAGGGGGCTAGACGTTTAAAAAATAGATGTTCTCCGATTCTCAGACCTAACGGATATGTACACAAAATTTCACGAAAATCGGTCGAGCCGTTTCGGAGGAGTATGGTAACTAACATTGTGACACGAGAATTTTATATATTAGAAGACTAGCTGATCCAGCAAACATTGTTTTGCCATATAAATGTTATGGGTGTACAACCCTTATCACTTCTCTCTCTGTCTTCAGTCCATTAACGTCCCACTATTGGGCACGGGCCTCTTCCATTTTGGGAGGGTCTCTCACAGAGCATGTTATCTGTGTACAATATCCTTAGCTGACTTTTACAGCACCCTAGGTAGACAAGGAATGGTGACACTTATATCCTTTAGGTGTCCGTTACCACACGCACTATATCTTACGGGTACCTTCAAGATCACTCCTGAATCCTTATCACTTAGGGGTATGTAAAATAAACAGTAGCTGATTCTCAGATCTACTGAATAGGTATGCATATAAAATTTCATAAAAATCGGTCAAGTCGTTTCAGAGGAGTATGGAAACGAACATTGTGACAAGAGAATTTTTTATATGAGAGAATAATGATGATTTATTAGTTACTGGCTGTTGCCTGCTACTTTGTACGCAAAAACGGGAAAAAACCTTTAAATTCCACAATTTAAAGGTTTTTTCCCGTTTTTGCAACATTTTTCACTAATGCTTGTGTCCTAGTCGCAGCGAGACGTTATATTACCTATAGCCTTTCTCGATTAATGGACTATCCACACAAAAATATTTTTTTAATTCAAACCATTGGTTCTTAGGATAAGCGCGTTCAAACTAATAAAAACAACTCTTCAGCTTTATAATATTTACTTATTACAAAACAAAGTCGTTATTTTTGTATGTATGTCCCTATGTGAGCTTATGTCTTAAAAACTAAGCAACAAACTTTGATGCGGTTTTTTTAAATGATATAGTGGTTCAAGAGAATTGCTTTTTTATAATTTGTTAAGGTTTGGTTTTTAAATATTACGCGTACGAATTTGCGGGAAACAGCTAGTATAAATATAGATTTGTTACTGTTTGCCGCAAAAAACATGGCTTAGTAGTGTACCAACATACAAAAGAAATAACAATATGTTATTGTAATTGATAGCAAACACAATAACCTTTTCACATAATCCCCTCATCCACTAATATAAGTGCACTATTCAATACTACACTTAACTTTCAAAAGATATTAGATCAAAGACTACTTGAATGAGTTCCCAAGGTATAAAATGTGGGCTGTGTAGTCTATGGTCATACTGGCTTGCATAAAGTCATTGATTCGATAACCAATAATATAAATTAGTAAAAATAAGACATAAACTCAATCGACTGACGATTATGGTGGCCTAATTTGATTACCGAAAGCACAACCGCAATAAGCTCAGTTGGCAGAGCTACGGAACGATATTCCGAGGTCGTGGGTTCAAGTCCCGCTTGCGGTAATCACTTTTACCACCATAATTCGATAACCAATTGATACAAATCGCGTTTTATGTTATCATGTTATAAACTAGATGTGCCTCACAATTTTACTTGCGTATTTTGGTCGTAAGACCTTCAAGGATACTCAAGTACTTCAAGGATTATTAAAAAAAAAATTAGTAAAATCTTTTGCGCTTAGCAACATATTCTGCGAGTGATTTTTTTAAATATCTGATTAACAGAGCTACGGAAATTATTCTTATTAAGGGAGCCCTCAGTAATAGGCTCCCATTTTACTTCTTGATACGAAACTCTAAGAATTAAAAAAAATAAAAGTATGGAGTAAGACCTAAGAATAAATGGATGGACTGTGTAAATGAGGATATGAATGAAACAGGAGTTTACAGATATAAATATAATATAAATATTCATGGACATTTCATACAACGTCCTCTGGTAGCTAAGCTTAAAATATGCTTATGTTATGGGTATACCAGAATACGGATAGAATACATATACCTACTACATTTCTTTTGTAAATACATACTTATAATAGATACAAACAACCAGACGCAGTACAAACATTTGTATGACAATTAGAAAAATCACACAAATGATTGTCCCGAGCGGGAATCGAACCCGCGACCTCTTAATGGGCAGTCCGCTGCATGAACCACTCAACCACGATATGACGTCTGACAGAAGAACATGGAAGTTAAATACATGTTGCATTGACGCCAAATAGTGTGACAAGGACAGGAAAAAGATGACCGCTTTTGTAATTGTATAGATTTTTATTCCACTCATTATAAACTAAGCATATTCACATGAATTAGTTTCTACTGTCGAATATGAAGTAGATAACAATAGACGATAGGCACTCCTAATAGTTTTGTGGGGTACAGAAGTACTACCTATTTAATAGGTATGTAGGGTGGTAAGTATTGCCACGCGCCTATCGTTAACAATTTAATTAAATATAACAAGATAATGTTACCCGTGTGAAAAATTATTTTTAGTGGAACTTTCCGGTCTCTTGTTAGAATATGTTTTTTTTGTAAGTATTTTGTTTTTTGTAATTTTGATAGTTGGTTTGTATAATCTATGGTTAAATCGCTTAAAAAGTGTTGCTTTTTGTATCTGATTTAAAAATAATTGGCTTAGTTCAAAAACCAAAAAGAATAACAACCTAGAATATTCTGAATATTATTTTAAAATTGCATGCATGATTTTAGATCGATCTGACTACTGCAAGTGGGTGAAAATCTTTCACAGATTCCATAAAATGCCATATATTATTACATTGATAGATATGTACCGAGCTATTAAATCGTGATTATTTAAGACGATAAAGTAGATTATCTAAATTTTTAAAGCATTGTAATTTAACTGAAACACAAATTAGTTTAAATAAAACCTATGATATCAACTAAAATTTATAGCTATAATATAAAGAAGGTACCTATGCTGTATATTGAACTGTATTGTAGACTAACAAAATTATGTGTATAATGAAATTTCCAAATAAGTACCTAATCAAAATAAACCTTAGTCTCTTTCATTATTAGGCAGTATAACTATACTGCCTAATAATGAAAGAGACTAAGGTTTATTTTGATTAGGTACTTATTTGGTTAGTAGTAGTTATTTGGTAAAGGCATCAATTCTACGTACACAACTGTGTACGTAGAATTGATGCCTTTGTCTATATAAATATAAAAAAAAATCTAAATTCTAAATTTGAATAATCATGTTCGTTCGTTTAAAAAAAATACTCTTCTAACTGGCTGCTACTAATTCACTAAACCTTTTTTTTTTCAGATTTAATCTCAGTAAACATTGTCGCCGGTCCAACGCACGCACAATACTTAAATACCCTACTACTGTGACAAATTGTTCAAGCGAGAGTAGGGTAAACACACCAGTTGACGGCTGCCGGGCTCAAAACATGTTTTATATTATGTTCACCCTGGTCCGACATCTTAGACGTAGTAAAATTTGTGTAATGTTTTATAAATGGTGGTCTTTTTTAGGGTGTTTTGGAAAATCTTGTCGGAAACTTTTCTTAACTTTCATCAGAAAGTAGAAATTTTTGTTAAAAAGAAAGAAATAGGTAAATGAAATCCTGATTATTTAAGATTAATGTTAAGATTAGAGCTATTACTTAATAAATTGAATTATGGTGGAAAAAGTAATTACCGCAAGCGGGACTTGAACCCACGACCTCGGAATACCGTTCCGTAGCTCTTCCAACTGAGCTTATTGCGGTCGTGCTTTTCAGTTATCAATTAAGCCACCAGAATCGTCACTCGATTGAGTTTATATATTTTTACGTACAACGCCATCTATCAATCACGACCAACATCCTAGTATAGCATGTCAATTGCAAAATTAATAATTTACATTAGAGCTATTAATTATATTTTCAAATTATTTTTAAATATCCGACAACTATACAAACTACCCTGTGTTATCTTTCGATCGGTGTCGCGACAAACACTTTCCCGCCATTATTTGGTAACATTACACCAATGTTTATTATCTATGGTACAGAATATAACAGATTAACAACAATATAAAGATTAAAGATTTACGGATAGATTAACGCTTGGATAGATTAAATAAAGCTTTTTACGTCTTAATGTGAATTTTAGGGTTTCGTACAAACCCTTATAGGATCACTCCGGTGTCTGTCTGTCTGTCTGTCCGTCTGTCAAACATTTTTTTACTCAGCAACGGCTCAAGGTATCAACTTAAAACTCATACCAAATGTAGATCTATGCGGTCCCTTGCTGCAAAAAATACAATCAACCTTTTACCTCTACGCATTTAAAAGATATAACCGAATTACGACAATTTTTAAGAATTTGCGACTTATGCTAGGGAATCAAAATTCACAGGGTACTTCCCGTTGCCCTAGAGCCTTGAAATTTGGCATAGATCAAGTCTATACAGTGCTGATATAGGGAAAAATCCAAAAACTTATAATTTGTCATCACATCACAATAAAAAAGTGTTCATACTAATACCAACTTATGAAGTTGCTGAAATGTAGGCGATTCCCTGTATTTCAACTACAAAATTAAATTGGTGAGTTGCTTTGAGTATAATTAACTGATTATTTGAATGCAATTACTTATGTTTATATGTCTAGTATGTACGAAACCCTAAGCGTGCGAGTTTGCCTCGCTCTTGACAGGTTTTTTTTTTAACAGCAGAGCGAAATATCTGACAAGTAAGCCGTCGCCATTAAAAATGTGAAGGTTTAAAGACTGTCCAAACAATTGAAAGTTAGTGATTTTTATCAAAAATGGCCGAACGTTATAGCGTGGCGACTACAACAAAGACGCCAAATTAAAAAAATATATAGGTACTTAGTAGCAGTGTCTGATTTTAAATATCGAACGTGAAATCGAAATTTGAAATCATGGCCACAGAAATTGGCATTAAACTTAAAAAAATATTTTTCTTCGGAATGTTAAGAACTTGTTTAAAAAAATATTAATAGCAAGCCACACTAATATGGTGACCATTAATAAAATAATGTTGTTTTATTTTATTTAGTCGCGTCTAAATACTTTCTTATCGCGTATGAGAAAATTATTTTAAGTAAACTCGTAAACTTTTCTAAATTTTACACATAGCACTAAGTCTGTGTTAATCTAAAGATCGTAATTATCAATAGATTATCAAACCTTCAAATGAGCTTTTAAGTAAAAGTTTTAGAGATTATTCGATACAGATAAACAAAACGTTAAGACTACGTAGATTCTACGTTTAGGTTGAAATTAAATACATTATAATTTAAATAAAACTACTTTTTACGGATTTAGACGCGTATATTTGTTTTAAATTTTGGCCCGACGTTTCGGAGACTTTGCAGTCACCATGGTCACGGGTGAGACTGAGCTGTAATGTGTCTTCTACGATCAAATAAACGCAAAACAAATATACGCGTCTAAAT
The DNA here is from genome assembly GCA_916999025.1 of Orgyia antiqua. Classification (NCBI taxonomy): domain Eukaryota; kingdom Metazoa; phylum Arthropoda; class Insecta; order Lepidoptera; family Erebidae; genus Orgyia; species Orgyia antiqua. Next base: position 29,401,862 of record OU779863.1, read on the forward strand.
CCGTAAAAAGTAGTTTTATTTAAACAGATGAGTCGCGCAAGTGTTAGAAAATATTACATTATAATTATTGTCTTGTAGTCTAGTGGTTCATGAGAGAATGTCGTTCAGGAGGTCGTAGGTTCTATACCCGCATGGGATTTGTGATTTATTTCGAATGGTGGTGATATTTATATTGGTCAAACAAATATGTGTACTGCGTCTGGGTATTTTTATGTACTTATGTACTATAATTTAAATAAAACGTTTATCCGTATTCTGGTACCCATAACTCAAGTAAACTAGCGTAGCTTGGGACCAGAGGACATTGTGTGAATTATCCACGAAATATTTATTTATTAACAAAAAGTCAAATTTATTATTTAAGTCTTTCAAAAACAAAATCACTCACAAGTTTTAGCCGTCAGAATAATAAATTCATTATCTAAATTGCTAAACTAACATCTTCAACTACAAACTATTACAATTTTTTTTCTTGCAGCAACGAAAAAACTTGAAAATGTTAAGATCTCTTTTATGAAGCCACATGAGAGCTTAATCTGAAGTACTTTACACAATACTAAGTGGCTATATCATATTAAATTCACACTCCAACGGGTATTCACGTAAATACATGACAATAGGGAATACGCATAATAGATGTTGCGTAATTCATAGAATTTTAAGACCATAACACACTGGTAGAGCGATTTTAAAGCTCGTGACAGTGTAGGCGTCAATTTAGAATTTACACATTAACAAATAATAGATGTTTCTTCTCTTTTCTTTCTTTTATTTTATATTAATCAAAAATTATTAGACATTAGTTTTATAGACATTCTACATGCACAAATAATCTTTTTTAACTAAAAAATGAATATTAATAGTGTCAATAACACAAGCCACCAATGTTATCAGAACTTTCTTATAATAAAAACAATATATTAACACACACAACACATATTTATTAATTTCTCCCACCGATAGGAGGTCACCCCTGGTCGGGTCATGGTAATACCTGAGTGACTACCATGGCCCAGCCAAGAGGCGAGGTGGAACACCGTGGGGCTTAGTGGGTAGTCCGGGTCCGTTTCTGACCTGGGTGTCCCCCACTAAGTGCATAAATGCAATCCCCACGTAAAAAACATATTATGTATTAATTAAATTTGTGAGTATATACTATCGATTATAAAAATTAATATAAATGTTAACACGAAATAGCCAATTAATTAAAATACACCATAGTTATTTTTTTTGTTAAGTTTAGTTGTGTCTTAGAATTGGTATCAATTTTTAATACATGTGCGCCTGAGTAATAAGGTTGCCTACATATTTTTAATTTTTATTTTTTAAAACACTCCCGATGAATAAACGCAGCGTACCGTTTACTCAATGTGAAACGCCTTTACCGTATCAATAAGATTATCTACTTTAGACGGAGGATTAGTCGGACAGACAGACATACCAACACTTACATCTATTGTATATTATTAGTACAACTCACAATAGACATATTGACCACACTTGAATAGAATTAATGTTCTTTGTTGAAGTACTTGTGAATTTATTGAACACCTTACTTATAATATAAGACGCAAGACCTTCTTTGTAGAAGCCGATATATTTTTTTGTGACCCGGCTATTTTGAATCTAAAATGTTTTTATTTTTAAATTCAAATTTTTTTTATGATTTAAATTATTTTTTGTACTTTTTGGCTGACTTTAAATTCGTGACTAATGCACATACCGCGCGCTAATCCAAAAGAAAAAAAAATATAAACAATGACAGTTTTTACCGCTTAAGCGGTAAATAATGTACTGTACTACTACAAATTTAAGGCTCTCGTCCACGTTAAGAGGATACCAAAATAGCTTCGTGCATTTTTCTACGTACGAAGTTTTCATTATTTCTTTAGTTTGAATGGCTAGAGCTCTAATTTTCAAGTATATGTTTTTTCAAGGATCTAGGATCGCATAAACTCAGAAACGCGATTGAGAAAAGTTTTCTCGATAGAAAATCTTAGCGAAACAACCTCTCAAATTTTTTATTTTTTTCATTTGTCGGTTTATTATTGCGTATTAACTAATGAAATAACTTTAAAAACATAAGTAACTATTATATATAGGAACACGTAAATCAGAATTAAAATATATTTAGTAGATTTTGAGTAAACAAAAAAAATATCCCTAATTCTTCATTTTCTGTGCCTACTGGCTGTGTTAATATGTACGTGTCGGCGATGATATACGATAATATTGATGTAGGCCCTTAAGAGAATAGAGCTAGACATCTTGAAGACTAATCTAATCTGTTCTATAATTTCTACGTACACATAGAGATTATTAGAGCGAGAGTAGCAGAGCATGACTACGTAGATTGTAGTGATACTCTAGTTAGAGTATTCTCGCTATGTGTACACGTCGTAGATTGCTCTATCGAAAGTCTCTAGTAGTAGTAAGTCCTACGTAGGTACCAATACTACGTGTAGCTTGTTTTTAACATGCTTTTGTTAGTACGTATCTATCAATGTATTAGTGTATGTAACGAAATCATTGAAAGTAATTTTGTACCCTGTTGTAGTAGTCGGATTGATCTGATATTTTTCAGGGACAAGGACCGATGAGAGTGCAATAATTGCAATTACAAGCAAATTGGAGATAAATCCTCCGAAATGTAGAAAATATTACCTCTAATAATTTCAAAATCCAGCTGGCGAATTTGGATATACTGAATTCCTATGTTTTGTTTTAACTTACGTTTCTTTTAACTTACTCAAGTATAATCGTTTTGTAACTTGTACCTAACTTTATTTACTAAACACTTTTCTCACTCTCCACCCTAATAACGTCCCACTGTTGGCCACGGGTGTCGTTCACTTTGGGAGGAACTATGGTTTACCACGCAAAGCAGGCGTGTTACCAAAGGTTGGTTTCGAGTTATTCATCTCTCACAGAGTTCCGTTTAGCTTTATGCTCGAAGAAGGTTGTGATATAAACAAATACAAGGAAACCATAACAAGGTACCAATTCTACGTACACAACTAAACTTAACTAAAACATGAAAGTTTATTGTGTCAAAATGTATAATAGATATTTGCTATTTCGTTGTACATTATTTATCATAATTAAAACTGTTTGTCTATAATACACGGTTTTTATAATAAGAAAGTTCCGTTAACATTGCCGAACTGTGTTATTGACACTATGAATTTTAATTTTTTAGTTAAGTTTAGTTAAGGGCCTACATCAATATTATCGTATATCATCGGCGACACGTACATATTAACACAGCCAGTAGGCACAGAAAATGAAGAATTAGGGATACTTTTCCTATTTACTCAAAATCTACTAAATATATTTTAATTCTGATTTACGTGTTTCTATATATAATAGTTACTTATGTTTTTAAAGTTATTTCATTACTTAATACGCGATAATAGACCTACAAATGAAAAAAATAAAAAAATTGAGAGGTTGTTTCGCCAAGATTTTCTATCGAGAAAACATTTTTCAATCGCGTTTCTGAGTTTATGCGATCCTAGATCATATATTGAAAAAACATATACTTAAAAATTAGAGCTCTAGCCATTCAATCTAAAGAAACAATGAAAACTTCGTACATAGAAAAATGCACGAATCTATTTTGGTATCCTCTTAAGTTGTGCATGTAGAATCGGTACCATTATAGAGCAATAACATAATTTGATTTCACAAATATTGCTCGTACAAAGAGGTTAGCATATTCCCCTAGTGTTATGAACTAAATGCAATTTATACTAAGTAATAGCTCAAGATTTTATACAAAATATACTCTTTGATCTATTATACATACATCAGTTGATGGAACATGGACAAGATGGCGAAATCTCAGTAATAGGATTCAGTTTCACCTTTGATTCTTCTTTGTAGTCTCGCTCTTGTCAGAGCGGTCGTGGTCACTTTGAGGTATCCGTGTCATTGGTGGAAGTGGACACAATTCTTTGCACAATTTACCGCCATCTCTCCCTATAGCTGGACTGTCTGGTGCACTCTGAAATTTCAGTTCCCACTGCACATTTCACTTGGTCAATCCAGCGCATAGGTGACCTGCCACGCAACCTAGTGACTTCCACTTTTCCCTGTACAATTAATCGCTCTATGGAGTCATTACTCCGCCTTGAGATATGGCCAAAATATTGCAGTATACGTGACTGTACTACGGATGATAAACGCTGTGTAGGTAATACCCAATTCCTGGAGTTTAGATACGTTGGTGCGGAATGCCATCCATGAAATGCCAGGCATCTTCCTCAAGCACCACATCTTTACCTTTAATACAGAACTCTAAATCATTTTTCAGTGTAGAGTTGTTACAATCGGTATTTAGGAAACACAACAAAACTTATCTCCTAAACATAAATGCCACACCCATGACTATTATTATTATCCTATCAACAAATTTTAACATTCACCCTCCATCAATTCCATCAACATTTCGTGACAAACAAACAAAATGTCTTATGTTATGATATAAGATAATAAGAAGAGCTACTTACCACGAGTTCAAATTTTGAGGGATCGAGCTACCGTGTAGTAGCATTTTATCTTGCTTTTGTGATGGGAGCACATAAGTAGGGAGTGTGCTTTTGTTAGATTTCAACAGGATTTTCTTAATTTCGTTTGTATCTACTAAATAATTAAATAAATAAATAAATATTCACGGACATTTTACACAGCGTCCTCTGGGCCCAAACTAAGCGTATATGCTTGTGTTATGGGTACCAGAATATGGATAGAATACATATACTATATTATTTTTGTAAATACGTTCTTATAATACATAGAAACACCCAGACGCAGAACAAACATTAGTATGACATTTTTACAAATGATTGTCCGAGGCGGGAATCGAACCCGCGACCTCATGATCGACAGTCCGTTAACTAAACGAACTTTACTAGTAAATATACATCCATGTAACATTATGTATTAATATGAAGTTATATAGTTATATATAATACCAATTTCTCTCTCTAACTCTTTCTCTCTCCAGCCCATTAACATCTTACTGTTGGGCACGGACCTCCTCCGCTATGGGAGCCCATGTTGGCATAGGATGTATTATCGAAGTTTCCGTCTCTCACGGAGGATATAATTTGTGTAGAATATCCCTTAGCTGGTTTTCACAGCACCCTGGGGAAGAGAATCCTTTTGAAATGACAATACTATAATATAAAAAATATTTTGCGTTGCGTAACCATTATGAATAACAAGTTTTAACAATTTTCGCGAATCTATTTTAGCGAACTTTTAAACCTCCGATAAGTCATTATGAATAAGACCATATCTCATTGTAACTCATTCACTAACACATAGTTGAATTTGTACTTGAAATATGAATCTTTTAATGTCTGAAATAAAAGTGTATTTATTTATTTAATGAGATAATTTTATGATTTACCAGAAATTAATGATAATTTAGTAAATAATCTGATTTTTTGTGTGCAAAATTTTATATCTGTCCGACTAATACAACAAGTAAGCGAAAATCTCTAAATTAATACATATATAGACCGATAGCTACAAAAGAAGCTAATAAAATCGTATAAAAAACAATAAGAGTTTCTTTCCATGTTATATTATCCCCATTATCATATAAATAATGTATGGCACGCACTGCGTCACATCATCCCATACATTTTTCAAGTAAACCTGCAAATTTAATAAAAGCTTTGGTCTCCCCTACTTTTATATATATATCTACCGATATATATGCTTATATTATGTGGCATAGGGCCTCTTTCACGATCTACAAGTAAACCGTTGAGTAGTTACTTTCTAAGTAGCGCTAATTGTCAAGTAAAAGTTACGAGTATCTTTCATCAATTTCACAAACAAAATCTAAGCTCCGAGTAACTACTTACAGGTTAAGTGAATCAAAAACGAACGAAGTGAAACTGCTTTATTTCTGAAATAAATAAGATTAGATTCAGTTACTTACCTACTAACGTTCTTTACAAGTTGTAAGAGGAATTATTACAAATTGCTATCTTTTAATAAATCCGGTAGGTATACATAGTAGATATTAAATAAAAAACAATAATGCTACTCACCTTTTTAGAGATTATTTTATGTTCTATAAAGCTATGCACATGATTCACTGCATCCTTCGATAGGCGAAATCTGACAAAAAAATCTATTTCATCTAAGTCCGTAAAATAATTAACACGCAATTTAAATACACGAATTCTCGGTATTCGAAGAAGTGACGAATTTTCTCATTCATCTAATTGATGATCAAATAAAATAAATCCATTTTTTTTAAATAATGAGAACAAATAAAAACTGTGATGTGGTTTACTTGTTGGTTAAATACGTTAATTGGCAGATAAAGCAGCAAGTAAGTTACCGGCTAGTTTAACCCTTGGTTAGCGCTACTCGAACATTGTGAAATTCAAACATCAACTTAACGGTGACTTCATCTTGCGAGTAGCCTACTTGACACTTTACTTGTAGATCGTGAAAGAGGCCCTATAGTGTAATAAAATAGGGCATTTCTTGCAGTGATATACCTGGTAGATAGATAGATAACTCTTTATTGTACACCAATTTACGTTACAGTAGCTTAGTCTATGTTAACAATAATATAGTACAACAGGCGGTCTTATCCTTATCACATGCTTCGATCTCTTCTAGACAACCATTGGCTGGATTACGATCGGTGGAAGAGAGGGCTTACCTGTTGTAGGGCTTCCAAAAGTGACGTTTAGAATTTGAGAAAACCATAGTTTAATAAAACAGGGTTTCTGTTCTCAATGACATGTCTATTATAAGGCTTGTAAAAGTGATGTCTGTAGTTTGAGAAAACTACTAAGTATGTCACTTGAATGGAGAATACATTATCTTTAATTATTAAAAATCAACGTCGTCATTTTTGTGTGTATGTCCTTAGGTAAGCTTATATCTTCAAAACTACGTAATGGATTTTGATGCGTTTTTTTTAATACATAGAGTGGATCTCTTTTTTGTATAATTTAGTTTGGTTTATAAAATCTACGTGTACGAAATTGCGGGCAACAGTTTGTCTTAATTTATAATAATATGTGGTATAATTTTGACAGACCGTATCATGGCTGTCTATCACGTCTATGTGCGATGGAATAAGCTGAAATATAATTAATTTGATTACTCTATGTAGCGTTTTATTATTTTACAAGAAATAAAGAATGAAAAGGATACAAGAATATTATTTCGTCCCACACAGAGGTTTAGGATCGTCTGTGTGGTGACAGATTAAGAATACAAGTGTCACCACCCCTTTTCCTTCCCTGGGTCCTGTAAAAGCCAGCTAAGGAATATTATACAAAGATATAACATTCTCTATGAGGGATGGAAAACTGAAAATATGCCAACATGCGTGGTCAGCGCGGCAAAGTAGACTATAAAGCTTCCCAAAGTGGAGCAGACCCAAGTTACGTGACCCAGTGGCACGTTAATGAGCTGGAGAGAGAATATTCGATAACATACAAAGCCATGCCGCCTTTGCCAAAGCACTTCAAACTGCCTTCAAAAAAATTAAAAAAAACAGCAATTATATTAAATCGCATTGAAAACTGACCTAAATCGTGTTATACATTAAATGCACCATGAAAATAAAAAAAAACAAACAACAATAGATTAACATGTCAGTCCCTCCATTTTTATATTCATTATTTTCACTATTAATCTGTGCTAAATAAAAGAAAAAAATGTAACAATGAATTTAAAAAAATCTATTTTCAAACATTCTCCGCGGGTGGTATCTATAGTTTGCCCTAGTGTTTTACTTAGTTAGGTAAAAATAACTTTATATTAATATGCATAGGGTTTTATTTTAATTGTAAATAATAACAAAACGTTTTGAAACCCATTGATTCGTGATAGCTACCTAAAAGTAAGTGCTTTGAAAGAAAAGAAAAGAATTGGTAATAAAATCTACTTTTCCACTATTATTGTTCCATTGATTATTTTAAATGAATAAAATAAGATAATAATTAGCTTATCAGTACATAATTCATTCATTTTAATTTGTATGCTTTTGCAATATTCTTGAGTTTAGTAATTTATTTTTAGTCTGATTCATATGGAACGTAATAATTTAATTGCAAAATCCTTCAATTTAATTAGTTCTGGTTTTTAAGAGTTTCATAAAATACATTTAGGTTTTGTAGTCACAGATAAACCGGATGGTTTAAAATTGATGACAAGTAACTTTATGGTAACTTTAGCCTGGCTAAATCGTATTTCATAGAATAATGAAGTTTCATAAGATGTATAGCCTGTATACACACATAGATATATTATCACGCACATTAGTATGTTAGTATTATGTGCGTGAAATATGTATCTCTTTCTCTGATATAGGCTCATATAAAAAAGACTAGCTGCTAAATTACTGTAATAATTATGATGCAAAAGCATCCCAAAAGCGTCAAAGTGAAGAGAGGGCAACGGTAATATTCTCTGAAATACAAGGCTTTCACTGCTTTAGCAAAGCAGTGACCTGACTATTCGGTCGGAAAATATACTGGTAACACCATCTATGATCACAGTACGTAACGAATGCAATGTTCAAAAGAGCTACGTCGTAGCATACAACTTTTTTTTGTTTATTCCAGTTTACTCATAGTTTACGTCGCTAGTACAATATAATCGTACTAGATGGCACTATATACTCTAAATAATTTCATATCAGCTTTTCTTATGTCTTGGGTCTGAGGTAATACCGGACTTAAGAGGATACCAAAATAGCTTCGTGCATTTTTCTATGTACGAAGTTTTCATTGTTTCTTTAGATTGAATGGCTAGAGCTCTAATTTTTAAGTATATGTTTTTTCAATATATGATCTAGGATCGCATGAACTCAGAAACGCGATTGAAAAAAGTTTTCTCGATAGAAAATCTCGGCGAAACAACCTCTCAATTTTTTTATTTTTTTCATTTGTCGGTCTATTATCGCGTATTAACTAATGAAATAACTTTAAAAACATAAGTAACTATTATATATAGAAACACGAATTAAAATATAATAATATTTAGTAGATTTTGAGTAAATAGGAAAAGTATCCCTAATTCTTCATTTTCTGTGCCTACTGGCTGTGTTAATATGTACGTGTCGGCGATGATATACGATAATATTGATGTAGGCCCTTAAGTAGGATCGGACATAGTAAGAAGGCTCAAAAGGACAAAACCTTTTGAGTTACTTTATTGGTAGTGTTAGTGATGTGTAGTGCAGTGTGTCAGTGCTACTTATAAAGAACACATGAACAAAGCGACACCTCCCACGCATAAAGTCTTATCAGTTTTTTACCGAAAATTTGATTTTTAGTTCATTGTGATTACGAATAAAGCTTTTATACATTCCTGAATTAAAAATCTTCAAATTGTTATTAATTAACGAGATTTTGAAACGCACATCGTCGTACCTATTCAAAGTTCCCGCGCATATAGCCCGATCACGAGTAGCGACGATTTGCGTTGTACTATTGGCTCGCGCGAGACCAATCAAGGTTAGTTACCGACGTCGTATGACATTACCGGTACGCGCCGTAAACATGGGACCTGCATTATAAAAATAATTAGATTTTGTTTATGTTTTGTGTTAATTAACCTGTGATAATAGTATTATTGTTATATGATAGCAAAATGAACAACTTACGATCGTCAAGAATTATAAAATTAGCCCTCAATAATTCAAAACATCTTACCTCAATTAATGAATCTCGTCAATCTGGTAAGTTTTGTTTGATATTAATTTAAAAGTATGAAATATTTGCTAAACACTACGCAATTTTAACATAATTTATTTTAATTGATCACAATATCTAAGATTTTTTGTCATTAAGTATTTTACATTTTGTCCAGCGCATAAAGTCGCAATACTATAGTTACGATCCTATGCGTCGTTTATTTTTGAAAGTCAGGGGTCGTAACTGACACTTACCACTTTATGCTCTGGTTTTATTTCAATCTTACTATATACATATAGTCGTATTTAGTACATACGACGATATGCTCCGACCACAATATGAAATAAGACTTTATGCAATAAGATTTAGCTAAATTTGAAGCAAAAAACTGAAATATTTTAACATTGATTGATTGTTTTATTAATGTATTTATAACGTTTTTTTAGAATCACCTGATTTACTTGAAATGGAGCAGTACTGGAATCTGTACGAATCAACGTGCGAAGAATCCCTAATAAGTAACACTAATAATAATGATGCTAGAACAAGCTCCAACGAGGTGAGACAAGCATTAAATATTTTCGAAAAAACACCGATCCCGTCACCTTCAAACGAGCTTTTTGGGGCTGATGACGTTACTCCTGCGATTCCACTTGATAGCAGTTTAATATCATCTTGGGTATCCACTCCTACTGTCACACCGCAACATAGTGATGACTCCAGTTTTGGTTCTTCCGCTTGTTTGTCTGTTTCCAGTACCCCAACTACCAGTCGAAAACGGCATATTCGAAAAGATGATTGGAAGGATATTAAACGAAAATATCTTAAAAATCAGCGTAAAGCATAGCACTTCTTAATACAAGTACAACAATCAACTTAATTAATCGGTCTTAAAAATCTTTAGGAACGTGCATAATGATCTACTTCACTTAAAACCTATCCAATTGTTATTTGGTAACAAAAACAATCTTGTAACTTTTATCACATAATCAGTCATAATAATAATTATCTTAAAGCTTAGATTTAACAGTATTGAAAAAACAACTCAAAATAACTTCTGTAATATTTTAAAGAACTAAAAAAACGTTAGTAAAATACCTTAACTTTTTATAACAAAAATAAAGATTTATAAAAAATTAAGAATGTACAAAAACGAAAATTATGTAAAGGATAATAAATCTAAGAATCGTTAGATGAATCAAGATCAGGATTTTCTTGGCTAATAATATTGCTTGTGTTTGGTAAATTTTCATAATACTTATGATATTCGTGAGGTATTATTCCCCCATGGCATAGACTTTGCAAATCATTATACTTTGCTATTGTTATAGGCAAATAATCTACGTAACACCGATCTAAATTAATTTGAGTTTCATTATTAATTCTACGAGATGAATAAGTCTTTTTGGTTATTAATAAAGTCAAAGAAGTTTCGTTTTCGAAGCTGTATCGATATTTTAGCATATGTGGATCACTAGAAGTAACTTCAACTTCCTTAATTTTATTCCAATTTATCTTTTGCTTGTTACAGTTTTTAACCTAATTGGTTAAAAACTGTAACAAGCAAAAGATTCCCATCAAGCAACTTTTTAAAATTGTAAAAATCCGCGACCCTCATCTCAATAACATTGTAATAGTGTGGGTTAACTTTGGACCATCTCACTAATGCATTAGTGTATGCATATGTGTAGTATAGGAACCACCTGTAGGAAGTTGAAGTTACTTCTAGTGATCCACATATGCTAAAATATCGATACAGCTTTGAAAACGAAACTTCTTTGACTTTATTAATAACCAAAAAGAGTAATTCATCTCGTAGAATTAATAATGAAACTCAAATTAATTTAGATCGGTGTTACGTAGATTATTTGCCTATAACAATAGCAAAGTATAATGATTTGCAAAGTCTATGCCATGGGGGAATAATACCTCACGAATATCATAAGTATTATGAAAATTTACCAAACACAAGCAATATTATTAGCCAAGAAAATCCTGATCTTGATTCATCTAACGATTCTTAGATTTATTATCCTTTACATAATTTTCGTTTTTGTACATTCTTAATCTTCTTATATATAAAAATCAATTGCTGTTCGTTAGTCTCGCTAAAACTCGAGAACGTCTGGGCCGATTTTGGTGATTTTGGTCTTAAAATATTAGTGAAAGGCCAGGGAAGGTTTAAACGGTGACAAAATATATGGGAATCTAAAATTCCACGCGTACGGAGTAGCGGGAATCAGCTAGACTTATATATAAAAATCAATTGCTGTTCGTTAGTCTCGCTAAAACTCGAGAACGTCTGGGCCGATTTTGATGATTTTGGTCTTGAAATATTCGTGGAAGTTCAGGGAAGGTTTAAACGATGACAAAATATATGGGGATTTAAAATTCCACGCGTACGGAGTAGCGAGAATCAACTAGTTTTTTATAAATCTTTATTTTTGTTATAAAAAGTTAAGGTATTTTACTAACGTTTTTTTAGTTCTTTAAAATATTACAGAAGTTATTTTGAGTTGTTTTTTCAATACTGTTAAATCTAAGCTTTAAGATAATTATTATTATGACTGATTATGTGATAAAAGTTACAAGATTGTTTTTGTTACCAAATAACAATTGGATAGGTTTTAAGTGAAGTAGATCATTATGCACGTTCCTAAAGATTTTTAAGACTGATTAATTAAGTTGATTGTTGTACTTGTATTAAGAAGTGCTATGTTTTACGCTGGTATCGCCTGTAAACTTAGATGATTAAAGTTGATTAGAAAAAATTTTCGTTTTAATTGTTGTTAATACTAAGTATTCTATTATATATTAATATTATATTATTTTTATAACCATCTCCTTTAACAAATCACTTAAACTAAACTATATTTATCACCAACAAACATAACATCGTAACACGTCTTGATGGTCATTATTATGTTATCTTACAACGCATAAAGTAGTAACCCGTTGTAACTTTAAGGTACACAAAATATTCACCAGGCATATCGTCGTAAGTCGTCGTATCGTAGTAAGACGCCAGTTTCATCCCAATGCATAAAGTCTTAAGTATGTAATTTTAGCTTTTTTCGCTAATTATATTTTTTTTTATGTAAATAGGTATGAACTAATAAAGTTAAAGAGGTACTTTGAATTTTAAGCCAGATAGGATCTAAATAATTATCACAAATTTTTAGTAATCATGTAAAATATCTTTAAATACCCGTACTGAAAAGTTGCTATAATCTCGATACGCCCTTATGCGTGGGAGGGGTTTAAGTGTCTTCCCCGTAATAGAGACAGTAAGATAGGTGTTAATGGACACTTTCTGAAGTAGATCATAATTAGCAATTTATGTTAGAATTAAATTACTCATTAGTCTGATAGGCTAGATTGTAATGTCTGTGAATAAATAAAAAATAAATAAATATAAATAAATATTCATGGATAAATATCTTTTGTATCTTCAATCTTCTGTATCTTTCTAAAGATGCAGTATATTTTGCCCCAAAAAAGAACGAAAATAAAAATGACTAGTCTAATGATAAGTCTAGTGATTCATGTAACGAACTACCGTTCGAGAGGTCTCGGGTTTGAATACTTTGAATTCCGCACGAAACAATCATTCGTTTAATCTAAAATCATTTGTATATTCTTTATAATTGTCATACAAATCTTTGCACAGTGTCTCGCTCGGTGTTTCTAATGTTTCTATCCTATAAGGATAGAAACATTAGAAACACCGAGCGATAAGCTAAGCTAAGGATAAGGATAACCTTATCCTTACTAATTTACAAATGTGAAATCCAGATGATAACGTGACAAAACTTTGGCGAGCTTATGTGTTAATGTGTGTAACGAAACCATAGTGTGATATAAAAAACAGCAATCTATCGAGGATATTGGAAACTTTTCTTCGTTAAGGTTTAATTTTTAAATTTCACGCGTACGAAGTCGCGGGCAACAGCTAGTGTATTATAATTATAATACACTAGCTGTTGCCCGCGACTTCGTTACTACTACTTTTCTTTTATAAATACATAATTATGTATTTATAAAAGAAAAGTAGTTTATGTGGTATATCCGTATTCTGGTAGCAGTTTATCACAAGCATATATTAGGGTTTTATAAATATCTTACTATATATATATTTATATGTTACTATATTTAAAGTTTATATGTGTATATTTTTTATGTATTTTTATATGTAAGTGTGTTTATAGTTATTTAATTATGTATGTATATGTCACAGGTATTATGTAGGTATGTGTGTATTTAAAATTAAATTAAAAGGTAAAGAAAAATTTCATCATCACAATTAGCCAAATTTTTCTTTCCTATCATCCATCCAAAGGTTGTCTGGAAGAGATCGCAACTTGCGATAAGACCGCCTATTGTACTTATCTAGAGAAATTCTAAAATTGTATATTATTAATTACCCACTGTAATATTGTTAAGATTTACAATAAAGAGTATTCTATTCTATTCTATATAAACTTAGCTTGGGACTGACGTTGTGTAAAAGGTCAATAAAAAGAAGTGTGTTTTCTAAGTGTTTTTATTTACATCAAGTACTAAGGTGACATTGTTCATTTATTTAGTGTCCTTCATCGATAGTCATAGTCATAGTCTCGGGTTCATACTCATGATCGATGTATCTATTCTTCAATATATGTTTGTACACGAACGCTGACTTCCTGGGAGTGCGGGGACGAGCTGGATCCTCGAAGTCTACGTGGTATAGGCCAAAACGTTCTCTGGGAAAATATAACATAAAGTAGGTAATGTAGAAAAAAGTGTATTTTATACTTTTTCTAATTTCTAATTAGTGCAAGTATTGCTTACATCTGTAAGAAGCTATAAATAAATAAAGTGTCAATTATGCACGCAAGCAATTTACAAAACTATTTCTTTAATTGCTACTCACAAAAGCTTTCAAAATTTCTCTTTGTTAACATTATTTTGAATTTAATGTCAACATCTGAATTTTCCAACAAAAGAGAATAATAACTATTTTTTTATTAATAATTTGTTTAGTACAAAAACTAAATGCACGCCGGAAAAACCAGAATATTTTTTTAAATTATTACATTGTCATCGGTACTTAATACATGTGCAAAATTTCAGATCAATCCGACTACTGCAAGTGGGTGAAAAACGATTTCTAAGATTCCGTTACATAGATTAATACTAGTGTTGCCCAAATGCAAGAACAAGACGAGACTTAGCCAGTCTTGGTCTTGGTCTTGCGCCAATACACCTGGTCTTGGTCTTGGTCTTGGTCTTGCGCTCCCAGTCTTGGTCTTGGTCTTGCAGCAAGAGTCTTGCAAGTCTTGCAATTACCTATTAGACTATTGCTATTTATTAAAGTTTACTTTAGATCTTAGAAAAACGTATTAGAATTGGAACATTGTGAGCTTGAATTAACATAGCCATAGTAAAGAACAATCAGATTAATAAATGTCTGAAGATTTGATGAGAAATTCGAAAAATTAACTGCCACATGGTGATCAACTGAGCTATATGCCGTTTTCCATGGGAGTAACTGTTTCTTAATAAACATTTACGCTTTATAAGCTTACATTGTGCTAAAACATGTAAAAAACAAATTAATTAGAATAACTTGACTGTATTTTAAAGGACAATATCTGTCTAGAATTATATGAAATTTAATAAAAGAGTTTTACGATTTATCATTTATTTTAATAAAAAATAAAATACAACACAAATCAAATAACATAACAGTACACAACAGCTTTGTCATTAGGTTCTGTTACTTTATATCAATTCTTTTGACTATAACTAGTATTCCTTGCATAAAATTAGGATTAAAAATTAAGTTTTTTATACAGTTTTGATACAGTTTTTTGCGTCTCATAGAATTCCTAAGCGTATCTATACACCGAACTGTTATACCTAACTACTCCGTGAAATAGCGCTAAGTCCTAGCTGCAAGACGCAAGAGTCTTGCCGGATTAGTCTTGTTCTTGCTCAAGTCTTGCACGGTCAGTCTTGGTCTTGGTCTTGCTAAAAATACGCGGTCTTGTTCTTGGTCTTGGTCTTGCAAAAATGCAAGAACAAGACCAAGACTGCAAGACCAAGACTGAATTTGGGCAACACTAATTAATACTTAGAAAGATTAAAACATTCGAAACTAGTTTATTAGCTTCGAAAGTTTTAATTGGTTCGCACATTTAAAAGCACACCTAAACTGAATAAATACTTTTGGATCATCAAACAGCAGAAAAAATGTACTTACGTGTATCCTTGCATCCATTCAAAGTTATCCATCAAACTCCAAGCCATATAACCCTTCAACTTAACACCAGCGTCTAAGCTGTCCAGGACACTCTCTAGCATGTTTCTGTAGTACAGGATCCTGTCATCATCCATCAGGTCTCTGTCAGGGGCGACAGACCAGCCGTTCTCAGTGATGTAGAATATAGGATCGTTGTATCTCTTTTGTAGGTAGGTTAAGGAGTCATAAATACTGTTGGGAGCCATCTGAAAATAAAAATAATTTGCTTCTATACTTATTAAAAAACAAAGTATTTATTTTTGTATGTATGTCCCTATGTGAGCTTTTGTCTTCAAAACTACACCATGGATTTTGATGACGCAGCATACTAATACATCATTATGCTGTGTCTGAGTTAAAGTTTATTCTATGGTCTATCTTTATGGTCAATGTAAAATTGAAATGAAATATGGGTAAAATTTAAATTTCAGATCAATCCGACTACTGCAAGTCTGTGAAAATCACTTTCAAAGATTTGGTAACGGTAGCATCGACAAAAAATTTGACAGAGAAATTCACAGCGAAGTAAGAGTTTTTTTGGTGGGAAACCTTAAACCTTGAGTAGCTTTTATTTCTCAAGTATTTGAAAGATTTTGCGATTTTCTCAGGTATATGTACTTCAGGTACGTGTATCTTTTCATTATGGTATAAGTATATTGTGACTGCTATCTACGATAACAAAGATAGACGGTGTGGTAAATCCACAATATTATAACAAATATTTGGGATTTCATTCAAGATTCGGATCAACCGTCAAAGGCTCAATATACAAAACAATATCTGGACATTAAGTTATCTGGACGTTTTGGAAAGAAAAAATTGCATTTTAGGTACATATATCCATCCATCACCCTTTCTTCGTCTAGGTACTATTGGACATAGGCCTACCCCAAATAACGCCACAGTATGCGGCCCTGGGTCGCTTGCATTCAGTGATGTACTAATTTACTTTCCTTAGAAATCAAACAACATACCGCTAACCACGGCGAAGCAGCAACAGGCCAATCATCAGGTACATAAGTGCCAACATCTTCATCATCTTCCAAGGAAGGAACAGGTACAGCAGTTTTATGTTCAGTAGCAGAGACCAGCACACTTGTATAATGATTCACACCAAAGAAGTCTGCAGCACCTAACGCCCAAGCCTTTTCTTCTTCAGTAAATTCTGGCAGACGAGACCAGGGATAGCCTTGTGCAGCGCTCTTTGCAGCTATCTTCTCTGAGATTTCTTTAGGGAAACCACCTTCAGTTGAGAATACTGGTTCGATGTATAAACCCCACTGAAATATTAAATTTTGTATAACATCGCCATTCAAAAAATACGTTTGCAAAATTATAGCAAAAAGATTTTCGTAAAGGTCTCCTTTTGCCGTAAGATTGTCTTAATATAGACACTAAGCCTCCTATAGTATATTTTGTCTATTGCTCCACATTTATTACCTGTTTATATTCAAACAGTTTAAGCCCCATGAAAATTATACAAAACATAACCTGAGATAGGCAAATGCTCTCGGTTATTCCTTGGCGGGTTATTATACCACGAAGAGAAGGAAAATGATGATTCTACATCATTACATTTCATAAAGTAAGCAGTAATATATTTTTTACTTACATCGCCCTGCCTCTTAATTTCCGCAGCATATTCGTCTTCAGCAGAGTCGGTAAGTGGTGCATACCAAGTTATACTGTGTGTAATACCACACTGTCCACCTTGTGTTGGCTTGAAGTCATTGTTGTACGCGTGGTAAGCGTTAGCGTGAGCAAGTACCAAGTGTTTAGCACACAAGTATGTACCAACAGCAGTGGAGTTCAGAATAGGGGCCATAGTGTTTGAGCCGTATCCTTGATAACAGACTTCTCTTGGTTCATTAAAGGTAATCCAGTACTTGACTCTATCACCGAAATTCTCATAAGCAACTCTCGCGTAGTCTTCGAACCAGTCAGCAATCAGAGGATTGGAGAAACCTCCTAGTTCTTGTAGTTTTTGTGGCAGGTCCCAGTGGTAGAGAGTGATCATTGGCTCAATGTTGTATTTTAGCATTTCATCGATCAGATTATTGTAATATTCGATCCCTGCTGGATTGATCTCGTTAGCGAAACCTGTTGGCAAGATTCTTGCCCAGGAGAGTGAGAAGCGATACGCATCCAGACCTAACTCTCTCATCATCTCCACATCACGCTTGTAGTTGTGGTAGGAGTCACCAGCCATATCACCATTGCTCATATCCTTAATTACAGTAGGGTTGGTGTGAGTCATATAGTCCCAGATATTTTCTCCTTTTCCTGTTCATAAAACATGTCTAATTAAATAAATAAACTGTACCGACATTATTTTTATATTAATGCGCTTTTATAAGCTTTACTCATATCTTTAAAATTATTTTTCATTCATTCTGTTATTCATTCTGTTATAAACATCGAATTAATTTGAAATATTGTACTTCTAAGTATTAAGGGCTGATGACAATACTTTATTAAAAATAAATCAGGAATTTTAATAGTCCACGCACATTGCAACGTGTTTCTAATTAGTTTTTTTATTATGTATCTAGTTTTTAAAGTATTTCACTTACCATCTTCGTTCCAAGCGCCTTCAACTTGGTAAGAAGCAGTTGCACATCCAAAAATGAAGTCTTCTGGGAATGTTCTGTGCTGTTTCACAGACACACCATGACTGGCCACGATCGCCAAACTATGAAAATATTAGCATAAATAATTTTATTTATATCGTCTGCCAAACATTTCCATTGCCTACGAACTGATACCGTATAAGGAAATTATGTCTCTACTGTATTATTGATCAGATTTGATCTAAGCTTTGAGTTTTTATAGTTATTAATTACCAGCAGTTGCCCGGAACTTCGTACGCGTGGAATTTAGAAACCAACCCTTAACGTATACAAAAAGCCATCCTACCACTTCATCATTTAAAAAAACCGCATCAATATCCGTTTCGTAGCTTTGAAGGTATAAGCTCACATAAGGACAAACATACATTCAAAAATAGATAGTAGCCGATTCTCAGACCTACTGAATACGAATATAAAATTTGGTAAAAATCGGTAAAGCCGTTTCGGTGGAGTACGGTAACTAACATTGTGACATGGAAATTACCATATATATATAAAACCATTTAAATATTAGAAAATATACATGGTATGTGTATATAAATATATTACTGTATTGTATTGTATTGTATTGTATTGTATTGATGGTACATACAAAAACAACAACCTTGTTTTATAATGTTGACGGGCTTCGTGGCGTAGTGGTTCATGTTCTGGACTGCCGTTCACAAGGTCGCGGGTTCGATTCCCGCTTGGGACAATCATTTGTGTGATATTCATAAATATCATACAAATGTTTGTACTACGTCTGGGTGTTTTCTATGTATTATAAGTATGTATTTACAAAAGAAAAGTAGTTTATGTATTATTTCCGTATTTTGGTACCCATAACACAAGCTTAATAAGCTTAGCTTGGGACCAGAGGACGTTGTGTTAAATGTCCATGAATATTTATTATTGATTTATTATTTATAATGAGTAAAGATTACATAAGTAATGGTTTTGAATTTTTAACTTTTTCTTTACCAAAAAAAGAGAGGAAAAAAACTAAACTTTTTTTTATTATTTTAACTATATAATATAGGACTCTACTTTTCAAATGATTTTTTTATTTTTTTTTATTAAAAAGTTAGTAGTCGTTTCGTTAGTCGCTTAATTCCCTAGATATACAATATTGAACATACCTTAGTGCTAGTAGGATCTTCATGGTAGACTGCTGTCCTCACTTCAGCTAAGTATATGCTTATATACTTGTATTACATAAGTTGATATCTCAAAACATCTTAGATTAGACAAGAATCACTTTAGTTAATCTGTTTTGACAAGAATATTAACCTAGCTTTGAATACAAAGATAGTTTTCAAAATCTATCAGATATAGCTGTCATAAATTCTATAAATGGATTTAGGTACAAAGTTTAATATTTAAATTGATCAATAATTTGCATAAAACTAAAAAAAAACACATTTAAGAACTCTGTACGTTTTAGTACATTACGATATTAGTGCGTAAAGATGGTTATAACATGCGAGGCGGAATTTCAGCCCTAGCTGAAGGCGACCGTACCATTATCTATGCAACATAAGGCAACGTTACGTAACGTACGGCTATAGAATTGATCGAACACCATATAATCGTAATATGTGTCTATCGTATCCCGTCGAGCAATAAAATGAAAACGAAATTCCAATTATTTTATAATAATTTGGAAAGCATGCTTAATGCGTATTCATTACGTACCAATAAAAAAATTATTATCTGTGGAGACTTTAACATAGACATATTAAAAAACAGTCTGTATTCTAAAGAATTTATTCTGCTTCTCAAAAGATTTAATTTGAAACATGCTTTCAATACACCTACACGTCCTAGTAGTGGGTCATGTATCGATAATATTCTCTATAACATTCGCGGCTGTAAAAGTGAAATACTTGAGCTAGCTGTATCGGACCATACAGCTCAATTCATTAAATGCCCTGTTAAAAAAACATGCAGACTTGAGTACTGGTTTGTTTTTAAACGAGACTACTCAAAAACAAACATGGAAAAGTTTAAGGAATGCCTTAGTAATATTAGTTTTACAGACATTTATGAAGAAGAGAATGGTGCCAGGGCTTTTAATAAATTTCATGAATTATTTAGACTGTTTTATGACCTATGTTTTCCTAATATTAAGATAAAAATAAATAATAAAGTTAAACCGAAATGGATTAGTAATGGTGTTAGAGTGTGCAGTATGAAAAAAAGAAAGTTATTATGGGCCTATAGATTGAATCCTGACAAACGAAAAAAAGAAGCTTTTAAATGTTTCTCGAAACGTTTTAAAAAGGTGATTCACCTTACTAAGAAATCACAAAATAATTGCCACATCGAAAAGTCTGAAAACAAATCCAGAGCAACATGGCAAATTATAAATAACAAAAAACATAATTTTCCTCGGGAAGACATTACGTTTATTTTGGATTCTAATGGTAAAAAGGTGTCGGAATCACATAAAATTGCAGAATGCTTTAATAATTATTATGTTAATCAACCAAAACTTGCTCATGCCCAGTGGAAGTCACACGCAATATTTAATAGTAGTCCCTCTTCAATGTATATGTCACCAACAATCCCACAAGACATTCATGAAATTATCCAAAGTCTAAGGAACACATACAGTACTGGATATGATAATATAAACACAAAGATTGTAAAATTCGTGTCGAAAATCATTGCACCGGTATTAAGTTATTTGTTGAATTTATGCATCTTACAAGGTACTTTTCCGGAGAGCCTAAAAATTTCCATAATTACACCAATATTTAAAAAAAAAATGTAAGGATGATATGTCATGTTATAGACCTATTGCACTTGTTCCCATATTTTCAAAGATTTTTGAAAAGGTTATCTATAATTCAATAAACACGTATTTTGAAGAACGTTATTTATTTGCCGACGAACAGAAAGGATTTCGCAAAAATAAATGTATTAATAAGGCTATTTATGACTTTTTAAAAATAATTATCTCTAAAGTTGACATCAAATCACCAGTATATGCGTTTTACATGGACATGACTAAGGCATTTGACTATGTAGACCACTCCATATTATTAACAAAACTATATAAGTATGGTATCAGAGGAAACTTGATAGATCTAATCCAATCTTACCTGTGTGGACGGAAACAGGCTACAAGAGTTAGTAAAGTATGTCATGAGACAAAAACTGAATGCCATTATGACTCTGATCTTAAAACTGTGCTGCTGGGAGTTCCACAGGGGAGCGTTCTCGGCCCTTTATTATTTCTTATATACATTAACGATCTCCCTACAGCAACAACATACCCAATGGTTATGTTCGCTGATGACAGTACCATCATATTTAATAACAAAATATCATCCTCATTGGAATCAGATATAAATAATAATATTAAATCAGTAATAAATTGGCTGGAACTAAATAAGTTAATAATAAATTTGGACAAAACAATGATTATGACGTTTGGACAAAGAATTAATAAAGAAATGACATTTAATATAAATTATAATAACACACAAATCAAGGAAACTACAGTGACAAAATTTCTTGGACTTTTCATAGAAAATTCCTTGACATGGAGTACACAAATTGATAAATTGTGTAAACGACTGAGCCAACATGCCTATGCTCTAAAGATACTAAATAGAACCGTAAGTAGAAAAGCAGTGCTTACAGCATATCATGGATTAGTCGCCTCTGTGTTACGATATGGCATAATATTTTGGGGAAATGCTGTGGGTAAAGATATGGTACTTAAAGCTCAAAAGCGCTGCATTCGGGCTATTTCGAATATAAAACCCAGAGACAGCTGCAAATCACACTTTAAAAAACTTGACATTTTAACAGTGCCTTGCATCTACATTTATGAGGTAGCATTATTTGTAAGAAATAACTTGGCGGAGTTTACCTCTGTTGTTAGTGCCCGCAGATGTGACAAATTATATGTAATGAAAGGTAAAACCACGTTGCTCCAAAAAAGCATAGTTGCCATGGGACCAAAAGTATATAATAAATTGCCGAAAACAATAAGATTGTTAGAAAGTTTAAATAAGTTTAAAATCGAGCTCAAAAAATTTCTGTTAAATAAATGTTATTATTCCATTGAACAATTTCTTAATGACCAAACTGATTAACATTGTATGCATTGTATGACATTTAGCTTCTTATTTTTGACATTATTTTACTATTAATTTGACAATTGTTTAAAAAAAAAATTATAATAGTGTTTAAATTTGTATATTGTATGACATTTAGCTTCTGTTTTTGACATTAGGTACTATTTATTTGACTATTGTTTAAAAGAATGATTATTATTAGTGCTTATATTTGTACGCCATATTTTGGCAGGACATAGCAGAAATTACATTATTATTTAATACCATATTTATACCTATGTACACAAATAAATAAATTTGATTTGATTTGATTTGATTTGACGTTATTAGTATCGAGCAATAAACGGTAAAAAAAACATGTTTGTTGTATGGGAGCGCCCCTTAAATATTTATTTTATTTTATTTTTAGTATTTGTTGTTATAGCGGCAATAGAAATACATCATCTGTGAAAATTTCAACTGTCTAGCTATCACCGTTCTTGAGATACAGCCTGGTGACAGACGGACGGACAGCGAAGTCTCAGTAATAGGGTACCGTTTTTACCCTTTGGGTACGGAACCCTAAAAAAATACATTTAAGAACTCTGTACGTTTTAGTACATTACGATATTAGTGCGTAAAGATGGTTATAACATGCGAGGCGGAATTTCAGCGCGAGCCGAAGGCGAGGGCGTAATTGAGCCGAGCATGTTATAACCAATACGCACGTATATCGTACGACGTTTTTTAACACATTTGCGAGGAAACAGAAAAAAAAACATTTAATAAACTCAATCTGTGAATGCACACTGTTACTTTCCCGCGATTTTAACAGCGCGCTAGCGCTGCCTACTGACTGGCGCCGCGCGGCGATTAGTTCGAAATTTGAATAGTAACAGCGCGCTGCTCGAGTCGTGCGGCGGCGATCAGTTCCATATTTGAAATGGCAAATAATACTGTTATGAAATTTGTATGGACTATAACTTAACTATTTGCTTTGGTAAGACACGCGTTTTGTATGACCCGGTTTATATATTTAAAACCGGTGGAATTACATCAGCTTTACGAGCAAGGGTGTTAAAAAAATTGTATTGTCATCGGTCCGTAATGTAATACGTGTGCAATATTCCAGATCAATCCGAATATTTCACAGTAATATTCGCTTGTAAGATTTCGTTACGTTTATACTAATATTATTAGGCTGAAGAGTTTGTTTGTTTGAACTAGCTAATCTCAAGAACCTTAGATCCGATTTAAAAAATCTTTCAATGTTGGTAGAACATTAATCATTCAGCCTTCCTCGATAAATGTTCTATTAAATGTTAATTATGGCCCCCTGGTTTCCTGTTTAATGTTGCTTGTATCACCACCATACGTCTGCTAAACAATGCCACTGCTGGTGTAATAAGAGTTCTTCTTGATCTGCTGATCTTTTAGTCGCTTCTTACCTTAGAGCGTTAATCCCGCTAAAGTTGAAAAAAATGTACAAGAGCAACGCTCATACTCATTGTGTACGGACACTGGCCTGTCTTAATAGTCTTGAACAGGCCTCACGGTTTAGTGGTTTATGTAACGGACTGCCGTTCACGAGGTCGCGCATTCGATTTGTCTGATATTTATAATTGTCATACAACTTGTGGACTGCATCTGAGCGTTTTCTATGTATTCTAAGTATGTATTTACATTGGCTCAATTCAGACTGACTCCAATCTTGATTGGAGTATGTTATAACTATTGTTATAACATACTCCAATTAAGATTGGAGTCAGTATATAGTATAGTAGAGAAATATCTCTACTATCTTTTTCCTTCTATATATACCATAGGTATATATTTTTACCATATCACCATACCGTTTACACTACATAAACACGAAAAACTTTATTCCGAAAGTCACAAATACGAATTTCAAAACACCGATTGTCATAAATTCCGAATGGTACTGAATTAAATATTTTGTTTCGAATAAAAATCTATCATTTTGTTTCCCTTAACCTGACCGAAGTGATTTATCAATAATACAAGGGATTCGCAGCATGCAATCAAGGATACACCATACAAGCATGCAACATTGAAGCAGGCATGCAACATACAAGCAGGTATGCAGCATGCAAGCAGGCATGCAATAGGCGAGCAGGCAGGCAATCTGTCTAGGGTAGGGCAAATAAGACTACGTGAGGTCGGTGTTCCAGCGATTCGTTTCAGTCACAAAATTTTGAGGCCCAACATGTTGACCTTTAGTTTATTCGAAAAGTAGGTATTGAAAATAGGAATGTCGTTTTTCGAAACGAGAACTCTTAGAGCATTTCACTCTTCGGACAAATCAAAATCGGAAAAGCAACAAATCCGACTCACAACTTTCGGTAAAATGATCTTTGTGATTTTTGTTACTAGACATTAAAATTTTTCGGTATTATGAATTTCGGAATTTTGAAAATCGGAATTTTAAAATTCGGAAAATAATTTTTCGGAATATTTGTGTATTCCCCTCCATACTACCAATTTACTATTTAAACTTCCTTCTCTAAACAGATGGAGATAGTGCCTATTTTGAAACTCCGAGGTAAGAAGTTAAGAGCCCCCTTTGCCTCCTTGTACCAACGCCCATGGGAGGCACACGGCACGGGCAGCCCCACACGGCACAATTTTCAAGTACATATCATTCTTATCACAGTGCATTTCTTGATTGATCTATCATCTTAAGTGTGTGATAACTTTGGCAAAATAGTATAAACAAAATTGACGCATTTTATTTACTGGAACTATCTGATATTATGTGATAACACTTTATCGTGATTGAGATATAAGTATTAATCCTACTTCCTACTAATATTATAAAGGCGAAAGTTTGTATGTATGGATGTTTGTTACTCTTTCACGTAAAAACTACTGAATGGATTTGAATGAAACTTTACCACAATATAGCTTATACATCAGAATAACACATAGGCTACAAATTGGCTGGATCGATTTTGATGAAATTTTATTTTATACAGAATTGTATGGCAAAACAACGTTTGCCGGGGCAGCTAGTATTATATAAGCCGGCGTCAAATCGTACATGGGTGTTTGAAATACCCTCTTGGTGTACGCTTAGTTCACCATGGGTATTGGGAGATGTGTTTAAAGGTTAGTCCGTGAGCAGTATAGGCAAATTGTGGTAATAATTACGCAAAAAATCCTCAATTAACGTTGATAAGAAAGTGACTGTGTCGTGGTCCAATAATCCACCATAGCAGATACATTAGAAACGTTAGTCTCAGGATTAATTCCCATTAATCCTGAGACTAACGTTTCTAATGTAGCTGCTAATAGGCACCACCATGGTCCGATAGTGCTGAAGGAGATATTAAAAAGTCCCCTTTTTAATATCTCCTTCAGCACTATCGGACCATGGTGGTGCCTTGACTCTTAACATGACCTGAAAAAGGTGCACCCCACTTATTTATTTAAACTAATTTAACTATTGGTATGTTTAATTTCGAAACCACCTCTTGCACGATGCTCTAAATTACAATAAAGAAGTTTTAGTACCTAGCTCTATAACCATACATCTTTGAACTCTTTACCTATATAATTCACTGTCGCAATTCATGTAAACTCCTCAGAAATAGGTCTAATAATTGTACTACACTGACCAGTCGTGCTTATTTTTATTAATTAACTAGCAGTGCCCGCGAATTCGTACGCGTGGAATTTAGAAACAAAAAATTAAATGAACTAACAATAACGCCATTTTATAGCTAATTATTAAATCGTCCGTTTGGTGTTCTTTTTTTGCACAATGCACGATTTGAGCAGCGAAACGACCGTATGCCGACGCCGACGCCTATAAAATCCAATTTATCACCGATGCGTCGGGATTTGAGCAGCGTAACGACCATACGCCGACGCCGATGCCGATGCCGACGCCGACGCCTATAAACACCAACTCAGCACCGATACGTATGTCGGGATTTGAGCAGCGTAACGACCATACACCGACGCCGATGCCGATGCCGATGCCGATGCCGATGCCGATGCCGATGCCGACGCCGACGCCTACAAACATCCACTCAGCACCGATTACGTCGAGATTTGAGCAGCGTAACGACCATACGCCGACGCCGACGCCTATAAAAACCAACTCAACACCGATACGTCGGGGATTGAGCAGCGTAACGACCTGTAAGCTATATTATTGGAAAGTTTCATGAAAATCTATCCAGCAGTCTTTACGTGAAAGAACCACAAACATCCTTACATTCATACATCCAACATTAACCAAACATGAAAACATTGGACTATGGATAGAAGACCGAGGAAACGTTCGCGTTGCTCAGCCAACAGTTTAAGTATTTTATTTTGCCGCGCGTAATTCTTTTTTCGTCATATCTCCTAAGATATTCATTTAAATTGTATGCTTTAAAAAGCAGTTATAATCTATATTAAATGCGTAAGCTAACTAAGGTATTTTGAAAACACCCTATTAAATTTGATAATTTTTTTGACGTTCTTATGGGTACAGCAGGTTTTCCTTAAAATATATATGGCCTCGCGGACTATTTTAAAGATCTATAGGTGACAAAAAAATTCTCCATACATTACTTTGTTGTAACTCACATGGATAAGGCAGCGTTTTCATTTAAAGCTCGCGCGCGTGACTATTTTCCCCGTTTCTTGCAACATTTTACACTGATGGTTCGCTTCTATTCGTTGCAGCGTGATGTTATATAGCCTTCCTCGATAAATGTACTATCCAACACTGAAAGAATTTTTCTAATCGGGCCAGCGGATCCTGAGATTACCGCGTTTAAACAAACAAACAAACAAACTCTTTCCCTTTATAATCTAATATTGGAAACATGTCACACAAAGATTTTGGTTGCATTTCCTTACATCATACTCCTGCCGTGTACGGAAACCCTGAAAGCTTTCACCTCTAACTTTAATATCGCTTCCAATGCCTAGACGAGTGCGATACAGCGAATGATATTGACAACAAGTTTGTAGAAACTGTGCATAAGGTTGACTCGATATATTTTAGGACCCACCGTACTCCTAAAACCGGTAAACTCTTAGACTTCGACATCCCGGACGGATCATCAGCCTGTACGAGATCAGATTGGCTCTCAAGCAGCTTAAGAACAGCAAAGCACCGGGCGATGATGGAATCACAATGTGGAGCGACGATATTGTTAAGTTTTCGGGGAATTATTGGATGCAAGTGGCACAAGAGCGCACGTTGTGGAGTTCTATAGGAGAGGCCTAAGTGGATGAAGAAAGGCTGATGAATGGATTGTATGTGAATGACACTGAGTCACAGGTTGTGATGCTTTTAGGGTGAGAGATATGTCCCACACTTGACTGAAAATAACTGATGGATGATGCCAACAAGCTGAGAACAATTTGTCACCACCAGAGGAACAGATTTTTGTGAAATGGAACCTACTGAAATCCAGACTTACAACACCAAAAAGCAGCTGAAGGAGTAGTGGTAGAAGCTGACTCCCATAATAAAAAAAAATGGACGGACCTCCTCAACACGCCTGTCATGCTTTTTTCGTTGGCCGGCACTTTAACTTTTGGGGCGAAATTGAATATTGTCCAAGTAGCTTTCTTTTATTATTTGCCATCGTTGATTATATCGAACGCTACGTCAGATCATTTAGATAGCACAACACTAACTGGCTAGTATCGGGTCGCCAGCTGCCTGTTGGGAGGGCCGGCCGAAATAGGCCCACTGCCGCACTCAGCGGACGTTTTTCACCGTCAGTGCGTGGTAGGTCTATAAAAGCCTGCCGTTCTGTTTTAATGGAGAACACCTACAAATTATGACCATAAATGAAATATATATTTGTCTCTGTCGTACTTATACAAACACCTGAGATAATGGTTTCGCACAGGCGAGAGGGACAAAGGTTTCTTCATCCGCACTAGCTGAAGTATCGCTGCGGGCCGATATCGGCCTGTTACGCAGTGAACGTGTTAAAATAATTATACGATTACTTCTCAGTAAGTTTCATGTGTTCTGACGATATCGTCAAATATGCCGGGGACCGCTGGGCGTTGTGGCGTTCTATGGGAGAGGCCTATGACCAGCAGTGGACGGAGAACGGTTATGGTTGGATGGATGGTAGTTTCATATACTAAAACAGTGGTAGGGGAAAACTTTCGATATTTCCAAAGAGCATAACTTTATTCTATTAAAATAATTCTTTTATGAAAAATTTATTTTTATTTTGAAGAGGTTTGTTTTCAGTTTTCCTTTTATTCACTAAAAGTTTTTATCGCTTTCTAGTTTCTATCTCATTTAGTGAAAGTGACGGTATCGTCAGATTTAAGTAGTAAATCGGAACTACAGGTATAGGTAGACTTAGAGTTATGCGTTATGAAAAAGGGAAGACTTAGGTATTCGGATTTATGACCTTCGGTAAAATGTTTGTCGTGATTGTGGTCGTGATTTTGAATAATAGACATTACAATTTTTCGGTATTATGAAATTCGGACTTTTGAAAATCGGAATTTCAAAATTTGGACTAAAGTTTTTCGGAAATTTAGGGTGTTCCCCTTAGGTACGTTCACATATTCCCTCGGCTTTTCGACTCATTTTTTGTTTTTCATACTAATTTGAATGAAAATAACATGCTTAAAGAATAATCTTTATTAACTTGTATAAAAACCTATGTCATACATTAATGTTCTTCATCGATAGTCATAGTCATAGTGTCAGGTTCATAGTCATGATCGATGTATCTATTCTTCAATATATGTTTGTACACGAACGCTGACTTCCTGGGAGTGCGGGGACGAGCTGGATCCTCGAAGTCTACGTGGTATAGGCCAAAACGTTCTCTGGGAAAATAAAACATAAAGATTTAAAAAGCAGCCTGATATGCTATGTTTTTCGTGAAGTTTTATTACTGTTTTTATTCATTTATTTAACAATTTTATACCGTGGAACTTTAGTTAGTTTAATTATAGGTTGTTGGGGTCTCTATATTTGTAACTAGCTTTTACCCGCGACTCCATCCGCGTGGTATTTAGAAAATTTTCCCCGTTTTTGCAACATTTTTCACTACTGCTTCGCTTCTACTGGTCGCTGCGTGATGTTAAGATGCCTAAAGCATTTCTCGATAAATGCCCTATCTAACACTGAAAGAATTTTTCAAATCGGTCCCGTGGTTCTTGAGATTAGCGCGTTTAAACAAACAAACAGACTCTTCAGCTTTTTAATATTAGTATAGATATCTGCGTGTAGACCCGCGAGAAAAGATCGTGATAAAATATTTACCATGGGTGTGTTGGGAGACAGATAACAATTTATTACTGATTTAAAACTGTCGCGATTTGAACTCATAATTGTTAAATATAGCACGTCCATAAGCGCGTTAATAATCTAATATATAAAATTCACGTGTCACAGTGTTAGTTACCGTACTCCTCCGAAACGGCTTGACCGATTCTTCTCAAATTTTACATACATATTCAGTAGGTCTGAGAATCGGCCAACATCTATTTTTCAAACCTTTTAGGTTTTTTTTAGTATGGCAAAACAACGTTTGCCGGGTCAGCTAGTTTTATTATAAACGCACACTACCTTTGTCCCGTCATTTCAACCGAGTTGCACCGATCCGACGTGGTCAACCCGAAACCAATTATTAACATGATCAAGATGACAAGACCTGCTATATTTAACAATTATAAACTATTTATAAAATTAAACTTAATAGGTATGTATTTCTTTAGAACAGACACTTTGATTTTGATTATGTACAAATTTCGGGGTGGATTGTTATAGGTATAATAATATTATATACTCCGACCAAACATAAAAATTCCATTTTTTATTATTTTCTCTTGGGTCTTAAAAACTATTTTAATCTGTATATCTTATCTTTCATATCCGAATTATATACTCACGTATATCCTTGCAACCATTCAAAGTTATCCATTAAACTCCAAGCCATATAACCCTTCAGATTAACTCCAGCTTCCAAACTGTCCAGTACACTCTCCAATGCAGCTCTGTAATACGTGATCCTATCGTCATTCACCAGGTCTCTGTCAGGAGCGATAGACCAGCCATTCTCAGTGATGTAGAAAGCAGGATTGTTATATTTTTCCTTCAGGTATATTAATGAATTGTAAATGCTGTTTGGCGCCATCTGACAGAGGATCAATTGTGAAATTAGGCAGAAACACTTATCGGTACCAATTCTAAATACATAACTAAACTTAACTAAAAAATGAAAACAACTATGCTGTATTTTGATTAATTGGCTGTTTCGTTGTGCACATTATTATTCATTTAAATCGTTAGTTTATAATACGCAAATGTTCTAATAAACAAGATCTATTAACATTGCCGATTTGTGTTATTAACACTATCAACTTTTATTTTTTAGTTTAGTTAAGTTTAGTTATGCACGCAGAATCGTTACCAATGTCTTTTGGAAGCAATTACATTCAGAAAAAATATGGTTGTAAACCAAAAACTATACACAATAAAAAGCTAAACTGAAAGTGCCCGAATCCTTTTATCTCAATGAGACAATGAGGATATACATAGTTAGGTCGAGTAGGACTATCACACTGTCATCTGACCTTCACAATTAAGTAAAATTAAAATTAAATGTGGGTAAATCCTGTAACAACTGATCGTAGAATAAATATACTTTACAGCTCAGTCTCACTCGTGACCATGGTGACTGCAAAGTCTCCGAAATGTCGCTCGGTATGAAATTTAAAACAAATACACGCGTCTAAATCCGTAAAAAGTGGTTTTATTTGAAAATTTAAGAATAACAAAACCTTGCGAAAGCGACGATAGCCACTTTTTTTGATTACTTTAGACAGATTCAAGTGAAGCATAGCATCTTAAAAAAAGTTAACATACCGCTAACCACGAAGATTGAGCTACAGGCCAGTCTTCAGGCATGTATAGACCAACATCTTCATCATCATACACAGATGGTACAACCGCAGGAGTTTTGTATTCAGTGGCTGAGACCAATCTGCTGGTATAATGGTTCATACCAAAGAAGTCTGATGCTCCTCGAACCCAAACTTTCTCTTCTTCAGTGAATTCTGGCAGACGTGACCAGGGGTAACCTTGCTCAGCACTCTTTGCAGCAATTCTTTCAGATATTTCTTTGGGGAAACCTCCTTCGTCAGAGAAAATTGGATTGATGTATAAGCCATACTGAAAGAAAAACATGGATAAGGTTTTTTTTGGATAAGGTTTTCTCTATATCTTCACTCTATAAGATATTATACTAATGCTGGTATCGGGGTTTCCCTATAAAATTATGCTCTTCTATCTACTGTACCTGTGTATTCTGAAAAGGTACCTTTAGTACCTATATACCTTTAGTTTATAGTTTTTTACTTCCACATATTTCAGTGTTGTGATCTGTCTAAGATCTTTACTTATTATAAAACAAAGCCGCTATGTAAAATGACCCCACGTCTCAGCTTAAATCTTTTAAACTACGCAACGGATTTTGATTCAAAACACAGAGTGGTTCAAAAGGATGTATCTAATATATAAAATTCACGTGTCACAGTGTTAGTTACCGTACTCCTCCGAAACGGCTTGACCGATTCTTCTCAAATTTTACATACATATTCAGTAGGTCTGAGAATCGGCCAACATCTATTTTTCAAACTTTTTTTTTAGTATGGCAAAACAACGTTTGCCGGGTCAGCTAGTTTTTTTATAATTTCCTAGGGTTAGCAGACAACAGTTAATAACATAAACGAAACGTCTTGTATTATCCTTTGACAGCCTTATTCGTAAACGGACAGACTACGTTTTGATTTATTTGTTAATAATAATTTAATTCTTACCTCACCCTGTCGCATAATTTCAGCAGCGAATTCATCTTCGGCCGAATCTGTGAGTGGTGAATACCATATTATATGGAAAGTGATACCGCACTGTCCACCTTGTGTTGGTTTATAGTCATTGTTATACGCATGGTAAGCATTTGCATGGGCAAGTGCTACATGTTTAGCACATAAATAGGTACCGACTGCTGTGGAATTTAACAAAGGAGCCAAATTCGTTGAACCATAACCCTCGTGGCAAAATTCTCTTGGCTCGTTAAATGTAATCCAATACTTGACTCTATCACCAAAGTTCTCATAAGCAACTCTTGCGTAGTCTTCGAACCAGTCAGCAATCAGAGGATTGGAGAAACCTCCTAGTTCTTGTAGTTTTTGTGGCAAGTCCCAGTGGTAGAGAGTTATCATTGGCTCAATGTTGTATTTCAACATTTCATCGATGAAGTTATTGTAATATTCGATTCCTGCTGGGTTGATCTCGTTGGCGAAACCTGTTGGTAGGATTCTGGACCAGGAGAGAGAGAAGCGATACGCGTCTAGTCCTAACTCTCTCATCATCTCAACATCACGCTTGTAGTTGTGGTAGGAATCAGCAGCTGCATCTCCGTTGTGCTTTTCTTTGACTGCGGTAGGATTGGTATGGGTCATATAGTCCCAAATATTTTCGCTCTTACCTAGTAACAAATGCATGGAGTTAAGTATATAAAAGAACATTTAAAAGGTATCTATTTGTTTATTAACAGGAACATACCGTCTTCATTCCAAGCACCTTCGACTTGGTAAGCAGCAGTGGCACAACCAAATAGGAAGTCATCTGGGAAACTTCTCTGTTGCTTTACAGACACCCCGCTGACTAGGGCCACCAAACTGTATTACGTAAGTATTTTATTAAACTTTACTACTTACTGAAGTTTAAAAGAATACGAGCTAAGCTAATATTCTATGTTTGTGTTAGGGTACCAGAACACCGATGTACTACGTATAAATACCTACATACCTACTTATAATACTTAGAAAACACCTAAATATAAAATAACCTTGGCCCTGTAGGTATTTTGTAGGTGTATTTTATTTATTTTACTACATAATTTATCTAATAGAGCAAATAAAATTAATGTCATTTTAAAGGTTATAATGGTTTCAACTAATTATAAGTATACAAATTCCCTACTAATATAAAAAATGCGAAAGTAACTCTGCCTGTCTATTACGCTTTCCCGCTTAAACCTCTCAATCGATTTTGATGAAATTTGGCATAGACAATCTTTAGACCCTGAGAAAGGACATAGGCTACCATTTATTGTGAAAAAAAAATTTTTCCATATTCCACGTGGACGGAGTCGCGGGCAACAGCTAGTGTAATATAATTATGGCATATGCGAGTCCGAAGTTCGAATACAATGTTTGATGAAATCGATTACCACAGAAAATAGTGGAACTAAAATGTTTGAAACATATTTAACTTTACTTTTTGCATATTTTTACTTTTACTAATACTGTTTTCTAATTGATTTTTTGAATTGAGTTGTAATAAAAGGCAGACCCTTTTTTTTACTATTGCATTTCTGCTGCTTTCCTTGACCTAAACTAATACATATTATGTAATGCTGAAGAGTATGTTTGTTTGTTTGAATGCGCTCATCTCAGGAACTACTGGTTAGAATCTACTGATGCAGAATTGGATAGTCCTTTTATCAAGGAAGGCTATAGGCTATGTAACATCACGCTGCCACCAATAGGAGCGATTCATTAGTTAAAAAATGTTCCAAAAACGGGGAAAATATCCTAAATTCCACGAGTTCGATGTTGCGGGCAACATCTAGTTTTAATTAAAACGAGTTCTTAAAGATTTACGGTCTTATTCATAATGACTTATTGGAGGTTTAAACGGAGATTTTATCGGAGAGATAATAAAAGTTTTAGTGTAAAAAGACTAATATGAATAACAAGCTATCACAATTTTCGCGAACCAATTTTAGCGAACTTTTAAACATCCTGTAACTCATTATGAATTATTAAACGGTGAGAAAGTTAAACTAAAATATTACAAAAATATACAAATTCTAGAAAAGATACGCCATGTTAAATGAAATTCTATGAATTGTCTAACATACCTGAGTACTACAAGGATCTTCATAGTGTATTACATCGATGTCTGTATTTGTGTTAGTTTATATAGTTTTAATAGACTAACATCTTACCCGCGACATCTTATATTCGATTCACACATTTCTACTTCTTATTTTTAATGTTTAAAGAAATTCTATTTAATTAATTTATCTTTAGTAAATTGATATCATCATAAAAGAGGATTTTAAAAGTTATTTAAACTATTTTACTCTCTGCAGCCACCATTGCGCACGGGCCTACTTCCCTATCGGAGGGATTATGGTCTAATACTCGTATGTCACGCAGACCAGGCTTGTTAGCATTGGATTTATTTTCGAGTATTTCATCTCTCACATCTATGGAGTGGTGATACTTATATTC
This sequence comes from Orgyia antiqua, assembly GCA_916999025.1. Classification (NCBI taxonomy): domain Eukaryota; kingdom Metazoa; phylum Arthropoda; class Insecta; order Lepidoptera; family Erebidae; genus Orgyia; species Orgyia antiqua. The sequence goes on from OU779863.1 coordinate 29,436,831, forward strand.
TTAACCCGTCATCACACGGATGTTTATTAACCCTATACATAAATACGAATAAAAAAAATACACATTAAAATGTAGAGTAGGTACACACAGACAGACTTTTTTTTAGTATTATTTATATAAATAAAATATAGTTATCTGTTTTATTTGAGAGATTACCACACGTACTCGTGTCAACTGATAAATAAAAGAATAAATGATTATAACCTATCGTCATGTCAAAATATTGTGATAAATAATTGAGAAGAATTGTAGAGTTAATAAATTGAATTATGGTGGAAAAAATGATTACCGCAAGCGGGACTTGAACCCACGACCTCGGAATACCGTTCCGTAGCTCTTCCAATTGAGCTTATTGCGGTCGTGCTTTTCAGTAATCAATTAAGCCACCAAATTCGTCACTCGATTGAGTTTATATATTTTTACGTACAACGCCATCTATCAAGATTGCTTTGCAACAATCTCGACAAACTACCTAGTATTCTTTATAATTACGGCGATAATCACTTTTTCCACCATAATTCAATTTATTAAGTAAAAGCATAGCATGTTAATTGCAAAATTATTAAATTACTTTAGTAAATGTAGAGTTAATTAGAATTGTTAGCTTCATTCCCAGCCCACTAACGTCCCATTGTTGGGCACGGTGCTTCTCTACTTTAGGAGAGTGGTAGGTCTACTATGCAGCGCTGCCCAGGCGTGTTAGCATAGGGCTTAGTTTGGAGTCTTCTGGTCTTCTCTCTCTCACGGAAGATGTGTATCTTTCAATGTCCTTTGACGGGCCTCATGGTCTAGTGGTTTATGTAACGGACTGCCGTTCATGATGAGGTCAGGGACTTGATTCCCGCTCGGGACAATAATTATATACTGGGTCGTATAATACCGCGTCTGGGTGTTTTCTTTGTAGGTATTATAAGTATGTATTTACAAATTTCCGTGTGGTGACAGATTAAGAATACAAGTGTCACCACCCCATCTCCTCCCAAAGGTGCTGTAAAAGTTAGCTAAGGGATATTGCACACAGATAACATCTACTGTGAGAGACGGAAAACTCGAAAAAAACCCTGTGCCAACACACCTGGTCGGCGCGGCACAGTAGACCAAAATCCCTTCCAAAGTGGAGGAGGCAAGTGCCCAACAGTGGGACGTAAATGGGCTGGAGAGAGAGAGATATATACAAAAGAAAAGTAAAATATATATTCTATCCGTATTCTGGTATCCATAACACAAGCATATACGCTTAGCTTGGGACCAGAGGACGTTATGTGAAATGTCCATCAATATTTATTATTTTAGCTGGAATTAACAGCGCCCTGGGGAGGAAATGGATAGGTAAAATTTTTATTCACATCTTAATTCAGTACCAAATTGATAGTTAACACTTTATTTCGTACTAATAATAGTAAGTTACTAAGTAGGTGAAGTTTGTAATATCCATCAGGCGCGCCACGTCCGATCATAAAAAAAACCGGACAAGTACGAGTTGGACTCGCACACTGAGGCTTTCGTATCTACTATTGGTCTTATTCATAATGACTTACCGGAAAAGTTCGCTAAAATAGGTTTGCGTAAATTTCCAAAACTTGTAATTCATAATAGTCTTTTTACGCTAAAACGTTTATTATCTCTCCGATAAAATCTTCGCTTAAACCTCCGATAAGTCATTATAAATAAGACCGTAAGCATTTTGTGATACAAAGTCTGGAAGGCGTACTAAGTCGCTGGCAACAGGTAACAGATGAATGTATGTGCTTTATCCAAAAAAAAAAACATTTCATAGACTAGATTTAAAAGTGATATCTCTTTCGCAGCCCGTTAACCTCCAACTGTTGGATAAAGATGTGCTTGATTTATCTTTAGGATTATTATAAGCGTGCAAAATAAGTAACGCCTCATCTATGCACTATATTATAATATTTTAAAGCTGAGTTTATTTGTTTGAACGCCCTAATCTCAGGAGCTACTGGTCGCAGGAGCACATATTCCCTCGGCTTTTCGACTCATTTTTTGTTTTTCATACTAATTTGAATGAAAATAACATGCTTAAAGAATAATCTTTATTAACTTGTATAAAAACCTATGTCATACATTAATGTTCTTCATCGATAGTCATAGTCATAGTGTCAGGTTCATAGTCATGATCGATGTATCTATTCTTCAATATATGTTTGTACACGAACGCTGACTTCCTGGGAGTGCGGGGACGTGCTGGATCCTCGAAGTCTACTTGGTATAGGCCAAAACGTTCTCTGAAACAAAAGCAATAATTCATAACAACAAAATGAAAACCTAACACAATAAAACCATAGATTTCTTCAGAAGGTCAATCAAAGAACTCTGACCGAAGTCAATTATTTACTGTTAAACAAGGACAGATAGGAAATAGGCATGTGAATGATAGATATATTGATTTCTGAAATAAAAATAAAGTGTCTATTTTAACAGCTGCATACAGGCTACCTCCATATCTGAATCCCGCAGTGGAAAGACATTTGATTTAAAATGTACTATGAAGATTTTTTTAAACAATACTTCTTACAACTGCAGTGGTATTCAGTAAGAAAAAGTGAAGTGAATTTTCGGTGAATCTTGATCTCGTGACAGCGCTCCTCTATTTTTATTGGAAGAGCGCCCACGTGATTAAGATTCACTAAAAATTCACTTCACTTTTTCTTACTGAATACCACTGCTGAATTGTGTGGGACTCATGGGAAGAAATATGCCGGCAATATTTGTATTCTAAATCAGTTTCTCCAAAGAATGTTTTGTTGAAAAAAAATATCTAATATACTTCGCTGTATTGTAAAAAGAACATTTTATTCTACTCACGTATATCCTTCCATCCATTCAAAGTTGTCCAGTAAACTCCAAGCCATATAACCCTTCAAGTTAACTCCAGCATCTAAGGTGTCTAAAACACTCTCTAAAGCTGCCCTGTAGTATGTGATCCTATCATCATCGATCAAGTCTCGGTCAGGAGCAATAGACCAGCCGTTCTCAGTGATGTAAAAGATCGGATTATTGTACCTTCTCTTCAAATCAGTTAGAGCATTGTAGATACTGTTTGGTGCCATCTGAAAATAAAGATTAAATATTTCATCAGACGATTCACTGCATGTGGATTTACACCATAATAAGCACTTTTAATAAAGGCTAATGTGTTGAACTGCCTATTTTCGCTTGAATTATACCTCATCATTTATTTGAGAGAAGAGAATATATATTTGAAAATGTGTGCAATGCGCCATTAATATGCACTGTGTTAGAAAAAGATATAACAGACGAGTATTCTCTCTCACTCTCCCTCTCTCCAGCCCTTTAACGTCCCATTGTTGTGCATGGGCCTACTCCACTTTGAGAGGGTGGTACGCCTGGTGCTGGCACGGAGCCCATTTTCGAGATTCCATCTTTCACAGGGAGCACGCTGGGAAATAAAAGGTTACCTCACTGGGTGGAATGAGTATTGAAGTTTAATACTTACAGCCAACCATGTTGACGCAGAGATTGGCCAATCCTCAGATACAAAGGTACCAACATCCATATCATCAGTCAATGAAGGCACAGGGTATGCGCTCTTGTACTCAGAAGCAGAAACTAGAACACTTGTATAATGGTTCACTCCAAAGAAATCTGATGCACCAAGAGCCCGAGATTTCTCCTCTTCAGTAAATTCTGGGAGACGAGACCATGGGTAGCCTTGCTGTGCACTCTTCTCAGCAATATTTTGGGAAAGCTCTTTTGGGAATCCACCTTCAGCTGAGAATATTGGCTCAGCATACAAACCCCACTGGAACAAGACGGTGTTTTATCATAACAATTATAAAAAGTTTTATCATATGTGAAACTGCAATTGGTATTTGCCTATTCTCATAAACCATTTGGAGAATTTTCTAGGAGACATACATATGCTCCCTAAGTAGAAATATCAAACAATAATATTAATATTGCTAACCTCTCCTTGTCTCTTGATTTCAGCAGCAAATTCATCTTCTTCAGAATCAGTCAAAGGTCCAAACCAATTGACACTGATGGTAATACCGCACTGTCCGCCTTGTGTTGGCTTGAAGTCATTGTTATACGCATGGTAAGCATTAGCGTGGGCAAGTACCAAGTTTTTAGCACACAAGTATGTACCAACTCCAGTTGCGTTTAGGATAGGAGCCTTTGTATTGCTCCCATATCCTTCATAACAGATTTCCCTCGGCTCGTTAAATGTAATCCATAGCTTAACTCTATCACCAAAGTTCTCATAAGCAACTCTCGCGTAGTCTTCGAACCAGTCAGCGATCAGAGGATTGGAGAAACCTCCTAGTTCTTGTAGTTTTTGTGGCAAGTCCCAGTGGTAGAGAGTGATCATTGGCTCAATGTTGTATTTCAGCATTTCATTGATGAAGTTATTGTAATATTCGATTCCTGCTGGGTTGATCTCGTTGGCGAAACCTGTTGGAAGGATTCTGGACCAGGAGAGCGAGAAGCGGTACGCGTCCAGACCTAACTCTCTCATCATCTCAACATCACGCTTGTAGTTGTGGTAGGAATCAGCCGCCATGTCACCGTTGCTCACATCTTTGATAACCTCAGGAGTGTTGTGTGTCATGTAATCCCAGATGTTTTCACCCTTGCCTGGTTAAAAATAAAAAACAATTGGAAAATCTCACGATGCAGACGCACGTGATTCAGTAGGTATTTACAATTCTTTTATGTGTATGTATGCAGAATTTAAATACTATAAGTATATAAGGCGATAAAATACTATGAAAAGTGCTTTTGACTTGGGCCTTTTGCAAGCATAGCAATGTTAGTATATTATTTAACTATTTCTGGCCATGGCTTTAAAAGGATCTTCAAGCGTTACAACACTTAAATATTTCAAATTTGTGTCAAGTATTCTCCCATACTATATTGATAAAATATTATTCCATATTATTACCATCATCATTCCATCCGCCTTCCACCTGATACGAAGCTGTCGCACAACCAAACAGGAAGTCCGCAGGAAAACTGCGTTGTTGTTTGACAGAGGCGCCCTGGATGGCGACCACCAGCAAGCTGTAATTTTTTTATGTATACTTTATTGAACTCTTTTTTATTTAATTTTATGTAAGAGGCATGATCACAGACGCTTATCGAAAGGCAATTATTGACGCATATATGTATATTTATATACACGGCGGAGCAAATGAGAAGACGCCCGAGAAAGAAAGGTAGGTACATTCTGATGTCATTGGCGATGTTTTTCAAAGAGGTCAAGTGAGTAGCACTTACAATCGTTGGTATGATCAGATAGATGTATGAGTCTCAATGAAGTCAAATAACTATATTTAGTTCTTAGAAGATGGCGACTTATAGGGTCTACATAAATAAAATAGGTGTGATTTCAAGTAATTTTAAGATAATATCATTGTTATCCATAAAAACAATTACAAAAAACTATTCCTAAATATATTATTTTATTGGCCTTCATCCTTTAGTTAGTCTAAATAAAAAAAAATTATATACGTAGGGTAGGTAGTATTTATAATCAGAAATCTAATATAGGAAGTTTAGAAAAAACTGACCAAGTACGAGTTGGACTCGCGCACGAAGGGTGCTGTACTATATCATATCGTCATAATGATGTTCGTCTGAGCTGAACGTATCATCAATTTACACTGAAAACGTTTGTATTCATCGTATACATATCGTATTAAACAACTTTTTATGGATTCAGTCAAAACCTATATTTTGTTTTTAATATTGACGCGTATATATATTTATTTGAACGAATAAGACGTGAAAGTGTTACAGAATATTACATCTACGTATTTATAGTTTTCTGGTTTTTAGTATTTGTTATTATAGCTACAAAAAAACCAAAAAATAAGATTTTTAAGATACGAATGAATTTACAAAAGAGTCTTGTTTAGGGTTCCTTTGGTACGGACTCCCAAAAATAATTTAAATTGTACTTACCTGAATCCGACCAAGACCTTCATGTTGACTGATACAGATTAACTTCAGTATTACTTTATATAGTCGATATATTACATAATATTTGATATTTATCTACATATATCTTCTGAAGCACTTTATCTTATATTGGACATAGATCATGTCATCCTGTTATTGATTTTGCTATCTATCTCAAAAGATTAGCGAAGCGGCTTCAACGAATTTCATAAAATTGAGTACCTATGCGGGGGATTTGGGGGTCATTAATACACCTGATGGGGTTTCATTTCCAAGATACCTACCTACTACAAAAAAAAGAAATACCGATTTTAACTACTTTTTACGGATTGAGATGCAACATTTATTTTAAATTTTAGCGGACTTGCCAGTAATGGTCTACACAATAAAAATAAGTACATGTCTAAACCCGAAAAAGAAAGTGGTTTTATTTGAATAAATGATTTGCGCAAGTGTTAAAGAATAAATAAAATAAAATTAATAAATATTCATGGACATTTCACACAACGTCCTCTGGTCCCAAGCTAAGCTTTAATGCTTGTGTTATGGGTACCAGAATACGGATATAATACATATACTACTTTTCTTTTGTAAATACATACTTATAATACATAGAAACACCCAGACGCAGTACAAATATTTGCATGACAATTAGAAAAATCACACAAATAAAATATTACAAAATACTAAATTAAGAATGGAATTGGTAATGGGCAGGCCACATTGTTTGATGATCCGATGACCATTAGGGAAGGAAGGTCTTCGCACTGTGGCATAACCTGTGGAAACCTACGTCCAGGAGTGGACCGAGAAAGGCTAACAGATGGATGGAAGAAGAAGAAGAATCTTTATCTTTACGTAATACCACATATAAAAATTGTTTTGTTCATAATTTTTAGTAGAAAAAGTTTCTAGAGCATTATGTAACGTTTCTGTGAGCAGAAATAAAACCCAATAATAATAAATAAAGTATATTTACTATGTGTAATCTAAATTTATGAATTAATGATCCCCCCTCCCTGCGTAAGTCCAATTAATAGGTACATTATCTTCAGCCTCTTTAGATCTCTAATAATGGGCTGGAGACAACTGGTCAGCGGGGCACAGTAGACCATAATCCCTCCCAAAGTGGAGTAGGCGCGAGCCCAATACTCGGACATTAAGAGGATACCAAAATAGCTTCGTGCATTTTTCTACGTACGAAGTTTTCATTGTTTCTTTAGATTGAATGGCTAGAGCTCTAATTTTTAAGTATAATTTTTTTCAATATATGATCTAGGATCGCATAAACGCGATTGAAAAAAGTTTTCACGATAGAAAATCTTAGCGAAACAACGTCTCTAATTTTTTATTTTTTTCATTTGTCGGTATCTCGCGTATTAACTAATGAAATAACTTTAAAAACATAAGTAACTATTATATATAGAAACATATAAAAATATATTTAGTACATTTTGAGTAAACAAAAAAAATATCCCTAATTCTTCATTTTCTATACCTACTAGCTGTGTTAATATGTACATGTCGACGATAATATTGATGTAGGCCCTTAATGGACGGAAAGAGATAATATCCTTTAGCTGTCTCATAAAGTACCCTGGAGAGAAAATGGGGTGGTGATATTTGTATTCTTGAACTATCTCTACATGGATGAATTAATACACCTATAAATTACAATTCTCCTTTAAATTTGTTATTGTTAGTGATCTCAATGTTTAAACTCTTTGGGGTCCATTGTAGATCTACTTCTCTCGTTTGTATGACATTCTTAAGGAATAATGCAGACATTCGCGCTGTTCTCTTCTTTGTAGGAGAGTCAAAATCTACTTCGTAGAAACCGAAGCGTTCACTGCAAAAATAAATATTTATTTTTTTATTACTTACTGGTCAAGCACGAGTTGGACTCGCACACGAAGGGTTCCATATCGTTATAATCGTAATATGTTATCTTGCCGACCCCAAATAACACCAAATAATACTGATTATTTATATCAGTCGATGCTACAAAAACAAATACTAATAAAGCGGTAAGGTTTTTTAATATGTAGGTATATAGGGGGTGGGTAGTCTCTGGAAGTAATGGTTCAATTATAACCATTTTTTTGACACGCTTTTTAACACGTTTTTATTAGCTCGGTACGTATATATCAATGTGTTATTCTATGTAACAGATAAAGTGATGTTCACCCACTTAAGGCAAGACCAAACCAACGCGTTCAATACGCGTCCGCGGTGGCCTGCACGGTGGCGATCAGTTGTTGCGTACAAGTTTGTTCCCAACAACTGATCGCCACCGTGCACGCCACCGCGGACGCGAATTGAACGCGTTGGGTTGGCCTTAGCGTTACAGTAGTCGGATTGATCTGATATTTTGCACACATATTGGGGACTGATGACAATGCTATAAAAAAAAAATTCAGGATTTTTTTGTGTTTTTTAGTTTTTGAACGATGCAAATTATTTCACTAATAGGAAGCTATAGTTTCCGACAGTGCCACATGCATATTATGTGTGTGAAGTCGCGGACTAACAACTAGCTCTCTCTGTCTCTCTCTCTCTATCTCCCTCTCTCTCCAGCCAATTAACGCCTCCTTCTTTTTGGGAGGGATTATGGTCTACTGTGTCGCGCTGACCAGGCGTGTTTGCACATGGTTTATTTTTGAGTCTTCCGTCTCTCACAGATCTTTATCTGTGTACATTATCCCTTAGTTGGCTTTTACAGCACCTTTGGTAGTAAAAGGGGTGGTGACACGTGTATTCTTAATCCGTCACCACAGGGACAGCTAGGTCCGCTACTTTTTTTTCTTTTTTTTTCTCTTTTGTCTGCTGCAACAAAGCAATCTGATTTGAAAAACAATGAGCTAATACTTCTTTGTTTGATCTAATCTGTATAGTGAATGCATGTGGATGAAGCGTCCATTGACACTTTTTCCATTTATTGATCGACCTTAAATCTGGATTCTAAATTGAAGACACTCTGTCTCTTTAATCTAAAGAACTGCACTCCTCCCGTGCCCGCCAGCTGCCCGTCCGCTACTACCAACATAATATTTACCTTGTACCAGAAGTCCATTCAACATTGTCCATCAAACTCCAAGCTGTGTAGCCTTTCAGTTGAGTACCATCCTCCATAGCCAACAAAATAGCACCTACATCAATAAATTAATGTGCTAACTGTTGAATTTAGAAATTGTTACCCGTTTTTGTAACATCTTTCGCGGGTTTGATTCCCGTTCGGGACAATCATTTGTGTAATCTTTCTAAATGTCATACAAAATGTCGGTTATGCGTCTGGGTGTTTCTATGTATTATAAGTATGTATTTACAAAAGAAAAGTAGTATTTGTATTCTATCCGTGTTCTGGTACCCATAACACAAGCATATAAGCTTAGCTTGGGACCAGAGGATGTTGTGTGAAATGTCTATGAATATTTATTTATTTATTATTATCTTTCAGTGACGCTTCATGGTCACGGGTGAGACTATGGTGATGGTGACTATGGTGATGGTGACTATGGTGACTGCAAAGTCTCCGAAACGTCGGGCCAAAATTTAAAACAAATATACGCGTCTAAATCCGTAAAAAGTAGATTTATTTAAACAGATGAGTCGCGCAAGTATTAGAAAAAAAATAAAAATATTTGATTTGGTGTTATTTTCAATTCGATTCATAAATAAAAGTTTCCAAGTACAAGTAGGACTCACGCACGTAGGGTTTCATAACGTTGTTATTATAGTATAATCGATAAATCGATCCCAAATTGCCATTCGTTATATGAACCACAAGTAACGGGATAAGGGCAGAAAAATTATGATGATGAGTATTTGTTGTTGAAGCATCAACTCATATATAACTGTGAAGTGGTGAACTCTCTAGCTATCATGATTCCAGAGATACAGTCTAGTACCAGACGGATGAAGGGACCGTTAGTAATCAGGTCCCGTTTTATCATTTGGTACGGAACCCTAAAAGCAACCAATTTTAACAATCTTCGTCAATTTCTCCAGGGGACTAAGTCTGCTAATTCTGCTATTACATTGTTGTCATAATGATCAGTCACTTAAGACAAAAAATTAATAGTAGACTACCAAACTTGATAAAATTTCCCCATTATGGCGCCGTTATGGCGTCATTATGACACCCAACTTGATAAAATTCGACATTAAACAATTAGTGACTGATCATTGTGACCACATTGTGATTGCAGACTTGGCCCCCTGGACTCTTTCATTAAATCCTACTTTGATGACAATGACATACCATTTTAAGCAAAACAATGATATTCTAAATCAGTCAAGGCGTACGTACGTACTCTACCACTTTCGTGACTCATTCATTAAAACCACTTCTTTCAGATTTAGATTTCGAAATTTTGGACTAAAAATTTAAAACAAACACACTTAAGTACCCTAAAGAAAAATATTCGTTGAAGAAAGTAACGTTTTCTCTTTTTATCACGCTTTTATAAGTTCGGTATGTATTTATCAATGTATTAATCTATGTAACGGAATTTTTCAACGCGATTTTCACCCACTTGCGATAGTCGGATTGATTCGAAATTTTCCATACATATCAAGAACCGATGACAATGCAATTATTTAAAAAGATATTCAGGATTTTCTAGCGTATTTTTTTAGTTTTTGAACTAAGCAAATTGTTGGACTCATTTTACAATGAGACAAAACTAATATTTACCTAAATACTCCCTCATGTTATCAACCCGACTCTGGTCTCCAAGACCGGGTCCAGTAGACCAGCCATGTTCAGTTATAATAGTGATAGGATAGTCATACATTTTGTTAAGATATATAAAAGTTTTGTATATACCATATGGAGCGCTCTGGAAAAAATAAGCATAGGTAAGTGTTAGACATTGGTATTAATTCTACACGCACAACTGAACTAAACTTAACTAATAAATGAAAATTGATAGTGTGAAAAATACAATTCGTCACTGTTAACCTAACTTTCTTATTATAAAAACTGTGTATTATAGACTAGAGATCTTAATTAATTATAAAAATATATTCTCCGTGTGGTGACGGATTCGGAATACCAGTGTGACCACCCCATTCCCTCCCAAGGGTGCTGTAAAAGTCAGCTTAGGGATATTGCACACAGATAACATCCTCTGCGAGAGTCGGAAAACTCGAAAATAAATCCTATACTATGACGCCTGGTCAGCGCGGCACATTAGACCATAGTCCCTCCGAATGTGGAGGAGGCCCGTGCCCAACAGTGGGACGAATATGGGCTGGAGACAGATCTTATTTTTGATAAATATGTACAAAGAAAAAGCAAATAATAGACACATTGACTCTATTTACTTTAACTTTTTTAGTTAAGTTTAGTTGTGTACATAGAATTAGTACCAGTGTTTACCAGATGGTGGGTACCTACACATAAATGTAGCACGGCTAAATCATACTTCATAGACATTAGCTAGCATAAAGGATAACAGAATGATGATAATGAGTATTTTGTTGTTGTAGCATCAACTGATATACGTAAACTGTGAAAATTTCAACTCTCAATAATATCACCATTCCAGAAGTACAGCCTGGTAATAGACGGATGAACCCTAATAAAAAGATTACACAACCAGTTTTATGGTCCAAATAAAAGAAATCACTCTTTCTGCTTTGAATTCATTTGTTAAGGTAACTTAAACTATTTAATCTAATATATAAAATTCACGTGTCACAGTGTTAGTTACCGTACTCCTCCGAAACGGCTTGACCGATTCTTCTCAAATTTTACATACATATTCAGTAGGTCTGAGAATCGGCCAACATCTATTTCTCAAACTTTTTTTTTTAGTATGGCAAAACAACGTTTGCCGGTTCAGCTAGTAATAGATATAATAAAACTGGTTTCTTAAGATACCAGTTTTATTATATCTTTTCTATGTCCGTTATCGCTTAGATTGGGACGTTATGTATGACGTTAATGTTTTTATGTAAATAAATATTATATCAACAGTTGATAGATTTATCTAAACCTCATTGACAAATATACATATTATATCATTATATATAGCAACTGCTACTACTTATTTGTATAACTCTCTCACTCCTGACCGTTAACGTCCCACTGTTGGGAACAGACCTCCACCACTTTGGGGGGATTTCAGTCTAAAATGACGCGTTGACTAGGGGTGTTCAAAAAGGATTTATATTTTCCTCTCCGTTAGAGACCATTTAGCTGGCTTTTACCCTGGGGAGGAAACGGGGTGGTGACACTTGTATTCATAATTTGTCACCACACTGTTGGGAACAGACAACAACATTTTTCACTGATGCTTCGCTCCTATTGGTCGCAGCGTGATGTTATATAGCTTATAGCCTTCCTCTATAAATGTACTATCCAATACTGATAGAATTTTTCAAATCAAAATAGTAGTTCCGGAGATTAGCCCGTTCAAACAAACTCTTCAGCTTTATAACATTAGCATAGATTCTATTACCTTTAACCAAGGTGATTTTCCTTGTTTCCACTTGGAGCCCTGTGATAGTTCCACCCCAATATCCTCAGCCATTGATTGAGGATCAAATTGCTGTGTAGTCGCTTTCGCAAAAAATGTAGTATAGTGGTTCATACCTAGATAGTCTGCCGATCCTGAAATACATCATAAGATTGGTCAGGGCTGTTATTTTGACCGACTTCCAAAAAAGGAAGTTATGTCATATATATTTTTTAACCTACTTGAGGCCCTAGACACATTAGGATATATGCCCCGCTGTGAATAATAGTTACTAGCTGTTGCCCGCGACTTCGTATGGAATTTATTAATAATAATAAATTTAGTAATAATAATATTTTTTTTTAACTGTGTTTACATAAATCATAGAGTAATGACTTTGGTGAAGGAATATCTGTGTATTGTGTGGAATATCTGTCCATGTTGTGATGATCATGGAGTGTAAGGTATGAGCAAAATGGAGTTGCGACGGCATTATTGTTGTGACATATTTTTTTTTTCTTATATATTTTTTTTGTTTTATAAATCTTTGCGATATTTAGTATCTGTCGTCCGACCGACGACAGATTTTTACGTGCAGGACGCTGCTAAAAATCGGCGTTGTGAGATGGCCGTATATGACCATCTCACAACAATAGCCGAGCAGCGTTCCTATTTTACCCACACACGGGTCGCTGTCATTCTTTGTAAAATATTTTTTATATGCTGAGCTGTTTCTTTTATTTTGTTTTTTAGGGTTCCGTACCCAAAGGGTAAAAACGGGACCCTATTACTGAGACTTCGCTGTCCGTCCGTCCGTCCGTCCGTCCGTCCGTCCGTCCGTCCGTCCGTCTGTCACCAGGCTGTATCTCAAGAACGGTGATAGCTAGAGAGTTGAAATTTTCACAGATGATGTATTTCTATTGCCGCTATAACAACAAATACTAAAAATAAAATAAAATAAATATTTAAGGGGGGCTCCCATACAACAAACATGATTTTTAGGGTTCCGTACCCAGTATCTCATGAACGGTGATAGCTAGACAGTTGAAATTTTCACAGATGATGTATTTCTATTGCCGCTATAACAACAAATACAAAAAATAAAATAAAATAAATATTTAAGGGGGGCTCCCATACAACAAACATGATTTTTAGGGTTCCGTACCCAGTATCTCAAGAACGGTGATAGCTAGACAGTTGAAATTTTCACAGATGATGTATTTCTATTGCCGCTATAACAACAAATACTAAAAATAAAATAAAATAAATATTTAAGGGGGGCTCCCATACAACAAACATGATTTTTTTACCGTTTCTTGCTCGATACTAATAACGTTGCCTTATGTTGCATAGATAATGGTACGGAACCCATCGTGCGCGAATCCGACTCGCACTTGACCAATTTTTTTTCATTGCATCTTCTGTTAATGTGATTTATGTGTATGTGTTTCCGATGTTTCTGATGATGATTAGCGCGTAGAAATAAACAAACTCTTCAGCTTATTAATATTTTTATTATCCATCCATCCATTTGGTACAGAAACCTAAAATAGTTGTTGTTAATACAAATTTATTTATGCAGCTGAAATTCAGACATCTCCATACATTTTAAGTACAGGATGAAATTGGTAAAATATATAACAAATTATGTACCTTTTATAAGTTTAATTTCTTCAGGAGATAGTTTAGGTAGTCTAGATTCAGTCAGTCCCTGATCTAAACTCTTCTTTCTTACTATACTCTTCACCAGCGTTGGGAAATCACCAGTTTTGGAGAATATGGGATTCATATATAAACCGATCTGAAAATAAAAATTCATGAACATTTCAGAGCTTCCTCTGGTCCCAAACTAAGCTTTATTATCCTATATGTATGTTATGGAATCTTAGAAAGTATTTTTCACCATTTTGCAAATAATAAATAAATAAATATTCATGGACATTTCACACAATGTCCTCTGGTCCCAAGCTAAGCTTATTACGCTTGTGTCATGGGTACCAGAATACGGATATAATACATAAACTACTTTTCTTTTGCAATAAAAAGCAATGTGAAGTTTAGGAGATTAGTAAATTGCAATAAATTACAAAGAACAATTTCTAATATTTCTATCTATCTATTTTTTATTTATGGCAATCTGTCGACACAGGACAATTTCAAAATATTACTGTCAAATTCAAAATAGCAGACTACCGAAACATTTCAGTCATTGAATGGCAATTGTGAAGCAATTGTGTACGAGACTAGCAATTTATGTCACTTTGACAATTGTAAGTCAATGATGAAGTCGTTATGACGACACAATAATAGTAGACTACCAAAAACTTTACAATTGCACCATAATGGTACAATAATGGTACAATTGTGACACCATTGAAATACCCGACTCAGGGCCCAGAAGTGTTACCCTTTGCACAGTGCATCAACACTTAAGTACTTACTTATGTAAATATTGTTTGTGAATACGGGTGTTAATCTTCGATAGAGTTTGTGGTTTTTTTATACTACGTTGACGTGTTGGCATAGGGTTTAGTTGCGAATTTTTCTGTCTCTTACAGAGGGTGTTATCTGAATTTTAAGGCAGGCTCTGAATGGACCTTGAGATAGAAATGGGAATTATATTCTTAATCCATCACCTGGATACTGCTATACTTACTTCAAATTCTCTAGTTCTCTCAACTGCCTCTGCATTAGCCGTGCTGTTATCAATTGGATCATACCAATTTAATGCAATAGCTATACCAACGTTTCCTGAAACATAATAAAAAATTCAGATCTTAAATCAAGTCTTTCCAAAGATTCTTCTCAGGTTATTAATGTCCCAACATTGGACGCCTGCTTCTTCCACTTCAAAAGGGTATTTTGGTATTATTATGCCACGCTAGCCACGTGTATTGGGTTTAGTTTCGATGGATTACGCATGCGCAGTAGCGCCGGTAAGGTAAGGTTTTTTTCATTACGTTATTTTCGTTACGGAATTTCTCCACGCTCAAGGCCCGCGATAGAAGCTATGCAATAGCTTAAAAACTTTATGTGTGAGGCACGAGGGAGTGATTCTAGTCTATCACAAAAAAAATATCTGCTTAACTGTTAGCTAGCTCTTACCACACTCTAGGAAGAGAATAGGGTGAAACTTAAAATGTTAGTATGAAAATATAATTGGAAAGTTTGGAAACATAAAATCCTATTCCTTTCTTAAACTACCATGTAAAAGGAAGTAAAAGGAACCTACATTTAAACACTTTCAGATTTCTTCTTTCGTATGGCAATTTTTTTCATATTTCAGCGAGATATTTTGGAATTAAGTATCTAATTAACACACATCTATCTATGTAACTGAATCTTTGAAAGTAATTTTCACCTACTTGCAATAGTCAGATTGATCTGAAATTCTGCACACATAATAAGGACCGATGACAATGCAAAAATTAAAGAGAATATTCAGCATTTCGAAGCGTGTTATTTTGTTTTTGAACTAATCGAATTATAAACTTATCATGTATCCAAGCTTTGAATTCCTTCAAACTTCCATCCAGTATTTACAGCCTATTTCTTAAGTACTATGAAAATGTACTTACCTTCATGTTTGTCTTTATAAAGTCTGTCATATACTCGATAAGCCTTTGCATGTGCCAGCAACACATTCTTGATACACTCATAGCTCCCTGTGCTGTTTAATTTTAACCCTGGCGCTAGATTACCCAGTTCGTAGCCATTTATACAAATGTTATTGGGCTGAAAGAAACATTAATATAGGCAGATTTATATGTCAAAAATTTAATTTGTGGTGTATGTTTTGTGATCGGAAATTACCACCATATTGAATAGGTGCAAAAGTTCAAAACTTACTGATTTTTATCATTGGATTATTAAGTCGATAATAGAAATTACAGACTCAAAACTCACAATAGATGCTAATCTAATTCAAATTCTAAAAGTAAATAAAATTTTAATTAAAATATTTATGGACACTTCACACAATGTCCTCTAATCCCAAGCTAAGTTTATTTGCTTGCTACCATATTACGGATTGAATACAAAATACTACTTTTCTTTTGTAAATATATACCTACTTATAATACATAGAAAATACCCAGACGCAGTACAAATATCTGTATGACATTTATAAATATCACACAAATGATTGTCCCGTGCGGGAATCGAACCCGCGACTTCGTAAACGGCACTTAAGACTTATTCGACCACGAGATCCGTCAAGAATAATAAAAGAATATTCTGAAGTTTAAATATTACCTGATTAATAGTTAACCAGAATTTGACTCTGGATGCATATCTTTTGAAAACCACCTTGGCATAATCCTCAAACCAAGTTGAAGATAGAGGGTTGATCCATCCTCCTAGATCCTGGAGATACTGTGGCAGATCCATATGGTACAGTGTGACCATAGGCTGAATACTATATTTGAGGAGCTCATCTATTAAGTTGTCGTAATATTCGAAGCCCTTATCATTAATGGTATCTGGTAGTCCTGGAATTTTGGTAAAGGTACAGATATTAGAAATTTTAATTATAATAGTTGTGATTAATGTGGTGACGGTATAAAACTACAGGTGTCCCCTCCTCATTTCTTCCCCGAGTGCTGTAAGAGCTAGATAAGAGATATTATAAGCAGATAACATCGTCTTAATAATGGAAAACTCGAATCTAAATAGCTATACTAATAAGCACGGTCAGCGTGAAATAGTATCACAAGCCCTCCTGAAGTGTCCAGCAGTGGTATTCAGTTAGAAAAACTGAAGTGAATTTTCGGTGAATCTTGATCACGTGACAGCGCTCCTCCAATAGAAATAGAGGAGCGCTGTCACGTGATCAAGATTCACCGAAAATTCACTTCACTTTTTCTTACTGAATACCATTGCAGAAGTGGAGGAAGCCCGTGCTTAACAGTGGTACATTCATGGGCTGGGAATCATCAATTTTGTGTGTCAGTTTTCTACACATCACTTTATAATTTTCATCTTTAAAATTTATAAAAGATGATCTCGATACGACTTTTCTACTCATACTATGAGTTCATAAATTTGCAGTTTTAGTTTTGCCGTGTTTTATTTGTCTGTGTGGTGACGGATAATGTGACGAAAAAAATACATAGCTGATCATCCCAATTACTTCCAAGGGTGCTGTAAGAGTCAGGTAAGGGATAATATAGGTAGTTCACATCCTCTGCGAGAGACAAAAACGTCAAAAATTAAAAACCCAAATGCAACTACTAACACGTTTAGTTATTCTGAAATACTTAAGTAGACCAAATACACTTCCAAAGTGAAAAAGCCTGTGCCCAACAGTGGGACATTAATGGGCTGAGGAAAATAGAGATTTGTTTGATTTGTTTTGATTTGTACTTAGTTGAAAAACTAAAAATCACGTTCGAAAATCCTGAATATTTTTTTTTATTATTGCTTTGTCATCGGTCCTTGTTAAATGTGCAAAATTTCATATCAATCCGACTACTGCAAGTGGGTGAAATTCACTTTTAAAGATTCCGTTACATGGATCAATACATTGATAGATACATACCGAATAAACATAATATAATAATATAAGCGTGTGAAAATAAAATAAATAAAAATAAATATTCATGGACAAGGTCCCAAGCTAACCTTATATGCTTGTGTTATGGGTACCATAATACTGATAGAATACATAACATATACTACTTTTGAATCACAATATCTTATTGCCTCTCATGTAGGTATGCTGTACAATACAAATAGGTAATAGAAATATTATCTTCCGGAGAAATCTAGAAACTGAACTGTTTTGCAACACGCCTGGTCAAATAAATCTTCTTATCTAATATATAAAATTCACGTGTCACAGTGTTAGTTACCGTACTCCTCCGAAACGGCTTGACCGATTTTTATGAAATTTTACATGCATATTCAGTAGGTCTGAGAATCGAACAACATCTATTTTTCAAACCCCTCCCCTCACTGACATTTGTATGACAAAACAACGTTTGCTGGGGCAGCTAATCTTCTAATATATAAAATTCACGTGTCACAGTGTTAGTTACCGTACTCCTCCGAAACGGCTTGACCGATTCTTCTCAAATTTTACATACATATTCAGTAGGTCTGAGAATCGGCCAACATCTATTTTTAAAACTTTTTTTTTTTAGTATGGCAAAACAACGTTTGCCGGGTCAGCTAGTAAATATATAAAAATTAATATTCATGAACATCTCAAACAACGTCCTCTGGGCCCTAACTAAACTAATATGCTTGTGTTATGGGTATCAGAATACAGGGTCCCAAGTCTGCTAATACAATGTTGTCACAATGACAGTGGGATGGCGCCGACTTCAAACGGGGTTTGCGCGGTGCGCGGGGCAAGCCAGCGGTTATGACAAAAAATTAAGTTTGGTGTCATAATGACGCCATAACGGTGCCACAATGGCGAAATTTTACCAAATTTGGTAGTCTACTATTAATTTTTTATCGTAATGACCCCATTATGGCACCATAATGGCGTCAGTAACTGAACATTGTAATAATTATGATTGTAATAGCAGAATACCAGAATACAGGGCCTCAAGTCTGCTAATACAATGTTGTCACAATGACAGTGGGATGGCGCTATTGTGACAAAAAATTAAGTTTGGTGTCATAATGACGCCATAATGGTGCCATAATGGCGAAATTATACCAAATTTGGTAGTCTACTATTAATTTTTTTTTATCGTAATGACCCCATTATGACACTATAATGGCGTCAGTAACTGACCATTGTAATAATTATGATTGTAATAGCAGAACTAACAGACTTGGCCCACAGATATATCACATTAGTTGTTGCCTGCGTCTTCGTACGCATGGAATTTAGAAAATTTTCCCCGTTTTTCACAGCACTCACTGATGCTTCGCTGCTAATAGTCGCAGTGTGTTGTTATATAGTCTATAACCTTTCTTGATAGATGTACCATCCAAAACTGAAAGAATCTTTCAAATCGGACCAGCAGTTCTTGAAATTAGCGCGTGCAAACAAACAAACTCAACTCTTATAATAATAGTATAGAAAATAAAGCCTTTGAGTTTTCTCATGCTTTAGACTACACGCGTAATGAATTTCGTTTTAATTCTGCTTACGATTTCAAGTATTGTTTGACTAAATGATTGTGTATGTTGTCAGAAACTTTATGTTTATACCGGGTGCTTCAAAAAAATGTATACACACTTTGAACTTCCATAGAAAATTTATTTACCGTTCTACAAAGTTAAATTTCAGGAAAATAGAAAGCTGAAAGTCCAATGTAAATGAAACATAAATAACAAATGTTAATACTGTTCAAATTGGTGACCTGCAGCATCAATACAATTCTGAGTACGAGTCACCACTGATTCTGTACATCGTATCAAAACGTCCAATGAGATTTCTCTACACACTGCTTGAATCTCATTCCAAAGAATGTCTAGGTTACGTGGTTTACGTTTGTACACCTCATCTTTTACTGTGCCCCACAAGAAGAAATCCAGCGGTGTAAGGTCTGGAGAGCGTGCTGGAAACTCGATTGGCCCCCTGCGTCCTATCCACTGGCCTTTTCTTGTGGGGCATAGTAAAAGATGAGGTGTACAAACGTAAACCACGTAACCTAGACATTCTTTGGAATGAGATTCAAGCAGTGTGTAGAGAAATCTCATTGGACGTTTTGATACGATGTACAGAATCAGTGGTGACTCGTACTCAGAATTGTATTGATGCTGCAGGTCACCAATTTGAACAGTATTAACATTTGTTATTTATGTTTCATTTACATTGGACTTTCAGCTTTCTATTTTCCTGAAATTTAACTTTGTAGAACGGTAAATAAATTTTCTATGGAAGTTCAAAGTGTGTATACATTTTTTTGAAGCAGCCTGTATATATCTATATTGTAATTATTTATTAATGAGACTGTAAAGGTGTGAGCATTTTGTCGAACCTAGTGTATTTCCTTTGTATATTTCTTATTGTTTTTTATTTGCTCTGTGTACTGTGCCACGGAGCGACTTCGTCATGCTCACTCAAATGTCTCGAAGTTAGTAGCGTTGCACGTCGGGTCGCACGGTTCCCTATAAAATGGTCGAGCTGTGTGGGGTTGATGTGTGCGTTATACTCGTGAACGGGCGCCTTCTGCTGGGACTGGTCGATTTGCTCCAACAAAGCTATTTTATTATTTAGTTTTAGTTAGTCGTGATAGTACTGATTTGTATCATCCTCACACCGCTGATAAAACTATGTATAACATTATTGAAAAAAAAATGAAAAGAAATAAAAATTAAAAAATCCATGGAGTCTTGCCTGTTCTTCTCCATAGGATTCGCGTTTGGAACAGACACCTAGTTTCTGACGTTTCAAAAGAGCTTGTAAAACATGCTAACTTGAAATAAAAAATTATGACTTTGACTTTGAAAATTGTTGCCGTAGTGTGTTAGTTTTGGCACGAAAATGCAACAGACAAAGTCACTTTTCTGTGCTTTTGCCTTCCAGAATCAAACTCTTTCCTAAGATTTAGTATGCAGAGAATTTCAGATACTTGATTGATCAATCTAGGTAGGTTTCATTACCAGAAAACACAATTAGGTACAGAAAATCCGATCAAAATTTGGTGTATGTATGTTTACTAATTAAGAAGAGAAGAAAGATCTTTTACAAACCTGTAGGCATAACTCTCGCCCATGATATAGAGAATCTATAAACATCTACTCCTAGTTCTCTTAGCATCTCCACGTCTCTTCTCCAATTATGATAAGAGTCGCATGCTACATCACCGTTGATGCCATCAATGATGATTTCAGGATTATCATGGAGATATCTGTCCCAAATACCTTCACCTTTACCTGGAATGAGAAGGTTTAACTTTATTAGGTTTTTCATTATTCTTTGAGTTTTCCTACACATCTCTCTCTCTTTTTCCATCCCATTAAAGTTCCACTGGTAAACACGGGCCTCCTCCACTTTGGCAGGGATTATGGTGTACTGTACCGCGCTGTTACGCTGCTGCTGCTGTGCTGCTGACCACGCGTGTTAGCAGTTGGCACAGGATTTATTTTCCGTCTTTTACAGAGGATGTTATCTGTGTACCAGTAGTACCCGTAGTACCCTTAACTAGCATTTACACCACCCTGGGATGGATAAGGGGTGAGTAAATAGATATATTATAAACTTTACCTCTTTATTAATGACTAGATGCTACCCGCGACTTCGTACGCGTGGAATCAAGGAAATTTTCCACGTTTAAGCAACATTTTACACTGATACCTCGCTCCAATTAATCGCAACATTATGTTATATAGCCCATAGCCTTCCTCGTTAAACGTATTTTCTAAAACTGCAAAGAATTTTTTCTAATCGGACCCGTGGTTCTTGGGCTTTGCGCGTTCAAACAAACAAACCTTTTAGCTTCATAATATTAGCAGAGATAATCAGGTAATTACCGTCTAAGTCCCAAGCTCCTTCCACTTGATATGCTGATGAGGCTGCTCCAAATAGGAACCTTCTTGGAAACCTTCGCGTCTTCGTATCAGACCATCCATTAGATACGGCGAGGAAACTAAAAAAAAAACAAATGTTAAGTTAATAATAATGACACCAATAGTTAATAAGGCGCCAATAACTTAATCTATATATTAGGTACTAAGCTGACCCGGCAAACGTTGTTTTGCCATACAAATGTCAGGGGTGAACAACCCTTATCACTTAAGGGTATGAAAAATAGATAGTAGCTGATTCTAAGACCTACCTACTGAATATGCATATAAAATTTCATAAATTCAAAATTCTAAAAAATTCAAAATCGTTTATTTTCTACCAAAAAATTTTACATCACTTAAGGATATCCCTGGCCCCTACGCTAGTAAAAACTGTGTTGCAGGAGCCAGTGTCCACCCCCATTATTGCACAGTTCAATAATTTATTATAAACAATATTGTAAATTTGTTATCAAAAAAAAAAAAAAAAAATAAGAATCAGTCAAGCCGTTTCGTAGGAGAACGAACATTGTGATACGAGAATTTTATTAGATACTAGCTGTTGCCCGCGACTTCGCACGCGTAGAATTTAGAAAATGTTCCCCGTTTTTGTAACATTTTTCACTACTGCTTCTCTCCTATTAGTCGCAGCGTGATGTTATATAGCCTATAGCCTTCCTCGCTAAATGGACTATACAACACTGAATATCAAATCGGACCAGTAGTTCCTGAGATTAGCGCGTTTAAACAAACAAACTCTTCAGCTTTATAGGAGATATCAATATTTATGTTTAAGTTAAGTAAGGTTTAGTTATACCAGTAAAATTGTTAACACTAAGTAAAGTCCCTCTTGCATCCTTTTTGCTTAAAGGTCAATTTGAATAAACAAAATTATTAAGAACTAAAAAACACACTAGAATACCATAGTCTACAGGTCATAATATGTGTGCAAAATTTAAGGGCCTACATCAATATTATCGTATATCATCGCCGACACGTACATATTAACACAGCCAGTAGGCACAGAAAATGAAGAATTAGGGATACTTTTCCTATTTACTCAAAATCTACTAAATATATTTTAATTCTGATTTACGTGTTCTATATATAATAGTTACTTAAGTTTTTAAAGTTATTTCATTAGTTAATACGCGATAATAGACCGACAAATGAAAAAAATAAAAAATTTGAGAGGTTGTTTCGCTAAGATTTTCTATCGAGAAAACTTTTTTCAAT
Source organism: Orgyia antiqua (assembly GCA_916999025.1). Lineage (NCBI taxonomy): Eukaryota > Metazoa > Arthropoda > Insecta > Lepidoptera > Erebidae > Orgyia > Orgyia antiqua. The sequence continues at coordinate 29,459,948 of OU779863.1, forward strand.
CGTGTTTCTGAGTTTATGCGATCCTAGATCATATATTGAAAAAACATATACTTAAAAATTAGAGCTCTAGCCATTCAATCTAAAGAAACAATGAAAACTTCGTACATAGAAAAATGCACGAAGCTATTTTGGTATCCTCCACGCTTATAATATATATCCGGTATGTATCTATCAAAGTATTAATCTAAGTAACCGTAGACCGGCCAAATTCTAACTTTCACTAGAAATTAATCTCTCCTGTTTATGATACTAGCATCACATACATTGACAGAGCCTTGAAAAAAAAAAACTCAAAGCCATAAAATAAGAAGAAGAAAAAGAATCTAAGTAACGGAATCTTTGAAAGAGATTTTAACCCACTCACAGTAGTCGGATTGATCTGAAATTTTGCACACCTAATAACAAGGACCGATGACAATGCAATAATTAAAAAAAATATTCAGGATTTTCAAGCGTGTTTTTTTTATTTTTTGAACTAATTAGTTTTATTTTTAAATTCCGTTACATAGATTAAATTCATACTATACGATCGATATAGATACTCAACAATATGAAATCGTTATTCAGAAAAAACCCTCTAATAAAACCATTATAGTACTAGTTGTCCGTGTGGTGACGGATTAAGAATACAAGAGTCACCACCCCATCTCCTCCCAAGGGTGCTGTAAAAGTCAGTAAGGGAGCACACAGATAACATCTTCTGTGAGAGACGGAAAACTCGAAAATACACCCTGTGCACAGTAGACCATAATCCCTCCAATCTTCTCCAGCCCTTTTACGTCCCACAGTTGGGCACGGGCCTCCTCCAATTCGGGAGGGATTATGGTCTACTGTACTGCGCTGACCAGGTTTTTGGCATAGGGTAAAGTTTCATGTTTTTGACTTCTCCCTGATAATATTATCTGTGTACAATATCCCTTAGCTGGCTTTTACATCACCCTGAGAAAGAAATGGAATGGTAACACTTGTATTCTTAATCCATTACCACTAAATATTGAATATCTACTCTCTAATAAATAACATAAACAAACAATTAAAACAATTATAGTTTCATTACATGCACACTGTAAACAGTCTATATTTATCTCATACTACAGACAAACAGACAAACTGGCGCCGTAAAATTACGTAACGAAGCGTTTTCCTGTTCATAAGTGGTTATCACTTCAAAACAGACACTAACGCAAAAAAGCCATGTTTAAAATTAAAATACACACCCACGCACGCATACAGAACGCTACACATAAAACTACAAATAAAATAGATTTTAAGCAAAAAAAATTAAAAAAAAAACATAATTTTTAAACAAAAGTTATGTATGTTGCAAATTAAAAGAAAAAAATAGTTTTTTTTTTATTAAAGAAGTTTACTAAATAAATAAGTGCAATTTAAAAAGTAAAAAATCTTTTCGCATAATGGGACACAAATAAGTTTTATAGTATTTGGAATCGATGTGTTATCAAACACTTTATAAATAAAATAGGTTTTATGTAAAGTGGTCAGGCACAAAAAAAAAAAATAACAAAAACTAATAAAAAAAAAATAAAGTTCCTTACTACAGTATAAACAATGCGACACTATGCATGGTGCTAGCGTATCTTATAACTGAGTTGCGATAATATTATCACAAGATTAAAAGTAAATAATTAGTCAAGGACATTTTAATTTATCTATTACAATTATATAAATTGAAACTACGTTATTTGTACAAAATAGCTACAATGAACAAAATTTATATCTAATATAGGAAGGTTATACGCCAAGTAAAACCACTTTTTAGGGTTCCCGTAGCAGAAGGTAAAACGGACACAATGACTAGGACTTCACTATCCATCCGTGTGTGACCAGTTTGTCACCAGGCTGTATCTTATGACAGGCTATTTATTACCATTTTTTGTCGCCTCCTGCCCTGCCGGGCCAAGATGGTGCCTTGAGCTTTACCACAACCCGGCGAGGGGTGGCCCCTTTAATAGGGGCCCGACACGACTGGGGGAGCATTAGGTCCCCCTGTCGCGTTGCCGCGACCCACAGCCACATTTGCTGCAGCGGGTCTCGGAGTACCGACCCGCCGCACATGACCACCTCGTCGGGAGTGGCCGCGGCTGGCTACTACGCGCCGATGACCCCTGCCCGGGGCCCTGCGAGGGCCAAAGTGCCACCAAAGTGTTCGCGCTTCCGCAGGGCCTCTCTCTTTGCCACCATCACCTCCCGAGAAAAGGTGGCGATGGCGGCCCAACTCTGTCGCTCTCGGCCATAGACGAAACCACGACCGAGAGCGACAAGTCCTGACCCAGCACGCTAACGAGTTCAGCGCGCTGGGCGTCCCAGGCCATGCATACGGCAAGGGTGTGTTCTGCCGTACGTATCCACGGCCCCACTTCCACAATAGTGACAGACAGTGGAAATTTGAATACAAAAATATAATAAATATCTAAGGGCTCACATACATCAACCACTTAAAAATTTTACAATAAATATTTCAGGAGGCTCCCGTACAAAAAACACTAAGTGTGGCTTGATAATAAAAGAATAAATATTTACCATACAACAAATACTTTCAGTGAAACATGATGATACAAAACAATAAATATTTTAGAAGGCTCCCATACAACAAACACTTACAATCAATATTTTAGGGACTTCCCATACAAAAAACACTGATATACATACAACAAACGCTTTCATGACATGAACATGCCTTTCCGACATGATTAAGACGGAATGATATTATTATTGTGCGAAGTACAGAACTATTTGCAGGCGAGTCCCACTCGTACCTTGCCGTTTTTTGTTGTAATATTATAGCAGATAACACATTAATTTATAAACATTCAGCAGTTAAGTTATATACACGCGCACACACAGAGAGAGACAGATAATATAAACACATCTGAATATTGACTCATTCATTCTGACTAGTATTTAAGGGCCTACATCAATATTATCGTATATCATCGCCGACACGTACATATTAACACAGCCAGTAGGCACAGAAAATGAAGAATTAGGGATACTTTTCCTATTTACTCAAAATCTACTAAATATATTTTAATTCTGATTTACGTGTTTCTATAAATAATAGTTACTTATGTTTTTAAAGTTATTTCATTAGTTAATACGCGATAATAGACCGACAAATAAAAAATTAGAGAGGTTGTTTCGCTAAAATTTTCTATCGAGAAAACTTTTTTCAATCGCGTTTCCGAGTTTATGCGATCCTAGATCATATATTGAAAAAACATATACTTAAAAATTAGAGCTCTAGCCATTCAATCTAAAGAAACAATGAAAACTTCGTGCGTAGAAAAATGCACGAAGCTATTTTGGTATCCTCTTAAACCGCATTACTATAGAAATTCTTATAACCAGTCAAGCACGAGTTAGACTCGCATATGAAGGGTGCCCTACCGATATTATTATAATAATAGGACAAGGACAGGATACTGATGTTTATGAGTATTTATTGTTAGAGCGTCTAATAAAATACAAACTACAACACAAATTGTAAAATTTTCAGCCTTCTAGCTATCATCGTTCGAGAGATACAGCTGCAGCCTGGTGACGGATGGACGGACGGACAGCAAAGTCTCAGTAATGAGTCCCTAAAAAAAAGTTTGCTAGAATGTATGAAGCAGCTGTTTTGCACAAAAATTGCTGAATCGATTTTAATGCAACTATAGTTGTATAGCTTATAGATCAGAATAACACATAGGATTTCATATAATCACGCTGGAAATCAAAGAGCGGTGCAGTAACTATAAACTATTATTAGCTAATATTTTCCAACGCTTGCGCGACTCATTTGTTTAAATAAAACTACATTTTACGGATTTAGACGCGTATATTTGCTCACCCGTGACCATGGTGACTGCAAAGTCTCCGAAACATCGGGCCAAAATTTAAAGCAAATGTAAGCGTCTAAATCCGTAAAAAGTAGTTTTATTTAATATTAGCTAACCAATATTTTATCTATGACGAAAATTTACCTCGCTTTTGCAACATTTTTCACTGATTCTTCACTCCTGTTATTTGCAACGGGATTTTATAGAGCCTAAGCCCTTCCCCAATAAATGCACTATCCAAAACCAAAAGAATTTTTCAAATCGGACTAGCGGTTCCTTAGATTGGTGCGTTCAAACAAACAAACTCTTCAGCTTTATAATTTTTTTTATTTTTTACATCGGGAATGCATTGATGCACTTCGCCTATCCAGTAGCGGGGGCAACCTTCAGGCGTCGTGTGGGACTCCCGGAGGCGGCCGGACTACCCACTAAACCCCATGGTGTTTCTCCGCCCCAGAACCCGGGTTATTTTTCGCCATTAAGACGCTGGCCACAGCCGGGCACCGAGGCGGTGGCCAGCGTCGCTTCCTCCAGAAAGACAAATCGGAGACGCGAATTCCGCCGCACAGGTGGCAGCCTAGTATATATATCCGTATCTACTACCCATAACACAAGCATAGAATGATAGCTTACTTTGGAACAAGAGGACGTAGTTAAAATTCCATAAATATTTATTTATATATAAACTTAACTAACATCTAATGCATACCTTATAAGCACTTAAGTCTTCTCAAATAAACAAGAGCTAATGAAGTTTTAAACAACCTAGTATAAATTATCAGTTACATAACTTATTGATAACCAGATAAAATACATCAAAACCAGCCAAGTTGGAGTTGGATTCGCCGACGGAGGTTCCGTACCATCTTTAGGTATCTTAAAAAAGAATAAAAAATGTTTTTACAAAATTGTGTCTAGATAAAGACGATTTTAGTAACGTTATTGCAATAAATGTAAACTTGGTTTGTGGCTTTAATATTTATTATAATAATCATGCCGTCATAACAATATCATCAAGTTATACTGAAAATGTTAGTTGTATGAGAGCACACTTTATTTATTGTATTCGGGATTTTATGTTATTTTTTTATTAGAGTATCAACAGATATACATCACCTGTTAAAACTCATACATCCATCCATCCATCAACCCTTCTCCGTCCATTACTCTGGAAATAGGCCTCCCCTATAGAACACCACAACGTGCGATCCTGCGTGAACTGCATCCAGCGGCCCCCTGACATATTTGACGATGTCTTCAGTCCAACTTGTTGAGGGCCGTCACACGCTGCGTCGTCCGGTTGGTGGTCGCCACTCAAGGACGTTCCGTCCTCAACGGTCATCAGATCATCAAGCAATGTGGCCTGCCCATTGTTACTTTATTTTATACATCTAGCTATCACTTCGTCTTTTACCTATGAGGGCAGGCAGAGTTAGAAGAGAGTTAGTAGCACTGCCTGTAGTGTAGTGACAGACTAGTAATCGAAATTCACTTAATATACTGGCAATATACTTCACAATAGGGTTTCACATTTTGCTCAATCAAATTAGCCCACTGCAGTACGCTGCTGGACATAAGCCTCTCCCAATTCGCGCTACAAAACACGGTTTTTCGCCTTCCGCATCCAGCTACCTTAAGTCGATGGACTAGCCCTACTGTGAGTATCCATGACTCAGCACCGTATGTCATGACTGGTAACACGCACTAGTTATACCTTCCACCATCTTTTCTACCTTCGTCTTCAGGCACTGCAGTAAAGGCGAAGAGTAAACTCGACGTTGTGTGCTGAATGCTGCCCAGCCCAAATGGATCCTTTTTTTTCGCAGGGAAATGCTTTTACGCACACTCACTCCTATCACCTCGGTCAACACCGTCATGGTAGGAGTGGGTAGTGTCGGACTCGCCGATAAACGGAACACCGACTAAACCTAACTGCAGCGGTATCCACGTCTTCCGAGAACGCCAGAGGTTATTTTGGAGGTTATTTTGGACTCTCTCTCACGCCCCGCCTGCCCATATGGACCCTCCTGTTGGTTTCTTTCTCGAAGTTGTTCCTGCCTAGCTGAATGATACATTTTGGTACGGAACCCTAAAACTGAACAGTCCACAAGAAACACTTGAAGTAAAATGATAGGTAAGTAAGAGTTGTATCAACAGAATGTAAAAGATTATATTGTTCGTAAAATACTTTTAGATAAGTGACGATAGTTGTCAAAATAAAACGGATGATAGAGATTACTCCACGCGAAGCACTTGAGATTATAGATACATAGATAGGAGGTTTTTGTAACAAGGGGCAAAGTTTATTTGTTAATTTATATTACCTGCGACTACGTTCAAGTGAAATTTTAGATGGCAATAATAAACTAAACTAAGCAATTAGTTATTTAGTGTTATTGCAAACAAATGCAAAAACTGATTGCTTAGTGGCGAATTTTATCAAGTTTGGTAGTCTATTGTTAATTTTTTGATGTTATACTCGTATGTAATGTGCCGTTGAGCTACAATTGTGACACAATTCATTTACCGGACTCGGGGCCCAGATTTTCCTGAAGTAATTACGATGTTGACGGGCCTCGTGGTGTAGTGGTTCATGTAACGGACTGCTGTCACGAGGACGCGGGTTCGAGTCCTGCATGGAACAAAATTTTTTTGTGATATTTATAAATATTTTACAAATGTTTGTACTGCGTCTGAGTGTTTTCTATTTATTTTAAGTATCTATTTACAAAAGAGAAGTAGTTTATAGACCCGCGAGAGAAGATCGTGATAAGGAATTAAAAGTAGGTGTTTAAGATAAAAAGGATGTTTATTGGAACAGCCGAACATAGAGTATTAAACAGGTAGTGAACCTAAAAAAAGACTACGCAGCCCATTAAACCAAAAACCCACTCAAATTTGAGGAGACCCGTGCCCAAGCGTTCAATCTTTAAGACGTGTAGAGAAGAAATGGGACTTAGAGAAGGGTACTTAAAACGTTGTCTCTACAATCTGGTACAACTCTACATATGGGTTCCCGAAAAATAAATAAATATTCATGGACATTTCACACAACGCCCTCTGGTCCCAAGCTAAGCTTAGGTATATACTTACTTGTGTTATGGGTACCAGAATACGGATAGAATACATATACTACTTTTTTTTGTAAATACTAAAAAATAAAATGAGACTGGCTGATAATTTTCTGCCTTTTTATAAGAACAATGGCATATATCATCCTTACTTATAATAAAACAAAGTCGTTATTTTTGTATGCATGTCCCTATGTGAGCTTATAATACGAGTATCTTCAAAACTACGCAACGGATTTGGGTGCTGTTTTTTTTTAAAGGTAGCGTGTTTCGATAGGGTGATTTTTTTGTATAATTTGTTAAGGTTTTCTTTCTAAATACCACGCGTATGAAGTTGCGGGCAACAGCTAGTATATTAAAAATAAATAAATAAATAAATATTCATGGACATTTCACATAACGTCCTCTGGTCCCAAACTAAGCTTTATATGCTTGTGTTATGGGTACCAGAATACGGATAGAATACATATACTACTTTTCTTTTGTAAATACATACTTATAATACATAGTAAACACCCAGACGCAGTACAAACATTTGTATGACTATTACAAACATCACACAAATATTTGTCCTGACCGGGAATCGAACCCGAATCTATATTATATATCCAACGATTTTAGTAAAATTAGATTGTTAACTATGATCTGTCTAAGTATACATCAATTTATACATCTGGTGGCCAAGTCTGGTAATTTTGCAATTACAATCATATTACAATGTTGTCATTATGACAAAAAAGTAATAGTAGACTACCAAATTTGATAAAATACCGCTATTATGGCACCATTATGGTGTTATAATGACATGATTTTTTGTTATAGATGATGCCACTATGGCGCCATAATGGTGCCATTGAGATACCCAACGGTTTCAAATGGTATGCATTTAAACCGTTTGAAGGATCATCACAGATGAGATGAGTATTTCTTTCAATGACGTCCTCAATACACTTAGAAACCACCACACCTTATAAAAGCGTGTTAAAAAGTACTACGAGTATTTTGTCGCTTTATTAACACGCAGGGCATGGACATTAAAATTTTTATGAATTGTATGTTCTCTGTTCTCAAACACCTTTTATCTTCATCGACATTGAAATTTTTATGAATTGTATGTACTCTGGGCCCAAGTCTGCTAATGAATTGTGTTATCATTAATAACCACAACAAATTTACAATAGCCTACCAAAGTTGATAAAATGCGCCACTAATCAATCAGTTACTGCATTTGTTGATTGCATAATAGCGAATTTTATCAAGTTTGGTAGTCTATTGTTAATTTTTTGTCACAAATGAAACCATTCAATTGAACTTTCATTGTGATACCATTGAATATTGAATAGCAGGCTTGAGGCCCTGTTCTCAAACGCCTTTTATCTTTCATTTCTATAGACTGAAATAAACCTGTTTTAATTGGTGGATGAATCCAAGGAAGTGTGTTTGATCGTATACAGTTGGCGCTCTATAGTCACTGCCCACCCCAATGGGAAAAAGAGGTGATAGTATGATGACGATTATGAAAAAAACCTGACCAATCGGGATTGCATGTTGCACATCTCACATAATTTACATTTCAAATATTAAATTAAAACGAAGAACATAATATTTACATTTATTTTATTAACAAGTTATCAAATAAAAAATATCACAGCCATTTTTTAATGTTTAGTGTCCTTCATCGATAGTCATAGTCATAGTGTCAGGTTCATAGTCATGATCGATGTATCTATTCTTCAATATATGTTTGTACACGAACGCTGACTTCCTGGGAGTGCGGGGACGAGCTGGATCCTCGAAGTCTACGTGGTATAGGCCAAAACGTTGTCTGGAAAACAAAAATGTCAATTAATTTAATGAACCGGTCTTTCCTAATGCCAATAAGTTCATAGGTACTTGGATACTGCGGAGGACTAATATTAATGCAGTTTAAGCAAGTGACTTACTAATAACGAAAGTTCTCAAACAGTAAAAATTGGGCAGTCCAGAAGACTTAAGTATGGCTTATAGAACAGAATGCAAAATAAAAATAATTGGTCAAGTGCGAGTCGGACTCGCGCACGAAGGGTTCTGTACCATTATCTATGCAACATAAGGCAACGTTATTAGTATCGAGCAAGAAACGGTAAAAAAATCATGTTTGTTGTATGGGAGCCCCCCTTAAATATTTATTTTATTTTATTTTTAGTATTTGTTGTTATAGCGGCAATAGAAATACATCATCTGTGAAAATTTCAACTGTCTAGCTATCACCGTTCTTGAGATACTGGGTACGGAACCCTAAAAATCATGTTTGTTGTATGGGAGCCCCCCTTAAATATTTATTTTATTTTATTTTTAGTATTTGTTGTTATAGCGGCAATAGAAATACATCATCTGTGAAAATTTCAACTGTCTAGCTATCACCGTTCTTGAGATACAGGGTACGGAAGCCTAAAAATCATGTTTCTTGTATGGGAGCCCCCCTTAAATATTTATTTTATTTTATTTTTAGTATTTGTTGTTATAGCGGCAATAGAAATACATCATCTGTGAAAATTTCAACTCTCTAGCTATCACCGTTCTTGAGATACAGCCTGGTGACAGACGGACGGACGGACGGACGGACGGACGGACGGACGGACGGACGGACGGACGGACGGACGGACGGACAGCGAAGTCTCAGTAATAGGGTCCCGTTTTTACCCTTTGGGTACGGAACCCTAAAAAAGAATATTTCTCATGTTACCAAAAAAAGTAATTGTCAATTAATAATAGAAATAATAGGCAAACGAAACTATTTTGCCTTAAACTACGAGTTACCCTCGCACTGTATAGATATATATAATAAGATCTTGAAAACGACAACTAAATATTTAATTTATTAATTATTTAAAACAATTTAAAAAACCTACAGCTAATCATTAAATAGAATTATATATATTTTAAGATCAATTTAGGTTTTCGCACAGACAAATACAGTTTAATCAAAGTTTAAATATTGTATTTTGGAATTCCAAGATCATAATTGGAATACTCCTGATAGCAGTAATAAAATTAACCACTTACGTATATCCTTGCATCCATTCAAAGTTATCCATTAAACTCCAAGCCATATAACCCTTCAAATCAACTCCGGCATCCAGAGCATCAAGAACATCTTCCAACGCAGCCCTGTAGTACGCGATCCTGTCATCATCCATCAGGTCTCTGTCTGGGGCGATAGACCACCCGTTCTCAGTGACGTAGAATGTTGGACTATTGTACCTCTTTTTCAGATCCGTTAACACATTGAACAGGCTGTTTGGTGCCAGCTAAAACAAAATAGAAAAATTTGAGATTCAGACGAAAGAGTTTTTAATTTAGGCATTTAAAATTTGGTAATTATAGCTAATTACATGCTACTAAAGTTATACAAAATATTCTTTGCCCTATAAATAAAAGTGCATTGCTAAAATATATATCTTTAATTTGATTATAATTTTTTTATAAGAATTATAAAATCATTACTAGGGAATACTTGTACAACGTACCGTCAACCATGAAGATTCTGCCACAGGCCATTCCTCAGGGACATATATACCAACATCTTTATCGTCATGCAAGGAAGGCACAGCAAAAGGTGATTTGTAATCATTGGCTGATATCATATAGGCTGTATAATGATTTATTCCGAAAAAGTCCGAGGCACCACGAGCCCAAGCTTTCTCTTCTTCAGTAAATTCTGGCAGACGGGACCAGGGATAGCCTTGGGCAGCACTCTTGGCAGCAATTCTCTCAGATATATCTTTTGGAAAACCACCTTCTTCAGAAAAGATAGGCTGCACGTACAAACCAAACTACAAAAGACAAAACAATAGTTAACATTATTACAATTAGGTAACTAATATTCTTTTTACTTATAAGTTTGTAAAAGACGCACCTGACCCTGTTTCTTGATCTCAGTGGCAAACAGATCTTCTTCAGAATCAGTTACAGGGCTAAACCAATTGACATTGATAGTAATACCGCACTGTCCACCTTGTGTTGGCTTGAAGTCATTATTGTATGCATGGTAAGCGTTAGCATGAGCAAGTACCAAGTGTTTAGCGCACAAATAAGTACCCATCGCAGTTGAGTTCAAAATAGGAGCCATTTGATCAGATCCATAACCCAAATAACAAATTTCATTTGGTTCATTAAAAGTTATCCATAATTTCACTCTATCTCCGAAGTTTTCGAATACAACTCTCGCGTAGTCTTCAAACCAGCCAGCCATTAGTGGGTTGGAGAAACCTCCTAGTTCTTGTAGTTTTTGTGGCAGGTCCCAGTGGTAGAGAGTGATCATTGGCTCAATGTTGTATTTCAGCATTTCGTTGATCAGATTGTTATAATACTCGATCCCTGCTGGATTGATCTCGTTAGCGAAACCTGTTGGCAAAATTCTTGCCCAGGAGAGTGAGAAGCGGTACGCGTCCAGACCTAACTCTCTCATCATCTCAACATCACGCTTATAGTTGTGGTAGGAATCACCAGCCATATCACCGTTGCTCATATCCTTAATTACACTAGGGTTGGTGTGAGTCATATAGTCCCAAATATTTTCGCCCTTTCCTGGTAAGAAATACAAAATTAGATATCAAAATATTATTTCCTAAAAATACGGTGAGGTGATATTATACGTGTGTTTAACGAACATACCATCTTCGTTCCAGGCACCTTCGACCTGGTATGAAGCAGTTGCACAACCGAACAGGAAATCAGCAGGGAAACTTCTCTGCTGTTTGACATTCAAGGCCTGGCTCGCCACCACCAACAAACTAAAGAGAAAAAATGCTTTTTACAGTCGTAACTTAATTAAATTAAAAACAGTCTTTCAGGAATATAAATAGACTAGTTTTAAATTTATAATAGTCATTTTTATAAAAATATTTTAGATAATGATTGTAATGAATGCGGTGGAAGGAAAAAATTGCAAATCTGTTCGTTAAAACTTTGTTTACTTACCTAAGTGCTACTAAGACCTTCATTTTGCACAACTGATTTGGTGCCCCCTGTCGAGCTTATATATACCTACATGTAGTATAAGATAACACGTATCTAGAAAATCGTATACCTACTGCATGTTGATCTCAGATAATAAGCCCCTTTCCTCTTATGTGGCGTTCAAGATGTCTAAATATTGACGAATTCTTTTAAGCCTTGCAATTTTACACTGTACAGTGTACGTCATCTAACAAATATATAAAAAAAAAAAATTATTGATGTACATCACACAATGTGCTCCTTATACCGCTGCGCTGGCATGGTCATGGAATGAGACGAGAACAAAATGACATTGAAACCAATTCTGAAGCGTCAAAAATTAAACCTGATGTACCTAAAATGGAAAGAACTTCGGTGTATTGGCTATTTTCTTGTACATGTATCTGCGTTACATCGGAAGTTGCGAGTCACAGGCTCTTAATTTAAATCGTAATGTTCTTATTCATTGACTTAACGGAGGTTTAAAAGTTCGCTAAAATCGGTTTGCGAAAATTGTCAAAACTTGTTATTTATAAATAATAGTATTTTATCGCTAAAACGTTTATTATCTCTCCGATAAAATCTCCGTTTAAACCTCCAGTAAGTCATTATGAATAAGACCGTTAGTCTATAATTGCGTAGTTTTTATAATAACCCAATTCCGAATTGCGTTATTGACACTATCAATTTCTATTTTTTAACTAAGTCTAGTTTAGTAGTGCACGTTGAATTGGTGCCAATGTCATCCTTATCGCGGTGGTGTGGTAATGTAAACAGACGAGAGAAAAGTGATATTGTTATGGGTGTTCTGTTCTGGGGATGTAAATCCACAGATGACGTGTGATAGAGGAGTATGGATTAGAAGGACATGTTGCGCCGACCCCAAATGATTGGGAGAAGGGCAGGAAGGAGGAGTTCTGTTCTCGGGATGAGGTTAGAAGGAAGTACGAATCTTTCAAATCAGACCAGTGGTTCCTGAGATTAGCGCGTTCAACAAACAAACAAACTCTCTAGCTTTATAATTATTAGTGTACATTTTTTACTTTCTCTCCCTCTGGAAAAGATAGAAGCTCTATCTAACCACCATTAGTTACGTGTTACGTAACTTAAAAAATATTTTTGCATGATGTAACAATAATGCCACAAGACCTGTCAAATGCGATATTTACACATCTGATAACCTTATAATATCACTTATAAACGTGTGCGAATTCTGAATTATCATATTTACTATCATCATTTTTAGAGTTCAGTACCAAAAGGTAAAACGGGACGGTGATAGCTAGAGATAGAGATATACCAGATGGCATAGACATACCAGATGGTGAATTGGCATTGTTCATATATTTTTTAAACTCTTAATTTGAATGTGATTTGATTATTTTTCCAAAAAAGCAAATGATCTCTATCTGCCCTTGAAATGAAGGAATTAAAATATTAAGGCGTTCTTAGGGATATACTACTCTGTGGTAGAGTTGAAATTGGTCTATTATATCAACTTGACTAGGTACTTTGAAAAGATGTATTGCAATGTGTCATAAGTTTATTAGGAAAAGACAATACACAAATTGCGTTCAACGATGACGTCACAACATTTAAAATAATATCTTTAAGTATTATAAAAAATCCTATACAGTGAATATTTTAATAATATTGAAATTAGTTGCTTAAAATAGTCTATATTTTCAAAAAAAAATATATAAAAAGCGGGTCAAAAATTATGAACAATCCCAATTAACGTTTTCAAGCGACGACAAGTAAATTGGTCTGGCTAAATCGCACTTCATATGTATACTATGTATAGCATGTATCATAGACACGTATAGATACATTTTGACGCACATAGATATGTAAGTGGCTTCAAGCCGATTGAGTAATGTAGCCATAGACACTACATATTTACCGTGTGGTGACGGATTAAGAATACAAGTGTCACCACCCCATCTCCTCCCTAAGGTGCTGTAAAAGTCAGTTAAGGGATATTGTACTATGATATTGTCGTGCCCAACAGTGGGACGAAAATGGGCCGGAGGGACAGGGACACTACATCTGGTAAATCTGTTTGTGTATATCAATTGAAGCTACAATACTTTGGTATTGTTTTAAGTGATGATGAGTATTTGTACTCATCATCATCATCCTCTAGCTCCAATCCTGTTATTTGTTGTCCCATTATTTGGTGTTATTTGGGATTCGGTATTCGGTTCACGAATATTTTTTAAATTTATGTTTAGGAAGTGTTTGGTGACATACCTACCTACACAAAGAATTTGAATAAGAATAGTTAAACTTAAGTTTATTAAAGCAACAAAAATTAAAGTTAGAGGAGGGCTTTGTCCTTTGTTGGCAAACAGATCCGAAAAAAAACAAAAAAAAACGCAAACTGAACTGAATAATATATTAAATTAACTTTATCTTTATATCTATTTGTTTTGTTCTTAATAACTTGTACTCTTATTGTAATTTAACTTCTGATGGTTCCGAATAAAAGGCTATTTTATTTGTTTAGGTATATAAGTCACTTGTATATCTAAGTCATAACGGTATAGAACCCTTCGTTTACGAGTCCATCTCGTACTTAGCAGGTTTTTATATTATCTGAACCTAACATCTTATTGAGTGGTAAACATGAACGTTGATCGTTGTCAAGTGATAAGGAGAGGTTTAAAGTACCTTCATCGGTGTAGTTATGTAAAAAAGTGTGCACAGTTATACCCTGCATTGCATTTAAGCATATGCATAGATGCAATGCAGGGTAGCGTATCAGGCAAAAATTCTCCACAGAAATTAAGAGGGTACTGTACTCCTCATTTAGGTATTTGCCTATTGCTATCCCTATTTCCGAGCGCTGCGCTGAAAGGGACAAATATAGATGAAGCGGATTTTACCTAAAAATTCTTTGAAAAAAGACGTTTCGTACTTCCGTTTTCTTTTCGCGAAAGTTAAACCGATTTTAATAGTTTTTGCGTTATATTATAGATAAAGAGTATATCTATGCTTCTATCACTTTCTTTTGTGGTAAAACTTTACCAAATTTGTGTGATAGACGCTGCAACTGTATCTAAAGAAAACCGAAAAAAGTACCTAGGTTTTTCGGATCGTCATATTTCTTTTAGTTATTAAGTTTTGAAAAAAAGATAGTGATAGAAGCATAGATATACTCTTTATCTATAATATAACGCAAAATCTATTAAAATCGGTTTAACTTTCGCGAAGAAAAAACGGAAGTACGATACCCATACTTTTGTATGGAGCATAATTTGGTACCGTACCGTCCTAAGTAGTTTTATATAGTATTGTTGGCAGCCTAGCATAAAATAAAAAAATCATGTTACGACAGAAAACTGTCATAAGTTTACATGGAAAACTTGTGATTGTATTCAGTATTCATAACAATTAATGCAAACGCACAACGATAAATTAAGATCAACAAAAAAAATTATGTCATAATAACTGGTAACGCCTGATCGTTTTTAATAGCAATACCTACAGGTATTGCTATTAAAAACCGTATTTCTTTCCATTTTCAAAACATCTTTTTTTGTTAAAATTTAACATTACGATAAGGCTAGAAAACTGAAAATGTTAAAATTTCACAATTAGTTTGTATCTCCATTGCACGATTGATTTCTTTTGGTTTTTAATGTTGGCAAATATACTCGCGTAAAAATTTTTTTTTTGATGTCAACACTGTAACTGACAGCAGAGATGAGTGTACTTTTAGGGTTCCCAACTCTAAATATTTTCCCAAAAAGTGTGGGAGTAAACATGTTGGATAGGAGATCGTTTATGGGCTTCTTCGTTAGCGATGCATTTATTTTGTTATTTCTTATTCGTGAAGTGAAGAATTATGAATAATTTGCTTATAATATATCTATATATAACCCACTTTCACTTCGTATAAATATATTATGATTCTGGGGCTGTGTATGCGTGTATGTGACTTTACTATTCCTGAGCAGATACAAACTATTTTTATCATTCTCACAAACGGATAATTGTGATATAAATTATAGAGTATGAACTTAATATGTAATCTCCAGTAGATTCTATATTAAGTTCATACTCTATAATTTATATCACAATTATCCGTTTGATTCGTTAAAATCAAGTAGTAGTTAAAAAGTAAGTTAAAATCAAGTAGTAATCTCCAGTAGAGTATGAACTTAATATGTAATCTCCAGTAGATTACATATTAAGTTCATACTCTATAATTTATATCACAATTATCCGTTTGATTCGTTAAAATCAATTTTACGATTTCCCTAGCCAATACTGGAAAAAAGTTTTACCAGTTGGCAGCCCTCTGTGTTTCTGAAAAATTGTTGAACATTTGTGGTTGGTCGCCGATTAGTCATTTAATAAATTAATATTTATCATTAAATTTAAATAATTATAGTAAAATTAGAAAATAAGATATAGTGTTCATAGTTGTATGTTAAAAATAAGACAAAATGCAGCGTCGCAGGGGACCAAACTTCACATACGTGAGCGGATGTGTAAAATATATGATTTTTGTGCTGAATTTCATATTTTGGGTGAGTCAACTGTAAATTTTAAATATGTAAAGTTGTTTTAACACTTAAGTTTCCGTAATTTTGTGGTTTTTATGGACTAAATGATTAAGTTTCATTCATCATTGTGCAGGATGAATCATTGTTTTTAGTATACATATCTATAGGGTGAGAATTCCGTAACAATCTGCGGTTTTGTTTCCCGACTACATCCGTTCTCCATTGTCACGAGTTTATTACAGTGATAGCGAAACAAATGAATTTTATTACTGTCTATATTTTTTTTAAACCTAGATTTTAATCACTCAGTAATTTTCGATTCTCTGTTTTTATTCTAAATTTAAAATAGGAATTTACTCATACTGTACATTATAAAGGTAAATAAATACATGCACCATCAATATTTAATTCAACAATTAAGAGCTCGCTATTTCTTTAAAAGTCATAACCCTATTACAATTAAGTGGGTATTGAACGATTCAAATCAATTTGTGGGACTCTGGTAGCTAAGCATAAACCACGGATAAAAAAATAACAAAAGTAAATAATGAGAACGGAATGAGATGTATTTTTTTTTTATTAGAGATTTTGTTCACAATTATTCTCTGTCAATTGTAAATGTCTTACTGTTAGTTATGGGCCTCTTCCACATTGGGAGGGATTATGGTCTAATATGCCATGCTGAGCCTGAGCCGTGTGGTGACGGATTAAGAATACAAGTGTCACCACCCCATCTCCTCCCGAGAGTGCTGTGAAAGTCAGCTGAGGGATATAAGAAGAAAACTCAAAAATAAACCCTATGCCAATACGCTTGGTCAGCGCGGCACAGTAGAACATAATCCCTCCCAAAGTGGAGGAGGCCCGTGCCCAACAGGGGGACGTTGGGGGGGGAGAGAGAGATGCCATGCTGCCCATCCTGTGTTAGTGCTTTATTTTAGAGTTTCCTGTCTATCACAGAAGATTTTATCTATGTGATATCCCTTAGCTGGCTTATACAGCACCCTGGGAAGGAAAAGGCGTAGTGACGTTCCACATCAGTATGCAATGCGTCACTATACAGACAATTTTATTTTTTACTAGCTGCCTGTGACTTTGTATACATGGAATTTAAACAATTTTCCCCATTTTTGCAACATTTTTCACTAATGCTTCGTTCTTATCGGTCACCGCTTAATGTTATAAAGCCTACAGCCTTCCTCTATAAATGTACTATCCAACAGAAATTTTTTTTCAAATTGGCTTACCGGTTCCTGAGATTAGCGTATTCAAACAAACAAACCCTTCAGCTTTTTGATATTAGTTTAGATTTAAAGTGTTAAGTTATATATGCATTAATATTGAACAGTTATTAATATGAGGTTTTTTTTTTCTATTTACAGTTGGTAGGTGGTCTCACAATTGCAGTTGGAATGTATGCACTTATTGATAAATGGCAGGCCACTGGACTTGTTAAGGTAAGAATGATCAAAAACTACTCATCATCACCATCATAACATCACGCCTTTTATAGTAAAGGTGTAGACAATACAGTGACTTTGCTATGCTCAAAACAGATAGCACTCTATAGTGTCTTTATAGGTATGTATTAAAAAAAAATTATGTAATAGATCAGTATCCCGGTACACATACAAGCACAGAAAATATAGCTTAGCTTGGGACCAGAGGACTTAGTATGAAATGTCCATAAATATTAATAATATCAGGGTGCTAAATTGGCTTGGTCCGTGTGGCGACAGATTAAGAATACAAGTGTCACCACCCCTTTTTCTTCCCAGGGTGCTGTAAAAGCCAGCTAAGGACTATTGTAAACAGATAACATCATCTCTGAGAGATGGAAAACTTGAAAATAAACCCTGTGCAAACACGCCTGGTCAGCGCGGCACAGTAGACCTTAATCCCTCTCAAAGTGGGGGAGGCCCGTGCCCACCAGTGGGACTTTAATGGGCTGGAGAGAAATTGGCTTTGGAATCTCTTTTTCTTTTTGTAAGCATTATGCCATGTTACACTTACTTTTATCTTATTTTATGCCAACAACTCGAGTACTTAGCTACAAAACAATAATAGTAATTAATAATGCAAACATTTAATAAAAGAATATTAAAATATGGGTAGTTGTAATATCATGCGGCGACATCCCCACACTTCTCTATAAAATGAGATGTCGCCATTGGTTAGGGCTCAGTGGTGGTTAAGCGCTGGTACAGTTAACAACGGTCTACTGCTATTTAATATTGAGTATAAATGTTGTAATTATGTAATAACAGTTCCATGTTGTAATTATGTAATAAAAATTCTGTTGAATTGAAAGATAAAACTTTGTGTTGTTGCACATTTCATTGCATTTTAATAAATTGACAAATTAAATTTTCTCTAAATCTATAAAACTTATTTTATTTTACATTCTCTTCATCATCATAAATCACGCCTTTTTCTCATGCTAGTAGGCAATGACTATAGAGCGACATATGCTACAATCTTGACATACTTCTTTAGCCTCATTTACACTCATACATCTGGTCAGAGTCTATTCTATTTACCCTAGGGCTATGACCCGGTGCGGCCAGCCTGAGAAGGGCGGCCAAAGTCTTCATGTTTAAAGTTTTGCTCTAGATCTATTAATTTATAGGGTGGCTAATTAAATTGACCCGGGGCGACAAATTAGATGGCCCGGCGTCATACATGCCTCACAGTTGTAATTTCTAAGTTAAATCTAAGCAATCAAATGTAAACCTACCTATTATTTTGTTTTGCCTGTCCACGACCATGGCAAGTAACTTCGTTAATAGACATCCTTCACAAATCAATATGTAGTATAATTAATTCGTGGAATATAATTTTCCTTCCTTCACTTATTTTACAGTTCTAATTATGTTATTGCTACCAATTCTACATGCAAAACTAAACTAAAAAATGAAAACAACTGTAGTATAATTACATTATTGTCAATTTTTTTGTATTTATAATCTTTAGTGTATGATACAGTTTTTTTAGTATGAAAGTTTAGTTTTAAAATTGATAGTGTCGATAACACAATTCGGAAATGTTTACTAAACCTTCTTGTCATAAAAATTGTGTATTAATAGTCTTAAGAGGATACCAAAATAGCTTCGTGCATTTTTCTACGTACGAAGTTTTCATTGTTTCTTTAGATTGAATGGCTAGAGCTCTAATTTTTAAGTATATGTTTTTTCAATATATGATCTAGGATCGCATAAACTCAGAAACGCGATTGAAAAAAGTTTTCTCGATAGAAAATCTTAGCGAAACAACGTCTCTAATTTTTTATTTTTTTCATTTGTCGGTCTATTATCGCGTATTAACTAATTAAATAACTTTAAAAACATAGGTAACTATTATATATAGAAACACGTAAATCAGAATTAAAATATATTTAGTAGATTTTGAGTAAATAGGAAAAGTATCCCTAATTCTTCATTTTCTGTGCCTACTGGCTGTGTTAATATGTACGTGTCGGCGATGATATACGATAATATTGATGTAGGCCCTTAACGATTCTAATTAAAATAAGAAAGATAAGGTAACATTCTCGAACTGTGATAATGGCAGTATAGTATATTCATTTTTTAGTTAAGTTGTGCATATAGAATTGGTATCATTGTCATATATTTAACTTTGCATAAATTCCTATAAAGCCTTAGAGCATTCATTAAACAAGAGTTGACATTATAATATAACTTCTACATACTAACAAGTAATTCTACAACAACGTAATTCTACATACTATTCTATATATTTCGTTATGTAACTGCACTTATTTATTATTTTTATTTTTAATATGTATTAAATTTATCTATTATGAAATTGTGTGTATGTGTATATAAAAAGTATATGTGTATGTTTATTGTTAGTATAATATTTAGTAGTGTATATTAGGTATAAAGGTGCACCTACAGCTACCATTTACTCCTTAATAATATCCATGCTCAGGTTGCCTGGAAGAAATCGCTTTAAGCGATAAGGCCGCCCATTGTACTTGATTTTTTTTAGTATAAGTTAATTTTAAGATAATACGTATGGTGTACAATAAAGAATAAATAAATAAATAAAAAAAGTGCAAGAGCAATGCTCGTACTCTCTGTGTACAGATATGTCTTTTAGTGTGCGTTAAACGAATGTTTATTTGTATTTTACAGTTGGACACAATTTACGATGTGATCTTAAATGTTAGTCTGTTGATCACGCTGATTGGGGGTGTTGTATTTATTGTGAGTTTCGCCGGATGTGTTGGAGCTTTGAGAGAAAATACATGTCTTCTAAAATTTGTAAGTCAGTTTTTATTATAAATTGTTTAATAATTATAACGGGCGTCGTGCTGTAATGGTTCATGCAACCGCCGTTCACGAGGTTGCGGGTTCGATTCCTGCTCGGGACATACATTTATTATTTTCTATGATATTATGTATAATTGTCATACAAATGTCTGTACTGCGTCTGGGTGTTTTCTGTGTATTTACCAAGGAAAAGTATATAGTATGTCCATATTCTGGTACCCATAACACAAGCTTATTTATGTTAAGCACATTAAATGTTTGTTCTGCGTCTGGGTGTTTACTATGTATGATAAGTATGTATTTACAAAAGAAAAGTAGTTTATGTATTCTATCCGTATTCTGGTACCCATAAAGCTTATACAAGCATAAAAATTGGTCAAGTGCGAGTCGGACTCGCGCACGAAGGGTTCCGTACCATTATCTATGCAACATAAGGCAACGTTATTAGTATCGAGCAAGAAACGGTAAAAAAATCATGTTTGTTGTATGGGAGCCCCCCTTAAATATTTATTTTATTTTATTTTTAGTATTTGTTGTTATAGCGGCAATAGAAATACATCATCTGTGAAAATTTCAACTCTCTATCTATCACCGTTCTTGAGATACAGCCTGGTGACGGACGGACGGACGGACAGCGAAGTCTCAGTAATAGGGTCCCGTTTTTACCCTTTGGGTACGGAACCCTAAAAAGCTTCATTTGGGATCAGAAGACGTTGTCTGAAATGTCTGAATATTTATTTAAAACAATAAAAATAACAGAAAGTATAGTATTCAAATGAATACAAATTTTTTCCTTATTGACACGCTTTTATTGTTAGGTCATTACGTATCTATCAATGTATGAACCTATATAAAGGAATCTTTGATAGTAAATTTCACATAATTGCAGTAGTCAGATCGATACGAAATAAATAAATAAATATTTATGGACATTTCACACAACGTCCTCTGGTCCCAAGCTAAGTTTATTATGCTTGTATTATGGGTACCAGAATACGGATAGAATACATAAACTACTATTCTTTTGTAAATACATACTTATTATACATAGTAAACACCCAGACGCAGAACAAATATTTGTATGATATTTATAAACATCACACAAATGAATGTCCGAGGCGGGAATCGAACCCGCGACCTCGTGAACGGCAGTCCGTTATATAAACCACTAGACCACGAAGCCCGTCAAAATAATGTAAAATGCACACATATTAAGAACCGATTACAATGCAATTATGTAAAGTTATTGTTTTTGTATTAACTAAATTTGTCCGTGTGGTGACGGATTAAGAATACAAGTGTCACCACCCCATCTCCTCCCAAGGGTGCTGTAAAAGTCAGCTTAGGGATATTGCACACAAATAACAGCCTCTGTGAGAGACGGAAAACTCGAAAATAAACCCTGTGCCAACACGCCCGGTCAGCGCGGCACAGTAGACCATAATCCCTCCAAAGTGGAGGAGGTTCGTGCCCAACAGTGGGACGTAAATGGGCTGGAGAGGAGAGGAGAGGATTGTTTTTGAATCAAGCTAATTATTTTCCTTTTACTTTAAAAAACAAAGCCGTTATTTTTGTTAGTATGTCTCTATGTGAGCTTATATTTTCAAATCTACGCAACGGATTTCGATTCGGTTTTTTTTGTAGATAGAATGGTTCAGGAGGATGGGTTTTTTGTATAATTTATAAAGGTTCGGTTTCAAAATTCAACAGCTAGTATCAATATAAATAAATGTAAAAACATAATATTTTCTAACACTTTCGCGACTCATTCGTTCAAATAAAACTACGTTTTACGGATTTAGACGCGTATATTTTTTTAAATTTTGGCCCGACGATTCGGAGACTTTGCAGTCACAGTCTCGGCCCGTGACCATAGTGACTGCAAAGTCTCCGAATCGTCGAGCCAAAATTTAAAAAAATATACGCGTCTAAATCCGTAAAACGTAGTTAAATGTAAAAACATCAAGTATAAAATATAAATTAAAGTTATTTTTAAACTCTAACATAAATATTGAAGATAAAATAATACAAGTCGACATTATAGGTCATTTGATAAAGATGTTTATATTGCAACTTAAAAATGTTATCATCAAACAGGTCTAGTGGTTCATATAACGGACTGCCGTTCACGAGGTCG
This sequence comes from Orgyia antiqua, assembly GCA_916999025.1. Taxonomy (NCBI): domain Eukaryota; kingdom Metazoa; phylum Arthropoda; class Insecta; order Lepidoptera; family Erebidae; genus Orgyia; species Orgyia antiqua. The sequence continues at coordinate 29,482,784 of OU779863.1, forward strand.
CGGGATCGATTCCCGCTTGGGACAATCATTTGTGTCTTATTTATAATTGTCATACAAATGTTTGTACTGGGTCTGGGTGTTTCTATGTATTATAAGTATGTATTTACAAAAGAAAAGTAGTTTATGTATTTTATACGTATTCTGGTATTTCTGGTACCCATAACACAAGCATATAAGCTTAGCTTGGGACCAGAGGACGTTGTGTGAAATGTCCATGAATATTTATTTATTTATTTTATTTACAAAAGATTTTTTTTATTATGCCCTCTTCTCCAGCCTCTTAACGTCCCACGGCTGAGCACTGAACTCCTCCTTTTTGGGAGGTCACAGAGTCTGATAGACGATGTTATTTCCGTGATATCTGTTACCAGGGGGACAAGTCTGCAATTAGGTACAATGTTGTAACAATGATCAGTCACTAATTGCTTAATGACGAATTTTAGTGGTAGTCTACTATACATTTTTTGTCACAAATGACGCCATTATGGCGCCATAATGGCGCCGGTGACTGATCATTATGACTATATTGTAATAGCAGACTTGGGCCCCTGTTAGTGCGTCTATGACTCCATTACTCTCCTGGATTGAAGCCAGACAGCATGTGCGTTTTTTTTTGTAAATAAATAAATAATAAATAAATATTCATGGACATTTCACACTACGTCCTCTGGTCACAAGATAAGATTATTATGCTTGTGTTATGGGTACCAGAATACGGATAGAATAAATAAACTACTTTTCTTTTGTAAATACATACTTAATATACATAGTCATATAAATAGCCTGTACAAGTTTAAAGTAAAAAACAAACATACAAGTGAAGCTAATATAAAGCGTGTAAAAAAAAAGCCTGTATCAGAGACACATTTGACGGGCCTCGTGGTGTAGTGGTTCTGGTAACGGACTGCCGATCAAGAGGTCGCAGGTTCGATTCACGCTCGGGACAATCATTTGTGTGATTTTTCTAATTGTCATACAAATGTTTGTACTGCGTCTGGGGGTTTCTATGTATTATATGTATATATTTACAAAAAAAAGTAGTATAAGTATTCTATCCGTATTCTGGTACCCATAACACAAGCATATAAGCTTAGCTTGGGACCAGAGGACGTTGTGTGAAATGTCCATGAATATTTATTTATTTATTTATAGTAAACACCCAGACGCAGAACAAACATTTGTATGACATTTATGGATATCACACAAATGATTGTCCCGAGCGGGAATCGAACTCGTGAACGGAAGTCCGTTATATGAACCACTAGACCACGAAGCCCGTCAAATGTGTCTCTGATACAGGCTTTTTTTCTTTTACTTTAAACATGTACAGGCTATTTATATGAATCGTTAATATTTTATGAAGTACGATTTCTTCTTCTTCTTCTCCAGCCCATTTACGTCCCACTGTTGGGCACGGGCCTCCTCCACTTTGGGAGGGATTATGGTCTACTGTGCCGCGCTGACCAGGCGTGTTGGCACAGGGTTTAATTTCGAGTTTTCCGTCTCTCGCAGAAGATGTTATCTGTGTACAATATCCCTTAGCTGACTTTTACAGCACCCTTGGGAGGAGATGGGGTGCCAAGCCAACCTAAATTTATGTATCTTCAAGATTGAACGCGCTAACCTAACCTAACGCCCGCATATTTACCAGATAGTGAGATCCGGTATTTCTGTGGGATAGAAGCTATGCAATAGCTTAAAATATTCTTCAATATTTATATATTTGTTTGTTCACAGTATTCCCTATGCTTGTTAATATTATTTTTGGTGGAAATGGGCGGTGCCGTATGCGGTTTTGTCTTCCCCCGGTCGTTGCACGGTTTCTTGGAGATGAGTTTCACTGAGAGGATGGTACACACATACAGAGAAGATTCAGATCTGCAGAATTTTATAGATTTCGCTCAAAGAGATGTAAGTATGATATTTTAACACGATTTTATTAGCTCTGTATGTTCTTATCTAAGTAACGTAATCTTTAAAAGTGTTTTTTACGTACTTGCAGTAGTCAGATTGATATGAAATTTTGCCCACATTAAGGACTAGCTGTTGCCTGTGACTTCGTACGTTTTCACAACATTTTTCATTGAGGCTTTGCTCCTATTTGTTGCAACGCGATGTTATAAAGCCTAAGATCTTGTCCAGAAAGGGTGAATTAGCCGCGATTCTCATGCGCGTATTACGCGCGACCGTTGCGTCCACAAGGTGCGTACCAACGCGCGAGCATTTGGGGAGGAATTCAGTACTAGCTTTAGAATTCGCTCTAGAGTTCGCGCGTTAACTGGACGCAACAAGGCGTCTCTAGTATCTGGAGTCCAGCGTAGTGCACGCGATTTACGCGCGTATTTTGAATTCGCGCGATGCTTGTAGACGCGATGTATTGATGTCTAGTACCTCGACAACGCGCGTATGAATTCGCGCGATACGATTCGCGACGAATTCGCCCCTTCTGGACAAGGTCTAAAGACTTCCTCGATAAACATACTATCCAACACAAAAATAATTTTCAATTGGAAATAGTTCCTGAGATTAGTGCGTTCAAAAAAAAGAAACTCTTCCGGTCTTATTTATAATGACTTATCGGAGGTTTAAACAATAACTTTATCGGAGAGATAATAAAACGTTTTAGCGTAAAAAGACTATTATGAATAACATTTTTTGACAATTTTAGCGAACCGATTTTAGCGAACTTTTAAACCTCCGATAAGTCATTATGAATAAGACCATATAAATTTAAATAAATAAATAAATCTTTATTGAATAAAATAGAGAATTAATGGTATAAGACCCTGCCCTAGCTTTTTGGAAAAAGTGTGTTACAGGGCCTAATTCATACTTCGGTTGTGTGTAAGACTAATTTATACTTATTCCTAAATGAAAATCTAACATGCAGCTTATTTTAAATTAAAATCTGATAAATGATAGATATATGCACATGAAAAAGCAAAGAGATCAGCACAGATCTGCTGAGTAACGTCCTATTGTTTCCCATGGATAGGACACATTAATTTAAATATTTATTCTAACTACTACTGTTGTACTATCTAATCTGTGTTCCTCCTACGGGAGATAATAAAAATTTTAATTTCTTTTTTTCTTTTATATGATGTAGACCAGGTGTGGCCAACTTTTGTGCACATAAGATCTACTTTTTACACGCTTTATATTAGCTTCACTTGTATGTTTGTTTGTATGTTTGTAACCGACTCCTTTGGACGCTATTTTGACCCACTTTAAACGGTCAGATTCTATTCAAATTTTGCAAACCTGTCAAAGACCGATGACAATGCAATAATTCGATTAAATAAAGCGTGTTTTTTAGTTTTTTTTAAACTAGGTATTATTATATTAAAATTGAGTCGCGATCGACCTATTTCTTAGGTAAGAACGGGGACGTTTATGCAACGTGCTTTTATACCGCCGTGCACTCTTGAAAATAGTAGAAAACTACTAAAAGTGGTCACGCTGAACGTCTCCCTACTAGAAGCATGAGCTGCGTACATGTTCATTCCTGTATCAAGTACTAGAAACATTTGGCATTGAATGCGTGTCCCCTCATGGAACTTGCGAGTGAACGATCAAAAATGGTCGATCGACTTGTTGGCCACTCCTGATGTAGACAATATGTGTGTTCGCATAATTATGTTTAAAATTGTGTGTGTGTTTGTGGATACGTGTATGTGTGTTAAGCTGTGAAATAGTTACTCTCAATGTAACATTTTGGAGTAATTTTTCCATCCCTCCATAGTCAAAGCTCTGCAACCACAGGCTTTATGATATTAACATAGATTATATTGATCACTGTTAGGGGGCGTCCATTAATTACGTGAGGTGTTATAGGGGTGGGTCAAACGAAATCTTTTCAAATCTCTCTTAGGGGCGATGGGGGGTCTTAGCAAATATCACGTAATTTTTTTTCTAGCAGAAAGCGGTGTAAAATTATGTGATAAATTACGGTAATATTGACAACTAGTCTTAGCTAGTCTTAAATAAAAATAATAGAGTAAGTTGTGTTTTTGTTTTTTTCTCAATAAGCCAACATGTTTACAGCCAAAACATAAATTTTGAAAAATCTCGCGTGAGATTAAGAGAGGTTTGAGGAAAATCTTACGAAACCTTACCAAAGGGGGAGGGGGGTAGCAAAATTCTCAAAAATGCCTCACGTAATTAATGGACGCTCTCTTATAATAAATATGTTATATTTTCAGTTCCACTGCTGCGGTCTCACATCCGATGGTTACATGGATTGGTCTAAGAATGAATACTTCAACTGTTCTTCGCCTTCCGTTGAGAGGTGTGGGGTTCCATTCTCATGTTGTATCAACGCTACAGATATATCTTCTGGATTAGTTAATATTATGTGTGGATATGGTGTTCAAAATTATCCTGTAAGTATCTTCAATTTCAATAGCCTTAATATTCTCTAACACTTGCGCGACTCCTTCGCCCAAATAAAACTATTCTTTACGGATTTAGACGCGTATATTTGTTTTAAATTTTGGCCCGACGTTTCGGAGACTTTGCAGTCACTATGGTCACGGGTGAGACTGAGTTGTAAAGTGTCCTCTACGATCAGTTATTACAGGGTTTACCCACATTCGATTTTAATTTTACATTGACCATAAAGATAGACTTTAACCATAAACTATATTATATTACATTATGCTCAGACAATTCAGACGAACAAATAGACGCGTCTAAATCCGTAAAAAGTAGGTTTTATTTCCTTTTATCCTTTATATTAAGCCTTTTTATCCTGAGCTACGTCTTGGGAGTTCTGTTATATGGCGTGTCATATTATCGTTGTATGTCATGTAGCTTAGTGTGTCTCCTGACAAAAGACTCTCTCGGATCTGATGATCGGATCTCCTGAGAAATTAAGGAAAACCCTCAAATTTCAAAGGCATGTAAAGTCAGTTGAACTTTTTTAATTTTACTCAATTATTTACTTTTTTTTTCTTTTTTTTTTAGGCTATGAGTCACCTTAGGTGCCCATGCCAGCGTCATGGGAATTATAAATAATAAATAAATATTCACGGACATTTCACACAACGTCCTCTAGTCCCAATCTAAGCTTATATGCTTGTGTTATGGGTACCAGAATACGTATATAATACTTAAACTACTTTTCCTTTGTAAATACACACTTAAAATACATGGAAACACTCAGACGCAGTACAAACATTTGTATGATATTTATAAATATCACACAAATGATTGTTCCGTGCGGGAATCGAACCCGCGACCTCGTGAATGGCAGTCCGTTACATGAACCACTACACCACGAAGCCCGTCAATTATTATCTTTAATTCTTTTCCAGGTTGCAGAAGCAAGTAAACGTGTTTGGACAAGTGGTTGTATTGAAATAGTACGTTCATGGTGTGAACGACATTTGTATACTATAGCTTTTGTAGCGCTCGGTGTTGCGCTATCACAACTGTTTGTTATATACCTCGCTAAGACATTGGAGGGACAGATTGAGTTGCAGAAAGCAAGGTAATTACCTTACTGTTTATATATTAGCTGTTAAGGTCCTACATCAATATTATCGTCGACATGTACATATTAACACAGCTAGTAGGTATAGAAAATGAAGAATTAGGGATATTTTTTTTGTTTACTCAAAATCTACTAAATATATTTTAATTCTGATTTACGTGTCTCTATATATAATAGTTACTTATGTTTTTAAAGTTATTTCATTAGTTAATACGCGATAATAGACCGACAAATGAAAAAAATAAAAAATGAGAGAGGTTGTTTCGCTAAGATTTTCTATAGAGAAAACTTTTTTCAATCGCTTTTCTGAGTTTATGCGATCCTAAATTATATATTGAAAAAACATATACTTAAAAATTAGAGCTCTAGCCATTCAATCTAAAGAAACAATGAAAACTTCGTACATAGAAAAATGCACGAAGCTATTTTGGTATCCTCTTAACCCAAGATTGGTGAGTTTATACTAAGAAAGAAAGAAAGAAGAATGAAAGAAAAGTATTTATTCACCCCCATGGGGACACAAAGTAGTCGTACATAAAATAACACAAAAACAATATTAAGATAAGATGAAAACAACACAAATAAAAATTATATAAAAAAAATAAGAATTAACCAAAAAATAATAATAATACTGCAAATACTACAAATATTGCATAATATTCTCTAACTGCAAAGTTTCCGAAACGTCGGGCTAAAATTTAAACATATATATTGTGTTCAGAGTAGCCATTATCTCTGTTTGTTGGAGTTCGGTGATAGCTATTGAAATTTTCACAGATTTAAAACAGATTTAAACATATTTAAAAACAGATTTAAACATATTATTTAAAAACAGATTTAAACAAATTTAAACATATTTAGAAATTTATTTCTATACATTCAAATTATTACAAAAATACAACATTGTGTGTGTATATTATACAGTTTATATGATTGAACGATCTTTGGAGATATTGGTGCCAATTATACATGCATAACTAAACTAAACTTAACTAAAAAATCAAAATAAGTGTAGTGTATTTTGATTATTTGGCTATTTCATTGTGCACATTTGTATTAATTAAAATCTTTAGTCTATAATACATCACCCGCGACCTTATGAACGACAGATCATTAGATGAACCACTACAAAAAAAATAGTGTAGTAGTGCTTAATAAGCTTAGTTTGTGACCGGATGACGTTGCATGAAATGTCCATAAATATTTATTTTGTCTTTTTCAGATGGCAAACATGAAACAGGGGCACAATGGGCGCGTATAGGGATGAATGCCGTCGAGCGTTGCTGTAGCAAGCGCCTTGGACGGGAATCGAACCCGCGCTCTTGCATATGTAAAGTGCCATCATAGTGCCATGTGGACAATGAACTAAGTGATTATACTTGTATAGATTTATTATAAGTTATAGCTGTTTAAGAGATTAGACCGACAATAGTAACAATTCTACATGCAAAACTAAATTTAACTCAACTTAAAATAAAAATTGATTATAGTACCAATTCTACAGGCACAACTAAACATCTCCGTGTGGTGACGGATTAAGAATACAAGTGTCACCACCCCATCTCCTCCCAAGGCTCCCAACATTCTCTGTGAGAGACGGAAAGCTCGAAAATAAACCCTGTGCCAACACGCCTGGTCAGCGCGGCACAGTAGACCATAATCCCTCCCAAAGTGGAGGAGGCCCGTGCCCAACAGTGGGACGTAAATGGGCTGGAGAAGAAGAAGAACAGCGAAATAGCAAATTAATCAACATACGCCAGAGTTGTTTTAATTTGTTATGTATTATAAGTATGTATTTACAAAAGAAAAGTAGTATATGTATTATATCCGTATTCTGGTACCCATAACACAAGCATAATAAGCTTAGCTTGGGACCAGAGGACGTTGTGTGAAATGTCCATGAATGGGCATTGTTCATATTTTTATAAAACTCTTATTCGAAAACTATTTCGGGGAATAGAGTTTCTGATCATGATCCATTAGTTTTTTTCGGAAAATTTGCAATATTAACGATTATTTTTCCAAAAAAGCAAATGATCTCTATTTGCCCTTGAAATGAAGGACTTAAAATATTAAGACGTTTTTAGGGATATACTACTCTGAAGTGGAGTTGAAATTGGTCTAATATATCAACTTGTCAACTTTGAAAAGATAAAGTGCAATCTGTATTAAGTCTATCAAGAAAAGTCTATACACAGATTGCGTAAAACGATGACGTCACAAATTAGTGAAATTAGTTGCTTAAAAATTTTAAGCAACTAATTTCACTAATTTGTGACGTCATTCGTTTTTCGTATTTTAAGTTAAAATAGTCCATATTTTCTGAAAAGAATATAAAGACAGTAGGTCAAAAATAATGAACAATCCCAATTCCAAATATTTATTATTTTTAGTTGAGTTTAGTTTAGTTGTGCATGTAGAATTGCTACCATTGTCAATAACACGATTCGGCTCGTTGACTGATATTTCTTATTATAAAAACTGTCTCTCTCTTTCTGATAATTTGAAATAAAATGAAATGAAAAATCATTTAATCAAGTAGACACAATTTTTCCCTACCACCGGTTCAGGACGCAATCTGCTGAGAAGAACCGGCGTAAGAAACTCAGCAGAGCTTTTAATCAAATCAATATTTTTTTAATTAAATGTCAATTATACTTACAAATGCTAATAAAATTGTCATTATTGTCTTAAATTCGCTATTTCTATGTGTATCCATATTATCGGTCTGATCTCTTAAATTCTTTTGGCCATTATAATGTTACTTTTCTACCTATCTCAAACTTTTATAGAAAAATAGTTAATCTGAAAATTGTTTAAGAAAATCTATCAATCAATTAGTATTTTGGATATAGAACTCTTGCAAAGTAACATGCAACGTGCAATCTTAGACATGCTCTTCTAGACAAAAATATGGACATTATAATCCGCTGTTTTCATCGTGGGTATTGCCTGTAAAGTAACGAATTTTTCTCTCAATATCTAGTTCTTATATATCTATGCTTTTCTTATTTTATTTTATTCAAAACATGATAATTTAACGATATAAGACCATCAAAAACCCATTTTTAAGAAGTAAAAAAGTAAGTTACGTTCGTTAGATATTATTCTCAAAGTTTCCTTCCTATACACAAATAAAAAACTCCTATAACACGCACTATCCTCTCGCTGGTCTGCTGGAAGAGATTTCTCAAAAAAATAAGCAGATCCTTTGTACAGCCATTACTGGTCCAATGTTGTTTCATAACGCTCTGTACTGTGTGCATAAATTTATAAATAAACTAGCTGACACGACGATGTTTTGCCATACTAAAAAAAAAATAAAAAAAAAGGTTTGAAAAATAGATGTTGGCCGATTCTCAGACCTACTGAATATGTATGTAAAATTTGAGAAGAATCGGTCAAGCCGTTTCGGAGGAGTACGGTAACTAACACTGTGACACGTGAATTTTATATATAAGATATATAAGATAAATAAGAAGTTGTTCTTAAGAGGATACCAGAATAGCTTCGTGCATTTTTCTGCGTACGAAGTTTTCATTGTTTCTTTAGATTGAATGGCTAGAGCTCTAATTTTTAAGTATATGTTTTTTCAATATATAATCTAGGATCGCATAAACTCAGAAACGCGATTGAAAAAAGTTTTCTCAATAGAAAATCTTAGCGAAACAACCTCTCTCAATTTTTTTTTTATCACATAAAGGTAAGGTTTTCCCAAAAAAGAATAATAGAAGCATAGATATACTCTACATCTATGATAGCGATAGTGAGGATAGCAATATCTCAGGCAAATATCTAAATACGCTTGCATCCAATGATTTTTAGCTTGCAGGGGTGTTAAATTTTTTTAAATGTTTATATTCCATTCTCCCAATAGAATTTATTTATCATAATATATTTATTATCTGTACCCTAACATAATATTTGTAGTTATTTAATGTTAAAATATCTAAAAAAATTTGCAACTAAAACTTAAGACTAAAATTAAAATTTTTGTCTCTTACTCGCCAAAAAGATTTCCAAAAATATTGCTCATTTCACATATACTTACTAAATATTAGTTCAATTATGTTTTTTTATAAATACTAACTAAATAATTATATTGAATTGCGAATAATAATATTATTTTAGAGTCATAGGGACTATCCATCTTATTATTATATTCGTATCTTTGTCATGACCACGGATCACTCTCAAAACATTCCTAACCCTAGGCGATAAAACACCTATATGTACTAACGATCATATCTAAGTAAACTGGATGTATGACTCCGCGTATGATTTTGCTACGACCAATGAGAATGTATTATTCGATAAAAATACATTCTCATTGGTCAACATCAAACGCGGAGTCATACATCCAGTAATCCAGAGAAGTATTGACTCTGCTACCCGTGCTTACATCCAAAGTTTCCGCGTTTAGCCGTTAACAAAAATATCATAATGCTCTATCTAGTGGATGTTATCTGTGGTTACGTTATGCATGAAGCGAATCCAAAACGCAGTTTTTACTTCAAAAACTCAATAAAATCTGTAACAGAGCAATTTTATTAATTTGCGTAAAAATTTTAAATTTCTATATTATTCAGAATGTACGTTTTAGTTTTATATTCTGTATTATAAGCCGTCAACGTCATAATAGCGGGACCACGGCAAATGCATTTTATGAGAAAGTTTTAACAAACACACGCCTTTTATTATATATTGCTTACTTGCTATTATATCATTACTAGCTGACCCGGCAAACGTTATTTTGCCATACAAAAGTCAGGGGGGGGGGGGGGGGGGGTGTTGAAAAATAGATGATGTCCGATTCTCAGGCCTAACGGACATGTACACAAAATTGCACGAAAATCAGTCGATTTGTTTCGGAGGAGTACGGTAACTAACACTGTGACATGGACATTTTATATATTAGAAGAATAAATTTGTATCACAAAATATGCCGAAAACTGTTACTTAAAATAGAGGTCTAATCTAGTTTAAGTGATAGGGATTATCTCAAATGTATGATATATCTAATATATAAAATTCACGTGTCACACTGTTAGTTACCGTACTCCTCCGAAACGGCTTGACCGATTCTTCTCAAATTTTACATACATATTCTGTAGGTCTGAGAATCGGCCAACATCTATTTTTCAAACCTTTTTTTCTTTTTTTTAGTATGGCAAAACAACGTTTGCCGGGTCAGCTAGTCTAATATATAAAATTCACGTGTCACAGTGTTAGTTACCGTACTCCTCCGAAACGGCTTGACCGATTCTTCTCAAATTTTACATACATATTCTGTAGGTCTGAGAATCGGCCAACATCTATTTTTCAAACCTTTTTTTTTAGTTTGGCAAAACAACGTTTGCCGGGTCAGCTAGTTAGTTATAAATCTAAATATTCTAACTGCTACTTAATTTGGCAATACTATGTATCACTTTTGCTTAATAAACAATTTCATTTCATTTTCATGAGAGTCGACAGAGACTATAGAGCGCAATTTGCTACAATCTCTTATTTCCTAATTCATAAGTAGTAAGTTTTTTATTAACTTAAGTAGTCATGCCATATTGACGTCATAATTTTATTGACTATATCTTGAAATTTGACTTGCTTCAACAGTAGAAATACTGTACTAAAATCTATTTACCTGATATTAAGAAAACTTGCATGGTCCCGCCGTTATGATATTAACGATAAATTCGTTTTAAAGCAAAAATATTTTATTTTAGGGGTATATAATTAAAAAAAATCTTGTGATCACTTCGGTGTCTGTTTGTCGAACTTTTTAAACATAATGCTAAGATTTAAATGATGTATATAGTTGTAAATTTCTTACCATATAACTTGGTCTTGTAAGATTAAAGTAATGGGATGGTGTCATGTATAAGCCATTACTTAAAGACCATATTATTATCATAACCATAGTGAGTATGTTATGAATATAATATTATTTAGTTTTTTAACAATTATAATAGTCCAAGATCCGAGAGGTAAAATCTTTTACTCATTTTCTAAGTGATGAAATGTATGAATAGAATATAGAATTGTATTGTATTAAAGTTTGTATGTACTATAATTGTAAGAATTCCCACCACTTGGACACGTCGGCTATTTTTAAGCAATATGAAAAATCATCTGGGAAATATACTAATAACTTTACGATACAATTTCAGCGCTTACAAAATAGAAAGGTTAGTACTATTTTTACAAGGCTGGCATCACATTGCTGAAATATGGCCGACAGAACACAGTAGCGGGTATTTTTTCAATGGTAGTATCGCTACGAAAATAAGTGATAGGTTTCACCTCTCGGGTCTCATTCTACAAGTAGATAAATGTATGTGTTTGCTCAATTAAAAAAAACCATTTTTTTTCTATTTGAATATTAAGATCTGTCTAGATGTTTAACGGACTCCTATAAACAGGATGTTCTATGTTCGACTGTATTTTTTTTAACTAAACGTTGTATTTAAATTAATTGCCATATTTTTCCACTGTTAATCATAGATGCTCCATAAAGTACGACAGTGTGTGCTACTATGCCGCTGGTATCCAATGAATTCTGTATTCTTGGTCTATAAATATCCTGCTATTTTGGTAGGGTATTTTGGTGTATTTGCTCATAAACTATAGTCTATCTATAGTACATATTTAAAGATGTATAGTTTGTAAAATGTATATAAAAATGATGAAAGTAATTTAATCGGATCATAAAAATGTTTTCACTAATAGGAAACTACTTCCCCTTGTGGTGATGGATTAGGAAAACAAGTGTCACCACCCCGTCTCCTCCCGAGGGTGCTGTAAAAGTCAGCTAAGGGATCTTGCACACAGACAACATCCTCTGTGAGAGACAGAAAACACGAAAATAAACCGTGTGCCAACACGCCTGGTCAGCGCGGCACAGTAGATCATAATCCCTCCCAAAGTGAAGGAGGTCCGTGCCCAACAGTGGGACGTTAATGGGCTAGAGAGAGAGAGAGAGAGAGGGAGGAAACTAGTCTCCGAGAGTGGTTACATTTTATTTGAAAATTGACAGTTTAGTTAGACGAACGAATGCGCTGCCAAAAAGCAACTCCCGTAAATTCACGATTTTTATGAGTAAAATCTCAAAGAATTATAGATAATTTCGAATAATTTTATAAGTTTATATAGTATTTTTTAGTTTTGTTAGCCAAAATTATGACTCAATTTTAACCAAATATGTATATCTAATTTTAGAAATTTAAGTATTCGATTTTTAAGTGAAATTTATGTAAATAGTATTTCTTAAAAAATTTAAAATAATTATTATCGTTAATTTGCTTTTGCATAAATAAACACGAACAATATGTATTGTTATTATTTATATATTACTAGCTGTGCTCTGTGGTGTTAACCGCGATATACAGGATAAAAAACCCGTTTGCTTTTTATTAACCCACAGAACATTGCATTATATTTGCATAAAAAGTAAGCTATAATTTATTCTGATGTATTTTTATTGTAAAGTTTCATTAAAATCCATTCGGTAGTTTTTGCTTTTTAATATTTTTATGAGTTTTTAAAACATTAATTAAAAAAGTCTTTGCTTTTTAAAAAAGTACAAGAGCAATGCTCATACTCATAGTGAAGTTTGAGAAACACTGTCTTACGTATCCGGCCCTATTACTTATCAATTTACTTTCGTGGTAAAAAATTCTAAATACAAAAAATCATAAATATTTTTGTCTTCTGCCAATCTTGATTTTCTTATTGTACAAATTGATAATAACACAATTAGTATGAGATCCTAAAGATGAAAGACTTTACTTAATTTAAATAAAATAGGTAAAGTCTTTTACGTCTCAGATCTAGGTCTAATAGGTATATTGATTGATGTCAACTATTGTAAGTCGATAAACTTTAAAATAAAACAACAATATTTGCTCAAACAGAAAGAGCTCAAAATAGTTGGAATAGGGTACATAATTGGATTGCTCGAGACGCCAATAATAAGGGAATTTTAAGGTACAAGGCCTCAAATAGTATGGTTTTCCAGGAATGTAAAATTTACGTCAAAGATCAGCAAAATTTATGTATATAAACTTGTACGTTGAGTAAAATGTATGACTTGTACATGAGCGCATATTGTATGAGGAAAATGTATGACTTGCATATCAGCATATTGTATGAGGAAAATGTATGACTTGTACATCAGCAATTGTATGACTTATATGTATGTAATGGATTGGTAAAGATTCTTTTTATTTTATTGTTGTTTATAATGAAGTTTGTCTACTTTACATAATCTAACACTTGGATATGAAATATTTTTTTTTATTGAAATATTATTCATGTACATTCCATATACTCAATGTGTAATTTATTTAGAAATAAATGACATGTAACCTTTATTTATCGGTACTTTTATTATAAGAAGAACAATCCATCAATAATAATGCCGAGGCTCCTTTAGAGATTATCAGAAAGCTAATAAGATATGGCCAACATTCATTAATTATTAATTAGCTAATTTTGTATTCTATAATTAAATGTTCTAACTACAAATAAATCTTTTGCTGAGCAATCGTTTTAGACTGCTTGGTCATACTTGCGACAAGATATCTCTATTCAATGATTTGAATGAGATAGGTTTAGGTTATATTATGTATGTATGTACCTACAAGGAACACAGATAATATAAAATTGTAAGTAAATTTTATAAGATTAAAGGTCTATGAAAAGCAAACGTCGTCCATAGGCGATCAAAAGACGTCTATAGGCGTATAAAAGACGTCCATGGGCGTCCAAAAGACGTTTATAGGCGCCCAAAAGACGTTCAAGGGCGTCCAAAAGACACCCAAAGCCTAGATATGGACGCCTATGGACCTTATTTCTTCGCCTTCTGTTTCCCTTTGACCTTAGGATCAGGCTCCACTATTTCATGTACCGACGGCGGCGATGGTGGGGGCCAGTATTTATCGAAAAATGTTTCATCCACCGCTTGAGAAAGAGGCAGTATGTGACTCTTGCGGTTCCATATCTCTCTTTCCATTTCTTCTTGCTCGTCTAAACAGCGCTCTTCTTTTGCTTTTAACTGTTGGAAACATATTTTTGTAATAACATGGCAAAAAATTGGAAATTAAACGATATGACAAATGTGTCTTGTATGGTTTGCTTTATCTGAGTAGATTGTACATTGTGCCATGTCAAACGTAAGACTTATGAATGTTTACTGTAAGATTCGGAAAATAGATAAATGATACCAATTATATGACAAAACTTTACTAAATCTATTACGATATTGCTTGTTTGATTTTGGTATTGGTCTATTTTGATAAATTGGATATTTCGTTGTGCACATTTATTTAATTAAACTCTTTAGTTATTACACAGTTTTTATAAAAAGAAAGTTCAGTTAACATTGCTATCAATTATCATTTTTTAGTTAAATTAAAATTGACACCTATGTAAGCAGACGAAATATGTGAGAGGAAAAATTTGAAACGGAATCCTGTAGGTACCAACACACCCGATTGTAGTGTATTGGACTATGTGAAAAGGGCCAGTTATCCGCATGGGATAAAAAATGGGGTAGGTATCTGTATGACTTGCTCGTGCGCAAAATGTATGACTTGGTTGGCAAGCAAAATGTATGTAAGTAACCCACTTAATGAACTACACTGGTTTTTTTTATATTAGGCAGAAACTACAAAGCACATAAAATATCTAGAAATGTATCTAAGACTAGCTTGTGCACGCGACTTCGTACGCGTGAAATTTAGAAAAGAAATCGCATTTTTGCAACATCTTTTACAGACGTTTCGCTTCTATTAGTCGCGTGATGTTATATAGCCAATTTTTTTTTCTTTGGTAGGGGAATGCATTTACACCCGCTCCTGTCATTGCGGTCATCACCGCCATGCTAGGAGTGGGTAGTGGCGGACTCGCCGATGCCTGGGTGAAGCGGACAACGGAATACCGACTAAACCTAACTGCGGCGCTCTCCACGTCTTCCTGGAGCGCCAGAGGTTCCCTGTTCTGGACACTCTGACGCCCCGACGTTGGCCTGGCGGCACAACTCCCGGTGTCTTTTATAGCCTATAGCCTTCCTCGATACATGTACTATCCAACAGTTAGAGAATTTTTAAATGATGATGATTCTTGAGTTTAGCGCGTTAAAACAAACAAACTCTTCAGCTTTATAATATTACTAGCTGCCCGCGACTCCGTACGCGTTGAATTTTTTTAAGAAGCTTTTCCCCGTTTTTGCAATACTTTTCGCTATTGCTTCGCTCCTATTGGTCGTAGCGTGATTTATATAGCATATAGCCTTTCTCTATAAATGTACTATCCAACAGTGAAATAATTTTTTAATTCAGATCAGTGGTTCCTGAGATTAGCGCATTCAAACAAACAAATTCTTCCGCTTTATAATATTAGTATAGTAAGTAAATTGTAAATACAAACTCACTTCCATTAAATGCAAATATTCTTCAGTTTCTACTACATCTTTTTTCTTTCCTTTTTGTGGTTGTTTTTTGGCGGTGTCTTTCTTTGCCGAGCCTTTTTTAGACTTTCCTTTGAGCGGTGCGTATAGTTTCTTTGGATTTTGTATCTGATATGGCGCTTCTACCAGGATATGGTCCGGTATGTTGGTAAATACTGAACGTATTAAATCGTATTGATAGTCTGTGCAGAAACTGAAATATCTACTCATAAGATTATAAAGCTGAAGAGTTTGTTTGTTTGAACGCGCTAATCTCAGGAACTACTGGTCCGATTAGAAAAATTCTTTCATTGTTGGATAGTACTTTTGTCGAGGAAGGTTATAAGCTATATAGCGTGAAACAAATATCCTATTTTATTCTTGAAACCTGGCATTCTTTAGGTCATCACTAATGACTACATGAAGTTAGAAATTAACGTTCATTTTATTTTAAGACGATTTTTGATTTTGTAAGTTTTTGCAAAAATTTTACGTTGCACAACCCTAATCAGCTGTTTTTTTAGGGTTCCGTACCCAAAGGGTAAAAACGGGACCCTATTACTGAGACTTCGCTGTCCGTCCGTCCTTCCGTCCGTCCGTCTGTCACCAGGCTGTATCTCAAGAACGGTGATAGCTAGAGAGTTGAAATTTTCACAGATTTGCCTCTGTGAGGAAAATTATTTAAAATTTTTCCATATTGGTGAAGAAAATTTTTTTGGATGTTGATGGAAGAAAAGCGAGTAGAAGACAAAAAATGTACGAATTTTGTGAGGGGTAATATGACCGAAAAAGGAATGAATAATTGCATGGCGAAGATGAATTAAACGAACGAACGTGAACTAAAGAAAAGTTAAGTTGCAACTACAAGTAAAATGTGACGAGGGCTGGAAGATATTGACAAATTAATGATGATATAATTTTGCATAAAATTATGTTAGGTAAAAAAGTCACCTAAGCCTCTGTCCACTCTAAATTATTTAATCACTTTTGACGAATCGTGTCACTTTATTATAGTCAGGGTTGTCTAAGAAAAGAAATTAAAAAATAATATATATTTTTTGTAAGAAATTTTTATTGTTTTTAGAGGGTAAAAACGGGACCCTATTACTGAGACTTCGCTGTCCGTCCGTCCGTCCGTCGGTCTGTCACCAGGCTGTATCTCAAGAACGGTGATAGCTAGAGAGTTGAAATTTTCACAGATGATGTATTTCTATTGCCGCTATAACAACAAATACTAAAAATAATATAAAATAAATATTTAAGGGGGGCTCCCATACAACAAACATGATTTTTTTACCGTTTCTTGCTCTCATACAACAAACGTGTGTTGTTTGCTCATTTATTAATAACGCGCCTTATGTTGAATAGATTGTACGGAACCCTTCGTGCGCGAGTCCGACTCGCACTTGACCAATTTTATTTCTTATTGATTTATTAAAATGTAATAGTCATCATACAAATATACATGGCTTAAATAATGTAGCATATTGAAACCATACTAAGTATTTCCGTTTCACGTTGTATAACACTGAGCTGTAGCCAATAGGAGCGAAGCATCAGTAAATAATGTGGCGAAAACGAGGAAAATTTTCTAAAATGTACTAACAGATCATAAATATAATGTATAATTTTTGCAAGATCCGTTAGTGCACATTCATAACTTTCTCCCTCAAAGGTAACAGATGGCGCTCGTAGTGGTTTAACCTCAGGGACCACAGGAGGAATAGTCGCTAATTTGACAGGTATCTCTTTGTAAAATACACCAGCTTCCTCCGGTGTTGGGATGCGATTTTCTTCAGCTATAAACCTTACTGCCATTAGCATATTATCCTAAAAAAGGTCGTGGTGTTAAATTCTAATAATTATTCTGCCTACCCATAACACAAGCACAAGCCTTGCTTGGGTTCAGAGCACCTTGAATGTTGTGTTGCGTGAAAAATCATCATTAAAAAAATTTAAAAGTAGGGCAAAGAAATCCATGTAAATTTCTTGTCTGTTTTCCATGAGATTTACTTTTAAAACAGACCTAGCCACTAGCCAGATGGCCTAGCGCCTGACTTATCATTTTTATTCAAAAAAGCGTTGCCTTTTCGACCTTATTGACCATGACTGAATAATTCGTTTATATTGGGGGTTTGATGCAAGCTATTTCTAATGTAAATCCGGGGGTACCTACTCCGAATTGAGTTCTAAATACCTAAAAGAATTCATTATCATTAACATAATACAGTGCAGCAGAAAACTCTTTTAAAGTCTGAATAGTTATCAGTACCTACTAAATACTCTATTTCTTTTGCAATACTTAGTCTTTAATAAAACTAACCTGAAACCGTCTCAGCATTCTTTGTCTATCTGCAGCATCAAAATATTGGACCTCTTTCATCCATTGACAGAACCACAACATCAGTAGTGCTTGTGTTGCTAGAAGAGCATGGAAATAATTATTCTGTTGCCCGCGACTCCGTACATGTGGAATTTAAAAAGATTTCCACGTTTTTGCAACATTTTTTACTAAAACCTGGCTCCTTTTAGTCGCAGCGTGATGTTATATAGCCTATAGCCTTCCTCGCTAAATGGATAATCCAACACAAAAATATTTTTTTAAATGGAACCCGTCGTTCCTGAGATTAGCGCGTTAAAACAAATACCTACAGCTCCTCTTCAGCCTTATAATATTCGCATAGATTTATTCTTAATCTATCTTCATAAATTCTACGTACGTCTATCCATCTTATCTTCCTGTGCCCTTCTTAATAAGTTAGCCATGGTATCCAGAAACCAATATTCAGCCAAACTACTTCTATACATGGTACAGCCAAGGAGATCTCCTAACACTTCTATATAAATCTGCTGTGGAGTGCTGGCTATCTTAGGAATGGCTTGAGGATCAATTCCCTTCTTAAATTCGTCAGGTAACACATGAATGCGATTCTGAGCTTCAATTTGCCTTTCTTTGTCAGACAGAAGTTTGCGTAAAGATGGTGTTGGGAAGATCTCTGGTAATTTTTCTTGTTCCTCCTCATGATGTGAAGGTAGCTGTTCTTCTTCTGTCGTTGACTCTATTATAGTCGGCTCCTCTTCTTCTAAAGTTCCTGTATAAATAATAATCAATTGTAGTTATCGAAAGTGAGATTAAAAATAAAGAAATTCTCTAGCCTAAGATTTATTGAACCAGTATTTGCAATAACATAGTTATCGAATGCTGATGATATGTACCTATTTCTATCCTAGGTAAGAGCCAGTTAACTTTTTGGCACGGGCCAAGGCTTTGTGAACTACTAGGCCACGTTGACCAGCAGCGTTGTAATCTTTAGTTTCGAGTGTTTCGTTTTTCAGAGAAGGCACTATCTGTTGTCCCCTGTTGTGTAGGCATTTACAGCACCTTAGAGAGAAAAATATAAATAAAATACCTACTCTACAAGTAACTTTACCCAGTTCTTCAATTTCTGCCTCAGTTAAGGTAGATTCAGACGATTCTGGTGGAATTCTAGTACATTCTATTCCAGAGTCCTGAAGAAGTTTCTTTATTAAATTTAAATGTAAATTTTCCGTATCTTTTGACGTCATGGTAACTTCTTCGTTTCTTAATTATATATTTTTTGTTCCACTTGCGTACCTACCCACTAGAGATTCCGCTTACGTATGAGCTTAAAATATAACAATAAAATTAAGTTTTTTCTATTCTTGTCTTATCTCCTGAATTCACACATAATCTCAAAAGAATCGAATAAGCCGTTTTAAGAAACGGCGTAGCTTATAGCCTTCCTTATTATATGAACTATCCAAGAAAATAAGAATTTTTCAATTCGAACCCGTAGTTTCTGAGTTTAACGCGTTCAAACAAATAAACAAAATCTTTAGCTTTTCAATATTAGTACAGATAAGGAAAATATGGCATTGATACATTATTAAAATAAATATACGGTACATACTTAATCTTCACAGAAATACCACAAAATTTATATGCAAAAATCACAATAAATATACATTCTTGTTCTTGTTCGATGGCTTCTTTAGAAGCGACTATCGTAGTGTTTAAGTCGCGACTCTGCCAGTATCCTTAGTGATAGTGTCACAAACTAAAGGGGTTGTGGTGTTTGTCTACCAACGTGTAGATCGGTTGAAATTTTGGGAGATTCCGACAACCAAGGTAATTTAATTAGAAATTTAAATTATATACAGACCAATACTGAGTCAGGAGGTTAGTATACTTAAATATATTATTATTATTGTCTTGTTTTATGGCAATCTGCTGATTTGTATAGTACTTAAATATACATTCACGTCACATAACATCACGTCAGCATCATTTGTCATTTATATTGTGACAGTTAGTCATTTAAATTCATTAAAAAAATAAACATTCTACAAACGATTTTGAAAGAGATCGGATATTGATCTTGTTGAGCTTTAGCTGACATGAAAACATCTCCAAAATCGCCATCTAGCCTGACGTTTAGTATTCACCCGTATTAGAGTTATTTTAATTATAATATTCTGTAACACTTGCGCGACTCATTTGTTTAAATTAAAGCTACTTTATACGAATTTAGACGCGTGTATTTGTTTTAAATTTTAGCCCGACGTTTCGGAGACGTTACAGTCACCATTGTCACGGGTGTGACTCGTGAAATTTTAAACAAATACACACGTCTAAATCCGTAAAAAGTAGTTTTATTTATTTAAATTAAGTCAAAAACTAAAAAATGCGCTTGAAAATCCTTATTCTTTTTAACTAATGCATTGTCATCGGTCCTTAATATGTGTGAAAAATTTCAGAACAAACTGACTAATGCAAGTAGTGGGTGAAAATTAAGACGATTCCGTTAGGTACATATATTATTAATATTTTGATAGATACATACCAAACTAGCAAAAAGCGAGCTAAAATTAAATATAAATAAGCAGCTCGCGGAGACATCAGAAAATATATTTCTTAATATAAAACAAAGTTGTTATTTTTGTATGTATGTCCCTATGTGAGCTTATACTCGTATCTTCAAAACTACGCAATGGATTTTGATGCAATTTTTTTTAAAGAAAAAGTGATGAGTTAGAGGATGGTTTCTTTTGTGTAATTTGTTAAGGTTTCGTTTCTATTTTTCCACGCGAACGAAGTCGCGGGCAACCACTGGTAAGCTATGATTAAGCTTTTATATATTTCGGTTATTTACTTAATATTCAAATTTAATATTACTTCCATATAAAATGAAGAATAGGGGTACAAACATATTCAAATTTAACGAGGGTGTTTATCCCTCCGAATATATTATTTTTAACTCAAAACTATATGTGAACTATAGATCAAAAGAATTGGTAATGTGTTGAATTAATTTAAAGTTCTGTACATCCCCGGTAGGTGCAGGTATAATTGGATATGAGGGTTGATGTAAAGGGTTTGCCAAATTATTTTTATGAAGTGGAGTTTAAGAGTTAAAACGACGGGCTTCGTGGTCTAATGGTTTGTATAAGGGACTGTCGATCGCGGGTTCGATTCCCGGCTCGGACAATCATTTGTGTGATTTTTACAAATGTCATACAAATGTTTGTTCTGCGTCTGGGTGTTTCTATGTATTATAAGTATGTATTTACAAAAAAAAAGTAGTATATGTATTCTATCCGTATTCTGGTACCCATAACACAAGCATATAAGCTTAGCTTGGGACCAGAGGACGTTGAGTGAAATGTCCGTGAATATTTAAAAAAAAAAAAATCACCACGAACGACATATTACGATATATTAAAATAGCGAGAAAGTGATATAATTATATATTAACATACCGATATGTATATATACTTATGACGTCACTGACAGATATATCTGTAAGTTGTCTCAATTTTACGTCAACCCCATCATCCGGTATATTCTGTGGTCAAATTTAGTCTTTATTGTATCGCAACAAAATGCAAAAATAAAAATAAAAATAGTTTAAAAAAACTAAAAAACACGCTTTATTTAATCGAATTATTGTATTGTCATCGGTCTTTGACAGGTGTGCAAAATTTGAATAGAATCTGATCGTTTAAAGTGGGTCAAAATAGCGTCCAAAGGAGTCGGTTACAAACATACAAACAAACAAACATACAAACAAACATACAAGTGAAGCTAATATAAAGCGTGTAAAAAAACCGTTCGATTCACGTTTGTATTTACCTTCAGCCGTTTCTTAACAAAGTAATTTAAATAATCTTAAAAACTTCATACTGGCCGGCGAGGTACCGAGTGCAAGAAAAAAACTCGTCCATCGCACGCACTCTGTGTCAATGTGTGTGACGCACACATATAGGGCAAGTGCGTGCGCGGCAAAAATGCAACTCCGCGACTTGGTTAAATATCGGACGGACAAGAAAATTGTAGAGATGTCTTCGCAATAAAATATATTTATATCATAATAAAAACTTTAACAAAATACTCGTAGAACTATCGTTTTTATGATGCCAAACTTTTGTTTAAACCTATATTATAGTAAAAATGAAAGTAGGTATAGTAGCAATGGATAGGTTTAAGATTTAATAGAATATAAAAAAATGTCCCCTAATCTTTCGACCTACATTTTGTAGAAATTTAAAGAATACATTAACATTATACATTTTATTAATACATTTACATTGTAAGCTAGGTAAAGTAGGTGCCTACTAATTTTGTCCGTATATTTTATTTATATTTAAACATTATGTAATAATAAAAATTATAACCGTAGCAAACAAGAATATACGCTAATTACTGATAATACATAAATCTAATGCCTAATACAACAGAATGCATTTACAGAATGTAGTTTTACGCATCATTGCTAACTTTAAGTGGGAAGGAAGTTGAAATGCACGACTTTTTATAGCAGTTCTCGTGTATATTAGTATCTCAAAGAATTGAAGGGTTGACACAGTTGAATAGTTTTTGATAAATATATTATGATTATATGCGCACACCATGTTGTGAAATATTCAACAGATATCATTCAATGTGAATTTTCACATAAAAAGCAGAAAAAGGAAAAATATTCACAGATGTAAGTACCTATCCATTAATCGCTTTTTATTGTGATTCTTTTACTTAATTTGTGTTAACTAATGTATTTAGAAATGAGTGTCTGATCATAATCACATTACGATTTTGGTTACTACTTGTAAATTAGTGAATAATCTTTTAGGATTTTCTCACTAATAACGTGCGATCAGCTGTGGCAAAGCTTTTGGAACTGCAACCAAATCACGTAATAATTACTGTAATGATAGAAGAATATTTTATTAATAACTGTACTTATCGGGCAGTACTTACTTATCTTTTATCCAGAATTAAAAAAATAAAAATTTTAAAGAACTCAATTACTACTCTACACGTTTTCTTATTCCCAACTTCCCCAACTGGCAAGGTGAATGAACTCACGAAATGAACGCACACACTTGCACGCACACGCACACAACACAGGACACATTGCCGTAGGTTAGTAATGTTACCCAAGTTCATTGAACGTTTTTTTTTAATTACACCAATCACTTGCGTTTAAAGTTTAAGGTGATGTTGTTCTTTTTTTGAAATTATTACGAATACTTTTTTAAACATTTTTAAATTTTTTGAACTGTTTTTGCCTTGTGTTGGTAACTTTTGATTATTATTTTTTATCATAGGCATACCCAAAGACTTACTCTTTTTAAAGATGAGAGATCGCTGGCAAATGCAATGCAATTGCAAATGCAATTGCAAAGCCAAGTAAGTTGGTACAAGGAGTTAAAAGAAAAAAAAGAGTTTAATTTGAATTCACATAACTCTCTGAAATTTTATGGAGATACTTTATTAATATTATTATCTATGTATTGTATGTATTTAGGTACATAATTTAGGTTTACTTTTAGAATTTGTATTATCCTATAGACAGCTCTTTTTACTGTCGCAAAAAATTCTAGACCGGTCATTTGGAAAAAAGAAATTATTATACCCTACATAAGTAATACACAGTCAACTATTTAAATTATCTCTGTTCGTCCGCTGTCCGTGTGGTGACGGATTAAGAATACAAGTGTCACAGATAAAATGCTCTGAGAGAGTCGGTAAACTCAAAACAAAAACCTATGTCAACACGCCTGGTCAACGCAGCATCGCTATCCAGCTCCAGCCCATAAACGTCCCACTGTTGGGCATGGGCCTTCTCCACTTTGGGAGACACTGTAGGTCTACTGTGCCATGCTGACCAGGCATAGGGCTTATTTTCGAGTTTCCATCTTTCCGTCAATAAATTTTATTGCACCAACTCTATGTTTATTATTTTTTTTTTTTTCAATAAAGCTATTTGTCCTAGTCCCTTGCTAATACAGCCAGGAGTATAAGTTGAATGACCGTACCGAAGGCGTGCAGCGCAATTCATCAAACTGCAATAATGTGTGTAAACGGGATAGGACCTAGATGTCGACTAGTGACGAAGGGTACTGCCTATCCTACAGCGGACAGCGCTACATAGAACAAAGCCTTCTGTAGCACTTAAATTAGCCCTTAATTTTAAAGGTACGAAATGTGAGACTTTAAATTTTTAATGCATAATTACTTTTTGGATAAGTTTGAAAATAAGGGGGCGAAACGAAATAAAGTCTTAATTTTTATTTTTAGAATCATAGAGCAAAGAGCATTCGAGTTTAAAAATATTTACAGTTTTAAATTAAAAAAATAAAAGGTTTCTTATTTTTTTCTCTTTTTTAAACCTATTATCTCGCTAAAACAGGGAAATTTAAAAATTAAAAAAGGCGATGAAAATTTGTATAAGTTTAATATTATTTTTGAAAAATGTAGCCGCAAAGCGCCCCAGAAGTTTGTCTATGAAGCGCTTATTGCTTTTTGTAACAATTTCATCCCCTATCTATTACTCTGAGGGGCGTTTCTATTGGTAGAGCCCTACCATTTCCTAGCTAAAATCATGAAAATGCTACCCTTTATACCAACATTGGTTTTAAACAAAACAATAGGCCATTTTGCTTTTTCCTTGTTAATTTCCATGGGGTAGTTAAAGGGGAATGACCGGGTGAATAGCTAGTTTCACTATTTACGCTCAGTTTCATAATTATGAATGTATTTAACGGTAATGTTTTGCATATCGTTAATTATCTAACTAAATTAATTATTGCTATAGGAGCAGGTTTTTTATCTCGATATGGTAGTATGGTGATGAAATTAAATAATTTATAAAAGAAGGTTTCAGAAATATTATCGCGCCATGATTAGTTTCGTTTTCTTTTTATTTGAGAGGCCTTGCCATTTCAATACTAATTTAAAAATAGAAAAAGCTAGTTTTTATGGACATTTAACACAACGTCCTTTGCTCCCTAGCTAAGCTTATATGCGTATGTTGTAGCAAACAGAATACGGATGTATATCCGTACTCTGTTTGCTACAACATTTATTATTACATTACAACAACTATTATTTATGTAGTAAGTATTACATAAAAAATAATTTTCTTTTGTAAATATATACTTATAATACATAAACAATACCCTGTCACAATGCAAATAATTATGTTATAAATAACACACAAATCTTTGTCCATTACACGAGCCACTAGATCACGAGGCACGCCGAAAGTTAGTACATAATCCTTACAAATTTATAAATGCGAAAGTATAAGTGTTAATGTGTGGAAGGAAACGATAGCGCGATTTAAAAAACGTACAACGCCATCTTCAATAGATGATAGACCTTTACAAACAGAAGTTTACTCTTCTGCTCAATGCAGAAGAGTAAACTTCTGTTTGTAAAGGTCTGATTTCTAAATTTCACGCGTACGAAGTCGCGGGCAACAGCTAGTTAAATTATAAATTCTAGTAGATATAGATACACATAGCAACAATCTGCATACGAAACTGAACCTTATCCAACACAACTAAATACCGTCCTGATGCCCAAGTAAAGGGGACCTGTGTCCAAAAGTGGGACATTAATAAAAAAAATCTAAATACGTTTGTAGATTCGTCTGCGCGAAATGGAGAACTCTATGTTAATAGTATCGGAAGATTAGCAAATGAGACTATAGAAAAAAAAGATTAGGTGCAAAATCCGTATAACATTAAACTTAATGAATACCCAATTTATTTTAAAAATTAACATGTACCTACTAATATTTATATTTTCCTAAAAACTCCTTGGCTTATTCCTCTATGCAATTTGCAAAAAAAAACTTTAAATTAAAAAAAGAAGACCATAAATCGAATTCTCATCTAAAAATCGTAGTTTCATATCTAAAAACCGTGTTTCTATTAAATCACTAGCCGGTCCGGTTCTTGACCGGTCCGGACCGTGTTTTTGTAGCGGCAGGTGACGGGATACAAACTCGTCTTATTGTGAATCGCCGGTCAACCACCTTATGTGAACAACTACACATTGAGATTTTATTCACCCGATCGGCCATAACTGTGTTCTTTTTTTAAATTTTTTTTTTATTATTATCTATTAGGCGCTTGAATTTGTGGAGTTTAATTTAATAGCTTCACTCGTTTTGTTTTCTAATTATGTTGTCTATGAAGAGTTGAAGCATCTTTAGGTATTAAACTTTAAAAATAGAATTATATTGAAGAAAATTAGACATAATTTTACTTTTCTTATCACAAGCACTAAAACACGCTTGACAATCCTAAATATATTTTTAACTAATTGCATTATCATCGGTCTTGATTTTGTTATGTATGCAAAATTTCAAATCAATCCGACTACTGCAAGTGGGTCAAATTCGCGTTCAAAGATTCCGTTACATAGATTAATACATTGATAGATAGATACCGAACATATAAAAGCGTGTTATAAAAGGTAATATTCTACTTTCGCGCGCTTTCTTGAACAACATCACGTTGAATACGTCATATACCAATCTAATAATTACACACAAACGCACAATATTCCTGCCCTGACCTATGCCTACCTTATTGTGAAGCATAAACTAAATTATGTATAATTATGTAAATGAACCCTCACTTACACATATTGCATACAAAATAATATATTAAAAATTCATTTTATTAATATATTTTTGGCGCGAACCGACATTTGAATTCAGAACATGATTCCTGACAGATAATTTTCGCGCACAGCTTTTACACACAGCGATGCAAAATTTCAAAAAGAGAACAAATTGTTGTAAATAATCTGTATTCATTGTGCATACCAAAATGTGTATGTTTTATAATGGACAGGAAAGGGACAGGTGTATTTCCGTTGTTTCGTCCGGCCAAAATGCGGCCAAAGAGTGACGCGTATAAGGCCATTGACCCACAGGGTGGAGTCAGTTTGGATGTAGTTTTTTTTATTTTTGTCTATTTTAAGAACAGGCAGAGGCATACAACAAATATTTTTAACTGTATACGACTGTGTATGTAACTTAGATAAAAGTTGACATTACATACTAAAAGATATTTTAATTAAAATAATCTACCTAAATTGAAAAATCTCTTGGCATAATGGAAAATTCCAGTGCCTTAATTTATTTCTTAATGTTTGTTTTTTATTCTTTTTGATCTGTTTTTATACCTAAGTCATGTATATTAAAAAGAATGTCTTTGTTCCATGTTTATTCGCTACCTAAATAGTTATACTAAGTGGAAATCCTCGACAGTTTTTTACAGAAATATTTAGTATTATTAGTGACTACGGTTAAAATCCAAATAATTAATCTGTGAAATCTAATTCTTTTAGCGATGGTGCAAGCAACAGATTCAATACAGCCTTGATCAAGGTCGGTGACGCTACAGCGAAAAGGCTGTATTGCTATTGAGACTGCACATACACATAGGTACCTACCTACTAAAAATTATTTTCGCGGTCTCGTGGTCTATCGGTAGTATAACGGACTTTCGCGGGGTCACTATTATTATTGTCATAAATACTGATATTTAATGCGACATTAAAAACAAATATTTGTACTGTCGGAATGTTTCCTGCGTGATCTTTAAATTCACGAAGTTTTTGTCAAAATAGCGCTAATTGCATCCCTTTGCATAAAATTATCGCGGAAACTATAATAAATTGATATTGAGAACATCGGTAGGACAAAAAATTACTTTTCTGATCATTTATATCTAAGAATCTCAAAAAGAGGATTATGTATTTACAAGAAAAAATAAATAGAATGAAAACGGTGACGGATTAAGAATACAGCTAAATAATATTTTTTTTCTAATCCGACCAGCAGTTTCTGAGATTAGCGCGTTCAAACAAACAAACTTTTCAGCTTTATAATATTAATATAGAAGTATAGATTTATCTTTATTCGTTTGCATATTATTATATCCAACACAATATTAGTCGTAATGTGTATTAAGATTATAATCAAACTAAACTCTCACATAAATACAACAAGTTACAAACACATAAAAGTTTATCTATCTTCTAATGTACTAGGACACCTGACGCAGATGTCCTATGTAACAAACAGATGTCCTAGGCACTACCTAGGGCATAACAGGTCTAGACCAAATATGGTTATAATAAAAACAGACTATAAGGTAACGAAATGTTTGATGTACCAACATAACCATGTGATAATATTCTAGACGCCTCGTGATTTAGTCGTTCATGTAACGAACTGCCATTTTTCGGGGTCCTGGTTTCGATTACAGCACAGTGCAATTGTCTACTTGTGTGATTTTTGTATTTGTCACGCAATAATTTTGTATTGAATGTGGGTCTTGTGCTTTCTATTTATTATGGGCAGGTTTTGTATAATTTATTTGCACTAATAGAAAGGCCTAAGCTCTATCGGACCTGAACTAATTCTAAACATTTTTATACCTTTTGTCTTTGACTACATTCGCCTAAACTTTAGGCAAATGTAGTCAAAGACAAAAGGTATAAAAAACATTTTCATTCTATTAACATTTACTGAATGTGTACCAAAATCTCATGGAAATCGGTGGAGTATTTTCGGAGGAGATTGACGATAAAAACTATGTCGTGAAAATCCTCTAGACTAATATATAAAATTCTAGTGTCACAATGTTCGTTCCCATACCCATCGAAACGGCTTGACCAATTCTTATGATTTTTTTTATGCATATTCAGTAGGTCTGAGAATCGGCTATTATCTATTTTTCAACATGATTGATGACAGTGAGGCAGATGTTCATCCTCCGAATACTACTAAAGCAAAACACTTATATCTGCAGTAATAGTCTGGGGTCAGCAAACTCATCTTTTCATTTACAACCTAAGCGTAAATATTTTCTGCCGCTAACGCATCGTTGTAAAACTTCTTTCAGGCAGAGATTCTTTTTCTTTCTTGGTCACTATTTATACAATAAATTAAACGATGTTATGAATATCCGTAATACCAATAAATTTAGTTAGAATAATCTCTAAGTACTTAATAAACCTTTCTTACGAAGAAACGGAAGCTCTTCTTCACCCTCCAACATAATGACTTGGAGCAGAAATTTTATAGTATAGGTACATACACAAATACACACATACACACATACACACATACACACACACTCACAACAAACATAATTGCATGTGTGTTTTATGTAATAGAAGTCTCACAGATGTATAATAACAATTTATGTTTTATTACTCTTTTCTCATGTGTCACTGGAAGGCAGCTAATGCTTATAGCACAGGTTTACCTTTTTATGCATTAGCAGAATTCTAACCGAAATGTAACATTAGTACTAACCATGTATTTAATCTAAGTATACGCTGTAAAACTTCTTGGAAACAATAAAGTATTTATTATTATTATTATTATTATTATTCAAACCTCTAAGTAATAAAAGGGTGTTCACTCATAACATTTGTATGGGAAAACGTTTGCCGGGTCAGCTAGTAGGTAAAGTAATTAAAACATGTATATTATGTATTATGCACCAATTTATGGACATTTTATATTTTATCCACTGCTAGTTTATAATTCCTGCTCGCTTATTGTGAAGAGATTATGCTTACATGCGTTTATGTTCAGTAGATAGCGTCAACAAAAAAAACACATTCTTTTTTTCCAAATCAATTAAAGATTTATTTGAGAGAAACGGGTCTCGTGGACTAGTGGTTCATGTAACGGACTGTCGTTAACGAGGTTGAGGGGTTTGTCACCCGCTTGGTACAATCATTTGTGTGATATTTATATATCAAACAAATGATATATTATATAATTGTCATACAAATGTTTGTCCTGCGTCTGGGTGTTTACTATGTATTATAAGTAGGTATGTATTTACAAAAGAAAAGTAGTTTATGTATT
This sequence comes from Orgyia antiqua, assembly GCA_916999025.1. NCBI lineage: Eukaryota > Metazoa > Arthropoda > Insecta > Lepidoptera > Erebidae > Orgyia > Orgyia antiqua. The sequence continues at coordinate 29,512,938 of OU779863.1, forward strand.
CTGGACCCATAACACAAGCATAATAAGCTTAGCTTGGGACCAGAGGACGTTAAAAAATAAAACACTATAATAACAAATCAAATTATGGTGGAAAAAATTGACTGCCGCAAGCGGTCGGCATAGCATGTCAATTGCAAAATCAATAAATTACTTTATTCTTATTATTACGAGTATTTACCGTCTGGGTATTTACTATGAATTACCTATATGCATATATTTACAAATTCTTTACAAATTCTTTTGAATGAAATAAAATAAAATAAATCTTGTACATTAAATAGGACTGATGGCTATGTAATATTTAAAAAATAAAACAATCAGTGTTAAGCGTGTTTTTTAGTTATGTAATTTATTAATTTTGGAATTGACTTACTATGCTTTTACTTTTTTGTTGGAATGCATTTTTGATATGTATCGCCATGATATGTACTCGATGCATGAATCGAGGAACATTGTCACCCGTATTCACAAACAATATTTACTTAAGTAAGTACTTAAGTGTTGATGCACTGTGCAAAGGGTAACACTTCTCAGTGCGTTCCGTTCATCGAGCCTTTATATTCATAGACAAAACTTAGCTATGCGTTCAGTTTACCAAACGCATAGTGCGCTGCACCACTTAAGTATTGTTTGTGAAATGATTTTGCTACCCCTGTGCGTCCATGCCTACTATGAGACCTCCCAGTAACGTTTGTGAATACGGCTGTGTGATGGTCGAATTGGTTTCTGTTAGCACGACCGCAATAAGCTCAGTTGGCAGAGCTACAGAACGGTATTCCGAGGTTGTGGGTTCAAGTCCTGCTTGTGGTGGTCACTTTTTCCACTACAGTTTAGTTTATTATGTGTTTTTTAGTTTTTTAACTAAACCAATTTTTATTAATTAATGGTTTTTGTGCTATCTCTACATTGTTCATCGGGCCGAGTTTGTCGATTGGGCAATAATATGCGACTGCGTGATCATAGCTGGTTGTATCGAAGCGGGAGACAGAAGCATGGCCCAGCTGGTTAGTGGCCAAATTGAGCGTACAGTGCCCTCTAACGGCGCGCCGCACACAATCATTATGTTTTTGATCCACACGATCAAAGTGGACAGTGTTGTTTATTGTTTTATGTTTTAACACCATAGTCTCTGATCATGACTATTTATTTTTTTAATCACTTTCATGTATTAAGTATACTAAATCCTTACTTATTATAAAACAAAGTCATTATTTTTTGAGCTTATATCTTCTAAAGTAGGCAACGGATTTTTATGCGGTTTTCTTTAATAGATGAGTGAGGATGATGATCATGGGGATGGTTTTTGTGTATAATTTTAATTTGTTATGTGTTTTCTAAATCCCACGCGTACGAAGACTAGCAACTAAATTATAGCGGGAAAAAATGATCACCGTGAGCGCGACTTAAACAAAACAACGTAATTTTATTTAGTTTAATAAGTAAAAGCATAGCAAGTCAATTGCACGAATTAATGAATAAATATGCTAAATACTATATATCTCCGTGTGGTGACGGATTAAGAATACAAGTGTCACCACCCCATCTCCTACCAAGCGTGCTGTAAAAGTCAGCTAAAGGGATATTGCGCACAGATAACACCCTCTCACAGAACACACGCCTGGTCACAGTAGACCATAATCCCTCCCAAAGTGGAGGAGGCCCGTGCCCAACAGTGGGACGTGAATGGGCTGGAGAGAGATGCTAAATACTTTAAAAGTATAAAAATATTCATCATTAAAAAACTTTGCAGGTAGATAAAAGTAAAATAAAAATGTCTCAAGACACTTTTTAAGGTTGCGTAGGTACAAAAAAAAAACGGGACCCTATTACTGAGACTTCGCTGCACTTATCGGCTGTCCAAAACCAAAACCTAGCACGGGATTTTTTTTTTGAAATTCGGTTCCTTAAACCAATATTTTCCATTTATTTGACTGCGTTTTATGCAAAAACAACTGCATTTCTATCTTAAATAGAAACAGAGATATGAACGTAAATAAACCTAGCAACTAGCACTTCTTGTTCGTTGATTGCAAAATTAAAAAGCTTCTCCTGAAAAATTTACTCAAATGTACTTGCTAGGTTTTGGTTTTGGACAGCCGTTATGTATGTTGACGGGCCTCGTGGTGTAGTGGTTCATGTAACGGACTGCCGTTCACGAGATCACGGGTTCGATTCCCGCTCTGGACGACCATTTGTGTGATATTTACAATTGTCATACAAATGTTTGTACTGCGTCTGGGTGTTTACTATGTATGTGTTTACATATTATAAGTATGTATTTACAAAAGAAAAGTTTTTTATGTCTTCTATCCGTATTCTAGTACCCAGAACACAAGCGCAATAAGCTTAGCTTGGGACCAGAGAACGTTGTGTAAAATGTCTATGAATATTTATTTTATTTAGGTTTATGTTATAATAACAAATACTTATCAGCATCTTTCTTTTGTCCATAACTTATGTATTGTAAGTATGTGTTTACAAAGAAAATTATAGTAGACTAGCTGCCCCGGCAAACGTTGTTTTGCCATACAATTCTGTATAAAATAAAATTTCATCAAAATCGGTCCAGCCAATTTGTAGCCTATGTGTTATTCTGATGTATAAACTATATTGTGGTAAAGTTTCATTCAAATCCATTCAGTAGTTTTTACGTGAAAGAGTAACAAACATCCATACATACATCCATACTTACAAACTTTCGCCTTTATAATATTAGTAGATATTTCCGTATTCTGGTAGGTACTCATAACACAAGTAAGGAAACTTAACTTAGGACCAGAGGACGTTGTGTATAATGTCTACAAATATTTTGGTATTTATTTATCACTAGCCGTTGCACGCGACTCCGTCCGCGTGGAATTTAGAGATATTCCCCGTTTTTGTAACATTTTTCACTACTGCTTTGCTTCTACTGGTTGTGGCGTGATGTTATACAGCCTTCCTCGATAAATGCCCTATCTAACACTGAAAGAAATAAAGTAAATTATCAGAATTTTGAGTTTGAGAATTTTTCAGATCGACCCGGTGGTTCCTGAGATTAGCGCATTCAAACAAACAAACTCATCAGCTTTATATAATTAGTACAGACTTATTCATTTTATTTACAAAGATATCACTAAAATAACTTTCTTAATAAATACTAAGCTACAAACTGCTCATAAATGTCACAACACTAAAACGAAACAATTTTAAGTGATCAGACACTTTTTAGTGTCACTGCAATTAAAGCACTCAGTGAATGATCCTGTACAACGAACTCGCTTTTAAATTAATTAGTGAGATTTATATATAAGACTAGCTGTCCCGGCAAACGTTGTTTTGCCATACTAAAAAAAAAGTTTGAAAAATGGATGTTGGCCGATTCTCAGACCTACTGAATATGTATGCAAAATTTGAGAAGAATCGGTCAAGCCGTTTAGGAGGAGTACGGTAACTAACACTGTGACACGTGAATTTTATATATTAGAAGATGTAGATTTAGGTACCTGCATTTTAATATCTCCGGTAGATACTAGGGAAAATAGTGCTACCAATTAAACCAATTAAACCATAGATAATACATATAATATAGGGATAGATGCGCCACTCACAAATCAGCATGTTTTTATATTATCGTCCTGTCCGCTAGATGGCGCTGATTTATTTGTGTGTATGTGTGTGTGTGAGTGCGAGCACATATTATTATATAGGTACTTATATATTTATTTACTATTTCATAAAAAAAATTCAATCTTTCAAAATTCACAGAGAACTTTGATTTATCTGTAGATAATCAAAAGATCTCTATAGCGTGCTATAAATTGCTTTATAGTGACATCTAGTATCGTTTATGCGTGTTTATTTCTTAGTTTACTTGCCCTCTGCGCTAGGTACAACTAGTTTCCATACAAATATTTTTTGAGCTCCAATGTTCCTTAGTGTCACCCCCATGAATTAAACTTAACTAAACAATGAAAACAACTATGACGTATTTTGAATAATTGGCTGTTTCTTTGCACATATTTTTATAATTAAAATCGTTAGTCAATAATATACAGATTTTCTAATAAAAAAATACGTGTGTCACTCGGGGTCTGCCGCGGTAAAGCTATTGCATAGTATTTTTTATCAACTTATGCAATTATAATTATTTATTTATTTTATTTATGCAAGAATCTAAATACCATAAACTAAAATAAGATTAATAATCCTTATTTACTGATGCTTACATCTGTCCATTGTTTATGGTAATTATGACAAAATAGCGATTGTCAATCAAATGTCAATCTGTTATAATAGACCAAGATCCGAGGGGTAAAGCCTTTGACTTATTTTGTCAACTATGAAATATATTGTATAAGGTAGTCTTTGTAGATAACATAATTGTAAAAATACCCGCAGCTCTGTCCCGCCGGTCGTAAATAATACAAAACATTATTACGTCAATTTGAGAGCTTAAAAATCAAAAAGTTTGTAATATTTTTATCAAACTTTAGCATAAAGTTGCTGAAAAACGGCCCACGGCACACGACTTTTACTCGCACACGAAGGATGCCGTTATTAAATATACCATACGAATATTATAAAACTGAAGATTTATTTGTTTGAACGCGCTAATCTCAGGAACTAATGGTCCAATTTAAAAAATACTTTCAGTGTTGGTAGGCTATATAATATTACGTTGCGTATAATAGGAGCGAAGCATCAGTAAATAATGTCGCAACAACCGAATTTAGCAAATAGGACCTATGGTTCCTGAGATGAGCGCGTAAAAACAAACACACTCTTCAGCTTTATAATAAATAAATAAATATTCATGGACATTTCACACAACGTCCTCTGGTTCCAAGCTAAGCTTACTGCTTGTGTTATGGGTACCAGAATACGGATAGAATACATATACTACTTTTCTTTTGTTACTTAAATACATACTTATAATACATATAAACATCCAGACGCAGTACAAACATTTGTATGACAATTAGAAAAATCACACAGTGAATCGAACCCGCGATCTCTTGATCTTATAAATTTGTTTTCAGAAATAATAATATTAATCCACCAATAACTACATAAAATGTCTATGTACGTGTATAATATCAATGATGGTGTCTGTGATGGTAAGGTGTGACAGAGCGCTGTGTTTATAGTTGCCTATAAATTTAAGAGTGCTCGTAACAGACTCTTGCATTAGCTCAAACTGATACTACGATAACTCGCATATAAATCACGAATTTATATGAATTATCATCATAATCATATAATCACGTCTTTTCCCATGGAGGTAGACAGAGTCTATAGAGCGCAATCTGTTATGATCCTAGATCGTCGTTTTTAGGGTTCCGTACCCAAAGGGTAAAAACGGGACCCTATTACTGAGACTTCGCTGTCCGTCCGTCCGTCCGTCCGTCCGTCCGTCCGTCCGTCTGTCACCAGGCTGTATCTCAAGAACGGTGATAGCTAGACAGTTGAAATTTTCACAGATGATGTATTTCTATTGCCGCTATAACAACAAATACTAAAAATAAAATAAAATAAATATTTAAGGGGGGCTCCCATACAACAAACATGATTTTTTTACCGTTTCTTGCTCGATACTAATAACGTTGCCTTATGTTGCATAGATAATGGTACGGAACCCTTCGTGCGCGAGTCTGACTCGCACTTGACCAATTTTTTATTATTACTCATAAAATTACTTTATTATATGCTATGTCATATGTTTTGAGCTATATAACTTAAAACCGTTTAAAAAACTTTTCACACACACATCAAAATTAAACAATTAATCTTAAAATCGAATGAGTGAATTACGATCGACAATTTATAGTAGAGCTATTGCACCGCGATGTAGAGTTGTATGACCTATATTAAAATTTTAAAACCCATTTTAGTGTTATACCGAAAGGAGAGAATCAATTTCCATCCATCAACCTTTCTCAGTCCACTGCTGGACATAGGCCTCCCCGATAGAACGCCACAACGTACGGTCTTGCGCTAACTGCATCCAGCGGCACCCGGCGTATTTGACGATATCGTCGGTCCACCTTGTTGGGGGCCGCCCCACGCTGCGTCGTCCAGTTCGTGGTCGCCACTCGATGACCTTCCGTCCCCAACGGTCATCAGATCGTCGAGCGATGTGGCCTGCCCATTGCCACTTCAGCGTGCTAACTCTTCGGGCTATGTCGTACACACCAGTCCTTTTACGGATCTCCGCATTCCGGATCTTATCACGTAGGGAAACACCGAGCATAGCCCTCTCCATAGCACGCTGCGCGACTCTGAGTTTTGTTATGAGGCCGACATTCAGGGACCACGTCTCAGTTCCGTAAGTCATCACTGGTAACACACACTGGTCATAGACCTTTCTTTTCAGGCACTGAGGTATTTTGGAGAATCAATTTAGGAAGACATATTTAATATCTATCAGACGTATAAGAAGTGTCGCCACATATTCCCTCCCAGGGTCTTGTAAAAGCCAGCTAAGGGATATTGTACACAGATAACATCCTCTGTGAGAGGCGGAGAACTCGAAAATAAACCCTGTGCCAACGCGCCTGCTCAGCGCGACACAGTAGACCGTAATCCCTCCTAAAGTGGAGGAGTCCCGCACCCAGCAGTGGGACGTTAGTGGACCGGAGAAAGAGAGAGAGATTGGCCTCCTTTACTCTCCCACACTGGTATATTTTTGATATTTGTCTTACTCATGTTCGTGCTGATCAGGCATGATTGCATTGGCCTTAGTTTCGAGATTTCCGTCTCTTGCTGAAAATGTTATTTTAATCTGAGGAAGAAACAGTGCGGTAGTGACACTTGCGTCCTTAATCCGTCAATGCACAAACAATTTTATGTATTTTATTATAACCTAAATACACTAATAACATAATATCCCGTATCCCTTCCTAGGTAATATAGTAAGCGCGGAAACACACGAAGTTAGCCGACGACATCCGACAGCGAGCGATACTGTCCGGTCACAATTGTACGCGAAACTGTGGCATGTGGCTACTTGTTAATTACAGGGATTAGATTATACTGGACAAGATTTAGTATAAAACAACTACTTTTTGCAGATTTAGAGGCTTGTATTTGTTTTAAATTTTAGCCAGACGTTTCGCAGACTGCAGTCACCATGGTCACGGGTGAAAAATCGGTCGATTATTTACTGTTTAAACAGAGTAAATTTATGTGCAAGTGTGGATGAAGCCAAAGAAGTGTGTTTGAATCGTAGCAGATGTCGCTCTACAGTCTCTGCCTACTCCCATGGGAAAAGTGATAGTATAATGGTGATATTTCCATTTTTTTTATAATTAGGTTTGAGTTAATGACTGCCGTCCACCTGATGTTAAGTGGAAGTTCAATCCAAATGCGAATGCAAAAGATTTCATTTTTTAGTTTTTATATTTTCAATTTACATAGAAATTTTCTGAATAATAGGAATCGTCCATGCCCAGCGGTTTTATGCTAATTTTAGATTTAGTTATATTGTAATCGGGTCATCAATAGACGTATATTTTTAACTTAAGAAAATCCCACCCATAACCATGGTAACACAAGTGTTAGAAAATATTAAAAAATTATATTTAATTTGTCTTATCCATATTTAGATAATCTAATACGTTCCTATAGTCCGGTCGATATGAAAATTTTAAATGAGTGTATCGGATGTCGGTCGCGTTGTCGCGCTTGCATTAGTAGCTTATCTAATACTTTTAATATTTATATTTACAATACTTGCTATTGCCCACAATTTAATACGCGTGGAATTTGAAAACCAATCCCTACTAATATTATAAATGCTCTGTCTGTCTGTCTGTTACGCTTTCCCGCTTAAACCTCTCAACCGATTTTGATGAAATTTGGCACAGACAATCTTTAGACCCTGAGAAAGGACATAGGCTACCTTTATTTGCGAAAAAAAAAGATTTCCAAATTCCACGCGGACGGAGTCGCGGGCAACAGCCAGTATTTAATAAATTATACAAAAAACCATCCTCTTGGATCAGTCTATCTATTATAAAACACTGTATCAATATCCGTTGCGTAGTTTTGAAGATACGCTCAAATACATAAACAACGACTTTGTTTTATAATAAGTACCTAAAGATGTTAAAAGCTTTTGTTAGATACTAGCTATTGCCCGTAACTTCGTTCATGAGAAATTTTGAATGACTGGGCAATTAGATCCTCCGTGTGGTGACGGATTAACACCCGTATTCACAAACAATATTTACTTAAGTAAGTACTTAAGTGTTGATGCACTGTGCAAAGGGTAACACTTTTCAGTGCGTTCCGTTCATCGAGCCTTTGTATTCATAGACAAAACTTAGCTATGCGTTCAGTTTAACAAACGCATAGTGCGCTTCACCACTTAAGAGGATACCAAAATAGCTTCGTACATTTTTCTACTTACGAAGTTTTCATTATTTCTTTAGATTGAATGGCTAGAGCTCTAATTTTTAAGTATATGTTTTTTCAATATATGATCTAGGATCGCATAAACTCAGAAACGCGATTGAAAAAAGTTTTCTCGATAGAAAATCTTAGCGAAACAACCTCTCTAATTTTTTATTTTTTTCATTTGTCGGTCTATTATCGCGTATTAACTAGTAAAATAACTTTAAAAACATAAGTAACTTTTATATATAGAAACACGTAAATCAGAATTAAAATATATTTAGTAGATTTTGAGTAAATAGGAAAAGTATCCCTAATTCTTCATTTTCTGTGCCTACTGGCTGTGTTATTATGTACGTGTCGGCGATGATAAACGATAATATTGATGTAGGCTCTTAAGTATTGTTTGTGAAATGATTTTGCTACCCCTGTGCGTCCATGCCTACTATGAGACCTCACAGTAACGTTTGTGAATACGGCTGTAAGAATACAAGTGTCACCACCCCATCTCCTCCCAAAGGTGTTGTAAAAGTCAGCTAAGGGATATTGTACAGAGATAACTTCCTATGAGAGAGACGGAAAAAAAAATATACAAAAAAATAAAACAAATAATGTACTTAGTTTAAAAACTAAAAAACACGCCTGGATATCCTGAATATTTTTTAAATGATTGCATTGTCATCAATACTCAATTCTATGCTACCTACTCAGAAAACGTTGACAGTTTATGCTGTCAGAGACATAAGTTTCTGTTGTCACAATACGTAGTATCTTCTATCTATCTATTCTGTGGTCACAATCGTAGTAAACACAAGTACACAAGTCGCGGAACAAGCGGAAGTCGGAGGACCGTATATTGTGGCGTGAATTGGGAGAGACCTATGTCCAGCAGTGGACTGCGATAGGTTGACGTGATGTGATGATGATGACAAGTAAACAATTATGATATTTTTACCTGATTCTATAAACAGAGCGTTTTTATGTGAAATTATCTGATTGTATATGAAAGGTATACGTAGAATAGAAACACAATAATCTTGGTGAGTCTACTCATATACAGTTAAACTATTACGTGTATAATTAAAAATACAAGTGTGGTCATAGTGATACTTCAACATACTAGTAATTCTGATCTGAAATAGAAAAATATTCTTGTATGGGTTTGAAAATAAATAATTGTCTTCGTTAGAATTAAATAAGATTAGGGACTTTTAAAATTACTTTTGTACTTCTAGCGTAGGTAAATTTAGTCATTAGATGCACATAAGACTTGTTTTTAAATCTAGGAGAAACTGGCATCTAAGATACAGTCTCGGCCTAGTTTAGATGCTAGTGGTTATGTTAGGTAATATTTTTGTCTTAGAGTTACATATTGTTATATTTGTTTTGAGATGTTCATTGTATTTTTATTCAATAAAGTTTTTTATCATTTTTTTTATTTTACCACTACAAACTTCAAGGATTGACTGAATCACGCCAATGTCTGCATAACGCTGTTACAAAGTTACGTTACAGTGCATTGCTAATGAGATTTGTTGCACAAAATATACTGCTTAACAAGTACGCTGTGCAAAGATTGTAATGTTAATAGTGTTAGTTCGATTCTCGGTGAGATTTTTTTCCAGAACGCATATTTTCTTAAATAATGTTGACCTTTATGCTTATTAGTATTATAAACTAACCGTTACCCGCAATTTCATGTCTTTTATTCTCTATAAAAATAGCTATTTATTAGTAAAAGTCCAGTCTAAATTAGCCCATCTGATCTGAAATTATTTTTAACCGCCTTAAAAAAAGGGAGAAGGTTAATATATTAATATTTTGCGATTGACTCGCTATGCTTTTACTAAATAAACTAAATTATAATGGAAATAAGATAAATAATAGTTTAAAAAAACTAAAAAACACGCTTTATTTAATCGAATTATTGCATTGTCATCGGTCTTTGACAGGTGTGCAAAATTTGAATAGAATCTGACCGTTTAAAGTGGGTCAAAATAGCGTCCAAAGGAGTCGGTTACAAACATACAAACATACAAACAAACATACAAACAAACATACAAACAAACATACAAACAAACATACAAACAAACATACAAGTGAAGCTAATATAAAGCGTGTAAAAATGATAACCATAAGCGGGACTTGAACCCGCGACCTCGGAATGCCGTTCCGTCGCTCTCCCATCTGAGCTATTATGGTCCACGCAAATGTTAACCAAATTTTCCACTACAATCATCTCAATGCGAGTTTTAACATCGTGCGATGTTTTTTCGTACAACGCCATCTATTGAGCGGTTTGCACCAACTCCATCAATCGATCAGTTAGCGTTCTTTTCATAATAGCTCAGATGGGAGAGCGACGGAACGGCATTCCGAGGTCGCGGGTTCAAGTCCCGCTTATGGTTATCATTTTTTCCATTATAATTTAGTTTATTTAATGGAGAAGGTTCTTAATTCGTCCGTCTGTTTTACTTTTAACTGGGCGAAGCGATTTTAATGATTCTTTTTGTGCACCAGGTCAGGATCTGATGGTTATCTCCTGAGAAATCGAGGAAAAACCTCAAATTTGAAAAGCACATAACGACAGTTCAATTTTTTTTTTAAATTCCTAGTTATATAAAAACCGACAGACATAAAGACAGTTTATAGGTAGAGAAAAAAAATATATTTCATTAGATACTGTTTTGATGTTAAATACTTCTAATATCGTCATATACATCATCATAATAACATCACGCCTTTTTCCCATGGTAGTAAGTAGAGCGCCATCTGCTACGATCTAAATCTAAACAAGCTAAACTTCTTCTTGATTTTTTTGGAGATTACAAATAGACATTATAGCTTTATTATTTTAAGTGAAGCTACTTAGTTCTGTATCGTCTGTCGCAAAATAAATAGACTTAACTTGGAAGCCTTACGATAGGTACCTGCTACACGTTGGTGATACGCTCACCCTTTGTTTGGTGCAAGCATTACCTAATGTGGCTGTAACACACACAGTGACGTCATAAATACATCTATTAGACTAATAACTCACAACTAAATAATGTGCTTAGTATATTGGTCTTATCCATAATGACTTATCGGAGGTTTAAAAGTTCGCTAAAAAGGGGACGCTAAAATTGTCAAAAATTGTTATTCTTAATAGTCTTTTTACGCTAAAACGTTTATTATCTTTCCGATAAAGTGACATTATTTTATTGTTTATACCTCCGATAAGTCATTATAAATAAGACCATAAATAGATACTTAAAGTTTTCGTGTGGTGACGGATTATGAATACAAGTGTCATCACCACTTTTCTTTCTAAGGTGCTGTAAAAGCCAGATTAGAGATGTTGTACACAGATAACATCCTCTGTGAGAGAAAGACGAATAATTGGTCAAGTGCGAGTCGGACTCGCGCACGAAGGGTTCCGTACCATTATCTATGCAACATAAGGCAACGTTATTAGTATTGAGCAAGAAACGGTAAAAAAATCATGTTTGTTGTATGGGAGCCCCCCTTAAATATTTATTTTATTTTATTTTTAGTGTTTGCTGTTATAGCGGCAATAGAAATACATCATCTGTGAAAATTTCAACTGTCTAGCTATCACCGTTCTTGAGATACAGCCTGGTGACAGACGGACGGACGGACGGACGGACGGACGGACGGACGGACGGACGGACGGACGGACGGACGGACGGACGGACAGCGAAGTCTCAGTAATAGGGTCCCGTTTTTACCCTTTGGGTACGGAACCCTAAAAATGAAAAAAGATAAGATGAATAATTGGTCAAGTGCGAGTCGGACTCGCGCACGAAGGGTTCCGTACCATTATCTATGCAACATAAGGCAACGTTATTAGTATCGAGCAAGAAACGGTAAAAAAATCATGTTTGTTGTATGGGAGCCCCCCTTAAATATTTATTTTATTTTATTTTTACTATTTGTTGTTATAGCGGCAATAGAAATACATCATCTGTGAAAATTTCAACTGTCTAGCTATCACCGTTCTTGAGATACTGGGTACGGAACCCTAAAAATCATGTTTGTTGTATGGGAGCCCCCCTTAAATATTTATTTTATTTTATTTTTAGTATTTGTTGTTATAGCGGCAATAGAAATACATCATCTGTGAAAATTTCAACTCTCTAGCTATCACCGTTCTTGAGATACAGCCTGGTGACAGACGGACGGACGGACGGACAGCGAAGTCTCAGTAATAGGGTCCCGTTTTTACCCTTTGGGTACGGAACCCTAAAAAGATAAGATGAAAAACTAAAAAAAATTACTCTTCACTCCCCTCCACCGACACGCCTGATAAATAATAAATAAATAAATGATAAATATTCACGGACATATCACACAACGATGCCGATGGTAGGGGAAAAAAATTGGACATAATATCATAACAGCTTATTTTATGCCACAAAAAATATGACTACATGAATAAATGATTTGCTTGGGACCAGAGGACGTTGTGTGAAATGTCCATGAATATTTACTATTATTTATTAATTATTTTATTATTTTTGATTTTTTGAACGTCCTCTAGTCCCAAGCTAAGCTTATATGCTTGTGTTATAGGTACCAGAATACGGATAAATGAATCAATGCCACATATTCACTTTGACCAGAATGAGTACTTTTTAGGGTTCCGTACCCAAAGGGTAAAAACGGAACCCTATTACTGAGACTTCGCTGTCCGTCCGTCCGTCCGTCCGTCCGTCCGTCCGTCCGTCTGTCACCAGGCTGTATCTCAAGAACGGTGATAGCTAGACAGTTGAAATTTTTACAGATGATGTATTTCTATTGCCGCTATAACAACAAATACTAAAAATAAAATAAAATAAATATTTAAGGGGGGCTCCCATACAAAAAACTGATTTTTTTACCGTTTCTTGCTCGATACTAATAACGTTGTCTTATGTTGCATAGATAATGGTACGGAACCCTTCGTGCGCGAGTCCCACTCGCACTTGACCAATTTATTAGTAGGTTTGTGAATTTTAAAATCTGATAAGAGAGAAAGGAGGAGTTATTGATTGATGCCTTATAGAAAATTAAAATTAAATATTACTTAACAAAGTCTACAAAAAAAAACACATGTTTCAGTGCTAGTTTTCAAATGATTCTGATGCAGCACGAATAGTAGGTAATTTTTCTTGTAAAAGTAGATACCTATGGTAGATAATGATTTGTATAATTTTGTTTGTTTTAATTGTGTAGTTGTGTTAACAGAACCCATTTCTAGCATTTTTGAAATTTTTGTCTGATTGTCTGTTTAGATGTTTGTTTGTGCACGCATCACGTATAATGTACAACACTTATAAATATAAATGTTATACGTAAAAATTGTACACAACTCAAGGTATTACTTAGTTTTTGTTTCATCGCAATCGGTCCGTTCAATCAAGTTATATCGACATAATACGAAATTTCTCAATCTGGTTACTTGCATCGCCATCTAGCGGCTAAAAAAATAATAAAAAAATGATCAAATGAAAATTATCAATGATAAAATGGGTCGATTGGGTTGATCGAAAATAAATCGATCCACGCGGACGGAGTCGTGGGCACAGCTAGTCCGAAATAAATGAATATTATTATTATTATCATAGCAGGACTGACATACTCTCTTTAAAAGTGGAGGAGGCTCAAGCCTGATAGTAGTGACAGTGCGCCGTTGATGAGCTGGATAGACATAATATTAAATACACGCTTAAAAATCGTGAATATTTTTTTTTAAATATTGCCCTGTCATCGGTACCTACTTATCAGGTATGGGTGCAAAATTTCAGATCAATCCGACTACTACTGGTGGGTGAAAAACACTTTCAAATTTATCAAGATTCATAATCAAAAATTACATAGATACGGCCTCACCGTTTTAGTTTAGTCATGCCAACAGAATTGCTACCAATAATCTGATCACTGCAATACACAATAGTGTGGGCGCCACTTATATATCGCTCACATTCCATCTAAATTGTTACAGCCCACTATATTTAGTTGTAACAATTTGCTATTATTATCGTTCAAGGCACTTCCTTGATAAGTTAGTTTTGTCTCTATGTACTCAGACAATATAATATATTTATAATAATATTATATTTATAGTTTGTTTATTTAACCGCCCTAATCTCAGGAACCATGGTCCGAATTGAATATTTTTTACAGTGTTGGATAGTACATTTATCGTCGACGGCTATAGGCTATATAATATCACGCTGCGACCAATAGGAGCAGAGCATCAGTGAAATATGTTGCAAAAACGGGGAAAACTTTTCTAAATTCCACGCGTAAGGAGTCGCGGGCAATTATTGGTTATACAATAGGAAAACAACAATTAATTAGTAAAAATATATTTTGTTAACATCTATCTAAGAACTAATCATTGTTTCCTATCGACATACATTCAACTTGACTTGCAGTTCTATAGAGCATATTACACTTACGCTTTTCATCCGCGTTTCATCATTTTCCTGCTCTTATCCCATTATTTGGGGATGGCGCAACAAGTCTTTTTCTACCATAATTTTTTGTCAGACGTCATATCTGTGTCAACTACACTTTCGTTGATATCATCATTCACACAGTCCGTCCCATCTTTTCTTTGTTCTTCCTTTAAACATTTTTCCTTCCACAATAATTCGTAGAACTTTCTCGATCCATCCAGTAGCCTTTCTCCGTCCACTACTGTACATAGGCCTCCCCCATAGATCGCCACAACGTGCGGTTTGACGACGACCTTGTTGGGGGCCGCCCCAAGCTGCGTCGTCCGTTACGAGGTCGCCACTCGAGGACCTACCGTTCAAAATGGTCATCAGATCGTCGAGCGATGTAACCTGCCCATTGCCACTTCAGCGTGCTAACTCTTCGGGCTATGTCGTAGAAGGGCCGGTGTGTACCTACGTAGAACTTTCTAAAATGTAATAAGCCCCTATCTAGGCAGCCTAAACTGCGGTGGGTTCCCGCGCGACTCTGCGACTAATTGGGCAGCGGTGTTGCTACTTTCACCAGTGTACAGTGACCACATATCTGGAGACTGTACTGTAGGATAGATCAGTACCTACCTATTAGAAAAGTAAGAAAAAAAGATTTTTATTCTGTTATTCCTTTGAGAACATTTCGGAATATCAGCTAGAAATAACCCAGTTCGGTGTGACGGAGGTATTTTTAAAAACATAGGTTCAAGTCCCGCTTAGGTATGGTAGGTACTTGCCTTATCATTGTTTCTTGATTTGATTTTGATTTATTCATTAAAAAAAATAGCAAGTCACTTGCAAAATTAGTATACCTAGATAGATAGATAGATAGATAGATAGATTAACTCTTTATTGTACACATTTACAAGAAACAGAAAACAGAAATTAATAAAGTGACCTCTTCCAGGTCTCTTCTCTCTTCCAGTATATATTATTATAGAATATTTTTATTTTTAAAGAAATTTTAGACTTTGGAATTTAATTGAGGGAATTTTACCAGATTTAGTATTTATGGCTACCTACATCACTCGGTCGGCTTGAATCCACTTACATATAGATGTGTGCGTGAAATATAATGTGTGTCTATAATATGTGTGTGTGTCTATGTGTGTCTATACAGGCTATACGTCAAATGAAACGTGATTATTCTATGAAGTATGATTTAGGCAGTCTAAAGTTATTTGTCCTCAATTTTAAACATCAACTCACCATCAATACACAACACCATTGGAACATATTATTTTTTTAAATATTCAAACAAGAATAAAATTTATTCCAAATATATGCAAACGCTTGGTTATCTTACTTTTAACTGGTGACACAGTAATCGTGACCTCGGTGGACAGTGGTACACAACATTTCTATGATTTACCATTTATAATAACGGCAAACAATTTATATTGACTACTAGCTGTCCCGGCAAACGTTGTTTTGCCATACAATTTCTGTGTAAAAATCAACAACAAAAAATTTCATCAAAATCTGTCCAGCCGTTTAGGAGGAGTTCAATTACAAACACACGTACAGAAGATTTATAAAGATTATCTATTATTATTAGAACTAAATAAATTTAGAGTTTACTAGCTGACCGTTGTTGAACCGAACGTTGTTTTGCCATGCTAAAAAAAAAGGTTTGAAAAATAGATGTTGGGCGATTCTCAGACCTACTGAATATGCATGTAAAATTTCATAAAAATCGGTCAAGCCGTTTCGGAGGAATACGGTAACTAACACTTTGACACGTGAATTTTATATATAAGATAATAATTATTAAAGTGAAATACCTAAATAATAAAGAAACTAAAATAAAGTAGTTACCTACCTACCTAGGTACCTACCTACTTAAAAATTTTGCGTAAAGTTTATATCTAAACCAATTCAAATATAGTAAAAATTCCGATAAAAGTAAATTTTTATTTGAACACCCTAATTATTCAATTACATTCTAATTATTCAATTACATTAGCAATGCCTCTGCAAAAATCTCCCATAAACTCACCCACTACTGCAACATACAGTACCCCTAAAACATCAAAATATACTAAATCGCCACCATCTGTTGAGCACAGGCCTCCAAAGCGAAGACAGGGTGAGGACTATGAGTTTTTCATGCACAAATTGGAGACAATGTTTCTAACATGGAGTGAAAAACATGAAGTAAAAACTCAACAATTGCTTGATTCCGTTGAAACTATTAAAGGGCAAATTAATGAAGTGAAGACCAGTATGGACCATATTTCAGACCAATATGATGATCTAAAACAGAAAATAGAGAAGCTGGAAAGAGAGAAAAAAGAAGATTTGATGTATACACTATCACTGGAACAAAAAATTGAACAACTAGAACGTTCTACAAAAAGCTCATGTCTGGAGTTGAGAGGTATCCCTTCATATAAGAATGAGGACTTTGATCAACTTTCAACTATAGTCCACAAGGTAAGCAATGTTCTCAATACTCCAATAAGGTCTACAGACATAAGGGATATATACCGAGGGCATGCAAAAGACTTTTCCAAAAGGCCCGTTATCATTGACTTACTTTCTATGGCTCAGAAAAAGAAAATAATAGCATCTTTTAAAGCATTTAATAAGGAAAACAACATGAACAGACTTAATACCTCCCATATTCAACTTGATGGCTCAAGAAACTTAATTTACTTGAGTGATTACATAACACCAAAAATGAAAAGACTTTTATTCTTGGCCAGGGACTATGCTTCTACAAATGACTATAAGTTTTGTTGGCCGACACCTGGAGCTATATATTTGAGAAGGAATGAAGGAGATCCATCTGTCAAGTTGAAAACTGAACAGGATTTACTCAATCTAAAAAAACCTAATTGACTAATAATTGATATAATTATCGGTGGTTACTCTCAGAAATTTAGGTATTATCTTATTATTATTGTGGTAGTACTTTACATGTCTCTGCTGATGTTTGATAATTCATGTTTATTGATAAACTATTGTTTCATTTACAAAACATTCACACACACACAATCATCTACACTTTCTCAAATCATACTCCACCAATTAACCTTAAACATAGGACATAATTTAATAACTTTCATTGTAATATTTGAGGGGAACGGGGAGCACAGAATGAGACTGAATGGGCTGCTTCTTTATAATATTGTATTATTTCTATATGTATTCAACTTAATTATAATTAATTATATTAACAAATATTGTTTTAGAGTTATTCTGGCCCAAGGCATACTAAATAGACATAAATATAAATTAGGCTCATTAACAGTTTTATTAATTGGACTGTATATTTCGATGGTTCTACTGTTGCAATATTTAATATATATATACAAAATTAAAGCTAACAAATATGATGTTGAATTTGATGGATGTTATGCCTTCATAAGCCTAGTACTCCAACACATACCACATATATTACACTTTTTATGCTCTATTACTAGTACATACACATTAATGATACTTGATGGAACTAGAATGGAGATGCACTATGCCCCTGTCCAGATTGACCTCGATCGCTTAAGGCTATGTTGTTCTAAACTATTCTTGGGTAAAATAAACATATATGTAACTGCATATTGCAATTTAATGGTTATTTACAATATAATGCTACCTTAATTGCCTCAACAAGTTTTATTAAATAAAATTCTCAGATGTAAACAATATTCTCAATAACTTGGATAGTTATTCAGTTAGTGAGTCATTCACCTGTGATCCTGAACAGTGTGCAGATTTGCTAGGTGAGAATCCGCAATCATATCTGAAGATCTTGCAGCAGAATATACGCAGTATTAATAAAAATTGTGACAGCTTGTGTGTCCTGTTGCAACGACTCAATGTCACGTGTGATGTTGTGGTTCTCTCGGAATGTTGGCTTTCAGGTGCATCTGATAACTTGCCCAAACTAAGTAGATACAATACCTACTGTACTACGAAACACTATAATCAGAATGACGGTCTGGTGATTCTGATTGATGAGCTACTCGATTTTAAAGTTGAGGAACCTACGTTTATGGATGCAAACTGCCTTCTGCTTAAAAATTTTAAAAATGATACTGCTATAATAGGATTATATAGACCACATTGCTTCAAAAATATTGATGGCTTCTTAGTCAGTTTGAACAATTTGTTGAATGAATTATCACAATTTAAAAATGTTTGCATTGTTGGGGACATAAATATTAATATTTTAGAATCTAATAACAATTCGCTCCGTTATCTCGACCTTCTGTCTTTCCATGGTTTAATTCCAGCTTATGATACACCTACAAGATCAAAAAATTGTATTGATCATGTTATTGTAAAATCGAAACTTCAATCACTATCATTCATACTTAACTCATCTGTTACGGATCACGAGGCTATTCTGTTTTGTCTTAATACTTCAGTAAATTTATTAAAAAATAAAACAATAAGCATGGTCAACTATAGAAATATTGTATCAGAATGTAGGGATACTGACTTTCTGCTTCTTATATCTAAACATGATCCAAATGCGGCTATGACCGCCTTAGTCGATCATCTTCAAAGTGTAATAATTGCTAACACTACTAAAAGAAAAATTCCTCGCAGTAAATTGATCTTGAAGCCGTGGATTACAGAGGGACTACTAAGATGTATACGAAACAGAGATAGGATGCATAGTAAATTAAGAAAAGATCCAAATAACTCTGTTCTTCTTGCTACATATAGAAGATACAGAAATTTCTGTAACTCTATTATTAGAAAGTGTAAATCAAATTATCAAAAGCATGAACTAGAATTAGCAAAAAATAATAGCAAAAAGCTTTGGCAAAATCTTAAAAATTTTTCAAATTCAAATAAAAGTAAACAATCAGGATCAGAACTATTGCACTTAAAACCTACTCCTAATGCTTCTGTCAACTACCTGAATGAACACTTTGCAAACATGGCCCGAAAAATATCTAATGATGCCTTCTTGAGGAACACTCCCACTACTGCTGTGACTTCTACCAACCACTCATCCTTTGTTTTGCTAAAAACGGATGCTGACGAAGTGGACAGAACAATAAGTGCCTTAAAATCTGACTGCGCCACGGGTTGGGATGATATATCTACCAAAATTCTTAAACTTACTAAGGAATTTCTTGCTTCCCCTTTGGCTAATGTCTTTAATGATTGTCTAGAACATGGACTTTTTCCCGATGCCCTCAAGAAATCCATAATTATTCCAATACACAAGGGTGGAGAAAGAAGCTGTATTAATAACTATCGCCCTATATCATTACTTTCTGCACTGTCTAAAGTTTTTGAAAAAATATTAAATAAGAGGCTTGTCTCATTCTTAAATAATAAAAACTTAATCTCTGATGCTCAATATGGATTTCGTCAGGGTAGATCAACTAATGATGCTGTACAGTCCTTTACAGATTTTTTAACTGAAAAACTAGATGACAAATATAAATGCCTTACAATTTTTCTTGACCTGGCTAAGGCTTTCGACACGGTCTCCTTTTCCACGCTGCTGTTGAGGCTCGAATCCATGGGGATTAGAGGCACTCAACTGCGACTTTTTGAGAGTTATCTGACAGGGCGCTCGCAGCGGGTGAGGATTGGTGATTTTCTGAGTGACGAGACTCCAATCAATCGCGGAGTTCCACAGGGCAGTATACTTGGTCCCACCTTATTCCTGTGCTATATTAATGACCTCTGTAATTTAAACCTACAAAACGGCAACATTATTTCTTATGCAGATGACACAACTCTTACTTTTTATGCCCCCACCTGGAGCGAGGTCTTCAAATGCGCGCAACTTGGTTTTAACAGGGTATGTCAATGGCTTGCTTCCAATACACTGACTTTAAACTCATCAAAAACTAATTTCATAACATTCTCATTACGTAAAAGATTCATTCCCGATACAGAAATAATAGCGCACACATGTAATCTACTGCCTAATACATCATGTAACTGTTCTCCCTTATTGAATTCTCAAAGTGCTAAGCTACTTGGTGTTATAATTGATGACAGACTTAATTTTAGAGAGCATATCGATCATGTGGCCAAAAGAGTTCGCAAATTAACATTCATATTTAAAAATTTAAGACACATAGCAAATACCAAATTAATGAGGACCGTCTATTTAGCTCTTTGTCAATCGGTCCTCACCTATTGTATTTCTGCGTGGGGAGGGGTAGCAAAGACCCACTTGATCGGCTTAGAACGGGCCCAAAGACTAATTCTAAAGATAAGTCTATACAAACCAAGAATGTTCTCTACTGTTGAATTGTTTAAACTAGCAAATGTACTGACAGTTAGACAATTATACATCTTTAGTGTAATTATGAAACAACATTCCTCGATCAAATATAATCCGAATAATCCAGCATTAGCGCGTCGTCGTCATTACCAGGTTTGTGCTCCCCCTCCAACGCAGACTGCCTTTTCTGATAATTTTTTCCATTTTCAAGGGCCTACTCTATACAACTTGGCTAATAAAAACCTTGATATTTATCATAATACTTCCAATGAGTGTAAGCGAAGGGTCTCAGAGTGGCTGAAGAAATTTAATTATGAGGAAACAGAAGCTTTACTTAGAAGACATAAACTGCTGTGACGGTTTTGTTAATAATATTAACGAGGTCTCTCCTTGTGAATTGTATTTTGTTATATACTAGCTGTTGCCCCGCGACTTCGTACGCGTGAGATTTGGAAATTAAACTTTAACAAACAAAAGTTTACTATGACAGTCGATAGATGGTGTTGTACCGTTTTTTGAATCGCGCTATAGTTTCGTTCAGCACATTATCTCTTGAGCTCGCCAAAATTTCTTTAGTGTCATTCGGCTCCTTTTCACATTTACAAATTAGTTAGGATTAATGGTATTAGCAGCACAAATACCTTACACACACACCCACACACACACACACACACACACACACACCACACACACACACACACACACACACACACACACACACACACACACACACACAAGTACACATAATTTTATCTGCATGTTTTTAGTTTTAAGTATTTTATCTATATTGTACATATAGGAGCATAGTATCCGTATTCGTGTCAGGAGCGGGAACCCATAGCACGGGTTCAACCTAGTTTGGGTTCCTGTCTCCAATGACTTTGTGATCGTTGTTAGTTTGTAAGTTATAATTGTACGTTTTTATGAAATAAATTTATTTATTATATTATTAATGAATTTTTTCTAAATCGCTTTTGTGTTAAAGCAAAATCAGCTTCGTATCCTTTTAAATTGTATATATTATTTAAAATAACTAAAATAATCGTAAAATTAAGGTATTGTTTTGTTTATCTACCATAGGTAGAGTTATTTTAAAGAAATTCACAGAATATAATTTAAAGAAAATACCATAAAAAGCTGTGATAAAAAGTTACTGTTAGATATTATGTCATATGAAAACCATAAAAAAATAATAAAACTTTTTTTGGCCGACGCCCTCCTAATAATAGACAAGTTATCTATGTGTGTGTCTAACTCGTTTAAAAATGCGGCCACTCGCGCGCATCTTCAAATTTGGAACCGCTAGCATTGGTCGGTTTGAATTTAGAACAAATTAGAAGGTTAACGTTGTTGTCTATGATTGGTCGTTTTTTTTTTGGCAGAAGCCATTTATCATACAGCTTAGATTATTTTCGTTGCTTAGATTTTATTGGTCTATAGAGTTTAATTATGTAGTGATGTAGTAAATAGGTAAATATTAGGTATGTATTTGCTAACTAATTTTAATAAAACAATCTTTTGGAATACTTTTTTGTTAGAGGTAAACTCCATTATTCTAAGCTTGATAAAAATAGGTTCTTACTTTATTAGTTCCTTATTTGTTGCACGTAATGGTGCCAATTTTACGTGAACAACTAAACTAAACTTAACAAAAAAGTGAACATTGATAGTGTCATAAACACAATTCGGCAATGTTAACAGAACTTTTTTTGTCAGAAAATCTGTATAATATAGACTAAAGATTTTAGTTAACGAAAACGTGCAAACCAAATTGCCAATTAATAGAAATACGCCATAGTTAGTTGTTTTAATTTTTTAGTTGAGTTTAGTGTTGTGCACGTATAATTGGTACCAATGTACCATTGTTTGAAATTAAATCACAAAAGGATATCTATGTGGATATAATATAACTAAATCCCTATTTGGGACAGACCTGTAAACTGTCCTAAGGCTGCTTTAATAAGTTAAGAAAAACATTAAGCCCAAAAATTCTGCAATCACTCGAACACAATCTTAACTAAATAATTTTACAGGCACCTAAATACGACTAATCCATGCACCCTAAAATACCGTCGTCGCCATATTGAATCCGGGACCCTATTCACACACACAAATAAACTACAATAGAGGGAATTAGTTAACATAACCACGTTTCTAATGTCCCTTCCCCCACTCCTGCGCATTCGAAATTTGAACCGCGTTAGATGATTGGACGACGCCATCTTGGTATTTTTTGTAACCCGTCATAGAGACTTGTTAACTTTTTATTTATTGCTTTTATTATGGCCGCCTTGGATTTTGATTAATGAATGAAAATGGAAAGATTATTAAATAGGTAAGTAATTTATAAAAATTGTTTTGTTTATATTACTAGAGGAAATAGATGACACTTAGTACCTAGGTAGATTAGTTACCCTTACCAGCATACTTAGTTCTACCAATAGTACCAATACTACAGACATAGGTATACGGACCTACACGCATAAGGTAAGTAGGAGTTTGTAATTATAAATAGTAAGACTTCTAAAAAATCTACAAAATCTTACAAAAATCAACTGAGTTATGTGTCAATAAATATTTATTTATGTATATTTATTTAATTATACATTTTTTTATTTCTTTACAGAAAATATTAAACTTTATGTAACTACAAGTATAAAAATAACATTGACCCAGTTCACAACAACGTAATAAAAACAACATTCAAATAAAGAACGCAAATCACCTCATTTGAAATTCGAAACGAACAAGGAAATTGTGTCGGTTCGAAATATAAAAAATAAAAATGTACATATTACCAACCTACGTATAAAATTCGGTGTCTGTTGTGCGACACAGTACGTCGCGTCGCCGAAATGTTACGCACACTCGGATAACCAGACGATTACGCACACAGTCTTATTTGTGCATGTACTTACAGATAATGATGCGTACAGACGGATGAATTCGAACTGAGCGTTTTGCATAAAATGTGGTAATTTAATATTAGCATCAATGTAGAAAAAGAGAATTGCTATTGGAATAAGAGACGAAAAGGATTAGGCATTAGGTATGTACCTATATTCGTTTTCAGGGTTGGGGTCTATCCGTCCGTCCGTCTGTCACCAGGCTATATCTCATAAACGGTGGTACCAGAGAGTTGAAATTTCAAACACAGATGTATGTCCGTTGCGCACTATAACAACAAAATTAAATATTATAAATCAGAATACGACAAATATTTATGGGGGCGCTCATACAATAACGATGGTACAAAATGAGTGTACCTAATGAATGTATATAACTAGGTATGTAATATAAGTAGCTAGGATTTAGCTACAAGGCTTTGTGAAAAAATAGTACAGTATAGGTACCTACCTACTGCAGTAAAATTCAGATATTAAGGTATAATTTTCGACATTTTCGATTATTTTCATAAAACATTTCTGCTCTACTTAGGTACTTACTAAAGCCAACTGGCTCAAAAATATATAAATATTTTTACCCCCAACGAAACGCGACGTCATTCTGTACTAACCTTTACCTACACAAAGAACTCCCAATTCACATTCGGTGCGCGCACAGCACAGTTTCCGCGGTGGCGTCGAGTTCAACGACCCCACTATTTGGAGGGCGCCCAGTGACGTCACAGCACTGACCTGCCACAATGACCTTGAAGCGATTTCGGCTGTCCTCATTTCCTGACAACTGTTTACGAGTTTCAATTTCGAATAAACTCATTCGAATTTTAAACTGACGAATGCTGGCTGGTATTCTTATAAAAGCTTTGTTTGAAAACGGAATCTATTTAATGCTTTTTTTTTCAATTTGTGATACTATAGTGTCGATGTCTACTATGGCATAGATTTTTCTTGTTGCCTAATGTCTTTAGCCAGTGCTACGTCTAGTGATTAGGTACTTAGAGAGTTAGGTTAGGTTATGGTCTATGAATACTTAACTAATCCTAAGGAATTAGGATCTCAGAAACCCCATAAACGCCCCACTGTCAGGAACGGGCTTCCACGGGATAACATGCTGACCAGGCATGTTAGCATAGGCTTAAGTTTCAAGGTTTTCGTGTCCCACAGAAGATGTTAATTGCTTATAAGATCTCTTAGCTTGCCCTAGAAAAGAAATGGAGTGGTAACGTCTTAATTTTTAGTTTGTCACCGCACTAATGCAAAAAGACAAAGCTCGAAAAAAGGCCCCTCGTTTTTTCTTCTAGAAATATATAATCTAAAACCTTGATAGATGTAGGTACAATCAGAAACTAAAAACTAATTTCAAATGAGACCAGCAAATCCTGAATTTGACGCGTTGAATTGATAAAAAAATTTCTTTTATTCGCTGCTGACAGTGCTTAATTTTATTAGTAGGTATCTCTACTACCAAATAATGGTACTCTTCATGTCACGGTCTTTGAATCAATATAAAAGAATTCAATCAATTTTGGTATATCAATTTAGACGCAATAAATACATTGGATACAACATGTTAATCTGTAACAGTCGTTCATTCAAAGGAGGACAATTGCCTGACAAACTAATTTGGAATAATATGTACCTATCTACCTGAATATTTTTCTGTTTGGTGACGGATTAAGAATACAAGCGTCACTCATTTCCATTCCAAGGTGATGTAAAAGCTAGCTAAGTTATATTGTAGACAGATAACATCGGTGAGAGACGGAAAACTCGAAATAAAACCCTATACCGATACGCCTGATCAGCGCGCTATAGTAGACCATAATCCCTCTCAAAATGGAGGAGGCTCGCCAAGAATGGGACGGCAATATCGACGACCAGGCGTTTTTCAGGGTTTACTTTACAGTTTTCAATCTGTTATAGGTATAGGATATTATCTGTGTACAATATCTCTTAGCTGGCTTTTACAGCACCTTGGAAAGAGGTGGTGACACTTGTATTCTTAATCCGTCACCACACGGACATTACATGCATAAGTACCTACTTACCCGAGTGAAACTACAGGACACCTTCTTTCCAGCCCATTTACGTCCCACCGTTGGGCACGGGCCTCCTCCACTTTGGAGGGATTATAGTCTACTGTGTCGCACTGACCAGGCGTGTTGGCATAGGGTTTATTTTCGACTTCTCCGTCTCTCAGAGAGGATGTTATCAGTGTGCAATATCCCACAGCTGACTTTTACAGCACTCTTGGGAGGAGATGGGGTGGTGACACTTGTATTTTTAATCCGTCACCACACGGAGAAGGCCAACAGAACACAGCTAGTCAAAATATACAAATAATAACTTTGTTTAGTCTATACATTTCAGTGAAGGCTATTTTATCAAAAATACAATCAACATCCTGCCGAGTAAGAGTAATTTGTCATATCAAACGTTAAAAAAGGACAGACGTATATACGATAAGTTAGGAGTGAGTGAGAGGTGTATATTGTACGAAATGTATGTGATTCAGAGTGCAATGAACTCAGTTTTGATGATACATCGACGCGACATACTTTGTTTATTTATATGCTGTACGGTCTGCATAATAAATTAATGTATTTTATAGAAAAAGGTCTATTTTCTCCACTGGGTACATACTCAGGGCCCTGTTGGGCTCTCTGGTCCCTCCTTCAATCATATAGACACTCTTTTTAACACCCTTATATTAGTTCGGAACGTATCCACAATGTATTAGTCTGTTTAACGAAATCTTTGAATATTTAATTTGTTAGAGTTTGGTTTCTAAATTCCATACGTACGAGGTAACGGGCCACAGCTAGTATTATTATAAAAAGTAAAAAAACAACACAATCAAGAAATTTTTACGTCAAAAAATAATGCTTTGAAATTTCTATTAACTGGACTTAAACCCCCTTATTACAAAACGCGGCTCAACGTTAAACCCAGGTTTAACAAAATTTATTTACGAGGAATTGGATAGTTAGACCCGCTCTGACACTAGTTTGGCGTCGGTTTAAGACTAAGGTCATTGTTAGATCTAGGATTTGAGAAAAATCTGCTTGAAATGCGCAATTGAAATGTTTAAAAACCAGGCTTAAACTGTGGCTTAAACTTAGTCCACGTTTTGTAATAAGGCGGAAACAGTTTACTTATCCACCTACCTATATTTTCGTGATCCCCTTTTAATTTTCTTTATTTACCCTACTCGATAGATTTGGTTAATTATTTTCTACCATGATACTATTTTGTTCCTAAAATTAATTTCAAAGTTTGGTTATAAAAACCTAACTAAGACAATTCGTATGATAAAGACGAATCTATCGATGTGCTAATCGTTGAAACTTATCTATCCGTTTCGGAGATATGTGGTGGTAAATAAAATTACATATATTATATAGTACTTTAATACACAGAAGTACCAGAAAAATGGGTTGGCGTTCAAAATTGAGGACAAGTCAAGTTAGCCTGGGCTAACTTGATTTTATGGTTTATATTGATATGGAATTCTACTATAAATTACATACCGTGATGACAGTAATTTTTGCCTAATTTCTGCAATCTGCAAACGTCACTATTGAACAATCTGATACAAGTAAGTATGGCATTTAAAATCAAGATCTGTTTTGTTACACCATATTTAATTGACACCACTGTCAGTTTGTAGTGTGAACGCCGCCACGAATAAAAAAACAAAAATGACGAAATGCGCAGTTTTTGGGTGTTCTAGAGTATCAGAATAAATAGAAAATGCCACAACATAGGATTTCACAAGTAATTTTAACTCAAATAATTCATTTTCACATCAAAATCACAATTTATGAATTTATTGACAATCATGTTTTGACGGACGTCAATAATGTTGCCCCAGGCAACCGGGCAACTTCACGTTGTACTTCACACACACATAAATATTTTTTTTACCTCAAGCCGGGTCATTGATTTAGCCGTAGACTGTTTTGTATGTCTATGTTTTAATATTACAAAAACTAAAACAGAATGCATTCTGTGTTTGTTTCTTTGTTTGAACGCGCTAATCTAACTACTGATACATATTGCATTTTTTTTTGGAAGTGATAAATAAATAAATATTCACGGACATTTCACAGAACGTCCTCTGGTCCCAAGCTAAGCTTATATGCTTGTGTTATGGGTACCAGAATACGGATAGAATACATATACTACTTTTCTTTTGTAAATACATACTTATAATACATAGAAACAACCAGACGCAGTACAAACATTTGTATGACAATTAGAAAAATCACACAAATGATTGTCCCGAGTGGGAATCGAACCCGCGACCTCTTGATCGGCAGTCCGTTACATGAACCACTAGATCACGATAGTCCATTTATCGACGAGAAGCGTTAGTGAAAAAATGATGCTTCGTTCCTATTAGTCGCAGCGTGATGTTCATTGCATTAAAAACATATACATCGCTTAAAGAGGGCTTGATATGTTTTTGATGCCTAAACTTGACAGTCGGGCAATAACATAATTTTTGTTGTAATCAGTACAAAGTACCTACGAATTGTTATCAGAACGGCACTGACCTGCCCAATGCCACAGTTGTTGAACAAACCAACTGTATATACGTATTCTACATAATTATAGATATAATATATGTTATTATTTTACATTTATTTATGTTATTTTTAAATTACTTGTAGTTTGCC
Organism: Orgyia antiqua; assembly: GCA_916999025.1. Classification (NCBI taxonomy): domain Eukaryota; kingdom Metazoa; phylum Arthropoda; class Insecta; order Lepidoptera; family Erebidae; genus Orgyia; species Orgyia antiqua. The sequence continues at coordinate 29,541,580 of OU779863.1, forward strand.
ATTAAGTTAATTAACATGAATATTAAGGGCCTACATCAATATTTTTCAATATCATCGCCGACACGTACATATTAACACAGCCAGTAGGCACAGAAAATGAAGAATTAGGGATACTTTTCCTATTTACTCAAAATCTACTAAATATATTTTAATTCTGATTTACGTGTTTCTATATATAATAGTTACTTATGTTTTTAAAGTTATTTCATTAGTTAATACGCGATAATAGACCGACAAATGAAAAAAATAAGAAATGAGAGAGGTATTGTCGTTAAGATTTTCTATCGAGAAAACTTTTTTCAATCGCGTTTCTGAGTTTATGCCATCGTAGATTATATATTGAAAAAACATATACTTAAATATTAGAGCTCTAGCCATTCAATCTAAAGAAACAATGAAAACTTCGTATGTAGAAAAATGCACGAAGCTATTTTGGTATCCTCTTAATGAAAATATTTTTTAAGAATTTAGATGAGTTTATTTTGGTTTTATTCATGTGGTTGATGAAGCAGAATAACTCCACCCAAGTTCTTCCTGTGGGTATCGTACAAGGCGATTAAGGAGTGTATCCATTAGGCGGCCTGGAGTAAAAATCAGCCAAAACCTATTGTAACATTGCAACATGTTGCGCCGACCCCAAATTACGGGATAAGGACAGGAGGATGATGATGTTGCTATATCGACCACATATAGTGTATCCGTGAAAATTTTTTTGAATGTCATGGCTTAAAATATTATATTGTAAAGAGTGTTATTAAGAGTGTTGTTATGGCTTTTGGGAAGCGGAACAGTGGGAGTGTCTTTCCTGATGTTAAGCTTAATAATACTGAAATAAACAAAGTGGATAGGTTCAAATATCTGGGACATGTGCTGACTTTTAACCTCAGGGATAATAATAACATTAAAAGAGAACGGAGATCGCTGGCAGTGAGGGCCAACATGATAGCTCACAGGTTTGCACGTGGCTCAAAACAAGTTAAAATAACTTTTTTAAATGAGGCCATGGAAGTGTGTCTAGATCGTAGCAGATGTCGCTCTATAGTCTCTGCCAACGCACATGAAAAAAAGGCGTGACTGTAAGTGTGAGTATTTTCACACATTCAAGGATCGACAATTTTTTTCTTTTTATTGGTTTTATTTATGGTACAGAATGTAAAGACAATGTTAGCAGCTGTTTGACGTAGGTAAATCACTTTCATAATAATATCACGATAGTACAAAAATATTAAAGTTTAAGTTTTATATCTTTTTAAAGAGTTAAAATTGGTTCTCTAATGATCCACCAAAAAACTATTGACAAACAACGTTTCAATGATCATTTGGCAAACGATACAATTGACAAAAGTATCATCTTACAAAAACTTACTTATCACACTTGTTAAATGCGTTAAGCATGAAAATGTCCTAATTGGAGCAATGCCCTAGAGTCGCTTCTGGTCATTTGGGGTTTAAGTTCGAGCCTAACCTAACCGAACCTAAATGTTCGTTTTGTAAAGTAATCATTAATCAAATGTAAATATAATTGTTGATTATTTGGCAAAGTGAAACATTTGTAAAATGATCCATAGGAGAATCCATCGGTTTTCAAAATATCTGGATAAACAACATTTGCCAAATGACTTTTGATCAAACAGCCAGACCCCGTTATAATTAAATAAAAATAGAAAAAATTGGTCAAGTGCGAGTCGGACTCGCGCACGAAGGGTTCCGTACCATTATCTATGCAACATAAGGCAACGTTATTAGTATCGAGCAAGAAACGGTAAAAAAATCATGTTTGTTGTATGGGAGCCCCCCTTAAATATTTATTTTATTTTATTTTTAGTATTTGTTGTTATAGAAGCAATAGAAATACATCATCTGTGAAAATATCAACTCTCTAGCTATCACCGTTCTTGAGATACAGCCTGGTGACAGACGGACGGACAGCGAAGTCTCAGTAATAGGGTCCCGTTTTTACCCTTTGGGTACGGAACCCTAAAAAAGAAGAACTGATGAAATGGTTCACCGATACGATTATGTTATTATACTAGTCAGTACTTCGTGCGCCAAGTATTATAGCTAGGCATTATAGAATATTTAGTCTTCTTAATTGTTTCCGCTAGCATCGCGCATGAGGTTCTCGTTATAGGGAATAGTGGTATCCACTAAAAATACCAAATACTTACACTTAGACTCCGTCTGGTCATCAGGCTTATTCGCAAATATTGTCCCGTGCCTGATGATGGCCCAGTGCCGAATTATTTTTAACGCGCTTATATTACTTCGAATGTATCTCGAATGAATCGTATTAAACTATGTAACGGAATCTTTGATAGTAATTTTTATCCACTTACAGTAGTCAGATCGATCTGAAATTTCGCACACATTTTAAGTACCGATGACAATGCAATAATTAAAAAGAAATATTTAGCATTTTCAAGCGTGTTTTTAGGGTTCCGTACCCTAAGGGTAAAAACGGAAACCCTATTACTGAGACTTCGCTGTCCGTCCGTCAGTCCGTCCGTCCGTCTGTCACCAGGCTGTATCTCAAGAACGGTGATAGCTAGACAGTTGAAATTTTCACAGATGTTGTATTTCTATTGCCGCTATAACAACAAATACTAAAAATAAAATAAAATAAACATTTAAGGGGGGCTCCCATACAAAAAACTGATTTTTTTTACCGTTTCTTGCTACTATATTAATAACGTTGCCCTATGTTGCATAGATAATGGTACGGAACCCTTCGTGCGCGAGTCCCACTCGCACTTGACCAATTTTTTAGTTTTAGAATGTTTTAGAACTAAGTAGATTATGAAATGTCTTAGTTCATTAATTCTCTGGCGATTTTCTCAATCGTTTAAAGTCGAAGACTTCGAGCAGTAGGTACCTACGTAAATTCCTAACATGGAAAAATACCATAGATTACTTATAATTAAAGAAGTCCCTTTCAAAATACCTACAGTAACAATGTAATGACGTCCACAAACCTCTAATTGGGTTCACGGACAATATCCTAGTATCCTTGTTTGTTTGTGGTTTCCCCGAAACTATAGTTAATTGTTTTACAGAAATTATTATCATTAATATTCACTAAAATTCAGGAAATAAACACAATGTTATAAATTAATGGCCTTTTTTGTATTTCGAAAATCTATTTAGGCAAATATTTTGTATGATGTTTGTAGGTAATAAGTATTTGTTATTTATACCATGACCCTAGTTGGGAATAGTTTGGCGTAAAAGTAAGTTGTCGGCATCTGTGACATAATTTTCATTGCATTGACGCACTTCGCCTCTTCAGTTGCGGAGGCAACCTTCGGGCTTGTTGCCCCATGGTATTTCTCCGCGCCCAGAATTCGGGCCATGGTAGTCACTCAGGTGTAATACCTACCACGACACAATTAGTACAGATGGTAATGTTCATAATTCAGTTGTTTTCTGTAAAATTTTTGCTCAATGAAGTTATGTTTATGTAATAGCATTTTTAGGGTTTCGTACAAACCCTTATAGGATCACTCCGGTGTCTGTCTGTTTGTCTGTCAAACTTTTTTACCCAGCAACGGCTGAAGGTATCAGTATAGGCAGTAGGTAAGGTATGTATAACTTGAAACTCATACGATATGTAGATCTATGCGGTCCCTTGCTGCAAAAAATACAGTCAAACTTTCACCTCTACGCATTTAAAAGATATAACCGAATTACGACCATTTTTAAGAATTTTTCGACTTATGCTAGGGAATCAAAATTCACAGGTTACTTCCCGTTGCCCTAGAGCCTTAAAATTTGGCATAGATCAAGTCTATATAGTGCTGATATAGGGAAAAATCCAAAAACTTATAATTTGTCATCACATCACAAGTAAAAAAGTGTTTATACTAATACCAACTTATGAAGTAGCTGAAATTTAGGCGATTTCCTATATTTCAACTACAAAATTAAGTTGGTGAATTGTTTTGAGTTTAATTAACTGATTATTTGAATGCAGTTACTTATGTTTATATGTCTAGCAGGTACGAAACCCTAAGCATGCGAGTTTACCTCGCTCTTGACAGGTTTTTTTCTTTACGGCATTGTTGGCTGGCAAAGCATTCAGTAACTCTGTTCTTGCTGTCTACCTCTTAAAAGATGTGCATGATGATAAATGCGTTATACAAATTACATATAGTACAACACGCCTCTGTCTCGTTATCAAAAACAAAGATTTGCGCACAGTTCAATGCACTTTTATCAATTTACTCCAATTCGCATATTTTTTATCTGTCTGCATAAAGATTATCTGTGCAATAGCATTACATTTCAATGTCAAATAACACGTTTTTGTACGTATTTTTCATAGTTATCAAAGATAATATTTATTAGTTTGATTTGTTAGTAGATAAGACACTTTGATAAAATTCGGTAAAAACATTTCCAATTATGATAAAGTAGTTTTCATAGGTACATAGCTTTCTCATGTCCTTGTATGGGTGTTTTATTAAGTTTGCTAGGTCAGCATTTTAGTAATAGACGGAAATCTTCAAACTAAACCTCATAAAAACAGGTCTGGTTACCTGTTGGGCTGTTGGTTATAAATAAGAAATGAAACAATCGTTTAGAATGGGGAAGATGAGCATGGGTTCATGCTAACACATCTGGTTATGTTATATTAAACCAAATAATATGATTAATAAGCGTCCAATAGTGATATTTTGTAGAAGTCGAAATTTCAATTCCTCAGAATGCCCATGTCTAAGAAAAGTTTCTGGGCTGACTAAATTGTACCCAATGGTTAATCGTAGCTAATATTTTATTTTTAAAGACACTTACTTTTTAAATCTGCAGTTTTCATTTCGTTTTAGAGGCAGTTTTGAAAAAATAAAGACTTATATAAATAAATAAATATTCACGAACATTTCACACAACGTCCTCTGGTCCCAAGCTAAGCTTATATGCTTGTGTTGTGGGTACCAGAATACGGATAGAATACATAAACTACTTTTCTTTTGTAAATACATACTTATAATACATAGAAACACCCAGACGCAGAACAAACATTTGTATGACAATTAGAAAAATCACACAAATGATTGTCCCGAGTGGGAATCCAACCCGCGACCTCTTGATCGGCAGTCCATTACATAAACCACTCAACCACGAGGCTCGTCAATAAATATAAAATATGAAGAATGCAGTACCTACTGTCATATTATTTATTTGCAAATTTGTCCTATGTCCTAACCTGTGTTTCTGGCAACGCCCAAGCTGTAGCTGTTTCACTAAGCTGATTAAACCTGAGTAGGTATAAAAGCAATAGTGCCTCATCTATATTATATGTAATCTATACAAGTGTTAACAATATATTTGTTGTGTTGTTGTATGTACGAACTTTAACAAATAAATGATATTGACCCAGATGTTCGCAGTGTCGATAAACTATTGACTCTTTGGATATTGGGACAAATTTAAACAGAGGTTCTTATGTACTATGCTTGTATAATTTCTATTTTCTTCGTAATTATATATTTTTTTTCTTTTTTCACTATTTCTTATTCACTTCAAATAATCTTATCTTATCTTAAAAATTGGTCAAGTGCGAGTGGGACTCGCGCACGAAGGGTTCCGTACCATTATCTATGCAACATAAGGCAACGTTATTAGTATCGAGCAAGAAACGGTAAAAAAAATCAGTTTTTTGTATGGGAGCCCCCCTTAAATATTTATTTTATTTTATTTTTAGTATTTGTTGTTATAGCGGCAATAGAAATACATCATCTGTGAAAATTTCAACTCTCTAGCTATCACCGTTCTTGAGATACAGCCTGGTGACAGACGGACGGACGGACGGACGGACGGACGGACGGACGGACGGACGGACGGACGGACAGCGAAGTCTCAGTAATAGGGTTTCCATTTTTACCCTTTGGGTACGGAACCCTAAAAACTACTATATAAAAAAAATATTTACAGTATAAAGTAAATTTAAATTATTTATAATAATAATTAATTAAAATTTATTAAAAACACGCTTGAAAATCCTGAATACTTTTTTCATTATTGCATTGTCATCGGTCCTTAATATGTGTGCAAAACGACTGCAAGTGGGTAACAAGTCACTTTCAAAGATGCCGTTACATACTTTAATACATTGATAGATACGTACCAACCTAATAAAAATGTGTTATAAGAGACGGTATCGCTGGATAGTGGATAGTGTTAGTTAGATCTATAGATAGATAATTATCCCAAATCCTACTGTTAGGAATACAGGAAAAGGATACAGGTTGCTAGGACCTCATTACTGAAACTTTGCAGTTCGTCCGTCCATCTGTCACCAGGCTGTACCTCTAGAACGGTTATAGCTAGAGAGCTTAAAATTTCACAGAATTATGTACATATATCAATTGATGCTGTAACAACAAGTACTCATCATTTTCATTCTCCTGCCCTTATCCCGTTATTTGGGGTCAATATGACAAATATCTATACTAATATTATAAAGCTGGAAAGTTTGATTGTTTGTACGCGCTATCTCAGAAACCACTGTTCCGATTTGAAAAAATCTTTTACTGTTGGATAGTACATTTATCGAGGAAAGCTATATGCTATATAATATTACGTTGCGAGCAATAAGAGCCGATCATTAGTGAAAAGTTAGTTCTCCGTGTGGTGCCGGATTAAGAATACAAGTGTCACCACCCATCTCCTCCCAAGGGTGATGTAAAAGTCAGCTAAGGGATATACACACACATATAGGCGCACAGATAACATCCTCTGTGAAAGACGGAAAACTCGAAAATAAACCCTGTGCCAACACGCTTGGTCAGCGCGGCACAGTAGACCATAATACCTCCAAAGTGGAGGAGGCCCGTGCCCAACAGTGGGACGTAAATGGGCTGGAGAGGAGAGAGAGGAGATTAGTGAAAAATGTTGCAAAAGCAGGGAAAATTTTCAAAATTCTACGCGTACGAAATCGCGGGCAACAGCTAGTATAATGGTAATACGGAATAATAGTATGGAATACTTCATATGCGTGTTCAACTCATTCTAGACCAGTTTTTGGTTAAAAGTTGCTTAAATTATGTACATACATGTTGTGATATATTGTAAAATCCATATTGTAATGTTAATAGGACAAAAGTAGACAAATAGATGCCTACAGAGTGATTTAACAAAAATTAATTGAGGATAACTCTACAAATAAATATAATGGTGTATGTCTTTGTGTGTCACCGAAATAATATGAACCAAAAATAACGAGTTGTTTAGCTGTTCCTTCCGACTTTATTATGCTTGTAATTTGAAATCACAACCTATAATAGCCATATCTATAAATTGATATCGATTCTACGTGCACCATTAAACTTAACTAAACAATAAAAATTGACAGAGTAAAACAATTCGGCAATGGATTTTAATTAAGATAAATATGTATATACAACGAAATAGCAAATAATAATATTAGATATTATATTGACATCAACTTCAATGTTTTTAGATAAGTTACGCTTAGTTGCGCCAGAAGAATCGGTAACATTATCCGTGTGGTGACGGATTAAGAATACAAGTCAGTTGCAGCCAGCTAAGAAATATTCTACACAGATTACATCCTCTGTGAAAGACAGAAAACTCGAAAATAAACCAAATGTCTACACGTCAGGTCAGCGCGGCATAGTAGACCATAATCCCTTCCAAAGTGGAGGAGGCCCATGCCCAACAGTGGGACGTTAATGGGCAGGAGAGTGAGAGAGTATAGTTCAGCGCGGGAATTGAAACTACGAATTAGCGAGTGGCAGTTCTTTAAATAAATAAATAAATATTCATGGACATTTCACACAACGTCCTCTGGTCCCAAGCTAAGCTTATATGCTTGTGTTATGGGTACCAGAATACGGATATACTACATATACTACTTTTCTTTTGTAAATACATACTTATAATACATAGAAACACCCAGACGCAGTACAAACATTTGTATGACAATTAGAAAAATCACACAAATGATTGTCCCGAGCGGAAATCGAACCCGCAACCTCTTGATCGACAGTCCGTTACATGAACCACTAGACCACGACGCCTGTATTAAATACTATTCTTGTTGTAGATAATAAAAAATTACAAACCAAATGGTAGACATTCCTGTACTGATTACTAAGTTCTGTGACTGATAATATGAAAATACGAAATGAGTAAGCATTCTTTTAATGTCTAGTTGTTGCAACATATTTTCTATTAGTTATAACGACTTGAATGAATGATTTACAAATATTGGTACTAATTTTAACTAAAGAACGAAAATTGACAGTCACATAATTTGGAAAAATGTTATTTGAACTATTTTGTTTTAAATTTTTTTTATGATTTTATTATAAATGTACACAATGAATTCTTCTTCTTGTCCATCCCATTTACGTCCCACTGTTGGGCACGGGCCTCCTCCACTTTGGGAGGGATTATGATCTACTGTGCCGAGCTGACCAGGCGTGTTAGCACAGGTGGGTTTATTTTCGAGATTTCCGTCTCTCACGGAGGATGTTATCTGTTTGAATATCCCTGAGCTGACTTTTACAGCACCCTCGGGAGGGGATGGGGTGGTGACACTTGTATTCTTAATCCGTCACCACACGGAGGACATAAATGAGTTAATACCCATTAATCAAAATAAACAATAGTTGTTTTCATTTTTAGTTAACTTGTTAAATTTAAATGTGCAAGTAGAATGGGTATTGTTCATTATTTTTGACCTACTGTTTTTATATTCTTTTCAGAATATATAGACTATTTTAAGCAACTAATTTCAATATTATTGAAATATTCACTATACAGAATTTTAAAAAAATTCTTGAAGATATTACTTTAAATGTTGTGACGTCATCGTTTTACGCAATCTGTGTATAGACTTTTCTTGATAGACTTAATACAGATTGCAATTTATCTTTTCAAAGTTGACAAGTTGATATATTAGACCAATTTCAACTCCACTTCAGAGTAGTATATCCCTAAAAACGTCTTAATATTTTAAGTCCTTCATTTCAAGGGCAAATAGAGATGATTTGCTTTTTTGGAAAAATAATCGTTAATATAGCAAATTTTCCGAAAAAAACTAATGGATCATGATCAGAAACTCTATTCCCCGAAATGGTTTTCGAATTAAGAGTTTTAAAAAAATATGAACAATGCCCATTGGTACCAGCTTATAGCGTTTCGTACTAGGGGACACTATTACGGAGACTACCGCTGTCCGTCTGTTAGCAAACTGTATCTCATGAAACTATAGAGATAGCTTATAAGCTTTATAGATAGCCATAGAGCTTCTGTTCTATAAGATTGTTTAGAGCTAAAAGTTTGTATATTCCATTGATGTTACAACAACAAATACTCATAATCAACATTCTTCTGCCCTTGTCCCGTTATTTGGGGTCGGGAATATGATAAATATATTTTTATGATAAAACTTTGCCAGCTGAAGTGGCAACGGACAGGCCACATCTCTCGACGACACAAGGACTCTTGGTGACGGAAGTTTTTCGTGTGTCAACCACGCATCGGACGACACTGCGTGAAGAAGCCTCCAACAAAGACGACTGACGATATCCTCTAATGTGCAGCGAGCGGCTGGATGTATATAGCGGAGTAACGCATATTGTGGCGTTCTATTCGGTAGGCTTATGTTCAGCAGTGGACGGTACGAAACCCTTTATGCATGTAGAGAAGCGTGGGTGATCGGGCTCCTCCAACCACAAATGGAGAATTCTCCGACCAGGCTAGGTGATCAGCACTGTCCAGGGCTTTTGCCCCGCTGTTGTATGTACAGATGTTGTAGCTATCTTAACTCGTATGCAAATCTTTCTTGTGCAATGTAGGAGTCATTGTGACGGCACATTTTGACATTTAACGTCATCTATCGTCATTGTGCTGAACTATGGACATGAACATTATATTACATGACTCCAACTCGTATTTCGCAGGTTTACTTTAACTTTTTTTGTTTAAATAAGTATAACTAGCTTTTACGGATTTTGACACTTGCATTTATTTTAAATTTTAGCCTGAAGTTTCGTAGACTTTGCAGTTACTATGGTCATGGGTGAGACTGAGCTGTAAAGTGTCTTCTTTTTGCGCTTCTGAGTTGTAGTGACTTAGCAGGAGCCATAGAAGTGAATAATCATCGTATTTACGAAGTAAATATAAAAATCTATTATACATATAAGAAATATTTGATAAGTACATATTTCGTTTGCGGTTACAAAATGTATCAAAATAGATTATTAATGTTATTAATAACTTGTTTTTCTATTTATTGGGTATTTGACTATGGAATAACGGCCATATTTGATTAATAACTCCATGCTATATTATTTAGGGGAAACCCCTTTTGTGCTTATACACTGTATAATCTTTTGCAAATTAATACTTTCCAATTTTCCATATGAAAAAAGAAAGTATATAAAAAAAAACACATGTATATCACGAGCAATATTAGCACAAGCAAATAAGCTTAGCTTGGGACCAGAAGATGTTGTGTGAGATGGCCATAAATATTTATTTATTTATTTTTATTTCTGTGAAGTTCACGATGAATAGTGATTCCACGCGTTTGAAATCGCAGGTTACAGCTAGTATTAAAACCTTATCAAATATCACCTCTAATTTTAAACACGAACATAATTTTGTGTGCGAGCGAGATAGTCAACAAGTGTGAAAGAGATAGCTTTGACCATGACCTCGTACAACAGTCGCCGAATTGGCATGGTCAGTGCCGATAAGATAAACTTATCTTTGCTTATAATTTGGCAGTTGTTAAAACAATGTTTATATTTGACGGGTTACGTCATAACTATAAAATAAGTCTTTGTTTTATTTTTTGGCAGTGTTGTTATTATACATAATTATCTAGAATTTAATAGAATGCTGTCTTCGTACTCATAACTGTTATTTTTTCTTTGTAAAAATGTGACTTCGTCTAAAAAGGTATATATTAGCAAGTTTATTCAATAAGAGGTAAGTTTTTAGTACCTACATAATAAATATAGTGCAATATAATTCCATAGTTTGAATTTTAAATTCCGTTTTGTTGCCATGAAAAGAAATCATTTTCGTTAATTTTCATAAAATAGGCTATTAAGATTATCTAATTGGTCATCAAAAAGTTTTAGTTACCAGGTTATTTGAACAAAAAAAGTAATAAAAAATATAAGTTCCGAATTTAAATTCGTCATAATATTGAAAGTAAAAGCCACAAATGCACAGTGTTATGTATGTGTGCGTAAGCCTGACCTTTCCCAACGTAATGGTAGGCGACGCCCGAATACAGTGGGTCGATGACACGACGAGGCTGAATGCACGATGCATTTGCCAGGAGTCGGTTTAAAAAAAAACATCACTTTCACTATGGAACGCACTTTTGGACTTAATACATATTTGATGAAATGCAGCGCATTTTTGTTGTACGCTTTAATATTTTTTTTAAATAATAAAAGCTATTTATGTATTATAATGAACTTCAAGGAGGAAGTAGTTACTTACTTAATTCGTTTTATACTTTATTACGAACAAGCTGTTGCCCCAACTTTATACGCGTGGAATTTGGTAACAAAACCTTATCAAATTATACAAAAAAGCCATCCTCTTGTACCACTCTATCTATTAAAAAAACCGCATCAAAATTCGAGGCGTACTTTTTAAGATGCTCATACAGGGGACATACATAAAAAAATAATGACTTTGTATTATATTAATACCTAAAGATTTGTTCTTGTATTGGTTAAGAATTGAAGAAGAGAATTAGTAAACCGAAGTCGCTTAATATTTTTATGTTATTAGTTTCCTTATGTGGAGGCTAGTGAGCTATAGGATAACATAAGCAGAACACATTTTCTTAGAGAATACACACTCTAAACTAAACTAAACCCTATGCCAATACGCTTGGTTACTGTGCCATAGTAAACGAAATTCCCTTCCAAAAACATGGCGGTTCGTACCAACAGTACGAACGAACCACATAGGATGGCCCTCGTGGCCTAATAGTGGCTCATATCAGACAACGGACTGCAGTTCATGAGGTCCTGGGAATGGACCCCGTACAGTGTTCATTTGTGTGATTTTTACAATTATCTACTATCTCTTTCATACATAATTATTATCTGGGCCCTGAGTCCGGTAAATGAATTATCACAATGGTAGCTCAATGACACATTAAAATCTCAAAAAATTAACAATAGACTACCAAACTTGATAAAATTCGCCACTAAGCAATCAGTTATTTAGTGTTATTGCAAACAAATGCAATAACTGATTGCTTAGTGGCGAATTTTACCGGACTCGGGGACCAGCTTTTTTGTTGGTGTATATTTGTGGAGGGGCACTTGACCTATAAACGTGGGCGAAATCGCAGGCATTAACTAGTTCATTATAAAATGATTTTTTAGTTTTGAGTCAGCATTTTTTAGTTTTGCCGCCATAATACCTACGATGCAATAATCAAATTATTAAATTTAATTAGGAAGTATGTATGTCAATAGTCTATTCCCTTAGTAAGCATATATTTGGTAAATGTAAATAACATGAATATCGCACGTTTAGGTACCTATGTCCTACTTAATATTGCTGTATGGTATTTTTAATAATTTATTTTAAATCATATAGTACTTAGAGTCTTACGACTAGAGAGACTAGAGTCTTCTAGTTATGGCTGTTAAGGGCCTACATCAATATTATCGTATATCATCGCCGACACGTACATATTATCACAGCCAGTAGGCACAGAAAATGAAGAATAAGGGATACTTTTCCTATTTACTCAAAATCTACTAAATATATTTTAATTCTGATTTACGTGTTTCTATATATAACAGTTACTTATGTTTTTAAAGTTATTTTATTAGTTAATACGCGATAATATACCGACAAATGAAAAAAATAATAAATTAGAGAGGTTGTTTCGCTAAGATTTTCTATCGTGAAAACTTTTTTCAATCGCGTTTCTGAGTTTATGCGATACTAGATCATATATTGAAAAAACATATACTTAAAAATTAGAGCTCTAGCCATTCAATCTAAAGAAACAATGAAAATTTCGTACATAGAAAAATGCACGAAGCTATTTTGGTATCCTCTTAATAAGAAAAATGTTTTTTTAATTTAAGTTCTAAACAGCTGAACAGAAATTCATAAATATAGGCAGAGTTTTTTGATTAATTCTCTTAAATATATATCTGAGATATATCTGAGAGAAAATTATTCAAAAAATATTATTTTATGCCTAGTCAAAAATTCCGCACTACGTCATAAAAGGTGATTGATATGACACCCCTTTATTAGTTTCGTTCTTATCTATCTGTCTATCATTACATAGAATAATTTTGTATATAAGTACGAAATCTTTGAAAGTGTTTTTCACCCACTTGCAGTAGTCGGATTGATCTGAAATTTTGCACACATATTAGGGACCGATGACAATGCAAATAATTAAAATATATTCCTGATTTTCAAGCGTGTTTATAAGTCTTTTGTCTTTTTCCATGTTTAGCGATATTTTTGCTCAATGTAACAAATTTTATTTTTCAGTATAATTTTCACTTAATTCTACGTATAAACATTGTAGTTAATGATAATATACTAGTTACAAAATTAAATTTACAATCAAACTCGATATGTTTTAGTAAATTCTTTTGTTTAAAATATATAATAATTATGTTTTAAAAATAACTTTGTTATTCTGCTTAATTTAGTGATAATTCACAGCTGATATGAATAGGTGGGTCTAGAACGAATGAAGTGTGCGTTATGCAAGCTTGATGAATAAAATAAAACAATGACGTAACCATAGAAAACATAGAGTTAAGTAGACGGAGGTCCGTTAAATTAAGTTCGGAATTTAAAAATACATTGTTCAAGAACGCAACATAGGCCAGTCGAACACCTCATGCATCTGAACTTGCGAGTTTAAGCCTCTGTGAATGTCATCTAGGCTCAGTACAAGTGCAGTGACGTGCGTGTGTGCACTTGCAAACTGTGCAACTCGATAAAACGAAATACGATAAAAACTATTATTCACCAGCCATTAATATCACATAAAAAGATGATAGTTCAAATTTAAATTTCTAATGTTCGAATTTTAGAAAATGTACATTAACTATGTGAGGGAAAGAGACACATATATTTTTAAACGTCTGCTATTGTATATGACGTCGGGCCGGTGCATAGCGAAATAATTGAAAAGTAGTGGCATTCAGTAATTTGGTTGTGTTTACGCGATGTGCTAGTTTATTTGGTTTGATAAAGGATTGTATTACTAATTCGAGATTCGTCGATTCAGTGGCGCCCTCTATTTGTCTAGTGTTCCTGTTTCAGATACACTACACATGCTTGTAGTATCTGGATCTGTCAAAACAATAGTGACCTCGTGGAAAAGGATTTTTATAAAATGGAATTTCCCATTGTGGTGTTGCCATAAAAGTATGATAGTGGCAAGTTTTTGGCGTGGAGAGACTGTGATGGACTTGTAAGCGGAAAATTGAACTAGCGGTTGTTTTTTACCAAACTTAACCTACGACAATCATCAGTTGCGCGCGAGCTGTCCCCGAACACGCCTCGCGGATTAATTAAATTTTGATACGAAATTTTACGAAAATCGAATAGTTAATAGACTACAAAAAAATTCGCCATAAATTCATTTTTCGAACACCAAGTGAGTGTATTCAAAACGTTCCATTTTCGAATGCAGCGGAATAGTTGCAACCGCGCGTTCGATGACCTCATAAAGTGAAACTATTTTTTTTTTCACATTGCTCAAAATTGTGATGTAGCCATAGTGCCTTGTACCAAACTTTTTAATTTAGTGATATCATAGTGCAAACTTTTATAAAATTAAAAATTTGTGTTAAGTGAACAATTATTTATGGGAAAACAGACTTGGAGAGACATTATGTGTGTATATGGACACAGGCTGGATGGAATTTAGGTAAGTTTTAGAGCGTTTTAAATTAATCACGTCTGATGCTATGAACGAATGCCAATCATAATCTATGAACTTGATTGTAATAAATTGAAGATGTCGCTAGTGTGTTGGTTGATTGTACCTGCAAAATCACTCATGTGACTATCGTGAACTTGTAGCGATGTAAAATGCGAGGGAAAATCACCCCTAAAGTCTTGCTGTTAAGCTTGCGGTTGATTCTAGGGTTCTGTACCAAAAGGCAAAACCCTATTACTTATACTTCGCTATCCAACCATTTGTTTCGAGGCTGCACCTCTGGAATCAACATTCTCCTTCCCCTATCCCAATATTTGGGGTACCGTTGTCTCTAAAAACGGTTTGTGTATATTTTTTGATGTTAGAACAACAAATACTTATCATTATTTTCTTTCACTTATCCCATTATTTGGGGTTCCGGTGATTGGTGTTAATTGTTGTAACGAGTATATTATAATAAAACGATACGAAACCCTTAGTGTGAGTCTAACTCGGTTTTTTTTTAGGTTGATGAACTTGCGAATAGTTATTTTTATTTTACTAAAGCACATAAGTGTTTTTGACGCGCATCACATTCGCTCGGTTGGCCTTCGTGATATCAATGTACGTAGTAGACCTATAGGTACCTACGTAATACCTATGTTTGTAGAATTCATTGACGATTACGTCTTATTAACCAACTTACAAAAGAAGATTGTGGTGTTATTTAGATTTTTGTTTATTTTTGTGTTTTTTTTTTTACAGAGAACTTTTCTTTTCTTATAATAAAACAGAGTCGTTATTTTTGTATGTATGTCCATAAGTGAGCTTATATCTTCGGAACTTCGCAACGGGTTTTGATGCGGTTTCATTTAGTAGATAGAATGGTTCAAGTGGCTTTTTTGTATAATTTGTTAGAGTTTCGGTTTTAAATTCCACGCGTACGAGTTGCGGGCAACAGCTATATAATATAAAATATTAAAGACCACAGATTCAGAATTATTTATATTTATAATAAGAGTTTGTTTTAATGCCATTTTAATTTAACTACGCCATCTTACCTTTAAGATAAAACTTGAGACTAAAAAATGGCTTTAAAAGCTTATTACAAGGCATCTCCGGTTTGATTATCGCTTTTTGTCTGAAAGTGTTGCCGGTAAGAGAAAATTATACAACGAAATAAGGGCAGAGCCGGTATATACTTAGTTATGGTTAGTGAACCAAAATGAATGTTAAATTCATATCACAAATTCACTAACTGATAATAATTTAATAATAATATTATATACATATAGGTATGGTACATAAACGTGTTGATAACTTGGTTTTAATCATACTAGACTTTTACCCGCCATTTTGGTTTTGGGGTTCCATACTAAAAGAGTCAAACGGCCTCAATTACTAACAGTTCGTGTTTATTTGTTTTAAATTTTAGCCCGACGTTTCGGTGACATGCAGTCACCATGGTCACGGGTAAGATCACGCGTTAGAAGAACAAGTTACAAGAACAACAAATTACAAGAATAAGACTAGTACTGAATAAAAATTAATAAATGTCTTGTAATACGAAATGTATTGCTAAAACAGGTATACCAATTTTGCCAATTCCTTTTTAGAATATTCCTTGCAGTAGGTACCTACAAAGATGGTTTAGTGCGAAGAGAATTTTTTTTAAAAATCTTACATTTTAAACAAGTGAAACTGCAGACATAGCTTGTATTTAATATAATAATAATGAAAATTTATATTTTATTATTGAACTATTATTTAGAGGTAAACAACCGAAATATTTGTGGCCATTGTCATGTCATAACAGAACAATCACAAATTTCGGGAAAACCCATACAAATAAGGAAAAATAAATTATTGTTATTGTTTTTGTAACTAATGTTAAACTAATAGTTTAAATACTAGTGGCGCGTCCCAGTGTCATTTATTTCATTACATTTTGCCGCTGAATATTATTTTTTCTTCTAATTGCCCAACTATTCCTCTAAAGCCCATTGACGTCCCACTGTTGGGCACAGGCTTCCTCCACTTCACCAGACGTAACACAGGGTTTATTTTCGAGATTTCCGTCTCTCACAGAGGATGTTGTCTGTGTACAATATTCCTTAGCTGGCTTATACAGCACCCTGGGAAAGGAAAGTATTCTTGTATTCTTAATCCGTCACCACACGGACCATAGTATACCTACATGCCCAACGATTTAGGAGGTAATTTTGTACATCATCATTTTGTCTTCATGTCACAGTGGGTTTTGGCTGATTTTTACTCTTGGCCGCCTGCCTGACGTCAACCCTCCTTGAGTATATGCGCAGATATTATGCGATGTGGTTGCTCGGTCGGTTCTTACGACGCGTCGTCCGATTTGTATTCTTGCAGGCCTTACCAACCTAACAACTTCAAATCACCACGATGACATAATATAGACTACAAAACATGATGGTACCATCAAGTTCACTTTTTAATGTCATCTATTACGCGAAAATTTATTGATCAACCCTGGTATAAGCGTAGTCAGAAAATTTCAAGTGTTCCGATAACTGATGATGCAACAGAACTTATATTATTTTCTGACCATTAGATACTTCTTTGCTAATTATAAAACAAAGTCGATGGTTTTGTATGTATATCCTTATATGAGCTTATATATTCATAAATACGCAACGGATTGTGATGCGTTTTTCATAATAGCTAGATAAATGCAAGAGGATGGCTTTTCTGTAGAATTTGTTAAGGTTTATTTTTTTATTCCACTCGTATAATGTTGCGGACAACAGCTAGTTATCTAATATAATTAACTTAATTAATTATAACTAAATGATTAATGAGTATTTAAGTTAAGCTAAACAATAAATATTTCCGGGCAAATATCTCTTATTTGTTATGATGTTTGAGCTGACAGCTTTTATTATCGTCCATAACTAAACATAATCATGTAATTAGGGAAATTTATGTTTATTTAGTTTATAATAAAGATATGGATTGATCTATTGACATTGAACATAGATTTATCTATTCTTATTACGTATTTTCAAAGCTAATTCCTAAATGCCTAAGGTCCCCCCACCGTGTCGGCCCTGAATAAGGGGGCCACCTCTTTGCCAGCTTATGGTGTTATTACTATAAAAAAATTTGAAATTAATTTTCAGATTATCAGAAGCACATGTTAAATATTCTGTCAAACAGCCCTGGACGACCATAAAATAGTATAAATCATAAGAATCCCGGATAGATGACAGGATTTTTTTATTCTTTACATAAGCAGAAAACATCTCCGAGAGAAAGAAAACTGTCAGCTAAACTCTACCGTCGATTTCAATAACCCATCTAAGATTACCTGTAGTTGGAAATTATCTCCGATTATTTGCCCACAGTTAACGTTTCTATGGAAAACGCTATCCGTTAGTAACTTACTGAAAAGTTTAGATAGTTTAAATTTGTCTATCTTTAGTAGAGTCAGTTGAGTAGAAGCTTAGTAACGTCTCTTCCCTTGTGGAGACTTGTGCCCAAATGTGCACAGTTATGGGCAAAGAAGCAGCAATATTTTTAACTCGTTAAAACCAAGATTATACGCCTACTCAGCGTAAAATACTAGACCAAAATACCTGTCTTTTTAAATGAGACCCATGCCCAATTGTGGGACAACTATGAGCAAAAAATAAGCATCTTTTTTCTGCAAATTTTGACTTAGCTTGTTTTCACATAAAAACTGAAACAAAGAGATTTCCATCACAGAAAAGGCCATTACTGAATGACCTAACATGACAGTTCGTGTATTGATTGAAAACCAAATTGTCTGCTTAAAATATTAACGTTAGGTTTGGACATGTTCCTACAAGATCGATATACGGCTAACGTGCTACTAAGTGATTTTAGTTGCATGACAACTTTTTACAAAACCCATTGTTTTGCTACGGTTTTATTGCTAACATTTTTGGTAGAAATATTTTATCGTAGCTTAATTTCAACGATTTCATTTGAAATCTATACACCTATGTTTTTATTTAAAGCTGCATTATTTGTTATTTTCATAAAAGTGTTAAGTCATGATTTTTTTTTATATTAAATTCATGAATTCGTTTGAAACTTCATTTATTGTCAGTGCCAAATTGGCAATGCGTAAATAGCGACTAACCATTAAAAAAAACTTTTTTTGTTTATGTATACAATATGGATGCAGCCAGTGTTTTATTACAGATAGGGGATTTCGTGAAGAGAGATGGTTTCACACCTAAAACCTTACCTCTTACTTAAGTACTTCAGTGATGCAAGCACCTGCACAACAACAGGTAGAGTTTTGGCGTTTTCCTAATATTGGCTCTATTGGTTTTCAACAAACTCTATCAATGGAAGGCAGTACTTTTATAATAGCTTTGCGCTTTTGATTACTGACTGATATTTTGGCAATATTCTGTGATATACAAAATGGCTTTTTTCATAACCATCCAGCCAAAACAAACGTCTAAAGTGTATCTGTATCCCTTAGATCGTCTCATGCTGAAGGTAGAATCTGATAACGGAAATTCTCCGATTCAGATTTAGATTCACTTATTTGCATAACACAGGTTATAAAAGTTTTTACATTTAATATACAGGTTCACTGTGTATTACCATTATCTGGTGTGCAAATTTGTTACAATAGGTACTTAATTAAATTGAAATGTGAATAATAATAAAGGCCCAAAAAATCATCAAATTATTAAATCATTACGTAGAAATAAAATTAATTTTTCTTCAAATTTTATAAGTAACGTTTTAGTTTATTTTTTGTTTTTTGGTAGATATTCATGACTGAATTAGAACTGGTTTTTATAGAGAGTTTCTAATGAAAGAAATGTACGACAGACACCAAAGTGCGACAATAAGGGTTTCTTTTTCCTACGGAACCTAAATGAAATATTTTGTTAAATCCAGAATTTTGATTAAAATTTGTATAGGCGTCATTGTTGCCTACCTACTTGTAATTATTTATGTTGCGGTTAACATGACTAATAATAAAATTGTTTCCTTAATAACAGCAACAACGTTTGTGAAATATTAAATGTTATAAAAAGTTTAGAGTATCCGCAGATTTATCAAAGACCATGTATAAACTGAAAAAATTGGCTGCATTGTTATTAGGACCCGTCATTTTTAAAATAGTTTTCTTATAAATTTTATTTTTTATTATTTCTTCTTCTTCTTCTCCAGCCCATTTACGTCCCACTGTTGGGCACGGGCCTCCTCCACTTTGGGAGGGATTATAGTCTACTGTGCCGCGCTGACCAGACGTGTTGGCACAGGGTTCATTTTCGAGTTTTCCGTCTATCACAGAAGATTGACTTTTACAGCAGACTTTTACAGCACCCTTGGGAGGAGATGGGGTGGTGACACTTGTATTCTTAATCCGTTACCACACGGAGAAATTATTATTTAATTTATTAATATTTTGTGCATTTAATTTATAGTAATTTGCAGATACAATATAATAACATAAAAGTTAACTTAAAATGTGATTAAACTTTCAATCTAAAAAAGAAACTATAAAACAAGATGGCGGATTGGCGGTATTTTTTTTTGTCTATGCGCTAACGGCCAGCGTGTGTTTAGAACCAGTTTCTTGCGTTTCATACACTTAACCTTGTCATTAGGCTCGCCAAGTCATTTTTGAATTTCGAATTCAAACGTTATATGTGTAACTTTGTGATTATATTTACAACTTTATTACAATCGTGATACGGTTGATATTCTGTGATTAATTAAATGTGGCTTTGACATTTAGAATGATGTTAGATTTTCGTCACACAGCGTTCCCCTTCCAGTACGCATGATGGCAATGCACGGTAAATTGCTCTACATAACGATGTCTTTTTTTTATAGACCAGCTATTAGTTAGTTGGAATTCGTAGATGGACAGATATTCCTCTCCATATTTGTAGCTTTGGAATAGAAAATAGGACCAATGTGTATGAAGTTTTGTTATTGAAATAGTTTCAAGCTAATTGTTTCAATAAGTAGGTTACGGTCTTGTTTTGGCATATTTTAATACATCTTTCAAGGAATATTAGGAATATTTTAGTTATACTAGCTTTGTATTTAAGTAGTTTTACCAAGTAATAATGATAAGTTAATAAATATATTGTATTTTCATAATTTCTTGTTATAATAAAGACAGATAATAATAAGAGACTACCTAAACAGTTATTTGTGTTCATCTCAAAAATTATGTGTAGAGTCAGCATCGAATCCACGTCTTATGGCTCTAAGGCAACGTCAACTGACTACACAGCCGTTCTAATAATGAATATATCTTTTATCTGGAGATTTGGAGATGACATAAAAATACTATGTGCGCTGAATATGACATATATATGTCAAAAAGTTCGTCATTTACCAAATAATTATTGCCATTTGTCTAATTAATAAAAGTAGAGTATAATTCAAGGATACAAAGACTATCTTGCGCTCTATATAATAGTTCAAGATACAAGGTGTCTTTATCTAATTGAATGGCACCCTTCTAACATATCGACCAATTTAATTTGATCTCCCGCCATTGCTATTCATAAAATACACACAGTACAAACAAGTCTTAGTAAACTCTATAGTCTATGCCTAATACATTAACTGTTGTACTAGCCTTTTGCGCGGGAGATCTTCTAAACTAAGTCATCTGACATTAGCCGAACGATTCCGAGTGCATCCGAAAACATCTAAACATGGCGTCGTCACGGTTTTGAGGTTAAGGTTTGACATTTATAACCATTCTAAACAAAATACAATTAGGAAGTTGTAATTTATACTCTAAGTTGTTATTTTAAAGTTAATTTTAATGTTGTTTGTATTGTAAATAGCAAGTTTAGTGAAGTCTTATTCTGTAACTTGTAAGTAGTTAGGTCTTGATCTTTGCATTGAATGCTACCGCGTTATTTAGTCGTTTGGCGCGTACGTTTTCTCACGGCATCTATTCCCTCATTATTGTTGTTTTTATTATTGTACTGACGTTTTACTTCGATATTAAACCTGTTTTTGTAATGGATTCCTTTAATTAATTAGTAGTTGTACCATTATAGTCTTCTAAGCTGAAAAAGCAGCTCTCTAAAAACAAAAACTTAACAGAGATAAAACTACTTTTTACGGATTTAGACGCGTATATTTGTTTTAAATTTTGGCCTGACGTTTCGGAGACTTTGCAGTCACCATGGTCACGGGTGAGACCATGGTGACTGTGAATTAGTTTTATTTGGGCAGATGAGTCGCGCAAGTGTAAGAAAATATTATTTTAACAGAGATACTTAAAATAAATAAAAAACCGTCAAGTGTAAGTTGAAAGTTACACGAAGAGGAGACGACTCTTCTTATCATATTTATATTCGTTACCCCAAATAACGAGATAGGGACAGGAGAATGATCATGATGAGTATTTATTATTAGAACATAAATTGTGAAATTTTCAGTTCTCTAGCTATCGGCCCTCTGACACTAGTGACAGACGGATAGTTAAGTCTCAGTACGTTATAGGATCCTGCTTACCTTTTGGTACGGAACCTTCAAATTACGAATCAAGCGAAACAAAACTGATGAGGTAGCGCTGTTTCTTTAGGCATAGAGTTCCTATGAGTACCCGATAGCTTCATCAACATATCAGTTCAACGTCAATCTCTCTTCCTCACTTCAGCCCATTGACGTCCCACTGTTGGGTACGGACCTCCTCTACTTTGGGAGGGCTTTTGGTCGTAGGGTTTGGTTCGAGTTTTTCGTCGCTCACAGTTGATATTGAGTGCTTGGTGACACTTGTATTTTTAATCCGGCACCACACAGATAATAACGTCGTTCTAATTTTATATTAGTCCGAGATATTTCATGAAAAATGTGTCGTATTTACCGTATAAGATTACAAATAAACGTCGTAACATTTTTTTTTATCGCTAGCTCCGTAAATCAACATTGTACCACAAAAATTCTTGTTGTTCTTGTTTAATGGCGTCTTTAGAAGCGACTTCTATGTGGAGTTAAAGCTACCACAAAAATTAAAAAGAAAATACAGTAATGTAAACTCAGCCGCCATTAAATAAATAATTGGCTAAAATTGTTTAAAATTCGAATCGATCGGTCACATTGTGCGAATAACCGAGTCATATTTTATAACAATGCGCTCTTATCACTGGCCGGTTAAAGTGCATAGTAACACGATTCCGAGTGACTAAAATGCTGCTTTAGACCAAAACAAATTCTTAACACGTCCTTAAATAAAAAAGAAAAGGATTTTGTAGTCTACATGTCATGATCGTAACCAGAATCAATTTTTATCATTTAATGAGTCTTTTTCTTAATAGATACGAAACACTAACGCAGATTTTTTTTTTTACTTATAAGGAATATTCAGTGAAAATTACTCGAATCCGTTAAACATTGCATTGTACGTACAACACGAGAAAGGTAGAGCGCCATTTTATCGGCACAACATTTGTGTTCTCAATTTAAAATCCGTTCGGGGAAAACGAAAAGATAACAAAAATTTCCGCGCCAATTCCGCGGAAGGACACGCGACACGATGTTTGAATTCAGAACTGTTTCGGCGAACAACCAACTTATACATTGCTGTTTATAAAACGACATTTCATTCAATTTTAACACATAACGTCAAGTGAATAAAATTCTTGTTATTTTTGTTCAACTATATTAATAATTTTGTTTTCATTTGATTGCCGATATTAGATGTGATCGAATACAGTTTAATAGTTTCCTTTGTGTGGCCATAAAGGCATAAACAATAACCACTAATTTAAGTACAGGTTATCGATTACGTATATCGATACTTATATATTCATCAGGCTTCGACCGTATCTAAGTTATACAGTTAGCAGGCTATACTAGTAATAAATTAATACGTCATGTTGAAACTAGCATTGCTATCTTTCATGGACTTAACAATTTAGCCTTTAAACTAATAAGTAATTTAAATGAAACCTAACTTAGAAAAACGTATAAGTTTCAACTCATCAATTTTTGAAAAAAAAAAATTGCCGCACGGAAAGCAAAGCAATATAGGTTCTATAACACTTATGCTGGCAAGTTTCTAGACCTGACGTCTCAGTGCTGCCGCCTAGTGGCCGTTATTTCAAAATAAAATTCATTCTATGTTCTATTGGAAAATTATAATTAAGTAAATTCATTGTTACAACACTGGCAACACAACGGATATTAAAACAAAAAACGTTATACAATAACAAAGTGTTCTGCCAATCCTATGTACAGACGAAACCACAATAGTTACAATGAATTATAAAATAAAATGTACCGCATCGTTCGCCAGCTATAGGAAATTAAAGTTCCGACTTGGACTAGGCAATGTTTCGCAGACGCCGCAAATATGTTTATATAATTTAAATGTCAATGCTTTTGTTCGTGACAGTACCTGTTGATACTATTGTAAGAGGTTTTAATTAATTTTGTGCTGTTAGACATTTATATTATAGCTTAAAAGAGTTGAGACGTGGGGCGGGATAAGTTAGAATTAAAATAACGGGACAAGACAGCTTAACAAAAACCATAGATTTAGTAAATAATATATTTACGAGTCTCGTGGTCGAGTGGTTCAAATAGCGGACTGCCGATCAAGAGATTGCGGCTTCGATTTCCGCTCGGGACAATCATTTGTGTGATTTTTCTAATTGTCATATATATGTTTGTACTGCGTCTGGGTGTTTCTATGTATTATAAGTATGTATTTACAAAAGAAAAGTAGTATATGTATTCTATCCGTATTCTGGTACCCATAACACAAGCATATAAGCTTAGCTTGGGACCAGATGACGTTGTGTGAAATGTCCATGAATATTTATTTATTTATTTTGTACTCATACATGCAATTAGATAAAAACAATAGCATTATACTATTTCTTTTTCTGTATTTTCTCTATGACAGATCTAATTTATCGATCGATATTTATTACTAGCTGTGCCCCACGGTGTTACCCGCGGTAAAAAGGATAAAAAATCAGGCAATTTTGGACAATTCACACAATATCTTTATAAAATGTATCCTATGTCTTATTCTGAAGTGTAAGCTACATTATTGTAACGTTTCATTAAAATCCATTCAGCAGTTTTTGCGTGAAAGAGTAACAAACATCCAAACATCCTCACAAACTTTCACATTTAATATATTAGTAGGTTTTGCTACATCCCCATCGGTTTCTCTTTGTTTGTTAGTGTTTGTTTGTCTGATGGCACTAATAATGGAAATTGTGTAGAGGAAATAACCATGGCATTGTTCATAATTTTTGACCTGCTGTTTTTATATTTTTTTAGAAAATATACTAGACTATTTTAAGCAACTAATTGCAATATTATTGAAATATTCACTATATAGAATTATTAAAAAATACTTAAAGATATTATTTTAAATGTTGTGACGCCATCGTTGTGCGCAATCTGTGTATTGATTTTTCTTGATAGACTTAAGACAGATTGCAATACATCTTTCCAAAGTTGCCAAGTTGATATAATAGACCAAATTTCAACTCCACCACAGTACTCTGTGGTGGAGTCATCCCTCAGATATCCCTCAGAACGCCTTAATATTTTAAGTCCTTCATTTCAAGGGCAAATAGAGATCATTTGCTTTTTTGGAAAAATAATCGTTAATATAGCAAATTTTCCGAAAAAAACTAATGGATCATGATCAGAAACTCTATGCTCTGAAATGGTTTTTGAATTAAGAGTTTAAAAAAAATATGAACAATGCCAATTAGTACATAACTTAGTACTCTATTTTTATTGTATTACAAACAGATAGTATTATTTTGCTGTCGTTACTTAACAAAAGTGAGTCACAAAATCTTCATTTAGAACTAATTCAACAATAGTATGTTGGTACTAAGTAGTAGTAGCACATAAACTGTGTAAAGCTGACAGTTTTGTTGTCCCTACCGAATACAGACTGTACCGCACCGGAAGTTAGTACAGGCACCTACACAAGTATTAAACTAGATTTTTTTTTATCGAAAGATTTTGCAAAATGACTGCAGTCCACCTGATGTTAAGTGGAAGTGCAATCCAAATGCAAGGGCGGCAAATTTTTTTTTTCACAAATTTTTTATTTTTTTTTATTTTTGTTACTACAATTTATATACGACGGCAGGCTGTCCGCACGACTTTCGAAATTTTTCACGGATGCTTCGCTCCTAATTGATCGCAGCGTGATGTTATATAGTCTAAAGGCTTCCTTGATAAATGGAAATTCCAACAGAAAAAGACTTTTCCAAATCGGACCAGTGTAGCAGTGGTTCCTGAGATTAGCACGTTTAAACATACAAGTTTGTTTGTTTAAAGCTGAAGAGTTCTTAAGCTTTATATTATTAGTATAGATATATAAATGTATATCTCTATCTTAGAGTATTAAACCAACGGGAGCCGTTACACACGTTGTTTTATTTGATAAATATACTGCCACGTCGGCGGGGTGCCGATGTAATGCACACAAACACTATGACATAATTTCATTGGTTGCTACCCCCGCCCCCGCACTAAGACACGCACACTAAGAGAAGAGAGTCTCCGTACAAAAAGACTATTAGCATTGCTCTCGTACCGTTTTCAGCTGGGGTCGCCTTATCATATCCAGTCCGGTTGGATTAATGCTCTAAGGTATCGATGTAGTGTTTGACATGAGTTTTATCAGAGCTGAAAAATCAGAAGCTCACAGTTTTGAAATGCCGAAAATTGTGCCAAAATACAAGGTTTGACACAATGTCAAACCAATTAACTATTAAAAACCCCAGAAATGAAGCGAAGAATAGGAAAATTTCCCCAAAACGAGTTTCTGAGGTGCCACAGAAACTTTATTTAGCTTGCTTAAAAAATTAACATTACATACAACAATGTGTTAAAATCTCCTAAAAATTATAATATTACTGAAACCACTTGTGTACTCGTCTGTATTTTGGTACGAAGTTTGAATCGGTCGGTTGTCAGTGCGAATCTGTCGAGATTACAGTACAGTCACGCTCAGTCTGCACCAATATACGACACCTGTTGAAATGCGTACTACGTTAGTGAATGTTCTGTCTTATTTTGGGAATCAAACCTATGATAGCCCGGAAGGGAATGGGGGATCTCTCTCATTCTAGCCTATTAACGTCTCACTGTTGGGCACGGGCCTCCTTCACATTGGGAGGAATTATGGGCTACTGTGCCGCGCTGACTAGGTGTGTTGCCATAGGGTTTATTTTCGAGTTTTCCGTCTCTCCGATCTGTGTACAATATCGCTTGGCTGGCTTTTACAGTACCCTGGAAAGGAAAAGGGGTGGTGACACTTGTATTCTTAATCCGTCACCACGCGGGCAAGGCCCGAAAAAGAAATTGATATATTAAAATATGTAGTAAGGAACGACTTTTGCATATCAACGGTTCCTTGAAAAGTATATTGAAATACAGTTGAAATTTTTGCAGAATAACAACTAATTCGCTAAAAGATATATTTTTTGGCTATTACAAAGTTATTTATGCAGATGAAATGCAGGCAGTGACCTATATTACAACTACAAAATTAAGTTTGTAATTTTCTTTTACTATAGTTTAATTTACCATAAGATTTTTTGTTTAATCTAGTAGACTAGTATAGGAACGTGACTCGTTCTTGTCAGGTATTTTTAGCCCTTAGCACAAGTGACATCCTGTATTACATCCAAATATCGAATAAAGAGTTTAAAAACTCGCCTAAGAGAGCTTTAAACTGAATATTCAGGATAATTGCAGATAGTGTAATTTTACGGTCTCCGTACGCAGTTAAACGCTCTATTTTGCCAAAATGGAGGGTAGACGAAAATTACAGAGCACTTACAGTCCTTAGTTTTTGGCAAAAATGCAATAAAAAGGGACAACTGTGTGTTGTACTTAGTGCATTCGTTTCACGGGAGTTGGCATTGTAAGACGAGACCACAGAAAAACGAGAACAATGCTGACACCCATAATGTGCAGCCAGTATGTGAGGATGTCATAGTCTTCCAATCTTCGTGATCGCGTCGGGTGATCCGCTCTATTTTTGTATTGAGGCTATCTGTAGTGTTTGTGTGCGGTTACCTCGGCTTCACCGACCTGGTTGTAATGCAGAAAAGAAAAGCTTACCTGGGGGAAATACTTTTATATCATCTAATATAATACATACGTTCTATAAAATATTTAATCAGATTTTCGATAATGCTAGAAATAGAAGTTTTAGATTTTTTCAACTTTATGTAGGTAATTTAATTGGAAAAAAAATCTAAAGCGTCAGTTGTTTATTATGTTGGTAACAAAACAGGCACATGCGCATCTATACACAGCCAATTAGTTAAATAGCTGGATAATATACCAGCGATATTACCATAAAAAGTGAAGGACTAAGCTAAAATAAAAACGTTACAACTCACGAAATATTTTAAATATCAGCTTGCCAAAATCACGTAATAAACAAAAATTACTAAAACTAGGTAAATGCTTATTCCGCTTGTACACGCGAGTATGATATTAAAACCACAATAATACAGGTTTGCATAATATATATATTTTAAAAATTTCATTTGTAATTGTTGAAACGAATATTTAGTTTTTTTTTTGTATATTATTATTAATCTCCTCCGCCCTTACGTGCCGTGGTAGTGCCTGGAGCCAAAATCCGTCAAGGGTAGCCGCTTTGTCTGGTGCCTGGACGGGAGGACCATTAGGTCATATTAATTTTAATATTTGGTGGTTAGGAATTTAATATATGTGTCACTTCCGATCTTCCTCTAGACTTCATCTAGGCGTTGTTACCATCGGTCAATATGCAAAAAAGGAAAAATGGAAAAAAATACACTTTGATTACATCGACGATTGTCTTCGAAAGAGTGAAGTACTTAGCACTTGCATGCATGACCAGATGTATGAGTGTTAAAAAAGCTTAGGAAGCGTGTTTAGACCGCAGCAGATGGCGTTTTATCTAGAATATCTATATGTAGAAATGGAGAACATATCATGAAGAAAAAAGGTATGTATGAATAGAAATCTATCTATTGAAGTTTAAGAGTTATTGTTTGTTCTAATGTAGAACACCATCACACATAATAACATATTTTAATCGTATTATTTGACTTCCTTACCTAGCCAATAAAATCCCAGACGAAGAAGACCGTGCACAGTAGACCTCTCTACTTCGACTGTGCTGAGCTGACCAGGGCCGGAAGTCTGCTAATTTAATTTGTTTCACAATCGTAGATCAATGGCACCATTATAACCTACAAAATTAAAAATAGACTATCAAATTTGATAAAATTCGCCACTAAGCAATCAGTTATTGCATTTGTTTGCAATAGCACTAAATAATGCCATTGAGCTACGGCTGTGACACAATTCAAATAGCAGACTTGGACTTCAGGCGTGTTGTTTCCATCTCTCACAGAAGAGATAATGTGCTTATAATATCACTGAGCTCTTACGGAACCCTCTGTGGTAGAAAATCACGTCTCGATGTGCTGAAAATGAAGTCAAGGTCATATCTAGGTCCTATAATAATTATATTTGGTAAACAAAAGAGGTCACCCATAGATGGAGCTGTTGACACTTTGTATGAAATTGATTTCTAAATACAGATCGTAGATCATAATTGTTCTTGTTATGTATGAAGTTCCTAGGTCTTACTTGATCCGAGTGATGATGAATTATAAATACAAGTGTCACCTTCCCATGGCTTACCCACGGGAGTCGTAAGAATCGACCGCGGGAAACACGTCGCATGACACCTGTGCATATACCTGAGGACGGTTGAGATCAGGCAGCCAGTCAAAAGTAAAAATTAGCCAAATCGTACAGCCATATGAATGAGTCATGTTGGGCCAACCGCGAATAACAGAATAAGGGCAGGATAGTGATGATAATGACCATACTACAAACAATACCCTAAATGAACTTATCGGGTAAACCCATTATACCTACTTCTGACGTTATTTTAAATGTGCCTTAAAAAGGGTTTGTGAATTTTACAACATTTTCCTTGATAAACATTAGTACTGCTTATATAGGGTAGGGTTATCGACCTTATTCAATTATTCTTATTTATTAGTCTGACTTCCTCGTACAGTGAAATAATGTTTTCAGCCCATTAAAGTCCCACTGTTGGGGACGGACCTCCTCTACTTTGTGAGGGATTTTGACCTGCTATACCGCGCTGACCAGGTGTTACAGGGGTTATTGTGTCTATAATACCCCTAAGCTGGCTCTGCAGCAACCCGGGAAGGAAAACGGGTGGTGAGATTTGTATTTTTAAAGCGTCACAACGGGCAAGGTTAAGGTGGCCACTATATTGCCACAATTTTCTCTGTTTCGATAACAAATATTTACAATGTAGAATAGACCCTAAGATTACGTAAGTACTCAACGAGTTGATTTGTTATTCGTCTGCTGACCTCTTTCTTGAGTTACCTTTTTATAAGTATAGTATGTACATACGAGTACATACAAACATCATATTACTAACGCGTTCTTTACGTAGCCAGGAGAGGTTTAAGGTTCAACCCCAGTTGTTAATAATTTGATAGTTAAAAAACTAACAAAAATTCCACTGTCTGTCCTTTTGTCGTTCACCAGGCTGTATCTCAGGAACGTTGATAGATAAAGATTTGCAATTTTTACAGCTGATGTTATTTTTTTTGCCGCTATGGCAAATTAGTTAAACAAAATTAGTTTAAAAACTAAAATACGCGCTTGAAAATCTTTAATTTTTTTATAAATTATTGCATTGTCATCGGTCCTTAATTTATATACGCAGTATTTCAGGTCAATCTGACTACTGTAAGTGGGTGAAGATCACTTCCAATGATTCCGTTACATAGAGTAATACATACACTAACAGTTGCCCCACAACTTCGTACGCGTGGAATTTAATACTAAACCCTAACAAATTATTCAAAAAAGCCATCTTCTTGAACTACATTATGTACCTATTAAAAAAAAACCGTATCATAATTTCTTACGTATTTTTAAAGATATAAGCTCACATAAGGACATAGTTATTCTCCGTGCGGTATTTAGAATACAAGTGTCACCACCCCAAATCTTCCCAAGGATGCTGTAAAAATCAGCTAAGGGACATTGCACACAGATAACATTCTCTGTGAGAGACGGAAAGCTCGAAAATAAACCCTGTGCCAATACGCCTGGTTAACGCGGCACAGTAGACTATAATCTCTAACAAAGTGGAGGAGGCCCGTGCCCAACTGTGGGACGTAAATGAGCTGGAGAAAGAGAGAGAGAGAGACATACATATAAAAATAACGACTTACTGCATACTTGTCTTGTAAAGATTCATAGATAAATATACGAGGCTAATAAAAGCATGTTACTTAATAATAACAACCGAACGCCACGAGGCTTTAAAAAACAAACAAATACATAGTTTGAAATTCTTAATATGAAAAATATCATATTTCGCTTATCATCAGAACCGTGTGAAGAGGTGAAACAAATAATTCGCACATTGTAATTAGAAGCCGGACTAAATCAAATGTATCTAATATCCTTACTTCGATTCTATTGTACACTAAACTAAACTAAAGTGTAAAATGCATTTCAGATATCTCGCATACCTATGGATTATTTCTTATCACATTATCCTCTTGCGGGTCTACGGGCAGAAATTTCTATAAGAAACATGTAGACAAAAATTATCCTATGCATACCGTATTCATTATTTCTGTGTGTAAAATTATTTAATAAATAAAATAAAGCTTAAATGAACTTAGCGTAACAAAGGTACCTTCTATTAACATGCTTTCGATGCTTCTATATGGCCTTAAAATTGATAAAAACCTTCCTTTTGGTGAACTAGTGGGAGGGGATTTAGAAAATTTTAGTAATGCGTACAGTATTTGAATTTTGCCATGACGGCTAAGATACAAATCGCTACCGTCTCCACCTTATTCATATTAGGAATGGCTAAATTTTATTTCTCTTGGGCTAGTAAATAAATTTAAAAAAAAAAAATTAATTTAAGTTTAGATCCACGCGGAATCAAATAAAACAGGATATCGTAAAAGTGTAAAACAAAATTAATGTTAGTAAATAGATTTTGTGGCGGACGTCGACTAGGGCACGTTCAGTACCCGTAGCCGCTTGCTGATAATATGACACGGGCCTTTACAGGTACAAGTACCTCGCTGGTTGACCCGTATCCCACGCACCCCTACATGCGTAAAAGGCGAGAACTTCCACTTCAAATAAAACACCGGTTCTTTTCTGACATGTTGTAGTCTTCAGATTTCGATTTCCTTCCTATTGTAGAGCTCGGTGATTATGCTTCGGACTGCGATTGTTGCTACGATAAATTGCCTCGCGTAGGTGGCTCGGCCTTTTACCGTAGCGACGAACATGTAAAATAGAGCCCCTTTGTTCCTAATTTTTACGTAATCGAAATCTTTAGACACCTCCTTTCATATTTATTTTTAAAGATATCTTTACATGGTACCTTATTTAATAGGTCTTATCCTATTACATCATATAACTGAATAATAATAATCATAAAATTAGAATATAAAAACTTTCTGGAACAAATTACAAAAAACAAACTTAAAATCACCATAACTTTAACAATATTGGTCCGATTTCTATAATTTATACATTATTCTTATTTCTAGGCCTTACTCAATACTATAAAACACATTAAATAATAAAAAATCATAATTCCAAGTTACGTAATTATCATAGTACAAAATATTTTTTATTAAATTACTGAGCGAGAGCGAATCGTATTATCTAAACACAGTATTTAACACTATTATTTCTTAACAAACATTGTACGTAACTTTTCTTATCAAACACACATAACTTTATGTAGTACTTAAACTTAGGCAGGTGGGTATTGTCGCACGTGGGTAACTGCGTCGCCGACAGATTTATTAAAAAATAATTTACAATTTTTTAAGCCAAAAAGTTTAGTTTAGTTTTTGGCGCATCAGAATTATTACAATTATGCTTTAAGCATATTTTGTTTACGTACGTAATTGTAATAAATTGATATGTGTGTTGTTTAACACTCTAGTTAAGCATTTATAATACTTTTTAGGGTTCCGTACCCAAAGGGTAAAAACGGAAACCCTATTACTGAGACTTCGCTGTCCGTCCGTCCGTCCGTCCGTCTGTCACCAGGCTGTATCTCAAGAACGGTGATAGCTAGAGAGTTGAAATTTTCACAGATGATGTATTTCTATTGCCGCTATAATAACAAATACTAAAAATAAAATAAAATAAATATTTAAGGGGGGCTCCCATACAAAAAACTGATTTTTTTTACCGTTTCTTGCTCGATACTAATAACGTTGCCTTATGTTGCATAGATAATGGTACGGAACCCTTCGTGCGCGAGTCCCACTCGCACTTGACCAATTTTGTAATAAGATGACGAATATGTTATGTATGATTATAACGATACGAAACACTTCGTGCGCGACTCCAACTCGTACTTGTTTTGAATAGTTGACATATTGGAAGCTTGTTATTATTAAGAGGATACCAAAATAGCTTCGTGCATTTTTCTACGTACGAAGTTTTCATTGTTTCTTTAGATTGAATGGCTAGAGCTCTAATTTTTAAGTATATATTTTTTCAATATATGATCTAGGATCGCATAAACTCAGAAACGCGATTGAAAAAAGTTTTCTCGATAGAAAATCTTAGCGAAACAACCTCTCTAATTTTTTATTTTTTTCATTTGTCGGTCTATTATCGCGTATTAACTAATGAAATAACTTTAAAAACATAAGTAACTATTATATATAGAAACACGTAAATCAGAATTAAAATATATTTAGTAGATTTTGAGTAAATAGGAAAAGTATCCCTAATTCTTCATTTTCTGTGCCTACTGGCTGTGTTAATATGTACGTGTCGGCGATGATATACGATAATATTGATGTAGGCCCTTAAGCTTTGCGACAAAAATAAACTTACTCTATACTGATATTATAAAACTGAGCAGTTTGTTTGTTTGAATGCGCTAATCTCAGGAAACTCTGGTCCGATTTGAAAAATTCTTTCAGTGTTAGATAGTTCATTTATTAAGGAAGGCTATAGGCTATATAACATCACGCTGTGGCCAATAGGAGCGAAGCAATAGTGAAAAGTGTCTATTATCGTGTCGAGTATAGATTATCTTTTAATTCGTATTTGCTGATCTTTGTAGTTAAAAAATTGCACGATATTATCTATCAAATATTACTTCCGAATAACATTATTATTGTTGACATACTGACATACTTATCTAGCTGTTTTATAGGTATAAAGTTAGCCAAATTTTTTGTCTATGTAATAATAAATAATAATAATAAATATTCATGGACATTTCACACAACGTCCTCTGGTCCCAAGCTAAGCTTAAATGCTTGTGCTATGGGTACCAGAATACGGATAGAATACATATACTACTTTTTTTTTGTAAATACATACTTATAATAGGTACATAGAAACACCCAGACGTAGTACAAATATTTGTATGACAATTAGAAAAATCACACAAATGATTGTCCCGAGCGGGAGTCGAATCCGCGATCTCTTGATCGGCAGTCCATTATATGAACCACTCAACCACGAGGCTCGTACGTATGTGTTTATTTTGTTTAAATATTTTATAGTACAAGTCTAGGGTCCTGTCGTCAAGATTTTTACTTGAAGACTATGAGAGCATGCTGATATACCTATTCATCCATCCATCAGCCCTTCCCCGTCTACAGCTGCACATAGGCCTCTTTCATAGACCGCCACAACGCACGGTCCTACGCCTACTGCAACCAGCGGCTCCCATGCATTATAACAAACGCATTTAATTTCTTCCGGTAATCTTATTTAAACATAAAATAAACCCAGATTTTCCGTTGAATAATTTTCACTTTGATATTCAAGTGTAACATAAACATGAACTATTCAATATTATTGAAGGTCAATTAGGACAAAAGCGTATGTTTTCATATGTTATTCTATGAGAACTATTGTTATAGTCTTGTCTAGTTATGAGCACTAAATGTGAACTTATAATGGATGTTTATATTTCACATCCTGACGTCTTTATCGTAGCTGATGTCATCCATATGAGTTAGGCAAACAGGTGTTTTAGTTTTGATAAAATTCGTTGTCAAAATACTACCAATCTGTACTGATATTATAAAGCTGTAGAGTTTGTTTGTTTGAAAGCGTTAATCTCAGGAACCTTAGGTTGGATTTGAAAGATTGTTAGTGTTAGTTAGTCCATTTATCGAGGAAGGCTATAGGCTATATAACATTACGCTGCGACCAATAGGAGCGAAGAGTTTATGAAAAATAATTATAAAAACGCGAAATTTTTTCCTAATTTCCACGCGTACAAAGTCGCTGGCAACAGCTAATATCATTATATCATACCGTAGTAACCATGTTGTCTAAACGTACCAACAGGTTAACCTGAAAACGTTTTTTATATTTGGCTCCCTTACAAAAAAATCGAAATAGCTCGCAAGGCTAGCTCGCTAAAGTGGCAGTGGGCTGGCAATGTCTGTCGAAGAACTGATAGCCGATGGAGCAGACGGGTTCTTGAGTGGAGACCGCGACTCAGCAAGCGTAAGGTAGGACGCCCTGCTAGGTGGACTGATGACCTGAAGAAGGTCGCAGGATGGGACTGGATGCGGAAGGCGGAGGACCGTGTATTGTGGCGCGAATTGGGAGAGGCCTATGTCCAGCAGTGGACTGCAGTAGGCTGAATTGATGACAAAAAATTGATAATAGTACCAATTCTACGGTAACAAATAAACTTAAATAAATAATAAAAATAAAATAAATAAATATTCATGGACAAATTTACACAACGTCCTCTGGTCCCAAGCTAAGCTTATATGCTTGTGTTATGGGTACCAGAATACGGATATACTACATATACTACTTTTCTTTTGTAAATACATACTTATAATACATAGAAACACCCAGACGCAGAACAGACATTTGTATGACATTTATAAAGATCACACAATTGATTGTTCCGAGCGGGAATCGCACCCGCGACCTCGTGAACGGCAGTCCGTTACGTAAACCACTCGACCACGAGGCCCGTCAAAAAATAAAGAATTGATAGTGTCAATGTTTTTCTTTATTTTATTTTCTATTTCTTTGTCTATAATATATGTCTTAATTAAGATCGTTAGTCTATAACACACTGTTATTAAAATAAGAAAGTTCAGGTAACAGTGACGTATTGTGTTATTGACACTATCAATTTTCATTTTTTAGCTAAGTTTAGTTGTGCATATAGAATTGTTACCATTGTATTCTAGTTTTTAGTATTTGTTGTTATAGCATCAACAGATTTACGTTATTATCTGAGAAAATTTTAACTCTCTAACTATCGCTTTTATAAGAACACAGCCTGATGAAAGACAGACGAATTTTCACTAGTAATGTCCCTTTCAACTATCATAACATTTGTTTTATTAAAACCTTTTTTTACGGATTTAGACGCGTGTATTAGTTTTAAATTTCAGTCAGACGTTTCGGATATTTTGCAGTCACCATGGTCACGGGTGAGACTTGATAGGATAACCTAGATGCAATATATAAAGAGTATGTAAATAGTTACTTAAGTAATTAACTAAAGGAGAAATCAAACCGGAGATATAAATAAATAAATAGTAACTATATACCTAGCCAAGATATTTATTCTAGCTCTTAACAGAACAAAAACAATATAGAAGTATAAAATATATGTCAAATGAATAAAACTTAACCCAGATATTATTTTCAAGGTTATATTACGTATATAAATATGAATGGGACAAAAAATGGGGTCTAATATCCCCCCCCTTTGCCAGTAGGGAGGGGGGATATGTAATCTAAACTGTTTGTTATGCGTCTGGACCAAATGCATTTTGACAAGGTTATATGAATGTCGGTGCAGTAATATTATCCACTCAATTGGACTTGATAATGTCTAAAAATAGCTGATTCATAACTATGCTGATATTACAAAGCTAAAGAGTTTGTTTGTTTAAACACGCTAATCCCAGGAACCACCGGTCCGATTTCAAAAATTATTTCAGTGTTGGATAGTACATTTATAGAGGAAGGCAATAGGCTATATAACATCACGCTGAATCTAATAGGAGCGAATTATTACTGAAAAATATTGTAAAAACGCGGAAATTCTTAATTACATGCATACGAAGAGTCACAGGCTACAGATAGTAACTATATGTTGCATAATTTATGTTTGTTTGTCTTTTATATAAGTTTCTCTCCGTCTCTCTATCTCTTTCCAGCCTACTTATGTCCATGTTAGGCACGGCTCTCCTCCACTTTGGCAGGGATTATGGTCCAATATGACAAGATGCGTTGGCACAGGGATTATTTTAGAGGTTTCCCTCTCTCACAGAGGATGATCTGTATACAATATCCCTTAGCTGGCTGGGCTTGGCACCCTAGAAATAAAAAGGGGTGGATACACTTGTATTTTTGACCCTTTACTAGCCTGTTTTTAGGGTTTCGTACAAACCCTTATAGGATCACTCCGGTGTCTGTCTGTCTGTCTGTCCGTCTGTCAAACTTTTTTTACTCAGAAACGGCTGAAGGCATCAACTTGAAACTCATACGATATGTAGATCTATGCGGTCCCTTGCTGCAATAAATACAGTCAACCTTTCACCTCTACGCATTTAAAAGATATAACCGAATTACGACCATTTTTAAGAATTTTTCGACTTATGATAGGGAATCAAAATTCACAGGTTACTTCCCGTTGCCCTAGAGCCTTGAAATTTGGCATAGATCAAGTCTTTATAGTGCTGATATAGGGAAAATTCCAAAAACTTATAATTTGTCATCACATCACAAGTAAAAAAGTGTTTATACTAATACCAACTTATGAAGTAGCTGAAATGTAGGCGATTCCCTATATTTAAACTACAAAATTAAGTTGGTGAGTTGTTTTGAGTTTAATTAAATGATTATTTGAATGCAGTTACTTATGTTTATATGTCTAGTAGGTACGAAACCCTAAGTGTGCCAGTTTACCTCGCTCTTGACAGGTTTTTAGTTTTTAAAGCTAACATTCATTTACAAGCTGTTACCCACAAATTTTTACGCGTGGAGTTTTGAAACCAAACCATAATAAATTATACAAAAACACCATTCTCTTAAACCACTAGGTATATCTATTAAAAAACACATCAAAATCTGTTGCGTAGTTTTAAAGATATAAGCTCACATAGGCAAATACATACAAATATAACGACTTTGTTTTATAATTAAGCCAATATAAATTTCTACACTGAAATACTAAGTTAAAATCTTAGAAATTATTCTAAATTTAGTCTATTCTATGACCTATTACATAACAAAATACATAGGTGAGTCTCAAACGTAGTTGGAAACTAATTAGTTCGTAATTAGATTAGTTCAAGGGACGAATGGAAGCCATTTTGTTTATACAAAATCCAATATTGAGACATTTGTGTGTGTGGGTATTTAATATATATATTGTATGTATGTGTTAGTTAAACCAAGGGTAACTTAGGTAAAGTTAAAATAAACTTAACATTACAGAATATATAGATTAATAAACTTTTGGTCTTATTCATAATGATTTATCGGAGGTTTAAACTGAGATTTTATCGGAGAGATAATAAACGTTTTAGCGTAAAAAGACTATTATGAATAACAAGTTTTGATAATTTTCGCAAACCGATTTTAGCAAACTTTTAAACCTCCAATAAGTCATTATGAATAAGACCATTTGTATCTAATTTGAATTTGACGAGCCTCGTGGTTGAGTGGTTTATGTAACGGACTGCTGATCAAGAGGTCGCGGGTTCGATTCCCGCTCGGGACAATCATTTGTGTGATTTTTCTAATTGTCATACAAATGTTTGTAGTGCGTCTGGTAGTAAAAGTAGTAGGTATGTATATGTATTATTATATCCGTATTCAGGTACCCATAACACAAGCATATAAGCTTAGCTTGAGGCTAGAGGACGCTGTGTGAAATGTCCAAAATATTTATTTATTTATTTACTAGCTACTGCCCGCGACTCCGTCCGCGTGGAATTTAGAAAATTTTCCCCGTTTTTGCAACATTTATCACTACTGCTTCGCTTCTACTGGTCGTAGCGTGATGTTATATAGCCTATAGCCTTCCTCGCTAAATGGACTATCCAACACTGAAAGAATTTTTGAAATCGGACCAGAGTTTCCTGAGATTAGCGCGTTTAAACAAACAAACTAACAAACAAACTCTTCAGCTTTATATTATTATTATAGATTTTATCTCTACAATGGTGATAGCTAGAGAGCTGAAAAGATCAGTTAATACATCAGTTAATGCTACAAAAACAAATACTAATCATCATCATTTTCCTGCCCTTATCCCGTTATTTGGGGTCCGTTTATCTCTGAAACGGTGCTCACTAGCTATGAGCCAAAATTTTCACAGTCTGCATGTTTCATTAATATTACAACAACAAATAATCATATTCATCACTATCCTGATCTTATCCCATTATTTGAGTTTCATATAGCATGGTAATAACGTTACGGAACCCTTCGTGTCCAAGTACGACTCATACTTGACCGGATTTTCTAAGTTGTTGACCGATCAAGTTTTTTATCGTCAGAGTAAATATCCCTTTAAAAGAATCTTCAAAGTGTAAACGACGCCACCCTTAATCGATCTGGAGCCAGACATTATGTCTAAATATATCTACATACCTACACTCATCTTTGGGTTAACAGGTCATTGTACTAACAGACTTCGAAATGAAGAGGGATCTGTAATACAAATAAATTTACTTATTTAAGTAAAGGAGAGAAAGACTGAAGAAAATATGGATGGACTGTGTGAGAGACGATATGAAAGAAAAAAAACCTGTCAAGAGCGAGGCAAACTCGCACCCTTAGGGTTTCGTACCTACTAGACATATAAACATAAGTAACTGCATTCAAATAATCAGTTAATTAAACTCAAAACAACGCCAACTTAATTTTGAAGTCGAAATGTAAGGAATCGCCTACATTTCAGCTACTTCATAAGTTGGTATCAGTATAAACACTTTTTTCTTGTGATGTGATGAGAAATTATAAGATTTTGCATTTTTCTCTATATGAGCACTATATAGACTTGGTCTATGCCAAATTTCAAGTCTCTAGGACAACGGGAAGTAACCTGTGAATTTTGATTCCCTAGCATAAGTCGAAAATTCTTGAAAATTGTCGTAATTTGGTTATATCTTCTATAAGCGTAGAGGTAAAAGGTTGATTGTATTTTTTGCAGCAAACGATCACATAGATCTACATTTGATATGAGTTTCAAGTTGATACCTTCAGTCGTTGCTGAGTAAAAAAAGTTTGACAGACGGACAGACAGACAGACAGACAGACGGAGTGATCCTATAGGGGTTTGTACGAAACCCTAAAAAGGAGTTGATGAGAATATGACGGCTGATAGGAGAGGATGTAAGGAACAACCGTGCTGCGCCGACCCCAAATAACTTGGGGCTAAGGACAAAAAGATGAAGAAGACGATTAAATTAAGTTCACACTGTCGCCTACGTAAACTTAATGTGCTACTACTACATGTATTGAATTGTTTGGATTGTAGCAGATAGCGTTCAATAGTATTTGCCTACCCCCGTGGGAAAAAGTCGTGGCGGCACGATGGTCATAAGTTTTCATTTCTAATTTAAATTTTAATGAATTCCGCTAGCCTATTTCATGAGAAACGGAAAGCTGTTAAATAACTCTATTTAAACAAATTCACGTGTGATGACGGATTAAGAATACAAGTGTCACCACCCCATCTCCTCCCAAGGGTGCTGTAAAAGTCAGCTAAGGGATATTGCACACAAATAACATCCTCTGTGATAGAAGGAAAACTCGAAAATAAACCCTATGCCAATACGCCTGGTCAGCGCGACACAGTAGACCATAATTCCTCCCAAAGTGGAGGAGGCCCGTCCCCAACAACAACAAATGGGCTGGAGAGAGAGAAATAAATTCACTTTTTACGTATTTAAATATTTTTGGTTAAAAGTTAACGCATGTCTCTCTTTCCAGCCCTTTAGCGTCCCACTGTTGGGCACGGGCCTCCTCCCCTTTGGGAGTTACTATGGACTACAGTGCCGCGCTGGCTGTGTTGAGACAGGATTTATTTTCGAGCTTTTCGTCTGTCGTAGAGGATGTTATTTCATAATAATATGCCCTATCTGGCTCTTACAACACCCTCGGAAATGGGGTGGTGACATTTGGATTCTTAATCCGTCACCACACGGACATATAAACGCATGTACTTACTCCTTAATAACCATTGTCTAGCCGTTTTAAAAACATGAAGGGGTGTCGTGAAAGTGGGGCGTACAAAATCAATAGAAGGATAGCGGGTGGATGACATTACCGGACGAATATCGGACTACGCCGGACGACACCGGCTTAAATACGTCCGGGGACATTTTTGTGACATATTTTTGTCAAGGTTTTTTTGGAAATGTCTTTTTTTTATATTTATGGACATTTCACACAACGTCATCTGGTCCCAAAGTTAGCTTTATATTTGTATGCTTATATTATGGAAACCAGATACGGATATACTGCATATTTTATTATATACTTTTCATTTGTAAATACATACTTATGATAAATAAAAACACCCAGACGCAGTACAAACATTTGTATGACGATTATGAATGAATGGATGACGGCGGGGATCAAACGCGCGACCTTGTGCACGGCAGTCCGTTACATGAACCACTGGACCAAGAGGCCTATAATTATCATAACGGCATGCCTTTTTCACATAGGGATAGACAGAGACTATGGAGCACTCTTTGTTGACATCTGGTCGTAAATGCCGAACTCTTGTAACAACTGTAAATCTTTTTGAACAACTACGTTGAAAATCCTGAATATTTTTTTTACATATTGCTTTGTCAACGGTTTTTGATATGTGTGCAAAATTTCAGATCAATCCAACTACTCGAAGTGGGTGAAAATTACTTTCAGAAATTCGATTTCCGTTACATATTACCGTTACATAGATACGTACCAAGCCAATAATAAAATCGTGTTAATTAACAGAATCTGACGAAAAACTTTTTAAACTATTGCCCTTTTTACAATTGTAGTTGTGTTAGAAAGATTCAAAGCTTAAAGTAAACATTATCTTTAAGCGTCTAAGCGTGGCGACGATCGAACAAAATCAATACAATACGAATGTTTGTTACTCCTGTACGTAGGTAGAACAGAGGCGAGCAACAGTTAATGTACACTTACAGGCTAT
Source organism: Orgyia antiqua (assembly GCA_916999025.1). NCBI lineage: Eukaryota > Metazoa > Arthropoda > Insecta > Lepidoptera > Erebidae > Orgyia > Orgyia antiqua. Next base: position 29,583,774 of record OU779863.1, read on the forward strand.
AAAGGATCGTGGTTGTCCAGAAAAACATCCACTGCTGGACATAGGACTGTGATAAATGAGGGTATTTTGTTATCTGGCATATTGGTACATGGTTTATTATTATGTGTGGGTATTAAAAATGGTATAAGAGAATGATGACGTAAAGAAATCTGAACTGGTATTTGTCATGGATGCCCATAAAAAGAGCCATAGGATTATTATGATACATGGGATTATTATAAAGATAGCATATTTGGTTAACTGGTGTGGTGGTACATGATTTGGTATTGAGATTTGGTCCTCCATTTAAGAAGGCTCTTTGGTCGTCTACGAGTCTATGACGCGCTGACTGGCGTGTTCGCAATGAGATTAGTTTCGCGATTTCTGTCTCTAATAGTAGTTTGACTGGATTCTACCTTCTACCTCTGAACTTTTAGCTAAGCTATTCTTGCTAGCATTTTAAAACTTCATCTCTCTCTCTCTCTCTCTCCAGCCTATGGGCGTCCCACTAATGAGCACTCCTCCTCCACTTTGGGAAGAATTATTGTCTACTATGTCACGCTGTCCAGGAGTGTTGCCACAGGGTTTATTTTCGAATTTTCCGTCTCTTAAAGAGGATTTTATCTCTGTACAATATCCCTTAGCTCTGGCTTTTACAGCACCCTAGGAAAGAGAAGAGGTGGTGACACTTGTATTCTTAATCCGTCACCACACGGACAAGATAAACAATAAACGAAGATATACAATAAACATGTTGTGTAACTAACAATATAACCTTGTGTAAGACATTGGTCTGATGGTAATATATGAAACTAGGTCTTACTTAATTTCAATATGTCCGTATTACGACATAGCACTATAATATAATACATGGGTAATAGATGTAGCTTACCTTAAAGGGCTCCTGTGTTAAAAAGGATAGAAGAGACCAAAAACCGGTCAAGTACGAGTTGGACTCGCAAACGGAGTGTTCCGTGCTGTTAATATCATAATATATTCGATATACCGAACCCAAATATCACCAAATAACGGGTACTCATATAATGGGATAAACACAGGATAATGATGGTAGTGAGTATTCCTTGTTGTAGCATCAAGTGGTAAACTGTGAAATTTTCAGCGCTCTTGCTATCACCGTTCTAGAGATACAGCCTGGTGACATACGGTCGGACAGACGGACAGCAAAGTCTTAGTAATAAGGTCCCTCCCGTTTTAGCCTTTGGTATGGAACCTTAAAAATTAAATAGATCCCATACCTCTGCAAAATAATCCAAGAAAATTTCTATAACTACTTAATATCGAGGCCATTTATCGAGAAAGGCTTTAGTGTTGATATCATCACGCTGCGACTAATAGGAGCGAAACATCAATAAAAAATGTTGCAAGATGTCTTTTTTAATTCCAGCTTAGCATCAGTACTTTTATTACTTCGGTACGTATCCATTAATATATTAATCTATGTAACGATATCTTTGAAAGTAATTTTTACCGAGTTGCAGTAGTCGGATTGATCTGAAATTTTGCACACATATAAAAAACCGAGGACAATACAATAATTTTAAAAAATACTAACGATTTTCAGGCGCTTTTTTAGGTTTTTGAACTAAACAAATTTTATGCATAAAGTTTTTAAATTATTAAATAAAAATATCAATCGAATCGAAAAGCTCTTTTGAAATCAATTAAAAAGAAAACCGTGACTCAATTTAGCATTTGTTTAAATTCTCACGATATCGAATTATAGTATAAATACTATTGATATTATTATATTGAACTAGCTGACCCGGCAAACGTTGTTTTGCCATACTAAAAAAAAAAAGTTCTAAAAAAAGATGTTGGCCGATTCCCAGACCTACTGAATATGTATGTAAAATTTGAGAAGAATCGGTCAAACCGTTTCGGAGGAGTACGGTAACTAACACTGTGACACGTGAATTTTATATATAAGATATATCTTGATATACCTAAGTCTAAGCAGCAATAATAATCTAATTATTGCTGCTTAGACTTAGGTATATCAAGATATATTTTATTAACACCCATTTAATAATTTCGCTTCTATTTACGTCACGGAATTTTTGAACGTGACTTTTACTAACTTTCAAACATTGGAATATTTTAAATCTTTGTATATGTAATAGGCAATTAGAAACATAGAAATTTAAGAAATATCTCACTGTTATCAAACAGTGAGATATTTCTTAAATTTCTATTAAGATAAAGAAGTTAATTTTCATTCCAGGCTTTATCGCGATTTATTTATCACGATTAATTGTAAAAAGTTACTAGCAACATTTTAAGCTATTGTATAGCTTCTATCGTGGGCCTTGAGCGTGGAGACTAAATCCAGAAAATTCGATATTTAAATTCCGTAGGTAACGAAAAAACCTTACATTATCGGCGTTACTGCGCATGCGTAATCCCCTCTTCGCCCCGCAATTTATTTCATTCTGTTGATACCAAGGGTAAACGCCTTCCTCAAATTAAACAACGTATTAAAATAAGGATTTTGAATCGACAACATATCCTAAATGTTCAGATAACAGCGTATTTGAGATTTTAATAATGTAAAATAATGTCAAAACTAAAATTGTATACCAACAGATTGACATTTGACATTTAATTTAAAACAGATTGACATTTGATTGACAATCGCTATTTTATCATTATTACCATAAACAATGGACAGATGTAAGCATCAGTAAATAAGGATTATTAATCTTCTTTTAGTTTATGGTATGTAGATTCTTGCATAAATAAATAATTATAAATACATAAGTTGACAAAAAAATGCTATGCAATAGCTTTACCACGACAGTCCCCGAGTGCCACACATCGTTTTTTAATTTAAAATTTTTCCCATTATAATAAAACTACCGTGTAATGTCCATGTGATGATGGATTAAGAATACAAGTGTCACTATCCTATTTTCTTTCCCAGGGTGCTTTAAAAGCCAGCTAAGGGATATTGTACACAGGAACCATCCTCTATGAGAGACGGACAACTCAAAAATAAACCCTATGCCAGTACGCGGGTTCAGCGCGGCACAATCAACCGCAATCCCTTCCGAAGTGGTTGGTTAGATACTGATTTTTGTGTTCAAATCAGTTCATTTGTTTAGGAGTTAGGAAGTAACAGATATATTTACAGACAAACGTAAAACACTTCATGGTTTAGCGTCAATTTAAAAAAATCTGTATCAAAATCCATCAATCCAATTTTCCCTCTGCCTGTACTCGAGGTACACCACCTGTGGCTCCGTAAATTTAGTGTATTTTCATCTCTCTCTCACTTTTAAAACTATTCCAATTCCATCTCTTTCTCTCATGTTTTCACAAATAAGTAAGTTGCAGCCAAAAACAAAATAGAGAACCTCTAAGACAGTGCAAAGGATATTCAACTCTATGTGTAAGAATAAAAGAGAAATTTGGTGTGAATATAGTTATATTGAACATTCTTTGTCAGCCACACTGAAAGTTTCAGGCGGTAGGAAATGCGCTGTATACTTTGATTGTAATAAAACGCGATTTTAAAATAAATTGAGTTGGTCTCAAGTCGATAAAACATTGTCGATAAAACATTCAAAATGTGCAAATGGAATTGTAGTATTTCAATATACCATAATCATGGCTTAGATGTTTCAGAATGCAATAGCAATGTACACTATGTTGTTACTTACAACCGTGGGGCATACATGACCAGATGTATGAGTATAAATGAAGCCATGGAAGTGTGTTTAGATCATAGCAGATGGCGCTCTATAGTCTCTACTTATGCACATACGAAAAGGCGTGAAAGTATGCTCATGATGATGAGAATGCAATAATACAATGTGCCTAATATTAATATGAAAAGAAATTATATAGCGTACACACATAGCATGACAGTCGCTATGTTATTGAGTGTGACAATAGTGTTAAAATTACACAGAAATCAGGCCGTCGTGAGTAACAAGGGTATACAATTACACGTTTAAGTAGACGTGAGCATATCGATTACTGTGAAGAGTCTGCCCAAAATCCATTTAGCAATTGGGATTGTTCATATTTTTTGACCGGCTGTTTTTATTTTTTAGAAAATATAGACTATTTTATGCAACTGATTTCAATATTATTGAAATATACACTATATAGAATTTTTTAAAAATACTTAAAGATATTATTTTAAATGTTGTGATGTCTTCGTTGTACGCAATCTTTTCAAAGTTGCCAAGTTGATATAATAGACCAATTTCAACTCCACCACAGAGTAGTATATCCCTAAGAACGCCTTAATAATTTAAAGTCCTTCATTTCAAGGGCAAATAAAAGAGATCATTTGCTTTTTTGGAAGAATAATTGTTAATATAACAAATTTTCCGAAAAAAATTAATAGATCATGATCAGAAACTCTATTCCCCGAAATGGTTTTCGAATAACGAGTTTAAAAAAAAAATTAACAATGCCAATTATAACAATAAGGCAATAAGAATATTCTAAATATTCAAGAACAGTATACCTACGATAGTCCCTGAATCTTCTTTACCACCTTTTGCTTGTAATTTCGTACGCCTCTACACAATTTTTCATAACTCTGTAATTAAAAATGACAAAATTGCCAACAAATTTCATTTCAGAGTTTTCCTCTTTTAAATTTATATCCGAAAGTTTCATACTTAGCTAATTACTAGTTTAATATAAATTAACTTCCCATTTCAACTATTATTATCGATAAAATGCACATCACTATTTGGTTAACCGTGTTGCTTTTCATCCGTAAACTACCGGTGCAACGGTTTAATCTTCAAACGAGTTTGGTCCGGTTTAATTTAAGCATTCAATGTTCAACAGACACCGAAATAACGTATCTACCCCACTCTAGGTTATGTGGTTTTATTATAGCCATATTTAACCTGAAATATACATGTTAACTGAAGTTAATTTTACAAAAATTGGTCAAGTGCGAGTTGGACTCGCGCACGAAGGGTTCCGTACCATTATCTATGCAACATAAGGCAACGTTACTAGTATCGAGCAAGAAACGGTAAAAAAATCATTTTTGTTGTATGGGAGCCCCCCTTAAATATTTATTTTATTTTATTTTTAGTATTTGTTGTTATAGCGGCAATAGAAATACATCATCTGTGAAAATTTCAACTCTCTAGCTATCACCGTTCTTGAGATACAGCCTGGTGACAGACGGACGGACGGACGGACGGACGGACAGCGAAGTCTCAGTAATAGGGTCCCGTTTTTACCCTTTGGGTACGGAACCCTAAAAACCACCTATCATCATAATCATCATCACAATATTATACCGTCATAATCATATCGTCTAAGCGTATCATAACTGAAAACGTTTGTTATACAGGAGCTGCTATATATATTTTACTAGCGGGCCAGAGCCGTGACTCCCTACGCGTGACACTTAGATTTTTTTTCCTTTTTTACAATTTTTCACTGATGCTTCGCTCCTATTGTTCGCAGCGTAATGTTATATACCCTATGGCCTTCCTCGATAAATGTGCTATCCAACACTAAACAATTTTTTTGAATTGGATCAGAGTGGTTGATGAGATTAGCGCATTCAAACAAACAAAGATAACGTTATTGGAACATCTGTTGTAATATCTATCTAATACTTTAAATTTTCTTCCAATGAAGCCCATTTTAGGAGCACAAGTAAAGGTAGATAGTTTTCAACACAAGTTTCTGAGGGCAAAAGGTTACGCTTTCACTACTATGCCTACTTTTGTTTTAAACCCGTTATAAGTAAATATTACGTAGGTACATATTTTCCAATTATGTATCAATATACATTATTTATCTTTAAATAAAACGACTTTTTACGGATTTAGATGCGACCTATATTTGTTTTAAATTTTGGCCCGTCGTTTCAGTGACTTTGCAGTCACCATGTCACGGTTGAGACGCGTCTAAATCCGTAAAAAGTAGTTTTATTTAAACAAATGAATCGCCCAAGTGTTAGAAAACATCATTTATCTTGTTTTTATCCCTTTATTAATTTCAAAAGAATAATATTTTGAAAGATTCTTTACGGCAACAAGTCTCATACCTAGATAGGTACTTATGTTAAAATTTTAAATTGTTAGAAATACAAAATTATTTTGATCTGATATTAAATAAATGACTGATTTGGTATAATTACTAACGGTATTATTCATAATGACTCATCGGAGGTTTAAACGGAGATTTTATCGGAGAGATAATAAACGTTTTAGCGTAAAAAGACTACTATGAATAACAAGTTTTGACAATTTTCGCGAACCAATTTTAGCGAACTTTTAAACCTCCGATAAGTCGTTATGAATAAGACCATAAGAATAACCTATTAAAATACTGATACATCAAATAAGTACAGTTTTTATCATTATCACGAAGCGAGCGATAGACGCGATATCTGTTATACAAAATGGCCGTTATCTATCATAGTAACAACTATTGGCCTAGCTAGACGATTCACTAGGAAGCTACGAGTTTTGACATTGCGCGCGACCTTGTCAGCCATCTTGTGATTGGTCCAAATTTAAAGATGGCCGCCAAGCGCCCGCGCAACGGTTGTCATTGTTTTAGATAATTAGATGACCGGTTTTGTGCGTTTTTCAAACGATGTAAATTCATATTCATTTACATAATAATGGCTGCTGTTAATATTTATTTACTTATTTAACTAGGGATGTGTTGACTGTATTATTTTAAATACTGATATATTTACTGCAATTTTTTAATTAAATAGACGTTTTAGAAAACTTTTTACTAAGAGTATAAAGGTAAGTTCAAAGTCAAAGTCAAAGTCTGATGCTAGGAGTCTGTTCCAAAAGTGAATCCTACGGAAAAGAAGAGACAATAAACTATAAATCAAGTTATTTAATTTTGTGAGACGTTCCAGAAGTAGGAAAAAGGAATGCGTTTTAAGCCAGTTTATCAAAGCCTTTTGCACGAAAATTTGAAATCAAATGTTAAACAACATTTCTATGCAAATTATTAATATAATGATTCGTTTAAAAACTGAAATCACGCCTGAATAAGTCGATATTTTTTTTAAACTAATGCATTGTCATCGGTCATGTATATAGGGGGATGATAGGGGGTTTATCTCTGAAGGTAACTGTTTGATCAGATTTTTTTTTACCAATAGCTAGTCTCTGAGAGTTCAATATGCCATGTACATTTACCTATGTTAAATCCAATCCCAAAAAATATGTATATCCTTATGTGAGCTTATATGTTTAAAAGTACGCAACGGATTTTGAAGCAATTTACTTAAATAGATAAAGTGGTTCAAGAAGATGGTTTTTAGGGTTCCGTACCCAAAGGGTAAAAACGGGACCCTATTACTGAGACTTCGCTGTCCGTCCGTCCGTCCGTCCGTCTGTCACCAGGCTGTATCTCAAGAACGGTGATAGCTAGAGAGTTGAAATTTTCACAGATGATGTATTTCTATTGCCGCTATAACAACAAATACTAAAAATAAAATAGAATTAATATTTAAGGGGGGCTCCCATACAACAAACATGATTTTTAGGGTTCCGTACCCAGTATCTCAAGAACGGTGATAGCTAGACAGTTGAAATTTTCACAGATGATGTATTTCTATTGCCGCTATAACAACAAATACTAAAAATAAAATAAAATTAATATTTAAGGGGGGCTCCCATACAACAAACATGATTTTTAGGGTTCCGTACCCAGTATCTCAAGAACGGTGATAGCTAGACAGTTGAAATTTTCACAGATGATGTATTTCTATTGCCGCTATAACAAAAAATACTAAAAATAAAATAAAATAAATATTTAAGGGGGGCTCCCATACAACAAACATGATTTTTTTACCGTTTCTTGCTCGATACTAATAACGTTGCCTTATGTTGCATAGATAATGGTACGGAACCCTTCGTGCGCGAGTCCGACTCGCACTTGACCAATTATTTTGTATAATTTGTTAGGGTTTCGTTTTTAAATTCTACTCGTACGAAGTTGCGGGTAACAGTTAGTAGGTAGCGGAATTTGAATTCGCAACATATACCTATCTAGATATGTTGCGAATTCAAATTCCAGATGAAGTTTAATGCAACACTATTATTTAATATATTAATTAATATTTGTTAGTACCAACCCTATTAAGTTTATTTTTATAGTTAGCAGTTACAAGATAATTACTTAGCCGGTTCGAGTCTTGACTTTGCAATGTAGTTAGCAATTAAAGATACTTTTAAAATAAACATCCTGGTTTTACTCAACTACAAATTATAATTAAATTATGTTATCTTTTGATTATAAGATGAATTTTAACGTAATGGTAGATCAGTAATATGAACGTTTATCATGCAACTCTATTTAAAATAGTGGCTAATTAACAGTGCGTGTGGTGACCGATTAAGAATATGTCATCACCTAATTTCCTTTCCAGGGATAGCTAGAAGTAAATGCCAGCTATAGGACAATATAATATAAAGTCTTCTATAAGAAAAGGTAAATTCGAAACTATACACAATGCCAATATGCCTGATTATCATGACACAACTAGACTAAGTATCCACTTAAAGTAGACGCCCAACAATATGCCCAACAGCGGGACGTTAATAGATGGGAGTAAAAAATTATCTATAATAATTTTATAAAGTTGAAGAGTTTGTTTGATCGCGCTAATCTCAGGAACTGCTGGTCCGATTTTAAATAATTCTTTCAGTGTTGTAGGAGGATAGTACATTTATCAAGGAAGGCTATAGACTGTATAACAAAACGCTGCGACCAATAGGAGCGAAGCACCAGTCCAAAATATTTCAAAAATAGACCATATTATCAAAATTTCAACACGTACGAAGTCGTAGGTCTTATAATATTATTTGAAGTATATTTTAATGTATAAAAGCCAAGTAATTTGTCAGTTAAAAGAGCGTGTTGCTAAATATAATCTGAAGCGATTCCTTTGAAGTTCAAGTGGCGTGTCATCTCCTACAATTTGATGTCGACTATTTAAAACTTTCACCACTCAGATATATCTATATTATTTTACATTAAGATGAAAGTCAAGGAAGAAGAAAAAACCGGAATATAGGTTGTATTGTAATAGAGAAATACTTTTTTTACGTTAACTATAAAGGTAGGTATGTGTATAAAATACTTGTCTATGTCTAGACATCTCTCTCTCTTCAAAAGGGGCAAGTGCGTAGCACTTACAACCGTCGGGCATGTATGACCAGATGTATGAGTGTGGAGGAAGCCAAGGAAGTATGTTTGGATGGCGCTCTATAGTCTCTGCCTACCCCCATGGGAAAAAGGCGTGATGTTATAATGATGATGATGACCTCTCTCTTCTCTCCAACCCATTAACATACCACTGATGGGTCTCCTCCACCAGAATGTTATTTGTATACAATATTTCTTAGCTGGCTTTTACAATATCCTGGGAAAGAAAAGGTGTGACGACACTTGTATTCTTAACACGTCACCACACAGACATTGCTAGACATAAAAACGATAAAATACTAGAACGAAAATGATAATAAGAGTACCTGAACCAAATATCTACTTAAGCAGTTTCTAACAAAGAAATCTTTGTAACATCTTACGTCCGAAGTGAGAGAGGGACCGCGAGAAAAATGCAACCCTCACACCCCTTAAGGGGGGCACATTCAACCCCCAATGGGGTGGCTGTATACATTTTTTCTTTTCCTTTTCTTAAGACGAAAATTTGTTACGCTTTTTATACTTATACACCCCCCTTAGTGGGTCGGCTGGTCGATAGAGAGGGGGGGTGGGTTAAACCACCCGTTATCACTACCACCATTATCAATTTTTCGTGCAGTTTTTTCTTTTTTATGCTGTACCTTTAGTTTAATTATTGGATTTCTTAATACTGTTATTCAATTTGTTTTGATGAATTTTTAGGTTATAGATTTCGTTTGGATTCTGCTTAAAAAAGGGACTCCAAAAGGCTCTCTCTATTTCTCCCTCCAGCCCATTAACGTTGGGCATGTCAACGCCCACTGTTGGGAACAAGCCTCCTCCACTTTGAAAGGTATTACGGCCTACTAAATGTGGCGCACTGACCAGGCGTGTTGGTGTTATGTGTGAGCTTAAATCTTCAAAACGACGTAACTGATTTTAATGTAGTATTTTTTAATAGATAGAGTGGCTCAAGAGGATATTTTATTGTTGTATAATTTGCCATGGTTTGGTCTTAGGGGCGAGGAGGCTTAGTAACTAAAAACGCGGATGAAACCGTGGGCATAAGCTAGTAATTTATAAGCAGAGAAAATGACAAACAACATATTATTATTATTTTATCTGTTAAAGAAATAGTAAATAAAAGTAGTATTTAGTAGGTATATCCGTATTATCCGTATTCTGGTACCCATAACACAAGCATATAAGCTTAGCTTGAGACTATAGGACGTTGTGTGAAATGCCCATGACTGGTTTTAAATTATGTATGTGTTGAAGGTCGAGCTACAAGTGTTATGGTCGCAGCTGTGTAAGTCTTACATTTGATTCCTGAACCGGGCACATTGCCAAACGGGTCAAGAGTAAACATCTTATAGATATATATCCCGCTACATACTTGTTAAGAGTTCATTCAATATTGTACATCATAATCTATAACAAGATTATAACAAAGAAACGTTTTTTTTGTATGTTTATTAATGGATAAACTCAAAAACTACTAGAGCAGGGGCCAACTTGATTAGGCCCAAGATCTTCTGCTTACTAAAGAAACTCTGGCTCTTGGTCTAGTGGTTTAAGTAACGGACTGCTGTCACGAGGTCGCGGGTTCTATTCCTGTACGGGACAATCATTTGTGTGATATGGATCTATAATCGTCACACAAATGTTTGTACTGCGTCTAAGTGTTTTTTGCAGAAGATTTTATTTTCATATTACTCCTGGCTTTTACAGCACCTTGTGGGGAAATGGAGTGGTGACACTCGTATTTTTAATTCGTCACCACACGGAAAGCTTATTAGGACAAATATAATTGTGCTCAAACATCACGTTAAAATGTTGGATAGACATGAGTGTGGAGGAAGCCAAGGAAGTATGTTTGGTTCGTAGCAGATGGTGCTCTATAGTCCCTGCCTACCCGCATGGGAAAAAGGCGTGATTTTATGATGATATGATAATGATAATTGTGCTCTGGGAATAGTCCATTAATATATTTAAAGAAAGAAAGTTGATGATGAATATTTGTTGAAAGTTTCAGCTCTCTAGCTATCACCGTTCTAGAGATACAGTCTGGTGACAAAAAATTGACAGCGAAGTCTCAGTAATATTGTCCCGTTTCACCTTTTGGTGCGGAAATCTAAAAAAAAATATTAAGTTCCTGGAGTTTTCCGACAGATATAAATAAATATACAAATTCATATAAATAGGGGTTTGGGAGGGGGTGGAATTAAACCGCTTAATATCCTAGCACACGCTAAAATATTCACAAGTTACCACAAAATTCAATTTGTAGTCAAGAACGCAGTCCGAACAGAATGAAAACACTTCGGGAGTTGAAAAAATGGGGGGTTGAAGGGTAGAGGAATTAAATATGGGTGGGTTTTAGGTGGCAAGAAAAGTAGGAAGACGTCAGATGATTAATTATTAGTTTGTGTGTGTTTGAAGATAAAGGCATCGCTGTGTGTTCAATCAGGGGATGTGGGGTGAATGAGGGAACGAGAACACTATATAATTTTTAATTAGCGTTTATATTTATTAACTACATGTATGACTAGATGTATGAGTGTAAATGAAGGTATGTTTGGATCGTAACTAATCTACATTTAAATCGGTTTCGTAGTTCTGTCGTGAAAAACAAACAGAAAGAGTTACTTTCACAATTAATAAATAAATAATAAATAAATATTTATGGACATTTCACACAACGTCCTCTGGTCCCAAGCTAAGCTTATTATGCTTGTGTTATGGGTACCAGACCGACAGAATTATAACATTACTAGCTGTTTGCTCACAACATCGTATCAAATATAGAAAATAAAGCCAAACAAATTATCCAAAAAAGCCATCCTGCCTTGAACCACTCTACCTATTCAAAAATCGCATCAAAATCCGTTGTGTAGTTTTGAAGATAAAATCTCACATAGGGACATCGTATGTATGTCCCTATGTGAGAAAATATCTAATAAATTCTGATATTGAAATTGTGAAGTTTTCCTGAAGATTTAGATTAAATTAAAACTTTACCAACACATCACAGTATTTAATTCCATGCATTAGTTATGGCGTAAAACGCTTACAAACATACAGACAAAAATCCTATAAATCATTGTTTTAGATTCTATTACACAACAAAGACTAATTATTTTTTTCTATATCTTCTATGTACAGATATGGCCTTTTTAGATTTTTATTACCTATTTATGTAGATAAAATAAAATAAAAATAAATATTCATAGACTATTCACACAACGTCCTCTGGTCCCAAGCTAAGCTTATATGCTTGTGTTATTGGTACCAGAATACGGATAGAATACATAAACTACTTTTCTTTTGTAAATACATACTTATAATACATAGAAACACCCAGATGCAGTACAAACATTTGTATGACAATTATAAATATCACACAAATGATTGTCCCCAGCGGGAATCGAACCCTATAACCTATATATAAATTTATTATAGGTAGACAATGTAATCCAAAAGCTATGTTTTTCATTAATTTCTTAATATCTTTAAACTGAACGAAATATCTCTGGTCTTTGTTAACACTGCCAAAATAAACCCTTATAACCTTGAAGATATAAGCATTATTTAGTTGTGGTAGGTCAGGCACCGCCTCGCCCAATTCTACCCTTCGGCGCGCCCTTGATATTGAGTTCATAAAGGGCTTTGTCCCTATTCGAGGTCCTTCACCCTTCATACAATTTTTAGGATGTTATTTTGATGTATTTTATAACGATTGGTTGACTGCAGAGCCCTGTGTATTTATTGAAAAGGTTAAGGGTTTAAAACCCTTACAATGTAAATAAAATATCTGTCTGTCGCTCTTTAACGCTGAAACTACATAACTGATAATCATGGACGATGACAATGGTATAATTTTGAATATTCTTTAAAATTATACCATTGTCATCGTCCATGATTATCAGTTATGTAGTTTCAGCGTTAAAGAGCGACAAACAGATATTTTATTTACATTTACAATATTCAAAATTTTCTTGCGTTTTTCTAGTATTTGAATTACTTTCATTTTGTCTAAAAATACGGCTGATAATTAAAACCAATATAACCTTGTTCAAAAAACAAAACTTCGATATAAATGTTATTTAGCTATTTACCTAGTTTCGACAGGGTCGTTTTAATCTATATTTTAATCTAAAGTTTAATTAAGTTTTTACCTACATCTAACCGCTCTTCTCTATTTGCTGCCAGTTATAGAATAAGTACATGGATTTTTGCAATTGATTTATATACTATTACTGTTGATGCAATAACAACAAATACTAAAAACTGGAACACAATAAATATTTATTAAGTGTGGTCCTACACAACAGACGTTTTCAGTTTAACTTGATAATACTTTTAGATGACATTATTATGATATTATAAAGATGAATATTAATGATAATAATGGAACAAAACCTTACGTGAACGAATCCAATTCTTTAATCAATTCCAAATTAGGGTTCCCTACCAAAAGAGGTCACATCACTCGAGGTCTTGAAATCGAAAACCAGCCTCAAGTCTTTGTGAAGACTTGACATCAAGCTGAAATGCGACCTATTGCTGCTGCCACGAGTACCATATGCTTATATATAAACATTTTCAGTTTGTAAATCTATTTAAGTATTTACTTATGTTTTCTTTGTGTGTAAGTGTATTATATGTGTTGGTTTGACATTAAGATGATACCAAAATAGCTTCGTGCATTTTTCTACGTACGAATTTTTCATTGTTTCTTTAGATTGAATGGCTAGAGCTCTAATTTTTAAGTAGATGTTTTTTCAATATATGATCTAGGATCGCATAAACCCAGAAACGCGATTGAAAAAAGTTTTCTCGATAGAAAATCTTAGCGAAACAAACTCAAAATTTTTTTATTTTTTTTATTTGTCGGTCTATTATCGCGTATTAACTAATGAAATAACTTTAAAAACATAAGTAACTATTATATATAGAAACACGTAAATCAGAATTAAATTAAAATATATTTAGTAGATTTTGAGTAAATAGGAAAAGTATCCCTAATTCTTCATTTTCTGTGCCTACTGGCTGTGTTAATATGTACGTGTCGGCGATGATATACGATAATATTGATGTAGGCCCTTATGAGGATACCAAAACAGCTTCGTGCATTTTTCTATGTACGAAGTTTTCATTGTTTCTTTAGATTGAATGGCTAGAGCTCTAATTTTTAAGTATATGTTTTTTCAATATATGATCTAGTATCGCATAAACTCAGAAACGCGATTGAAAAAAGTTTTCACGATAGAAAATATTAGCGAAACAACCTCTCTAATTTATTATATTTTCATTTGTCGGTATATTATCGCGTATTAACTAATAAAAAAACTTTAAAAACATAAGTAACTATTATATATAGAAACACGTAAATCAGAATTAAAATATATTTAGTAGATTTTGAGTAAATAGGAAAAGTATCCCTAATTCTTCATTTTCTGTGCCTACTGGCTGTGATAATATGTACGTGTCGGCGATGATATACGATAATATTGATGTAGGCCCTTAATATTTTTATCTTTCTTTCTTTGAAAAGGTAAAACAAGACTATTAATGAAACTTTGATTGTCTGTCACCAAACGTTGAAATAATTTGGATTTATTTGGGGTTGGTATAACGGATATATTATATTAATAAAAGTGTAAAACCCTTTGTTTCTGTGAAATTTACTCTTATAATTTTGCGCTAACGTGCCAAAAGAAGTATAAAATTCTGAAACAGTTATTTTACTTTACGTAAGCGATTATTAAGTATTTAAATAACACCTTTTAGTTAAGCAGGTGGGTAAAACACATTGCTAACTATACTACAAGTATAATACATAGAACGGGACAGATATACGAATACATTATAACAATAAAAAGGCTATTTCAAGTAATGAAATATGGTACAATTTGTTTGAATGTTTAATTATAAATTTCAGTAACGTTTTTTGAATAAAACATATGGTTTATATTTTTAACTCTCACTCCCACTGCTGAGCACGGGCCTCCTCCACTTTTGGAAAGGCTTTTAGTCTACTGTGCCACGCTGACCTGGCGTGCTAGCATTGGTTTAGTTTTGAAATTTACGTCTCTCACAGTTGATATAAATGTTCTTCTTGGGGAAGAAATGGGGTGGTGACACTTGTATTCTTAATTCGACTCCGGATGATGATATTTTTAATAAAACAAAATCGGCCATAGTCATATTTTATTGCACCTGTACCTATAGGGTAAAGGTAGGTTACATTAGTAGTTTAAACTAAGAAGTAGCTACGCTAATTTAATTAAGTATTACGCAAAATTTCAGTTCAGTCTTTGCAAGTGGGAGAAAATCACTTTCAATAAATAAATTTGACGAGTTCAAAAACTAAAAAATAATAAAAAAAATTGGTCAAGTGCGAGTCGGACTCGCGCACGAAGGGTTCCGTACCATTATCTATGCAACATAAGGCAACGTTATTAGTATCGAGCAAGAAACGGTAAAAAAATATGTTTGTTGTATGGGAGCCCCCCTTAAATATTTATTTTATTTTATTTTTAGTATTTGAGATACAGCCTGGTAGACGGACGGACGGACGGACGGACAGCGAAGTCTCAGTAATAGGGTCCCGTTTTTACCCTTTGGGTACGGAACCCTAAAAAACACGGTTAAAGCTCCAAAATTTATGTTAAATTATTGCATTGTCATCGGTCCTTGTTAGGTGTGCAAAATTTCAGATCAATCCGACTACTGTAAGTGTGTGAAAATCACTTTCAAAGAATCCGTTACATAGATTAATACTTTGATAGATACCTACCGAACTAATATAAGCGTGTTAAAAAAATAAATATTCATGTACTTTTCACACAACGTCCTCTAGTCCCAAGCTAAGCTTATATGCTGGTGTTATGGGTACCAGAATACGGATATAATACATATTTTATACTGCTTTTCTTTTCTACATTCATAGGTACTTATAATAGATAGTAAACACTCAGACGCAGTACAAACATTTGTATGTCATTTATAAGAAAGATTCAAAGATTCAATTACATGGATACTACCGAAGCTAATAGCGTAAAAGCTAATAAAATGAGCAAATAAAAAATGTATGAAGGTCTATTTTCTATCGCTGTTTTTATGAAAATTCTCAAAAAAGTTAGGAGCTCTTAGTTCTCTTAAAAACACCTCGATTTAATTATTGATTCAATTAAAATACGTTTTATAGTTATATAACTAAAGAAGGACATATATACATACAGTCTGCATGCCATGAATCATTTCCATTTTCTCCTCAGACATAGTTCATTCCTTATAAAGATGGAGGCACACTAAAACCTTTTTATAAAAAAATAATTACGGTGATTTTAGACGATGTTCTCTGGTCTTAACTTAACTTAATTTAACGTTTGTGGTATTTTTGATTTAATATTCTCCGTGTGGTGACGGATTAAGAATACAAGTGTCACCACCCCATCTCCTCTCAAGGGTGCTGTAAAAGTCAGCTAAGGGGTATTGCATACAGATAACATCTTCTGTGAGAGACGGAAAACTCGAAAATAAACCCTGTGCCAACACGCCTGGTCAGCGCGGCCCAGTAGACCATAATCCTTCCCAAAGTGGAGAAGGCCCGTGCCCAACAGTGGGACGTAAATGGGCTGGAGAGAGAGAGAATTTTAATATTATGCATCAAAAGTTAGTAAAAAATAGTCTTATTCAAACTTATATTATAAGGCTAATACTAATATTATAAGGCTGAAGAGTTTGTTTCTTTATTTGTTTGAACGCGCTAATCTCGGCAACTACTGGTCCGATTTAAAAATTCTTTCAATATTGGTTAGTGCATTTGTCGAGGCTATGTAACATAACGCTGCGATCTATACGAGCAAAACCTTTGTGAAAAATGTTACAAAGACGGGTAAAGTTCTCTAAATTACACGCGTAAGGAGTCGCGGGCAACAGTTAGTCATAAATAAAGCTGTTTCTCAGGCAGTAACAGGTATATACGTCTAACGACGCTGTGCCGGCTCTGTTAATTTTTCAGCAGTGTCCCGGCACAAAACCGTATTTCTCGCCAAATTGATGACAGTCCTTCATATATCTAATACTTTTGTTCATTAATGCAAAAACAAAAGTACTATAGTACTTTTGTTTTTGCAGTAATGAAATGAAATAATGAAAAGTGCTTTTGAAAGAAAGAAAGAAATAAAATATTAATATTAAAAATAATTATCTTGCTTGATAGAACAATACAACTAAGCGAAAGCTAGGTGTATCCTCAACTTAAATCTTTCAGCCTCAACATTTTTGTCTTTTTCACGACTTCAATTTAAAATTTTATTTCCCCGTTTGACCTAAAGGGGAAGGTGGGAACAATTGGAAGGGAGATTCTCCCAGAAGACACTCATTATGACCAATTTCACTCGACTGTTTTTCTTACCATTGTACTGCTGATGGCCATTTTTAGGGTTCAGTACCAAATGGAAAACGGGACTAACACTTCGATGTCTATTCTTCCCACCATCCATCTGTTACTATGGCTGGTGACAACGGTCTCAGGAACTACTGTGGCTAGAAAGTTGAAAGTTTCACAGTTTATGTATATCAGTTGATACTATGAGTGGTGACGGATTAAGAATACAAATGTCACCACCCCATCTGCTTCCAATGATGCTGTAAAAGTCAGCTAACGGATATTGCACACAGATAACACCCTCTGCTAAAATAAACTACCGCCGCCTGGTCAGCGCCGTCTGGCCCGTTCCCAACAGTGGGACGTAAATGGGCTGAATGGGAGTTGATACTATAACAACAAAAACTCATCATGATCATTTTCTTGTCTTTATCCTATTGTTATGATAATAACGATACCGAACCGTTCGTGTGTGAGTCTAGAGTGTGCTTTACCGGTTTTTATCCTTTCTTTCAACTAAGACTTTTCACTTCAAAGTTTATTATTTTTACGTTTTTGTCCCACTCTCCCCTCTTAACAATTAAGCACTAAGAAATAGGTCGCAGTGCTTTGTTTTTGAGTATCTATTTAGTTTTGTTTCTGAAGGTAAAATTAGCAGCCATTGTTGTTATTGTTTTAGTAAAAGCGTTCAATTTAATTTTGCAATTTTTTTTGTAATATGTGTTTAAAAGTGAATTTTCTTACTGCAAATAAATCTGTACCTAATAGATTTAATAGTCACATACCTACACTTATAATCCTGACTAAAATTTGAATGTAGATAATTGTGTGTCCGTCACCCTTTCGCAGCAAAACTACTAAACGCAATTTGATATGACAAAGGACATAGATGCTGGCTACAGCTATACAGGTTGACTGATTGATATTTCAACAACAGTCAAAACAGCTAACGTTATGATGTAACTAACACACATAAAAAACATACAGACGAATTGAGAACTTCCTCTTTTTTTATAGTCGGTTAAAAATGAAAGTTTGCATGTTTCGCGTAAAACTATAGCTAGATGAGCACTAAGAAAGGGAATTTCGACATTTAAAAACTAAATATTAACTTAGATATTCAATAATAATTCATTAAACAAAAGATCCAAAACACTTACTTAATCTATAGCTCAAAAAATTCTAGAATGTTCTTTATAAGAACAACTACTCTTGTCTATGAGTTATACATACATAAATATGTACTGAATATGCATTACCATAAAACGTAGACAGACTTCATCTAAAAATTACCAAAAAAATTGACGAAGGGGTGAGTCCCCCTCACCCTGGCCAATTTAATGTGCACCGCTGTATTGATTCCCCGGCATTCTTTCACACAGGCGCGGAGAAACGAACCCCTACTCAAACTACCCTTACTTCCTACACCCTACCGACTTGGGATAAACTCCGATAACACTTTTTCGGTACACGATCACTGTGTAACATTTTTTGAAATATTCCAATGAAAAGAATAACAATAGAATTTGAATATGGAATATGGAATGATTATGTTTTTTTTTCGAATACAGCTTGTAAGCTTTCATTAATATATTATTAGGATAAAAAAATAAAAAAATTATCCCATTAATATTTTATATTACCTTCCTATTTTTGAAGTTTTAATTTTTTTGACGCGATATCGAAATTGGTTAAAGTAGGTACGTACACAAAGATAACACGAAGAATAAACAAAGAAGTAAGTATATTTTACGTGCACACAACATTAGTTTTCTTTTTTTTTTCAATTTCTAGGTATAAACTTAACTTAAATTGAATCCTAACATAATTTTTATTTAAAACTTTAACTTAATTTAATTTGTATTTAATTTCTAAAAAACTACAGCTATTTTAAAATTTTAAGAAAAACAAGTTTGACTAATGACCGTTAAAAAAAACATTTTTAAAAAGTTTAAACTTCCAATTTTAAACATGTTCTAAATACAAACAAAACCTCAATGTTCTACTGACGTATATTTAGAAGAGCGAAGCGAAGTTAGCAATGTCGCCAAATAAATCTATGCTGCGAACGCAACAGGTCTGAGTTGAGCAAACTATGAACACAGCCTACAAACATTTTATCTAGTTTCATTTTTACTTTTTTTTGGTAACTACTTGTGTATTGCCATTAGACTTTATTACAAAAATAAGTCGTTTTTATAATTATGTCGTTATTTATCAGCTTCGTTTCACGGTGTTGGTTTAATTTGAATAAGAGCTTGGCTTGTTCGGTCGGTAATAAAATGATTCTTGACTTCTGTGATCGTTGTGATGTGTTCCATTTCACTGAGTAAATAAGTACATTATGTATTTACAAAATAAGAGTAACTAGCTTTTCCTTAGTTTTTTATGTGGTCAGAATCATAAGGAGAGGAGGTTAACAACTATTTAGCATAATCTCCAGACTTATTAATAGTTTACGTTCGTTTAATTTAAATTTTGTGTGAACTGAAATAAATTTTGAACCCAAATCTTTTTATACTTACAACATATTCTACACACGGGAAATATCATGTTAATAAATTTTATCCATTTCATGTATTGTATACTAAAAACACGATTCTGAATATTCTCGTCACAAATAACCCAATCCATGTTGCAATAAAATAAATTGTAGATACAAATACGAAACGTTCAAATTCTAATAAAAATATATGAAAACCATAATCCTTTTAGTATGAATGCACTCACAGCAAACAACGGCCAAAAACTAGCGATCAACAAAAACAAAACTATTACGCAACAGGTAACAACTACATAGTCTAATACGTTACATACAAAATATCAACACAACTTGCAGTATGATAACATTGTTTTAGTACTGAAATCTGCACTGTTCTTTTGAAAACAGACAAAGAAATAGTTCTGTTTAACATTATACGATAATGGTCTAAATTAGGTAGAGGTACACTTATTAGTAAGAAACATGGCATACTTATATAAAAAAACTTTCACATTTTTCAAATTCGAACATTCATCACAGACTATTAAAGGTACAGTACGATATCGTCACATGTAGCAGTAAGAAAAGATTGATTTACTACGAAAAATAAACTGTTCTGTATAATATTCCATAGTTAAAATTTAAATTCAAACACCTGTTCCAAATTTAAATTTTAAGTTAAGGTTGCCAGATTTGAATTTAAAATTAGAACTTTCTAATAAAAATGTTTCTTTTTTGTTTTTGTTTTGCAAAGATATTGGAATTAGGTCATTGAAAGCAATTGTTTGCCAATTTAGTTTTATCAAGGTCTCTTACTACTTGATTTTCAATGTATGTTTCTAGATAATAATGTCATTTCAGGTTAGTGAAGCGGTCATAATTTTTTATTAAGCTCTTTTTAATGTCAGTTAACTCGTATAATGGCGTTGGCACAGGCGCGACCGAACTTCCCGCCTATTGAGTTTTCGCCTACAAAGGAAAGTTTTCAGGAAACGTACCGAGTTACCGGCACCACTCCGTTTTACATTTTAGTTCAACTTTAACGAAATGTCGAACGTACAGTATGTTCAATTAAAGTTTCACTACAATAATGTACAGTAATAGATCAGGGTATTATTCTTTTAATTTAAAAAAAGTTTTAAATAATTATAAAATCGGTAGATGCAGGTCACTAACGAAAACCGTTGCAAACTAATTAAAAACATCAATTCCCAGCGCTACGGTACGGGGGAATATTTCAAATGCACGCACACATCGACATAATCCACCCCCGTACACGCATACATTGAACCACACGTTCGGAAGACGCACACAACAGTTAAAAATAAGTCCCGGGCCATATCCGCGTGAGAGAATAGTCCCTTGACTGCTCCCGAACAAAACGTGGTAACGAATAATTTTTAGAACGACTTTTAACTTATAAAAGATAACTTGATAGATGATTGTCATAATATAGTTATAGGCAGCTATGGATTTGAATAATACAAAATACAGTAGCGATTAGCAGTAGCTTATTCATAAGCTTTTGTAACCAATAAAGAAAGTTATATCTACCTTTGCTAAAAAATCGTTCGGTTTCTGAGGATTTGCTAAATTAACTGACTCTATAACATTGAGGTTATGTTACATATGTTAAACAGAGCAAAGTCAGGTTCTGTACCTCAAAAATTGTTAAATGTTTTAGTTGTGTACAGCTTAAGCAACTAAACTAAATTAAACACCCCTGCTTACGGTTTAATATTTAAAAAATCAAGCTTTAGATAACTAGTTACCAGGTGCTTCATTTCAGCAGTTGCCCAGTTCTAGAAGCTATCCGCGGGGAGATGGGGATAGCGGTGCGTCTTAAGACCGAGCAGGACGGAGCTCAAACCGAGTTATCGTAAATTGATCTGAGCTAGGGTGGCGGGCGGTGCGGCCCCAAATTTGACAGCCATGGAAATTGGCGGGAAACATTATTCGTTGTCGATTCGATTTTTTTTAATTTTATTTTTTTATGTTTGGATGGAATATGAATTGGAATTGTAACTTTTTGCTAGTCTTATCTTTTTAGTTTGTTGTCATTAGGTGTGCTCTGTAGTTAAGTGTTGCCAAAATTTTAAACAATGAGAATCTTGTAGTTTTTGTAGGTACCTTCCCAAACAAATTTTGAGTAAATGATTGGTGATTTTGTTGTAAATGTAACTAAAAAGCTCATGATTATTGCTGATAGAATCTCTAGAAAAAAAAACATAAGGTATGATGAGGAAAATATGGATCTTACGTTGATATCAAAATTCACATCGAATATTTGAATTTCCAATCGCCTACGCGCACTTCGTTATGCGAAATTAGGAATTACAATTTATGTGAATCGAGAATCGGTGCATATCTCGTAACTGGGGCATGTAGGTCAGGGATGCAAAATGGAAATTTGCTATTTATTTGCAAACTTTATTATTATTTTCATAGCGCGATAGAATGTCCTCGATGCGAACAAACCATAGCAATGTAGATATAGGTTTATCAAATACCCCTTTGTGTCTTAGGCGATCCCAGTTTCACGTAGAAGCGATCTCCATATAAGTATGCACACACCAACATCTTAATAACAGAATCGGAACGCTTCGAGCGATTTTTAAAATAAGAATATCGTAACTGGCCACGGAGGGTCGCGGGGGAAGGGTGGTGGATTTCGGAAGAAGGTTCGCACCCCCTCAAGTTTTTAAAATAAGAAAATTTCGGTGGAGCGTGATATTTTTAAAATAAGAACCTCTTTCGTGGCATATTCCGTGGAGAGAGATTTTAAAATAAGAATAGTTTCGCGATGCCCCCCAGCCCCGGCCCCCTTCGTCTGGAGATTGAAATAAGAATTTGGGGGCCAGATTTGGGTGGTTCGGTTATATTCGGTGGGTGTCGGGTGTTCTTGATGAGGATCGGAGGTTTTTCGTAGAATTTCGTTAGCTCTTCTCGGGGCCGTTGACCGGCGGAGTCGATACTTCGATGAATGTTGTAGTAATTGGATAAAACTTAGTATTTTTATTTTGCTAGAGATGTTGTCTTTGATGTTGGAAGATAGCTTGGCTCGTTCAGGAAATAGGAGTTAATGAAATTTTAGTTTATGCAACGACCCGCTGAACTCTGTGTACTAATTGAATGAACTTTGATCACTGCCTACTATGAAGTAGGCATTTTGTGGGTAACCAATATTGGTTTAAATTTACTTGCATTTGCGTGCTTAAATCGTTCTACATAGATTATAGATGAGTATTGTCACAATAATGTTTACTTTGCTACTCTTTTGTTTATTTAAGATGATGTTGAATAGTTTCAAAAATAGAACAAACAGGAAACTTCAACCTATAATTTAAATTTTGATATTTCGAGATCCTTTTTGGTCTATACAAATTATTATCAAATAGTCTTGCATAGGTATTCGGATTAAGCACAATACACTTACAGTCAACTGTATTTTTAAATATAATTAAGATCCGCCAATCAAATATTAATGTAGTTTAGAAATAACAAAAATATCTGATAAATCGAACCTAAATAATGGCAACCCATAATGAAATTTTTTTTATGTATAAGCAACGATATTATTTTTTTTATAAACTTGTTTATTGTTTCAGGGTTGTCGCACATGTGCAATGGCGGAGTGTTCATACGCGCGTTGCCAGCAGGAACGACGCGCGATACGTAAGGAACTGCAGCGCTGGACTAAAAACATGGTCTACATATTGGGTGAGTCGGTTAACTATACTTTAACTAACATATAACCTATGTATGAAATATTGAAAACATTAACTTATCCAGCTTTCAGATGACTGTTGATTTTGTGGTGGAACCGTCTTACATCATCTGATTTAATTTCAAATTACCTTTTTTAAGAAAAATGTAAATATCATAGAATCCAGGAATTTATTATATCTATGGTGTATATTACAATAGTTAAATACGCTAGAATATGGGTGAAATATGAAATTCCAAGATATTTAAGAGCCAGCTAATGTTTTGCCACATTTAACGGTAAAATATGTAATCTTTTGGTAATAAATTATATTTATTATTATTATTATTTAGTCGCGATACCCATAACCTGGATGTTAAGATGCAGGTGTCGGCCTGACATAATGATCATTTAAAAAAATAAAACAAAACACGCTTGAAAATCCTTTTAAAATTATTACATTGTCTACAGTCCTTAATATGTGTCCAAAATTTCAGATCAATCCGACTACTGCAAGTGGGTGAAAATCACTTAGCTACAAAGATTCCGTTAAATAGATTAATACATTGATAGATACACTTATATAGCCGAATAGCGTGTTAAAATAAATCTGACAGTTGATATTTTAATAAACGTTTTAGTAAAATACTCATATATCAAACTCTAAACGCTTTTACAAAGTTAGTGCAGAAGGCTTCCTCTAAAAATACCTGTTACACGTTCACTTGTGTTTGTAGAGTGAAATTTTGTTCAGTTCTGAATGAATTTTGTTTGTTTGTTTACGCCATATTGCGATACTAGTTCAGTTTAGGATGTGCAAGTTTTGTGTGTGTAGAAGTTGTGAGTTTCAGACTGATATTAAATAGTTTTGTGCGGTCTAAATCGGACTAAAATTTATTTCGCTAATCGTGATATTATAGTTTATTTATTTAGTAAACTATTTAAAGTTTCACAGAGGTTTGTAAATACAAATTACTTTTAAACTAAGTATATATAGATAATAAATAATATTGAATTTAATTTTGTTGTATTTTAAGTTGGAAGCTTTTTGTATAGTTTAAGCACGAAAATCTTAAGTTTGTATTCTGGGTTCTACAAGGGTCTATAGTTATTGCGTGATAAATATAAATATGCGTGTGACATCCTTGATAAAATATTTAAATACGTGTTCGAATTTTGAATTTTTACTTTTATGATGGAAGCTTTTGGCATGTGTTCGAATTATGAATCATTATTATTTTTCATAAAAGTTTAAATTAATGTTCAAATTTGGAATGTTTAAGAAACTAAATAAAACCACATTCACAAACGTCAGATTCAAATTAAGATTTTTTCGTTCCTAATGACAGCCCTAATAGAATTATAGTGGAAAAAATGATAACCATAAGCGGGACTTGAACCCACGACCTCGGAATACCGTTCCGTTGCTCTCCCATCTGAGCTATCATAGCAACCTTCGGGCTTTGTGTGGGACTCCCGGACTATAGCTGCTGGACTACCCACTAAGCCCCAAGGTGTTCCTCATTGCCCTTAGCCAGGCCATGGTAGTCACTCAGGTATGACCATGACCTGGCCAGGACAAACAGTACATTAAACTGTATATTCTTAATCAATCAGTAAATAGATTTATATTTATGTAAATAAGACAATAATAGGCGATACAGTCGAAAAATAGCTGTATGTCGGGAAATTTCCAGAAGTTCTCTAAACAAATGTAAAATGTAGTTAGTGGTTATAATTCGACGCGTGGGAGATAAGACGAACAGTTCTTGTCTAATACTACACGTGGCTATAGCACAGACAGCGATGCAACGACCCATCTACATTGGTCGCATTAAACAAATGGTTATTGAAGAAATACCATATGTAAACAGTTGTCTTTTATTGTTCATGAGATACTGCCTGGTGACAGACGGATTGACAAACATACGGATGGTGGATGATGTCATCGTAATTTAATAGATTCCCATTAAGACATCTACATATTATGTAAGACTTTTTTTGCTGAACAGATTAAAAACAATCCCACCATACATTGTTAGGGCAGTGCATGTTCGTTTTTCCTGCGACTTTCCCAGCAATTATCATCATATTTCTGCAAATATGTACAAAATACTAATAAATTATTCCTCTAAATATTCCTTAAAAACTATTCCATCGATTGAAAATAATGCCTTAGAAATTCATTTGGGATTTCTGTTTTCCGCAAACGAACAAAACCTTCTTAAGTTTAAGATTTAATTTAGAATATTTTAATTAATACTTATCAAGACAAATAAATAAACTAAAAATATTAAATTATATTGATAACGCATGTGACCATTGTAGCGGAGTGCATCGGTCGGGTACAGCACGCATGCGCGCTGCCACTGCCTTTCTACCAAACACAACCTGTTGCAAGTGCTACGGCGTGCACTAATGCAACTTCTCTCCCGCAATCTGGAGCTAAATTTAATAAAAACCTTATCCATTTTAACGTTAATACATTAAACCTCTAAATAAACAAACTCCAAATTCAAATTCTACATTTGAAACAATAAAAACGAAACAATAAAACCGAAAATTCAAATTTAGAACGCTCATCTTGTAAAGTGCGTCGCGTCCTAAGACTTTGGCTAAGACGTTTTAGTGAAGTGCTATGTGAAATTGTTTGTGCTTAATTTAATCGTAGTGCTGTGCTTAGTAGATTGCCAGTTGCTTTTTATAATAAGGATTTTATAAGTGTATATTGTTCTATTTTTAAAAAGTTAATGTAAACTTAGAAGGTAACTTGTCAATTTTGAATAGAGAATTTCGGTACGGGTATAATTCGGTTGTGGAAAGTAATTGCAGCGGCTGACAGAAGTTTACTTGGCATTTGAAAACGTGAAGTTGGAATTCGCAAGCAACAAGTGTTCGCCTGATGCCTTTCCCGGTAAATGTGCCACTGTTAAGAGTTTGCATGCCCATTTCACCGGGATTATGTTACGTACGCCTGTCCTATGAATTCAGGATTTTCGTTTTTCCTATTTGTTTATTTGCCATTCGTGTTGATTCAACCGACACGCTTCGTCCGTGCTCGTTTATAGTTTTCGTTGAATTTATATTTACAATTCCTTTTTTAATTTCTATTTTTTGTGTAAGTGGGTGCGGCTTTCTTTTGTTTTAGACTTAGACGTCACGCGCCATCTTAGGTCGTCGACAAAAAAGTGTCATGGCGTCTATAATGGAATTTTTTCTTCCTGTTTCTAAAAAGCAGTTGCATAATTTGTTAATCAAATTTTACTTAAAAATTATGTTTTACCGTTAGTATATGTTTCTTTTGAACTTCTATTTTTGTAGATGGTGGTAACTGGAACTATGAGTTTAATAGAAATAAAGATTTGGCAAAAATTCACCATATGGATGGGAATAAAATAGTTTGTGCGTCACATTCAAATTGGGAAAAAATGCAAGAAGATGACTTGAATTTATACTTATCTGTTATTTATTCTTTCACTTCTAAAGGGAAGTATAATGGTTAAAAATCGCAGGTTCGATTCCCGCACGTGACAATGATAAGTGTGTTATTTCGTTCGTCTACTAAACATTTGTTATGTCAGGGAGTTTTCTCTTACAAGTAGGTATGTAATTACAAAAAATTATCATACAATATTTTATATATAACACAAGTACCTAAATAAGCTTATCAAAGGACCAGAGGAAGTTGTGTGAAATGTTCGTGAATATTTATTTATTAAATAACTAACTGATGCCCGCTACTCCGTACGCGTAGAATTTTAGATTTCCATATATTTTGTCCTGGACTTTCACGAATAATTCAAGACCAAAATCACAAAAATCGGCCCAGCCGTTCTCGAGATTTTGCGAGACTAACGAACAGCAATTGATTTTTATATATAAGACTAGCTGACCCGGCAAACGTTTTTTTGCCATACTAAAAAAAAAAGTTAGTAAAATAGATGTTGGAAGATTCTCAGACCTACTGAATATGTATGCAAAATTTGAGAAGAATCGGTCAAGCCGTTTCGGAGGAGTACGGTAACTAACATTGTGACACGTGAATTTTATATATATAAGAAGAAGAAGATTATGCATGCAAATGTAGTATAGATTTACTCTTATTAGAAGTTTATTGACTAATTCATTATATTTTATAAGTTCAATACTATTAAGGTAGAGTACCTACAGATTCCTTTGTAATTAATTAGTTTCGTTTGAAGATCAACTTTTCTTAGAAACTATATAAAGTATTCAGAAATAGAAAAATATTAGACGTTCCAATATGAAATGTTTTTGTAAAATTTTCCATTCCCAATAAGCAGTATGTACTGCTTTAAGCCTATTAATGTCCCACTGTTGGGCACGGGCCTATGAAGGGATATGGAGGAGGGATTATGGTCTACCGTGAGACACTGACCAGGCGTATTGGCAGAGTTCTTTTGAGTGTTAAGTCTTTCACTGACGATGAAACTATCAGTTTACTATTTGCTTAGAGTTGTGTTGCGCCGATCCTAAATAATTTGGGGTAAAGGTAGGAAGGAAACTGTTGGGCACGGGTCTCTTACAGGAGGGATTATGATCCACTGTGCCACGCTGACCAGGCGTATTGGTACAGGTTTTATTTTCGAGCTTTCCGTCTCTCACAGAGAATGATATCTGTGTACTACAATATTCCTTAGCTGGCTTTTACAGCACCCTTTTACGTTACATTGATACATAGATAGATACGAGCGAAGCTAATAATATCGTATTGCGTACCTTAAATAATTTGGGATAAGGACAGGACAAAGAAATTTTTCGTCTTTATTCTTCTAATAGCTGTTGCCCGCGACTTCGTACGCGTGTTATTTAGAAAATATTTACCTGATTTTGGAATGTTTTACTCTCTCTCCAGCCCATCTACGTCCCACTGTTGGGCAAGGGCCTCCTCCACTTTGGGAGGGATTATGGTCCACTGTATCGGGCTGAGTAGGCGTATTGGCACAGGGTTTATTTTCAAGTTTTCCGTCTCTCACAGAGGATGTTATCTGTTTGTAATATCCCTTAGCTGACTTTTACAGCACCCTTTGGAGGAGATGGGGTGGTGACACTTGTATTCTTAATCCGTCACCACACGGAAATTTTTTTTACTAACTGGCTCCTATTGGTCGCACCGTGATGTTATATAGCCTACAGCCTTCCTCGATAAATGTATCTACTGTCCAACACTAAAAGAATTTTTTTAATCAGGCCATGCTTTCTGCGATTAGCGCGCTCAAACAAACAAACTATACAGATTTATCAGTATAGGTAAAAAAAAATATTACATTTTTTAACGTTCTAATAATATTGGACACAATTGGGTTGTACATTGACATGTTACGGTTCACTTATTAAATTACGTGGGTTTTGGCTGTACGCGACAGACAGACGGGATGACAACTTGACATTTTATTTTGATAAGCTATTACGTCATATTTTTGTAAATAACAGATTTTTTTGTTTAAGAACAATTTAACATCTTGACTAATATATTAAGACTGGAAACAGTGCTAAAACTCTGCTTTAAAAATACTAAGCTTCAGCGTCAGCGCTGACCGTTAGTCGGTATGCCGACTAACGGTCAGCGCTGATAGAAAGACTGTACAAAGACTTTCATATATACATCTATGAGCTGTATATATGAAAGTCTTTGAATGCTACCTACGCTGACGATACGCGCTTGATTTTCGACGGACCGTCAGCGCTGACGGTCTAAAGAGGAAACTTAGAATTGGTACCATTGTTAGAGTTTCATACAAAAAGGTAAACCGGGACACTATTACTGAGACTTGGCTATTTGTCCGTATGTCACCAGGGGGCCAAGTCTGCTAATTCTGCTAATACAATCATATTACAATGTTGTTATAATGGTCAGTCACTGACTGGTGACAGTGGCTGACCATTATAACAACATTGTCATAATGACACCATAATGGTTTATGTAAAAAGTAATAGTAGACTACCTTTGATAAAATTCCGCCATTATGGCACCATTATGGTATCATAATGACACCAAACTTGATTTTTTGTCACAGATTATGCCACTATGGCGCCATAATGGTGCCATTGAGCTGTCATTGTGACAACATTGTATTAGCAGACTTGCGGCCCTGGCTGTATCTCTAACGAGTTGAAAGTTTCACAGTTTATGTATATCAGTTGATGCTATAACAACAAAATACTCTTTATCATCATTCTCCTGCCCTCGTCCTATTACTACTGATATCGTGTAGGTATCTAGACTAATATTATAAAGCTGAAGAGTTTGTTTGTTTGTTCGAACGTGCTAATCTCAGGAACTACTGGTTCGATTTGAAAAATTCTTTCAGTGTTGGATAGTACATTTATTGAGGAAGGCTATAGACTCCATAAAATCCCTCTGCGACTACTAGGAGCGAAGCATCAGTAAAAAATGTTGTTAATACTGGGAAAATATTCTAAAATCTATGCGTACGACGTCGCGGGCCACTGCTAGTTGATCATAATAACGGTACGAAACACATCGTTTACGAGTTTCTTTATTTTTTAACCCTCTCTCTCCAGCCCATTTACGCCCCAATGTTGGGCACGGGCCTCCTCCACTTTGGAAGGGTTTATGATCTACTGTGCCGTACTGACCAGGCGTATTGCCACAGGGTTTATTTTCGAGTTTTCCGTCTCTCACAGAGAATGTTATCTGTGTGCAATATCCCTTAGCTGACTTTTACTGCACCCTTGGGAGGAGATGGGGTGGTGGCACTTGTATTCTTAATCCGTCTCCACACAGAATTTACAGATTTTTTAACTAAGCGAATTATCATATTGTTAACCACAGTAGTAACAGCGCAAGTATAACGCTGAGTTTCGGACCAGAGGACGGTCACTTCCGATAATGTTTATTTAAATAAATATTAATTATTTATATTTTGTCAAATTTAACGGGCTTTGTGGTCTAGTGGTTCATGTAACGGACTGCCGATCAAGAGGTCGCGGGTTCGATTCCCGCATGGTGCAATTATTTGTGTCATATTTATGAATGTCATACAAATGTTTGTACTGCGTCTGGGTGTTTAGTATGTATTATAAGTATGTATTTACTAAAGAAAAGTAGTTTAAGTAGTATATCCGTATCTGGTAGCCATAATACAAGCATAGAAATGTAGCTTACTTTGGGACCAGAGGACGTTGTGTGAAATGTCCATGAATATTTATTTATTTTAAGTCTAAATAACTATTATATAGTCTTACCAATGATAATAGAAAAAAATACAATTATTTGTATTTTTGTAATATAGGTACCCCGTTGATATATAAATATTTATGTCATGAACCCATTGTCAAACCCCTTATGAACACAATAGTGACATAATTCATTCAGTATTATACTTGAAATAAATAAACTTCCGGAATAGTTATCTCTAGTTGCTAATCGTCATCATAACATCACGCCTTTTTCCCATATGTGTAGGCAGAGACTATACAGCGACATCTGTTACGATTTAAACATACCTCCTAGGCTTCATCCACACTCATACATACTGTTTTCAAGTGCTATGTATTTGAATAATGCATAAGTAACTCTGCCTATCGCTCTTTCACACTGAAGCTACTAAACTGAAGTGTATGTTTAGTAGGAAGTATTCGCGTAAAAAAATATTTGGTACATAGATAATCTAACTTCCCCAAAAGATGGATTTCACAAATTCATATTTTAACTATCAGTAGAAAGCAATTACTAATGGTGGGGCTTACAAAGTCTACTAAAGTTAATGGAATTCATCATCATCCTCCTGCCCTTATCCCATTATTTGGGGTCGGCGCACCATGTCTTTTTCTTCCATAGTCTTCTATCAGCCGTCATCTCTGTGTCAACTCCTCTTTCTTTTATGTCCTCTTTCACACAGTCCATCCATCTTTTCTCAGGTCTTCCTCTAGACTTTTTTCCTTCCACATTTATAATCAGAACTCTCCTAACGATATTACTTTCGTCTCATGACATGCTTTCTCTTCTTCTTCTCCAGCCCATTTACGTCCCCCTGTTGGGCATGGCCCTCCTCCACTTTGGGAGGGATTATGGTCTACTGTGCCGCGCTGAACAAGCGCACAGGGTTTCTTATCGAGTTATCCGTCTCTCACAGAAAATGTCATCTGTGTGCAATATCCCTTAGCTGACTTTTACAGCACCCTTGGGAAGAGATAGGGTGGTGACACTTGTGTTCTTAATCCGTCACCACACGGACAGGATATATTATATATATGCCAGGGTTAAAGATAGATAATTCCATTATCTATCTTTTGATCCAAATCCTTAAATTTAATCTACAGTAGGTATACAAAGTAGAAACTCTACCTATTAATATATTACTTTACATAACACTAGCCGCTGCCCGCAACTGCGTTCGCGTGGAATTTAGAAACTAAAACTTAACAAATTATACAAAAAACCCGTCCTCTTGAACTACTCTATAAAATAAAATGAATATCCGTTGCGTATTTTTGAAGATATAAGCTCACATAGGAACATACATACAAAAATATAACATTGTTTTATAAATAGTAAAGATGACAAAAATATCAATGTTGCCAGCTAAAAGTACTTCCTCCCTTCCTCTCAGACCCATTAACGGCCACTGCTGGGCGGTGGGCTCCACTATGGGAAGGACTATGGTCTACTGTGCCGCACAGGGTTTAGTTTCGAGTTTTCACTCTCTCACAGTAGACGTTATCTGCATATATTGGTACCGATTCTACGTGCACAACTTAACTGAACTTAACTAAATAATGAAAATTGATAGTGTCTGTAACACAATTCGGTAATGTTTAATTTAATTTAATTTAATTAAGGACCGCCATTGGTTACATAATGTTACCAAAAAAAGTCTGTACAATATAGACTAACGATTTTAATTAACAAAAATGTAATGAAATGAAATAATTTATTTGGAGAATATGGGTTTATAATATAATAAGGTGGTCAGGTTACTGTTACGGTAGTGCCACACTCAACCGTTTCCGGTATGCAAAAAAAAAATCGATCAATGAGCTTACTAGCTTAGTCAAAATAGTTAGTAATAAAACTGTCACACTAAATATAATATATTATGTCAGGTTAATATGCTATCCTATCCTATGCTATTCTATCATTGAACGATTTTTTTTTGTATGTCATGACAATAAAAATCTGTCAATTTAACATTTCATCACTTTGGAATTCATTTAGAGTATAATAACATTTAGATCATAACATCATGTGGAGGCTTTTTTTGAAATGAGCATAAGAAATAGCCAATTAATCAAAATACGCCATTGTTGTTTTCATTTTTTAGTAAAGTTAAGTTTAATTGTACCTACACATAGAATTGGTACCAATGTCCCTTAGCTGGCTCTTACAGCAATCTGGGAAAGAAATGGGGTGGTGACACCTGTATTCTTAATCCGTCACCACACGGTCCAATAGTGTAAAGTACTTAACTTTTAAAAATTTGTTTAGTTTAAAAACTAAAAAACACGCTTGAAAATCTTGGATATTTTTTTTATTACAATATTGTTATCGATCTTTAATATGGTGAGAAAAATGTCAGATCAATAATTCGACTACTACAAGTGGGCGAAAATTATATTTGAAGATTCCTTTACATATAATAAATAAAATAAGATGCAAACGAAGCATAACCACGATATTAATGTATAAGGTATATAATGAAAATGTATATGTAGTCTATCTTTATGGTCAATGTAAAATTAAAATCGAATGTGGGTAAAGCCTGTAATAACTGATTGTAGAAGACACATTACAGCTCAGTCTCAACTGTCACCATGGTGACTGCAAAGTCTCCGAAGCGTCGGGCCAAAATTTAAAACAAATATACGCGTCTAAATCCGTAAAAAGTAGTTTTTATTTAAAAGAATGAGTCGCGCAAGTGTTAGAAAATAATATCTACAATTCCTAAAAATATTAAATTCCGCAGCTGGTTAATTAACCGTCATTAATTATAAAACAAAATACATTAACAAAGTCTGTTAAATATGAATACGGCAATGGAAACAATATCTTATCAAAATATTTCTAATCACCAATTCACTTGACTTGCCAGAAAACTATTATAAATGAAATTTCACAAAGCATTATACACCTCACAAACAAAATTAAACCCTATTTATATGTTGATAACAACAAAATTCATGAATATACAGCATAACTAATTTTTTGATGCTACGTTCATCATGGTAACAGCGCCATCTCTACAAATTCCAACAAAATTTTTCACTGAACCATTTTCTTACAAGAACCTACACACACTAATGCATTCTCTATGCAACAGACGCACACAATAGCACAGCTCTATACAATCGAACGAACCCACACTCCCAAGAAAAAAACGATAAAAAAGTGCACACAAATACAACTTTTCATCTACACCCAAACTAGACAAAACTGTTCGATATTTTAAAAATTATATTTTTTTTCTGTTATACTTTTTTATTTATTTTTTAAAATTATAACTTATTTTAAACTTGTTTCATATTATTTCAAAGAGATGATAAGCAATGTTTAACTGAAATGCACAAGGTTCATACAAGCGCTTGCACTCACACATAGAGCGTACGGACGATAATGCACTCGGTCTGTGTAGGGGTGAAGTGTAGATCGACCGAACATTCTTGAGTTGAATTCTGCTTCTGAATGGAAGCAAACGTTTTGCAGCTGTGCAATGTTCAATCAGTTGTGAAGTGATGACGTACATTAAAAGTTAAACTGCTTCAACGGTCATTAAGCGTTATATAATTAAAATGTGCAAAATTATTTATGCTTAAATTTGATTTTCAAAGAAAGGAACTATAAAAATAAGAAACGGAAAAGAAAGCCTTTAGTTGTAAAGGTCTATGGCATACTAATTACGCTTTTAGATTGTATACAGAGCTCCTTTTTGTACGAGACACTAACATTACTAACATAATTCCGTTATTTTATAGTGATAGAATTATTTTGGTATTATTGTTATCTTTACAACGTTATTTCTTTGTAATTATACCAAGGAATCGTAACAGTTGTATTTTCTCGTAAAGTATCAAGATGATTAAAGCGCATCACTTGGTCGCAGTAAATACAAGGTAATGGCTAAGTACGCACGCCGTCTAGTACGGTGTGCGCGTTCAGTGCAGTCCCGCCTTTGCACAATCCGTGGAGCGTCGCATTTCCGTTCCCGGCATACTACAGGACCACAACACGCGACATAACCGCTAAAAACCTCCCAAATATATAAACAACCGAAATTTTAAAAAAGAAATATTTTGACCACAGTCTATATTTTATAATAAAAAAAAATTATATTCATATCATTCGCGTAGTGGAAATTAAGAAAAAAATATTTTGGGATTTAGTGAGTTTTTCCGAATTTTTTCGTCGTTACGTGCGGTTATCAGCGCTGCGATGCGATACACATATCAAATGGAAACTTAGGACCCCGAACTATATTTTTTATTTACTATTAAATAACTAGTAAAAAGAATATTTTTGTGTATTGTGACGTTCGTGATGTGTTTTAATATAATATGCTGTGACAGTGTCGTTGCTGTGAAATACGGTTGATTGGATTTGTGAATTTATGACAAGGTGACGGCGTTTTGTTATTGCAACTTTTTTCTTTTTTTTACAAAAATTACTACCCAAGTGTCAAACTGGACGGAAGAGGAACCGGCCACCTCTGACGTATGTAAGTACTAAAGTGTTCCAAATTTAAAAATAAAGAACTTTAAAAAATTCAAAGTCAATAATGTGTGCCCATAATCTTACGTTCTCCTTGACTTAACTACGCATGTGTGCGTGAGATGCATATGTAATACACGTAACGGTGTATGTGTGCGTAGGGTTCACGCACATTTTTTTGTGTTTTCTTACTCACCCCCCCTACTATCGCCCCACCTATACTCGTTATCGTTTATCTGTCCCACTCTTTTTCTATAACTACGTCGTTTTACATGGCAACGGTATGCGCGTGTGTGTACCACGTGTATGTGTGCGTTAATAAATTGCAACCTATATTTTGATCGAAGGCCAATGACGGCAATAGAAACAACGATTCTGTTTACAAAATTCATTTTGTAATATAGTTATAAATCATTTTAAAACGAATCAAACCAAAGTTCCAAATTCAAATTTGGAACTTCAAACTTTTTTTGGAGGTTTACTTAGTCAGTGAAAAAACTAAATTTAAATATCGAATTTTATATTTTTAAAATTCTTATTATTAATTTTAATTGAAAAAAAGTAGTAAGTAATTACCAAATAGTATTTATTAATCGTAAATTGCCAGAATTATCAGTGCTACGAACCTCTACGCAGAATCGTAGGCTAAAATAAAGCCGTCGGAACTTTAAAGACGCTCTTATTTTTTTAAATGATTTTTCATTTTTTTTACTATTTAATAATAAGACAAATTGCGTAACTATTACATATTACTTTTAATACTTGCATAATTTACATTAATTAATTACTATTATTGAATTATTAGATTTAATTTGTTTTAGAACATTTTGCAACAAGTTGTGTTTCCTTTTTATTCCACATTTATAAGCTTTGTTCATTTCTATCGACCAATTAATTTACGTATCTATGCAATGGAATCTTTAAAAGTGATTCACAACTAGTAGAATAGCAATAGTAGAATAAAAAAGAAATTAGAAAAAATATATTTTCAAAGCTTATCTAAAATTTTTGATAATTTTAGAAAATATCCAAGATTTTTAAGCGTGATTAGTTTTTAAGCTAATGAAGTTTTTAAACTGTTATTTGTGGGTATTTCATACGCATTAAATATGATATAAGTAGGTACACTTTCAATCGTAACACAAAAATATATGTAGGTCATTACTTATCAATATGTATTGAAATAAAATTAAATATAAAAATGCATCCAGCATTTTAAAGAGATAGTGTAACGCAGTGTACAGGTACATACATACAAATAAATTTATAGTAGGTATGTCGGTTTGACTCGTGTTAATATTCGGGCAGTAACTATAACGTACATACATATAATAACGCGCCTAGGCTATACCGTGATGATATATTATTATACCCTATATGTTATTCAGATTCCATTAAAATCTATTCCGCAGTTTTCTCGTGAAAGACAAACAATCATTCTTACATCCATTCATTCATACACACTTTCACGTTTATAATAAGTTGTGATTAGTAGGATAAATGTACCTACGTAACAGAATCCTTGAAAGTGATTTTCACCCACTTGCAATAGTCTGATAATATAAAAGATAAAGCAACAATTACAAACCCAGTATTTAATTTTTAATGTAGAGTAGAGAACGACATTACGTTAAGTACTCTGTGCGTTAAAATCGCAATTCAACAAATAGAATATTTCTAATTTCAAAATCTTGATTCAAAAAGTTCAAGTTCGCGCCCTTCAATTGGCAGCACTGAGTCCTTGCGCATGCGCTTTGCCAAGGCGATATGCGCGAGCGACTGTCAATGCTACTACAGAACGTAACTAGTTGATCTGGCCGCCATATTGGATCGTTTGAAGGCTACGCATGCCTGATGTCTTAGTATAACTATGTTATGTTACAAGATGGTGTAACTTTACGCTGTCAACAGAAATTAGAGAATTAACATCTGCTACTTAGTTTACTAAGGGTTTTAGGTTTTCATTACTTTTAACTGAAACTAGATTAATTTATGGTTATATTTAAACAATATTTAGGATAAAAAGATATACCTCTCATATCAGAAGTACTCAATTTGTCTGTATATTTTTATTTTTGTTTGTTACCCCCTATCTTTTAAGGGTTAAGGGATTTAAATGATGCTTTTTTATTTGTAAGCTGGTGGTTCCCGTGTGGTGCCATTGGCACCAGGTCAGGATGTGATGGATATCTCCTAAGAAATCGAGGAAAATTCTCAAATTTTAAAGCATGTGCCCAATTTTTAAAGTCGGATCAACTTTTTTTTTTTAAATACCCAATTTTTAAATCAGTTTTTAAACTACATATATTATACAAACTAAAGTGATTAATAAAGTTAATATAAGTCCAAATATCTATTATATAGATTTTAAACTTAAATATTTTAACATTGACAGTTAAGTACTAAGCAGTATTACATAAAACTAAATGTAGGTCTTGATCGTGGCTGAGCTAAGGTGCGCCCGTGCTGCGGCCAAGGCGAAAGTCGCGCTATCTATGCCAAGTTTAAGTTATAGACTTTTTATAGATGGCGCTTACATTTACATCGTCTAAACAATAATTGGTGGCTGTACGTGTGAGAATACAAGTGTCACCACACCATCTCCTCCCAAGGGTGCTGTTAAAGGCAGCTAAGGGATATTGCACACAGATAACATCCACTGTGAGAGACGAAAACCTTGAAAATAAACCCTGTGCCAACACGCCTGGTCTGCGCGGCACAGTAGCCCATAATCCCTCCAAAGTGGAGGCGGCCCGTGTCCAACAGTGGCACGTATACGGGCTGGCGAGGAGGAGAGGAAACAATATTTGGGCACTGTAAAAGACAGCTAAGGGATTCTACAGAAACATCTTCTGGTAAAGATGGAAAACTTGAAACTAAAGCTACCCCAACACGCCATGTCATAGTGGCATAGTAAACCAAATACTATTCTAATGTGGAGTAAGCCCGTGCTTAGCAGTAGGGACATTATGGGCTTAAAAATTTATTAAAAAGTATGCAGGCAATGATTTATTTATTTTGTACTTTGTAAATCATAATTTCCTAACACTTTTGAATGCAGTTATCTCATGAACTCTGATGAGAGAGTGAGAGACTAAAATATCACCAGACCAGAAACCATAATATAAAGTATGTAACAAAAGTGGTATACACGCACACATTCACTCTGAAGTTAGTTCCAAACGTAATACAAAGAATAAATACAGAAACAAGTACAAACTGTTATGTGCGTGCATAATACTACACATTTGTAACTTTGTGTAACTATAAAATATGTGAAAACAACAAAAAAGGATTCAAATCAAAAAAGAAAAAAATACATTTTATTTCTAAATGTCGCGCGTCGTCGGCCTAAAATTTAAAACAAATATAGGTAGGCATCAAAATCCGTAAATGTAATTTTGATTGCATAATTTTTATTTTAATATTCCGTTAACCTATTATGAAATAGATCTATTTATATTATTAACTTTTAAAAAGCCCTTAAATTATTATTATACTCTCTGTAGATACTAAAACATTATCTAACGCTATACCTACACAAAACGCTCAATGTCATAAACAGGTCTAACGGCCGCCATTTTGAATAAGTTCCCGCCTAACACTCAGATATTTTATTAGATAGTCGCCTGCGCACCGACTAGTTATTAGTAATCTAAATGGCGTTTATATTACGATGTGATGATAATACAATCAAGATATTTATTTGAAATAATATAACAAACAGTAATAGTACCCTTAAAGGAAATATATTATGTATATTATAATTCTGAATAGTAGAGCTTAAAGTTTATGCTCTTATAGTATTTTCTAGCATTTTCAGACATTTTTTCAATATTAGCACAGGCTAATATTGAAAAAATGTCTGAAAATGCTAGAAAAAAGTTTACTCAAATTTTATTTTCAAAATATTATTAACGGTAACTACTTACTCTACTTAGACTTGTATAATCATAAAAAGAAATTTGAAAGAAACTGTTCTAAAAAATATTTAAAAACATCTTTTTTATTAGGTAATAGAAATTTGACCATGACTTTATTTGTGACGATGTATGTGCGTCAATGCAATGCATAGTCTACAAATTATTGTCAATAAAACATATTTATTACACTAGTAATGCTAATTTGAGTGTTATTTTTAGTAACTTTCGTGATTAAAAATAATAAAAATTCTAATGACGCATTTCCTTCTTAATAAATTTAAAGAGAAGGGGTATAAAAACACAAAACATCTAGTAATGGCAGAAACAAATAAAACGGAGTAAGTACCTACTTAAATTAAAAAAAAACTTAACTTTTTAATGTTGGTATTAATTTCAAATTATGTAACAAGTTTTATACAACCTAATATTAATATTCTATTTTTAAACTCTGAATTGAATAAAAGTAGGCATTTTAAATGAATTAAACAATTACACAAATATCCAAGTAAGTTTCAAAATGACAGTGAAACCCCAAAAACTGTGATGTAATTAAGACTTATGAAACATCTGTTGGCAAAACAATGAGTTGCCCAGACGTAATGAAATGAACCAGATGAAAAAAAAATGCTTTCACCGCCGGAGTGTCGGCTGAATGACCTCCATTTTTGATTTTGTTTTTTTTGTAAACGTCTCCTTCCTCATGTCTGGGCTGTATGTTGTTTTCTAAAATATAAATTGAACGTAGATTTCAATTTCAGTTTTCGAACAATCCAGAAATGTAACTGAACAAATTATTAAAAAAATTGTTACACATAGACCTCGTAAATTTAGTTATTAAAAAAAAGTCAACTGACTTCATGTGCGTTTGAAATTTGAGGGTTTTCCTCGATTTCTCGGGAGATAACCGTCAGATCCTGACCTGGTTCCAATGGGACCAAAAGCGAAGCACTAGCTTTCAAATAAAAAAAATACCTAATCATAAAATGGCTTCGCCCAGTTATAAGTTATGAGGTACCCAACATAAAAAGAAACAAACAGACGAATTGAGAAACTCCTCCTTTTTTGAAGTCGGTTAAAACGGCATAATTTGCAATACACGGGTTAGATTCATAGCTCGTAAAAAAGGCGAACATGTTACGAATATGGTTTTAATTATAATTATTCCTTAAACAATTGTAACAATAACCACTGTCAAACTTTAAGCTTAAATTTCATGTTACAACAACTGTGGTTTTAACAGAAAGGGTTATATTAAGCACAAGAAAGGAACAGCTTTCGTTTTCAATATAAATGTGTGTCCTTGTTCCCATTTCGTTTTATTTTGGACAAACGAACCCCCTTCCTGGCGGCGTCTGGCGTTCACAATGTTTATGAGTTTTTGTATTGTACCGCGAAATTATTTATGTACTGTACTGATGTAAGTTGCTTAAGTTATTTAAGTTTTTATTTTAAGTAGATGTAGCACAGACTAAATAAGTGTTAAAGTCTGAATACATTCATTTTTTTGTTTTATTATTATTTCATGTACTTAACTGTAGTGACGGAAACTACACTAAACTTAACTAAAATTGTACCTTGGTGTATTTTAGTTTAGTGATAAAATATACACTTCTCTCTCTCTTTCTCCAGCCTATTAATGTTCTCTGGGCACAGGCTTCCTCTACTTTGTGAGGTGCTATGGTCTACTGTGAGGTTCTATGGTCTACTGTGCCGCACTGACCAGGCGTGTTGCCTCACCGCTTAGTTTCGAGTTATATTTCTCTCACATTAGACGTTAACCGCTAATATTTTCTCTTAGCTGGCTTTACAACACCCTGGGAAAGAAATGGGGTAGTGACACTTGTATTCTTTGTCTGTCACCACATGGATTTTAAATCTGTAATCTAATTAAAAAGTAATTAAAAATTTTACAGTTTTAGTGTACAATAGAATATTTTCAAAAATAGAATGGCAACATCTTAAAAAGGAGGACAAGCATGACCGCAGTCATTATTAAAAACAAGGACATGACATGGTGGCTAACAAAATTTTCAGAGCTCTAGACTCTACATACATAATGCCTTCAAATTGAGTAGACACCTATAGATTTCAAGTGAATATACTCTTTCAATGATTCCATATTTATTAGTTACCTTTCACTTAAGCTGACAACATTCAAATAATAACATTATTTGAAAATGGAACGTAACCATGGAGTCCTTCATTTCGCTTAAGCGCGAACACCTGATTCGTTCAGCCTAGTGTCCGCAACCTAGATATTTGTTTAGACTTAATAGTTTAGATAATATTTAATTGCGGTAATATATAACTAGTTAGCCTTGTACTAAGTATAAACTTGAACATTTGAACGGTTTTAAGAGAATTGTATGATGGATGTGTTTTATTCGCAACATAGTTTGTAGTTATTGATTAGATAATTATTGTCTATACTAATAATATAAAGCTGAAAAGTTTGATTGAACGCGCTAATCTTAGGAACTACTGTTGCGGACAACAGCTAGTTGCATACGTACAAAGTTAAATAAGTACAAAAGATTTTACTTAAGTTTTTTAGACTTTTTGTACTTCCTCTAGGCAGTATAGGCACTCTGACATTACACTAATACACCATTTTTTCTGGACTAGACGTCTTAGTGCTGCCATCTAGCCTATGGCCCGTCATTTCTATAAACGGTCATAGCAGTCAAACAATCGAAAGACTAAATATATTTGCCCAATTACCTACTAAGAAATAAAAAATTGGTCAAGTGCGAGTCGGACTCGCGCACGAAGGGTTCCGTACCATTATCTATGCAACATAAGGCAACGTTATTAGTATCGAGCAAGAAACGGTAAAAAAATCATGTTTGTTGTATGGGAGCCCCTCTTAAATATTTATTTTATTTTTAGTATTTGTTGTTATAGCGGCAATAGAAATACATCATCTGTGAAAATTTCAACTCTCTAGCTATCACCGTTCTTGAGATACAGCCTGGTAACTGACGGACGGACGGACAGCGAAGTCTCAGTAATAGGGTCCCGTTTTTACCCTTTGGGTACGGAACCCTAAAAACGTTGATTATATATACTACATAGAAATCATGAAATTATAAACATACTATGTGTGTTTGGAGTTGTGGGGTGTTTCTGTGTATTATTTATAAGTATGTATTTACAAATGAAAAATAGTATATCCGCACTCTGGTACCGATAACACAAGCATATAAGCTTAGCTTGGGACCAGAGGATGTTGTGTGAAATGTCCATGAATATTTATTTATTTATTTTTAGAATCGAAACTTCTCAAGCTTATTAGCAATTCGTACACATGCTTAATTGTTTATACATGGTAATAAAATATAAACAGGCATGTTTGTATGTTTGTAAACATATTAAAAACTACTGTTTACTATTGAGTAATTGGTATTTTGTAACAAAATTAAACAATATCAATGTTTGACAAAATATTTTTGTTTGTTAAATTTCCTACTCATGTGATGGATACAAATGAGCATCTAGACAAAGTCATTATTTTTATATATATGTATATCATGAGCTTACATCTTCAAAAGTATGCAACGGATTTTTATACTATTTTTATTTAAATGTTAGAGACGTTCAAGAGTATGGTTTTATTTAATTTGTTTAGGTTTTGTTTGAAAAGAGGAGGCCTGTGCCCAACAGTGGGACGTAAATGGGCTGGAGAAGAAGAAGAAGAAGGTTTTGTTACTGAATTCCTTGCGAGCCACAGCTACTAAATAAATAAAACATAATACTAAACACTGGCCAGAAATAAATAAACACATAGAAAAATAATCTCATATCAGCGTCCATGTGATACAGTCTGATGACAGACAGAAGAATTGACAGCGAAGTCTTAAAAATAAGGTTCTATTTCACCATTCGCTTACAAAACCCTAAAAATCTATCAAAAGTCACGTAAAATATCGGTGCTAAAATTGTCTATGGTTATGAGTTTATGAGCTTTTGCCATAATATTTTTTATTTACACCTTAGGTTTCTAAATTGATTAATGCTTTACAAGAAAATAAACTATAATACTTAATACGGATAAATATACATATTTGGATATAAATTAAAACAAGATGGTGACCTACACAGATCTATTTATCGCAAAATATAATTGTGAGCAAAAAGTGAAGCACCTCATCCGTCTACATCTATAAATGAAAACAAAAAACAAGGCTCTCTGGTAAAAAGCGCCTTAGCCTGTTTCTATGGTACACCTACTTATTTGTTGCCTTTACCTTATTTTCTCTATTGTGTTCGAATTTTAAAATTAATACGTATTGGAACCGAACTTCTTTTTTTTTCTTAAATTTTAACTGCACCAGTTACCAAAAAGAAAATAGTCACGTAGACTATTTTCTTTTTGAAGATCAAATCTAAGTCTTTTGGCTTACCAAAAGACTTAGATTAGATCTTTTTACATTAATACAAATTACTCCCATCATACTTATATGATGGGAGTAATTTGTATTAATGCTCATCACGGGCTATAAAACAATCACAAAAAGCCGACACCAGTAGACGCTGTTTTTGGGCAATATGTAAAACTTTTAATTTAATTTTATTTAAGTGTACTAATATGGATTGTTATTGTTATATATCATAACTTTACGATTGAGACTTAAAAATTACCTAGTGAACGCGAAAATTTTAAAAGATATTCGCAGGAAATATTTCGCTATCAAATTTTAATCTATCTTTATTTTACATAAGCCTTTCCCAAAGTTAGCAATAACGCCCTCACGTTGGAGCTGCAGATTAAGAG
This sequence comes from Orgyia antiqua, assembly GCA_916999025.1. NCBI lineage: Eukaryota > Metazoa > Arthropoda > Insecta > Lepidoptera > Erebidae > Orgyia > Orgyia antiqua. The sequence goes on from OU779863.1 coordinate 29,627,893, forward strand.
GGAGGGCGATGGGAGACCCAGAAAAAATGGGGTTTTGGGTTTTAAAGTATGTGAAATAATTTTTTAGTCCTGAAGTGGACAGTAGATAAAATAAGGTTGGGAGCCGCTGTTCTACAACAATGCAGAGATTCATACAAGTATAATTATAAGTATCATTTCCACCTGTTATTTCACAAAGAGCTTTCACTAAAATATGATAACCCGTTTCGGAGTTGAGTTCAGCTAAAACCGGTCTACATGACCTACCCTACTGCTGTATTCCTTAAACCGCGCAAACTACGTACCGAAAATGTAAAACCAGATGTGATTTTAAGGTTAAGTTCATTTCCTTATTGTAACTGGTTTTGTGTTAATAAATGTTTTTAACTTTTTATACGACTGTGATTTTTGTAGATGACTTCAATTCAGACCGAGGATAAATTATTTTTTACTGATTTCCTACAAAATGATAATAAGGAAGAACAGTACACATTTATATTCTTTTTATTACAAAAAAAGAGTAGCTATTTTAAAATAGGCATTAAAAATTTTTATACGATAAAAAATTCATAGACAATAGGCATTGTTCATATTTTTTTTAAAGTCTTAATTCGAAAAACATTTCGGGGAATAGGGTTACTGATCATGATCCATTAGTTATTTTCGGAAAATTTGCGATTTTAACTTTTAAGTCTATCAGGAAAAGGCAATACACAGATTGCGTACAACGATGACGTCACAACATTTAAAATAATATCTTTAAGTATTGTTTAATAATTCTATATAGTGAATATTTCTATAATATTGAAATTAGTTGCTTAAAATAGTCTATATTTTCAAAACAATATATAAAAACAGCAGGTCAAAAATTATGAACAATCCCAATTTAAATCTAAAAATTAGATTTTAAGTGTAAGAATTTTTAAAATGTTTAAAAAATAATATTGGTGCCTATTCTATGTGCAGAACTAAACTTAACTTAACTAAAATATGAAAACAACTATTGCTGTATCTTAAATATTTGGCTATTTTTTTGCACACATTTATATTAATTAGAATCATTACCTAGTCTATAATAAACAGTTTTTATATTAAAAAAGTTCTGTTAACATTGCCGAATTGTGTTGTTGACGCTATCAATTTTCATTTTTTAGTTAAGTTTGGTTCTGCACATAGAATAACTGTTCTCTTTTAAAAAATTGCGTTACCTCAGTGCACGCGTTCCAAATATGTAAAATTGTAAGTACAAAGAATAAAAATTATTAAATAAATATGTTCTATTTTAAAAAATTGCGCTGCTATCTTTCGCGGCCATGAAAGTTAATCCATAGAGTAAATCAAATAACTAATAATTAACTCGCCATAGGGATGTCACGGGTAGGTTTCCTTTGTTTACACTGTAATTAGGGGTGCCTGGTTAGCATCCGCTCCAAATATGTTTGGGTATGAATTTCGGACACTTCCTAATTAAGCAAGTAAAATAGGTGTTCACGTTACAAACTACCTATTTCTAAATAAATGTTGGGTTTACTCGTACATCACTCACAGTTTTAAAGATTTTACGACATAAACGACAATGGTACCAATTCTATATGCACAACTAAACTTAACTTAACTAAAAAATGAAAACAACTATGTCGTATTTTGATTAATTGGCTATTTCGTTGTGCACATTTTTATTAATTAAAATCGTTAGTCTTTAATATACAGATTTTCTAACAAGAAAGTTCTGTTAACATTGCCAAATGGTATTATTGACATCAATTTTCATTCATTATAAAGACTGTAGTCCAAAATTAGCTTTAATACTTGGATACATCCATATAAATATACTAATATAGCTTTTATTATCCACAAATACATTCAAAGCACTATATTATTATATTGTATACACTTATACACATAAAACGCATGAAATCCTTGATATAATGAGCTGAATAGCCATGTTTAAATATAATTTCCATGAACTTTAGTAATCAAATATCATTAAGTAGCCATTTTAGTTCATGAAATATGAGTTTGAATAATAGTTGAAACGTAAATGGATCTATTATGTAGTCGGAATACATATTTGTATGTATTTTTTTATTAAATCTTATTCTCTCTTCTGTCCATTAATGTACCACTATTGGGCACAGGCCTCCTCTTTCTTGGGAGGGATTATGGTCTACTATACCGCACTGACCAGGCGTGTTGGCATCTCTCAAAGAGAATGTTATCTATGTACAATATTTCTTATCTGGCTTTTACAGCACCCTGGGAAGGTAAAGGGGTGGTGTCACTTGTATTCTTAATTCGTCACCACAAGGATAAAAATCAACTGCTATTAAATCTTATTGCTATAATGGAATTTCTAATAGTTTGTTGAAAATCCTACATGTCATTGTTATAGCAAATAGTTTTAATAATAAATAGAGGCTTAAAGGGCCATCGATATTATGTAGAGTATAAGTGAAGGAAGCCTTGGGAAAAAAGCAAGTTTAAAATAAAATAAATGTGTGCAAAAGCGTGTTACCTACTCAAAACCTTAAGACTATATTATGTACTAACATTACAAAGCTCAATCAACTAGAATGACTACAAAATGATTACACAGCGAGATACTATGGCCGACAACAGCGAGTGTTACCCGACTTACGTCCAATGCGGGATAAAAAAAAAAACTGGTGAATGGCCTCCACGCATAGGGCTAACGCCATTTAAAAATACCTACTAATATTCTACCACCCTACTAATAATTATGAATGCGAAAATTTATAAAAATGTATGGATGTAAAGATGTTTCTTGCTCTTTAACGCTAAAGCTACTGAATTAATTTTAATGAAAATGTACAGCTGTATAGCTCATACATCAGAATTTTAGATAAACTAGGAAAGGCAGTCAATGCAATTGCAAATGAGGGTAAAATCACTATTATTAGCCAGTTATTTTATAATACAGTTTAAATATTTTGAATTTCGAATACTACTGTTCTTTTCTTGTTCTATTTTCAAAATAAATCAGTTTTGTCTTAAATGATAACAATTACTGGCATATAATAATAACTATAGATTTCTATAGAAAATAATAGCTAATTAATTTATCAACGTCTTTTCTAATGATTAAAGTATAATATATCTAAAAGACTGACAGCTCACGAACTAGCAATGAATAAAAAGCACATTTTTCTTTTTTTTCTGTCTATTCTACATGAGGTGAATGGCTAGGCATTGTGAGGGACAAGATAGATTTCACTATAACTAAAAATGTATAGTCAAATTGTTAACAAAACAAGTTAAAAAGCTTATAATTTAGAGGAAAATCAAAGAAAAGTTGAATGGATGGACTGTGTAAAAGAGAATATGAAAGAAAGAGAAACGAACACTGATATGATGACTAACAAAACATAAAGGAAGAAAAAGATATGTTGCGACTACCCCAAATGACAGGATAGGGGCAAGAAAAGCAAATGATTATTTATTGTGCTTAGTTATTAAGTTATGTAACCGTTAAAAACTTAATAAAATTTGTGTGTTCATATTACATATTACTTTCGACAACCCTAAGCTCGTGTATCTGATCTACGCGGGCAGTTTGACAGCTTTTGAGGCCTTCGCTTTTTGAATTGTGGACATAGAGTAGTACAGTTTCTTTTTATTATTCGATTAGCTTAGGTTGCCAGTCATTCTACATATTTTCTTTTTAATCGATTTCTTAAGAAGGAGATCAGCAATTCGTCTGTATTATTTTATTATTATCTTTTTTGTTTAGGCTGTATAATCTGTATAATTAGCATTTATATCATAACAATGGTAAATGTTAAATGTTAAATGTAAACCTCCGCTAAGTCATTATGAATAAGACCAATTGTCAATAATTGCTAATTAGCCGGGACAATCCGTAGCTAAAATCTTCAAAAAAGAACTACTTGGCTATATGTATATATTTTTGTCAAAAGGTATTTACATTACTACCAAAAGGTAAAGTGGGACTATTACAGAAACTTTGCAGTCCGTCCACCCGTCTGTAATCAGGTTTTATCTCTGGAACGATGATATTTAGAGAGCTAGATGTTACAGTTTGTGTATGTCAGTTGATGCTATAGCAAAAAAAACTCATCATCATCATCATTACCCTGTGCTTATCGGTACCCTTTATGTGGGAGTCAAACTCCTACTAACCCACTTCTTAGCTCATCCCAGTATTGAACACGAATCTTCTTCATCCCCAGAAATTATCCAAAAAAAGTTATGTAACATTACTGAGTCTTGGTAAGCTTTTAATTCACACGAATTTATGATCTCATCCCATTAATAAGCAGTTGGCGTTTTAACAAACGGAAACAGTACCTAAATCATGAGCAGGAACCGAACTTGGGAATTAACTTATATTAAAATTAATTAACTGTCTGTCTGTATTTCTTGTATTTGTCGATCTAAATGTTCAAATTTTTTGACTTAATTCTTTGCTAAGCCGATTGTACAAAACAAGATATTAGAGCCAGTTAGAGTATTAGATTCAGTTGCGCCAGAAACTAAATTTTTATAAAGCTATTTTTTCCGGATTTAAATGTGTTTATTTTAGTTCATATCTATCCTGACGTTTTGGACACTTTTTTTACTAGTAGTCATTTTTTAAGTAAATGAGTCACGCAAATGTTACAAAATATTCTTTATTTAAATGTCTTTAATCAAAATTGAATTCGAGAACCCAAAATAGATATCACATTGCAACGGTCATCGTTCCTTTCAAATATGTGTTGAAATATTAAGAATAGGGGTGAATAGGGGGTGAATAGGGGGTGAATCGATATTGTTCGAGTGGACCATTCCACTACGCGACCTATAAAACCACTAAGATACTCTCCAAAGAGGGAAAACGTGGACTATCAATTTGTTAGACATTTGGATAAGGCTGTTTTTGTATGATCTGTTGATTTAATCAATGATAAATGTCTATGTGGTGACAGATCAAGAATACAATTGTCATCACCCCTTTTCCTCCCCAGGGTGCTGTGAAAGCCAGCTAAGGGATATTGTATACAAATAACATCCTCTGTGATAGACGGGAAACTCGATATAAAACTCTATAGCAACACGCCTAGTCAGCGTAGTACAGTAGACCATAATCCCTTCCAAAGTAGAAGAGCCCCGGTCCCAAGAGCGAGGCCTTAATTGGTTGGAGAGAGAGAGGGCTGAAATTTTCTTTGGATGTTAGTATGTTTGTTACACTTTGATGCAAGAATTATTTAATGGATTTTGTCCAAATAACTTTTTATCATATGAATCATAGGATCATCATCATTCAATTATCCCGCGAATTCATATACGTGGAATTTTGATAAGCCAATGATTGGGTCAATAACTTCATTCGCGGTGAAAGTACCTAATAAGGCTCTCTAACAGATCTAATTTATCCATTTATTTAATATTTGCGCCATCTCTATCTGTTTTTCCAACTCTAATATGACATTGTAATACACCGTTTTATTTTTATAAAACAATGCATATAATATAATGTAAAACAGATATTTAAGAAAAACAGGAACTTTCAGTTGAAGGTAGATAGTATAGATTTAAATCTATAGTATCTATCAAAATACACTGGTCCGGTTAAATAATATTAAAAAAAATGTACCAAATCCAAATCTTCCTGAATTGAGGGCAAACATCTAAGCGAGTCTCCCGGCAAGTTTTAGTGATAGAATGAGACAAGTCTGAGACTGACCGATTATAGTCTGAGACGATTGGTTACATTCGGTCAGGTCAGAAATAAGAGATGACCATCAGAATAAAAACTACTGGTAATCTTATATACAAAAATTCTTGTGTCACAATGTCCGTTTTCATTTCTCATACTCCTCCGGAACGGCTTGACCGATTTTTATGAAATTTTTTATGCATATTCAGTAGGTCTGAGAATCGGCTACTATCTATTTTTCATACCCCTAAGTGATAAGGGTTGTCCACCCTTAATATTTATATGGCAAAGCAACGTTTGCCGGGACAGCTAGATATTAATATAGAATTCTGAGTTTAACAAATTTTGTCGGCTTTCTCCTTTATCCTAATGCTGTAAATGCAAAGAGTAACTGTTTGTCTGTCTGTTGCTTTTTACACTGAATCTATTGAATAGAGTTAAAAATTGTAAACAAATTATTTTTATAGCACACTAGCTGTTGCTAGCGACCTCATACGCGCAGATTATTGAAAATATTCTCCGTTTGTGCAAAATTTTTCACTTATGCTTTGTTCCTATTGGTCGCATCGTGATTTTATATGAGCTAAAGCCTTCCTCGATAAATGTACAATTCAACATTAAAAGAATTTTTCTAATACCTAGAGCTAGTGGTTCCTGAGATTAGCGCGTTTAAATAAATTAATAAATAAGCTTATATGCTTGTGTTATGGGTACCAGAATACGGATATACTACATATACTACTTTTCTTTTGTAAATACATACTTATAATACATAGAAATCACCCAGACGCAGTACAAACATTTGTATGACATTAATGGATATCACACAAATTATTGTCCCAAGCGGGAATCGAACCCGCGACCTCGTGATCGGCAGTCCATTATATAAACCACTCCACCACGAAGCCCGTCATCAAATGAACGCACTAGTGAAAATTTTCTAAATTTTACATATACGAAGTCACAGGCAACAGCTGGTTATAATATATTCGTCATACCGACGTCAATTCCGTAAAATAACACTCATAGAAACACATATATACATTTAAGACATTCAGTTTCACTCTCAACAGGTTCCGTATGGCGTAGTGCCAACAATAACTGTCAACAGCTAATTTGTAACTATTAGTGTCTGTGTGTCCGCTAACTGTTTGTACATACACTTGTTGGTTTCAAACATAACTTTAACTACTTTAGTTAAATTAAACAATGGTACCAATTCTGATGCGACAATAACTATATAACAATAACTAAAATAAAACCAATTATCGTGTATTTTTATTTAATCGCTATTACGTTATACATATTCATATTGAAGAAAATCGCTAATTTGTTTAATACACAAATTTTATAATATAAGACTTCAGTTAATATTGCTGAATCGTGATATTGAGGCTAAAACTTTTTATGTTTTAGTTAAGTTAGATGCGCGCAATAGAATTGGTACCAATATTTATGTAATACCTAAGTAGTTAGAATGGCTTATTTCCTTGTGTAAACTTTTATTAATTTAAATCGTTAGTCTATAATACACAGATTTCCTAATAAAAAATTCTGCTAAATTGGCCGAATTGTCTTGTTGACACTATAAATTTTCATATTTAGTCATGTTTAGTTGTGTATGTAAAATCGTTACCATTATTTATTTATTTTTCAGTTACTATTCGAACACTTACTGCTTCAGTCGTTTTTCTGATGTGGAACGAACTGGGCCCTGAGTCGGGTATTTCAACGGTGTCACAACTGTACCATTATTGTACCATTATGGTGCAATAGTAAAGTTTTTGGTAGTCTACTATTATTGTGTCGTCATAACGACTTCATCATTGACTTACAATTGTCAAAGTGACATAAATTGCTAGTCTCGTACACAACTGCTTCACAATTGCAATTCAATGACTGAAATGTTTCGGTAGTCTGCTATTTTGAATTTGACAGTAATATTTTTAAATTGTCCTGTGTCGACAGATTGCCATAAATAAAAAATAGATAGATAGAAATATTAGAAATTGTTCTTTGTAATTTATTGCAATTTACTAATCTCCTAAACTTCACATTGCTTTTTATACTAATAAATAGTATGTATGTACAAATATATCTAAACGAAGTCTAGCATGATTAAATGTTTAAATTTATTAGTAGTTTTTCGTAAATCACTTCAACTAACGCATTTTTTAAAAACGGCAACACATACATACCATTCTAACACAATTCATAGATAAAAGAGACCCAAAATTCAATGCATAGATAAAAGAGATCGACAATTCTATTACCATTGAACGACTGTTATGAACGCATATAGCAGACTACGGATATTTGACTTGAATTGCAACGGTATCGTGCCGGTATCGTGCCGGTATGACAATTGTTCCAAAATAGTAGACTTGAGCACCTGATACCATATTAATATTTTACTTCAAAAACTAAAAAATACGCTCGTAAATCGTGAATATTTTTTTAAATTATTCCATAGTCATCGGTTCAATAAATTGATAGATATGTACCGTACCGAGCTAATACAAGCGCTTAATAAACCATAGATTAATAAACAATAGATTAATATTTTGGTTCGTTCATATTTATTTAGGACAGGCAAAGGTAATAAGCATACAGCCAATAACCCATAGATGTAGAGCACTTGTAACAATATGGCCGACACACGTGGCGCACATGTGATATCTAGTTAGCAAGCTATGACGTAAGTGCTAATGTTTTCACTCTAAACATTTTGTGTAACTACCCGCCATTTGTTAGTTTGTTCACACTTCGCTGTACAAATCTTTGAGGTGTTTTGCTAATTATTATTAGGCATTGCACATGACTGAAAAGAGATTTGATATAAGAAAAAATCTTTTTGGATTTATCATTTTTGGCGCGATATGGAAAAATAGAAAAATTAACTATTATAAATAAAATAATAGCGGTGTTTTTAGGATGCACGTACCACAGATTAAACATACTATGAAGCATAGACTACTTTGCTTTTTGGTTGCGGTACAACTTTATGATTTAAAACAATTTTAAAATATTTATTATCAAATTATCCATTTGTATTATTTTCCTGACATAGCACCCTCTAGTCCCAAATTAAGCAAGTTTTTTATGATGTGTTAAGGACACCAGGTTACGGATACGTGTATCTAATGCTTTTTTGCCACTATCTGTATTCAATGTAATCATCACACAAATATTTTTGTCCTGTACTGGAATTGAACCCGCGACTACATTATCGACAGTCGTCTACACTACCACTGTAACACGAGTCTATTTAGATAACTTTGTAGTAATACCACTATCTTAACAACATAGAAACCATAGACCAACTATCTTTTTCTCTCCTCTATAAAATTACTTAATCACTATTCAAATAGTGGCCCGCCATTTTGGTAGTAAAAAAAAACTTTTTAGAAGGCGGAACTAGGCAGAGGGGTTTTGTTAAAATTCCAATGTGCGTCGCGTTGGCGGCCCAATAGCGAGCGCGGGCGGAGCTACTCAATACACTGACTTTTCGACAATGACTCTTTTGTTTGATGATTCGAATTTTAAAAATCGTTCCATTGTTTTTTCTTTTTTCTCCATATTTTTTTTTTATCTACGTTTAGGTTGCCGGTTTGATACTTGCTGCGGTTAATAATCCTAATAATTTCTGTCTAGGTTGTTTGCACTAATAATTAAAATAATTAAAATAAATTAATAAAGAATTCGATTGGGAAAATATCACAAATTACCTACTCATATTACAAACAATTATCCATAAAAGTAGATAGCACAGCACATCTATGACAAAAAATATATCACTGATGACAGAGCAATTAGGCCAATTTATACACCGTTGCAAAAATTACTCTTAGCGAGAACCAATGGGAAGTTATAAGCTTTTACTTTAGCGTTTCACCGGCACACTACTTGGCGGGAAAATGACTATTTATTCGATATTCAAATCAATTTGTTTCTTTTTTTGACGCGTAGTAAAAAGTGATGGAGGTAATTTTTAACAATGCACAGACAACGAACTAGAAAAATCGACACCATGACGCAAAAACTGCACTACTTTATTATGTTGCTATTATGGGAAGCCAATGATATCTAGTGGTACCAATTTTAAGTGCACAACAAAACTTAACTACAAAATTCAACTTAGTGCCAATAACACAGTTTGGAATTGTTAACGGAACTTTCTTAATATGAAAACTAAATATTATAGACTAAAGGTTTTAAATGATATAAATGTGTGCAAGAAAATAGTCAATAAATCAGAATACATCGTAGCTGTTTTAATTTTTTAATTACTTACAGGCATAGACACTTTTTTTTCAATATAATATGTGCAACCTTTTTAAAACTTAACATTTGTATCTAAACAATAAAAAAAATATTTTCAAATAAAGAACGAACAATACAAAGTCATTTAATTATTTCAAGGTTGTTTGAATTAAGAACAAACGATCGCGGGAGTTTAAATGAATAATCAATGAAGAGTTAATAAATAAGGCATTAGGTACACCAAATTCAATTATATTTAAAATAAAAGAAATAGTATTAAAATTATATAATATAATATAGTAATATAATATAGTAAATATTAGTAAATATAATTTTGTTAACGGTAGTAGACATAATGCAAATGTATATTCAACAATGCAATTCTTATTCAAATAATACAAATATCATTATCTAAATAGGTTATATATGTTTAATATTAATTAGAAAATTACGCATAACTTGAAAACAGGAAAACTTTGGAACGATATGGCATTGAACATTGACACGAGTATGCAAAAACTACTTGCAATGTGCATTCAAGTCATCGCAATTGTTCATAATATTAATACCTAATGGAACAATATTGATACCAATTCCACATGCACAACTAAACTTAACTAAACTAGAAAATGAAAACACCCATGGCCTATTTTGATTATTTGGCAATTTCGGTTAGTTAAAATCCGTAGTTTTTAATACACAGTTTTGATAATAAGAAAGTTCAGTTAACATTTCCTGTGTTATTGTATCAGTTTTTATTTTTTAGTTATGTTTAGTTGTACGGGTAGAATTGGTAACAATATCATTGAACATATTTTTATTATTAAAGTGGTTACTTCCCTCTCTCTCTCTCTCTCTCTCCAGCTCTTTATCGTCCCATTGTTGGGCACGCCTCTCCTCCACTTTGGGAGGGATTATGGTCTACTATACCGCGCTGACCAGGTATGTTGGCATAGGGTTTCTTTCAAGTTTTCTATCTCTCAAAGGGGATGTTATCTGTGTACAATATTTCTTACCTGGCTCTTACAGCGCCCTCGGGAAGAAACGGTGTGGTGACACTTGTATTCTTAATCCGTCATCATCTCCTAAATCATTAATTTCATAAAAGTTAATTTAAATAAATCTCAAACAGATTAAATTGTGCATTATAAAAATTTACTAATACAAAGTATAAAACCCTTGATATTGTGACAGGCGCTGAATCAACGGCACGCCCTGCGCCCGAACTGTCACAATCTAATTAAAGTAAAAGCACTCGGTGTGCGTCACACTTTAACTTTACACATAACATAAGAAATAATGTGTTAGTCATGTTTGTTTATCTGTGTGTGTAATCCTATTACTGAGACTCCGATGTCCGGCAATCACCTGGCTATATCTCTGGAATTATGATAGCTGCTGAAAATTACACAGTTTATGCATATCAGTTGATGATATAACAACAAATACTGCATCATCATACTTCTGCTGCCTAAATTCCAATATTTAGGGTCTTGTTATCTCCGGAACAGTGAAAGCTAGTGAGCTGAAAATTTACAGTTTTTTTATTAGTTGATGAACAAAAAGTACCACCATCATCATTTTGCCCTTTTACAGTTTTTCTAAAGTCGGGAATAAGGCGAATATAATAATATGTACCTATGTTAATCGGAACCCTACGTATGCGAGTCTAAGTTGTACTTGATCGGTTTTGTTTAATAAATCAAGTTATAGTAGAAAAAATGATACTATTAGCGGTACTAAAACCCACGATCTCGGTATATCGTTCCGTTGCTATTCCAACTGAGCTACAATGGGACCTGTACATGTTAACCAAATTTTTACTTTAATGTTTCTCAATGGTATTGCTTCTACGAGCTCAACTAAACTTAACTTAAAAAAAAAATGAATATTGATACTGTCGATAACACAATTCGGCAAAGTTAACACAACTTTTATATTACAAAAACTATACCTATAGACTAACAATTTTAATTAATAACACAATTTCAATAATTTTAAATATTATGCACAACGAAATACTCAATTACTCAAAATACGTCATAGTTGTTTTAATTTTTTAGTTAAGTGTAGTTGTGCACGTAAAATTGGAACCAATCTGAGTTAAATATCGCATCGATGTTTTTATAACCAGCTTCTTAAACTTATATTCTTAACTGTACGACTGTAGAAAACCCGTCAATCACAATAAATCCGTGTAATTTTAAAACATTTATGTAGTTTTCTAGTTGTCGTGTAAAATGTTAGTTTATATGTGTCGTGATTGAATCGTTTTAACCCATTAATTGTAACACACCTACGATCACACCCACAAGGAATTTACTAGTTTATTTTAATGTATGTGACAATTTTAGTACATTATTTACTTCATGTGACAAATTTGGTACAAAATAAGTAGTTACCTATATAAAACACTATGTTCAATCCTGGCTTCGACGTGGACAGCTGATTTGTTAGTAATTTAAATCTATACTTATAATAAATCTGTAGAGAGGTCAATTCTGTACATGAAATATATTTTCAAAATAACGATCAGGGGGTGATTAGTGACCGATACTGATGCCAAAAATGCAATCAGTAAAATTTTTGTCTGTCTGTCTGTCTATCTGTCTATCTGTCTGTCTGTCTGTCTGTCTGTCCGTCTGTATGTTCCTTATAGAAACAAAAACTAACCGACGGATTTTAACGAAACTTGGTACAATTATTCTTCATACTCCTGGGCAGGTTATAGTAAACTTTTCATCACGCTACAATCAATAGGAGCAGAGTAGTGAAGGGAAATGTTGGGAAAACGGGAAAAGGTGCTCCATTTTTTAAGCTTCCGTCGCGTGTGCAGCCTTAATGGTTAAAGTTACATAGAAATCATGTATGACGGAAATATTCTAAATAAAATTGTCTAAAAAATATCCCGGAACAGCATATACGAGTATCTATATTTTATAGTTGACTCACAATAACACGTGTAACTCCTGATAGCTTAGCAGTTCGTTCATTCTGATTATATTTGTTTAATCTTACATTTATAATACTCTCACTCAAGCAGTAGTTAAAAATGTTGCAAAAACGGGGAAAATTTCCTAAATTTTACGCGGACGGAGTCGAGGGCAACAGCTAGTTATAAATAAACGTCTCTAATTATTTAATAAATATTGATAACTATCCGGTAGCATCAAGTTGTCTTAAAAATAAACTATTGTTATGAACAATGTATTGTGTTTTACTTTAATATATTTTTGATACTAAACTTCTCTTCTCCAGTCCATTTACGTCCCACTGCTGGGCACGGGCCTTCTCCACTTTGAGAGGGATTATGGTCTACTGTGCCGTGCTGGCGAGGCGTGTTGGCACAATGTATATTTTCGAGTTTTCCGTCTCTCACAGAAGATGTTATCTGTGTGCAATATCCCTTGACTGACTTTTACGGCACCCTTGGGAGGAGATAGGGTGGTGACACTTGTATTCTTAATCCGTCACCACACCACATTTTTTCAGGATATAAAAAGTGTGATAAAATGTGAATAAATACTAAACTTACTTACGATTAATACTAAACTTTATTTAATTATGTATTCTACATGGTATAGGCTATTATTTTTATTACGTTATTAAGTTGTCCATGTCTTGGCCAAAAGTCCCTACTAAGTGGTCAGTCCCCTTTATGTGACGAATTTGGTACATGCTTACAATACATAATCTCTCTCTCTCCACCCCATTAAAGTCCCACTGCTGGCCACAGGCCTCCTCCACTTCGGGAAGGACTATGGTCTACTGTACCGCGCTGACCAGGCGTGTTGGCACAGGGTTTACTTTCGAGATTTACGTCTCTCACAGTAGACGTTAACTGCTTAAATTGTCCCTCTGCTGGCTCTTACAGCACCCTAGGAATAATGAATGTTTACATAATGTATGTGAGAAATTTGGTACGCACGACTTTAATGCGTTTACTTCATGTGACAAATGTGGTACATGCTTAGTTGCTTACATTATTCATGTGACAAATTTGGTACATGTTTCATTCATATTTGTGAGTTGGAGATCATTTACGTTTCATACATTGTTCGGTCCAAAAGTCAAAGTACCTTCTAAAGGACGTAATAGTTCTGTTTAGATCAACACGTTATTCAGAGAAATTTTCAAGGCTCTACAACCATTTCTTCAGAAGTCAAAACTACAACGAGTATCAAATCATTAACGTTATCTTTAGAAAAACGTTGCGTTTATAGCGCTTTTGTTTGAAGTCCCAAAGCTACTGTGTACTTTCTCCTTTATTTACAGTTAATATTTGCACTCGGTGTACTACCAGTTTTATAGTTTATTCTAATTAATGGTAGTTTATATCAGATTTCAATGTTTATATAATCTCTCTATCTCTCCAACCCATTCCCGTCTCACTGTTGGGCACGGGCCTCCTCTACTTTAGGAGGGATTATGGTCTAGGTACTATGCATCGCTAACCGTATTGGGATAAAGCACAGGGTTTTCAAATATTACTTCTCTCACAGAGGATGGTATCTACTTATTTTGGCTGGCTTTTACAGCAACCTGAGGAGGAAATGGGGTGGTGACAATTGTAGTCTTAATTCAACATAGTAATATTTATTTAATTTTGTTTTCTATTTTAAAAGAACTTATTATATCCCGTGTCACAAAACAATTTAAGTATACAATACAATATATTTGCATAAATAATTATGCTGATGCACAAAACAGCCGCCATTAGTTCCAATGACAAAATTAAGAGGCCGCATGCACCGGCCCGCCCGCACGCAAACCATAGATAAAGTATACGTACTGTTGAATAACCAGATTATGACATAGAGTAAAGATATAATATTAGACGTCGTATTTGAAAAGGTGCAGTTTATTTGTAAGAATATCTATTTAAATGCAAATATTGCAAATAATATTTATTCTATTATATCTACAAATTATTCCAGGCCTTTTTTATACTTACGTACCTACTATAATTCAGTAAAAAAGTGTATTATAACGGTGTTTTGATTACTTTAGTTTTTTTTTATTAGTTTGCGACTTTCCCCACGCGACAAAAGTTTACATAAAATAAAACAGAATAAAAATTTAATATTTCAAGCAACCAATATTTTGTATTTTAATTGTGGAATTCACTATAATTGGCACGAGTGCTGTAAACAAATTTCAAAAATGGAAGGTGAATATTTTGAATTCAAATACTTTAGGGCGCACAAGTCCAACTATAATTTTCACTTATTTCATTCCGAATATCATTTATTTATTAATTAATAAAAAAATGGTCAAGTGCGAGTCGGACTCGCGCACGAAGGGTTCCGTACCATTATCTATGCAACATAAGGCAACGTTATTAGTATCGAGCAAAAAACGGTAAAAAAATCATGTTTGTTGTATGGGCTCAAATGGCTCCTTAAATATTTATTTTATTTTATTTTTAGTATTTATTGTTATAGCGGCAATAGAAATACATCATCTGCGAAAATTTCAACTGTCTAGCTATCACCGTTCTTGAGATACAGCCTGGTGACAGACGGACGGACGGACGGACAGCGAAGTCTCAGTAATAGGGTCCCGTTTTTACCCTTTGGGTACGGAACCCTAAAAACGACCCAAACTAAAACCTGAAATAGTTACGTAGTTAAATAATCTCTGAAAGGTTATTATAAAAGGTAGAAAACCTAATAACTAACAAAACACTAAACTTATGGTGGTAATCATAATATTTTATTAGGCCAAATAGCAACAAAAAAGTACTTCACGCACTGTAAACTAAGTTTTCCGGCCCACCGCACATCTAAACTCATTACTACAACGATCGACAATATCATTATCTTAACTTTTATACACCATAAAATAAACCATACGTGACCTACCATAATATTATACATCATAAGAAATATATCGGTTCAGTGTGCGTTCGTCCTAAGGCACGCTTTTTTGCGTGCGTCCAACGCACTCAAAAGCATCCGTGTTACGCACACAAACGAATTGTGTACGCACGAAAAATGCGAGATCATCAATGTGTGCGTGTCACCACACGCATACACACAAAACTCGCGCGAAGGACACGCCGCGAGGGCAACGACCCCAGTTTTTTGCTAGAGAGCGCGTATTCTACTACCGACGACGAGCATTGGCCGTTGCACAATTTTATTTTTTATTGCATTATTTTTTTTCTTTTTTCGAAACACCCAAAGATCGTTCACTCTACCAGTTGATACTGCGCTATTTTTATGTGCTTGGGAATAGGGATATGATGTCAGTGTTGTTTTGTATTTAACTTCTTACCGGTTTTTATATCCCGTTTGTTTTGATTGCTCATTTAATTAATATTCGTTTCGATGAGGTGCTTGACATTTTCTTGTGCTCAGCAATATTTTTTTAAATAGTTTTAAATGCAATTTATTTATAAATGTATTTTTAAAACACTTTAACAGTTAAAGATTTTATAGAAAATTCAGTACTAAGGCATTTATATTATTATGATCTATCTACGGGTTACATTTTTAAGATTCGCTAAACAAGTAAAACTCGCTTGTGATATATTGATTGCAGTCAATACATATGCCAAGGCAATCGATGGAGGTTGTCATTTTAAATTATCATAAGTGATGGACGATTTGTCTATCTGCCTGAACAGTAATACCATATAAGATTGCATGAGAAGCTAGCTATATACTCGTAAAACAAATTATATATGACACCATATAGAAAAAAAATTAATTCCATAACTCTTAAATTCAGAAGTCTATAAAGATAAGACTATATTCTTATACTTACTTTTTTATGAAGATATTAATTTAAGCTTTCCATTCGGCTTATGTCTAGCATCAAGGACTAATGTCAACTACGGTTTAATGGTGGAAACTAGTTCCGTACGGACCGGATCACATCGGTTAGAGACTTTTAGCCGTTATGCATGACATTTGAATACAAAATTAGAGCGACACTGCGCATAGGCAACACCAGGTGAATTGTATTTAGTATGTACAACCTATTTTTAGGTTTTTGCATAATTTGCATACATAAATTACACAAAAATATTAAAACACTTATTGTTGTGATACTTAACAGCAATAAGTGTTTTAATATGTTGTATGTTGTTTTATATGTTTTATTTTTGTGTTTAACTCTGGTGTATTTTATTTTTCAAAATCTTTTGCAATATTTTGCTCATTTGAATTAAGTAACACTTTAAACAGAAAATTTAAAATATACTACCTAGATGACTCCTAGTACGTACCTACTGAAATTTTTATGCAACTAGAATTTTTGATTTTTTTCCATTTAGTACTATAGTAAAAGTATACTTTACGCCAATTTTAAGATTACGTACTATACTACAAACAACGCGGCTAAACATTCGGCGCGGGGTCCACCCCAATTCCGTTCCTAACCTACCCCAAGCGGACGCAATGTGTACGTGTGCGTCACACGCGCACTCAAATTGTACACCTTGCGAATTGTACGACATTTAAGAACGTGTTCCTTTTTCAAAATAACTTTTTAAATTTTTTTTATTGCTTGTATTTTTTGATACTGCCTGTAAATACGCATTATTTGAAATAATAAAACCTTTACCGTTGTAATTAAATAAATGTATCATTGTCAAAATAATGTCATTTTGCTCATTTTAAACGAAATATCAAGATAACCTTCGCCAAAAAGTCTAAATTCCTTTAATATGAAACACAGCCTTTTGCTGACGTCTTGTGTCGGAATGTAATGAGCCATTTTTTCAGCTAGTGACATCACTAAAGCTTTAAAAGTAAAGTATAAAGAAGAAAGTAAAGTATAAAGAAGATGCCATGTACCAGGATTTAAATAAAATTGGTCAAGTGCGAGTCGGACTCGCGCACGAAGGGTTCCGTACCATTATCTATGCAACTTAAGGCAACGTTATTAGTATCGAGCAAGAAACGGTAAAAAAATCATGTTTGTTGTATGGGAGCCCCCCTTAAATATTTATTTTATTTTATTTTTAGTATTTGTTGTTATAGCGGCAATAGAAATACATCATCTGTGAAAATTTCAACTCTCTAGCTATCACCGTTCTTGAGATACAGCCTGGTGACAGACGGACGGACGGACGGACAGCGAAGTCTCAGTAATAGGGTCCCGTTTTTACCCTTTGGGTACGGAACCCTAAAAACGTGATTCTAGGCATGATAGAATTAAAATAACTTTCTTAGTTTAAGAACTAAAAACTCGCTTGATAAATTGAATATTTTTTTTTAAATAATTACATCGGTCCTTAATCCAGGTATTTGCAAAATTTCAGAACAGTCCGACTACTGCATGTGACAATACATTTTAAAGATTCCGTTACATAGATTTAATGCATTGATAGATACGTACCGAAATAATATAGGCGTGTTAAAAAAAGTTACAGTTGTCTATAGTCTTTTTAAAACTAAACTAAAATGATACAATCCCTATATAAGAAGTTTTAATCCATATAAATCAAGTTTTATGTTAATATGCTGGGTCCAAAACAGTTTCATTGTATTCGTGTGCCGACCTATATAATAACAGCGTGTGTGCGTGCCCTACATAAATACAAATTATACCCGCCCAATTCGTGTGCGTGCACACTACGTTTGTGTGCGTAGCTTCTTCGCCCGGAATTCCAAGTTTGAAATTGGAATGAATGACGGTTAGGTTACTGACCTATGTCAATGGCAGAAGTTTCATGTAAAAATTAATGTTCCTTTTTTAAATTAGATGTTATTTTGTTTGTTTCTCTTTTTTTATTGTAAACGTTTTGTGATTGGTTGTTTCGCGTTTAGTTTTTGCATTGAAATGCATTGTAATATTTAACATACCTATTATGTAGATTCCTTATGTTATGAAATTTTAAATTTCGTTTTAGACCTTTACTGATTGGTTGCGTTTAGTTTTTGCATCGAAATGCATTATAATATTTATGGTTAGTATTTACTTTATATGCAATGAAGGAAAAGTGTTATATAGGTCATTTATACAAAATGCTATTTACAGTATGAATGCATTATGCAGTTTTCCTTGTTATACCTACGTAAATGTTTCTACGCATTATCAGAAACTTGTGTTTTTACAGGTTGGTATTTATTTGTACCGACTTATCCGTGTGGTGACGGATTATGCATACAAGTAGGTATCCCCACTTCTTTTCCTCCCCAGCTGCAAAAGCCAGCTAAGGAATATTCTACACGGATAATATATTCTGTAAGAGACGGATAACTCCAAAATAAACTCTATGCCAACACTTCTGGCCAGTGCTAGACATAAAATACCAGAAACCCTTCCGAAGTGGAGAAGGCTCGTGCCTAACAGAAAGAAAAATATAAACAGTTTGCATAAATATAACTACTTTTTACGGATTTAGACGCGTATATTTGTTTTAATTTTAGCCCGACGTTTCGGAGACTTTGCAGTCACCGTGGTCACGGGTGAGATTGAGCTGTAATGTATCTTCTACGATCAGTTATTACAGGGTTTACCCACATTCGATTTTAATTTTACATTGACCATAAAGATCGACTTTTACCATAAACTATATCATATTACATTGTGCTCAGACTACATAAAATCAATAACATTATTTTAGTTTCTAAAAATACATTAACAAATTGTAACAATATAAAGAAATTTTAATTTATATAAGGTAAAACATACATAATTTTATCATAGACTAAAGTTTTAATTATTATAGAGGTAGTATACAATATAGCAAGCAAAACCAAGTTTATATAATTAAATACAATATTATTTACATAATAACAAGAAATTTTTAAAAAAGAATTTTTGGTTTAAGATTTAAATTAGTTTATATAAAAAGAAAAATTGTTAATTTTTATTTGAAATTATAGAAATTAGTATTAATGTTAATTATTTAGTTTTTATTATTTTATGTAATATACTACCACCAGATCGGAACGCGTCCCACTTGAGAAAGATCTGGCAAGAAAACTCAAGGGGAGTCAAAGAAATTATTTATTATTAAGGGCCTACATCAATATTATCGTCGACATGTACCTTTTAACACAGCTAGTAGGTATAGAAAATGAAGAATTAGGGATATTTTTTTTTGTTTACTCAAAATCTACTAAATATATTTTAATTCCGGTTTACGTGTTTCTATATATAATAGTTACTTATGTTTTGAAAGTTATTTCATTAGTTAATACGCGATAATAGACCGACAAATGAAAAAAATAAAAAATAAGAGAGGTTATTTCGCTAAGATTTTCTATCGAGAAAACTTTTTTCAATCGCGTTTCTGAGTTTATTCGATCCTATATTATATATTAAAAAAACATGTACTTAAAAATTAAAGCTTTAGCCATTCAATCTAAAGAAAATATGAAAACTTCGTACGTAGAAAAATGCACGAAGCTATTTTGGTATCCTCTTAACTTTATGTTGTCGGTCTAAAGTGAAATTAAGGCGATTTTAAGTCTTGTTGTCTGCAAAATGTGCTAACGGTGTCTTGCTGTTGTGAAACCGAGTGTGTTTTGGATTTTATTAAACTAATTACAGGATACCAACTAGGAGCCAGATCCCAACCGTCTTCTCTATTAAAGTTTTTATGTTTCTTTATTTCTATAGCCTCGCGAATCATCGTCGGGCTGAAATTAAAACAAATATACGCGTCTAAATCCGTAAAAAGTAGTTTTATTTATGCAAATGAGTCGCGCAAGTGTTAGAAAATATAAACAGTTTGATTTGATTGAGTGATTGAATAGGTTCGATTTCCATTTATGATTAAGATCATGTATTACGTAGGTACCTATTGTAATATCATATGTAAGTATTTGTATTATAAAGCGGTCAATTCCGACTTTGTACGGTTGAAAGTCATATTATTTTAATCATTTAAAAAAAATTTAATTAAATGAAAAAAATTAAAAAAATTTAATTAAGCATAATTATGTTAGAAATACTTGTCCTGAGCGGGGATAAAACCCGTGACCTCGTGTTCGGCAGTCCATTACATGAACCACTCAACCACGAAGCTCGTCAAAATTATGACCAAAATAACTGCGGAAAAAAAAAATTACCAAAATAAGTACATACTTCCTATTAAGTCTGTGTTCATGCGTGTGCGACAGAGATAGAAGATACAAACAATACGTTGTAAGAATGAGACAGTCAAGGTTAACGACCTTTAAAACAAATCGCTCTGGAAAGGGTTCGGCTACAGTAGTGTCAACAAATTAGGCTTTAATTGTGTGAGATTTTGTTTTGATTTCAGTTCGATTTCAGAACAAGGTTATGATTGTTGATAAATCTTTACTTATTATAAAACAAAGTCGTTTTTATTGTATGTTTGTATGTCTCTATGTGAGCTTATATCTTCAAAACTACGCAACGGATTTTGATGCTTTTCTTTAATAAATAGAGTGATTTAAGAGGATGGATTTAAGAGGATGGCTTAAAGTTACGTTTTTAAATTCTACTTGTATGAAGCTGCGGGTAACAAATAAAATTTTACTTTTAAATCTTATTTAACTACGTTTGTCACCCAACTGTATCTCAGGAACGGCGATGCTAGAGCTGAAAATTTCACAGTTTGTTATATCAGTTGATGCTATAACAATAAATACTTATCATTATCATTCTAATGTCAATCTACCGTTATTTCATTATTTAGGGTCGGGAATATAATGAATTTATTATGATAAAGACGGTAGGTAACCCTACGGGTATAAGTTCAAATCATACCTGGCTGGATTTTTAATTTGAATGTTGTTTCTCTTATCTAATTATCTACTTAAATCAAAATACTTTTTACGGTTTTGGTCACAGGTTACGATTAAGACTCTCTCTTTCCCGTGACCATAGCGACTGCAAACTCTCCAAAACGTTGGGATAAAATTTAAAACAAATACACGCGTCTAAATCCGAGTTTTTTTTTTCACGGACATTTCACACAACGTCCTCTGGTCCCAAGCTAAGCTTGTTATGCTTGTGTTATGGTTACCAGGATACGGATAGAATACATAAACTACATTTTCTTTTTGTAAATACATACTTATAATACATAGAAACACCTAGACGCAGCACAAACATTTGTATGACATTTATAAACATCATACATTTGATTGTCCGAGGCGGGAATCGAACCCGCGACCTCGTGATCGGCTGTCCGTTATATGAACCACTAGTCCATTAAGCCCGTCAAAATTTAAACAAACGAGTCGCACACGTGTTAGAGAATATTATATCTACTTAAAGTTAAATTTCTTTTGTTGTCCGTACACAGATCTAGGTGCACCCTAAACCCTAGGCTTGTTAAGGGCTAGACAGGGACCTAGGCGAAAATTTATTAGGGTGCACACACACATACACAATACTATTATGTTAATGTGTGTCAATGTGTTTGTATTTGTCAATGTATGTGTTACACACATGTTTTTGTTTAACGAATAATGATTTTCTATAGACACTAGTTTTTGTGGATGGCTTTGCCCAATTAAACAATAGTGGTACCAAATCTACGCTAACAACTAAACTAAACTTAACTAAAAAATGAATTTAGTTGGTGTCAAAAACACAATTCGCAAATTCTAACAGAACTTTCTTGTTATAAAGACTACTAGCTGTTGCCCGCGACTTCGTACTCGTAGAATTTAGAAAATGTTCCCCGTTTTTGTAACATTTTTTATTTTTAATCTGCTTTGTGAAAGGGGTTTTTATCCGACAAGGACATGTCAACCCCATTGTACCTTTTTCTACAATTGTTTCATTTCAGGTTAGATAGTTCAGATGCGATTCACTGATGAAGTATCATTGCCAAACTACCGATTTTTTTTGCCTCTATAGACTGTGGCTCAGCTAAGATACTCTGAACAAGGCCTACATCAAATTTATTTTTGTAACATTTATCACTACTGCTTCTCTCCTATTAGTCGCAGCGTGATGATATATAGCATTTGCATTTGGCATTCCTCGCTAAATGGACTATCCAACACTGAAAGATTTTTTTTAAATTGGACCGGAGTTTCCTGAGAATAGCGCGTTTAAACAAACAAACAAACTCTTCAGCTTCACAATCTTAGTTTAGATTTGTTATGGACTTCAAATTTTAATTATTATATATACGTGCATAAGAACATAGCCAATTAATAAAAATACAGCGACTGTCGTTTTTAGGGTTCCGTACCCAAAGGGTAAAAAAGGGGCCCTATTACTGAGACTTCGCTGTCCGTCCGTCCGTCCGTCCGTCCGTCCGTCTGTCACCAGGCTGTATCTCAAGAACGGTGATAGCTAGACAGTTGAAATTTTCACAGATGATGTATTTCTATTGCCGCTATAACAATAAATACTAAAAATAAAATAAAATAAATATTTAAGAGGGGCTCCCATACAACAAACATAATTTTTTTACCGTTTCTTGCTCGATACTAATAACGTTGCCTTATGTTGCATAGATAATGGTACGGAACCCTTCGTGCGCGAGTCCGACTCGCACTTGACCATTTTTTTTATTTTTTTTAGCTAATTTGGGCACCTAGAATTGGTACCGTTCGTTGTGTTTATACATGAAATAATTTCTTAACTGTATTGTGCTTATTGATTATGAATACAAGTGTCACCACCCCTTTTCCTTCATGTAAAACACTGCCGTTCTCGTAGTCGCGGGTTTTCATTGTTGGGTGCAAGCCTCTACTTTGGGAGGGTTTTATTTTGTAAATAAAAAAATACATATTCATGGACATTTCACACAACGTCCTCTGGTCCCAAGCTAAGCTTATATGCTTGTGTTATGGGTACCAGAATACGGATATAATACATAAACTACTTTTCTTTTGTAAATGCATACTTATAATACATAGAAACACCCAAACGCAGGACAAACATTTGTATGACAAGTAGAAAAATCATGCAAATGATTGGACCGTGGGAATTGAACCTGCGATCTCTTGATCGGCAGTCCGTTACATGAACCACTCAAGCACGAGGCTCGTTTTGGTCCACTATGCTGTGCTGACTAGGCGTGTTGGCAGAAGATTTAGTTTAGAGTTTTCCGTCTCTTACAGTAGACGTTAACTGCTTATTATAGAACCTTAGTTGGCTCTTACAGCACTCTGGGAGAGAAATGGGGTGATGACACTTGTATTCTTAATCCGTCACCAAACGTACCGTGTCTTTTGTGTATATGCCTATCGTCCATCTATCATACATCCACAAAACGTTTCATGACGGGCTTCGTGGCGTAGTGGTTCATGTACTGGACTGCCGTTCACAAGGTCGCGGGTTCGATTCCCGCTTGGGACAATTATTTGTGTGATATTCATAAATGTCATACAAATGTTTGTACTACGTCTGGGTGTTTTCTATGTATTTTAAGTATGTATTTACAAAAAGAAAAGTAGTATATGTATTATATCCGTATTCTGGTACCCATAACACAAGCATAATAAGCTTAGCTTGGGACCAGAGGACGATGTGTGAAATGTCCATGAATGAATATATATACATATAATATTTTTATAATCACGTAAACAAAGTGTCTAAAGTTTTGATTCTAAAATGCTTTTCTATAACAACGTTTTACTAAAAACTAATATTGAACCAAAGATTAGAACACAAAACTAGCATAGATATTACCTTATTATTATGTACCTACTGTTTTGTATATCGATATATGCAAATTACTATTAGTCTCTAAATACTTTGATAATGGTACCGATTCTAAGTGCAAATCTACTATGCTAATATTATAAAGGTTATATTATAAACGAGTTAGATATATAGATAGATAGAAAACTTTTTATTTGTACACCACAATAATACATTTTACTTACATAATAATTTCTATAGTAAGGTATTGTACAAAGGGCGACCTTATCACTAGTGTGGTTTCTCCCAGGCAACCTTAGGATGGATAAAAATATCTAGGATAGATAGCGGTAGTTTGTGTGTTTGTTAGTTTAAAAGCACTTATGTCAGGAACAGCTGGTCTAATTTTAAAAACTCTTTCAGTGTTGGATAGTATATTCATCGAGGAAGGCTATAGGCTATATAACATCACGCTGCAAGCAATACGAGCGAAGCATCGGTGAAAAAGTTGCAAAAACGGGGAAAATTTTCTTAATTCCACGCGTACGAAGTCATAGACAACAGCTAGTATTCATATACATAGTAGGTTTAGGTTGGTAGACATGTACATATATGTACTTATGGACATATAATAACAGAGTATTTTTCAAAAACTTCAACCGACTTTATGTGTCTTTGAAATTTGAGAATTTTCCAAGATTTCTTAGGAGAAAACCATCAGATCCTTACCTGCTGCCAATGGGACTAAAAGGCAACCGCCAACTTTCTAATAAAAAAGGAATCATTAAAATCGCTTTGCCCAGTTAAAAGTTATGAGCTAACAATCATAAAACAAAAAACATATAGACGAATTGAGAACCTCCTACTTTTTTAAGTCTGTTAAAAATAACAATTTTGTTTTATAATAAGTAAAGATATACAGACAGATCTCTCTACGAAACGAATATAAAAATCCAGCCAAGTACGAATTGCACTCTCACACAAGGGTTCGGTGCCGATAATCTATAATATAAAAATGAATCGCAAAATGTGTTGGTAACTCAACAACGCCTGGACCAATTTGGCCAATTCTTTTTTTAAAATGTTTGTTGAAGTTCAAGGAGGGTTTTACGGTGATAAAAATTGGAATAATTGCCAGAAAGACCCTAAAACAGCCCTTTTCTTTTTCCCATACAAACGATTTATAACTAAAACGTAGAGTCAATATGAACTTTATTGCTATTAAGCCATTGCTTTATTGTGATGGATGGTAATAGATGGCGCTCTATAGTCTCTGCCTACCCCCATGGCAAAAAGACGTGATGTTATGATGATGATAATAAAAATTGTTTAGATAATCAGAAAGTATAGACAACTTTAATTGGCGGTACGAAGTTCGCCGGGACAGCTAGTTATCTTAATATATTCATCATACCGATCCCAAAAACACCAAATAACGGGACAAAACAATGAGATAAAGGACAATGATGATGATTAGTATTTGCTGTTGTGGCACCAACTGATATACTCGTACATAAACTGTGAAATTTTCAACTCTCTAGCTATCACCGTTCCAGAGATACAGCCTGATGACAGACAAACGTAGGAACGGACATTAAAGTCTCAGTAAAAGGGTCCGTTTTACCTTCTGTTACCCAACAAACAGTAATGTCAGCCTTGCGTTGTTGTCAATCAATCAGTCAGACTTTCCCTTCATCCTATTTTTTATACCTAAATACTAAAAACCATAAGCCTATCATTACTCCTTAATAACTACTATGAAATTAAACTTTGTGAATAGATAAATATATCCACAGGTGGGGTTTGAACCTGGGACCGTTGGATTACCATCCCAGTACTCTTAACCACCGAGCTACTGTGCTGGACTGCGAATTGTATAGCCTCGTTAATACTCTAATGGCTGATTGTGAATTAGGTAAGTGGATTTACTTACTTAATATCACGCCAATACAATTATGGGGTAGGCAGAGAGTAACAACCAAGGCTTATATACAAATAGCTGTTGCCCGCGACTTCGTACGCGTGGAATTTAAAAACCAATACCTAACAAATTGTACAAAAAAATCCTCTTGTACTATTTAATAAAAAAACGCATTAAGATCCGAAAACTTTAATAAAATATTTGGGAATCTTATATGACATTCAATAAATAATAAATAAATATTCATGGACATTTCACACAACGTCTTCTAGTCCCAAAGTAAGCTATATTTCTATGCTTCTGTTATGGTTACCAGAATACGGATATACTACTTTGTAGACCACATTGTACATAATATGTTACTAACAAAATATATTTAACCTAAGATAAAAAAGCTCTCTCTCTATCTATCATCGTTCCAGAGATAACGGGACTCTAAGGGGATAAGGGTAGGAGGATGATGATGAGCATAATTGACTGTGAAATATTTAATACTCTTCAAATTGGTCAACTCTTCTATCACTGTTCTAGAGATACAGCCTGGTGACCGACGGACGGACGGACAGCGAAATATCATTAATAGGGTCCCGTTCTATCTTTTGGAATGGAACCCTAAAAACATCATAAAAGAATAGTTTTAAAAATGTTCATTAGAATCGATCGTAGTGAGTGGCGGTCACAAGAAAGAAGTCACTTTACAAAACAAAAGGTTAAAGTCCAAAGAAAAAGTCCCAATTACGTACCCTCCCCACCCCTCACCGCGACATCCCCCTCTATCCTACCCCTCTGACCGCTCTACTCATTCCTATTCCTACCCTTATTCACCCACTAAAGGTTGAGTGCTATTAACAGAGATTGCATACGCTACGATTAAAATTATCCTAAAAATGATCGATAACGATTCTACAAAAACTTAACTTTTTTAGTTATAAAAAATCTGTAATGTATTTTAATTAATCGGCTAAAGCGTTGTACGCATTTATATTGATTAAAATCGTTTGTTTACATACACAGTTTTCATATTAAGAAAGTTC
Source organism: Orgyia antiqua (assembly GCA_916999025.1). Lineage (NCBI taxonomy): Eukaryota > Metazoa > Arthropoda > Insecta > Lepidoptera > Erebidae > Orgyia > Orgyia antiqua. The sequence continues at coordinate 29,655,308 of OU779863.1, forward strand.
AGTTAATGTTACCAAATTATGTTATTAACGCTATCATTTTTTCAATATGGCGGCGCGAGCGGCAAACATACGAGGTGGCGAAGTTGAAATTTGGAAAGAGCACATCAAAATCTATAACATTATCAATTTTCAAAACTCCCGGAAGACTTTCCAGATAACCTCTATTTTTTCGACCAAATGACTGTACTTTCAGTAATAAGGACCCCATAGATATACCATATGATGCGTTGACTTTTAAAATTGGGGACAAGTAACTTTAGCCTGGCTTAATCGTACTGCAAAGAATAATGACATTTCATATGACGTGTAGCCTGTATAAATAAATAAACATAAATATTCACGGACATTTCACACAACGTCCTCTGGTCCCAAGCTAAGCTTATATGCTTGTATTATGGGTACCAGAATACGGATAGAATACATAATAATATACTACATTTCTTTTGTAAATACATACTTATAATTAAATACATAGAAACACCCAGACGCAGTACAAACATTTGTATGACAATTAGAAAAATCACACAAATGATTGTACCGTGGGAATCGAACCCGCGACCTCGTGAATGGCAGTCCGTTACATAAACCACTAGACCACGAAGCCCACCGTATCAGAGACACACATAGACCAATTTTCACGCCTACATAGATATGTAAGTGGCTTCAAGCCGACAGAGTGAAATAGCCATAAACATTACATCTGCAGGAACCGTTTTGCTACTGAATTGTAACAGGTACTCTTTGACTTAACTATACCAAAAAGACATAAGTTGCGCAGTTGTATAATAAGCTAAGTAAATTTTAAAATGTTTTTATCAATTTGGAGTATCTATTTACCTTGTCCATATTATTTTACTTGGTAATTAATTTAAATCGAATACGTGTCACAAGTTTACTTTACAATTACCTTCGGGACATAATATTTAATATTAATGTACGACTTCAATTGGTTTTAAAGTAACTATGTTTGTTTTATTTAAGTGCGATTAAAAGGCGTATAGATTATTTTATGAGGTAAAGTATTGTTGCCAAGGAAGTAAGTTTGGATCGTAGCAGTTGGCGCTCTATAGTCTCTGCCTACCCCCATGAGAAAAAGGCGTGATGCTATAATGATGATGATGATGATGAAGTATTGTTAATAAGCTAAACAAATACAAAATTATTTGATAAATTGGCGTCCGTAGAGAATATCGATATAAGAAAAAAACTTCATATTTGTCTAAATAAAACCACTTTTAACGGATTTAGACGCGTGTTTTAAATTTTAGTCCGACGTTTCGTAGACTTTGCAGTCACCATGATCACGGGTGAGACTGAGCTGTAAAGTGAGAAAAATGAAAAAGTTGATTTTAATCGTTGATGTTATTAAGTTTACAAAATAAAGTCGTTATTTTTATATGTATGTCCCTATGTCAATACGCCTTACACGACGCTCGAGATAGGAACAGATGGAGGAATATTATATGAGCAAATGTATTGCTGAAGGGCGGTCACGATCCTCAATCATGAGGAATACGACGCGAGAAGATGTCCCTATGATATCCCTATTAGGGTTTATTTTATAATTCTACGCGTAGAAAGCTACAGGCAATGGCTAGTTTTAACATAAAATCGCTTATCCTATGATTATTCATAAAAACGCTCGCAATGTAACCCCACCTTTTCCCCAAAGAGTTTTATTGCACTGTCCGACGGAAGTAATTTCGTAGGTCCGACTTTTAGTTTTTAAGAAAGTTCATTTTCTTTGGCTAGATATTATTCTGGGAATGTAGGTAAAGTCGGGTGTTGTGCTAACTCAACTATTGCTTTATTCTTAGTAATTTTAAAGTTAAAGTGACTTTTCTGCGTGTTTTTAAATTATAATGCTGTAGTTTGGTAAAGTAGTTTTTGGGATGATATCGCGTTGTTTTGTATTATGTAAATGTAAAGCTATTTTTGTTTAAAAACTTTGCTGGTTTGAGATTCTTAGCGTTCTTTAAAAACTGTCATCTTAAGTTTTTAGGGTTCCGTACCCAAAGGGTAAAAACGGAACCCTATTACTGAGACTTCGCTGTCCGTCCGTCCGTCCGTCCGTCCGTCCGTCTGTCACCAGGCTGTATCTCAAGAACGGTGATAGCTAGACAGTTGAAATTTTCACAGATGATGCATTTCTATTGCCGCTATAACAACAAATACTAAAAATAAAATAAAATAAATATTTAAGGGGGGCTCCCATACAAAAAACTGATTTTTTTACCTTTTCTTGCTCGATACTAATAACGTTGCCTTATGTTGCATAGATAATGGTACGGAACCCTTCGTGCGCGAGTCCCACTCGCACTTGACCAATTTTTTAAAATAGGTACAACAAAAACGGAGAGGTAACGCTTGTTCCTATTTTTTTTATTATTTAAGACATTTCACACTGGTCCCAAGCTAAGCTTTGTTGCTTGAGTTATCTGTACCAGAATATGGATATACTACATATACTACTTTTCTTTTGTAAATACATACTTATAATACCGTACATAGCAGCAATCATTTGTATGACATTTATAAATATTACACAAATTTTGAATTTCAATTTAATTATTGCGTTATCTAATGTCTACTATGATTGACTTAAATATTTAAGATACATAGACCCTGTCAGGCACAGCCTCATGTTATTGTAGCCTTAATGTAAAACAAAGCAAACACATAACAGATGGCGTGATTCACTAGTTATGTGTCAAAAATGTCTGTGCGTATGATGATGTTAAGAATACAAGTACCACCACCACAATTCTTCGTCAAGGTGCTGTCAGAGCAAGGGAAAACAACAGATAATAAGTCCCACCATACTGTGCACAGCTAACCTTAACTCCAGAATGCAGCAGCATATAGAAACTACTAATTAAAAAAAAAAAATTTTTTTTTTAAATTTTTATTTAATTTTTAGAAAAGTAGTATATGTAATAAATCCGTATTCTGGTATCCATAACACAAGCATATACGCTTAGCTTGGGACCAGAGGACGTTGTGTGAAATGTCCATGAATAAATTTTTTATTTTTTTTTTATTTTCGTTTATTAGTTAATTTTAGTTTAGTTGTGTGGCACCAATATCTTCTGTGAGAGACGAAATTGAGAATTTTTGCATACTTAATGAAACTCTATTTTAGGTAGGTATACTTTTATCATACCAAGGTAAAGTAATACGGTCGTTACGCAACGTTGAAAAATATTTTTACTTGACCAGGGAATCTAAGTAGTTCTTATTCACACGCAATACAATATTAATCCGAACCAAAGAAATTGTGAAAATTAATGATTAGCTAACTAACATAGTCACAAATATTGGTATTTCAATGAAATTAGTATCTGTTAATTATCTCTCTCTCTCTCTCTCTCTCTCTCTCTCTCTCTTCAGCCCATTAAAATCCCACTATTGGGCGCGGTTTTCCTCCACTTTGGGTGGGAATATGGTCTACTATGTCACGCTGACCATTTTATTTTCAAGCTTTTTCTCTAATAGTGGATGCTATCTGTGTACAATATCACTTGGCTGGCTTTTACAGTACCCTGGGAAGGAAACTGGGCATTAAAACTTGCATTCTTAATCTGTCAAGGATATAATGCATGCAAACTTTGATGTTCCTAACCACAGATGTTGTTTGAAATTGAGGACAAGTAACTTTAGCCTGTCCGTGTGGTGACGAATTAAGAATATAAGTGTCACCACCCCATCTCCTCACAAGGGTGCTGTAAAAGTCTGCTAAGGGATAGGTATTGCACACAGATAACATCTTCTGTGAAAGGCGGAAAACTGGAAAATAAACCCTGTGCCAATACGTCTGGTCAGCGCGGCACAGTAGACCATAGTCACTCCCAAAGTGGAGGAGGCCTGTGCCCAACAGTGGGACTTAAATGGGCTGGAGAGAGAGAACTTTAGCCTGGCTAAATCGTTCTTTATAGAATTATGACGTTTCATATCCTGTATCATAGACACACATAGATACATTTTCACGCACACATAGATATGTAAGTGGCTTCAAGCCGACTGAGTGAAGTATCCATAGACTATACTTCTGGTAAGTCTGTGTTCCTAACATTAATCTCGTCTATATCACGCCAGTCAGTCAGTCAGCCTTTAAAAGAGATTGTGTGAGTCATTTGTGTTTTATGACCGAATTATACATACATACCCACATGTCTGCTTGTGACCTACTTTATGCAGCGTGAGGGTTCATGGCCGGTGTACTTTTGTTTTTTATTAAGCACAATATATACTTCAAGCTATAAGATATAAAATATATTAGAAGCATTAAGTATAAGTTGTGATGGCCTTCAAGAATTGAGCACCAGAAATGTAACCTTGTTTTGTATTATACTAGCTGTTGCCCGTAACTTCGTTTGCGTGAATATTAAAAACCAGCGCCTAACAAATTAAAAGAAAAACATCCTATTGAATCACTCTATCTATTAAAATAAACCGCATTAAAATCCGTTGCGTATTTTTGAAGATATAAGCTCACATAGGGACATACATACAAAAATATCAGCATTGATATTAAACAAGTAAAGATTTTATTTCTTAAATTTATAAATGATACAAAAAAGAAAAGAAGAGATATAAAATATCAATCCCTTACAATAAATAAACAAACGTATACGGGTTAAAATCACGGAGAATTCCATTGTCATCATCACATTACGCCTTTTTGGGTGTAGGCAGAGACTATAGAGTGACTTGCCTGTTTTGTGAAAAAATTACCTAGCAGTTACTGATATAATACCTTGTGTTTTGACCTAACTTACGTTATGATACGAGTACAATTTAATCTATGTAGTAGATTCTAAATGTAGGTTGTGTTATCGGTCTGTGTTCAGTAATTGGACATTTCTGTATTAAAAAAAAACATACAGATGATTTGAGAATCTCCTCCTTTTTATAAGTCAGTTAATAAAGAAATTAAATAATATATTATGCATTCCGCAGTTTCACTAACATATGATAGTGTGGGCTACATCGGTACACCGTCCAAGATAGGTAAGCATGGAGCAATTAGAGAAGGGCCTTCGCCCAGCTCCAAAGTACATTAACTAAGTCTAATACAAAACTAAGTAAGTTGACTTTTAAAATTATACTAGCTGTTGCCCGCGACTACGAACGCGTGGAATTTAAAAAAATTTCCCCGTTTTTGCAACATTTTTCACTACTGCTTCGCTTCTACTGGTCTTAGCGTGATGTTATATAGCCTAAAGCCTTCCTTGATAAATGCCCTATCTAACACTAAAATAATTTTTCAAATCGGTGGCGGTTCCAGGCCCAGTGGTTCTTGAGATAAGCGTGTTTACAAACAAACAAATAAACAAACTCTTCCGCCTTATAATATTAGCATAGATTAACAAAAATTTTAAATAAAAATTCAAGAGTCTTTATTAACAATTAAGATAATATCTTAGATGTAATATAGCTTCGCTTCCGTTGTGTGACGTAACCTTTGTCAGACAGCGCATACGCATTATATTACGTTATATTGCGCATTGTCCTTTTTTTGTTCGTCCGTTTGTTTGTTTGTTTGTGTGGATTTGTTGGAACATTTAGTGTAATACATAACATGTGTTATTTTTAAAACTTATTCGTTATTTTACCGACCCTAAATGACGTGAGTATTCTAGCTATCACTGTTCTATTATAGAATTAACTGATATACATAAACTGTGAATTTTTTAGCTCTTTAGCTATCACCGTTCCAAAGATATAGCCTGGTGAGCGATGTACACAAGGATGAATTCCGTTTTAAATGTATTGTATGAACCCTAATACATATACGCCCACACGGTGTCCGATTGTTTGACCAAAAGTCATTTGGCAAAACCACACTTGACAAACAACGTTTGGAAAAACAATGAATTCGGCTATTGATCATTTTACTACTGATCATTTTACAAATGTTTCATTATCCAAATGATCAGCACGTAAATTTTCATTTTATAAAAGATTACTTTACAAAACTAACATTTGGCAACTGAGTTATAAGATCAATCTACTATTGGTCTAAAAATTTGGTATTCTTGTTAAATGACTATCTTTTGCACATTTTTTTGCAAAGCCACTGCTCTGGATTTTCCTGAAAAGAAAATACTATGAGTATTAATTGATATATTTTATTATATACTATAGAATGAAAAAAATGATATTTTACATTATTTCCAAAATAATTACTGATCAACCCGTTCGCCTGTGGAGGTATACATATATCTCTTTTATTAGATTGGGTTAGGTTAGGTTAGAACTTTAACCCCAGAAGCGACTTTAGGGCATTTCTCACTTTAATAATGATTCATGATGGTAATGATACATTTAAAACAACTTAATTTACGAAACATATCATTTGGTGAAATGACAAAAAGGTCAATTGACATTTGAATACTTAACACATTTGTCATGTAGTGTTTGCTAATGGATCATTTGCTAAGTAAGTTTTTGTAAGATGATACTTTTGTCAAGTGTATTGTTTGCCAAATGATTATTTGGTGAAACGTTGTTTGTCAAATGATAATTTGTCAATAATGTTTTGGTCAATCATTAGGGAACCACGCCCACACATTTAGTTCCGCTTTTCTCTCAATTCGTCTGTATGATTTTTTGCATTAACATTTTAATTTTTTTATTTTTGTTACCTCATAACATTTGAAACGGAAACCACCTACTTTTAAATAAAAAAAGAATCATTAAATCGCGTCGCCCAGTTAAAAGTTATGACACATTTAACTGGGCGAAGCGATTTTGAAGCTGGTGGTTTCCGTTTGGTCCCATTGACACCAGGTCTGGATCTGATCGTTATCTCCTGAGATATCGAGGTAAACCCTCAAATTTCAAAGGCACATGAAGTCGCATCGCATCTACTGTCAGACGCACACAAAATTTCATAATTTCAGCCAATTCGGTTCAGCCGTTCAGGACGATGTGGAGGTATATTTCGACGCTTAACTTATTTTATTTCATTTGTTATATTTTCAACTTTGTAAATAATTTAACCGCATTCTTATTTTATGTCCAATTTTTAAACATAATACTTAAACACAGAACTAAACATAAAACTTTATTAAAACATTGATAAAATGCTAATATAAATGTGTTATCATAACTGATAATAGTGATAACGTATCTACAAGTGTTAGTTAGGCACTGAAACTGTGGACGCCATTTTGTTTATAACTATACATTAAACGAGTCTATTTGTAATATTAAAATCGAAAATGCAAGTAATTTTGCAAAAAGATTTCGAAATTGATATTAAAATCGTAAAATTTAATAGTTTTTTCTTCAAATTTATGTTTTATCACCAGCTTCGCTTCGTTTCAGAGTTTTTGAGAAAAGAAAGATAGTGCTTTTTTCTCAATAACCTAAAGTGCAAATATTATATTAGCTTAATAAATCAAATTATGGTGGAAAAAGTGAAGTGACTCTTCCAACTGAGCTTATTGCGGTCTACTTGCAACATGTCAAATTGACCACCACACTTGTTACTCGAATGAGTTTATATTTTTACGTACAGCGCCATCTATCAAGATTGCTTTACACCATCTCGACTTAGTTGCTCAGCTCAGTTGGAACGGTATTCCGAGGTCGTGCGTTCAAGTCCCGCTTGCGGCATTTCACTTTTTCCACCATAATTTGATTTATTAAGTAAAAAGCATAGCATGTCAAATGCAAAAATTAATAAAATTACTTTATTATATTAGCTGTTAAGTTATTTTTACGATAATTTTATTATGGTTAATTACAACATAATATTTTGAAAATAATAAGACCTTATATCATTAATTATTAGTCGCAATAAGTTTAATTTCTAATAAATGTAAATAATTAGTGATAAGATAAGGTGATCTTACGTAAAGGAGTGTTAGACAAGGTCTTGACACGACACTGACACTAGATTCATTAGATAACGCTGACATATCCTGCCTAAACACTATTTCTATTAGCATTAGTTGATATCAGAAATTCAACTGACTTCAAAAAAAGTAGGGAGTTCTCAATTCGTCTGTATGTATTTTTTACGTTTGCTCCCTCATAACTTTTAACTGGGCGAAGCGATTTTAATGTTTCTTTTTTTTATTTGAAAACTTGTGGTTTCCTTGTGGCCCCATTAGATTGGATTGGATGTGATATGATGGTTATCTCCTGAGAAATCGAGGAAAATCCTTAAATTTCAAAGCCACATGAAGTCAGTTGAACTTTTTTTTTAAATACTTAATTATTAACAAAACACACTACATACTATAAAAGCCATTAGTTCCTTTGTATCCGTCTACGTATCAGAATCTTCGTACAATGTAACAGAATCTTTGAAAGTAATTTTAACTCACTTGCTGTAGCCGAATTAATCTAAAAGTTTGCACACATAAGGACCGATGACAATGCAACTATAAAAAAGCTATACCCATATTTTCAAACGTGTTTTTCAGTTTTTATACTAATGAAATTTCAGACTTCTGTGCTAAAAGATCAAGCGGAACTTCATTACTGAGACTTACTCGTAGCTGTTCGCCAGCCTATCACCTGGCTGTATCTCATATACGGTTATAATAAGACTAGTTTCAGGACCTTGGCTAGGGGCCCAGTATAACAGAAACGGCTGATGGCCACCACCATATTTTGAACATTTTGTATGTCTGTGTTTGGTGTCAGTTTAGACACTTTTAAAAAGAATGGGCTTTATATATTAAACCAGTCATTATTTTTATAAGCTATAACTTGCGGTAAAATAATATTGATACCCTAAAGCAGAATTTTAACCTGGATCCTTCCGTTAGACATCTCAAACCACAAACTTACACCAAATTATTAAAGCACATGGTTAAAAGTTATGTCCATTTTAAATTCTCCTTAATCAACAATGTAATTTTTTTTTTAACCCTTGCCGATAAAAAAAATACATAAGTAGATAAATATTTTCTGGCAATGTGTAAACTGCGTCGAGCCATATATTTTTTAATAAACGCAAACTTTGTGGACCCTAGTCACAAAGGCAGGTTTGACTATAAAGCCACGTAGCTCTTTTGTGAACGCACTGATAAAGAGAAAACACAAATTAGGCGCACATACATGCCTATCTATTATTATGGCATATTTACACAGTGTTATTTTTGCAATTTTTACGCCAAAATAATAGTTGATATGCTAATATAATACACACTTTTATTAAAAAGCTGTTGGGTTATTTGTAATAAATGGCCTAGACAAATGAATAGTCCTTAGATATTACAAAGTCAAACACAAAACGTCATCTGGTCTTTAATTAAGCATTAATCTTATAATAAAGATACCATGCACTCGTCATAGGTATTATAGTGTGTTTTCTAGTTGGTAAATGTGTTTATAGTTATGTGTACTCAAAAATATTTGTTCTAAATCGGAGTTGAACACTGGACTCCGATAGTAGGTATAGATAAGACGCCACGAGCACTTTGAAATAATCTTTGCGTCTAGTCTAAATATCAAATTTTTTTTCTTTTCTTTTATACCTACTTACTCCGTTAGAAATGAGTCGTGATTAGAAACCAATATTTTAACTAGCTTTCTAAAACAAGCCATCAATATTAATTCCATCAAGAAAAATTAAAATTACCAAACTCGATAACATGCAAAGCTAAAATTCTTTGAAAGCAATTAATAAAATAAAACCTTAATTTAGGCCAAACAAACACTAACAAGTCAACTAAAAGTGGTATGCATAAAAATACACCTGTCTCTTTCTAATATGCGTAAAAATATATATCTGACACGTTCGCACGTTCGAAATACCGTAAGCTAGAGGCGCAGTGGGCGGGCGCCCGTGGTTTTTTTTCACGGTTAGATAACGGCCGAAACGGTTTCATATCTAAGCTTATTTCCTTAATATGTTGACTTTTTGGCGACGATAAAGAATTACAAAATGGCGGCGAAAATTACAACTTTAACTGTAGCTAACATTTTTTAGTACAGTTATGCAATAAGGTAATTGTTTATAATAGCCGCTAATATATTTTTAATACCGATTTCGTTTTAGCTTCCAAATATTAAATTAAACTAGCCATAATTGTGAAAAATATGCCCAGCATATGACAATGATTCTAATAACTTTAATAGTTGCACATAGAATTACATATAAGAAATATCATGGCCACTTGACTCTGCATAGAGCTTATTATATTATCTGTGATAGAGCCAATGGAAAAATACTCCAATATAAACATTGATTGCTAGTTTGACTAATTAACTAAAACACTATTATAATTAAAACAACGACTATTATTCTAATAAATTAAAACTAAATAGATAATTACTCATAACTATGAATACTTCCTCAAACGGACGCCATTTTGTTTTTTAGTTAGTAAGAATTAATCATTATAGCTACTCTGTGGTTGGTTGTCCAGTTTCTATAATACCCAATTGGTATTAGTTTTACCTATTAATAATAGGCAAAATATTCATATTAACTATATATGTACTTACTTAGGTATTTACATGTGAATATATAATTTTATTATCGTATATTGTAATGTACCTACGTACTTATAAAATAACAAGGCTGAATGACGTATTGCCTGTGCATAGATAAAACAAAAAAACTTGGATTAAATGCATTTAATTATTTTCCCGCTAAATTATCGCTGCACTTTAACGTTTAAATTATTTAAATTAATGAAACCTGTACATACTTATATTATAATTATGGATATTTTAATAGATAAGTACCTAGTCCTCATTCCATTATTAGTCTGAAAAGGGACTGAAAAGGGAAAATTAAAAGGAATTATCATAGTTTTTTACAAAATGGATTACTGAATATATGAAACTCATAATATTAACTTCTGTATGTTAGGTACATATCATTCAATAATTGTTTTAAAACTAAAAAGAGCGATAAGATTCAGTTAACAAAAAGATCAGCCGAAAATAGCTACAAAAGACGAAAAATTCAAACCTAAACCTTGTTTCAACATACTTTGTCAACGAGGTTTCCTCCAAGCCCAAGAAAACTTACCCAGAAATAGACCCTGTGCCAACACCCCTGGTAGGCATTTAGTGTTATTGCAAACAAATGCAATAACTGGTTGCTTAGTGGCGAATTTTATCAAGTTTGGTAGTCTATTGTAAATTTTTTGAGGTTATAATGTGTCATTGTGATTCCATTGTGACACCATTTATTTACCGGACTTGCCCACCTGGTCAGCGAGGCAAACTAGAACATAATGTCTCCCAACGCGGAGGAGGCCCGTGCCAATAGCGGGATGTTAATGGGCTGGGTAAGGGAAAGGGATAGATACTGAAAGTTATTAACAACAAATAATTAAAATCACTAACAAAATACGTTATGTACAAGAGTAACACAATCTAAGCAAGAAGGTTACGCCCTTGGACCTGTACGCGACACCAATACCCTTTAGTGTATGTAATTACATATTTATTTAACATTGACAAACATTAACAACCATATATTTAGTTTATTTACAACTAGAATTGAAGTACAGACACTGGTTTTCGCACTTTAGTACTTAGTTTTAGACTTTATAACTATAAGATTTCGTTGCTGACTTCATTGAAAGTTTTTAATAAGCCGTTTTCAAAGTCAAAGTCAATTTTTTTTATTTCAGGTTGGCATGTTTTACAAGCTCTTTTGAAACGTCAGAAACTAGGTGTCTGTTCTAAATGCGAATCCTATGGAGAAGAACAGACAAGAAACTCCATGGATTTTTTTTTCAATTTTCTTCATTTCTTTTCATATTTTTTTTCCAAAAATATTATACATTGTTGTATCAGGAGTGTGAGAATGATGCCGATTAGTACCTACAATCAAGACAACACTACCTGTCGCCCGCAACTTTGTACGTGTAAAATTTGAAGTATAAACCAAACTTGAAAAAATTGTACAAAAAGGCCATCCTCTTGAAACCCTCTATCTATAAAAGAATACCGCACCAAAATCCGTTGGGGTAGTTTTAAGATATACGCTCACATATGGCCATACATACAAAAATAACTACTTTGTTTTATAATAAATAAAGATTGACAAACATTAACAACTTATATTTAGCTTTAATTACAAACAGAATCTAAGTGCAAACACTGCATTTTAAAATTTCGTTTATGACTTCTTACCTGACTTCATTGAAAGTTTTTAAGCTATTGCATAGCTTCTATCGCGTGCCTTGAGCGTGGAGACTAAGAGCAATAGCGCATTAGCGATTTCATACTAATGTATCTATCTCGATGGCCGCCGCGATCTGGCCGCTGCGGCCTAGCCGCTAGTGCGCTATTGCTCTTAATGCACAAAATTCAAAATTTAAATTCCGTAACAAAGATAGCGTAAATAGCGCTGGTCACTCATGTCAGTTTTGGCGTTAGTTTTTATTTGATTGACAATCGCTATTTTATCATAATTACCATAAACAATGGACAGATGTAAGCATCAGTAAATAAGGATTATTAATCTTATTTTAGTTTACGGTATGTAGATTCTTACATAAATAAAATAAACAAATAATTATAATTGCATAAGTTGATAAAAAATACTATGCAATAGCTTTACCGCGGCAGTCCCCGAGTGCCACACGTCTTTTTATTTTTTATTTTTTTAATCTGCTTTGCGAAAGGGGTTTTTATCCGACACGGACATGTCAACCCCATTGTACCTTTTTCTACAATTGTTTCATATTCTAGTGATAGATAGTTTAGGTGCGATTCGCTGATGAAGTAGGTATCATTGCCAAAATAGCGATTCTTTTTTCAGTAAAAGTTATGATGTATTCAAAATTTTAGATTACTAGAAAGAAACACTTTCAAAGATCCGTTACATAGATGATGCATTGATGGATTCGTACCGAGTTAATAAAATAAGCGTGTTAATAAGCGTATTCTGGTTCCCATTACACAAGCATGTAAGCTTAGCTTGGGACCAGAAGTGTAGTGCGAAAAAAAAAGAAACGGAACTATTTTAGTATACCTAGAGATCGGGTCTAGATAGAAACGGTCTAATCCAAATAACTAATATTATCAGTTGCGGAACGTGTTCTTTCTGTTATCACTAGTTGTGATTAAACGTGCCAGATAGCGAGCGAGGTTTGGAGGCTATGCTATATTTTTAACTAGCTGATGTCCCCGATTTCGTCTGCGTGAAATTTAGAAATCAAACCTTAACAAACAGAAGTTTACTACATCGCTCAATAGATGGCGTTGTACAGTTTTTTAAATCGCACTATGGTTTAGTTACACACATCAACACTTAAGTTTGTCAAAAAAATTATCTTTTTGCATTTATTAATTATTAAGGTTTAAGGATAAGGACTCTATAAGTAGACTTATAATATTATATCTTCATTCGATTCCAGGTCATTTAGGTTCTATTGTTGGGCAAGAGCCTCTCCATTTTGGGAGAATGTTTGACCTACAATGCGTGTTTGCATAGGTTTCTAGTTTTCCAAATCTCACAGTCAATGTTAATTGCCTTTTTGTTAGCTCTTACAGCTCTCTTGGGGGGAAATGGAATGGTGACATTTGTAAAACCGTTGATAACGCCGTAAAACCGGTTTTACGGTTTTATCTGGGTATGTCTGCTTGATTTTAAAACTAATTTATAACAGTAGTCACAGGCCTCTCTTACTATACTGTATGATAGAAATGTAAAATTAGTTCGGGTTTCTTATTTATTTCTATCAAATAATCTGAGGAAAGCTTAGGAAAGGTTACATAAATCACTGTTTACTTAGTTGTGTAAATATTACATCAATCGATACCTATCAATATAGACTAAAACAGTTGTTAGTTATTTTTATAGTTAATTTGTTATTTACTATGTGTTATATTTTTGCTTTTTACCTTTTTATTTTATTTTTCTGTTCGAAACACTAAACTGCTATCTAAGAACTTGCTACGCAGACACTGCTCAACAGCTAGTAATAAGATAACAACTTGAGTATATTTTGATACAAAATTATTAATATAAATAACGGAAACGTTCTCGATTACGTGTTCTAGCTCACCTTGGTTCTTAGAATGATAGACATTTCACAAGATTTTCCTTAACATCTTCACAATCGCAGAATTGTTCGCACAAGGACAATAGAATATTTAAACATTTATTTATTTCTATACGGATGCGGAAGGAACATAGATTTGCTTAACCTTTTATTATAGTAGTGCAATCAAAACTTAAATTGCCAACGCCGAATAGGTAAATATCTCAAAATTGGCATTCTTCATAATTTTTGACCTGCTGTTTTTATATTATTTTTTTAGAAAATATAGTCTATTTTAACCAACTAACTTCAATATTATTGAAATGTTCACTGTATAGAATTTTAAAAAAATACTTAAATATATTATTTTAAATGTTTGACTTTTCCTGATAGACTTAAGACAGATTGCAATACATCTTTTCAAAGTTGCCAAGTTGATATAATAGACCAATTTCAACTCAACCACAGAGGAGTATATCCCTCAGAACGCCTTAATATTTTAAGTCCTTCATTTCAAGGGCAAATAGAGATAATTAGCTTTTTTGGAAAAATAATAAAAATTTTCTGAAAAAAACGAATGGATCATGATCAGAAACTCTATTCCACGAAATGGTTTTTAAATTAAGAGTTTTAAAAAAATATGAACAAAGCCAATTCCCGGACATTTGGGCGAATACGGCGTATTTCTTTTTAGACACCTCTGAAAATATTTTTCTTTTGATAGAACTTTTTAGACAGCTAGGGGCTTGGGTTTTCCTGGGACACTTTTTAAAAACCCTTGACGTTTAATACGGCTCCCGGACGCCTTAGGACTAATGCGGAAAAACCTGGTCTGATGGCAGTCTACATATTAGCAACCTCTTCTTTTAATCTCTTATTTAATACTAGCTGTTGCCCGCGACCCCGTCGCGTGGAATTTAGAAAAATTTTCCCGTTTTTGCAACATTTTAACTACTGCTTCGCTTCTACTGGTCATAGCGTTCGGTCATTTTATATAGCCTACCTCGATAAATGCCCTATCTAACAATGAAAGAATTTTTGAAATCGGCCTAGTGGTTCCTGAGATTAGCGCGTTCAAACAAACAAACTCTTTTGCTTTATAATATTATTAGTAACTATAGAAAAGTTCGTTACTTTTAATAAAGCGTTAATAATCGATAAGCGAAAATAGTTTGTACAGTTTTAAGTGTACAGCCTACTAAATTCTATAGTAATATAGTCCTATTAAAAATGACGGAATTTCACGAAAACTTTTATAGTTTATCCTAATAACCTACTAACGTTGGCAATTTTAGTACTTAGCACAGTAAAATCTATGTTTAGGTAGAACGCAGTCGCTGACATAAGTCTAAATAAAATTCTCGTGTCGCTTTAACGGCTTCTGAGAAGTTTATTAATTACCAAAATCCTCAGAAACAGCTCGAACGATTTTTATGTTTGTATGTCGATTTCCGGATGCCAACGAAAATCGGTTAACATGTATTTTTATACTCCTCTCTCAATCCACCTTGCACCCTATTGGATTCTAGCAATCCTTTTCAACCATTAAGGTCCCACTGTTGGGCACGGGCCTCCTCCACTTTGGGAGGGATTATGGTCTACTGTGCTGCGCTGACTAGACGTGATGGCACAGGATTTATTTTTGAGTTTTCTGTCTCTCACAGAAGTTGTCATCTGTGCTGGCTAAGGGAAAAAGTACACTCTTACAGCATCCTGGGGAGGAATAGGGGTGGTGACATTTATTCTTAATACGTCACCACACGGTACCAACAACAAGTAAATTATAATTTTCGTTATAAATAGTACCGTGTGCAAAATGCTTAAAGTAAGTAAGCATATGAGTAATAGGTAAGGTTTGTTGTCCTACGTATGTCCTACAATAAGGTTTCATGTTAACAAAATGTTAGCACCACTATATCATGTGACATAACTGTGTCAAGGCGTTATGCAGTTGCACGCGAATTATGTACACATACATACTTACATATGTGTGCACTTGTTTATTTATGAAGTCATAGTCAAACTGCCGAAAGTTACCTATGTGAAGACCCAGTTCTCTCTCTCATAGATAGATGGATAGAATACATATACTATTTTTCTTTTGTAAACACATAGTTATAATACATAGAAACACCCAGACATAGAGGATGTATCTGTGTAATATTCCTTAGCTGGCTTTTAGAGCACCTTGGTAAGAAATTTTTATATGGTGAAAACCAGTTATATGGTGAAAATAATGTTATTTACAGGCAAAGCTTCGAATTTATATTAAAAGTTTGTTTTGAGTTGTAGTTATGCCAATAAAACTTGGCTGGACTTGGGCCTGGGCTTGGATGGGTCTTGTGGTCTAGTGGTTAGTGCAACGATGTTCGATGTAGTGATTCGATTCCCGCATGGGACAATCATTTGTGTGATATTGAAACCTTAACAAATTATACAAAAAAGCAATCCTCTTGAACCTCTCTATCTTCTAAAAAAAACCGCATCAGAATCCGTTGCGTATTTTTGAAGATATAAGCTCACATACATGCAAAAATAGAGACTTTGTTTTATAATTATAGATAAAGTTAATGGACATTTCACATAACGTCCTCTGATCCCAAGCTAAGCTTTTTATGCTTGTGTTATGGGTACCAGAATATGGATAGAATATGGATAGATAGGCGCATGTATGTGTTTACCTATACTACTTTTCTTTTGTAAATACATACTTATAATACACCTATACACCTAGACGCATATTACGTAAAGATAGAGCAGCTTGTACCTACCTAACATTTTTAATGACGTCATACCACGTGTGGTAGAATTGACATGACCTCAATAACTCATTGACTCATAGTAAGACTAACGAGCATAATCTGACTCAGTGATAAATTATCTACTAATAATCGAGTGTTAATCTGTTATTTCATATTAGGATACCCTAGATTTTATAAGTGTATTTGATATTTGTTTTTCAATGCAATTATTGATTTATATATCGATAGTATTCTGTATTATTATTCAACTAGCCATCGCCCACAACTTCGTATGCGTAAAATTTGAAATAAACACTTTTTCACACAAGTTTTCATGAATTTGTTTTTCTTCAGTTTAATTTAAATAAGTATGGTTATGTTTCTAAATTTGAGAAAACATGAACTTTAAGAAAAAATGGATGTGTTGTGTGAAAAAAGAAGTAAAACGAAAGGTAAGAGCTGGAAATAAATGTTATTGCTAAAGTTAACAATGAAAACTAGCACTATCTGGATCGCCAAGCGCACAGAATACTGTTTTTGCAAACTATTCATCATCTAATTACAAATTAGTACAAACATAGCAATAAAGTCGTAAAATCTAACCGTACATTTAATCTAACATTAAACTAACATAGCAATGTGCGCAGGCGCAGCGCTCGTAGATATATCTAAATAGAGCTGCGCACGACTTGCGCGTCTGCAAATAAATAAAGTTGCGCGGTCTAGGCCGAGCCGCTCTATACCAAGGTCACACTAGTGACACCATGCTGCCAACATAATAGGGATAATACTACACTTGAACATTGTATTGTTCGGAGTTCAAATGATTTAGTGGCAGTTGAAGAGCTTTTAAAAGAAAATTTTTTGGATTATAGACTAAATATTTTAACTAATATAATTGTGTTCAAAATATACCAAAGTTATTTTCATTATTCAGCTAAGTTTAGTTGTGCTCTCTCCGTGTGGTGACAGATTAAGAATACAAGTGTCACCACCCCATCTCCTCCCAAGGGTGTTGTAAAATTC
Source organism: Orgyia antiqua (assembly GCA_916999025.1). NCBI lineage: Eukaryota > Metazoa > Arthropoda > Insecta > Lepidoptera > Erebidae > Orgyia > Orgyia antiqua. Next base: position 29,673,048 of record OU779863.1, read on the forward strand.
AGCTAAGGGATATTGCACACACATAACATCTTCTGTGAGAGACAGAAAAGTCGAAAATAAACCCTGTGCCAACACGCCTAGTCAGCGCGGCACAGTACACTATAATCCCTCCTAAAGTGGAGAAGGCCCGTGCCCAACAGTGGGACGTAAATGAGCTGGAGAGGAGAGTTGTGCTCGTAGAATTGTCACCATTTTTACACAAATTCATTCTTAGAAATATTAATTAACAATGTCAAGTACCATATTTATGTCCCACATCTAAACCGTTACCGTTTAAGGAAAACTTTAGAGTCATGGTCACCGCATGCGCCTGCGCAGGCCTAACCTAGAAACGAGCCAGATTTCGTGACATTCGTTCGCATGTGTGTGTTTACCCCATTCAATACAACATCTGTGTGCGTAAACGTGTTCTAAACAGCATTGGATTTTGATCTTTATGCATATTGTGGTAAAGATGATCAGAAATTTAATATTATTATTTGTTAGATTTAGTTGATGGCATTGGTTGGTTTTGGTATGATATGGGCGTACCTATCTATATAGTTGTGTGTGTTTATAAAATGATGTACAACGCTGCCTATGTGTGTGTAGTTTTATTTTTATATCTAATAAATACTGGTATGTACTGTTTATTATAATTTATAATGGTTTTGTAAATACCCTATGCCTTATTGTAGGAAGCCATTTTGTTTTGATAATTATTTAATATGTTTTTTATTTTATTTAATACAATCGATAACAAAGGTAGATACCAACTAATTTATAGGTCATAGAATCGATTCCAATCCAAATCACATTACATTTGAGAAGAATTTGAACTCCAGCAATTAGATTTTTTTTTCGATAACGATTTACGCTTTTTTCTCTAAAATATCAAAATAAAAATTAAAAAATTCTTTTAATAAAATTTTTAGCTAACTTTGTAATAGGCACTTTTTATCTTTTACTATAGAAACAAATAGGTATAAAACTTTAATTATTGTAAAACAAAGTTGTTATTTCTAAATAATCATAGTACCTAATTTATCTATACGTGTTTGTTTTTTTGAACGCGCTAATCTCAGAAACCGCTGGTATGATTGGAAAAAATCTTTCAGTGTTGGATAGTACATTTATCGAGGAAGGCTAAAGGCTTATTTATGACGCTGTAAACAAAAGAAGCCAAGCATCAATGAAGAATGTTAAAAAAACGGGGATTTTTTTTTAAATTCCATGGTACCATCTCGCGGGCATAGTTATTTAATAAACATTAAACATAGACTTGTAATGATAAGTTACACGGTACGGGGGTACACAATAGGTACCAACTTGGTTTGTAACTCTCTCTGTAGATAACGGCTTTTATTATTTAGGATAAAGAAAGTTTTGACCTTACAATATTAGTTTAACTTGTCTCCTATCTTTGATGAAAGATAGATAATGATATTTTCTTTAATAAATAGGTACCTATAGTAAAGTCGCTTAGCGCGACTCTTTTATGTGAAAATCGTACGCATGGAATTTAGAAACTAAATCTTAATAAATTATACAAAAACGTCGTCCTATTCACATTTTCACATCCATTAAAAAACCGGATAAAAATCCATTGCGTAGTTTTGAAGATATAAGCTCACATAGGAACATACACATAAAAATAGACACTTTGTTTTATAATAAGTAAAGATTAATTGTAGTTTATAAACTAAAAACACGCTTGAAAATTAGAATTAAACAAAAAATAACCATTGTCTGTCTTTAATAGGCATGTGTGCAAAATTTCGTAGAAATCTCACTATTGTAAATGGAGGAGTTTGTTTGTTTGTTTGTTAGAACGCGCTAATCTCAGGAACCGCTGGTCCGATTTGAAAAATTCTTTCAGTGTTGGATAGTGCATTTATCGAGGAAGGCTATAGGCTATTTAACATCACGCTGCGATTAATAGGAGCGAAGCCGTAGTGAAAAATGTTGCAATAACGGGAAAAGTTTTTTAAATTCCACGCGTACGGAGTCGCGGGCAACAGCTAGTAGATGATAATGATCATTCATTGATAGGTACGTATCGAACTAATAAAGGAGTGTTAAGAGACGCTGTTTCAAGTTTCTACAGGAGCTATTATAGAGAAAATAAAAATATAGAAATTGTATAGATTACTTGGTGTTGCCCTCGACTTCTTAGGCGTGGAATTAAGAATATCTTTTCCATTTTTGCCACATTTTTCAATACTGCTTCGCTCCTATTGGTCACAGCATGATGTTATATAGCCTATAGCCTTCCGCGATAAATGGACTATCGAACAGAAAAATAATTTTTCAATTCGAAACATTAGTTCCTGAGATGAAGGCGTTCCGTGTGGTGACGGACTAAGAATACAAGTTTCACCACCCCATCTCCTCCCCAGGGTGCTGTAAAAGTCAACTAAGGGATATTTTACACAGATGACATCCTTTAAGAGAGATGGAAAACACAAAAAATTCAGATTTATGATACTAGAAGATAGATATCATTCCCTGATTATTCATCTTCTTCTTCTCGCGTCGTGTTCCTCATGATGGAGGGTCGTGACCGCCCTTTAGCAATACCTTTGTTCTTATGATATTCCTCCACTCGTTCCTATCTCGAGCGTCGTGTAAGGCGTTGTGAACTGTCGAGTTCAAAACTTATTCATACAAACCTATTTCTATGATGCAATATATTACTAACAATTCCTAGATATATTTGTACACTGGGAAACCCCGTTTTATACCAATTAACTAACAACTTAATGCATTTTAAAACTGATTGTAGGCAAAATGCAATTTAATATTTTATAAACATGTTACGTGCATTATTTGTTGAAGGAAATATATTTTATATACATATATTTAATATAAATAACTATAATTTAATACATAAAGTTCTATTAGAATTTCTTAGTCTATAAATAAAGAGGTTTTTAATTAATATATAAAAAAATAAAGCATCAAATTCAAAACAATATGGGTGTTCCAAAAAAAAATTTGTGGATAAGCATAACAGCTGTAACATCATCAATCAACATCATGTACCTATAATTACAAAATAAATTATTGATTGATTGATTGATTGATTGATTGATTGACTATTTGCAGGTTGCATGCAGGCTCCTAGCTCTTGTATTTTTGCTGTTTGTCGATACGTTAGCCATTTAGAAAGTTTAAGTTAACTTTTATAAAAATGGTAGCTGTTAATCGTGACTTGATACACGTGGAATTTTAATTATTTTTTTTCCGTTTTTGTAATTATTTTTAATAAAGCTTCGCTCCTATTAGTTGAAGCGTAATGTTATATACCGTATAGCCTTCCACGATAAATAAACCATCCAACACAAAAATATTTTTTCAAACCCAACCAGTAGGTACCTAGTTCTTGAGATTAGCGCGTTCAAACAAACAAAAAAACTCTTAAGTGTAATAATATTAGTATATAGATTAAGTTTGAAAAAATAATAAAATAACTTATTTTCTAAGAATCGTAACGTTAATTTCTGCCCATAGCAGAAATTTGTGCGCATTCTCAACTGTCATTAGACAGTGATGCCAACATTCTAAAATAACGTGTTGTATTCGCGTTCAACTATTAAATTACAGGTTTTTAACCCGTTGTTGTAGGCGGGCTTAATTTTGTACCGGTTATAAAGTAATTTTACATATTAAAATGCTTTTGGATTGTTAGTAAAATGAAAACAAATAACAAGTTATTACAGTTACTAATATTTAACCCTTGAATTTATTCGTGTAGAAATATATTGACAGCTTTTATGAATAATTCTGAATAATATGGTTTCGTTACACACATTAAAATTGAAGCTCGTCAAAATTTATTAACTATTACGGTATTTAACTCCATTTCACAATTATAAATTAGTAAGAATTGGCAAATATCTATAATTATAAAAGTAAGGTAGAGAGATATAAAAATTCATAATATTTCATTTTTATGTCGATTTACTTATTATGTTTGCCACACTATGTATTAAATGGTAATAAATTTTATGTTTGTGTCGTTATAATAAGGAATAATAAATATTTTCTTTTTTCTGTCTTATGTATAACTAGCTGTTGCCCGCGACTTCGTACGCGTGGAATTAAGATGTTTTTTCCGTTTTCGCAACATTTTTTTTTGCTGCACTCCTGTTGGTCGCAGCGTGATGTTTTATAGCCTACAGCCTTCCTCGGTAAACGTATCTACTATCCAAAAGTAATAGAATTTTTTAATCAAACCAGTGATTCCTGAGATTAGCACGTTCAAACAAACTCTCCAGCTTTGTAATGTTAGTATAGAAAAGTAATTTATCAAAGTTATTTTTCCCAGGAATTCAAGTTTCACTACAATAGGAGCGGTATATTTAAAAAGAAAAACAGAAAAAGAAAAATATACATAGCAATATCGTCCCTCAGTGAATGGAACTCAATACATTCAGTTCAGACGTCTGATAAATTTCCATGAAAAGTTAAATCACAAAACTTCAAAACTTCTATTCATCGTACGCAAAACCGATACTGTCACATGATTTCGATCGTAACTCCAATATTTACGAAGTTTATTGCCTGTTTCTGTTTAATATTAAAACCGCGAATAAAGTCAATATCTAAACAATTTCAATGAAAATAGTTCGGGGTACAATTTTGTTGTCCGGCGCGGTTGCAGTGTTAAAGTTGGTACTACTGACTGTCACAATGGATGCTTATATTAAAATAGTTTGCCACGTTTTAAAGCTTGCATAACTAACACCTGTGGCCTAGTCATCAAATACAATGGATTTTTTATGATTAACTTTAACATAATATTATGAAACTATTTTACAAATTGCTATTAATTTCCCAACGTGATTGTTGAAATTTTTGTTTTAGGTTGGTACTGTTGTTTTTAAATGGTTGAGAGATTAAAAATGGAATTAGTCATTGTAGTATTTGTAGTTTCTTTTTTGTAACAAATCTTCCACAAAATAATATGGAAGCTTTGTTACTAGCTGTAATTTATGTCTCAATAATTTTTTTTTTTTTAATAAATATTCTTGGACATTTCACACAACGTCCTCTGGTCCCAAGCTAAGCTTGTATGCTTGTGTTATGGGTACCAGAATACGGATAGAATACATATACTACTTTTCTTTTGTAAATACATACTTATAATACATAGAAACACCCAGACGTAATACAAACATTTGTATGACAATTAGAAAAATCACACAAATGGTTGTCCCGAGCGGAAATCGAACCCGCGACACATAAACCACTCAACCACGAGGCTCGTCGTGTTTATCTGTATCAATTAAGTCTTGCGAAATTTTGTTTTTAATCTTAATTTTCATGTCTTTGACACACTTCCCGGTTTCCGGATTGGCAACATAGAGTCATTTGTTGAGTCATATCTATACTGAGTAATATCACAAAGAAATAAGATTTCATTATTTGTTTGTAAGCCAAAAAAACTATAAATTAAATATACCAGCACTCACAAGCTGCTCACAAGCAGCATAAACTAGACTCTCTCAATGAAGTCTCACACATTAAAGTAACAAATAAGTTAAGAAGTACAACAATCGATATTTAAGTAAATACTAATTATAGTCGATTAGTTAACAAGTTAACACAAAAAATGTTACCAGTGGTGAAAAATCTAGTAGTATTAATTTTCATAGAACATAAGGTAGCGGTCATGTTACGCTTCGACAGGCGGAGAGCGCATTCGTACCGTGAGAAAGCATTTCTAATCATAATACCTATTTATTACGACATCTTGAGAACTTGTACGTAACGGTATACAAAAACTATTTGTCGAGGGCCCTGAGTCCGGTATCACAATGGTGTCAGAATGGCATCACAATGACACATTATAACCTCAAAAAATTAACAATAGACTACCAAACTTGATAAAATTCGCCACTAAGCAATCAGTTATTTTTTTGCAATAACACTAAATAACGAATTATTTAGTGGCGAATTTTATGAAGTTTTGTAGTCTATTATTAATTTTTTGAGGTTTTAATGTGTCATTGTGATGCCATTCTGATTGTGATACCGGACTCAGGGCCCTGTTGTTTTAATATTGTCTATAGCTTTTATATAACAATAATTATGTTAATTTATGAATTTTTGCAATTGACTTGCTATGCTTTTACTAAATAAACTAAATTATAGTGGAAAAAAATGATAACCATGAGCGGGACTTGAACCCACGACCTCGGAACACCGTTCCGTTGCTCTCCCATCTGAGCTATCATGGTTCCCGCATATGTTTACCAAATCTTCCACTACAACCTTCTCAATGTGAGTTAAACATCGTGCGTTATGTTGCCCGTGTGATTTAGAAAAGGTTCCCCGTTTGTAAGCACTAGTAATAAATGTTTCAACATTTATTACTAGTGCTTCGCTCCTATTAGTCACAGCTTGATGTTATATAGCCTTCCTCGATAAAAGTATTATCTAATAATGAAAGAATTTTTTAAGTCGGGTCTGTGGTTGTTAAGATTAGCGCGTTCAAAGAAACAGACACACACTCTTTAGCTTTATATTATTGGTTTAGAATGTAACATTTTTGGTATTGCTTTTTTATATGTAGGTACCTATATCCGAAGCCAGTGGTTAAAAAATCATTATTGCTTAAATAGGCCTGCAATAAAGCAGTAAAGATATTTTTTTTTACTTATCAAGTAAGTAACCCAATACAAATTGTCTGTGTGGTGACGGATTAAAAATATAAGTGTCACCGCCCCATTTCTTTCCCAGGGTGCTGTAAGAGCCAACTAAGGGACAATATTATAACATCTACTGTGAGAGAATTAAAACTCGAAACTAAACCATGTGCCAACACGCCTGGTTAGCGCGGCACAGTAAACCATAATTCCTTCTAATGTGGAGAAGGACCGTGCCCAGCGGTGGGTCGTTAATGGGCTGGAGTGAGAGGGAACCAAATATAAATGCCTAACCTTGATATATTGGCGTGATGTTACATTCATTATGTATGTACCTATCTATGTATCTACCTATCTTCAAGTAAATTATTGTAATTAACGTGTGCGCACCTTTATATTCTACATTACAAAGAAAGACATGTGCGGGCAACATTCTTATAAAAAATTTCCGATTATTATCGATAAACAGTTAGTCGATATATCGATCTAACCGCTTTATCGATGAATTATTAGTTTCACGTATTCGTAGGAGTTTAGTTGGAACTCAACTAATTGTTGTAATTATTTTTTCTATCTCTAAGAATGTTCTTTTTTTAAATTCTGTATCGAGTCTATGTTGGTCTATGTTTCTCTATATTTGAAAAATATATTATTTTTTTGGTTGGTAGTAGGTTGAAAGTTTTTTTTACTGCCAGTAATACGTAGGTTTATATTTCGATTTTATTTAAAAATCTCTATAATTGTAATTACTGCTTGGTAAAAAAAGAAGCATAGGTATTTAGATACATATAAAAATATGTACTTACATAGATTTTAAAAGAGATAGAAGAATTAAATGTGATGATGATAAGGTGATGACAATACTACCTACAGATTCTACATTCACAACTAAACTAAACTTAACTAAAAATGAAACATTGATAGTGTCAATAATACAATTCGGCAATGTTAACAGAACTTTTTTATTAGAAAATCTGTATATTAAAGACTAATGATTTTCATTAATAAAAATATAAAAATATGCACAACGAAATAGCCAATTAATTAAGATACGCAAAATACTTGTAGTTGTTTTTATTTTTTAGTTAAGTTTAGTTGTGAACGTAGAATTGGTACCATGTAATTTTAAAAGTAACATTTTTCAACTGCCAGTTAGTCTAAATTAAAATAAAATAAAAAATACCTCAGGCCTTAGCCTGTCCATCTGCCGACCATTTCAACCAATAGTTGAACAGCAAAAAATATAATAAAATACATAAAGTTTCCAACAAATACAGACCTTAAAAGGAACATGTTCTATAGAGAAGATGAATTAAAAATTGTAATTTAAACTCGCGTACAATGACCGCGAGATAGATAACCGCGAAAATGCAACAAAATGATGATATAATATAAATGTAAATTAAAACTTAGCTTTATATATTTAAAGAACTATTTCGAATAAACATTACCGTAGCAGATGTTGTTCGAAATGAAGATTAGGGGAACTAAGCCATAAAAAGCGGTCGGCCAATCATATCGCGAGTTAATCTGCCATCTCTTTCTCACTAATGCTGCACCGTTTTTTCTATTACTCATTTTTTTTTAATTCTAATTCTTTATTCAAAAGCTTGCGTTAGGTTCCAGAGGTCTGTAACCTTTTGTGTCAAATCATGTTTCTTTTAATTTTTTTTTATTGTAATGTCTTGAATTGCGTTATGTTGTTGCATATTATACTTTTATCATAGACTACAATCAATGGATTTTATTTACATAGCCATGAATACGCGTGGTTGCGTGTGCCGTAAAATGATGCGAATATAGATAAAAATTGTTTTATGCTAATAACTTTTTTATTAATTATGCTTTTTCGTCAATTTATTTGAACTCATTAGAATAATAACGATAATTAAAGTATTAAACATATAACCTAGAAACTGTTTAATAAAATTTATGTTATGGCAATCAAGTAATGGTAGGTCAAACAAGATGCAATACATCCGCTAGACGAGTAACTGTCATCTCGCAGAGATTTAAACCTGTTTCTTTTTTATTATGTACTAGCTGTTGCCCGCGACTCCGTATGCGTGGAATTTAGAAATTTGTCCCTGTTTTTGCAACATTTTTTACTACTGCTTCGCTCCTATTAGTCGCAGCGTGATGTTATATAGCCTATAGCCTTCTCAATAAATTTACTATCCAACACTTAAATAATTTTTCCAATCGGACCAGCGGTTCCTTATCAGAGATTCAGATTAGCGCGTTCAAACAAACAAACAAACTCTTCAGCTTTATAACTTAATACTAGTATTGATCTAAGGACTTTTTACATCGGTGTTGCCAGCTTTTAGTATTAATTAAGTGGTTTTAATCCAAAATCAATAAGAATAGAAAGTTCATAAATAGAAGCATCGATAATTTACAATTCAAGAATTTCTCAAATCGGACCAGTCGTTACTGATACAAACAAACTCTTCAGCTTTATAATTTTAGTATGGATTTGTTCGAGTCTTTGCTGAGCCGTCCAAATTCCACAATAAGGTAGATACTTAGATATGGTAATAATATTCTACCGAACAACATTAATATACAATTCGATATTACAATACTAGAATATACATTTTACGTGAAGAAATCAATACGTTACGTTGTTGCAAGGTCATGTAGTCTATAAACTAAATGTAAATATATAAGTTACTTAATTGCACTACATAAAAGGTAGATCAAGATACATAAATATGTTTAAAAAAACTAAGATCCTAAAGTAGACTCTTCATGGTCCATCTTGCGATCCGTCGTGCAGGACTGTAAAAACTAGAACAAAAAATTTTAAGTAAATGAGTAAAAAGAGTCGTTAAGATAAAACGAGAGGGAGAAAGGAGATTAAATGGTATATTTTTCAAAAATACTGCCTAAGTTCACAATTAGCCTACAATGTAAAATGAACCAAAAGCAGTCTTTTTTGTTAACGGCTTTGTGCGCTTGGAATTACTGTCATTACATAAAGACGTAATTTATAGCCTCGGTATTTCCGTTATTATATATTATCCGTAGAAGAACTGGCTTGTCCGACGTAGCCCGAAAGGTTAGCACGCTGAAGTAGCAATGGGCAGGCCACATCGCTCGTAGGACTGATTATCGATGGGGAAGAAAAGTCCTAGAGTGGCGACCACGTACCGGACGACGCAGCGTAGGGCGGCCCCCGACAAGGTGGAGCAACGATATCGTCAAGGTCGCGGGGAGACATTGGATGCAGGCGGCACAGGACCGCGCGATGTGGCGTTCTATGGGGGAGGCCTATGTCCAACAGTGGACGGCGAGAGGTTGATGGATGGATGGATTATAGCCTACAGCACAATTGGTCCATTTGGTGACGGATTAAAAATCCAAATCACCACCCCATTGCCTCCCCAGGGTACTATAAAAGTCAGCTAAATGATGCCTCTTGTTATGCACACAGATAACATCCTGTATGAGAGATGGAAATCTTATGCCAACACGACTGGTCAGCGCGGCATTGTAGACCATAATCCCTCCTAAGTGGAGGAGATAAGTAGCCAACAGTAGAACGTTAATGGACTGAAGAAAGAGTACTCTTAAAGACTGTAGCTTTCTATAAGTGAAAAATTGAAAATAGATCATTTCTTTCAGGGATTATGCTCTCTACATTTTAAACTTTACTTTTTTATTAATACATAGTTTATATAAAGTTATAACAGATCGTCGTTACTTGATTGCAGTCTTGCCTTGAATGTTAGTCTTTAACACAGAATTTATCCCAAGAAGGACATAGTTTAATAATGTTAATTAAAAGTGAATAACATGTGCAATTCCACGCGCATATTCGCGATGTACCAAACAAGGACATCGTTTGTTTCCGCGTTGAATCATTTGTGATGGTACATAATACAAGTGATAAGCTTACAGCGAGATAATTCATATAACACATACCTACTGATTCATATATCAAACTCAAAGGATATGTTAAAATTACAAGTAAAATGAAATCAATTTTTTTTCTTCATGTACGTACATAGGTTATCGGTTATATTAGGTAGGTATTTAAAAAAAAGCTCAACTTACTTCATGTGCCTTTGAAATTTGAGGATTTTCCGCGATTCCTCAGGACATAACCATCAGATCCTGACCTGGTGCCAAAGAGAACACACGGGACCACCACCAGTTTTTAAATAAAAAAGTATCATTACAATCGCTTCACACAGTTAAAAGTTATAAAGTAACAAATATAAAAAAACACAGAGAAGAATTTAGAACCTCTTCCTTTTTTGAAGTCAATTAAGAGATATAATCTTAAAGATACTTGCTTCCATCCATCAACCTTTCTCAGTCCACTGCTGGACATAGGCCTCCCCCATAGAACGCCACAACGTGCGGTCTTGCGCTAACTGCATCCAGCGGCCCCCGGCGTATTTGACGATATCGTCGGTCCACCTTGTTGGGGGCCGCCCCACGCTGCGTCGTCCGGTTCGTGGTCGCCACTCGAGGACCTTCCGTCCCCAACGGTCATCAGATCGTCGAGCGATGTGGCCTGCCCATTGCCACTTCAGCGTGCTAACTCTTCGGGCTATGTCGTACACACCAGTCCTTCTACGGATCTCCGCATTCCGGATCTTATCACGTAGGGAAACACCGAGCATAGCCCTCTCCATAGCACGCTGCGCGACTCTGAGTTTTGTTATGAGGCCGACATTCAGGGACCACGTCTCAGTTCCGTAAGTCATCACTGGTAACACACACTGGTCATAGACCTTTCTTTTCAGGCACTGAGGTATTTTGGACGTGAAGATGTGCCTAAGCTTCCCGAACGCTGCCCAGCCGAGTTGGATTCGTCGGTTGACCTCTTTCTCGAAGTTGGATTTGCCCAACTGGACTGTTTGTCCTAGGTAGACATAATGATCGACAACTTCGAGAATCGCATTCCCAACAGATACTGGTGCTGGAGTGACATGGACATTGAACATGACCTTGGTTTTATCCATGTTCATCCTCAAACCAACCCGTTGGGAAACACTGCTGAGGTCATTGAGCATTGTGCCAAGGTCCTCCAGGGATTCTGCCATGACCACGATATCGTCTGCAAATCGAAGGTGAGTGATGTATTCGCCGTTGATGTTGATGCCGAGTCCGGCCCAATTGAGGAGCTTGAAAACGTCTTCCAATGCAGCGGTGAACAGTTTTGGGGAAATTACATCCCCCTGTCTGACACCCTTCTGCAGTGGAATTGGTCTTGTGCTCCCATCCTGGATTCGGACTGACATAGTGGCGTTTCTATACAAACACTTCAGCGCTTCGATGTACCGGTAGTCAATTTGGCACCGCTGGAGGGACTGCAGCACCGCCCAAGTCTCGACTGAATCGAAGGCCTTCTCATAGTCCACATACGCTAGACACAAAGGCCGATTATACTCCTCAGCCTTCTGTATAATCTGGCGCAGCGTATGTATGTGGTCTATGGTACTAAAGCCTTTTCGGAAACCGGCTTGTTCGGGAGGCTGGAAGTCGTCGAACCTGCGCGAGAGTCGATTTGTAATGACTCTCGAAAACAACTTATAGACGTGGCTCAAGAGCGAGATAGGTCGATAGTTTTTCAAGCGGGTTTTATCGCCCTTCTTGAAAAACCACACCACCACGCTCCTGGTCCACGCCTCTGGAACGATGCCCCCGAGGATGACAGAATCGAACAGCTTCTGAAGGGCCACAAGGACCGGCTTGCCGCCCGCCTTCAGGAGCTCCGTAGTGATTCCATCATCACCCGGTGCTTTACTGTTTTTAAGCTGCTTGAGAGCCATTCTGATCTCGTACAGGCTGACGTCCGGGATGTCCTCGGTATAGTGCCGGGTTAGCTTGGATCGTGGATCTTGGACCAAGCCGACAACAGGAGTTTGGGATGTCTTGTACAACTGTCCATAGAACTGCTCAACTTCACTCAAGATCTCATCTTTGGAAGAAACGACAGTGCCGTTGTCGGTCTTCAGTCTGGTTAGCTGGCTTCGCCCAACAGACAGATCTTTTGCGAACACTTTGGAGCCTTGGTTCCGCTCTATCGCCTCTTTGATACGCTTGGTATTGTAGAGGCGAATATCGCGTCGCACAGATTTCGAGATCTGTCTGTTTAGCTGCCTCAGCATAGACCAGGAGGCTGGAGACTGCACCGTCATCTCCCTCCTCCGTTCCATGAGATCAAGAGTGTGGTCAGAGAGTTTATTGGTTCTAGGAGCACGGCGGGTCCTGAAAAATTTCGACCCAATCGTGTGCACAGTTTCCACAAACTTGTTGTTCATATCGTCCGCTGTTTCGCACTCGTCTAGGCATTGGAAGCGATTTTGGAGTTCGAGCTGAAAGCTTTCGGGGTTGTCGTACTCGGCAGGTGTAGGACGTACTGTAGACTTCATCAGTCGGGACCGCTCGACTTTGACACGGATATTCAATGTGCCTCGTACCATTCGGTGATCGCTCCCGGTTTTCACCCTATTGATCACTGAGACATCATTGAATATTTGCCGTTTGTCCGACAAGATGAAGTCTATTTCATTCCGTATCGAACCATTAGGGCTTATCCAGGTCCATTTCCTTTGTTGTGGTTTTTTGAAGAAGGAATTCATCATGAAGAGATTTTCCTTCTCCAAAAAATCAGCCAACTTCTGCCCCCTCTGGTTTCTCTGCCCGAATCCGAATTGCCCCACTCTCAGCTCACCGCCTTTTCCTTTGCCTAGTTTCGCGTTAAAGTCTCCCATAACCACAGTGAAGTGATTTTTGGACGAGTGGATGGCCTTCGAGATGTCCTCGTAGAGAGCCTCCACCTCGTCGTCGGGGTGTGCCGAGGTCGGCGCGTAGACCTGGATAACCTTCAAAGAATACCGTTTGGTTATTCTGAGTATCAGGTACGCTACCCGGCTCGACACACTCTCAATCCTCTCCACGTTGGCTACGAGAGACTTGCGAACGATAAACCCGACACCACCCTGCGACAAGTCGTCGCCTTCCTGGTGGTAGAGCAAGTTTCCGGACCGGAGGGTTATCGTGTCCTCCCCCTCTCTTCGGACTTCTGACAACCCTACAATGTCCCACCGAATCTTGCTCAGTTCCTCTTCTAGCTCGGCGATCTTCTCGTCAGTCCTTAGCGTGCGGATGTTGTGTGTTACCAGGGCCAGAGTCTTTTTTGTTTGGTGGCCGGATCTCGACCGGAGATTCTTAGCACCCCGTACCCCACCGTTACCAAGCCCGCCACCGTGAGCCGGAATAGCGGGGTCGCCGTGACTCGGGGCCGTTGTGGTTTTGCCTTTCATGTGGGGGGTTATTGCCATAATCGCCACGCTTGGCAGGCGGGTTGGCGATCGCAGTAGATGTTGTGTTACTCAGGAGAACGCTGCTGCCCGTTCTCCTGGTGATCCCTTAGTCGCCTTTTACGACACCCACGGGAAGTGATGGGGAGGTGCAATATTCTGTGCCGGCACCCCACGGTATACTTGCTTACGCGCCTTATATTAAGTACATAAATGTACTTTTGTTATCATTATCAATTACATCCGCTTCCTCTTCCAACTCAGGCCAACCAACAAACATGCATACACAAATGCAAACTGAGTCATGTTGACCTTCAAATAGACCAGTCTAATCGTGGTTTTAGCCAATCAGTAGTATGTACACGACACAACATCATCCTTTGTTCATCATTAATATAAAACAAATATCCTTTTGTCTAATATTTTCTAACATATTTGGTATATCATATTTATTCAAATAAAACTAGTTTTATTAGCTTAGTTCATATCCAGCTACTAGCTGTTGCCTGCACCTTCGTACGCATGGAATTAAGAAAATTTTCCCTGTTTTACAACATTTTCATTGATGCTTTGATCCTATTGGCCGCAGCGGTATTTTATATAGCCTATAGTCTTTCTCGATAAATGTACTATCCAAAATTGAAAGCATTTTTCAAATCGGACCATCGGTTCCTAAGAATAGTGCATTCAAATAAATATACTCGTCTGCTTTATATATATTAGTATAGGTTTATGCAAATAAAACTACTTTTATTAGCTTCGTTCATATTTAGCTATTAGTCAATCTATGTTACAGAATCATTATATAATTATACTAAAATTTTGCCTACACATGACTAAAGACACGAAGGATATAGCTACGCAAGGACTAATGACAATTAACAAGCATATAAGCTTAGCTTGGGACCAGAGGACGTTGTGTGAAATGTCCATGAATATTTATTTATTTAATTTAATGATTTTATAAAAATCGAGAAACATCAATCAAAAAGTCTTATGTCTTTTTATCCTTCGTATCTTTTAAATAATCTATCTATTTTATATTAGCTCAACTAACTTAACTAAATCAACAAACTAAACTAATAATTTAGTATTAGTTTAGTTTGGTAAATACCTATGCTGCTGCATACACACATCACACACAATTATATTATAAAATGAATCAGAATTCCTTTATTATTCTTTATCACAATTTATAAAGAACTTAATGAAGTGGAAAACCTTGTTATAAAATGGCGTACATAATAGAAAATGATTTTGTAATAATGAAATAGAGAATAATTTATTGAATTGTATTTACTTTTTTATTAGAAACTCTCTTTTTCTCGCGACTTCGCACACGTGGAATTTAATAATTATTACCTGTATCGGCAAAATTGTTCACTGATGCTTCTCTCATTTTAGTCGCGGCGTGATGTTATATAGCCTTTTTTGATAAATGGACTGTCCAACACTGAAAGAATATTTCAAATCGGACCAACAGTTACTAGGTTACTGAGATTAGCACGTTCAAACAATCAAACAGACAAACAAATTCTTTTATAGTATTAACTAGCTGTTACCCTCAGCTTCGGACGCGTGGAATTTAGAAAATAAACCTTGATAAATTGTACAAACAAGCCATACTCTTGAAACACCCTATCTTCTAAAAAAACCGCATCAAAATCTGTTGCGTAGTTTTGAGGATATAAGTTCCCATAGAGACATCCATACAAAAATAAAGACTTTGTTTTATAATAAGTAAAGATGTAGATAGATCTTGTGTGTAATTCTTATCTCTTTTCAGCTCGTTAATCGCTCATAAATGTATATGCGTATTCGTAAATAACTCTTTAGTTATTAATATTCACAGCTAAAATAGCTTACATTAAAATGGAACTAAGAAAATAGAATTAGTTTAATAGTTTTAAGACAAACCATTCACGGTACGATCACGGTTCATTCAGACTACCAATCTTAAATGATTTGATTTGATCATATAACATACAAAAAATTCTCTAATAGACTCAATCATAGTGTCTTGTCGTCTTCGCATTTAAGCGCACTCAAAGTGGCTGTCTTAAACCCTAAATTTAGCGCGTGTAATACGCAGGCAGGATTGAAGATAGTGAATGGTCTACTTTAATGTATCGTTAAACACACGTAAAAGTAGGTTTAATAAGTTTAAATGAAAGTGTGATTGTGCATTGTCGTATCAAATTAATAGATTTGTTTCAACTTAAACAATATATTAAATTTAATAGAGATTGGTGGATATTGTGAAAGTAAAACTAAATATCACATTATAAAACTGTTTAAAGAAAATGTAACATTGTGCAGACATTTGTTCTTTTTCAGAAATAATGTAGAATATACGTACGTTTTGGCCTTTTTATGCCTTTATTTTTCTTTCCAGCTAGTTTATTTTTCATTTGTCACCATTGAGTTTTTAATTTGCAATTAAAAAAGTATTTTTCTAAATTCAAATTATTAATTTAAAACAATGAACATGCATTAACAGTTACCGAAGGTTGTTGCCCCCGAGACGGATGTTATAGACAATGAGCACTTCTTATACTTTATGCTAATACGCGCCATTTTTATGTTCGCAATTCAAATACTGACGCGTAATGATTTTTTAACGATAAATTTTTCATTTCTGCGTAACGTAAGAGGGGAAATCGCCGTAATTGAGTGTGTTCATATTATGATCATAGAATTATTTTAGTAATAACTAAACGTCGCCGACGACTTCGTACGCGAGTAATTTAGAAACTTTTAAATAACATTTTTGCTGATGCTTCTCTCCTATTGGTCGCAGTGTAATGTTATAAACTTGAAAATGTACTATCCAAAACTAAAAGAATTTTTGAAATCACACCAGTGGTTTTTGAGATTAGCGCGCTCAAACAAACAAACTCTTCAGCTTTATAATATTTATATAAAAGTATAAATATTTATTCATCTTAGAAAGGCCATTATAATCATTGCATTTAACTCGTGAGCACTAGGTACGTACCTACATTTTTTTTTATTACGTAAAGACAAACTTTAATTACATTATTTCTTGGCAAAAAGTCAGGATCTCTCCAATACATATATGTACAAAAATATGTATGTTGCCAACATGTAATCTATACTTATAATAAATCTGTAGAGAGGTCAATTCTGTACATGAAATATATTTTCAAAATAACTATCAGGGGGTGATTAGTGATCGATACTGATACCAAAAATGCAATCAGTAAAATTTTTGTCTGTCTGTCTGTCTGTCTGTCCGTCTGTATGTTCGTTATAGAAACAAAAACTACTCGACGGATTTTAACGAAACTTGGTACAATTATTCTTCATACTCCTGGGCAGGTTATAGTATACTTTTCATCACGCTACAATCAATAGGAGCAGAGTAGTGAAGGGAAATGTTGGGAAAACGGGAAAAAGTGCTCCATTTTTTAAGCTTCCGTCGCGTGTGCAGCCTTAATGGTTAAAGTTACAGAGAAATCATGTATGACGGAAACATGCTACATAAAATTGTCTAAAAAATATCCCGAAACAGCACATATCTATATTTTATGGTTGACTCACAATAACACGTGTAACTCCTGATAGCTTAGCAGTTCGTTCATTCTGATTATATTTGTTTACTCTTACGTTTATAATACTCTAACTCAAGCAGTAGTTAAAAATGTTGCAAAAACGGGGAAAATTTCCTAAAATCTACGCGGACGGAGTCGAGGGCAACAGCTAGTACCTAATAAGGTTTAGGAATTACTAATCATACTAATCATGGAGAAATAACTAATAAAATAACAGCCAATCTGCCTGAACACCTAAAAATCTAAAAATCACGAACTATGTTTTTAATGTCCTGTGGTAACTCAATTCCCATACAAAACCCTATAAGATATGTCTATATACGGTGTATGTATGTATTTTTATTAGCTATCATAAAAAATACGCAATGATGTATAAAAAGCAATAATTTCAGTAAACACTCCAATAAACGGTGCATAACCGATAAATGTAGGAATCATTGACCGTACAACACATCAATCATAAATATATCGATAGTGTGAAAAATATATTTAAATCGTAATTCGGCCCTTGGCCGCCACTTGAGATATTGATGACAATTTATAACTATAAACGGTAAGGCTGCGGTCTTATTGTGAGCGGAATATAATTATTTATAACTACCAAATGACATTGGATCATGGGGTCTCCTCGTTGCAGGGTATTTTACACTGACCATTTGTGGTACCCAAATATTCTCTTCCATCGAAGATAAAGGGTAGCATCTCCTATATAAAAAATGAAATGAAATGAAAAATCATTAAATCATGTAGATATAATATATTTATTTTTTAAAATGTGCTTTTGACAGATGCAAACATTTTGTTTCCTCTACCACCGCGGCATCGGTTCAGGACGCTATCTCCTGAAAAGAAACGGCATAAGAAACTCAGCAGAGCTTTTAATTAAATCAATATTTCTTATTTTCGATATTCGACGAGCCTCGTGGTAGATTGGTTCATGTAACGGACTGCCGATCAAGAGGTCGCGGGTTCGATCCCCGCTCGGGACAATCATTTGTGTGATTTTTCTAATTGTCATACAAATGTTTGTACTGTGTCTGGGTGTTTCTATGTATTATAAGTAACTTTGTATTTACAGAAAAGAAAAGTAGTATATGTATTCTATCCGTATTCTGGTACCCATAACACAAGTATATAAGCTTAGCTTGGGACCAGAGGACGTTGTGTGAAATGTCCATGAATATTTATATATTTATTTAGATACTTAAGAAAAGGGATAACTAATACCTATATGAATTCTTAGTCAGTTACTAGATTTTTTTTATCCATTCCATTAAATAACACAAACATAACACAATATGTGAGAAAAGGTAACCATATTTCATTTATTTATTAATGTTTCATTGTTTCTTTTTTTTGATAATAATTTCTACTTAATATAGTTGATACCGTTAATCTTACGAAAAAGCTACATCTCTTACAATACTCCCAAATCGCTGTCAAATAACAGTGAGACCTAGTGTCAATCGTTCACAGTGGTGCTACAATATTTTATCTTTAGCAATAAATAAGAGCAATAATTAAATATTATATTCGATCGTTATTTCACTTAAGACGAATAAACCTCGATAAATTAAGGTCGACGACTTTTCGGATAGAAAGCTGCATTAGAAACACTAAATGTTTAAGTACTCATTGATTAAAAGAAAGTTGCTTTATTGTTCATAGTACATAAATATTATTATTAGATATTTAATTAATCTAAGCACGGGATTTTCGATAAGTCAACGTTAAAATATAAACTAGTGACACAAGCACCCCTCCTTTCAGAGACTTTGCAGTTATCATGGTCATGGGTGGGACTCCGAAACGTCGGGCTAAAATTAAAAACAAATTTACTCGTCTAAATCCATAAAAAGTGGTTTTATTTGAACTCCATTCCAACTCAAGGAATGGAGTCGGTTTCTTCCAACGGTTGTCAATTTCTGGTTTTATACTAATTTATTTTATTTTATTAGGTTTTATTTAAACGAATGAGTTGCGCAAGTGTTAGAAAATATTAAAGTAATGGAGTGTTAGTTCAAAGTCTAGGTTTGCTTCAATCCACTGTTGTTAATTTATTTTTTGTTTAATTCCAGGTCTAGAACGGGTGGCGGAGGAGTTGATGGGTCGAAGAAAATGGAAACTATATCAGGACGCGTTAATACCAAAAGGGGAAGAGGGACAACCTTCAAGCGACGAGGAATCAGTCCACGCAGACCCCCCTCCAGCACTCAAAATAAAAACTATAGAGCAGATCAACGAGGACGAGGCAAAGGAAGAAAGAACAGAAAGGCCAGAAAGACCAGAGATGCCAGAAAGGCCAGAAGAGAAGCCCAGGCGGCCAGAAACGATATTAGAGTCTTTAATAAAGAGACCAGCTACTCAGCCCAAGGTGGAATTGTCGGACGAACCTTCAGATTGGAAACCTCAGGAGAAATGTTACTTCTGCCCGGATGGGGACCCTGGGCAAGAAGTGAGGGCAATAGGCACCACTGTAAGTACCTATTCTTAGAGCTTAATGTCGTTCACCAAAAAAATGGACAATATTTTTTAAGATGTATAATTTTGATATTTCACGTCTGTTCCCAAAGTAAGCGTAATTTTTGTATGTGCCATTGCCTTGCATCATGAATTATCTTTAAAAAAGAGAAGCCATCTATGTATGCGTGAAAATGTATCTATGTGTGTCTATGATACAGGCGATACGTCATATGAAACGTTATTATTCTATGAAGTACGATTTAGCCAGGCTAAAGTTACTTGTCCTCAATTTTAAACGTCAACCCATCATCTGATTTTACTGTGGCTGGTACTAAGAAAAACCTACATATCCATGTAATGAATGACATATGTATAACAGACATACCATTTATTCAATCACCGTCGATCGTAGAGGCAGTTTTTGTGTTCAAAGCAATAATTTAGTAACAATTGCTTGAGAAATTCCCATAGAGGGTTACAATGATAACCAATAAATACCGCTAACTTAATTGTATACCAAAACTGTTGGAAGAAAGAAAGAAAGATCACGTGGGAAATTTCTTTTCCAGTACATTAACGCTCTTTTAATGGGTCCAAAATAGACAAAGAAAAGTAATAAAATTAGGTATTACAAAAAATTGCTACATAGATATAGAATTAAGCTACTGCGGGCTTATTATAGTTTTTTTTTTGGCTAACTCAGTTTGAGGTTTGCCAGTTTTTTATAGATTTATAGATTAAAAATTATTCGGCATAAAATTAACCTTCTTTCATCCCGTTACTTGGGGCCGGGTGATGGTCTTTTTTCACCAAAATTCCTAGAGATTTTTTTTGATGTTTAAAAGCTACATTATTGTAAAGTTTCATTAAAATTCATTGAGTAGTTGTTGCGTGAAAGAGTAACAAACATCCAAACATCCATACATACAAACTTTCACATTTATAGCATTAGTAGGATACTCAAATCTAGTCCATTCTTTTAAATAAAGGACTTTGCCAATAATGGCCAATTTTGAGCTGCAAAAAAAAGAATAAAAAAAATGTCGTGTAAAAACAAACACAAAATATATGAATTATAACAATAACAAACAGAACAAGAGCATCAACACTGTCCGTTGATAATTACACGTTATTGTATTAGCAATAGCAATTATACAGCATGTCTAAACCAAGCTTAAACATAACCATTGTTAACAGACCTTTATATATGCGAACAAAACTGTACCACATTCTTAGAGTAATAAGTCAACAGGAGTGGTAATACATACTAGGACCGATTTAAATCTAAATAAAAAAAATCAAATCTTTTATTGTCTTATACAGATTGTACACAAAAGATATGGATTCACCTGGTTCCTGTGCTAGTTATTACTGTGTTACAGGAACCAGTGTCCAGGACTAGGTTACAAGAATAAGTTTATGCCAACGAACATACTATAACTAAAAACTAAATAATCTAACTTAACTAAACTAAACTAAAACAAAATAATATTAATTATTTTTATACTAAGTATCAATTCCACTGACAGACCTTTACTAAACTAAAAAGTTAATATTGATAGTGTCAATTACACAATTCGGCAATGTTTACTGAACTTTCTTGTCACAAAATAATTGAGTGTTTTAAAAAATAAGTTCTACCGACTTCATGTGCCTTTGAAATTTGAGGGTTTTGCTCAATTTCTTAAGAGATAATCATCAGATCCTCACCTGATGCGAATGGGACCACACAGAAAACACCAGCTTTCAAATAAAAATAATCATTAAAATCGCTTTGCCCAGTTAAAAGTTATGAGGTAACAAACATGAAAAAAAAACATGCAGACGAATTGAGTACCTCCTCCTTTTTTTGAAGTTGGTTAATAACTCTAATATTGATTTTAGTACCCAGCACCACCGTCTACTGACAGACCTTAACCTAACTTAACTAAAAACTGAATATTGATAGTCCCAATAACACAGATCGGCAATGTCTAGTTTCTTGTCACAAAAATAGTATATTAAAGATTTAAAATAATTTTAATTTGGACAACGAAATAGAGATTAAATCCAAATACACCATAATTGGTTTCAGTTTAATTAAATGAAGTTAAGTTTATGACGCATTAAAATTAGCATCAATGTTTTCCTTGTCAAATATACCGTTCTAGTAGTGCGAAGATAACACAGACAAACGCTATTACTCGATTCCATTAGTCGCTACGCACACAAAATGCTTCACACATACTAAGAGACGCCAAAGTACACTATGAGTATGAGCATTGCCATTGACAAGGATCGCCCTATAATATAATAACACAAATATAGTAAGATATTTACTAACACATAATTGAATAATTGAATTTGTAATTGAAATATGGATCTATGATGTCCGAAATAAAAAAGTATTTATTAATTATAATGTCAACTCCTGTTGGGTCGATGCTTTAAAACGACATTAGAATAGAAACGGCTCATCATATAATGGACGAGCAAACCATAGTTTCAATTTAGAAAACAATAGCTTATCCATTTTCTACAATTCCACGTCAAAGTATAGTTGACTATTTTGATTAATACGCGCGAAAGAGATGGGGTGCGTAAAAATATATAAATATAGGAAAATAAACCTTTAGATGTAAAAAATAGAGTTGCTTTTTCTTTTTGTTGCTATGTTGTTACTGAAATAGTAACTGTGTAGGCGTAGAGCATGAAAAGTAGGCAGAATAATAACAGAGAATTGAGTGGAGTAGTTATTGTCACTTTGTTTTTGAATGTGCTTTTTTTAAACGCGTTTTTTTTAAACGGTAATTAAGTTGTTTTGCGAGTGTTAAATTATGAAATTGAGTTAGTTTTAATAAAAAATGTAATACATTATTTGATCTTTTTTTTGTCAAACTGAGTTTTATTATCGTTTTCTAGTTTGCAATGTTTGATTCAAAAATAGAAACTTTAACTTTTCACATTATTTATTACGATTATAAACTCATGGTTTATCATGTACAAAACTGTCTATAAAACTTACTTAACTTAAAAAGAAAAACATACTTTTTAATTAGATTAGAAAGAAAAAATAATTACAACTGAAAATATATAGGTACTAAAAAGTTACAGCAATTTACCCATTTGCATCTTATACAAAGGAAAATGATCGTAACTAGTAATTGTTTGATCGTTAAGAACTATAAAGATATATAATTGCACAGGAAAGGTGACTAGTGCATGAAATAAATGGTCATGTAACGCATAAGATCTTTCAAAAAATTGATGTAGTCATAGAATAGTTGGTTAGTTAATTTTTATTAAACCTGTTTTTATTGGAAGTAGGACGTTACCTTTTGTTAGTGCAATCATTTTTTATATCTTAAGGTATGAGTACACTACTTACTTAAGCGATCACTGCAGCAATAAATTCAGCTAGACAAAGAAATTTATGTAATTTCTGGAAGTAAATTTGGTCACATTTGACGCTAATGATAGAGTAGCAATACAAGAATCTCTGTCTCTGTCCAGCCCATTAACGTCCCACTGTTGGGCACGAGCCTCCTCCACTTTGGAGGGATTATGGTCTACTGTGCCACGCTGACCAGGCGTGTTGGCACAGGGACTAGGCGTGTTGGCACAGGGAATCGAATACAAGAATATCTGTTAATATTTAATTTATATGGTGGTAGAAAAAGACAAGTTGTGCCAACCCTAAATAGTGGGATAAGGGCAAGAGAATGACAAATAATGTAAATAAATGATTAAAATTATAAAAAAAAAATACCACAAATTACTTTAATTTGAAGATTGGTAGAAAAGAAAAAATAAAACGACACATGGTACCTACATATAAAAGATGTAAATATGACTGATTTTTCAGTTTTAAAATATTATGACCCTAATATGTAAAAAATTGTGAAGCAAAAAATATAGGCAGTGGTATTAATATGCGTATTCAAATAAATAAATTGAGCACCCTTCGCCACTCCACACCCCTTGTTAGCCGATCGGTTAAACAGCATAGGCCGGACAGAAAAGCCTATAGGGGCGGTCCGCGGAGGGTGGAAACCTGGGAAAATTCACGTGCAAGGCCCACCCCTTGGCGAAACACGTGCGACCAAATAGCCTGGCAGAACGAACGCCTCTACTAATTTTTGCCGCTCGTAAAAAAAAATTCGTGATGTTCCACGTGACGTTCGAAATTTGAAATTCATTCACGAATTCTTTTTGATTAAAACAGCCCTGTGAAGTGATATTTTAAGAATCGCTAGTTGACGTTTGAAATATTTTTAGTTTTTTTTATAATTTTGATGTGTAAAAGGCGTGTATTTGAAGTGGCCGTTTTGCTCGTGTTGTTTTTTTATAGTGTGAAATGTAAAACGCGGCATGAGCCGATTTCATGGTTAGTTGGCGTTATTAGTTTCAGACACGAAATAAACTATGTTACGTATAATGCGTCAGTGGGTTTTTTATAACATTTTTTTCTGTTACGTAACAGAAATAACTTTAAATGATTGGTGGGGTTGGAAATAAAGTGTAAGTGGTTGCTTTATTTATGGTTGCTTGTTTTTTTGAAACACTTTTACTTACTTTGTAGTTTATACATTATTTTCATTTCAGTTGCAACATTGCCTCATAATAGTCGTAATGGATATCGTAGCAAATGTTAGGTACCTACATTTGTTAATGGAGCGACTACTAAAAGCAAAATAATAATGTCTAAATTGAACGAAACTTTCTTAATCCTTTTCAAATGTGCCATTTAAGAATCTGAATAGAATTAGTAGATATAAATACAAATTTTGTCTTTATTTTTTTCATATTTAGACAAACACAAGAATTTTAAATAATGTCAAAACCGTATTAACTTTAAGGTACTTAATTTTATTGTAGTAGGTACCCATTAACTTCACGATTTGAAACGTAAAAACTTTTTTGAAATCAAATTTTCCAACACCTGACAATCACAATACAAATAGCCTACCCATTTCTATGCACTAGGTCGAACATCGAACAGTCACTAGCCAAATAGTTTATTTCTATACACATATTACCAACTCGACGAAATCGCACAAATTTCGAACACCGAACAGTCACTACCCAAATAGGCTATATTTAATACGTGTTACCAACCTAACGAAATATCGTTTACCTAATTATGTAGGTACACAATGTAAGTTCTTACGTCATCACTAATAGTAATGTCGTCCTTGTCTCACATAGAGGGTTATCAACTGCTTAAACTATGCCGCCTGATAACATGGCCTCGCTTTGTTATAGGTACATGTTAATCCTAGATCGTTTAGCTATTTGTAAGTTACTAATAAAATAAAATAATGTCCGTGTGGTGACGGATTAAGAATACAAGTGTCACCACCCCATCTCCTCTCAAGGGTGCTGTAAAGTCAGCTAAAGGATATTTCACACGGATAACATCTTCTGTGAGAGACGGAAAACTCGAAAATAAACCCTGTGCCAACACACCTGGTCAGCGCGGCACAGTAGACCATAATCCTTCCCAAAATGGAGGAGACCCGTGCCCAACAGTGGGTAGTAAATGTGCTGGAGAAGAAAGAAGAATAAAATAAATATTGTTCATACATTTGGTTAAATTTGATGGGTCTAATGGCGTACGTATCGTACACAGTCTTCATATTTCCCTAATTTGCTTGTATATAGGCTTAAAAATAAAAACCACTACGTTTACCCTTATTGCGGAACCATTAAAACATACAAATATCCAGAAATTATTGTTATGATAATCTACAGATACCTATACCAAATGTAGGCTTGAAGCCATTTACATTATCTAGGTATGTGAGCGGTAAAATGTATCTATATGTGTCTATGATACAGGCTATAGGTACGTCATTTGAAACGTCATTATTCTATGAAGTACGATTTAGCCAGGCAAAAGTTATTTGTCCTCAATATAAACCTCAACCATCTGTTATATCTATGTGAACACTGAAAGAATTCATCGGTCCAGTGGTTCCTGAGATTAGCGCGTTCAAACAAACAAACTCTACAACTTTATAAAAATTTCAATATAAGTATAGGATAAGGTTTTTGATCTACTTTATCACTTAGATGTGTTGGTTTAGAGTTTGGTTTAACAGTTTCTGTCCTTTAGAGAGGATGTTATCTACTTTAATATTATGCCTTTTTTGGGTCTTACAACGCCCAGAGAAGAAAATGAGGTTAACACATCAGTCATCAGAAACAAATACAATGTATATACGGTTAATCAATAAAAATACGTTTCCATCAAAGTATTTTTAAGCATTTAATATCCGTTAAATATGCGAATCTTATAAATAAAATATACGAGTACCTACCTAGTGCCTATGATAAGCCGCAGTAACGATGTCAATTGAAATTATGTTGTCGTGAATCACATTAATGGATATGATAATACTACTGCGTTTTAATACAAAACTGTTTAAAAATGCAATTTAAAATTCATAATGGATACAAAACTTATTAAAATAATAAAATAGGTACAAATCCGAATGGAATATATAAAAAAAAAATACAACGTTCTATTTTTGAAATTACTTATGACGCCATTTTATTTGGCGCTTTGGCTGAGAAACGCTCATTGCCTTTGCCTTAAAATACGTGTTATGAAAAAATAAACAAATATTTTAAGGCATACAGCCAGAATTAATTTTAGATTTAGATACAAAATTTACAGTACGCATTACAATTATTTTCGTATAAAAGAATCGATTAAAAGCCATATATAGTAATCGATTTAATTTTACAATGTATAGAACTGTACACAATGTTAATGAACCTACGTTTATTTCAAATTGACTTTATAGTATGGTCGCCAT
Organism: Orgyia antiqua; assembly: GCA_916999025.1. Classification (NCBI taxonomy): domain Eukaryota; kingdom Metazoa; phylum Arthropoda; class Insecta; order Lepidoptera; family Erebidae; genus Orgyia; species Orgyia antiqua. Next base: position 29,699,804 of record OU779863.1, read on the forward strand.
GACCCTATTGATAAATTATAGGTAGTGTTTGTGAGCGGTTATAATAATTTTATTTGCAGTAAATCTGGTCCTACTTATGTATATAATTTACGATTATGTTGTATGTTCCATTTATTTTTTCACGTGTAGGTACCTATATAATCGAAAATATTGCTATATTAATTATTATGGCGCCTAATTCATGTTAGGATTGCCAGCAAATCTAAACTATATTTATTAAGTAGGCATATAATATTATGATACAAAAATGCAGGCAACTGTATTTTTGCCTTTTTACAATTAAAAATAATAAATTAAGAAAAAAATAAATGACAAAATAATTTTGTACCGAAACAATAAAATCTAGAGTTTATTATATAGATACTTTGGTATGTAAAACTGAATTGAATATCAATACTTTAATTAATTACCAATAAATTAACATTGACCTATCCACCATTTAATATTCAAACAACAAATTTTATTCATAAATTCACCAGACCCTTTATTTCAAATAAGGAATTAGAACATATTGAAAAAAAATCTATTGTTCTTGAATGTATTGATAAAAATACTATTCTAAATTCAAACGGCCCATTAACAGGTTCCCACGGCGGCCATGTTGGCTCGTCCTCGCTTGCTATTGGTGTAGGCCACAAGTTTAGAATTAGAATGTAGACCCCACCATTTGGTGAGCGGTAAATTATGTTGCCAGTTTTTTTTTTCACGTAAATTCAAATGGGCAGCTGTTCGTCCATCTTTTTTATTGGTAAAACCGTTTTAAACATAGATTAGAGCTTGAAGTCAATTAAGTTTCCTTTTAAGTTGAATGGTATCATTATTATATTAATAGTAGAGTCAAATTATAGGGTATAAATGTGAATAATAGAGTCGATAGGCTAACTTTAGAAACGTTAATGTAAAGGTCAGCTCCATTTTGTTTTTGAATACCTATTTAATGATAATTATGTAAATGATGACAGATGATTTTTAACGTATTATTCAATTAAATTGTAGTAAAACTATCTTTATATAAGCTTACCTTGGGACTAGAGGACGTAGTGTGAAATGTCCATGAATATTTTTTGTAATGATTGAATATTTATTATAGTCCTTCCTATTGATGTTGGTATACAGTAAAAATAGCATTGGTATGTACGTATTAACGTAATGTATGTTGCAGTGTGTCTAAACATGCCGTTAGTTAATATTCAAGGTGGACGTGATTAGCAAAACGTCAAGGTGAACCGAACTGGTCGTAGCGGCCGGTACACGCGCATATTATTTTAGCATAGAGATAGGTATAATATGTGTTTGTATCTTTAAAATAAATAAATAAATATTCATGGCCATTCTACACATCGTCCTCTAGTCTCAGGCTAAGGTTATTATAAGCCTGTGTTATGGGTACCAGAATACGGATTTACTGGATAAACTACTTTATAAACCCATAAATTACCTAAAACTATAGATAAGTAATAGTACCCTGTAATAGCCTGGTCAGCAACAATAGGTGCCATTTTAGCACAATAACAGGTCTGAAAGACTTGACGCTGGTTTTCAAATTGTACCTTAGCATTGTCATCGGTCCATAATATGTGTGCAAAATTTCAGATAAATCCGACTACTATAAGTGGGTGACAATTACTATCAAATATATTATATAATATATATTATTTAATATATTTTATATATTCTAATATATAAAATTCACGTGTCACAGTGTTAGTTACCGTACTCCTCCGAAACGGCTTGACCGATGTTTATGAAATTTTACATGCATATTCTGTAGGTCTGAGAATCGGCCAACATCTATTTTTCAAAACTTTTTTTTTTAGTGTGGCAAAACAACGTTTGCCGGATCAGCTAGTAATAATATATAATACTAGCTGAGCCGACAAACGTTGTTTTGCCATACCAAAAAACAAAGTTTGAAAAATAGATGTTGGCCGATTCTCAGACCTACAGAATATGCATGTAAAATTTCATAAACATCGGTCAAGCCGTTTCGGAGGAGTACGGTAACTAACACTGTGACACGTGAATTTTATATATTAGATATTATATAATTACATAGATTACTACACAGATAGATTGATAGATGTGACCAAAACTTTTAATAATTTACTTAGCTCAGAAACTAACAATCACGCTTGAAAGTCCTAAATATTTTTTTAAATTATTGCATTGTCATCGGTCCTTGATATATGTACAAAATTTCAGATCAATCCAACTACTGCAAGTGGTCTAAAATTCCAAAGTTCTAAAATTAAAATTCAAAGATTCCGTTACATAGATTAATAATATATTGATAGATACATACCGAACTTATATAAGCATGTTAAAAAAAGTGTTAACTATACATTGTTTTAGCTTCTTTGAGATTTAAGCTTACAATTGCATACTGTGCAATATCCCTTAGCTGGTTTTTACAGCACCCAGGGGAAGAAATAGGGTAGTCTCATTTGTATTCTTAACCCGTCACCACACGGACAACAAACTCAAATATATGCGACTAATTCCATAAAAAGTTCTTGTTAAAATGAATAAGTTGCGCAAGTGTTAGAGAGCCTCGTTCAGTGTTGCCATCATCAAAATTATTAAAAACATTGACAAAAGATGTAATTGTTATATAGGTGGGTAGTTGCATGTTTTAATACAAAATACGGGCTTTTTTATTAAAAGTATATAACGTTTGTTGAAAAGTAGGTAAAATACACCTGTCAATTATTTATATACACTTTTAGCAGCTAGTTTAACTACAAACATGCAAATATCGCGTGTAACCGATAGTTTTTTAGGGTTCCGTACCCAAAGGGTAAAAACGGGACCCTATTACTGAGACTTCGCTGTCCGTCCGTCCGTCCATCCGTCCGTCTGTCACCAGGCTGTATCTCAAGAACGGTGATAGCTAGAGAGTTGAAATTTTCACAGATGATGTATTTCTATTGCCGCTATAACAACAAATACTAAAATTAAATTAAAATAAATATTTAAGGGGGGCTCCCATACAACAAACATGATTTTTTTACCGTTTCTTGCTCGATACTAATAACGTTGCCTTATGTTGCATAGATAATGGTACGGAACCCTTCGTGCGCGAGTCCGACTCGCACTTGACCAATTTTTATTTTTAATAAACGAGTATTCTGTCAATTTTCCTATCGACTTTAGAGTCAGCTGTTCCATTAGTAGCTGGAACTTGAATTATTCGTCTTTGTTATATTGATTACTAGCTATTACCTGCAACTTTATACGCATGGTATAAAAAAACCGAAACCTAACAAATGGCACAAATAAACCATCCACCTGAACCACTTTATCTATTACTAGCTGTTGCAAGCGACTCCGTACCTGTCGAATTTAGAATATTTTTCCCGTTTTTGCAACATTTTTCACTACTGCTTCGCTTCTAATGGTCGTAGCGTGATGTTATATAGCCTATAGCCTTCCTCGATAAACGCACTATCCAGCACTGAAAGAATTTTTCAAATTCGAAAATTTGAAAATAAACCCTGCTAATAAGTCTGGTCAATGTGGCATAGAAGACCATAATCCCTCCTGAAGTGGAGGAGGCCCGTGAGAGAGAAGTAAAGATATTGTTTGAAAACAAAATTACGTTACCAATGAGGTAGGGACTCTAATTCACTAAATATAGTGTTTTTTTTTTTATTATTTTAACTATAGCAACATTAATGTCAGATTTTTAACATGGAAAAGTGTTGTACAAGCGGCCATATTGTGCAATATTTTTCTTGTTCTAGGAAAATATCTAAACTATTTCCTTAATAACAAAGGACGAAGTCTTGTAACACCGGAAAATTTACTTACTATAAGGAAAATTTGTTATCTTTAAGTTTAACCTCGATCATTTTGATTAATTGTGATAATCTGACTATTAAGGGCCTACATCAATTTTATCGTATATCATCGCCGACACGTACATATTAACACAGCCAGTAGGCACAGAAAATGAAGAATTAGGGATACTTTTCCTATTTACTCATAATCTACTAAATATATTTTAATTCTGATTTACGTGTTTCTATATATAATAGTTACTTATGTTTTTAAAGTTATTTCATTAGTTAATACGCGATAATAGACCGAAAAATGAAAAAAATAAGAAATGAGAGAGGTATTTTCGCTAAGATTTTCTATCGAGAAAACTTTTTTCAATCGCGTTTCTGAGTTTATGCGATCCTATATTATATATTGAAAAAACATATACTTAAAAATTAGAGCTCTAGCCATTCAATCTAAAGAAACAATGAAAACTTCGTACCTAGAAAAATGCACGAAGCTATTTTGGTATCCTCTTAAACAGTTTTATTTAAGAAGAAAGTTTAGTTAACATTACGGAATTGTGTTAAGGACGCTATCAATTTTCCTTTTTTTAGTTAAGTTAAGTTAAGTTTAGTTATAAACGTAGAATTGGTACCATTATGATGTAAATAGTCTACGAATTACAACAGTAATTTCAACTAAGATTAATTCTGCAAAGATTAAACAGTGAAAACTTTAGCCTTCGAATAATGGGCTGACCAATAGTGTCTTAATTGTTTCTTCTTCTTTATTCTTCTTTTCAGTTATAAGGACTTTGTTTACGGTAAAGTTTTAAGGTGTACGGTAAAGGTTTATGGTACTGTACCTTTAAACCAAAATCAAAAAGTAATGGAATCGCTTAAAGGCGAGATGTCAAAATAATATAGTTTTTATTTTTAAATAACAATAAACAGTGACTATCTGTACTATATTATTATGTACAAATTTATTGCAATATGTATTTGTTTACCGAAATCCCGATTTTTATAAAAAAAAAACAAATTATTACCAATTTTATAAAAAAAACAGATATATAATCAAGTATTTGTTGTTCCAGAGTCCAGCATCAGAGTCTGATAGTAGCTCTGTGTCGGGGGCGAAGTCCCCAGCAGCACCGCCATTATTACAACATCTATTGCAACTGCAAGCACAGAGCCCGCAGACTATAGCACAGGTATTTTTTTTTTTTTGAAATGAATAAACATTATTCGACATTTTATACAACGTCCTCTGGTCCCAAGCTAAGCTCATATGTTTCTGATATGGGTACCAGAATACGGATAGACTACTTACCACTTTTTCTTTTGTAAATACATACTTATAATATTAATAATATTATACATAGACAACACCCGGACGTAGTACAAATATATCACACAAATGATTGCACTGACTTGGTTCTTGTGAACAGCAATTCATTAAACAAGCCACAACAAGTCCCGTCGAGATAACAGTAAAGAATAAAAACGTATATAAATAAATATTTATGGACATGTGACACAACGTCCTCTGTTCCCAAGCTAAGCTTATTATGCTTGTGTTGTATCCATAATCTTTAATATCATGTGTATATAGTTCCAACAGATGATAGCGGCTCTGGCGGCGTTAGGCAGTGGGCTGGTACCACCGCCTCCTCTCTCACAAGCCTGGATGATGCAGAGGATGGTACAAAGACAACAAACTGAACGGTGAGTTTTATTTTCAATATATTTTCATGGACATATCACATAATTCCTCTCTGGTCCCAAGCCAAGCTTTTTATTGATGTTTTTGGCACCAAAATAAGGATATTATAATATATTTCTTTTATCTAAACACATATTTACTTATAATATATAGAAAACAACCAGACGCAGTACCAAATATCTGTGTAATAAATTTGAATATCACACAAATAATAATTCAAACTAAGCCCGCAACCTCGTGAACAGCAGCCCGTTGCAAAAACTAATGCACCTCGAGGCCAGTCAAATTAAGAATAAATTCATTCATTAAATATTTCAAGGATATTTCACACACATAACATGCCCTGGTCCCAAAAAAGCTTCTGTATTAAGAAGATAAATATAATCTATGGCATATTATATACATCATACCAAACATAAACATATTGAAGGTCACGTATAGCATTTATAATGAATATTGATGATACAATACACTACAACAGATATCAATTTAAACGATGCCATTCTAATAGCATTGTTATAAAGTTTAAGGTTTCGGCACTTTCAATAAAGTTAAAACAATACATTTTAAGAAGAATCTATACTTACTTGTTTGTTTGCTAATATTGAAAATTCTTTCAGTGTTTTAAAATTTTTCCCCAGTTTTAGCAATTTTTTTATGAAATTATTATTTTAATCGAACCATTACTTTCGGAGTAAAACCTCTCTCTTCATACATATTACAAATTAAACCTACTTTTTGTAGTTTTTACACTAAGTAGTCTATTATAAAAAAATGATAAATATCGATTGTTTGTTTGTTTTAAGAAAAAAAAGTGAATAGGAGCACATTCCCTTTTTTTTTTCCTAAAACAAACCATTAGAAATTTTTAAAATTTCTTCCCTGTCGTTTAGCTACACTATCCCTGGCGAACATAGAAAGAAAGAAAGAACGTCTGAAGATACTGAAATACAGCAATTTTATCAATAATGTTACTAGGGGCTAATAGATAGTTATAAATACAAAAGTATTTAGTATAGTATATACTGATAGTCATACGATTAGCCTTGATCGTAGCACCGACATTCGTATCGTTAGTAAACGTGACTCGAATATTTAACTTGTTTTATATGATAGTGAACCTTCAACGTACTAGAGTTATCTATACTATTGGCACTCTGTAGTCTCTGCCTACTCCAATAGGAAAAAGGCGTGATGGTGTAATGAAAGAACATGATAAGATTAAGTTGAAATCCTAGAAAAGAACTTACGTAACATTTACAACCGTCGTGTATGTATGACAAGAAATACGAGTGTTAATGAAGCCAATAATTTGTAGATCGTAGTAAATATAGCTCTAGTCTCTGCCTACCCCCATGGCCCAAAAGCATGATCAATACTAATATTATAAAGTTGAAGAGTTTGCTTGTTTCTTTGTTCGTTTGTACTCGCTAATCTCAAGAACCATTGGTTTGAATGGAAATATTATTTTTGTGTTGGATAGTAAATTTATCAATGTAGGCTATAGGTTATATAAAATCACGTTGCAACCAATAAGAGCGAAGCCTTAGTGAAAAATGTAACAAAACGGGTAAACATTTTTAAATTACACGCGTTCGAAATCACGGACAACAGCTAGTATGAGTATAAATGAAGCCAATAATGTTTAGATCGTAGTAGATATAGCTCCAATCTCTGCCTACCTCCTTGGACCAAAAGCATGATAGTATGTATGTAACAAAAATACGTTCAGTACGTTTATATAATCAGTTTATCCAGTCAACAAACAAAATTCACCACGACGAGTGCGCCGGAACTAGATTGTCGGAGGCACTTCCGTTTTGAACATCTCGCCTTGTATTAAAGGGTGCAGGAGTAGAAGGTAGGAATTCATAAATATACTGACTGTCACCCGTGATTTTGGCTACAAGGATTTTCTTTTTCTTTCTTTCTTAATCCCCCGTAAGCGTAAAAATTTAGAAAAATTTCCCCTTTTTTAAACATGTTTTACGAATACTTTGCTTCTATTAGACGCAGTGTGATGTTATATAGCCTATAGCCTTCCTCGATAAACAACACTAAATATAACCAAAAACTGAAAATTGATAGTGGTACCAATTCTACACGCACAACTAAACTAAAATTGACTAAAAAATGAATATTGACAGCGTCAACAATACAATTAATGGCAATTAAACGGTATTGTTAACAGAACTTTAATATTAGGAAATCTGTATATTATAGACTAACGATTTTAAATAATAAAAGTGTGTACAAATAAATAGCCAATGAATCAAAATACGCCATAGTTGTTTTAATATTTTAGTTAGCTTTATTTGTGCTCGTGGAATTAGCACCAATGTGAACTGAACTTTCTTATTACAAAAACCGTGTTTATAGACTTACGATTTTAATAAAATATGTTAACATATACAACTAAATAACCGAATTAATCGAAATATACGTTAGGTAAACTTGTTTTCATTTTAGTTAAGGTAGAATAAGGTATTGAATCCTTAGAATTGGCCCCATTGTCAAAAACACAAACAAATAGAATGTTCTATATAAATAGTACATCGAGCACAAGTCTAAAGAAGCAGTACAGAGAATACTATGACGTCACTAGCTTTTATATCGCACATCAAAATTGTCTAATGTTGTAAGATTCATTGAAATATAGCAGCTATATTTTAAGGAACGGTACTGACACGGTGTGTAATCTACATAGTCCATCAGTAACCACTACCTAATTCACTTGATATTTGTTATCAATCCTTTTTACTTATTCTAAAACAAAGTCATTAATTTTGTATGTATGTCCTTATGTGAGCTTATATCTTCAAAACTACGCAACGGATTTAGATGCAGTTTATTTTAGTAGATAGAGTGGTTCAAGAGGATAGCTTTTTTCTATAATTTGTTAGGGTTTGGTTTCTAAATTCCACCCGAATGAAGTTACGGGCAACAGCTAGTACACAGTAACTGTTTTTTTAAATAAAATATTTACACCCCAGAATGTGGCGTTTTATATCTCCAAGCTGTCCTATTATAAAGTAAAATCGTCGGTTTACTGCAAGAATACTACGTACAATATTTTTGATGCGTAAAAATTCTATAAAATAACTGCTAATAAAGAGTAATCACACGTAAATTTTAATTTAAATTGTACAAAATTACACATGTTGTTTCAACTAGCATTCATGAGTTTGTGCTACAATTAATGCCAATATATTATTTTATTTATGTACGCTGGTCATTAAATTTAACAATAACTGATTGATAAAATGAATAATAAATGTTTTTATAATAATATCTTATTTTAACCAAATTTTAACCGACAAAATCCACAACTAAACACCACTAGTATTCATTGTACGTTTATATATCGTTGCTATATAGTTCCGTTTCAATGTCGTCTCTCAACATAACACGCGTCACCTGTTCAGTTCGACAGTATTCCCTATTCATTATTATTCAGATGTTAAAATGGCCGATGGAAATTCACACCAAAGACGTTACTGTGTATTTCACAATACAAAACGTTGGGAATTGAGGACACTAGTCTATTCACTGAGAAAATGTTTATGTCCAAACTTTTGACGTTGTCAGTACTGATACTTTGCATTTGGGTTTGATTTTTATTCAGGATTTAAATAAATAAATATTTATGGATATTTCACACAACGTCCTCTGGTCCCAATCTAAGCTTATTCACGGACGGACATTCACGGACATTTCACACAGCGTCCTCTGGTCCCAAGATAAGCTTATATGCTTGTGTTATGGGTGCCAGAATACGGATAGAATACATATACTACTTTTTTTTGTAAATACATACTTATAATACATAGAAACACCCAGACGCAGAACAAATATTAGTATGACATTTATAAACATCACACAAATGATTGTCCGAGGCGGGAATCGAACCCGCGACCTCATGATCGTCAGTCCGTTATACGAACCACTAGACCACGAAGCCCGTCAATTATTATTTTATATTTATTATATAATTTATTATGTTTGTGTTATGGATACCAGAATACGGATAGACTACATAAACTACTTTTCTTTTGTAAATACATACTTATAATACATAGTAAACACCCAGACATATAGACAGGATCTGTATACCTAATGGATTATCCGTAACAAACATTGTTTTTATTAATTTGTGTTGCGGAATATCAAAACGTATCGATAATTAATTGAATTAAAAAGTTAAATAAATTATAAAAATATGTTTTAGCAATGAAGTACATAGGACACCCGACTAGGTCGAAAGTATAAACAAACATTGGTAGTTAAAACTATGCAAACATTATTCATAACTTTTATTATTTCGTTAACAGCTGGGTAAATCCGTGTTGATATTGAAAGTATATTAATAAACCTTTGTCCGTGTGATGACGGATTAAGAATACAAGTGTCACCACCCCATTCCTTTCCCAGGGTCAGAGGTGTATTTTGAAAATTAGCGCCCCGTATCTTTTGTTTTGATGCCCCGGGCCAATTTATTTAGCCGCTCTATAAATTAATAAAGACCGAGCTAAATTGTAAACTTGAAGGCTTTCGCCGCCCTTCTCAGACTGGGCGCCCCGGGTCATGGCCCCTATGGCTCTATGGTTTTGACGGGCTTCGTGGTGGAGTGGTTTATGTAACGGACTGCCGATCACGAGGTCGCGGGTTCGATTCCCGCTTGGGACAATCATTTGCGTGATATTTATAAATGTCATACAAATGTTTGTACTGTGTCTGGGTGTTTACAATACAAAATACACCTCTGACCCTGGGAAAGGAATGGGGTGGTGACACTTGTATTCTTAATCCGTCATCACACGGACAAAGGTTTATTAATATAAGTTTATTAATTAAGTAAGTTTATTAATATGGGGTGGTGAAACTTGTATTCTTAACACGTCGGTACACAGACACATCCTAACCTCTAAAATAAAATATAGATATATGTATTTCAAATGACATATAATTAAATGTCAACGACCTAATAAAAATATTTCAAATGACATATAATTAAATGTCAACGACCTAATGAAATTAAAAGTTATTTATTTAGTTTGTTTGAAAATTATGTAAATTTTAAAAACAATGCGTGCGTTTTACATTGCAGTATATGTATCAACAGCTGCACAAATGACAAATGTAACAAATTTTATGTATATTTGTGCATGTCTTAGGGTTCCATATCGAAAGATAAAACGGAACCCAACAACACAACACAAGTAAATACGCATAGCATTTCGTACTACATCCTCTGGTCCCAACCAAAGGATGTAGTACGAAATGTCTTATAATATTTGGAGGTACTTAATAAGAAACACGTTTTTAATAACGTGATTACTTACACGTGACATTTTCACAAAAAATGACGACAAAAAACAGATTAACAATGGTATTTAATACCAATCATTATGTGGTTCCATACCTAAAGGTAAAAAGAGACTTCGCTCTCTGTCTATCCGTCCCTCTGTTTACAGTCTGTATCTTTATAATAGTAAGAGCTGGGGATCTGAAAATTTCACAGTTTATTTAAATCTGTTGATGCTACAACAACAAATCCTCATTATCATAATCATCCTGCCTTTATCCCATTCACTCTGGACAACAGATAACATTCTCTGTGAAAGATGGACACTATAAAGACCCTTGTGCCAATTTACAGTACAGGCACAGTAGACTTATAATCCAGAGTCGTATTGATAGCTAGATAGCTAAAATATTTACAATTTGTGTTCATTAGCTGGTACTATAACAACTATTACTCATCATCATCATTCTTCTGCTCTTATCGCATTATTATGATAATACGAAACCCTTCATATGCGAGTCCAGCTCGTACTTGACGGGTTTTTTTATTATTTAGTGTTAATATTTCATATTTGAATGATATTTCAGTAGGACTGTTCTATTTCAGTATAATTTTATTAATGAAGAAGTAACAACAAGCATTAAAAATATTTAAGTAATTAAAATATGAGTAAAAATTAATCATTAAATTTCGAGTGTTGTGATAGCGTCAATTAAATGCTTACAGATTTATTTTTGTTTTTGAAAATAATTAAGTCCAAATCAGTAAATTTTGAGTAACTTTTTGGTGATTTCTTAGAAATATTTTAGTGTAATTCAACTACTTAATCATTAACTTAAAAACTATTCAAAAACACAACTTTTGCTGTAAAATAAATTAAATAAGTAGAAAAATGGATAGGACTCGTACCTATTTATGAAACTTTTGTGTACACACTTTAATGATTAAATTGGGACTAATTAATATGAGTAAAAATTAATTAATTATTCATTACTTAATAATTAAATTGATATTATTACTTACATAATGCAATGTGTGATGAAAACAGAATGTGTGATAGCTGTTTTAGAATATTTGCTCAATTTGGGTTATACGTCAACTTTCAACTGTAAGTCAATTGCTAAGTCAATGCTTTCTTCCCTCTGCTTATCCAGTCCACTATCATCCCACTGTTAGGCACGGACAACTACCAATTACCAAAAGAGGACGTTGTGTGAAATGTCCGTGAATATTTATTTATTTTATTTTATTTGGAAAGAATTATGGTCAATTGTGCCATGTTGACCAGGCGTATTGGCATACGGTTCATTTTCGAGTTCTCGTTCAGAATTTTATAATGTTAACTGTGTACAATATCCCTTTGCTGGATTTTATAGCACCCTGGGATGGAAAAGCGGTGACGACACTGTATTCATAATCTGTCACACGTACATCGACACATCGTCGCATAAGCTTTGTCAATGAAGTGGGGCTCCTAGGTCAGAAGGGCCTTAGACGTATAAGAAAGGTTTTTCTAAAATCCTTATCTTTAGGCCTCTCAAAACGATTTGACAGAGAGCCTCCTTAAAGCCAACCACATCATAGATACAATGATTAATAAGTAATTTCCACCCCCTAGGCTACCAGAAGTATGTGACAAGACACCAACATCATCGTCTCCGAACCAAGCAGAGCAACCTCTTGACCTCAGCAACAAGTCCACATCAAGCACCAGTGGAACACCACCACCTGATACCAAACTCTTTGATAATAGGTAAGAATTACTGTATTCCTACCAGGCTAAATTATAAGAACAAAGAAATGTATTTGGACCGTAGCAGGTGAATCTGTCTACCCCATGGGTAAATGTTGTAACGGAATGATGATGATGAAATATAAATTTTTATCTTTACTTATTATAAAACAAAGCCGTTATTTTTGTATGTAGGTATGTCCCTTTATGTTCAAAACTACTAAACTGTTTTTATGCGGTTTTTTTAATAGATATAGTGGTTCACGAGGATGACTCTTTTGCACGAAATGTTGAGGTTTTTTTGTTTCCTGAATTCCACGCGTACGAAGTTGCAAGCACCTGCTAATAGTAAATAAATAATAAAATATTCATGTACAATTTACACATAGTCCTCTGGTCCCAAGCTAAGCTTATATGCTTGTGTTATGGGTACTAGAATACGGATAGAATACATATACTACTTTTCTTTTGTAAATACATACTTCTAATACATAGAAACACCCAGACGCAGAACAAATATTTGTATGATATTTATAACTATCACACAAATGATAGTACCACGCGGGAATCGAACCCGTGACCTTGTGAATGGGTGTCCGTTACATGAACCACTAGACCACGAAGACCGTCTGGAAACAGTTTTATTAAGTCATATTAAATTTTGACGGGCTTCGTGGTGGAGTGGTTTATGTAATGGACTGCCGTTCACGAGGTCGCGGGTTCGATTCCCGCTTGGGACAATCATTTGTGTGATATCCATAAATGTCATACAAATGTTTGTACTGCGTCTGGGTGTTTTCTATGTATTTAAAGTATGTATTTACAAAATAAAAGTAGTTTATGTATTATATCCGTATTCTGGTACCCATAACACAAGCATATAAGCTTAGCTTGGGACCAGAGGACGTTGTGTGAAATGTCCATGAATATTTATTTATTTATTTATTTTATTTATTTATTTATTTTATTTATTTATTTAACTCCTTGGCTTTGTTTAAAGTATGACACTGACCAAATACATTATATTTAAATGAAGGTGAACTAGTGTAATGCAATTTATACGTGTTTATCTATTTTTAGGGTTCCGTACCCAAAGGGTAAAAACGGGACCCTATTACTGAGACTTCGCTGTCCGTCCGTCCGTCCGTCCGTCTGTCACCAGGCTGTATCTCAAGAACGGTGATAGCTAGACAGTTGAAATTTTCACAGATGATGTATTTCTATTGCCGCTATAACAACAAATACTAAAAATAAAATAAATATTTAAGGGGGGCTCCCATACAACAAACATGATTTTTTTACCGTTTCTTGCTCGATACTAATAACGTTGCCTTATGTTGCATAGATAATGGTACGGAACCCTTCGTGCGCGAGTCCGACTCGCACTTGACCAATTTTATATTATTATAGTGTTAAAAGCATTCTTTAATCTGTCACTTTGAAGGGTGGGTTCACGTACGTAATTAGTTTGTAGGTAAGTGGTTCAGTGGGAATAGTGGGTGTGTGATAGTTATTGCCGTTATTTCACCTAAATACATACAGTTTTAACCGACTTTTAAAAATGGAAGAAGTTTCCCCATTCAACTTTTAAATTAAAAATTTAAAAAAGCATGTTTTAGAAGTATATTATGTATCTTATTTATTTGAAAAGAGTTTAGTCAGAGTGGATATGCCCAGAGGCGTATTTACCCTAAGCCATAGGGGCCATGGCCTGGGCCGGCCATCCTGAGAAAGGCGGCGAAATCCTTCAAGTTTAAAATTTTGCTCTATATATAGTAATCTATAGGGCGGCTAAATAAATAGGCCCGGGGCGTCAAATCAAATGGCCCGTGGCGCTTATTTTCAAAATATGCCTCAGGCTATGCCACTTCTATAGGTTCAATAACTGATATTAAGTAATTACTTAGTTAGATAAAGTAATATTATTGGAACTACATATTTAAACGTTTATCCACCATCTTGTTATACATGCAGTAAGTATGGAAACAAAAATTATAGGCACTCGTCTTGCTTATTTTGACGGTGCTAAATCGTCGAGATCGTGGTCGCTAATTAATACTTAAAGACTGATATTTAACTCTTTGATAAATAACTTTTATAATTTACTTTTTTTAAGATTCAGTAACACAAATGCGTAGATACGAACAAACCTTACAAAAGCCTATAAAAATACAATATTGTTATCAAAGGGATTCCCTAGTAACCTAACTATTGAATATTGGCCACATTTGAAATGACGCCAGGAAAAAGTAAATATTTGTCTTTGATTGTTTTCTTTGAACTCACGTGACGTCATCATTAAGTAAACACCTTGACAGGCTAACTTTATGCACAGTGTTCAGACAGCGATATCTTGTAAAGAAAAAGTCGCGGCTTCGGTTTGTTTAAATTTTCCTGTTGGAAAAGCTATCGCCACCAAAAGAAACATATAAATGCTATAAAACGTATTCAGACATTAAAACGCCATATTACCCGTTTGTTTCACTTCTCCCATAGTGGCCATAACACGATCAGAAAATTCGCTCTGCACATAATAATCGCATTTCCTATTGCAATACGTTCGACTTGGATAACACAAACAATAGTAATGTGAACGCACCCATTAAAACTTGAAAACGAAACTTCGAACGGGTCAACGAACTTTTGACAGCCCGCCATTATAACTGACAGATGTTCATATGACGCTATTTTGTTGACCATTAAAAATAATATGACATTGTAGGTACATTTTGTGTCGGATTTAAATTGTGATATCAGATGCATGAGGCTAAACACAATTAAGTTTGTTCCAAAATTAATAAGCTACAGATAAGCTACATTACTATTTGTTATTTGTGTGATATCCATAGATGTCATACAAATGTTTGTCCTACTAGAAAGTACACCATAGTTGTTTCCATTTTAACACGCTTTATATTAGCTTCACTTGTATGTTTGTTTGTATGTTTGTTTGTATGTTTGTTTGTATGTTTGTATGTTTGTAACCAGTCGGTTACAAACATAAGTTTAAAGTGGGTCAAAATAGCGTCCAAAGGAGTCCCGCTATTTTGACCGTGGACGCTATTTTGACCCACTTTAAACGGTCAGATTCTATTCAAATTTTGCACACCTGTCAAAGACCGATGACAATGCAATAATTCGATTAAATAAAGCGTGTTTTTTAGTTTTTTTAAACTAGGTATTTTTATTTTGTTTAGGTAGTTTAGTAGTGCTTGTAGAATTGGTAGCAATAAGCAACATCTTCGTAAACATTAAAAATATATGCGTATTTTAAGACTAGATAAGTCAAAAGCCCTGTAAATATTTATTTGTCTCATATCAAACATATTTCGCATAATAAAAGTCAAAGAACTTATATCAACAGTGTCAATGTCCCACTTTAAGCAGGAACAACATTGCAAAAGGCGGGTTTATCGTACTAGCTGCACAAGAGTTTAATTGTCCACGGTGATTCATAATAATATGATGAAATTAAACATACATGTGAGTTTTTTTATTTAGATAACGCTAGGTTTGTTGTACCTTTTAATACGCAGTTGTGTTTCTTGTGAGATCAAAGATAATTTTTATGAGGAAATACAGAAATGTCTTATAAAGGCATTCAACTTTTATTTAGTTCATAGAGCTCTTGGATTCATTAAGTTTTTGTATTATTTTCAGCTTATTTAGCCATCTGTTTTGTAAATAATCTAGCAGTTATCCTGCTGACTATTGCTATCACCGTTCCAGAGATTTAGCCTGATGACAGACAGATAGACGGACGAACAAAGAAGTCTGTAATTAATAGGGTTTACTTTTTGGTACGGAACCCTAAAAATAGCCTCGGAGACCAGCTTCGTATTAGTCAAAAATCAAGACCGGACCACTTTCGATTTTTCATTACATTACAAATATTTCATCTTTGACATTTCAAGCAGCGTCCTTTGCTCTCAATCAAAGCAAAAAAGAATTCTCAATGACCGATTACTACTGAGTACTTCCCAACATTCAAATCGACCACATTTATCACTAACCCTCGTTTTGCTTTACAAATGTAAATACTGGTAGATTTTCCTTAGATTCCAAATGTTGGAAAGATTATCTAGCTAAATTTCTGATATTTTCCGTTTGGATTTGATATTTTGAACCCAAAAAACTATGGCTACGCCCAAGGAGTAATACTATGCCCAATAATGGATAGAGAAAAGCTCATAAATGGATTGGTGGATATCGACTAATCCTAATAACTTAATTATTAAGACAAGATAGTAAAATAACGTCGCCAATATACACAATGGCCAATCGATATCTAAATAAATTCATTCTGTGTTGCTGAGATCTGGGTCGGATGACTCGCCAAAACAAATAAAAATGCATCGATAGTCTACAGGAGCATCGACCTCCAACATCAACCAAGCGAATTTACACTCTAAAACATTACTGAGAACATACAATATTAAATAAAAACCTTTTAGAAAAATAAGAAAGCATGATTCAAGATGAACCTGAAGACGTAATATCATAACAAATCGTTTTAAACTTTATTTTAACGGTATAAAGTTGATTTTGGAACATATAAGGGCTTTAGGGAATGTTATAAAGATGTATTCATACTGCCGTTATCGTTGAGAGTAAATATTTCACATTTTACGTTATCTTAGATCAAAAAAACAACTTATAGTTTTCTAATATTGAATTAAGATGATTGTAGAGTCACTGAGTCGATTCCGTATGGTAATAAATTAAGAATACAAGTTACCCCCCCCCCCCCTTTTTCCTTCCCAGGCTACTGTAAAAACCAGCTAAGAGATAATGTACACAGATAACATGACGTGAGAGAAAGAGAAAACTTGAAACTAAACCCTATTCCAGCCTAGTCAGCGTGGTATAATAAAACGTAATCCTTGCCAAAATGGAGGAAGCCAGTGCCCAACAGTGGGACGTCAATGGGTTGGAGAGAATTGATTCCCATCCTAAGCACAGTGACGTCACATTTAAATTTGAAAGACAAATATCTGTCTGTTGAGTCAGACGATCCTATTGTGAAAGAAAAAATACGCAACGAACGACGGCTTTCGATTTCTCTTTACTCTTTTTACATCTTAAAGCTTCAACGTTTAGTATGCAAAGTTTATTGATTTCGCGCTTTGCATATTGAGGAATATTCAGTCTACAGATTTTAGAATGAAATTGGAATTGTAGTATATTAGAACACCCATCTATTTAAGAGTAGATAGAAATAGGCATAGATTTACCAGGAAGTGTGTCTATGGCTACATCACGCGTGTGGCTTGAAGTAAAATAAATACCTATGTGTGTGTGAAATTTTAATTCGTGTCGCTCTGAAACAAAATATAAGTCATATGAAACATTGTTAATATATGAAGTAAGATTTACCCAAGCTAAATTTAAATGTCTTCAAAATTTAAAGCGTACCTATCCCCACTATCTGCTAAAACTGTACAAGTATGTTAGTATTTGTAAAATTGAGTCGGATGGTATTCTTAAAAGTACTTGCTATTGCCGCTCTTGTAACCAACTGGCAAAATTTATTTGTCAACGATGTATTGTGTTACCGTGCCGTGCAAGTGATTGAACTGCACAATTTAGCACACAGGGTTAATAAGGTTAACTTCATAATATTGCCACATAATAGCCGCTAATGTCCCAAGGAGTTAGTTAATGATAATATTCAATTTCGATTAATACATATATCTAATTTCAGTATACGTTGTTACAGATTGAAGCGTTCGGCCAATGACATATTTGCCAGTAATAGCGGCCCAAGGCGAGCCTACACTGAGGAAGAGCTGTTAGCTGCCGTGCGGGAAATACAAGCTGGTCGGCTTGGCACACGCCGCGCAGCACTGCTCTATAACATCCCACGATCAACTCTGCGCAATAAGCTCAACAAACTTGGAACAGTTACTGAAAACATCGACTCCGATCCAGATAGTGACGACAGAGCAGAATCTCCACCTTCTGTCATTCTTAAAATACCAACATTTCCACCACCTGATGACAAAAGTCCATCGCCAGGTGGCCCACAATTGTGTGCATCAAAAACTACACCAGTGACCCCTATAGTACCACAAGCACAACCATTGTTGCTACCCCATTCAGTCTTCGCTGACCCGCCATCTTCGCAACATCTTTTCACGTCCCTTAGTGATGTTATAGCCAAAAGCATAAGCCAGAAATTCCAACAACCCCTCGAACGACCCCACCACCAGCACGCTGATCTACCATTCCTACGCGCCCCTGACCGCCATGTATCTGTTATAAAAACACCTCCAGATAATCAACGTTATCCAGCTCCTGGGAATTCTAAAGCTCCTACTAATAACAACGGTCAGCCCGCCGCAGGTGGAAAAGGTACTAGACCGAAACGTGGTAAATATCGCAACTACGATCGCGACAGTCTCGTTGAAGCTGTAAAGGCTGTGCAACGTGGTGAGATGTCTGTTCACCGAGCTGGATCGTACTACGGGGTGCCGCACTCCACTCTTGAGTATAAAGTCAAAGAAAGACATCTCATGCGGCCGAGGAAACGTGAGCCTAAACCGCCTCAGGACAATAAGCCGCAACCTCCAAAACCACCGCAGCTAAAACCACCGACGAAACCATTCTCCAACGGAATGAATGGACCAGAGACTCCAGGGTATCCGCCCGGTTATCCCTTTTGGGCCGGAGGTGGATTTGCTCCTCCACCTGCCCCGGATTTGTATGCGTCACACATGATGCGACGACTCCGCGAGGAGGCCCCTCCGCCAGCTAATGGATCCTTTTTAGAAGGAATAATCAGATCTAGTCTCGAGCGGCCAGCGTTGCTGCAGCGATTAAATAGTGATCCACGAGGAGCTGGAGAAGCGACACCTGGGTTATTACGTCGCCTGGCCGGAGAGGATGAGCCTCCGGTGCGTCGCCAGCGTCTCGACAGCTCAGATCAGGCGCTAGCCGCGGAGATGCGAGAGGCTGTGCAGAGATTGCGCGCCGACAAGATGCGTCCTCGTAACGGCACCCCGACGCCGCCTCCCGGAGTGACGCTGTCCGCAGGCTCGGCGCCACTGTCACCGGCTCCACCAGCAGCGCCCCCCGACCGTGCCTAGTGCTGCCCTCGTCCTTGTGATAATAATGTAAAGTACTGAAGTACATTCCGCCGACGTCACGCACGTGCAACATCTCTAGGCTTCGTCGGTAGCTCGCACGTCATCCGTTTATACTGTTGTAGTGACAATAAACTAAGTCGCAGCCTCCTTCGAATGCGTCATCGGTGTCATTGCTTCGTGCATTTATTTCAATACTATAATGTAGTTTCTCCCAGTTTGTGTTTCCGCTTCCCTCCTTAGTTCTCGATACACTTGAATACACATACGTATTTATAACACACAATATTATCACCAAATATCACAATAGTTACCTACAGTCACAACCAGTTCAATATATCACAGCTTTACAATATCACATGATATATATGTGTATAGTAAATAGTCTTTAGTGTCCCATGACAGATTTTCGGATGAAGTCAAGTCGTTGCTTGCAGTTGCAACTCACGAAAGTGATTCCATGAATACTAAATTCAAAATATTTCAAAAGACTATTAAATTTTGTATTCGCTACAAAGTTCCATTTTTAAATTAAGAATATTTCTAAATTTAAATTATGTATAACGGTATCTTACTGCAAGTTACAAAAGACGTCCTAGGGTTGTCCTAAATTCATGCAAATACTGAGCCTCAAATTTTGACCTTGTTTTAAGTAAAAGACAACCAAAAGTTAAAGTTATAAAATTATCTATTTAAAATAATTATAAGTAATTAAAAAAAAAAACAATGTAACAAATTAATTATAAAGCTAGCTATGAGTGTAAATGTTATCAATTTTTAAGTGAACTATTGCAGATTTTGCGCGGTGTTTTTATAATTAGATAGGTAATATTATATTGAATGAAATTATTAGCGATGTTGGCGTGTATTGCGATTGTGGTTCGTGTTATTTCGTTGATCACGATCTAATGACGAGCGACCGCAAGGCACTAGTTAAGAAAGGGGACGCGTAATAACGGTCAACTCAGCTTCGCACATACGAAGCTATGTTCGGACTTATGTGCAATTATTATTTTGTATAAAAATAGTAATTTTAACTGTGTCTAAGCTAACACGTGGATTTCCATAATACTGAATGTGATATTTAGGTATTACGAGTGCGGTTCGATTGAAGACCTAATGAGGATCAGCTGATCCTTTACATTATACACATACATACATGTAGTGAACTTATATATTTATCTACTATTATTGTATCTTAAGAAGATAATATTCTTATTTTTCATGGTCCAAGTTTTAAATGTTTTATCGACTATACAAAAAAAAATAATCATTATTATATTCTTGTCAACTTTAAAAATTATAATTAGCCCAAAAATCCTCAAAAATATCTTAAAATTTGGTGAAAGTTTTTGGTGTTCATTCCAAAATTATATTAATGAAGTACGAGATGAAAAAATGTATACGCTCTCCAAAATAAATGTAGGTAAAATAATATTTGAATAAAAAAAATATATCATACGACACTTATGTAAGTTATTATGTACATGCGCGCCTCATGGACGTTAAGAAATCTTTGTATTAAGTATATATCTAAAATATACATCATTATATTATATACAAAAAATTTTGTGTCGTACGTACATTATTCTTCGAAGAACACGAGTGATGTGCAAAATAGAAATACATGAGATTGTAGTTGACATTTCGACATCTATAAATATATCTATTTCGGACACAAACAAATCAATTTATTACCACATTTGAAGATAATAACCAAAATCAAATACATATCCAAATGTCGAGATGTCGAACAATCGTTATGAAAAAAAAAACAATTTTTATATTCAAAATTTTAAACTAGTCGATAGCATGTCTTGTACTTTAGTTTCTCTGTGCATAATTTTCGATGTCTTTTTAGCATTTAATCATAAAAATAATCTATAAACGTTATGTGCATTTAACTGAGTGATGAAATGTTTTGTATATTGAAAAAAAAAACAAATATAAGATTATTTACTGTCGTGTTGACATCCCTACCAGACCGCATTTCGAAAATTGTTTATTTTTTGGTCAAGCTCGATTTAGGCTTTGCCATTTTAAATTTGAAAATCGAACAATTAAATTTTTTTATTTGATACGTACACAAATCTGTGTGTTATGCGTGACATTTGTTGATAGCTTAAAAAGGATATTTGTGTAAGTTTGTACAGTTAATAGGATGGGACAATTTGCAAAGAGAATTTAGGTAATAAAGAACATTCCGTTAGAATGTTATTAGATATTTTTTTAATTATGTAATAATATAACTATTTTTTGCATCGGGAACAAATAATTATGTTGTTTAATCTTATTTTGTAACGTTAGTTAATTTTAAGTGGCTTTATTTTATAAAAATAACCTTATATGATTAATTGTCATATTATATTGAGATGTTATACATTCATTGTTTTTGTGCAAAGTGTTTGGGGTTCTATTCCCGGTAAAAAGAGAGTTGCGACTGATATGTAGTAGAAAATAATCGAGTGCAGGTTGGCACTGGTATGGTCGGTACAAATGGTATACGCCGCCTTAACACTTAAAAATGTTATGTCAGTGATCTCTACATACAGCTATTAATCACCATAGTGAATAAAATGCCTATAATTAGTAATTAGGGCTACTACCCGTCCAGATTGGTCCTAGTTTAGATTTTTCGAAAAAAGAATCGTATATCCCAAATGTCTAGGATCTTCGTGATGTTTTTTTGACGAAGGCAATTGTAAGGATGGCAGCCCTACCTGTACATCATAGGCAGAATGAAGATTGTCGTTGCCAACATGCACAAAACCATAAATAAAAAAAGTAACTGCCTAAGTTCAAATACCTCATTTAAAAATAGAATTTCATAAATGGAGAACTCATGTTTAGTGCTATTTCTTGATAACGACAATCTTGTCAGTTTGTTTGAAGAGATCACTGGTTATTTAGTAAATCATTTTTATGTATATTGTTCAATCATTTTTCCACATAGTTTAAGAATTTTAGTTATATTGTAGTGTACTTTTTAATTAAATAGTTAATGTAGCAATACCTTAATATTTTCTTGTTAATTTTTTTTCATAAATGGTTAGTATAGTTTTGAGCGGCCTTCAAATGGTCTTGGAACAAAAGACAAAACGAATGTTGCATTTTAATTAAATCATAAAGCAATATAATGTATCATAATGTATCTGCGACATGTTAAGTCTTTGTTTAGTTGGAATATCCGGTTGAACTAAATGTTGGAATTTTTTTTAATTCGACTTTCGAATTTTATAATTCGATTTTTGAATTTAAAACTTTTTGCGGGTAACTCGTAAAAGACATTGCCTGAATGTTATTTCACTAAGCATTTTTGTGGACACAATATGTTGTTTGTTTGTGTGCGAGGTTTGCTAATTACACACAGTGTCTTGCTGTGTTAATTTTTATTAATATCAAAGCTGTTAGTGCATTAAAATAAACACAATGCATAGATTGCGTGTAGTTGGAAAACGGTGAGTTTCTATAAATATAAGAATCACCTAATGTCATCACTAATTGTTTTCCCTTTTTATATCTTGTATGTATTTTCTAGATGGTTAATTTTTTAAACATTAACGATTATTGTACTATTATTACGATATTTGACTTATTATTTACATTTAGAATTATCGTGGAATGGTATAGAATATTGAATAAAAGTTTTTCTTGCGTCTTTGTAGACGCAGTAAACGCGCGAATATATTCGAATTGCGAACATTCGTGTTTCATTTGTTTAAAAAAAAATGTACAACAATGAGCATTTAATTTTAGACATATAAAAAAACTATAAATTAAATGTCGTATCTTTTCATCTGATGACGTCATAATATTTATTTTGAGTTGGCGTTAAAAATTACATCACATCTCTGGGGACATTTTCGTAATGTTTTCTTTAAAAAAATATTATTGGGTTTCCTTTTTGATTTCAAATCAGATAATGGACCAATATATATACGCTAGATAAAACTGTTATTAAATAATTGATAAATAGCTCATTTTTATAACATATTTGTAAAAAGAGCTAACAAGATCAAATTATAATATTGTTATTTAAATATTGAGTACAAGTTTAAAGAATTATTTTTTTTTCAATATACTTTTGTCTCTATATTTTGTTATTTTGTTCCTTTAATTTTTTATTATTGTTTATCAAACAAATTGATAGATTTCGAATTTAATTTAAGTCACTCATAATTATTTTTATTATAAATACTTTTTATATATATCTTTTTAATTCCTCAGTAAGAAAAGTGATGTCTGTAAATTTTACCAGCAATTTTTTTTAAATTGGCTTAATTATTATGATTGGCAAGACATATTGTATTAAAAATCTAGTCAAATTTTTTAGGAATGATGAAAATTAAGAAGCTAGGCTTACGACGATTTGACTGAAAATTTCGATAAAAAATTAAACGTCCAGAGACGTCGCTAGGCGACAAAAAAATTGATTTGAAATTTGGAATTCTAGCCGATTTGTAAAATACTTTTTCTTACACCTATACTTAATTGATTTTAACTTAAAAAAAATGTTTTTTTTTTTAATATCTATGTATAATGTACTATTTACGGTATGTTTGTAGGTTTCGTTAAATATAATAATGAAATGGCTGGTTAGGCAGGTGTATTGTGCGAGGATATTTAAAAACCTGTATACAATAAAGTTCTTTCATTTGTTGATTTTTTGTTTTATTTCTAAACCAACATACATACACAAGGAGGGTTTACGACAAGTACAACAGGCCGGTCTTAAAAATCAGCCAAATCCTATTGAAACATGAATAGTCATGTTGTGCCTAGAACAACGAAGATAATGATGATGATTTCTAAACAATCTAAACTAGTACATTGGAAATGACTCCGCCCGCTTTATTAACTACGGTTGCCTGAAACTTCGTACGCGTGGAATTTAGAAACTAAAACTTAACAAATTATACAATAAAACCATCCTTTGGAAACACTCTATCATTTAAAAAAGCCGCATCAAAATCCGTTGCGTAGTTACGAAGATATGGTCACATAGGAACTTACATAAAAAAACGACTTTGTTTTAATAGTAAGTAAAAAAGATGAGAAATGAATTGCAACCTCCTGTGGTTACATGTGCTATTTACTAATTTACCTGACCATTTTGAAGAACATCATTGATGAGCTCTGAGTGTCTTCGTGACGCGAGAGATGTATTACGTGTTTGCATAAAAAGGTAAATGTTCAAAGAATCCTAAAGCTTAGTTTATGTAAAAACCGTAAAAGAAAGACCTATTTTAGACAACCTAAGTTTAAGTACAACAAAAACCAAACCTACCTATACAGACAGACCTAGATCACCAATATATCTCTGATCAGAGTGGTATAGTAAGTTATGGGTTAAATAATTACACTGTTGCTCTGGAAGAAACGATGCCCAATAGAACATCAATATCAACTATAGGAACTTAATAAAAATCAATATAAAACTGTGATAACAGAATGGATACTTAAAAAAACATGACATAATGGGTAGGTACATAGTTAACAAAATATGGCAGTGTATTAAGCCTTAATCCTTATCTGCTAAAATACCTATAAAACAGCTTTTATATCGCTCTGGGGAGAAAATGGGTAGTTTTATCCATAATCAGAAACCACACGGAAAGAATAGGCGTCCTTCAAAAAATCCACATGTAATTTTTCCGCCATGTTGGTTTACCGCCAATTTCAATAATAACGCGCGCTAATTTGACAGATAGCGTTCACCAAATGTCACATCCTTATTTTTTTAATATAAACGATAAATAGCCGCTGAAGGATATAATATGTCAACAAATATGTTGATGGTAAGTTCCGTATAGTTTTATATTTTTGGTTATTATGCAGGGGCACAGAAGGATTAAGCTAGCGCGAGGCCCGTAGCAAACTATGAAGGGCCCTTAGTGCTCTATCAGCCCTTGCCTTGCCCTTGCATTTGGGTACGAATTAATATGATTTCTGAGTGCTAGGCCTCTAAATCCGCATGACCTGTGGCGTTTGCTACTTCTGCTACATACATCGATAATTCGCCAATTAGCAGTGGTAGCTACCTACCTATTTTCTGAAATTTGTAGGTGGTTCTCAGTGGTTTATAGTTAACTAAAATAGCACCCTTGGCCAATTGGTCAACTGTACCTATAAATAATCTGCACAGCTACTATGTGGCTCTTTAGTAGTTATCTACTAAATCTAAGTACTACTATTGTTTGAGATTGAGAAAAATTAACTTATGCGCTTTATATCTAAGTCTTTATTCCACAATTTCACAACTTATTAAATTAAATGTAGCCTTTTTCATCCAAAGAACCCTAAAACTACCGAAAAACAGTTGCACAGTAATTTCGACCGCATATAATGAGGGGTTTCCTTAAATAAAATAAATTATTAACATGATCCGGCGTAATTCGTATTGCGCCGACGGGCAGACCACTTGCGTACAAGGCCGAGGTTTTGGCATTGTAAAAAAAAAACAAGATGGCGGTTGATGCCTGTAGTTTTAAAAAACGAACAAAGTCTCACTTGGAGCGAGAGCTGCAATTTGGTGGTTATTTTTAGTAAGTGCATTGCTGCGTCTACGTGCTTTTTGTAAAGTATTTTAAGTTTAAATTGTGGGCCACAAGTCGTGCTACGCGGTATTAACTATTCCCTGTTTTTTATCTCAAGGGAACACATTTTAAAGTAAAAAGTAGCTTTCTTTTAGTCGGCATTATATCAAATTAAAAATATTGCTACAGCAGCTACTGCCGGCAACTTCATACCTACGCGTGAAATTTAAAAACGAAATCTTAAAAAATATACAAACATGGATCTTCTTTTTTGGACATTCCATCTTTATAAAAAACCGCATCAAAATCTGTTGTGTGGTTTTAAAGATTTAAGCTCACATATACACATAGAGTAATAACAACTATGTTACATATTAAGTACCTACATAAAGAAGATGCATACAACGATGTTTGTTATCTATCTCAATTACTGGTTATCTAATGGTTCTTCCCTTCTTATATCCAGCCCATTAAAATCCCACTGTTGGGCACTAGGCTCCTCTAAGGTGGGAGAATTTTTTAAACGTCTATTTTTGAGTTTTCCGTCTGTGACAGTAAATGTTATCTCCATGATTGTAATATCCCTTAACTGTCTTTTACAGCGCTCTGTAAAGAAAATGACATAAGACTTATGTTCAATGTTCACGTACAAACAATTACGGCTTATCAAGCTGTTTCTTATTTTTCTTAGATAGGTACTTTTGGTCTTATTCATAATGACTTATCGGAGGTTTAAAACTTCGCTAAAATCGGTTCGCGAAAATTGTCAAAACTTGTTATTCTTAACAGTCTTTTTACGCTAAAACGCCCCTAAGGGAAGGGGGGGCATAATGGGGTAACAAGGTAAGACGGGGTACCACCTATATAGAAGAAACTAGACGTTTGTGAATATAAAACAATAGGCCAATAGAAAGCCTCTTTCAACCAACGTATAGTGCGAGAGAAACTGTGTGTCTGACTGCAAACGTCTTTTGTTTACATACGAAAAAGTGTTTAATGTCTCGTCCTTAATTGTTTTTATAAGGTTAAACGTCATTATTTTATGGTAATTATGATTACCCTATTTATGTATTTTGGATGTTTGGTAACTAGTGTTGTTTATTTTGATATGGTATGTTGTTTGAAGTAATCCGTTAAACATTTTATTTGTTATAATTTTTTTTGTCCAGAATGACCTCATGAGGCATGATGGGGTATTGGGGGTGGGGTATGTTGGGGTATTGAGGCAAGATGGGGTTATGAGTCTGGAGTCATAAAATTTTTGTAATATAAGTATTTCTGTATTACATTTTTTGGTAAAATGGTATTTACTTACAAGAAAAAACTAAAAGAGGAGAATGGTCGTTAGATTCTATAACAATTCCTGTAGATAAAGTTTTGAGCAAAGCCAAGAAAACTGCTTTTGCATACGCAGTGCCTCAAACTACTTTAGAGCGATATGTTATGAAAATGAAGGAAGGGGGTTAAGTTACTGTTAGTGTAGTCATACCCCTTAATATGGGGCAAGATGGTTTTTCATAATGTACCTATTTATGTATTTTGGCCTAATTACGAATTATTAAAAAATGCGTTAAGTTGATACTCCAAAAACTGTACCAAATCATAGTCAGATAATTGAGGTAACGTACCATAAATTAATGAGAGTAATAAACATACTGATTATGCTGTATTTTTACAATTTCCTTAGCTTAGCTACCCCATCATGAACTATTATATCTCCGATAAAATCTCCGTTAAAACCTCCGATAAGTCATTATGAAGAAGACCATTTATCTTTTACTACACGGATAATTGCTTAATTACTGTGCACAAACTTTTTAGATTTTTTTTTCTCTTCTATCTGTAATCAGCCAGTAGCTATAATCAGATATGATTATTAATATTTTAATGACATTAGACATGCACATCCTCTGATGTGTCACATCTTGCTTTTAAGTGATTAGATGGTGGCTAATCGCACTCTTTTAAGACGGAATATAGAGTCCCCAGTATTAAGGAGTTTGTTGGCTAATGGATTCACGTTTTTTCCGAGTCTCTGTTTGTAGGCATCAACAAACTTTTTAGATTAAAATTTTTTTAATAAGCAAAGTTCTAACCTAAACCCCATTGGTATAGATATGCCTGATTCGCATACTGCGTATTAGACTAGGTCAGCCTTTCCAAGAGTGGGCTATATAACGCCCCTTGTGCGCGCTGCAGATCTAAATAGAGGTGGTAAGAGAACCAGAAAAAATAGAGTTATAGTGGGTGAAAAAAAGGGGGGGAGTACCAAAAAAAATATTTATTCTCAAAGTATAGGCAAATTAAGTTTGGGAATCCTTGGACTAGAGACACTCCCTTGTTAAAGAAGGCAACGTAAATATCAATAATATATTATATCAATAATATATTATTAGCTATTTACCTATTTACTAAACCTCATATAATTAAAAGGCGTCAAAAACCTGTATTTAACCCCACCACGCTACGCTAACCCAATCTTTTGTTCAAAAACTCAGATAAAAAAAAACAAAACTAAAATACATAATGTGCATAAAACCTGCCTCAACATTAAAACAAAAAGTGGTTTTTAAAAAAAGAATAAAATCTCCCGCCAACAGTGACCGTGCGCGAGCGCCGAACGAAACCGAAATGAACCGAAAATGCACGAATCCACGCCAAATCCACGACCCTGACCTTACTCTGACTGATTTCTT
This sequence comes from Orgyia antiqua, assembly GCA_916999025.1. Taxonomy (NCBI): domain Eukaryota; kingdom Metazoa; phylum Arthropoda; class Insecta; order Lepidoptera; family Erebidae; genus Orgyia; species Orgyia antiqua. Next base: position 29,728,648 of record OU779863.1, read on the forward strand.
TGTATGTGTGAGTTTGTATGTAATTCGGGTACTTTGACTGAAGTTCAAAGTTTTTATTTTTGCTGACGGCCGTCAATGATTATGCTATCGGCAGAGGATACATATTATTTATGCACATCTAATTAGGCAAACAGTCTGTTGATGGGATCACTGCAATGATTTATTAAAACACTCAATGGGGTCACTGTAGCCGTCACGTCTTAATACCTAATTCAAGAAATTGTATTAATGAAATTCCTTATCTTAATTTTTTGGCAATTAGGCAAAACATGGTCCTTTTATAGCCTTTTTCGTCAGGATAAGTTATTCTCAAATCAGATGGCGCTATCTGATATATCTGAACCATGCCTAGAGCCTAAAATATAGCAGAGGTGAAGGTGAATATAAGACTTAGTTTAGAGTGAAGGAACATCAACGCCAATATCTAGCGTGATTTCTTATCTTAATTTTGTTATTATGTCCTGATATGGTTATGTAACGCGACGAGAGTAATGTTGTTCTAGGAATAAATTGTGGGAGGAATTTTTGAATTAATTCTAGATCATGACCAATGAAAAGATGGATGGACTGTGGAGAGGGTGTAAAAGAAAATGGTGTGAAATTCTATAAAATGACAGATGAAAGAGAATGGACCAAAAAGGCTTGTAGGTGCCGGTGCTGACTCCAAATATTTTGATAAGAGCAGGAGAAATATGTTGTTGGCACATCATCAAAGAAGCCAATTGCAAAGACATGTTGTACCGGTGCCAATCCCAAATAACCGTATTGGGGTAACCGAATAAAAATTTATCAAAGTTTGTCATGGTAAATTTGGTCAAATGGAATAGTACCAAAGAAGGCAAAAAATTCTAATGGAGATACTTTTAGCATTTCGCAAGTTATTTACTTACTCTTTGATTCGTAATTTGGATACTTTTTGTCGGGTTTCACTCACACAGACGAATTGTTACGTGTTCAGCTTGTATGTGTGCACATTTTCGCGGCGTGCAATCGTTTGGGCAATGCACTCGCTCGCACAATGCCACTGACCTTGGTCAATGCAGCTGCGCTTGTAGGGGAACGAAAAATCGGCCCGCCAATTCGGCGGCGCGGTGATGGTTTCTTTTTTTATATATTTTTTCTTTTTTTGTAAATAAGAAAAGTTGCCAGGATTGTTACATTGCATTTAGTTATTTTTGCACGAACTGTAAGGCTGTGTTTTTAGGCAGTTACCAACCGTACCTAAATAGACTGAACCAGGCTAAGTTAAGGAAGGTTAAACCCTGCGCCAACACGCTTGATCAGTGCAGTACCATAATCTCTCCCAAAGTGAAGGAGCCCCGTGACCAGCAGTGGTACGTTATTGGGCCAGAAAGAGAGAGAGAGTTCACGTCAAGATACAGTCCACCTAGAGATTTTAGATGATTCAGCCACGTACTTCCAACAGCAGTCTAATGGAACTTATGTAATAAATAATAATAATAAATATTCATGGACATTTCACACAACGTCCTCTGGTCCCAAGCTAAGCTTATATGCTTGTGTTATGGGTACCAGAATACGGATATAATACATAAACTACTTTTCTTTTGTAAATACATACTTATAATACATAGTAAACACCCAGACGCAGTACAAACATTTGTATGACAATTAAAAACATCACACAAATGATTGTCCTGACCGGGAATCGAACCCGAGACCTCGTGAACGGCAGTCCGTTATATGAACCACTAGACCACGCGGCCCGTCAATAAGGCATTAAACTTTTATTTAGTTCATAGAGCTCTTGGATTATGCAATCACAAGTTTGACAGGCCAGCTAAAGAATGCTGCATTTAAAGAGGATAATATTTTCATGGCATAAGAAAAACCATACCTGATAAGTTACAAAACTACTTACAAAATAAAAAAGTTTGTACTATTTTTACTATACTTTAGCATCAGATAGCTGAAAAATGGCAGACTGGACAGACTGGCGGGTATTTTTACAATAAAATTAAAGTACCTACGTTCACAGATTACCTTATCCCATAGCTATAGGCGCAATTTTATCAACCTCCTTGCGCAATCTTACACACTAGGGTGTATAAAATTGCGCATTTCCCGATTTGTGATTTTTGTTTATTTCCTAAGAAGTAAGCATACTTTTTGTTAAAATTATTACCGTAGTCTGTAGCAAAGAAAGTCAATGTATGATTTATAAATGATTAATCTCAAACAAGACGTATATTTTTTATTTTATGAAGCGTTGATTTGAAACTGCGCGGTCTTACAGCACCCTACTCTACGTCATTTCATCGCTGTGAAAAGAAGTAAAAGATTTTATCTATACGATCTTGGTCTATAAAGCTGAAGAACGAGCTAATATCCGGAACTTCCGGTTCTAATTAAAAAATATCTCTCTATTTTCATTTAACGGGGAATGCTATAGAATACATATAACATCACGCTGTGACCAATAAGAGCGAAGTAGTAATGAAAAATGTTGCAAAAACGAGGAAATTAACTTGCAACAGCTATTATCCATCCCAGAATTCGAAATGTTATTTGACAGTTGCTAATATCAAACTGTGTTGACCAACCGCAATTTTTTTATCTCGGTTATTACCTACCGATTATTCGAACAGACCAGAAATGTCGTATATACTAGCTATTACCTGCAAAGTCGTACGCGTGAAATTGGGAATCACTTCTTTGTATATTTTAACATAAAGTAAAATAAGCATGTATTCAAAAACAAACAAGGTAAACAATTCACTATTTTACGGTTAGTCATTATTTTGATTGTCGTTGCACTGAGTTCTATGATTCTGGCGAGCATAGCACCATGCTGAACCCTAGTAAGGTTATTAGTTATTTGTTCGCGTTATTGTAAAGAACTACCCAGGGTTGTAGGGATCGTATGAATCCGTAAAAATAATTAACTTCAATAATTAATTTACAAAATTATATAAATCTGCTAAAGATTTACGTATAGTTTTTTGTTTAATAACGGTTGGAGGACATAACTATTTTAAAAGTGCAATTACCGACAAACAGTAAACGTCGAATAACATTTCGAATTCTGGGACAAGCTTCAGTATTCAGTAAGTGATGTACCTACGTTAATTTGTAGACTACTGCTAACGCCATCTGTAAGTGATATAAACCACATTTTTTGGAAAATTATTTAAATGGGAACAATTTTAATAATAATATCGTCTCGGTATGCAAAACACCACCTAGTTTACCCTGCGATATTGGGAGAGTCAACTTTTAGCATCCAATTTTAATCCGAATGCTTTTATTAAGTTAAAGCATACCATGTCAATTGCAAAAATTAATAAATTCGTTGTTTTATTTTAAAATGTTTGAAGTTTTAAGAATGATGGTTATAAGAATTGCGACACAGCTAGTGACATCTAGTTTCAAGTAAAGGCATGTTTAGTTATTGACATCTAGGCCCAAGTAAAGGCATGTTTATGAAGTATTAAAAAGTAATAATAGATGGCAGTAACTTAGTCTTTAATAAAATGAACTTGCATTATCAATCCTAAATGTTTAATACTGCGGCAAATCACACAATCAATTCAAATAATTAAAAACGTTTAACAATAATTTTGTTTTCATTTATTTTATATTTTCTAGATATTTTTTGAACGCAGCGTAATGCATGCAGTTTCATGGTGTCAAATTAATGTTGCCAGCACTGCAACCTTCACCCTTACAAAGGGTATTTGTTAGAAAAGTTGTGGCAAAACAATATACACGGTCCTAATTCTTACTTATAAATCAATAAAATTTTAAATAGGACTTATTAAGATCTAATTGTTATCATCTGATACCCACTTTAAACGGTCAGATTCTATTCAAATTTTGCACACCTGTCAAAGACCGATGACAATACAATAATTCGATTAAATAAAGCGTGTCTTTTTGGTTTTTTTAAACTATTTTTAATTATTTATCATCTGATACTAAATAGACAATATGTAGTAAGTTGTTTTTGTCAATTTTAAGTAATTTTTAGTATAATATAAATCTATTCAGAAATGTTATATGGTTATATTACAGCAATAAAGCTATTGTTTCACGTTGTTTTTTATCGAGAAAAATAATTAGTTACAACTTTTGGTCTTATTTTTTTCCGTCTAGCCCCCTTTCGTAACGCGCGATAAGGAACTTCGTTCCAACAGGGTATTAAGGTTAATTGCTTTTTTTTAAACATTAGTTATTAGTAAAGTCAGCGATAAGATCAATGCAGTGCAAATGTACTTTGGTACTGTATGTACGAAAGGACTGTCTAAATAACTTATGTACAAAAAAAATCGCAACAGGCGAGTAGGTACGTATCTGGGGGAAATTTATCTTAAAGTATGGCAGCTTTAAATTTAGTACCGTACGAAACTACGCGACGTCGGAACTGTTTTTACGTCCGCGTTAATAAAACTCGTTGAAAATGCATACATCAAAATGGTAGAATCGCTGCAAATGTTTTTATTTCTATTTAAATCTAAATACAGACGAAAATTTTCATGGTTCTCACCGTTTTTGTGTTCAGTGCTCATAGTGTTATTGTTCTGTGATGGTGTTCTCTCTAAGTGTAGTGATCATAACTGTATAAACGGTGTGTGTAAAAATGATATTTGCGTGTGTCTTGAGGGATGGCAGGGTCCAGAATGTCAGTATTGCGGTGGAAAAGTCAAGTAAGTGTATTAACAGGCCTTAAAAGTTATTCAAACACGTCTTGATTTGTTTAGTTCAGTGACCTCTTTTCGAGGCGCACCTTGATGACAAGTTAGTTGAATTTGCAAGAGAAAGCCCGCGAGGATTATCCAATTATATACTTTGGCTTCTTTCCTCGAACCTTAACGTGGGCTGGAGGGTCGCTAGCCGTCTTTAGGACATCAAGTTTTGCAATGTTGTCATTTTTCAGACACTTTTAACAATAGAAAATAACCTTTCAATGAACTGATAATTTTGTTAAGATGATCCAAGCATATGATTAGTAGCTATTCTAAAGGTATCCTTGATCTAAGAAATAGGATGAGAAAGCATGCTGGTGTATGACTCATAAAATTATAATAATATGGATTTGTATCTGTCAATATTTTTATTCAAATTTTTTATTAATAACATGATGATTTTAATCTAAATTTATAGCTTAATACCTGTAAATATTAATAAAATTTCTGAAAAAGAATCTAATAAGATTTTAAATTTTAAAAGTATGTACCTACATACTATAAGTTTGAAAAAAAGATATTCCATTTTCAAATTTCTTTTTTTATTTCCTTGCTAAGGCGTAGTAAGTGCCAGTATTCTGCTAAATTACAAGGTATAAATTTATCAGTGGATTGCCATAAAATAAATGGACTTAATTTTTTGTTGAATGGTAGGACTTCATATTTCAAAGAACTAGTTGTTGTTTGTCTTAAGGGCCTACATCAATATTATCGTATATCATCGCCGACACGTACATATTAACACAGCCAGTAGGAACAGAAAATGAAGAATTAGGGATACTTTTCCTATTTACTCAAAATCTACTAAATATATTTTAATTGTGATTTACGTGTTTCTATACATAATAGTTACCTATGTTTTTAAAGTTATTTCATTAGTTAATACGCGATAATAGACCAACAAATGAAAAAAATAAAAAATTTGAGAGGTTGTTTCGCCAAGATTTTCTATCGAGAAAACTTTTTTCAATCGCGTTTCTGAGTTTATGCGATCCTAGATCATATATTGAAAAATTGGTCAAGTGCGAGTCGGACTCGCGCACGAAGGGTTCCGTAGCATTATCTATGCAACATACGTTATTAATAAATGAGCAAAAAACACACACAATACTTAATTAATCACGTTTGTTGTATGAGAGCAAGAAACGGTAAAAAAAATCATGTTTGTTGTATGGGAGCCCCCCTTAAATATTTATTTTATTTTATTTTTAGTATTTGTTGTTATAGCGCAATAGAAATACATCATCTGTGAAAATTTCAACTCTCTAGCTATCACCGTTCTTGAGATACAGCCTGGTGACAGATGGACGGACGGACAGCGAAGTCTCAGTAATAGGGTCCCGTTTTTACCCTTTGGGTACGGAACCTTAAAAAACGAAAATATGTACGAACATAGAAAAATGCACGAAGCTATTTTGGTATCCTCTTAAGGTGTCAAGTTATGTCTTGTCAGCAGTAGACTATTCAATGTACATAATATCTTGTTTCATGTTACAAGTTTCTAATACATTGTAACAAGCATTTATTATAACCTGCTTTTTACACATTTTACTTCTAATTGTTTAAAAGTAAAGAAAACAGTATTTATGTTATTTGAACTTTGATGCAATAAAAAAAATTGTTTGACTGATAAGGAAAATACTTAAGGATTAATTCTTTTTATAATAAAACTAAATTTAAATGGAACAATAAGTTCAGTTATTTAAATATTATTACTTAATAGGTTTTCCGCTTATTACTGATTAAATAATCTGCAACTATTTATGATTTTAATAAAAATTGTAGTTTAATATTTTAAATAACTACTTTGGATAACTACAGTTTTTTAGTTACTTAATTCATGTTACTTTCGCCCTAGTATCAGTCTCTGCCAGCCAGCCTCCTCCTTGTCAGGAGGGTATCTAGAATACTATTTTGCTCTGACCAGGTGTGTTGGCATACGGTTTAGTTTTGAGTATTCTGTCTTTTATAAAAGATGTCTATCTGTTTAAACAAGGTTCTTTAGCTGGCTTTTACAATTCTTGGGGTCCTCCCCAAATCCTCCTAAGAATTAGGAGGTGACATGGTCGTCTTTTTAAGTTGGTTCAAATTTTTTTTGAAATCCCAATATTAGTGTTTGTTCTTCCTTCCTTATTGTAAAGTATTAATAAAACTTGCCCTTACATCATCATCATAACATCACGCCTCTTTCCCATGGGGGTAGGCAGAGAGAGAGACTATAGAGCACCATCTGCTACGATCGAAGCATACTTCCTTGGCTTCATCCACACTCATACATCTGGTCGACATGCCCGACGGTTGTAAGTGCTACGCACTTGCCCCTTTTGGAGTATCCCGGCGATGACATCGGAGTATATTTTTCTCGGGCGTCCTTTCCCAGCATTTCCACTTACTTTCGCCGTGTATATGCCTTTAGTTAAGCGTCTCTCATCCATTCTCTCCACATGACCAAACCACCTAAGCATACTTTTCTCCAATACTATTACTACTATTGCCCTTACAATGCTAACTATAGGGAAATTCAAGAGCAGACAAGAAACTCCATAATTTTTTTTCTCTTAATTTTTTTATGGATTTAATGTTAAAGACCAGTATAGATTAACGATGTCAAACACAAACCGCTGAATCATAACTAAAAGAAATATGACCATCCAAAAAACCCGTGTTTATGTTTATCTTAAGATGAATTTACAGCGTCTATCACACAAGCTTGGTAAGGTTTTCCTAAAAAAGAAAATAATTTAAGCATATAGTTACTTTTCATCTATAATATGTCTAAAACCGGTCTATTTTTCACGACTATTTTGCGTTCAGGATTACAAGCAAGAAAATACCTAAGTTGTGAATTTGCCGGCAGTGGAATCTCGTCTTAATGACAATGTATGTGGCCATAATGACATATTTCTTAGATAACTAATGCCTTTTTATAGTTATTATTGCTATAAAACATGTTTATTTGTTTACGAATGGAACTGATGTTAATTATTATTACAATATAATTATTTTCCTGCTATTAAAAGTCTCGTTAAGATTGGCATTCAGAATAATTTTCCTTATATGTTTATATGAATTGAATATTGATAGCAATAAAATCAATTTCATGTATTTTTGGTTTTTTTTATTAGTTACTATATGTTGCCCCTATCTTCGTACGTTTGGAATTTAGATATAATACCCTAACAAATTAACAAAAATAACCATCCTTTTGAACCATTCTATCTATTGAAAAAACTGCATCAAAATTTTTTGGGAAATTTTGAAGACATCTCACATAGGGACATACATAAAAAAATAATAACCTTGTTTTATAATAAGTAAATAAATACCGAATGTTTTTGTTTCAAATTAAATCCCAGGCAAAGACAATAATATGTTGTACGGCCATTATGTCATTGTGATTTAAATAAATCTTTATCAGGGATGGTGTGTTGTGTTTGTGCTTTTTGTGTTTAAGGTTAATGACTTCAATATGTTTCCCATTTTGTAATGTAATTGAAATAACTACTTCTTACTAACAAGGTAGTTGATATAAATAATACTGGCCAAGTATAAAAGTGGAATAAATGCTGAAGAGACGCACTCTTTAAAAAGTATGTGTGATTTTGAAAGATAGATTGAGAATGAAGTTAAATACGAGAATTTGGCGGTCTGAAAGAGGAGATAGTGACTAAGGTGGAGAAAAGTATGCTTGAGTAGTTTGATTTTGTTGAGAGGATGGATGATTGTCGATTAACGAAAGGCGTATAGTTATACGGCCGTTGGGCATGGATGACCATATTTAGTGTGGGTGACGTGTGGTGACGGATTAAGAATACATACAAGTGTCACCACCCCATCTCCTCCCAAGGGTGTTGTAAAAGTCAGCTAAGGGCACATATTGCACACAGATAACATCCTCTGTGAGAGACGGAAATCTCGAAAATAAACCCTGTGCCAATACGCCTCGTCAGCGCGGCACAGTAGACCATAATCCCTTCCAAAGGGAGGAGGCCCGTGCCCAAAAGTGGGACGTAAATGGGCTGGAGAGAGAGAGTGTGGGTGAAGCCATGGAAGTATGTTTGGATCGTAGCAGATCTGCAGATGGCGCTCTATAGTCTCTGGCTACACCCATGGGAAAAAGGCGTGATGTTATGATTATCATGAAGTCCGAGATGGACTCGAACATGAAGGGTGTACCGTCATTGTTTATATTTGTCATATACCGCCATAATCATGTCAGGGTCAAGTTGCACTGAAATCGTGTGTTACAGTTAGTTATGGGAGTCCCCTTAAATATTTACTACATTCTAGTTTTTGGTGTTAACACATCAAGCGATATGACATCATCTTTAAAAATATCAACTATCACCGTTTCTGACACGCAGTCCGGTGACAGACATACGGACAACGCCACAGTCGAGTCTTAGTATATGCTTCTGTTTTACAGTTTGTTACGGAACCCTAAATTGAATAATTATCAATTTTCTCGTATTTATGTTAGTTATTGGGAAATAACGCGCGTTACATTTAGGCAATTTGTTTCTGTTTTATAACTGCATGTATGTAGGTACCTAATATATTTTTATTGCGGCGATAAGTGCTGTTATTACTTCCGACAGAATTTTAACCTCATATATTTTGATGTGCAGTCTTCAGACTGGAATTTTATTACATATATGAGTGATTCTACGATAAGAGGTAACTTGTGCGGCAATCTGTTTAAAACAGTTTTTTTATTCTATGTTTAAGTTGCTATTTTTTACAATTAATCACAATATCCTAATGTATTTTATTAAATAACATTACGATTAATTGCCTAATTAAACCACATTTTTCACATGCATTAAATTCCTACCATCATGACTAAAATAGCCGTTTAATTCAATATTTTCCTAAATCATTCACAAAACGAATTATTTTTGTTTCAGTTTAACATCCCCAACGGGTTTTATAACTGACGGTCCGGGGAACTACAGTGTCAGCACCCAATGTTCGTGGTTGCTGAGCCCTCCGCAATGGGGTCATACCCCGCCCCCATTACGTGTAAGGTTAGAGAGTTTTGCCACAGAATGCGGATGGGACCATTTATATGTTTACGACGGTGACAGCGTCAGGGCGGAAAAACTGCTCGCTGTTTTCAGGTAACTTTTTTTATAACTAGTAACTACAACTAGTACAAGGAAATAACGGATAGAGTCAGAAAATATAGATTTGTAGCTCTAAATTATCTCTACATTAGTTATTGTTGATTGACTAGTACCGAATATTAAAAGGGCATTATTTCTTTGCCGATATAGTTCGCAGCTTCGCATTGTGTCTGTCTAACTAGGTACGGCCGATTTTTTTAATTTTAAACTCAACTTTTTTTAACGCAGTCTTTTTATCTTTTGCTTAGTTTGAGCCCAGAAGGTATTTATTTGTGTATGTTTATTCGTGAATACGTACGTTTCTATCAACAAAGGTTGAAAAAATTCAACTTGAGAAAATTAAATCTCAAGTCGCTACTGATTTACTGACATTTTTATATGACAAGGCGTATTATACAATTCAAGAATACTTTAATGATCGAGCGATTATTAATTAATAGTGTAAAAATTTAATTTTATTAATAATATTCATTATGTATCTTTATTTTTTGTTTTTAAATATTGTATGCTCTTTAAGCAGGACATAGTGATACTGTATCTTATATTTTTGTACCTCTTTTACCTATGACCACAATAAATTAAATTTGATTTGATTTGATTTGATTTGATTTGAGACTTTGTGTATCATAAGATCGCAAGATTATGAAACTGCTGAAAATATAATGTCTTGTTTTATAATTCAGAATAACATTAAAGAATTGAGGATAAACGTATTTGTGTAACAGGGCGGGCTGGCTGTTACTCTTAAAAGATTTGACCTTTGTTATGAATACAATTAACTTGTTCAAACAGTATTATATGCTTCCTGAATAATTTCAGACTTTCAAAACTGTATAGAAACGTGCGATAGCTAATTGTGTATGAAGTTACACACTATTTGCATAAACAAAACTAGACTCCTAATTACGGCGTAATCCTTGAAATTGTGGGGCTCAGTCCTTTCAGCAAGACTTTTCCAAGTCTCTTTCTTAAGAATACGCGTGTCTTCCCCGTTCCTAAGGGTGATGAAAAAGCCAGTTAAAGGAGAGTTTACACAAGCAGATGACATCATCTGTGAGAGATGGAAAACTCGAAACTAAACTCGATATTAACTCGCCTGGTCAGCGTGGCAAAAGAAGATCAAATACCCCCGAAGTGAAAGATGCTCGTGTACAATAATGGGATGGGTTGCGTCCCGTTCTAGTGGGTTTTCGTCAAGTTATATATTTTGTTCTGCCTGTCCTTATCCAAAACTATTTGGGGTCGGCTCAGCACGTTTTTTTCTTCGAACCTCTACAGACTCAGGCGTCATATTCTCAACTCCTTTTTCTGCCATATCGTCTCTCACACAGTCCATTCTTTTGGTCTTCCTGCGACTATCAACATGCATATATTCATAAATTTTTAATTTTATTTCCAGTGGTGTGATAGAAAATAGTGAATCAAGTTGGACGCGTCAAGTGATAGCGCGTTCAGGTAGTGCATTGCTACACTTCTTTAGCGATGATGCGTATGCCATGGAGGGGTTTAATGTTACATATGCGGCCTATTCCTGCCCTTCCAATGATCATCGGACTAATTGTTCAAGTAAGTACTAAATGTATTTTACAATTGTTTTATTGTGGATAAGATGGCTGCCTATCACTATGGAAAAAGGGTGTGGTCATGGTATGATGATGGTGTGATATGCTTTTGAGGGTTCTGGACGAAAGATAAAACGGGACGTATTACTGAGACTTCGTTGTCCGTTCGTCCGTCTGTCACCAGGTAGATAGCTGAAAATTTTACTGTTTTATAGATCAGTTAATGCTATTATAGCAACAAAATACTTAAAAACAAGAATATAATAAATATTAAAGGAGGATTAAACGATTTCAGTGTAACTTAGTAATAGGTACGCTTATACGACATGTTTCTGACGGTAACACGCTTAAAAATCCTAAATATAATTATAAATAATTGCATTGTTATCGGTCCTTGATATGTATGCAAAATTTCGAATCTAAAAAAGCGTGTTAAAAATAGGTATTTTATTCGTAGTTACGTATCCGGTTACATATTTCATTAACGCGTTCAATGCTGAATAATTTGCGAATTTATAGCCAATGCTGATAAAAGAGTCATTCGCCCAGTGCTGAAAACGCGTATGTGCGTTCAAAAAATTTTTCGCGTAGTGCTAAGAACGCTTATGTGCGTTCATAGAAAACTCGTGTAGTGCGGCTGGACGCTATAGCGCGTTATCTTTTACCTTCCCGCAGTGCGGACGATTATCTCGTTATACCTCGTTATAGACACCATTTATAAATAGACTAAAACTACCTATTACTTTAGTTAAAAGAGCGAGTCATAATAAAATTATTTCAATAATCTATTGTACTAAATTAGGTTATCGTTGTCGTCGCCGCCGCCGTCCCCCCCCCCGCAAGATTCGTAGCAGAAACCTGACTAGTGTGTAGTCTCCTTTACAATTCCACATTTTACGACCGCTTCGAAACAATAGACACCCAGAATACACGCAATAAACGCACAGGTGCGGCGCACCCCGCTTGCCTACAGATTTTTTTTTGTATGGACGCGTATACGCGTCGGTCCGCACTTGGTGAAGATCAGAAAAACGCGCATAAGCGTTAGCCGCACTGAACGTATTAATGTTTATACAAGAACAGCACATTCCTTGTTCCTGTAGGAAGTTCCTGTTGTCCGAGAATTGTAAAGAATGGAATTAAAATAATCTCACTATTATTACTAAACACAAAAAAGATTTTTTCAATTCGAACCAGTAGTTCCTGAGTTTAGCGCATTCAAACAAACAAACAAACAAATTCTTCAGTTTTATTATATTAATATAGACGAACGCGTTCGAAACGTCAGGCATTACCTAGCTAGTTCGCTGAGTTACTGATATATAAATCTCTTGAAACTCCTAAAACCCCCTGGCTTCCTAGCTTCTAATTAATAGTTATGTTTATATTTTCAGATCACGGCGAATGTGAAGACGGCACATGTAGGTGTGAATATGAATGGACTGGAGATGCATGTGACCAGCCTTTGTGTCCAGGTAACTATATGTATATATTAGTCCATTGGATGACGGATAAAAAATGGTGTAAACTGAAGATGCCTGGTCAGCGCGTCATAGTAAACGAAATACCCTCTCGAAATGGAGGAGACTTCTGCCTAACAGTGCTACGTTAATAAACTTTTTATGTCTTTTTCAGAGGATTGTAATGCCGCATATGGCGGTGGTACATGCATATCTACAGGTTGTGCCTGTAGTGCATCTCGTAGAGGTATAGCATGTTCTAGGGCAGCTGAACGTGCAGGTTGGACCCCCGCACCAAGACCTAGAGGGGAGCCCCCGCCGGCTGTAGCAGCTCATGTATTGTTACCATATGGAGATGATCTGCTAAGAGTTGGCGGGGAGACATTTACACATTCACAGTTTTTATATAAGTAGGTATTACTGCATAGTATATATTACTTACTTACTTTGCACTTCTTTTTAGGGTTCCGTACCCAAAGGGTAAAAACGGGACCCTATTACTGAGACTTCACTGTCCGTCCGTCCGTCCGTCTGTCACCAGGCTGTATCTCAAGAACGGTGATAGCTAGAGAGTTGAAATTTTCACAGATGATGTATTTCTATTGCCGCTATAACAACAAATACTAAAAATAAAATAAAATAAATATTTAAGGGGGGGCTCCCATACAACAAACATGATTTTTTTTACCGTTTCTTGCTCGATACTAATAACGTTGCCTTATGTTGCATAGATAATGGTACGGAACCCTTCGTGCGCGAGTCCGACTCGCACTTGACCAATTTTTTAAATTACTTTGTAATTAACTTGTGCTAAAATAAAATTGTAAGTGATTCCTGGTGGCCGTAACACAAGTTCAATCTTATCACGGTCACCAGAGATCTACATGTTTTGTTACTGCTTTAACAGCGTTTTATGCTTGTTATTTTTTTGTTAATTGTTACGATGTAATAAAATAAATAAATAAACTAATATTGACTTGCGATGGATAAAATGGCTTCTCTTCGCCTCATCAGTAATACCTTAAGACGCAAGTCTATAACTATTGCGTCCTACCGGTCATGACATACGGTGCTGAGATGTGGACACTTACGATAGTAACTCCGAAATGATGTAATCCGTCAGAGAACCAATAATAATATGGTGGATATAAATGGGCTGACCATATCTGCTGCAGTACCGATTGCCGATGGAGCAGACGAGTTCTGGAGACTTCGGCTCGGGAAACGTAGTCTATGACGCCCTACCTGGCAGGGAGAGCTACGACCTGAAGACTGTCACCGGGTGGGAATGGATACGGGTGGTGGAGAACCGTGTATGTCCAGTTGTGGACTGCAATAGGCTGACGTGATACTAATATTTTAATTAAGAAAGTTTCGTCATGGCAAAAGCCAAGAAAATAGTTAGTCATTATCATCATAACATCATGCCTATTTCCCATGGGGGTAGGCAGAGAATATAGAGCGCAAAATGCTACGATACAAAAAATTTTCTTTTTTTTGGGGCTCCCTTTTTTCTTTTTGAGAGAAATCTTTACCCTTCATAAGGGCACCTAAATAAATTTTTATACGGGGCCCCATCAAGGCACGCTATGCCCCTGTTAGTTGTATGACAAATGTAATATTTTCAGATATAAAGCGGAGGAACAAGAATGGGAGGAAATACGTACATATGAAACACCCGCACCAAGGTTCGCTCATTCAGCAGTATTGTTCGGTGACGAACTTATTGTTTATGGTGGTGTTATTATGTCTGATGAGCCGGAGAGAGGGTTAGTAAGATATTTACCTTTACTTATTTTAAATTGAAGTCGTTATTAATGTAATAGTTTAAATGTCCCTATGTGATCTTATATCTTCGAAACTACGCAACGGATTTTGATGCGATTTAAAAGCAGATAAGGGCATTTTTTATTTTGTTGTACCATTTTTCAAACGGTATGAAAAAAAATAATGGATACGTTTCCGTAACCCCGCTAGAAAGAATTAGAGTAGAAAAATTAGAGGAACAGGATATCAAAAAGATGTATAAGGAAGAAGTGAAAGAGATGACTGATAAAGTATGGGATGGGGTGAAAGACTTTAGTTTAGAAGAAACTTGGGAGTTGGTTAGAGATAGTATGATACAAGTAAGTACAAAAGTATGTGGTGTTATGAAAAGGAATTGTGGGAATAGAATGAGCAGAGTTTGGGTAGATGATGAAGTAAAGGGTTTGGTAGGAAGGAAAAAGCAAGCATGGCTGGATCTATTAAATTGTAAAGCGCAAGTAAGAATGATGAGGAATGGAAATAACGCGCTAGATATAATGAAAGAGAAGTATAAAGAGCTAAAAATCAAAGTAAAAGAGCTTGTAAAATTGAAGAAGAATGCATGGGAAGAGAAAGAAAACATAAAGTTGTGTGATAATTTTCGTGAAAATATCAAACTATTTTGGAAGAAGGTAAAAGAAGCCCGTGGATCGACAGGAACGTTAAAGATGAATGCCATAAGAGGAGACGATGGATGCTTAGAAAGTGAAGAATGTAAGGTTTTGGAACGTTGGAAAGGTTATTTTGAAGGTTTATTTAGGTTGCAAGGTGATGTACAGGAAGTAGGAGAGCGGTTGCAAGCGAGAAGCGTGGAATCATATAGTGAGAGTATAGGTGAGGGCGACGAAAATCAGATTGAACTGGATGAGGTTCTGAAAGCATTGAAAGGAATGAAACTTGGAAAGGCAGCTGGATATGATAGAGTGTCCACAGAGATGCTGAAAGGCGGTGACGGGGTGGTAGCAAGTCTGTTGTGCCGGATCTTTAATATGTGTTGGAGACACGGCCGTGTACCAGACGACTGGTGCAAGGCTGTTATAGTTCCACTGTATAAGGGAAAAGGTTCACAGCAGGAATGCAAAAACTACCGCGGCATTAGCCTTTTAAGTGTTGTAGGCAAATTGTACGCTAAGGTATTAATTAATAGAGTGATGAGTATGACAGATCAAAAATTATGGGATGTACAAGCAGGATTCAGGAAGGGAATGGGATGTGTGGATCAGGTCTTCTCCCTAAGGTGTATAGCCGAAAAACACCTGGCTAAACACAAGAAAGTATACTGCGCTTTCATAGACTTGGAGAAGGCATATGATAGCGTGTGGAGGGACGAATTGTGGTCGACACTATCTATGTATGGAGTTGACGGGCGCTTGGTGCAGGCACTGAAATCTCTTTATAGGGATTCTAGAGCCTGTGTCAGGATAAATGGGGCATATACTGACTGGTTTAGTATCTCTAGGGGTGTGAGACAGGGATGTGTAGCGTCACCATGGCTGTTTAATCTATACATGGATATTTGTCTGGTAGATTTGAGAGAGAGTGATGATGGATTGGTTATGGGTGAGCTGCCTATCAAGTGTCTTCTTTACGCGGATGATCAAGTTCTACTTGCACCATCTGCGGAAGAATTGCAAGATATGGTAACTAGAACGAATGAAGCATTTAGACTAAAAGGAATGAAAGTAAACGTAAACAAGACGAAAGTTATGGTGTTTGAAAAAGAGGAGTGTATGTCTGCATGTAATATTAAAATAGATGATGAAAGTGTGGAACAGGTACAAGAATTTGTTTATTTGGGAAGTGTTTTTACAAGAGATGGTAAGGTTGATGCTGATGTGGAAAGAAGGGTGTTAGCGGGAAATAAGCTGAATGGTGCCTTGCATGCTATTGTGGCTAACCAAGCGATTACTGAAAAGGCTCGAATGGCGATCCACAATGGCGTGTTGTTACCTACGCTTATGTATGGAAGCGAATGTTGGGTGTGGCAGGAGAAGCACAAAAGTAGAATAAATGCTGTAGAGATGCGCTCTTTGAGAAGTATGTGTGGTGTGACTTTGAAAGAGAGATTAAGAAATGAAGTTATAAGAGAACGTTGTGGTCTGAAAGAGGATGTAGTGACTAAGGTGGAGAAAAGTATGCTTAGGTGGTTTGGTCATGTGGAGAGGATGGATGAGAGACGCTTAACGAAAGGCATATACACGGCGAAAGTAAGTGGAAATGCTGGGAGAGGACGCCCGAGAAAAATATACTCCGATGTCATCGCTGGGATACTCCAAAAGGGGCAAGTGCGTAGCACTTACAACCGTCGGGCATGTATGACCAGATGTATGAGTGTGGATGAAGCCAAGGAAGTGTGCTTCGATCGTGGCAGATGGCGCTCTATAGTCTCTGCCTACCCCCATGGGAAAAAGGCGTGATGTTATGATGATGATGATGATGACGTTTTCGATAAATGATTGTAAATTGAAACTACTGATTAAGTTAGTACGAACTAATAATTAAGTTGTATACTTCATCTAAATTAATTATTTAATGAAATACTCATGAATCATTGTGTTTTCAATGACTTATTGTATATTTTGCGATGAAAGTGCGAAGAAAGTGTTCCACTGAGTTACGAAATTTAATAGACTAACATCTAAATAATAAATAAACAATAAATAAATAATTTAAATAATAAATTATTTTCATTGATAAATGAATAATCTTAACAAGTTTTTAAATTATTTTACAGGGGTGGGCTAGCAGGTCTGGAAGGCAGGGCTGGCGAGGTGACAAATGAGATATGGAGAGTTCATTTGAAGATTGAAAGACCACAATGGCAGAATGCCACCCCTATTACATGTAGTCCGCATAGACAAGCGCCTTTGAAACATTGTGGTGAGTTATTGATTGTCTTTTAAGATCCCATACCCAGAGGTAAAACGGAACCATATTACTAAGGCTTCGCTTCCCCAACAGTGGAACATCAATAGTCTATTTTATTTAACTGACTTCAAAAATAGGAGGAGATCTCATAACTTTTAGCTGAGCTGACAAATCCCGGATTGAGACAGTCCAAGGCTCTCATAAGACCCTTTAACTTAAAAGCTGCTTCTGACGCTCTGGCATTAGGTAGGAACAATCTGCGAATGCTAGTAAGAATGCTTACTAGGCATTGCTGCCTAAATAAGCATGCGCAGACAATAGGGCTGATCAACAATGGGACGAGTAGACTCTGTCATTCGGCGGAGGAAACGCCCATTCACATTCTCACTGACTGCCCTGCAGTGATGCACATGCGATGCTCCTCTCTGGGCAATTACATCATGCACCCAGAAGAGACTAAACTTCTCGGAGCCATAAAGATCCTGGAGTTCTTTATGGCAACAGGCTTGGACCGAGAACTGTAGAAAGTGGCGATCACAATAGATCAATCTGGTCGCAGTGATACTAGGAGTAATGTAGCCTGAATAGCAACTACTCAAAAAAAAAAAGGTTTTAGCTGGGTAAAGCGTTTTTAGGGTTCCGTACCCAAAGGGTAAAAACGGGACCCTATTACTGAGACTTCGCTGTCCATCCGTCCGTCCGTCCGTCCGTCCGTCCGTCCGTCTGTCACCAGGCTGTATCTCAAGAACGGTGATAGCTAGAGAGTTGAAATTTTCACAGATGATGTATTTCTATTGCCGCTATAACAACAAATACTAAAAATAAAATAAAATAAATATTTAAGGGGGGCTCCCATACAACAAACATGATTTTTTTACAGTTTCTTGCTCTCATACAACAAACGTGCCTTATGTTGCATAGATAATGGTACGGAACCCTTCGTGCGCGAGTCCGACTCGCACTTGACCAGTTTTTTAATGATTCTTTAGTTTTATTTACAATTAAAAAAAACAATCTTCATAATCAGATAGTGGTTTCCGTGTGGTCCCATTAGCACCAGGTCAGGATCTGATGGTTATCTCCTGAGAAATAGAGGAAAACCCTCAAATTTCAAAGAAAATGAAGTTGGTTGCACTTTTTTTTAAAAAAAGGTATTCAATTATTTATTTGCATTCCACAAACCAGTCATAGTCTTAACCCGGCTTATTGTAATTACTTTTTATTTTTGAGTTAAGTCAATATTATTTTAAGCGTGTGACGTAATAATAATTAATTACAGGTGGTCTACACATATCTGGTCATACGGCTGTGTTAGTATACTTAGGTGATCTTAAGAAACCTGTCATGTTAGTGTTTTTTGGACATTCACCGCATTATGGATATTTACATTTAGTACAAGTGAGTATATAAATAAATATTCACAGACATTTCACACAACGTCCTCTGGTCCCAAGCTAAGCTTATTATGCTTGTGTTATGGGTACCAGAATACGAATAGAATACATAAACTACTTTTCTTTTGTAAATACATACTTATAATACATAGAAACACCCAGACGCAGGACAAACATTAGTATGACATTTATAAACATCACACAAATGATTGTCCGAGGCGGGAATCGAACCCGTGACCTCGTGATCGGCAGTCCGCAATATAAACCACTACACCACGAAGCCCGTCAATATATATATAATGGATCTATGTTTAATAGCCCAACAATTTTTGTACTTATTGAAGTACATATAGCGTTTTCAAGACTAATGATAATTTACTAACTTGCTACACCTAAACCTATAGTTACAATTCATGATGTGCTTTTTAAGAGGATACCAAAATAGCTTCGTGCATTTTTCTAGGTACGAAGTTTTCATTGTTTCTTTAGATTGAATGGCTAGAGCTCTAATTTTTAAGTATATGTTTTTTCAATATATAATCTAGGATCGCATAAACTCAGAAACGCGATTGAAAAAAGTTTTCTCGATAGAAAATCTTAGCGAAAATACCTCTCTCATTTCTTATTTTTTTCCTTTGTCGGTCTATTATCGCGTATTAACTAATGAAATAACTTTAAAAACATAAGTAACTATTATATATAGAAACACGTAAATCAGAATTAAAATATATTTAGTAGATTTTGAGTAAATAGGAAAAGTATCCCTAATTCTTCATTTTCTGTGCCTACTGGCTGTGTTAATATGTACGTGTCGGCGATGATATACGATAATATTGATGTAGGCCCTTAAGGTAAAATAAAATTACATATAAAGAATAAAAAGTCCTAAAGACTTATATGTCCTATCAAAAAAAAAAAAATCAAAAATCATTTATTCACGTCGGCATATTCTCTTTTTGCCGAAAAAAAAAATAAGCTCCTATGATATGTCCAAAAATTTTTTTCCCTACCACCGGATCAGGACTTTCAATCCGCTGAGAAGAACCGGCGTAAGAAACTCAGCAGATATCGTTATCTTTTGTCATAATAATCTTTTTTTTTAGGGTTCCGTACCCAAAGGGTAAAAACGGGACCCTATTACTGAGACTTCGCTGTCCGTCCGTCCGTCCGTCCGTCCGTCTGTCACCAGGCTGTATCTCAAGAACGGTGATAGCTAGACAGTTGAAATTTTCACAGATGATGTATTTCTATTGCCGCTATAACAACAAATACTAAAAGTAAAATAAAATAAAGATTTAAGCGGGGCTCCCATACAACAAACATGATTTTTTTACCGTTTCTTGCTCGATACTAATAACGTTGCCTTATTTTGCATAGATAATGGTACGGAACCCTTCGTGCGCGAGTCCGACTCGCACTTGACCAATTTTTTTTAAATAATCATTACAATAGTTCTTACAATTTATATAAATTACAATTATAATAATATGTGTTGCTCTGGAACAATTTACTCCCAAGCTTTATTGTCATTAACATAGTCTGAGATTTTATAATACGCCTTTTTACATAGTTTAGATTTTACAAATTTTTTAAACTTAGATTTATTTAATTTTTTCACATCATTAGGGAGTTTGTTATAAAAACGTATACCATGCCCCATGAAAGAGTTACTTATTTTGTGGAGACGAGTAACATGCATTACAAGATTGTGCTTATTTCTCGTGTTAACATTATGGTAGTCGCTTTTCTTTTTAAAGTGCTGAATATTATTATGAATGTACAATAAATTTTCATATATATATTGTGAAGCGACTGTCAAGATATTTATGTACTTGAATTTCTCCCTTAGGGAATCCCGAGGGCCTAGGTTATATATAGCTCTAACAGCGCGTTTCTGGAGCACAAATATCCGATTAACGTCCGCACAGCTTCCCCAAAGAAGAATTCCATAACACATTACACTATGAAAATAACTAAAGTAAACTATTCTAGCCGTATCTACATCTGTAAGTCGTCTAATTGTTTTTACCGCATATGCCGCAGAGCTAAGTTTTCCGGACATTTTTTCAATATGTGGGCCCCACTGTAATTTCGAATCAATAGTGATTCCTAAAAATACAGTTGATTGTACTGGTTCCAGTCTCGCTCCACTCAAATGTACATTGGTCTCTACTTGAGCAACATTTGGCATAGAAAATTTAATTACTTTCGTTTTCTTAGAATTTAATAATAAGTTATTAACATTAAACCAGTGTACAAGCTTTGAGAGTCAATAATTAAATTGAATTTAGTATGCTTAAATGAATGATGGGGTCTCATGGTGATTGGTGAGACCATAAGGTCTCGTGGTTTGATCTCCACACAGTTGAATAGTTTGTCTGATACTTGAGTTTGTCAAACAAATGTTTGTGTTATGTCTGTGTGATTTCTATCTAATATAATTATTTAAAAAAAATATAATTAATTATTAAACATTTAAATACTAATAACACAAGCATATACGCTTAGCTTGGGATCAGAGATTGTTTAAAATATCCGAGCTCTAATTACGTGGTTAATTGTTCTGTTATATCCAGGAGTATTACGTGGATGAAGGTGTTTGGGGCTACAGCGCAACCCGAGGGTGGGCAGCTCGCGGGGGCTTCGGTCACGCCGCTGCTTGGGACCCTCTATCACGGAAAGTTTACGTACATGGAGGACTTGTCTCTCAATCGGAGGCTACGCAGGTATTGTTATAAAAAAAGTTATTTTTGAGTTCTATTCTATTCTCTTTTCCATCCTAAGGTGCTGTAAAAGCCAGCTAAGGGATATTGTACATAGATAACATCCTCTGTAAGTGCCGGAAATGTGAAAATAAACCTTGTGCCAACATGCCTGTTCGGCGCTGCATAGTAGACCATAATCCCTCCTAAAGTGGAGGAGGCCCGTGCCCAATAGTGGTACGTTAACGAACTGAAGGAAACCTGAATTTTATTGTGACTTCCCATCCCATATAAAACCAATATATTTAAATTATTAAATTTAAAAATTTAATCTACATGTAATATTATTAACTAGCTGTTGCCGCGACTCCGTATGCGTAGAATTTAGAAAACTATTCCCGTTTTGACAACATTTTTCACTACTGTTTCGCTCCTATTGGCGGCAGTGTGATGTTTTATAGCCTATAGCCTTCCTCGATAAATGTACTATCTAACACTGAAAGAATTTTTCAAATCGGAGCAGTAGTTCCTTAGATTAGCGCGTTCGAACAAACAAACAAACAAACTCTTCAGCTTTATAATATTAGAATAGATAACTTACAACCGTCGAGCATGTATGACTAGATGTATGAGTGTGGATGAAGCAAAGGAAGTATGTTTGAATCGTAGCAGATGACGCTCTATAGTCTGTGCTTAACCCCATGGCAAAGAGACGTGATGTTATGATGATGATATTTCTAATTTCCAGGCACCATCAGCGTCGTTATTCGAATACGATCCAGAGATAAGACTGTGGCGCCCTCTGCAGTCGGCGCCTACACCTAGATATTTACATACTGCTACATTTATTACACCAGGTAACATTAACAACACCTATAAAATTCTATCCAATGTGGTGAGAGATTGAGAATACAATTGTCACCAACTCACCACCCCATTCCCTTCTCAAGGTGCTATAAAAGTCAACTATTTCAAGCTATATACTTGTATACACAGTTTTTATAATAATAAAGTTCAGTTAACATTGGTATCAATTCTACATGCACAGCTAAACTAAACTGAGCCAAAAATTTAATTTTGATAATGTCGACAACATAATTCGGTAATGTTAATTGAACTTTCTTGTTACAGAGACTGTTTATTATAGACTAGCTGTTGCCCGCGACTTCGTACGCGTAGAATTTAGAAAAATTTCCCCGTTTTTGTAACATTTTTCACTAATGCTTCTATCCTATTAGTCGCATCGTGATGTTATATAGCCTATAGCCTTCCTCGCTAAATGGACTAATTAACATTGAAAGAATTTCAAATCGGACCAGAGATTCCTGAGATTAGTGCGTTTAAACAAACAAACTCTTTATAATATTAGAATAGACTAAAGAGTTTTATTAATATAAAATGTGCACAATAAAATAGCCAAATAAACAAAATACAGCAATAGTTGTTTTCATTTTTTGGTTAAGTTTATTTGTGCATGTAGAATTGGCACCATTGTCGAATTGAACATTGTGTCATGTTGACATCATTAATTTTGAAGTTAATTTTAGTTGTGCGCATAGAATTGGTACAATTATCTATACTATTTCTGTCTATACTATTTATTTGTTTCAGGTGTGATGTTAGTGTTTGGTGGTAATGCACACAACGACAGCGCGGCCGCCCTAGTATCGAATCCCGCTTCGTCCAAATGTTATTCAGCGGGCACTCTCTTATATGATGTTAGGTGAGGTTTATATGTTTTAATGGTAAGTTATTGTTATTATAATACATGATTAGAAAAAAAAAACAAGATGTTTATAATAATCCAAAGGAAATCTAATAATTCAATGGAAATTTAATAAATCTATGGAAATTTAATTAATCAATGAAATATAATTAATCAATGGAAATTTAATAAATCAATGAAATTTAATAAATCAATGGAAATTTAATAAATCTATGGAAATTTAATAAATCAATAGAAATTTAATAAATCAATAGAAACTTAATAAATCAATAGAAATTTAATAAATCAATGGAAATTTACTAAATCAATAGAAACTTAATAAATCAATAGAAATTTAATAAATCAATGGAAATTTAATAAATCAATAGAAACTTAATAAATCAATAGAAATTTAATAAATCAATAGAAATTTAATAAATCAATGGAAATTTAATAAATCAATAGAAACTTAATAAATCAATAGAAATTTAATAAATCAATGGAAATTTAATAAATCAATAGAAATTTAATAAATTAATGGAAATTTAATAAATCAATGGAAATTTAATAAATCTATGGAAATTTAATAAATCAATGGAAATTTAATAAATCAATAGAAATTTAATAAATCAATGGAAATTTAATAAATTAATAAAAATGTAATAAATCAATGGAAATTTAATAAATCAATAGAAATTTAATAAATCAATGGAAATCTAATAAATCAATGGAAATCTAATAAATGCCTTGTTATATAATGAATGTAAACACACTAATTACCACTACGCTATAGATGCGGTGAATGGTGGTCAGCAGAGTCTCCAGAGCGCGGCAGTAGTGCTCGTGCCGCTCATGCTGCGGCTCCATTAGTGGTCAGGGAACGACGTACTGTTTTCATATTTGCCGGGTATGTATCTTTATTTACCATCACGCCTTTCTCCTATGAATCCTAGCAGAGGCTATAAATCATCAGAAAAGTAATGTATTTAGTTTATCCGTATATAAGCTTAGCTTGTGACCAGGGGACGTAATGTGAAATCTCCGTGAATATATTTATTTTTATAAGTGCTTTCCGCTACCGTCTAACTAAACACACTTCCATGGCTTCATTTATACTCATACATCCGGTTATACTTTAGGTACATACAATACGATCATACATAAGTACATAAATTAGAAAAATAAAATGAACTTGTATTATCCCACTGTTGGGCAGGGGCCTCCTGAACTTGGAAGGGATTCTTTTGTCATAGCCAGGTAATACACCTTGGGTGACCAGGCGTGTTGGCACATTGCATAATTCCAAGTTTTCTATCTCTCACAGAAGTAATCTGCTTATGCTGTCCATTACCTGGCTATTACAACGCTCTGGGAAGGAGATGGGGTGGTGACATTTGTTTCTTAATCCGTCAACTCAGCACCCTTTTCCTAATTCCTGTTTATCAACCCTTAAAATTACTTCCAGATTCGACGGTCGTCTAAGATCTGACGCGTTAATATTTGAAGCAGGTGAAAGTTGTTCTAGACATAAACACGAATCGACCTGCCTTACCTCATCACAACACGCCGCGATAGCTTGCGTTTGGAAACCATCGGAGAAATTATGTTTACCTGTAAGTATTTCAACGTCATCATTATCGTTCTTTATATTTTATTTATTACAGTTTGTATCCACTCTACTCACACAAGTACCTAAACTCAACTAAAAAATAAAAATTGATAGTGTCAATAACACAATTCGGCAATGTTAACAAATTTTTTTCATTACAAAATCTGTATAATGTAGACTAACGATTTTAATTAATAAAAATGTGCACAAGAAATAGCCAATCAATTGGTTACTGATAGCACGACCGCAATATATAGTAAGCTCAGTTGGCAGAGCTACGGAACGGTATTCCGAGGTCGTGGGTTCAAGTCCCGCTTGCGGTAATCACTTTTTCCACTACAATTTGATTTACTACGCCATAGTTGCTGTCATTATACTTCGCACGCCGAATGATGATCCCTATGACAGTTCGTTAGCGCTTAACATTGTACTGACGTCCTATCACATCAAATCCTTTAGAGGTCCATTAAAAAGTCGAAAAAATCGTAATTGTGTACAATTGTAAATTATAAAAATGAATATTAAGAAATTATTACGTAATGTTCGGAAATAATAGAAAAAAACTCAATGCAAATGTACATGGTACGTGCTGCAAAAGTTACGTCGTCAAGCTGTTATCGACTAAGAAGGGACACATCGATAAACAAAATATCGATAATTTGTTGGAAAAATAAAACAAATGCTTTGAGTTTGTATTTTATTTATATCAATCTGTATCTGATACAGGGTCAATCGGATCTTCAAAATCTGAGTCTGAACTGCAGCTATCCGTGACGTTTATTATTAACGGTTGGTCAATGATATTGTCGTATTGTACATCTCGATCCCAGTCTTGTAAGCAAATTTTCTTCGTTCTTTCGACCACTTTTCGCCAATCGTCAGCTGTCACTTGAGCGCAAGCTTCTTCCAATAAAACCTATTAAAGTATAGTAAAATAAAATATAATAGGGCTGTTACTTTTTTATCTAGTGTTTTATGTCCATCAATGCGCGTAGTCTTTTTTTCAAAATAAATAAATATTGCTTATTATGTTGAATGACCTGGCTGAATGACATGACATTTGCCTAAAAAAACAGTATTTTATCGAAATTGTTTCGCATAACTAATACAACTGTCAGTTGAAACGTCATAGGGATCACCATTCGGCGTGGTAACTATAACACGCTATAATAAGTTCAGTATGTATCTATCAATGTATTAATCTATGTAACGGAATCTTTGAAAGTGATTTTAACACACTTGCAGTAGTTGGATTGATCTGAAATTTTGTACATATGATATAGGACCGATGAAAATGCAATAATTAAAAAAAAAAAATACAGTTTTTTCAAGCGTGTTTTTTTGTTTTTGAACTAAGTAGATTATTATTAGTTAAGTTTAAGTGTGCATGTAGAATTGGTATCAATAAAATTAAAACAAACACAGGTTAGTGCTGATTGACAGCCAAATCTTCATGGTCACGGGTGAGTCTCACCCGTGACCATGGTGACTGCTAAGTCTCCGAAACGTCGGGCCAAAATTTAAAACAAATATACGCGTCAAAAAGTAGTTTTATTTAAACAGATGAGTCGCGCAAGTGTTAGAAAATATTAAGCCAAATCTTCACTTTTATCTTCACTTTTTGTTACATTCTCCTGCCATTATCCCGTTATCCGCTGTTGGCGCAACATGACTTGTTGGAATAGGTTTTGTCTGATTTTTACTCCTGGCCGCCTGTCTGATGTCAACCCTCCTTGGATATATGCGCAGGTGTCATGCGATATGGCTCCCTCGGTTGGTTCTTACCCCGCGGGCAAAACATGGGGGGTGACACTTTTATTTTTTATGCTCGTCACTCCACGGACGTATTAGTACGTATTTTATAAGAGTTTTAACGTCTGAGCGTAAAATTTAATATTTACACTTAGACAGAGAAAGATGTATAAAAGATAGAGCTTTCTCTGTTCTCAAAATAAGCCAAAATTATGCAGTTTTGTACAACTAGCTCTGGGCCTAAACTAAGCACTTGTTGCCGGTCTCAATACTGTAAAACAACAATTATGAATGTGGTTTGTTATTGTTTTCAGCTTGAAGAGGTTGGTTGGAACAAATCATTTGATGGTACTGTCAAGGCTTGTCTCACTGAACCTAGGTTTGGCAAGGGTAAGTTTATTATTTTATTTATATTTAAAATTAATCCCTACATATTATAAAAAATTGTCGTTATTTTTGTATGTATGTCCCTATTGAAGCCTCAATCTTTAAAACTATGCAACGGATTTTGATGCGGTTTTTTTTAAAAATAGACAAGTTCAAGAGGATAATTGTTTTTGTATAAGTTCATCTATGGGGGGGGGGGGGGCGATTTCCAAAAACGATTAACTCGGGTTTAGCCGCGGGCATTAGCTAGCACTTAAATTTACTATATTGTTTAGATGAAAGAAGATGTGCATCAGCAGAATCTTGTGCAGCCTGTACAGCAGCTCGTTGTACTTGGTGTGGTGCTTGTCATCCTTCCCCGACGTTCTGTGTTAGACATAATCATCAAGTATGTGGAAATATTTATTTCATATCTTGTTTAAAAAGCAATTATAGAGATTTATTTTCGAGATTATTGCATTGTCATTGGTCAAAATTACAGATCAATCAAACTATTGAAAGTGGATGAAAATTACTTTTCAAAATTATTTTGACGGGCTTCGTGACTTAGTGGTTCATGTACTGGACTGCCGTTCACAAGGTCGCGGGTTCGATTCCCGCTTGGGACAATCATTTGTGTGATATCCATAAATGTCATACAAATGTTTGTACTATGTCTGGGTGTTACTATGTATTATAAGTATATATTTACAAAAGAAAAGTAGTATATGTATTCTATCCGTATTCTGGTACCCATAACACAAGCATAATAAGCTTAGCTTGGGACCAGAGGACGTTGTGTGAAATGTCCAGGAATATTTAATACATAGATACGAACGAACCTACTATAAACGTGTTAATAAAAATTTTCTGAACTGTTGAACTACACTATATGCATTCCAATGCCAGACAGGCAACACAAACAAGCTTTGTACATGGCGTTGTACATAGATGACTTAATTGAGAATCAATTTCAGTGAAAAATTTAGTTAGCTCTTTACAGTTACTACGATAGCTCAGTAGGTTGAGTGACGGAATGGTACTCCGAGGTCGTGAGTTCAAGTTCCGCTTGGAATGGCCGGATTGATCTGCAATTTTACACACGCATGCAATAATTTTCAAGAAATATCCAGGATTTTAAAATTCTTAATTATACTTTTATTTTAGTTAGATAAAATTTGTTATATTAAGGTGGCGTTGTCAATAGAAGAATGTGGCTCAGACAGTGAATCACCACGGGAAGCGTGTGGACGATATCATTCTTGTGCTGCCTGCCTTGCACATCATCATAATCATGTAAGTATTTTAACATATATTTAATAGCTTTTTAATAAAAGAAGAGAGGACACATGAGAAAAAAATATATTATCCGATGGTGCCAATTCTACGTGCACAAGTTTAGAGAAGCCTGAGTTTAGTTCTGCTTGTAGAATTGGTAGCAATGTCCTTCAAAAGGGTCAAGGTGCGTAACACTAACAACTGTCGGACATCGTAGCAGATGTCGCTCTACAGTCTATGCGTTCTTCCTGCTTATTATCATTAAGGACATTCAAAAAATTTGGAGTCGTGTTTTTTTCTACTTCTCCTGTCAGCCATCGCTAAGGAAACAAAGCATTTTTCAATATTTTTATCATTGTGTAGGGTACAGAAGAGCTAACTCAACGTGCTTGCTACTGGGACTATGATACTATCAAATGTAAGCCCGTCAACTCATCGGAAGATATCAGGTAATATTCATATGTATGTTTATATGCTTTATTACATCGTAAATGCCTAAGTTTGTTATGTTAAATTTTATTTTAAAAGCTACGCCACATCATCTTAGTCGCGCTGAATACTCCTAAATATAAAAAATTATGGTCTTATTCATAATGACTTATCGGAGGTTTAAAAGTTCGCTAAAATCGGTTCGCTAAAATTGTCAAAAATTGTTATTCATAATAGTCTTTTTACGCTAAAATGTTTATTATCTCTCCGATTATTTTATTGTTTAAACCTCTGGTAATAAATAAGACCATTAGATTACAGTAATGGGCGATAACAAAATAATAGTACCTACTTCTACTTTAAGACTAACACAATCTAGTTCTTTTTGTTAAACTTAAAACCGTTTTTGAAATATCCAACTTTCCTATGAAACATAGCATTTTCCTAGGAAAATACGGTTTTCCCGTGCGTTGATCGAGTAACTTGTTATCAGTTTTTAGAACGAACACTAGATGGCATTGGCGTCAACTTAAAAGTCGCTATGCCTTTGTTACCATGATTTAACTGCCGTATCATGCGAGTAGCACCATATTTTTGTATGTTTCTCATCTGAGCTATACATCAATACTATGGTGACCATATTTTTGACTATAATTAGTATAATTTGATTTATTAGGTAAGAAGAATACCAAGTTATGTGCAGAAATGAATAAGTTACTGTAGTAAATCACAAACCCTAGTGGTTTTCAAATGCCATACTTAATGTATATACATATTTGTATTTGTTATTTTTAGATGATAATAAATTTACCTATTAAACACGCTTAAAATCGTAAATCGTATTTTTATTATTGCATTGTCATCGGTCTTTAATATGTGTGCAAAATTTCAGATCAATCCGGCTACTGAAAGTGGGTGAAAATCACTTTCAAAGATTCTGTTATATAGATTATGTAATACATTGATAGATACTATATACAAAACTTATATAAACGTGTTAAAAAATGGTGTAATAATTAGAAAATAATGAGTTATATATTATGTTAATCAGAAGTGTGGCAGCGGCAGGTCCTTGCAGTGCTCCATGTTCAACATTTCAGACATGTGCCAACTGTACAGCTGAGGAGTGTATATGGTGTGCTTCAGCTGGACGATGTGTTGATAAGGTAAATAAATAATAATAATAATAAATAAAGTTTATTAAACAACAATCATAAATTTTACAATATTTTTATACAAACATTATGTCGTCAAAAACAAGTAAGTAATCTGCTGTCTCCCAAACTAGAGTGATCTGTATTATGGGAGACAAAAAGGTATCTCTCCCTCACTCTCCAGCCCATTAACGTCCCACTGTTGGGCATTGGTCTCCATCACTTCGGGAGGGATTATGGTCTACTGAGCAGTGCTGACCATTCATGTTGCTACAGGGTTTATTTTTGAGTTTTTCCTCTCACGGTCGTTTTCTGTGTACAATATCCTTTACTTGAAATTGAAATGAATGGGATTCGTAACTATTTTATATATATACTAGCTGTCCCGGCAAACGTTGTTTTGCCATACAAAAAAAAAAGGTTTGAAAAATAGATGTTGGCCGATTCTCAGACCTACTGAATACGCATGTACAATTTCATAAAAATCGGTCAAGCCGTTTCGGAGGAGTACGGTAACTAACACTGTGACACGTGAATTTTATATATAAGATTTGACGGGTCTTGTGGTCTAGTGGTTCATATAACGGACTGCCGATCACGAGGTCTCGGGTTCGATTCCCGGTCAGGACAATCATTTGTGTGATGTTTTTTTAATTGTCATGCAAATGTTTGTACTGCGTCTGGTTATTTCTATGTATTATAAGTATGTATTTACAAAAGAAAAGTAGTATATGTATTATATCTGTATTCTGGTACCCATAACACAAGCATATAAGCTTAGCTTGGGACCAGAAGACGTTGTGTGAAATGTCCATGAATATTTATTATTATTTATTATTCGATAAATTAAAAATAAGTTGAGTAGCTACACTATCCCAGGTGTACATATGCTACATATTTAAAAAATTCGATATGTACATACAAAATTGGATATACAGTTTTTTAAACAAATTTGTCCCTACATATCGCATATGAGATTTTTTTTAACCTCTGACTTCAATAGACTAAATTGATGAAGAATAACAAAATTATAAAACTTGTATTTAGAATTTTCTTTTTTCTAGAACGCCTATGGTGCCTCATTCCCTTTGGGTGGATGTCGCGCGTGGCTGACATCGGGTGGATCAGGTGGTTCATGCAGCGCTGTCCGTGGATGTGGTGCTCATGTATCATGTGCTGCTTGTAGAGCTGAACCAGCTTGTGGTTGGTGCGATGATGGAGCAGGCGGTGGACGAGGGTTATGTCTATCAGGTGGTGCTAGGAAACCACATGCACCTAAAGTCTGTGCTCAACATAGGTCAGTGTTTTATTAGAAGTTTATCATACCGTCGCACCCTTTCCCATAAGCAGAGATTGACATAAATAAATATTTATGAACATTTCACCTAACGTCCTCTAGTCCCAAAGCTTAGCTGTTTGTTTTATGGGTACCAGAACTATATACATTATTCTTTTTTTTGTAAATTCATACTTGGAAAAATTCAAATATCACACATATAATTGTACTGAATGGGGATCGAACGTGTGGTGACGCACTAAGAATACAAGTGTCACCACCATCTTCTCCCAAGGGTGCTGTAAAAGTCAGCTAAGGGATATTGCGCACTGATAATATCTTCTGTGAGAGACGGAAAACTCGAAAATAAACCCTGTGCCAACACGCCTGGTCAGCGCGGCACAGTAGACCATAATACCTCCAATTTGGAGGAGGCCCGTGTCCAACAGTGGGACGTAAATGGGCTGGAAAGGAAGGATGGGGATCGAACCCGCGACCTAGTGAACAGAAGTGCGTTATAATGGTTCATGTCACAAAGCCCGTCAATTTTTCTTTCTTTCTTACCCCTATGGCAAAATTATGTAAATATAACACACACACACAGAAAGAGAGAAAGTTGCAACTTTTCAAAACTACCCTACTTTATTCAATATTTTTCCAGGTGGCATTTCACAGCATGTCCAGCATGTCAATGCAATGGACATTCAGTTTGTGATAGTGAAGCTAGATGTATCCAGCCTTGTGCTGGCAGAACTATTGGTGATCACTGTGATATGTGTGCACCAGGACATTGGGGGAACCCGCTAAATGGGGGAGTATGTCAACGTAAGTATCTATACAAAAACGACGGTTGATATATTATTTTTTGTTACTTGACGGTGGATATTCTTAAAAAATGTAAGTAAAAAAGTGTAAGTAAAGCCCACGACCTTTAGAATTCTATTCTATTGCAATTTCAGTTTATAAACTAATTCCAATATTTGTCTGAAAATAGATAATCGTTAATATTGCTATTTTGCTTATTAGCATTAAGTTTAGCCTATTGTACAAAAATTTTTAAAAAAATACAAAAATCCGGCTTGAAGAACCAACAAAAGATATTTGTTTAGAATTACCAATAAAATTAATGCTATGGTTAACTTCATTGTTTTATTAGTATGTTTTTTCATTGATAAACTAAAGTTATGATGAGAAGACGTATGATTAAAACAGCGATCCGGCTCGAAGGACCAAACGAAGTTTTTTAAAAGTATCAATATTTTTTCAGCTTGCGAATGCAACGCCCAAGCGGTAGCGTGCGCCCCAGATACGGGTCGATGTTACTGCAGTACTAAGGGTTTAGCCGGTGATCGATGCGATAAATGTGACAATACCAATCATTATCATGCCGATATTTATAATAAAGGAGCTTGTTATTGTGAGTATAAGTGAATTTAATACTGGTACCATTTCTACGTGCATAACTAAACATACCTAAAACAACATCGACGCATCAGAATTAGCCTCAATGTCTCTTGAATTTTATTTGTTTTAAATAGATTTTCTTTCTATATTTATTTAAGTTACAGTCATGTCTTTACTACCTTTCGTCAATAATTTAGGGCCTTTTAAATCCCTTTATTTTCTATGTTTTCAATGAGCTTTCCGTGTATTGTAAGTGTCGATATCGATTTACAAAAGAAAGTATATTATAGTACCTATACCCATGTGTGTATCCATAACATAAGCATAGAAATATAGCTTAATTTGGAACTAGAGGATGTTGTGTGAAATTTCCATAAGTATATTTATTTTTAATAGCACTTACAACTGTCAGGCATGCATGACCAGATGTATGAGTATGGATGAAACTAAGGAAGTATGTTTGGATCATAGCAGATGGCGCTCTATAGTCTCTGCCTACCTCCATAGGAAAAGACGTGATGTTATGATGTTGATGATGTATTTATTTTTTAACAATTTTTTTGTAAATAATAGATAAAACACATCTGCTCATAGTCATAGTCCACTTGACTGATCGCATAAGAAAAAAAACTGGTCAAGTGCGAGTCGGACTCTCGCACGAAGGGTTCCGTACCATTATCTATGCAACATAAGGCAACGTTATTAGTATCGAGCAAGAAACGGTAAAAAATCATGTTTGTTGTTTGAGAGCCCCCCTTAAATATTTATTTTATGTTATTTTTAGTATTTGTTGTTATAGCGGCAATAGAAATACATCATCTGTGAAAATTTCAACTCTCTAGCTATCACCGTTCTTGAGATACAGCCGTCCGTCTGTCACCAGACAGACGGACGGACGGACAGCGAAGTCTCAGTAATAGGGTCCCGTTTTTACCCTTTGGGTACGGAACCCTAAAAACAATGTTTTGTACACAAACATTTTGATTGATGTTTTTCGCCTTACAGATGATTTAGCAGTAGATTACCAATTTACATTCAATCTATCGAAGAAAGAAGATCGTCACTTATCCGCGATAAACTTCCGGAATGCGCCAGTCAAACCGGATGTTGACGCGGACTTCAGTATAACATGTTCGGCGCATGCACGCATGAATCTAACCGTGCGTACACGGGCGGACCCGCATGAACGAACATTATTTACAGAAGTTAATTGTACTAATTTTAGATTTAAGTAAGTATTTTATACTTTGTTTTTTTGTTAGCCGTTTTTTGTATGGTGACGCATTAAAAATACAAGTGTCATCACCCCCTTTCCTTACCTGTGTGATTTAAGAGCCATTTACTAAATGAAAAACTCGATGCTAACACGTCTAGTAAGCCTAAACTTAACTAAAATGAAAGCAACTATGGTGGAAAAAGTGTTTACCGCAAGCGGGACTTGAACCCACGACCTCGGAATACCGTTTCGTAGCCCTTCCAACTGAGCTATCATGGTTCCCGCATATGTTTACCATGTAGTGGAAGATTTGGTAAACATATGCGGGAACCATGATAGCTCAGATGGGAGAGCAACGGAACGGTATTCCGAGGTCGTGGGTTCAAGTCCCGCTCATGGTTACGTTTACTTTGTTAATAATTTATTTGCCCTGCTTCACTGCAGGGTTTGGACTGAAAATCATCACTATGGACTTATCCGTAGCATAATGCTGAGTCTAGACCTTGCATAATACTATCATTATGTACGCGACAGCTACATCCTTATCCTTAAGCTGCCTGTTATCTTTATTTTATTATTATGATGTACTGTCTACTTGTCTACTTCTTCTGTGTAACAATACGTATTTTTGTAGTATTATGAATAAATGATTTTTCTTTCTACATTAATTTATTAATATTTTGCGATTGACTCGCTATGCTATTACTAAATAAACTAAATTATAATGGAAAACGGAACGGCATTCCGAGGTCGCGGGTTCAAGTCCCGCTTATGGTTATCATTTTTTCCATTATAATTTAGTTTATTTAGATTTTTCTTTCTTTCTTCTTTCTAATTTATTATTAATTTTAGGTTCGCAAAATCCGAGCACGCATTCGGTGTCGAAGATAACGTAACATTAACAACATTCTTCGTGTACGTGTACGACTTTCGACCGCCATTGTGGATACAGATATCGTTCTCGCAATACCCCAAGTTGAATTTACAACAGTTTTTTATAACGTTCTCATCGTGTTTCCTACTGTTGTTGCTTGTTGCAGCCGCGCTATGGAAAATTAAACAGGTTTGTGCCGTTTTATTAAGAAATGTATGAACGAATGAATCCTTTATTTGCCGAAAATAGGTAATACAAGTTATTACATAATAATCTGAGTTACATTAGTTCGCTATTTTCTACCAATTAGACATGCAAAAAGCACTTGTATCATTTTGTTAAAATGATATAAAGCAAAATACTTGTTGCTTTTTAGGGTTCCGTACCCAAAGGGTAAAAACGGGACCCTATTACTGAGACTTCGCTGTCCGTCCGTCCGTCCGTCCGTCTGTCACCAAGCTGTATCTCAAGAACGGTGAAAGCTAGACAGTTGAAATTTTCACAGATGATGTATTTCTATTGCCGCTATAACAACAAATACTAAAAATAAAATAAAATAAATATTTAAGGGGGGCTCCCATGCAACAAACGTGATTTTTTTACCGTTTCTTTCTCGATACTAATAACGTTGCCTTATGTTGCATAGATAATGGTACGGAACCCTTCGTGCGCGAGTCCGACTCGCACTTGACCAATTTTTTAGGGTTCCGTGCCAAAGGATAAAAAGAGACCATATTACTGAGGCTATGTTTTGCGTTCGTCTGTCACCAGGCTGTATGTCTAAAAATTGCCACATTACTTCTGTCAAATTTTTGAGTTGTTTCAGTATTCGAGAAAACTCAACACACGAACTCATTGAAATGTTCACAGTTATGTAATTTTTGTTCTAGAAATATGATATGTATAGAAGAAGACAGCGTCTCTTCGTTGAGATGGAACAAATGGCTTCCAGACCTTTTAGTCAAGTGTGTGTTGAACTAGAGAAGGGTGCCATGGGTATGTATTCA
The DNA here is from genome assembly GCA_916999025.1 of Orgyia antiqua. Taxonomy (NCBI): domain Eukaryota; kingdom Metazoa; phylum Arthropoda; class Insecta; order Lepidoptera; family Erebidae; genus Orgyia; species Orgyia antiqua. The sequence continues at coordinate 29,764,342 of OU779863.1, forward strand.
TAACTTCATTCAGATTTACAAGTAGTTGTATGTCATAACTATTCTCCGTGTGGTGTCGGATTAAGAATACAAGTGTCACCACTCCATCTCCTCCCAAGGGTGCTGTAAAAGTCAGCTAAGGGCAGCTATTGCACACAGATAACAACCTATGTGAGAGTGGGAAAACTCGAAAATAAACCTAGTGCCAACACGCCTGGTCAGCGCGGTACAGTAGACCATAATACCTCCAAAGTGGAGGAGGACCGTTCCCAACAGTGGGACGTAAATGGGCTGGAGAAGAGAGGTATAACATAACGCAGATACGTTATGTGTATTTGTAACATGTAGTATTTACGAAGTATTGTTTAAAGAAAACATTTCGCTATCGTTACGGTTTGGGACCAGGTGTCTCGAATACTCAATATTGCAATCGGAGGAGTTTAAACGTTTCTAAAAATAGGCACTGCTTAATAAAGGGGTGCAGGACCCGAAGAAAAAATGGGGTTAGATAGGTTTTGAAGTTGGTAATGAAATGGGGGTTATAAAAAATAATTTATTCTTAAAAATTCACCTAATTTATGAAGGTCCCTAAATGGTAATTTTCCTTCCCAGGTTCAGGAGTGCCAGCGCCCGTAGCCCTAGAACCTTGTAGAGGAGGTCGAGCAGCCGTCCTCTCTCTCCTCGTGAGGTTACCTACGGGAGGGACAGGAAGGGCTCCTCCTTTAGGAGGTTTGGCTGTTGCATCAGCACTGGTCACCCTTGGCCATCACACGCATCATGATGTCACTAATAAACGGCCAAGACATCACTGATATATTATAGGTAATGTATTTTTTGGAAAAATGTTTAATTATAAAGTGACCTAACTCAAAAGGTTTAGGTTTTTTATAAAGTAATTTTAGCAATAAACTGGTTACTAAAAACGATTTTACCATGGCACCAATAAAGTTCAAACACTGATTTATAGATATGATTTTTTTTGTTTTGGAAATTCTTTAGCAATAAAGTGACATAACTAAAACTCTCTTTTTTTGCATGTACCTTGATGCCGCTGAACGTCAAAAACATCGCCATACGCGATATCACGGTTTTTAGGGTTCCGTACCCAAAGGGTAAAAACGGGACCCTATTACTGAGACTTCGCTGTCCGTCCGTCCGTCCGTCCGTCCGTCCGTCCGTCCGTCCGTCCGTCCGTCCGTCTGTCTGTCACCAGGCTGTATCTCAAGAACGGTGATAGCTAGAGAGTTGAAATTTTCACAGATGATGTATTTCTATTGCCGCTATAACAACAAATACTAAAAATAAAATAAAATAAATATTTAAGGGGGGCTCCCATACAACAAACATGATTTTTAGGGTTCCGTACCCAGTATCTCAAGAACGGTGATAGCTAGACAGTTGAAATTTTCACAGATGATGTATTTCTATTGCCGCTATAACAACAAATACTAAAAATAAAATAAAATAAATATTTAAGGGGGGCTCCCATACAACAAACATGATTTTTTTACCGTTTCTTGCTCGATACTAATAACGTTGCCTTATGTTGCATAGATAATGGTACGGAACCCTTCGTGCGCGAGTCCGACTCGCACTTGACCAATTTTTTTTATATAAAGCGTCCTTTGGTAATAAAAAGTGACCTACCACATATTTTTTCTGATTTTGCTTCCTCTTAGAATTTAAATGAAATATTATTATGTTTGATTCATGATATAATATCAAATTTTTCCGTAACGGTTCGACCTATTTTTATAAAATTTTGTGTGTTTATCGGGGCGGTCTGAAAATTGGTGTATATATTTTTATTCATACCTTTATTCACCATGTGTGTCACAGCGAGTTCCGCTTCCGTATTGATTGAGGGATTTTCGGTCAATACGGAAGCGGAACTCGAGGCACAGTTAGTATTTAATAAAAAACATGTTTATTTAATATGCTTTAACACTTTCGCGACTCATTTGTTTAAATAAAACTACTTTTTACGGATTTAGACGCGTGTATTTGTTTTAAATTTTGGCCCGACGTTTCGGGGACTTTGCAGACACACGTCTAAATCCGTAAAAAGTAGTTTATATTTAAACATGTTTATTAATTTGTTTCAGATAATGACACCGATGTATATAGCTGATGTATGTATGTATGAATTTGTACATAGGACACATTGTAGTGCATTGCTCAAAGTGTAACATTTATATATTATCTTTAATACTCACTTCATTATTTGTTCTTATTAAGTTGATACAGTTTGTGTGACATCAGAAAAAAATTATTTGATGTAATATAAGCCACGCAAATTGGTAATGCGCTGGAACCTTGTCAAATTAACGCCCTTGTGACGTCATCGGCAAAGAAAAATTACAGCTAACAAAATGTAATGTTCTCATCTATACGTCACTATGACGTCACCAACATGGCCGCCGGGCGCATTACCAATTTGTGTGGCTTATACAACTGTTATTTTTTTATTTAGGCACAGGTATTAAAACTATGGCGTCTATGAAATGTTTTGTAAGTTTGACGCTCGTGTAATCTGAGAGATCGACTATTATTTTCTTTATCAAGTAATGTGTATATTAGATGATCTCTTCAGAATAATACAGCAAGATTTTTTTATTTATTTCGAACGATTTTGCGCTTATAGGGATGAAAAATATATGCAGCTTATTCATTGATTTGTATGTGGCGAACTGTGATAAAGAAATTAACTATTATTCGATGACTCGTAAGTCTCCATTAAAGCATCATTAGCCGTATTCTGGTACTCATGACACGAGTAAATTAGCTTAGCTTGGGACTAGAAGATCTTGTACAAAATATCTATAAATGTTTTTTTTTTGTGGTATGCTCCAACTGAGATGAGATTCGCGAATATGTAAAAACACCAAGAAAAGCAGCCAATCGATATTATATTCAGAATCGATTAAATAAATTAGAAATATTTGATGAAGCGGTATCCGAACTCGAAAGACCAAAATTATGGTCATGCGGATGCGGCGGTCTTGAATAGACCAGAAATTAAAGCGGGGAAATTATAGTAGAGTTATGCGATTTGAGACGAACCAATATTGTAGAACACACAAATGTTTGAATGGTACTCACCTCTGGTCATTCACGCACCTTTCCTGGTGTTGCTAGTTATAGAGGAGGCATCTTAGGTGGTACCACCATTCACCATACTATGTGATGTTCACTGGTTCTTGATCTTATGCTTAAGCACTCCCAGGCGATAGTTCATGCGGTTTATAAAAATAATTATATGCAGTGCGAAAATTACATGACACCAATTTTTCTTGCGATGTGACAGGCGGATGACATCTTGTTATATCTATATTATTTTACTCTTTGGACAGCTTCTACAGAGGTTTACACTCTCGCTTGCGTAGCTTTGCGAGGGCGGTGAAGACAAGCTTTCCCATTCGTACACAGATGGCGCTCAAACAATATTGGCATAGAAAGTGGCGCAAACATCCTCCCCGGCTTGAAATACCGTAAGGATTTCAAAGATAAATGCGTATACACAATAATCATGGGTATATGAAATAATAACAAGACAATAAATCTCTATGTGAATGCGGGATATGCAATGAATAGATAATTAGAACATGCGGAATGTCATTTGAAAAATATGTGTTTAATATGATGTATAAATACATTAATAATGGTTAACTAAATGATAAGCGGTATGCGGTTTTACAATATGCGGTAATGCGATATATATTTAAAATTATACTAAAAGACTAAATTAAATGAGTTACTGAGTAGGAAGGGGACATAATTTTACTACGGGACGTTTGAATAATCCAGCTGTGGAACGAACTAAGGCAACGCGAACGACTCCGTCCCGCGACGGATATACTTGCTCAATAACACCCGTAGGCCAATGAAGCGGCGGCGTATTATCTTGATGAATTAGAACCAATGTTCCAACCTTAACAGGTGCCTGAGGAGTATTCCATTTCTGTTTTGATTGTAGCGTATGCAAATAGTGTAAATGCCACTTCTTCCAATAACTCTGAACTAAACTATCTAAAAGTTTCTTTCTATTAGAAAGACTAACAGTCGGATCGATATCATATGCAGGTAGCGATTGTAATGGTGTTGTATTGAGAAAATGAGCTGCCGTTAAAATAGTGTGTGGCTGATCAGACAACAAACAAAGCGGGCGCGAGTTTAATATACATTCGATTTGAGTTAATAAAGTTAACAATTCTTCATAACAAAGCAATTGTTTTCCGATGGTGCGATACAAAAGCATTTTTACTGATTTTATATTTCCTTCCCATAGACCACCCCAATGAGGTGCCCTAGGTGGAATATTATGCCAGGTAATTCTACGATTATTTAATTCGTTTTGAAATGCAGTATGAGTGTCTTTGTTAGATAAGAAAGTATATAACTCATCCAACTGTTTTTTCGCGCAAATAAAGGTGCTGGCGTTATCAGAATAAAGACAAGAAACGGGTCCTCGCCTAGATAGAAAACGTTTCAAAGCGTCCAAGAACGACTCCGTGGTCAAATCCGATACAATTTCCATATGTATAGCCTTAGTGGTCAAACAAACGAAGAGACAAATATACGCCTTTTGACTTCTAACTCCACGTTTACGTGCAAGAGTAATATTAATTGGGCCAGCGTAATCTATTCCCGTGTGACTAAAACATTTAGCTTCTTGCACCCGAGCAGGTGGCAAGTCAGCCATCATAGGAGTTGGATGCGAAGGTGAAAACTTGAAACAAAAATTACACTGCCTTATTCGTTTTCTAATTAAATTACGAGCGCAAAGTATCCAGTATCGTTGTCTTAATAAAGACATGACAAGATGAGAACCAGAATGACAGTTAGAGCGGTGACAATCATCGATTATTAAGTCAACAATGTGATCATGTCGGGGAAGTAATATTGGATGACGGTTTTCAAACGGTAAATTAGCGTTTGCTAATCGTCCACCAACGCGAAGTAATCCGTTTGCGTCCATAAATAAGTCAAGCTTTCTCAACGTAGGTGATGGTAAGTTACCAATTTTGATGTTTTTAATCTCACCACTAAAGTATTTAGTTTGTAAATGTCGAAGCAGAATATTTTCTGCTAGATCCAAATCCGAAACTTGTACGGATGTCGATCGGGGCAGTTTTCGAACGAAACGTAAAATATAAACAATAATTCGTATTAATTTCTTCCAGGATGATACCCGAGGTGCGAGCTCAAGAAAAATGGAAGTCTCTAAGTTAGATATAGCGGTTAAGGTAATCGATGATTTCAGTTCAGGTATATTGTCGACCACGAAAGAAGATTTGAATGGTTTTATAGGCCATTCAGCGGTTGGAAACTGAACCCAAGTTGGGCCGTTCCACCAAAGCGCATTGTCAAGAAGTTGTGAAGGTAACAAACCTCTAGAAAGGCAGTCACTAGGGTTTGAATTACTATTTATGTGAAAGAAGCAATCAGGAGATAATAATTCCTGTATTTTACTAACGCGGTTGGCAACGAAGGTTTGCCAGCGATGCGGTTGCGAATGAATCCAGGATAGCGTGATCATGGAATCAGAAAATGCGAAAATATTGTTTAGCGGAAATTTATCAACAAAAGTGCGGTTAACCTGATTGACCAGTTTAGCGAGTAATAAGGCAGCACATAACTCAAGTCGTGCTAGCGATACAGTTTTCAATGGAGCAACCTTAGACTTCGCACATACCATATGCACGGTTATATTCCTGTTGGGGTTAGTCACATGCAAGTATATGACACAACCATAGCCTTTGAGACTTGCATCACCGAAGGCAAGCAAGTTTATCGTACATCCTGGGCCGATACCCAAATGACGGGGTATTTGTAATTTTGATAATAGTGGTAATTCCCCTTTAAATTTAATAAAGCGTTCAATCACATCAAAGGGTGGATTTTCATCCCATTCTATTTTTAAGAGCCAAAGTTCTTGTAATAGAAGTTTAGCGTACAAAATTACAGGTGCTGCAAAACCCAAAACGTCAAACAACCGAGCGATTGTGGAAAGTATATCGCGTTTAGTGTTACCTACAGACGCGCTTGAAGTAGAGAACGAGAATATGTCTGCAGTAGGTATCCATTTTACACCCAAAACCTTCAAGGTGTCTTTGTCGTCAGTGAATTCAATAGGCGCGCGATGCGATTCTGGTAAATGAGCTAGAAGCTCAGGTGAGTTGCTTGCCCACTTTACCAAACTAAATCCGCCTGCTTGGAATAGCGCGAGTAGTTCGTCTGCCAGACGCTCACCATCTCCAACAGTATTTACAGAAGTAGTCAGATCATCCATATACAATTCTTTAGTGACAACTTCTGCAGCGTAAGGAAAGCGTTCACCCTCATCTTGGGCGAGCTGACGGATAGTTCGCATAGCCAAAAATGGACTTGAACGAAGGCCGAAAGCTACTGAATTAAATTGAAAAATGCGTAGGGGTTCGTTTGAGTTAAAACGAAATAATATCTTCTGATATTTACGATCCTCGTCTGTTAAAAGGATTCGCAAATACATCTGTCGTATATCAGCAGTTATAGCGATTTTGAAAAGACGAAAATTTAACAGAAGCGAAAATAAATCAGCCTGCAAATTAGGCCCTGTATGTAGCAGATCATTAAGAGAAGTGCCTGTGTTGGTTTTTGCACTTGCATTAAGAACGATGCGAGTTTTTGTGGTCGCCTTATCTGGTCTTACCACAGCGTGGTGCGGAATGAAATATCCTGTAGTCGTAGCAGCGACAGAGAAAGAAATTTCTGATAAATAACCCATTTGCAAGTAATCATTGATGACGTCATTGTAGGCTTGATGTAAAGCAGGAAGCGCTTTAAACTTGCGTTCTAATGCATCTAGTCTGCGCTTAGCGGTAAAGAAAGAGTTGCCCAACAATTTGGGATCGCCTTTAAAAGGCAGCGAAACAATATAACGTCCACTAGAAGATCTAGTAACTGTTGAACTGTACAATTGCTCACACTCATTATTATCAGGACTGATTATGTTTAAATCAGGTACCTCCTCTATCTCCCAAAATTTTGCGATATTATTATTTATATCATTTATCAACGGACCGAAGGACCAGACTACATTCCCAGGGTTGAACGCAGGTGTTTCCCCCATGACAATATAGCCAAGCGTTGTTTCGAAAGCATAAAGTACGTTGTGATGAGCATCAGAATTGTCAGCGCATGATGGCGGAAGTATTTTACCTCCGAGCATAATATGTGCGAATACTTGCGCTCCGAGAATCGCATCAATATTCCCGGGCGAGTACCAAGATGCATCAGCCATCGGCAAATGCTTAAAGCAATTCATTTCCTCTGAATGAATCACATGCGTAGGCAACTTATCAGTAATCTGGTTAACTACTAATAATATTAAATTATAATAAGCATCAGAGACGCGCGATTGAACTGTGAGCGATACGTAGCCTATAACAGGCGCGGAAAGCGAGCCTACTGTATTAAGTGATGAGTTTTGTAGCGGTTGAATATTAAGATTTAATTTATCGCAAGACGCAAGCGTAATAAGATTGTTTTGTGAAGCACTATCAATTAGACATCGTATTGTAGTACATGTACCATTATTAGGAACGTAAACTTGTGCTGTAGGCAAAACAATAGATTTATTTAATTGTAAGCGAGATTGTTTATCAATATTATTGTTATGCATTTGGTTAGAATGCATACATACCGAAGACTGCTGTGTATCGGCCACGGACAAGCTACGGTCCACGAAAGCGCTACGGGTCGTGTCTACGTGACCGTCTTGTTTCAATGCGTGTGAATTATCTGAACTAATGTTCTGTGGCCATTTGGACTCAAAGTGCAATAGCGTATGATGCTTTTTTGAACACACCTTACACACATTACCCGAGCGGCAATTATTAAGTGAGTTATGTTTTGTGGAAAGGCAATTTATACAGCATTTATTATTTTTAACGTAATGAAAGCGTTCCTTAATAGGCATTTCTTTAAATTTAAGGCATTTATATAAGTTATCATGCTCTGTTTGTTTGCAAAGTATGCAAGGTTTATTCAAATTATTATTCAAAATAGCGAAGGTGTGAGACACTTTAGATGTAGCCTTAGTTGACTTATTCTGAGAATGAATACCTCTCGGGGACTGATGCGTGATGATTGGTTGTTGAAGAACTGTGCTACGTTCTAGTACCTTAATTCTATGGCGTATAAAATTAATTAGATCAGCGCTAGTGGGTATAGTTTTATCGTGAATGAATAACTCAAAGTCCTTTACTAATTGGGAATCAATCTTTTTAAGCGCAAGGTTTGTAAATATGAAATCCGATAAATCCTCAATTTCTAATTGTTTTAGTGCAGCCCACGATGAATGTATTCGTTCTATAAAATTATTTAACTGCGTTGCGGAATCGACAGTAGGCTTGACATCAAGTATGCTATTAATATACATTGAACCGAGTAATCTTTTATCTTGGTATTTAGCGACTAACGAATTCCATATAGTAGGATAATTCGTTTCATTAGGTATAACACCCGCGAATACGTTAAGTGCATTACCACTTAATTTGCTAACTAAATATTGAACGCGTTGTGCGTCTGTTAAGTCTTGGTTGTCATGAACATTTGTTTTGAAGTTATGATAAAAGAGCGGCCATGACTCCGGCTGACCGGAAAATCCTAGAAGTTCCAATCTTGGTAACCTACAGGTAATTATATTCGATGATTTAGACCTATCATCCTTAGCGCCGTGATTACTAGATTCCAACAACACCTGACGAGTATGTTGTATATGCGAATATAAACCTTCAAATGCCATTAAATTACTATAGTTAGGTTTATAGTTAGTGTTTTCCTTAAATAACAAGACGTTATGCTGGTCACATAGATCGTTGTATTTGTTATATAAATTCTCAATATTTGAAGTAGCGGACAAGAATTCTTGCTTACTTCTAGTATCTCTATGCGATAAAGGGGTTATTTTGTTTGATAAATCATACAACGTGGTTATATGTGAAAATATAGCTTCCTTTTTTGCAATAACGACTTGAATTTGCAACTCCATTTGAAATTCTAACAAATTTACTCGTATTATAGAATTACTCACAAGCAACCGCAAAGATTATCAAAGTGAAGAATAATAAGCTGTACGTAAATTGAGTGGTAATATAAGTTATTGAGCAAATATATGTACTGCGGAGATTACAGAGTGATAATAAGAATATAATTAGGCAATAAATAGATATTATCACTATAAATACATAGAATATCTATATATAAAATGCGATTCAACGACCGTTCTAAACTGGTTTGAACCGGTCAAGCGGACTAGAATGTTCTAAAGACTAGCGGGCGAATAGCGGGTTTTTTCATTTGTTTAAGCGGGTTAGAATGTACTAGACTGTATAGGATAGCATGGTCCTTTATCCTGGCTCGACTGGACCAAAATTATGATGAAGCGGTATCCGAACTCGAAAGACCAAAATTATGGTCATGCGGATGCGGCGGTCTTGAATAGACCAGAAATTAAAGCGGGGAAATTATAGTAGAGTTATGCGATTTGAGACGAACCAATATTGTAGAACACACAAATGTTTGAATGGTACTCACCTCTGGTCATTCACGCACCTTTCCTGGTGTTGCTAGTTATAGAGGAGGCATCTTAGGTGGTACCACCATTCACCATACTATGTGATGTTCACTGGTTCTTGATCTTATGCTTAAGCACTCCCAGGCGATAGTTCATGCGGTTTATAAAAATAATTATATGCAGTGCGAAAATTACATGACACCAATTTTTCTTGCGATGTGACAGGCGGATGACATCTTGTTATATCTATATTATTTTACTCTTTGGACAGCTTCTACAGAGGTTTACACTCTCGCTTGCGTAGCTTTGCGAGGGCGGTGAAGACAAGCTTTCCCATTCGTACACAGATGGCGCTCAAACAATATTGGCATAGAAAGTGGCGCAAACAATATTAAACGAACTTCAGTTATAGCCCAAGTGAAAACCGATGCAGACCGAAATCTTATCGCGTACACGCTTTTATTCTAGTATTATACACTTCTTATCCATTAGAAAAACACATAATAAGTATATGCTTAGAAGCTTGCGTACTATGCCGTTCAAATGAGAATAGGATTAACCCCGCGTCATGTTGTGACATAATAGCTGTCAATTCAAACAATATAAGTAGGGTCAGCAAAACAAGATATTTTTTAAATATAATTTACATAACACCTTATCGTTTACTTTTACTCATTTTCGAGCAAGTAGCGAGATAAATGCAATTAAAAGTAATAGCAAATCGAGACTTATACAAAATAAAAACACTAAGAAACAAAAACTGCGACAAATAACAAAAAAAAAATTATTTGACGGGGAACAAGCAAATAGATAACAGCATAAAAAATAAAACTTGGGCAAGCTTCAAAACTTCAAACAATGACAAAATGGCGGTTGGTAGTTAAACATAATATTATCTTCTCCAACGACGAAATATTGAAATAAATTAGTTTTCCTTTTTATTAATGTTAGAAGTATTATGCCTCAAAAATCAACTGAGATAAAACATAAAAAATAATATATTGATTCGCAAATAAAGTTTCGTTGCTGTCAGTACTTTTCAAATCACTTTGACAGATAGCCAATCCTATTCTCATTTGAAACGTATAGTACGTCCATTCACCTAGTTTCCTATATTAAATGGTTATAATAATGTGGAATTTAAAAAATTATCGTTATTTTTCATCTAAAAAACATTGGCACCAATTCTATGTACACAACTAAACTTAACTGAAAATTGATGCTGTCAATATTTCGAATTAATTACTTCCTATTTCGTTATACATATTCATAATCGTTAGTCTATTATATGCACAGTTTTATAATAAGAAAGTTCAGTTAACATTGCCAAATTGTGTTATTGACACTATTAGTTTTCATTTTTAGTTTAGTTGTGCGCGTAGAATCGGTATCATCACGAATGTAAATGAACTTCATTTTGAATTAGGTGTAGTTTAGGTACGCCCATACAATTCACTTCCATATACAATGTTGCCAAAATAATATATATTTTGACTAAAGTTTTATGCACATATTAGAATGCTAGTTCCCGAATCATGCAAATATTGAGTTAAAATGAATTTGCAAAGCATATCGAGCTATTAAGGCAAAAATTATGATAAACTATTCAATAATTGTTAATGGATAAGGCTTAAATTTATTTATATTACAGCAATTATCATTTTAATTATTAAAAATCTAGAGAGGTAATTTTTATTGATTGCAAGAAAAATAAAAGACATTTTTTTATATTGATATGCGTTTAGTTTTGTCTTTTAAACCTTTATGACAACGATGTAATTAATATTTTGGAAAACAACAATTTTGTCAGTTTAAAAATGAGATTTATAGAAAAAGGTTTGGATATATTTTTGCTTTGCTTGTAAATTGATGAATGCTTGCTAATTATTATTATTTTCGTACTTTTATAGTAATCGCTAATTCACGTTAAAACTGAATTTTATTGTTGCTGCCAAACAAATTGTATAAAAGGTCACTTTAGCATAACATACTCGATTTTCAGACTTTTTTCTCACAATTAGTTTCTAAAAATCTTTTGTTTGTAAACCGACAATACTAAGAGCCTCGTTCACCATCTTCAAGTAAAGCGTTGATTCGTTACTTATCGATTAGCGTTAATTGTCAAGTAATAGTTACGAGTATCTTCTGTCAATTTCAATTTTTACACGCTTTATATTAGCTTCACTTGTATGTTTGTTTGTATGTTTGTAACCGACTCCTTTGGACGCTATTTTGACCCACTTTAAACGGTCAGATTCTATTCAAATTTTGCACACCTGTCTAAGACCGATGACAATGCAATAATTCGATTAAATAAAGCGTGTTTTTTAGTTTTTTTAAACTAGGTATTATTTAATCTTAAGATTACTGCTACTCGAACGTCGTGAACGTCGCACGTGTAGTTACTGGTGATTTTAACTAGCGATTAGTCTACTTGGCGCTTTACTTGAGAATGGTGAAAGAGGCCTTTAATAAATTCATTTATACGTAAAGTCACTATTTCATATAAAAATATCAGTTGTAAATAGTGCTTTGCATAATATAAGACTATGAATATTCATATTTTTCTCACGACTGATGTAAATGATGTAAAATATGAGTTTTTGTTGAATGTGAAAATTGTGGCGGGAACTTAGTAAATAAATAAAAGTTTATTAGATGTGTCAACGGTAATTAATATTTAATCAACAATTTATATTTTTCCTGCGACCCATATAACTTGCAATTTACACCGTTATGAACTATGCATTGTGATCATATTCTATATTATCACATTGCAACTGTTGAATTATAGTGTCTTAACTTAAGGGCCTACATCAATATTATCGTCGACATGTACCTATTAACACAGCTAGTAGGTATAGAAAATGAAGAATTAGGGATATTTTTTTTGTTTACTCATAATCTACGAAATATATTTTAATTCCGGTTTACGTGTTTCTACATATAATAGTTATTTATGTTTTGAAAGTTATTTCATTAGTTAATACGCGATAATAGACCGACAAATGAAAAAAATAAAAAATTTGAGGTTGTTTCGCTAAGATTTTCTATCGAGAAAACTTTTTTCAATCGCGTTTCTGAGTTCATGCGATCCTAGATCATATATTGAAAAAACATATACTTAAAAATTAGAGCTCTAGCCATTCAATCTAAAGAAACAATGAAAACTTCGTACATAGAAAAATGCACGAAGCTATTTTGGTATCCTCTTAAAAACAGACTTCTAATACATTCTATTCTTACTTACATCTTTCTTCAAATTTCATCATTCTCTTTCCGTACGCTTTATTTTAGGGACAACCCATGTTTTAAATATTAGTTTATTTACTTATTTTATTTATTTAAGTATTAATCTTTGTATGACATGGGTATTTTGATCTTAAATAAAAAATGTGCTTGCCATGTTTCGCCGACAGGCATACAAATTATTGTAAAACCTTAATAAAATTATCATGCATAATTAATTTCAGTCAAATTGTATATAAAAAATTATTTCATTCGTTCAATTACATTTCATACGTCCAGAATTTTCAAAAATGAGGTCAAAATCTTAAAATTATATTAGTGATACAAAATTATTACAAAAATTTTTCAATAAAAAACTCATTCACTGAATAATACGCTTTGTCAATAAGAAAACTCTTGAGGTCATTTTTGAATTCCCCAAAAATTGTACATTGTCAAAATTTTTTCGGTATATCTTCTTATATATAAAATTCACGTGTCACAGTGTTAGTTACCGTACTCCTCCAAAACGGCTTGACCGATTCTTCTCAAATTTTACATACATATTCAGTAGGTCTGAGAATCGGCCAACATCTATTTTTCAAACTCTTTTTTTTTGTATGGCAAAACAACGTTTGCCGGGTCAGCTAGTCTAATATATAAAATTCACGTGTCACACACAGTGTTAGTTACCGTACTCCTCCGAAACGGCTAGACCGATCTTTATGAAATTTTACATACATATTCAGTAGGTCTGAGAATCGGCCAACATCTATTTTTCAAATTTTTTTTTTAGTATGTCAAAACAACGTTTGCCGGGTCAGCTAGTGATTATATATTTTAGGTGCCATTGCATAAAAGCTATTGATAATGAGTGTAGTTTTTGTAACTAAATTATGAAGCCTATCAGCACGACCCTTGCCTTCTACAAATTCAAACAAATGCAAATACTTTTTCACAAAGATACACACTTCAAATATATATAATGAAGGCAATGTTTTAATCGGCGAAAGTGTGCCCTACAGGTATTCATACGTTGCAAATGACAAACAGCTCGAATACACTTCTTCTGAGATATGAGGACCCTTCGAATGTTTACAGCGTTTCCCCAAAAAATCAGAGCAAACCTTAAAGTAGAAGATACGTAGCCATGATAGGCGTATACAAGGGCGTTAAGGTTACTGACTTTTGCTAGCATGTGCAGAGCAAACGACAACCGGTTCAATTTGCTACATACATTATCGCCTTAGCTATACATTAGCTTTTATTGCAATAATTTTATTGTTATGTCTTAGAACTGATAATATTTCTTTAGGAAAATTCAAAATTAAACTTATTATGATGTTTTAGTTTCATGTACATTAAAATTTTTGAGTTATATCACTTTCGTGCTAAAATCCATTATGAATAATCATCAATAGTAAATTAGGGTCATTTGAGTAGTTCTTACTAGAAAATTCAGAAAGATTCCTTTACATAGATTAATATACACATCGATTGATAGATAGATACGAATGAAGCTAATAAAAGCGTGTTATAAATAACCCGGTTCCCGCCACAACTTTTGTGCATATTCTGTATTATATTTATTATAAGCTTAGTTATAAAAACAAAATAAACAAATAATTAGGTATTTAATAAGAATTACTAACTTTATATCTAAATGTATTTTATTATTTTAGTCCATTATCAATAATCTTGCGCTTTACATAGTTTCTAAAAGTGTTTGTCTTTGAGTGGTTATGTATTTTAGAAAAAAAAATATTTTTTACTTTTTAGGATTCCGTACCCAAAGGGTAAAAACGGGACCCTATTACTGAGACTTCGCTGTCCGTCCGTCCGTCTGTCTGTCACCAGGATGTATCTCAAGAACGGTGATAGCTAGACAGTTGAAATTTTCACAGATGATGTATTTCTATTGCCGCTATAACAACAAATACTAAAAATAAAATAAAATAAATATTTAAGGGGGGCTCCCATACAACAAACATGATTTTTTTACCGTTTCTTGCTCGATACTAATAACGTTGCCTTATGTTGCATAGATAATGGTACGGAACCCTTCGTGCGCGAGTCCGACTCGCACTTGACCATTTTTTTATCATAACAATGTATTAAGCGTATAATGGTACCGATTCTACGTGTACAACTATACTTAACTAATAGATGAAAATGGTGTATTTTGATTAATAGGCTATTTCGTTGTGCACATTTATTTTAATAAATATCGTTAGTCTATACAGTTAGTCTAGTACAGTCTACATCGTTAGTGTATACAGATTATTTAATAAAAAAGTTCTGTTAACATTGCCGAATTGTGTTATTGACACTATTAATTTTCATTTTCTAGTTAAGATTTAATATTAACTATTTTTATTAAAATATTCACATAATTTTTTTCAAAAATTAAAATAGGCAAAATAACAAATAAAGTAATTTATTAATTTTGCAATTGATATGCTATGCTTTTTACTTAATAAATCAAATTATGGTGGAAAAAGTGACTGCCGCAAGCGGTCCCACTTGCGGCAGTCACGTTTTCCACCATAATTTGATTTATTAAATAACAAATAAAATAAAATTATGCGTCAAAATATTCCTCCGCATCGTCCTCAACTGTTAAAGTGCCTAGAACGCTGGCAGCATTGCCACGTTGTATGGCAATGCTTACGCAGTTAGTTAAGATAAGTTTAGTTGTGCTTGTAGAATCGGTACCAATGTCTTATGAAGTAAAAGTTCGCTTTATTTAAATGTTTTAATTTTAAAATGAGTTATTTGATGATCTCAATTGAAAGTTAAGTATATTATTTTATACCGGTATCAATTGAGAGTTTAATAAAGTTTATTGTACTGAGGCTATTTTTGCATTGCGGTAATTCATTTTTGGTAGATTTGAGACGGAAGTATTATCCGGGTTAATCCACAATAACACAAGTTTATTTATATGCGAAATCTGGGATCAGCACACGAGCAGAGTAATAATGCTTAGTTATGGACCAGAAGACGTCACCGTAGTTTCAATTATAGTTTTTAATACTAAATATTTGTGTTCGAGTCATACTTATGACACTTCGGGGCTTCGTGGTCTAGTGGTTCGTATAACGGACTGACGATCATGAGGTCGCGGGTTCCATTCCCGCCTCGGACAATCATTTGTGTGATGTTTATAAATGTCATACTAAATTTGTTCTGCATCTAGGTGTTTTCTATGTATTATAAGTATGTATTTACAAAAAAAAGTAGTACGAGTATATGTATTCTATCCGTATTCTGGTACCCATAACACAAGCATTTAAGCTTAGCTTGGGACCAGAGGACGCTGTGTGAAATGTCCGTGAATATTTATTATTGAATTGAATATTGAATACTTATATCAATGTAAATTATTTTAACACTAGCTGTGCCCCGCGATGTTACCCGCAGTAAAAAGGATAACAAATCTGTTCGTTTTTTATTATCCCACGGACATTGCATTCTTTCGAGATAAAAAGTAGCCTATATGTGATTCTGATGTATAAGCTACGTTATTGTAAAGTTTCATTAAAATCCATTCAGTAGTTTTTGCGTGAAAGAGTAACATACATTCAAACATCCATACTCACAATATTAATTAGGATAATCGATTAGAGACGCTCTCTACAAAAGTTTAAAGTCAATAGTGAAGATTGCTATAGCAGTTGTATGTTTTAGTTGTAAAATACATCTAAATAAAGATTGTATTTGTGAGCAGAGAGTAATTTCATCCAAATATCTGGTAAATGTAATAATATACTACAAAATACCGTAATAAAATTAAGAAAAAAAAATTAAAATGTTTTCCCTTGTCTATTGATGAATAACTAAAACAAAATATATCTTGCCTTTTATAAGTGTTTACTAATATCTAAATGAATTTAATTTCGATTTTTTAAATTAAGAAATGTTGTGGCGAAAATTTGTATTTCTTTTTAGGGTTCCGTACCCAAAGGGTAAAAACGGGACCCTATTACTGAGACTTCGCTGTCCGTCCGTCCGTCACCAGGCTGTATCTCAAGAACGGTGATAGCTAGACAGTTGAAATTTTCACAGATGATGTATTTCTATTGCTGCTATAACAACAAATACTAAAAATAAAATAAAATAAATATTTAAGGGGGGCTCCCATACAACAAACATGATTTTTTTACCGTTTCTTGCTCGATACTAATAACGTTGCCTTATGTTGCATAGATAATGGTACGGAACCCTTCGTGCGCGAGTCCGACTCGCACTTGACCGATTATATATTATATATATTATCACAATGGCCGTTAAAAAAGCCCAAAAAAAAAATTATATAACAACTATTTTGTTTCTCAGAGATTAGATTATTTATTAGTTGTTTTTCAGCAATTATGTTGTATTCATTTATCACTTAGCTTATCTGACTCTTCCACGTTCGTGATCAATTGTATTTGTAATGAAATTAAAAGTATAACATCTCTTATTGGTATGTGTTTATTATGTTTGAAATTAATAAATTACTAAATAACTTTTATGAATGTATTAAAAGCTAACTCTTTTATAAGCAATAAATCGTGTATAAATGTAAACACTATTGTAAAAATAATATTTTATACTCTATCTATAACAGTGTTGCCTGCTTTATATTTTTAAATAAATACACGCACTTTTAGAATGAAAGTGACATATCTCAAAAAATACTTGCACAAAACGCGGCTTAATTAATAATTATACTTTATGTTTAACGATAATTGCTTTACATAAATAACTTACAGGAAAGGTCAGTTTTGTGTATTTACTTTTGTTTTTGAGTTACGTCTCTTTTATTGTAAACGTGCGTAATTTCTGTTATATTATGTTAAATCTTGTAATATTTTAAATCAATTTTGCATGTTCTTAAACACCCTATATGCGCTATATAGTTAGAAATGGATGCCATATAGTAAAGTTTAGTAGATTATGCTATTAACGGTGCTGCCAGCAGAAAAAAATAAGCAATAACATAATATAAAGTGTTCAATATGACATTAATAATTCCTATTTTAATAATAACATCTAGTCCATATAATGTTATATTTGTAACGAGATTGTTAGGCTGACCGTACCCACACAAAATACCCACACAGATGTAGTTTTTCACACATAAAAACTAAAGTGACATAACTCAAAATTATATATTAAAATGGGACTTAATGTGTGTGAAATAATTTACATTATGAGATTCGTGTACCAGCCATCAAATGTTAAGTCTCAGTTTTCTGTATCATTTTTGAGTTATGTCACTTTATTTGAAAACGTGCGACATGTAACTTAAATAAGTTCTTATAATTTAAGTACCTACCTATATAAATATTATTATGTATAGATTTAGAATTTAATTATAAGAGATAAGTTTTGTAAATATAATTGAATATAAATTATTAATGTAATACTTAATTCAAAATAAAAGTATCGATCTGCATATATATATTTTTATTTTTTACCAAACCTGAAACGGCCTATTTTTGGGGAAGGAGGCACAGGTGTTTCGTGCGATGCCGTATTCATTTAAGACGAAAGAACTAAGGCCTTTTGCATAAGAGATCGTCAAGTTTTATTTTATAACATTACTAGCTGGCCCGGCAAACGTTGTTTCGCCATTCCAAAAAAAAGTAAAAAAAAAATAAAAAAAAATTGGTCAAGTGCGAGTCGGACTCGCGCACGAAGGGTTCCGTACCATTATCTATGCAACATAAGGCAACGTATCATCATCATCGTAATATATTAGTATCGAGCAAGAAACGGTAAAAAAATCATGTTTGTTGTATGGGAGCCCATCTTAAATATTTATTTTATTTTATTTTTAGTATTTGTTGTTATAGCGGCAATAGAAATACATCATCTGTGAAAATTTCAACTGTCTAGCTATCACCGTTCTTGAGATACTGGGTACGGAACCCTAAAAATCATGTTTGTTGTATGGGAGCCCCCCTTAAATATTTATTTTATTTTATTTTTAGTATTTATTGTTATAGCGGCAATAGAAATACATCATCTGTGAAAATTTCAACTCTCTAGCTATCACCGTTCTTGAGATACTGGGTACGGAACCCTAAAAATCATGTTTGTTGTATGGGAGCCCCCCTTAAATATTTATTTTATTTTATTTTTAGTATTTGTTGTTATAGCGGCAATAGAAATACATCATCTGTGAAAATTTCAACTCTCTAGCTATCACCGTTCTTGAGATACAGCCTGGTGACAGACGGACGGACGGACGGACGGACAGCGAAGTCTCAGTAATAGGGTCCCGTTTTTACCCTTTGGGTACGGAACCCTAAAAAGAACTACAAACCTCACGGAGCCCGAGACCTTTCCAACGAATGCATAACCGTGGAAATCGGTTCGTGCGTTCTGGAGTTATAGCGTCAGGAAGGAAAACCCTTTTTTTTTGATATAGTAGAAGACTAGCTGTTGGCCACAACTTCGTATGCGTGTAATTTACGGGCCAAGCCTTAAGAAATTATACAAAAAAGCCATTCTCTTGAACCACTCTATCTATTATAAAATAAATATTCATGGACATTTCACACAACGTCCTCTGGTCCCAAGCTAAGCTTATATGCTTGTGTTATGGGTACCAGAATACGGATAGAATACTTATACTACTTTTATTTTGTAAATACATACTCATAATACATAGAAAACACCCAGACGCAGTACAGACATTTGTATGACAATTAGAAAAATCACACATGATTGTCCCGAGCGGGAATCGAACCCGAGACCTCTTGATCAGCAGTTCGTTACATAAACCACTCAACCACGAGGCTCGTCATACATATTAACAGGACGCATCAAAATCCATTGCGTAGTTTTGAAGATATAAGCTCAAAAATACACACATAATATTGGTCTCTTGATTTTACAATGTGGTCTGCTTTCAGAGGTTTTCGTTGTAATCAACAAAGATCACAAGGACAAGAAGAAAGTGATCCCACTTCTGATTCCCATATTTTGCGCCGATGTTCATAGCTGTGACCACAAAATGGGTCAAAAATATAAAAAACCTGTGAAAAGACTATAGATTTCTTGATACAAAACTTCCTTTAATCAACTTAGGTATGATATGACGTAAGTGATGTCGTCAAAACTTGTCATCACTTGTCATGGGACTTGTAAACACGGTCCTACCGAGTTTTATTTTACTTATATTTTATTTATATCCTTTTTAGTGATTTTTTACTGTGTTTTATCAACTTTTACAATGTCCGTTAGAAGTTTTATTGCGTATGTTTTTTAAATGGTAAAGTATCTATTTTATTATTTGCATTTTGCAAGTAGACAAAACTATCTTTGCTTACGTAATATACTTACTTTCTTGCGACAGTGAACATATCTGTCGCTCTTTCACGCCGAAACTACTAAAATGAAATGAAGGCAATGACATTTGGTACACAATAGTCTAAGAGTTTGAGAAAGAACAGCTTTTTTCTTCGCATAGGTATAGCATATTGCCTACGTTCGTTGTGTAGGTACCGGAGGGTAAAAGAATTATTTAATCGGTCCAGTAGTTTCAAGGCCTATAAAAACAAACAAATGTTTCCCTTCTATAATAATGGTACCAATTCTACGGTCACAACTAAACTTACCAAAAAATTAAAATTGATAGCTTTAATCTTATTTATTACTTGCTATTTCGTTGCATACCTACATTCATATTAATTAAAATGGTCAGTCTAATGCACAGTTTTTATAATTCAGTTAACATTGCCAAATTGTTATATTGCGACTACCAATTTTTACTTTTTAGTTTTGTTGTGCGTGTAGAATCGGTACCAAGATCAGTTTGTTTTCAAGACTGATACGGGGATCCCTTCGTATTCTCAATTGTAGATTGATTATTGTAATCACCAAACAAACTCAGCGAGAACTCTTAATATTTATAAGCACATCCATTCATAACGTTGGGTGGAATAAATAAACCTTAGCCATTATTAAACCTTTCAACTATTGTCCCATTGTTTTTGTTAAATTAGAAAACACGTTTCTATAAAAATATTATTATATTTTAACAATAAACCGGCATATTCCATAAATGTATTGTTCAATTGCAGTCCACCTTTAGTCTTCAAATAAACTCTCATATGTGATTAAAGTATTTAAAATAATTTAAAGTTGTGGAAAAATTTATTTGCTTTAAGATTAAATTTTAAATAGGGCTTAATATCTGTATGTGTTTTAAAAGCTGCTTAAGCATAATCAAATCGAATTGTACAATATCCTTTTAGGCAATTGTCTCTCTTTATTTATTTGTATTTTTTTTTTGCATTTATGTCACATACGTTAAGCAGAAAAAATCTGTAAGATAATTACTTAATTTAAAAATCAGATGGAATTGTCAGGTGACCCGACTAAGGTGAACTGACAAATTTACGAGAGCAATACTCATATTCATTATGTACAGACACAGCCGTCGCTTAGTGTGCGTGAGGCAATTTTGGGCGAGACGTGCGCAGCGGTTAATGAAATTTGTTACTGAGTTTGTGTGTGTATAGTGTGTAGAAAACAGCGTAAATAATGGCTCCTGTAGGTTTAATATCCTAAGGATACTGCAGATTATTATAATAGTATAATACTAGTTATTGCAAGTAAATACATTCGCGTGTAATATTAAAAAAATCCCGTTCTTGCAACATTTTTAACTAATGCTTCGCTCTTCGCTCCTATTAATCACAGCGTAATGTTATATAGTCTAATTAGACTAAAATGTGTGATTGATAGGAGATTAATAGGAGCGAAGAGCGAAGCATTAGTTAAAAATGTTGCAAGAACGGGATTTTTAAAAAATTCCACGCGTATGAATTTACAGTACATTTATCGAGGAAGACTTTAGACTCTAAAGTCTTCCTCGATAAATGTACTGTACAACACTGAATGAAAGAATCTTTCTTTCAAATCGGATCGGACCTGGGACCAGCGGTTCCTGAGATCAGCGTGTCCAAACAAACTCTTCTGCTTCCTATCCTATTTCCTAATCCTAACTAATTTATAGATGCGATGCGAAAACGAGCTGACGACACTATCAAATAAACACTATCAAATATATATATAAATAATATTTTGACGAGCTTAAGTGTTAATGTGTCGAACGAAACTATAGCGATTTTAAAAAAGGTACAACGCCATCTATCGACTGTAATAGTAAACTTCTGTTTGATAAGGTGTGATTTTTAAATTTCACCCGTATGAAGTCGCGGGCAACAGCTAGTTATAATATAAGTATAGATTGAAATCGTTTAAACATAAAAAAATATTTTTGTTATTAGTCACCAAACAATGCAACCATCTATGGTGTTACCATTACTGCTGGTGACCATGTCTGTAGGGATGCCAGAAGAGCACCAGTACTGCGCTGTTCGTTATAGAAGACTCTGTCAAGGAAAAGGAAGACATATCGCTTGCCAGTTTCCTGATGTAAGAAACTCTTATTTTATTGTTATTGTCGTAAGGCAAGTGTCATTTCAATAGTGAGTGCATAAATGCTAACGCAATAATTAAAAATAGTTTAAAAAAACTAAAAAACACGCTTTATTTAATCGAATTATTGTATTGTCATCGGTCTTTGACAGGTGTGCAAAATTTGAATAGAATCTGACCGTTTAAAGTGGGTCAAAATAGCGTCCAAAGGAGTCGGTTACAAACATACAAACATACAAACAAACATACAAACATACAAGTGAAGCTAATATAAAGCGTGTAAAAATGTATGAAGATGGAACAGTGCCAAGTTACGCTTTTGTTTAAATTTCATATAATTTCACGTAAATTCTACCGCCTTCACCATCGCTCATGCAGTGAACACAACTTAGGACTTCCTGATCAACGTTATTTAGGTGGGTCTATGCCTGGTGTTACCTGAATGAGCTAGAAGGGGGTTTATTCCCTATGGTTATATCTTATATTTTAAAATGACTCGGGAAGATAGGCCCGTTTAACTGGGGCGCGACTCGACGGGAGAAACGTTCCGCCTGTGAGCTAAGAAGGAATACTTTAGAGGTGATATGATCAAAGTCTTCAATTTAGGAAGTGGCGCAGTGAGAAAATTATCAATAAGGGGCCCTATAGGTATATTTTCTATTTAGTCATTGTTGTTTGTTGATTCAAGCCGATTATTTCAGCCGGGTCCAGGTTCCTCGTGTGAACGTTATACACAAATAAAGTTTACGAATGATTTAAAGCATTTTATAACACATTATTTGAACAGGTAAGTTTTCGTTTTGCTATCCCAGCACTGTTTTGTTTTTCTATCCCCTAATTGAATCTGAGTCACGGATCGTACCTGAATTCCATTTACGTTTATACCCATATAAATAAGTGTATATTGAATACAAGTGTCGCCACACTTTTTCCTTCCGAAGATGCGATATTTTCTAAGGGATATTTTCATCAGGTTACATCCTTTATGAGAGACGGGAAACTCGAAAATAAACCCTGTGCCAAACCGCCTGGTCAGCGCCGCACAGTAGATAATAATCCCTCCCAAAGTGAAGGAGATCCGAGCCCTATCAGTGGGACGATAATGGACTGGAGAAAGATAAATTAAAATACATTTATCTATACATATAGCAACTATCGAAATACTTTCCTATGGGTTTTGACTATTTATATTTATGATCATTGTAATTCTCTTTGCCTGCATCTTACAGAACGTGGCGTGATGCTAGTTTAGTATATTCCTTATAATAAAGATTAGCTTTTGTAGGCGTCGTCAACGCATAGCTGTTGGTAACGAGAGAGTACGCGGCGGACTTTATTTACCGAAGCCACAGATTATGATGCTTGTGGTTAGTACATACTATACATACATAGGTGTTATCTTCGTCCTAGATCATTGACGCGCCAGTTATTTATTTTATTTATTTATTTGAAAACAACCAACAAATCATACAGCGAATCATAATTAAATAAAGTTAAAAACAAAATATTACATAGCATACTGCTGACTTAATTAAATGTATGCATTAACAATAAGAAAGGTGTAATAATAATATTTGAAGAGAAAGTAGATATAACACTAAGAAAATAAAATAAAACAAATAAAAAACTTGTACCTAATAGACAAAAACAATAATTATATGTAATAGACAATTAATTAATACATGTCGATATATGAAAAAGAACTAAAATGACAACATAAATTTAGGATCATATGGAGTCAATAGTCTTAAAACACTATTAATTCCACTGTTGGGCACGGACCTCCTCCAATTTGGTAGGATTTTTGATCTACTATACCGCGCTGGCCAAGAATTTTGGCACAGAGTTTATTAGTTTCAAGTTTTCTGTCCATTACAGATACAGAGTCAGTTATCTGCTTATATTATCCACTACTTACGGAAGGCATTTCTAGCTATTTGTCATACACTAAAAATGTTATCAACTTTGTAGGAATGGGATCGTGAACTTGCGCAGTTAGCCCAGAGACTTGCTGATCAATGTCATTTTGTTCATGATGATTGCAGAGCTACAGGTACCTAATCAAGTTATATTATTATTTATTTTTAGTGGTCTATACCACTAAAAATAAATAATATATACTTATATAAATAAATAAAATGATTGTTTTCTATAGTGTGTAAAAATTGTACTCAATATTAAGCATGTAACGTAATAAATTTTCGAATTTAACTTTAAGTGTACTAGCGCCCTCACAGTGACCGACCAGTTTAAAGTGTCGTCCAGAGCTCCTATTACAAAATGCGCATACCGTGCGCCTACGACGTGTCACGTCTTAACTAGCCCATAACTGGATTAAAAATGATGAATTTTCGCCATCAACTTTGTGCTCTTAAATGTTCAAATTGACAAAACTATGAAACAGGTTTTCGGTTTTCGTTGCAGGTTTGCGTTACGTTTTCTTGAAAGTTATCTTGTAAAAATATACTGAAGACATTTCAGAATACTTATCGCAGTTTATTAATATTACAGTGAAATTCCCATATGCTGGTCAAACTGTCGGAGAAGTACGCTGGCGAAGGTCCAGTGATTCAGATGAATTGAGCGCTCAGCGAGCTATACGCCGCGTATTAGACGCCTGGTGGGGAGAGAGACGAAGGGTCCAACCTAAACAGCTTACTTCACCATTCAGATTGACTGCAAAGTACCTATTAATATCTATTATTGACTATTAAAATGGCGGGGCCAGTTTATCATGAAATTGAGATTCTATGTGTTTCTGACGGGCCACATAGTCGTGGTGCAGCGGTTAGTGTAACGTACTGCTTTTAATGATGTCGCAATGTTGATTCCTACAAAAAAATATTTCTTTTTATTTTATACTAGCTGTTGCTCACGACTCCGTCCGCGTGAAATTTAGAAAACTTTTCATCCCTTTTTTTCGCAATAAAAGGTAGCCTATGTCCTTTCTCAGGGTCTAAAGATTGTCTGTACCAAACATCAAAATCGGTTGAGAGGTTTAAGCGGGAAAGCGTAACAGACAGACAGACAGAGTTACTTTCGCATTTATAATATTAGTAGGGATGTGTGTATTTACAAAAACAAATGTGTCATATATCCGTATTCCGATACCCACAACTCAATCAAATAAGCTTGGCTTTGGACCACAGGGTATTCTGTAAAATGTCCATATAATAACTCTATTTATACTATTTCTTCCATCAATAGCCAACAATTAATTTCAGAGGTACAGTTTGGGGTCATTTCAGTCAATTAGCAGTATGGAATCTGCAGGCTGTTGGTTGTGGTGCTGTTAGACATGGAGCCAGACATCCTCGGCTATTGTTAGTCTGTGACTTCTCTCATACCAATATGTTGGGACAGAAGACGTTAGTGCCTGGTGCAATGGCATCTTGTCCTATACATACGGCGAGAAGGCCTAGAAGCCCTTATCCAGCGCTTTGTGGACCGGTAAAGTTCTATATTTACAAACATAAACTTAATTAAGTAATAATAAGGTATCTGCTCAATATTTTGTTATGTAAAATCTAAATCAACTTTGTGATGAAGGAGACCGAGCTCCACAACACATACCCTGTGTTGTGGAGCTCGTCCTAGTGGGTCTCAGCATTTTTCAATATTTCATTGTACAACTTTTAAATGAATCAGATAAAATTTTACCTATCTATCTTATCTAGTGCGAAAGGGTAAAACGGGATCGTATTACAAAGACAGACGGACAGACAGCCAAGTAGCACTTCACTGTCCGTCCGTCTGTCACCAGGCTGTATCTCTGGAACGGTGATAGCTAGAGAGTTGAAAATTTCACAGTTTCCATATAACAGTTGGTACTAGAACAACAAATACTCGTAAATATCATCTTCCTGGCCATATCCCATTGTTTGTGGTTGGTATGACGAATACAATAATATTATGATAATAAAGATTGATTTAAAATGATGATAAAATGACATGAAGTGTACTTCTAACTTCTAGGTCCGTCACCCAATGCCTACGGAGCCAGAAGATATAGACCTGGCTGACAGCTATGATGATGACGAGGATGATGATGATGATGAAGACTATGTGGAAACTGGTGGAGGTAATACTTAGTTCATTTGGATTATAAATAATTGATTATAAAAACTAAATCCTGTGCCAACACGCCTGGTCTACACGGTATAATAGACAAATTACAAATGAAGTAGGCCCATGTCCAACAGTGGGACATTAATAGGCTGATAAGATGAAGACTGTAAGCAATCTCAAGTAAATACGCAAGGGAAACCAAAATCACAGCTAGACAAAATCATATCCATGAGTTAATCAGCCTTTATCCATCCACTGCCGCACATAGGCCTTCCTCTTAGAATGCAACAATGCGCGGTTATGCACCGCTTGCTTCCAAAAGCTACCTGCGGTCTTGACGATATTTTATTTATTTATTGTCGCTTTACCTTGTCTTCACCAACGCTGCCTCATCAGGTACGTGGTTGTCACTCTGGAACCTTTCTTCCCCAACGATCATCAGCCCTTCTAGCGATGTGGACTGCCACTTCAGAGTGCTAACTCTTCAGGCTATGTCGGATACACCTGTTCTACTACAGATCTTCCTATTTATGCTTCTTTACACATTATAAAACAAAGTCATTATTTTTGTATGTATTAAGTGAGCTTATATCTTTAAAACTACACAACGGATATTGATGCGTTTTTTTTTATAGATAGATTGGTTCAAGCGTAATTTGTAAAAAAAATTGTGTAATATATTAAAAGTTTGGTTTCTAAATCCATGCGTAAAAAGTTGGTCATGGTAATACCTGAGTGACTACCATGGCCCGGCTAAGGGGCGAGGAGGAACACAGTGGGATTTTAAAAAAAAACGCGTAAAAAGTTGCGGGTAACAGCTAGTAGAGTTATATAAAAAGCATTAGAGTTATATAATAAAGACAATAACCACAAAATCTTCGTCTTCCTGCCCTTATCCCAAACAACTTGCACGTTTTTTCCTTCCGGCTTCACCTATCAGCCGTAATATTCTCAGCAACTTCTTTTTCTTTCATAACGTCTCTTACACAAATAAAATAAATACCTACTACAAAACAATGTTTTTATTTTATTTATTAAATTAAGTTTACAATGCCATTACAGTAGAAAACCAAGTTGACATTATAATTAAATGTTACATATAAGTACTTAAATATTACACTCCAAGAGATGGACACATTTTATGAATTGGTAACAATTCTCATACCCCTACCTATCTGTAATTTTGTTATATTAATGTTATTTATTACAAGCCGGTGAAACACCAACAACGCCTGCTGTTAGAAGTAAAAAGCCATTATCAAGGTTTACTACCAAAGAGGTTATACGTACTACTGCAGCAAGGGAATATCCTGAAATTAACAGGAATTTGGACCAACAAGACGTGGGCAATGGAGGTAAGTACCTATTAGCCAGTAGCCGATCTGGCGAACTACATATTGACTGACTAGAACTTGATATCATCCATCCATCCATCAGCCTTTCTCCGTCTATTACTGGACATATCCTGCGCTATCTGCATCCAGCGGCCCCCGGCGTATTTGACGATATCGTCAGTCCATCTTGTTGGGGGCCGCCCCACGCTGCGTCGTCCGCTACCTGGTCGCCAACATAATAGACTAGGTTGACTGGTAGATAATGCTTTTAGCATTTAGTCCGACTAAAGTACAATTTTGTGTTGAAAGTTTCTACATAAATAAATAAATTGATATATTTATGAAAAATAATTACGAAGGTTTTCTTCTATGCAAACCTTGTTCTATCAATATCAAACACATAAAAAGAAAAATCTAAAATTTTTGGCGAGGTCTTTTTATGTTACCTACGTAGGTTGCAAGATACTATAGTAGTCTTTGGTTGCAAGAAGAAAAAAACGAAAATTAGTAAGGGGTATTATAAACCTCCAGAATTTTCAGAAGTCTCTGCTATCTTCTTCTATGGGAAGTTACATGAGATTCAGGATTGCGTTTTTATTTGCCATAATAAATTTTTGCAACCTGCTTTTTTGGTTTTATTATTATAGACAAATACTAGTATAATAAAGCTGAAGAGTTTTATTTATTTTATTTATTGTTAGGTTAGGGATGCCAACAAATGATACACTTAACAATTCAAACAGAGTACAGTCAAGGTTACATTTCTGGTGTTCATTTCTTAAAGGCAACCACATCTTAAACATACGTCTTACACATATTAAATAACATGTCATATTTCTTATAATTTGTTAGTACAGTAAATATTACTATGTGTCAATCAATATAAAACAATATAAGCAACGATTTATTAACTACTCGAGAGGTGACGTATAATTTTTTTCTTGAACGAATACAAATGGTCACAGAAAACGTCAGCAAGTATATTCTGGGGAAGGTAGGTAGTTAAAAGACCTAATCATTCTCGTCAGAGGTGAATTTATACTTAAATTTGTACGGTGTTTGTTTGAACGCGCTAATCCCAGGAACCACTGGTCCGATTTGAAAAGTTATTTCAGTGTTTGATAGTACATTTATCGAGGAAGGCTATAGGTTATATAACATCACGCTGCAACCAATAGGAGCGAAGCAGTAGTGAAAAATGTTGCAAAAACGGAAAAGTTTTCTAAATTCCACATGTGCAGAGTTGCGGGCAATAGCTAGTTATAGATAATTTCATTTCATCATTAAAATTTCATATTTTTCAACAGATTTCGATAATGCTGCTAAGACGCCGGTATTTAAAAAAGAGCCAACTCGCGTTCAAATAGATAGTGAGAGAGAGACGGAAATACAAAACGAAGAGAGAAGGAAAGCTATGTTTAAAAATGAACAACTATATAACACACGGCCATTAACTGAACATGTTACTAATAAAAAGAAAATTAGCAGACCGTTTATGCAGTGGCGGTAATATGTTAACTTTTTAATTAAACAAGCACAGACATAGCAGATGGTGGGTTGACGTTTAAAATTGAGGACAAGTAACTTTAGCATGCCTAAATCGTACTTCACAGAATAATGACGTTTAGCCTGTGTCATAGACACACAGATACATTTTTCACGCGCACATAGATATGTCAGTGATGTAGCCATAGACATCTATAGGTATATCTGGTATAATCTGTGTATACAAGTATAGAACATACATACATACTATTACTCCCTTTTCCATAGAGATAAGCATAGAGAGATCACCATCAGGGATATCCTAGTATCAGTAGGTTACTTATACAAATACAACCGTCATGCATGTATGACCGGTTGTATGACTATAGCAAAACAAAGGGAGTATGTTTAGGTTTTAGAAGATGTCACTCTATAGCCTTTGCCTACCCTACAGAAGAAAGGCGTGAAGTTTTTAAAGTCGAAAGGTTTTAAGGCAAACTTTTAGTTCTCCATTTCGTTGTCAAACACGACATTTTAGAATATTAGCTCTGGAGCTTAGTTTTTTTACTGTAACAATATCATTTCTAGTAAAAACCAAGAAGATTCAGATAATGAAGTGGAAGAAACAGTACCATTGACCAACATTGTACCTCACCGTCTGTTTCCACCCTCTAAAGCCATAGGAACCTATCGACCGACCTTCAGAGAAGAACACACCGAAAGCCCTAATAGCGTAAGTATTATTGTTCTTATCAGCCTTTAAAATCCCAACAGTGTGACAGTAGGGCCGTAGTTACTTCCGTAGGGATGATACGAAGGCCCCGAGCAAGAGAGACTCCGAAAAAACCAAGATTATTTAGGACATTTTTCTTCATTAATTTATTTATTTTTGAAATTGACTTGCTATGCTTTTACCTTAATAAACTAAATTATAGTGGAAAAAATGATAACCATGAGCGGGACTTGAACCCACGACCTTGGAATACGGTTACGTTGCTCTCCCATCTGAGCTATCATGGTTTCTGCACATGTTTACCAAATATTCCACTACAATTTACAATTATCACCACTTTATTTATTCCCCAGGGTGTTGTAAGAGCCAGCTGAGGGATTAATATTATAGGCAGATAACATCCACCGTGAGAGACGGAAACTCGAAACTAAACCCTATGTCAACACACCTGGTCAGCGTATAAATAGTCAGATACTCTTTCCAATTAGGGGAAAGTCCGAAGAAAAACCTGGGACGTTAATGGGCTGGGAAAGCAAGATCCCACAATAGGATTCAGGTCTTCTCCAGTCCGGGAGGGTATTTGGTCTAGTATGCTTTGGTGACTAGGTATTGTAAAGCTTCTTCTTTACATTGAAACACTTTTATCATAATTAATTTGTTATATTTTTTATAATATAGAAAAACTATTTTACAATCATTTTTTTAACATCCTCTCTTCATGTCCTTTCCCCATCTCCCAAATTCTTTTCTTTTTATTTTCAAATTTTAAATTTTTTATTCCTTTTTTAAAAACAAATCTTAAGTGGCCTGTATCATTGTATAGGTTATATTCAATGATCACAACCTTTACATTCTTCCCCCCTTAGAGGATAAAAAAAAAATTTTTTTTTCAAAAAAAAAAATTTTTTTTTCCTAAGTTTCAAAATACTGGACACCCTACCTAAGGTTGGAAAGCATTATAACAAACTAGAATGAACCAGATTAGATCCAGCTAGGACCTAGCTTTTCGAAGCAATACATTTCGAAAAACTTGAAAAGCAAAAAACCAACCAAAAATTGCCTTTCTAATCTTAGTTATCCGAACCACACTAACTACGATGCCCTTATATCATATCACTCTTTTCATAAAATATTAAACTACTTCATCTTTAAAATTGATTTATCCAATAATAAACCAGAGTGATAAGGCATCCTTAAAACTATCACACCAAGACACAAAGCATATATCATCAACAATCAATCAGAAAAATGTTTATCACCAAACAATTAATGCTCTTATAAAAACTATCGAGCTTCAATTATGAGGTCAGCATCATAGATCCGAAAGATATGCTAATTTAACAGCTTTCTAGCTTAATGAGAAAATTTACATAAGAAACCATTATAATTGATAGAATCCAGAGATTACCAAATTAAAATTTAAAGTATGCTCAGATAATACTCAACCTTCTTTTCAATTATTTAGGTATAATTTCTACTAAGTAATCCTGAATGCTCGGGAATGACCAATTTATTCCACATTTAGAATTCCTTCTCGTGAGATAAATTTACCAACCATTCTTCTACCACAAGTAACGTTTTAAATAATCAATCATTCTATTATCTAAGTAATTATAAACTATTCGCTAATCATTATTATCTAACTATTACCCAATAAATAAAATAAAAATATTATCAGCAACCTCTCACTATAATACAACTTCTTTCAATTTTCAACCTTTCACATTTCTCTCCTAATGAACAAATACTTTACTCTAGCACCTACTTTCCTAAATCCTATCTTATGAGTTCTATCTCTAAAATGCGTGATATCCCAAAACAGGATTCCATGACAAATAGCCTATGGCCTTACCATGTTGCATTCAAAGATATTACCCGTTGATACGACTCATCCAACTAACTCTACCAAGCCACTACCTTCGACATTATAACTCAATACAACCCATTATTATACCTATTAATCGTTCTACCTTAATACTATAATCATAATCTAGTACGAAATACTCACTATCTAATTACTATGTTAATATATTTATCTCACATTTTTAACTAAACATTCAAAATATAAATATGAAAAAATAATTAAATTTTTGATGTGGTTCCTTTTCATTGCATCTTTCTTATGTACAAATTTGCTGACGTCATTATGAAGTCTCGCCGATCCCGAACAATATGAAACACACCAAAATAAAACAATATTAGTAAATTATAATTATCACTATATATATAACCTTAATCTAATCGAATCACTAAACCAATTTACATCATTATGCAAATAATTATTGCGAACATTCTTGGTAATTTACTTCTTGAAACTCTTCCCTTAGACTATCAAATACCTCCTGCACGCTTTTGCACGTGTCTTTAATGCCCCGGAAGAAAAGTAAGGCGTTACCCCTTAAAAATGAGGGCAATAGTGATAATTTTTCTTCTTCAGACGAGCATCTCTTGAAAGTTATTAAAGCGTAAAACATTTCTTCGAATTCATCTAGGCACTCTTGTGCGCAACCACCGAAAGTTATCGTGACTAGTTCCATCTTAGTTATAAATAATTTATAAAAATTTAATAAAAAGATACGGCTACCTCTCTGATAATTAATATTTATCCTGTGTCGACCCTTTGCTCGTCAACACATCCCTGGGCGTAGGAGCTGGTTTACCAATCGGGCCGCTATACCCGGCGCCTCCACCAATTGTAAAGCTTCTTCTTTACATTGAAACACTTTTATCATAATTAATTTGTTATATTTTTTATAATATAGAAAAACTATTTTACAATCATTTTTTTAACGAATGTAAAGGTTGTGATCATTGAATATAACCTATACAATGATCACAATCTTTACAGTATCTTATATAATGAAAAATTTGAAATTGGTTTTTGTATTTTTAAGATCGTTTTATTTTTCAGAAGTTATTGCGTCACAGATGGAAACAAACGCGTCTGAGGCCGCAGAGGTAAATTTTTAATAAAATTATTATTTCCATGTCTGTTCGTAAATGTACAGAAGCACCTTGGAATTTCAATTTAATGTTAGGTTTGTTTTTCAGACCCGGTATAAATGCACTCTTACATACTGCAACAACTAAGTTTGAGTCCAAGAAACCAGTCGTTGTAAGTTTTCTTTGATCTATATAAATTAGATGTCCCGCGACTTCGTGCGCGTGGAATTAAAAAACTATATGGATAATTTTCCATGTTTTGGTAACATTTTACACTGATGCTGCGCTCCTATTGATCGCAGCGTGATGTTATATAGCCTTTCTCGATAAATGGATTATCGAACACAAAAATAATTTTTCTCTTCGGACCAGTAGTTGATAAAATGTTGAACGCAATAACAAAATTCTGACAATGACCGGTAACTTTTCACTACTTTATGGAAAATGTAAGGAAAAATGTCGCCATGCCTACCTAAAATATATTATAAGTGTATGTACACAACATTTTGCTGTGTGTTTTTATCTTCTGCTTGTTATCCTTATCTATTTAAAAACATAAATACGATAGTGCCTCTGATTGTCGCTGTTTTAAGACAAAACTACGGAACTGTTTAAAACATCGTTACACAGATAATACGGCATAGGCTACCTTTTTGTGAAAAATGTGAATTCAAATTCCACGCGTACAAAATCGTAATATTAGATAAGCCTATTTAATTAGTTATTAGGGATTCTCGTCTCTATTTCCAGGGCTCCTTGAGTCTAGACAAAGATGATATTGATCAATTATTTCGTGACACTGGATTTAATCTTAATTGGAGCAAGAAAAATATGTGAAAGTTAGAAGAGAATTTCACATAAAAACTAAATATTTTTGAATTTTTCAAATTCTCAATATTGGATTTTACCTAGATATTTCTAAATTTAATTTTAAATATAAACTGAATATTTCTTTTCATTACATAAGTACACGTGGGCTAAGGTATCACACGATTTTCCTTTAGATTCGGTCTTCTTCATGTTATAACTTTCGAATGAATATTTGTGCAAAAAAAGTGACTGAAATTTTTATTTGTGATATTGTCCTCGTATTTTTGTTAAAATTATGTTTAATAGAATAAGTTTAATATTTTTTTATGCATATATCTGATTATATTTATATATGTATACAAATCTTAAAATAAAGTTTATTTGGTACATATTACGCGTTTTTTTAATGAGAATATTATACTGATTTGTAAGTCTGTTGTACAAAGATTATATTTTTCGTGTTACAAAAACAAAGTCTCTGACAACTGCATGAAAATCTGTTTAGCAGTGTCGGAGATTCTGGCCACTATTACATGTCCTGGGCATAGCCAGTGCCGGATTGAGTCGGCGCGGGGCCTGTAGCAAATTCTAGGATGGGGCCTTTTGCAAATCCTATCGTAGGGCCCCTGGATTGTTGTATCACTATTCGCGTAATTGGAAGGGCAAGAAAAAGGCTTTTATGAAAGGTCGAAAGACCAAGAAGCGGGCCTCCCTAAAAGGACCGTCGTCGTAGCATGTGCCA
Organism: Orgyia antiqua; assembly: GCA_916999025.1. Lineage (NCBI taxonomy): Eukaryota > Metazoa > Arthropoda > Insecta > Lepidoptera > Erebidae > Orgyia > Orgyia antiqua. Next base: position 29,798,664 of record OU779863.1, read on the forward strand.
GTTCTGCTACGTGGTGAATTCGCTTATAGGTTTTAATTTCATTCGGGGGGTTCTCGTTTGAAAAAAAAGCCACTAATTACAATACAATACAATTTTTTTTATTGTACACCAAAGAAAAGACAAACACATAATTAGATATAGTACAGCTTAAGGTAGCGATCTCTTCCAGACAACCTATACGGAAACTGTCGAGGAATTACAGCTAAGGGCAATTTAGGTGTATCCCATCTGGCGTGTAAAATTATTATTAATCTCTACATTAATTATCATTCATTGCCACTAATTATGCAGGAGATACTGTAGAATTATTTCTTTAACACTCATGATCCTCTTCAAAGAGTCTGAAAACTATGACAGCTGCGTTCTTTTACGACTTTTAAAAAATCTTTGATAAAATTTTATGACTAACTGTCAAAGTCAAATAGAAATATGGTGGCCGGCGTAATGTAAATAAAAACGCTTTAAACTTACAAACCAATAAAATCAATTATTTTTCAGCAATTTTATGGTAAATAAATTGTAAGGTGGCATTTTTGTCATCAGTGGTTTTATTTAACTGTTAATTGGCAATTTTTATATATATTTGGTGTGGAATTTTTGTATCAATATGTGCTGTTGTTGTCAATCATGTGGCCAATGTTTGAGATGCATATTCTGTATAACATGTTGCGTGTTTCTATTGAGACTGTGTGGTATCGACAGCGATTGTTGTGGGGCAGCCGATGATTACTAATACAAAATAGCTAAAAATCGTAGTTTTATTTAATATCCTTATTCCATGATGATTTATTAGCGGTTTAACTACTTACCAAGAGTAGCAAATGCTATGAGCAATATGCATTCAGGAAAAACCGGCTAGGTAGGAGTTTGAACTAGAGCACGAAACCCTCCGTAACATTATCACATATGTACTTACTCGTATGTACCTACTATATTCATCATTTTATCACATTTCATCAAGATACGCAGAAATTATTTGTTTTATGGGAGCACCTTAAATACCTATTGGTTTTATTGTTTGTGAGATACAGCCTGCAGACTGACGGATGGACAGCGGAGTCTCGTTGTACCGTTTAAACACATAGCCCTAAAAAATATTAGTAAATAGTGAACGCACGATGAACGTATTGCTGGTATTGCATACGGTCAAGGTTTGAGTGAGAAAAACAATACAATGACGTTAAACTATGTTTTAACCATGTTTACGAATAGGCCTTGAATCGTCATTCGTCAGACGTGCCGAGTGACAATGATAACATTTATAAACAATTATTTAAGTAGCTATTTACTTTACTGTACTTCCCGGAGTGTTGAGTTCTCCATTCGGAAACAAAGCGGTTTTAACGAATGAGGCTTTGCGGCTGAAAATTTAGGACAATTTTTCTTATTATATCTATCTGGGTGTACAGGTTTCTGGTTGCAATTACGGACGGTTAAATTCTAACTTTTGTCCTTACTTGCATTTCAATCTTTTCAGTTATATATCTATTCGTAATCGTAGTTTAGATACTGAAAATAGCCATTAGAGAGTTAGTCTAATCCATACGTTTAGGCTGCGCGTTTAGGCATAAGCAGGTAACATCTGTGAGGCAGGCAACTTCAAAACTAAATCTTATGCCAAACCAATACAGTTGGTCAGAATGTAAACCATTTACCCTGCCAAAGTAAAGGAGACGTGGTACGAAAAGTGGTAATTAGGTGCCTAAGTTTTACTTTAAAGTTTCAATTTACATTATACCTACTTGAAAAATTCGAAAATTGACTTTAACAAATTGGCAATGCAAAAAGCCATACAGACTAATTGATAATATTTTTCTATTGAGGTCGTTTAACAGGCCGCTACATATTTAGTCAATTAAACCTTGACGGTTCTACATAAGTCATTTCCATTTTCCGTTTGCTATAAATAGATTTTATTTACTTCGCTGACTCACTCATCGTCTAAGAGGCAAGAAAAGCAACATAAATATGTAATGTTTGTGACATCGCCAGCGGCAAGCCCGGCTCACTGGGTACATGTCCAGGGCCTCGTGATTATTATGGCCCTCAAGTCTATTCTTTAGGTGTTACTATTCTAAGGTCCAGGAGCTCTTATAGATAAAATGGAGCCCTGAGCAGCGGTTAAAATAGTCAAGTAAGAGTCAAACCAATTAACGAAATTGTTTTTATTAAGACTATTTCTGTAATTAGAATTTTTTCAACGAAAATTATAGTTTAAAGTATCTTTTCCATATTAATTTAAATTTAAAAACTTGTTCACAAAACAGATAAAACGAAATTTAATAATCTCCTAGGCAAACATAACTTCTAGGTAATAATATACCTGAGTCATACAACTGTTAAGGTACTATCAGTAAACAAATAAAGCCATAGATAGTGTAGATGATAACACATTTATATAACTACTGACAAGCCCCGGATTCACATGGATAACGCTTTTCATAATAGCTTGTAGAACAGAAATCTAAACTTTTTTGAAATTTTTTTTTTTTAATCGAAAGCGTTGGGCATATGACTGCAGTCCACCTGATGTTAAGTGGAAGTGCAATCCATATGCGAGGGCGGCTAGTTATATATATATTATATCTAGTTATACTAGTAGTTTAGTAGTAGTAGTTTGTTTGTTTGAATGCGCTAATCTCAGGAAATACTAGTCCGATTTAAAAAAATCTAGGTGTTGGATAGTAGGTATATTTAATGAAAAAAGCTTTAGGTTATATAACATCACGCTCCAACTATTGGGAGCGAAACATCAATGAAAAATGCTGCAAAAACGGGGAATTTTATATAAATTCCACGTTTGTGTAACATACCATACTTTCGTTTAAGGGCCTGCATCAATATTATCGTGCATTTTTCTACGTACAAAGTTTTCATTTTTTCTTTATATTGAATGGCTAGAGCTCTAATTTTTAAGTATATGTTTTTTCAATATATGATCTAGGATCGCATAAACTCAGAAACGCGATTGAAAAAAGTTTTCTCGATAGAAAATCTTGGCGAAACAACCTCTCTAATTTTTTATTTTTTTCATTTGTCGGTCTATTATCGCGTATTAACTAATGAAATAACTTTAAAAACATAGGTAACTATTATGTATAAAAACACGTAAATCAGAATTAAAATATATTTAGTAGATTTTGAGTAAATAGGAAAAGTATCCCTAATTCTTCATTTTCTGTGCCTACTGGCTGTGTTAATATGTACGTGTCGACGATGATATACGATAATATTGATGTAGGCCCTTAAAGAGCATAGCTAAAATAAACGTTGAATGTGAAATCGTTAATTATGTATGTAAATAAATAATATAAGGACGTATAATTTGTTTTTTTTTTATTGTGCCCTTAGTAGTTGTGTACCTTTACAATAATTAAAATCTTTAATCTATTTACACATAGACCAAGATCCAAGAGCTTTTAATCCTTTCATTTGTTTGCTCAACAATAAAATATTTTGAGCAAGGTAGTCTGTACACGTACTATCATTGTCCCGTCGGCCATTTTTCAGCAATTTGATGGCTATTCTGGTAAAAATTTACCAACTTTTTTAAACTCTTAAATTGACGTATGTCATAAAACATACTCTTAAAAATTTCTGATGAATATTACCAGACACCTTCCGCCAGCCGTTTTTAGTTAAGTTTAATTGTGCGCGTAGAACTGGTACACCATTGTCGTCTGGGGAAAGTAACTTATATTCGCGGGTAATATGGGTTCGAGGACCTGTATCTTTGATTCATTCATTTTTATGAGATAAGTTCCTAGCAATATCCTAGATTACACCGCTGTGTGGTCATAATATTGATATGAATAACTATCTCGGTATGAGATTAGTTATGTTTACAGGAAATTGTGATAAGTATATCGAGTGATTGTAGCCGATAGTAATAGATTAGGTCAGACCATCGAAAATTACACGAATACGGCATAAAAAAGTACATATCTTTTAGTATACCTGTATTTGGAACCCGTAACACAAGCATAGAAATATAGCTTATTTTGGGACCAGAGGACGTTGTGTGAAATGTCCATAAAATTTATTTTATTTATTTCTCTCACTCTTCAGCCCATTAACTTCCCACTGTTGGGCAAATATCTCTCCACTTTCGGAGGGATTATTGTCTACTGCGCCGCGCTGACCAGGCGTATGGGCATAGGAATTTTCAAGTTTTCCGTCTCTCACAGAGGATGTTATCTACATTATCCCTTAGCTGGCTTTGACAGCACCCCAGGGAGGAGATGAGGTGGTGATACCTGTATTCTTAATCCGTCACCACATGGACAGTTTTATTTATTTATTTATATGTAATTATAAATAAATATTCATGGACATTTCACACAACGTCCTCTGGTCCCAAGCTAAGCTTATATGCTTGTGTTATGGGTACCAGAATACGGATAGAATACATACACTACTTTTTTTTTGTAAACACATACTTATAATACGTAGAAACACCCAGACGCAGTACAAACGTTTGTATGACAATTAGAAAAATCACACAAATGATTGTCCCGAGCGGGAATCGAACTCGCGACCTCTTAATTGGCAGCCCGTTACATAAACCACTCAACCACGAGGCTCGTCAAATAAATGTAATTATTATATGTAAATTAATTATTATATGTAAATTAATTATTATATGTAAATATTAATTATTATATAACAAAATTGTTGTTTCTGTATGTACCTACTTGAGCTAAAATCCTCAGAAAAATCAATCATTAAAACTACGCAAGAGATTTTAATATGTTTTTATAAAAGGGTGGTTCAAGAAGAAGGTCACATGTATATGCCACGCGTTCAAAGTCGCGGACAACAGATAGTTATCAATGATAAATAAAAAATGCTTTATAAAAATACGTTTAATAATTAAATAACACAGTTATATAAATACTTATATCTAATTATATTTTAGAAATAGAGAAAGACATATATAATAAATCTACAAAATTTTTTTTTTGTACATTGACTATATTTTCAAACAAAAAAATTGTCAGAGGGTTAATGGACAACCAACAAAAACTATTTCCAGCATTTTTGACATTTTTGTCTGTTTAGATGTTTGTCTGTGCACGCATCACGTAAAATGTACAGCTTTCATAAATATAAATGTTATACGTAAAAACTGTACAGAAATCAAGATATTACTTAGTCTTTGTTTCATCGCAATCGGTACACTCAATCAAGAGATATTTACATAATACGAAATTTCTCAATTTGGTTACTTGCAACGCCTTCTAGCGGCTAAAAAAGAATCAAAAATTTATTGCGAGGATCGAAAAAAAAATCGATGCAAGCGGACAGAGTTGTGAGCACAGCTAGAGTATATTATAAATATTTCCATAGTCACGTCTAAAACAGAATCTAAATAATTTAAAGTTATTTTTTAATTCTTCCACTTGATAGCCTGAAAATAAAAAAAAATAAAAATTTAAGTACATATCCTACTAATATTCAACTCGGACACGAAGTGTTCCGTGCCTTTATTAATTATGGACTAACAATATCATTAAATAACGGGATTAATAGTAGGCGTGATGATACTCACCGGGTCCCGCAGAGTATTCTCAGCAAGAATATATTCCTCCGACTGCGGACTTAACGTCATTTTATAGTTTGTCAGGGTGATTCTGTCTTTTTGTTTAGCATACGTTTCTATTACAACTGAATGTATCTAGGACAATAAATAAATATTAATAAATAATTTATTCAATTCATAAGAGAACATAATAGACCAATATCCCAGTTCCCTGAATGTCATATATAAACAATCAGATCTGACAAATTAAGTTAACCTAAGAAAAGTTGCAAAAATAAATATTTTGGGAAACTTGGAGCTTTTGTTCAGAGTAACGGCTGGCGGAAGGTGTCTAGTAATGGTCATTATAATTTTTTAGGAGTATTATCTATAACATGCGTATTTGTAAGTGCTTAAAAATAAAAAATAAAACAGTAATATTTTTACCAGACTTTATCATCAAATTGCTGAAAAACGGCCGACGGGGGTATTTTACAATGATAATACGTACAAGGACTACCTCATTCAATACATTTCATCGCTGAGAAAATAAGTCAAAGGATTCACCCCTGGGATCTTGGTCTATAAGGAGAGTGAGGATAGGCAGAGTGTGGGGGAGAGAGGGAAAGAGAGGAAGTGATAGAGAGAGGGGCGGACAGAGATGAATAGAACATTGGCGGTAAGAAGAGACAAGGAGAAACAGAGAGCAAAGGAAAGACCCGTACTTTCTCTTGACAACTCTCTCAACGTAGCAAGGCTAGGTGCGTAATGTAAATGCGTCTGTAATGTATTCTTACCTTATACATATGCGCTAGTCTCAATCTATCATCATTTCCAGCCACTTTACTGACACATGTCGCCATTAAAGCCTTGCTCGCGTTTAGTTCATTTAACCTTGATAATAAAGTCTCTATAGGTATATGAGATGACACCGTGGTACGACCAAACCAATCCTATATATAAAAAAAATAGAACATAGTGTAATTGGCTCATTTAAAACACTAAAGAACACGCTTAAAAATACTGAATATTATTTTACACTAGCTGTGCTCAGCGGTGTTACTCGCGGTATATAGGGAAAGAAAACAGTAAAAGGTGCTTTCAGGACACCACTTCTTATTCCACGGGAGCCTTGCATTCTTTCATTGATAAAAAAGTAGCCTATGTGTTATTCTGATGTATAAGCCACATTATTGTAAAGTTTTTGTGTGAAAGATTAACAAACATCCATAATCACAAACTTGTACATTATTAATATTAGTACGATTATTGCGTTGACATGGGATCTTAATGGTACCGATTCTACGTGCAAAACTAAACTTAACAAAATATCTAAATTGATAGTAACACAATTCGACAATGTTAGCTAAACTTTTTAATTATTAAATGTGTATATTATAGACTAATGGCCTTATTCATAATAACTTATCGGAGGGTTTAAAAGTTCGCTAAAATGGATTTACGAAAATGGCCATACTTCATTATAGTCTTTTTACGATAAAACGTTTATTATCTCTCCGATAAAATCTCCGTTTAAACCTCCGATAAGTCATTATGAATAAGACCATTACTATTTTAATAAATTAAATCGCGCACATCGAAATAGCTAACTAATCGAAATACGCTATACATGTTTTCATTTTTTAGTTAAGTTTAGTTGTGCATGTAGAATTGGTACCAATATGTGTTATTTCATATCATTCGACTACTGTAAGTAAGTGAAAATCACTAAATAATTCCGTTACATAAATTAATACATTGATAGATACATGCCAAGTTAATAAAAGCACTTTATTAAAAATAAAACATTACATGTAAGCATATCCGTATTCTGGTACCCATAACACAAGCACATAAGCTTAGCTTGGGACCAGAGGACGTTGTGTGAAACGACGTTGTTCATAAATATTTATTATCTTCTTATATATAAAATTCACGTGTCACAATGTTAGTTACCGTACTCCTCCGAAACGGCTTAACCGATTTTTATGAAATTTTACATACGTATTCAGTAGGTCTGAGAATCGGCCAACATCTATTTTTCAAACCTTTTTTTTTAGTATGGCAAAACAACGTTTGCCGGGTCAGCTAGTATTTTATAAAAATAAGTTTTCCATTTTGAACTACTCCAACTATTCAAAAAAATCGCATTAGAATCCGTTCTGTAGTTTTAAAGATGTAAGCTCACATAGGAATATATATACAAAAATAACGACTATGTTTTATAATAAGTAAATTTTAAAATAACATACCTTTTTAGTGAAAAGTGATTCAACAATATCCCATTTGCCAGACTTAGCGTGAACATTTAGCACGACCCAGTCGTATTGTAAGGGACTTATCTGTTAAATAAACAAGGGAAAATAATAACTTAATTGTTTAATAAAATTATTTATCTCTAAATATGGGCACATCAGCAAGCTGACAGACAGCGAGTTAACGCAAATTCACTGGCGCAGTCACATAGATTGATGATTGCCGCAGTCGAAAACAATGATAAGCGCAATCGTAAGCTAATGACCATAGGTCGGAATTAGGTAGAGTTATTTATGTACTTGCATCGAAATGTTGATATTAATGTGGACCTTCCCGGGATTTCTAATAGACAATCCCGTGTGGCCAACAATATTACGAATAAATAATAATAAAAACCTCAGAAATAGACAAATAAAACAAAGATAATTAACATAAAATTTTTATTGATAGTCTTAAGCAAATTCTCATACGCATATTTCGCCTTTTTATTAATACGAGCGAATCTGAATCAGTTGCTATCAAATTTTTTTATTTAAAAAATCACGGGATTTTTTTCTGCTCTTTAAAATTGATCACGGGATTTGAGGCGTATCCACTTTATTCTTTCGCTGTATGAAATCAGTGTAAGTACATGAATAACTATACCTAATTCCGACCTCAGCTAATGACAGACGCAATTTTAAGATAGCTACTGGCGCAGTTTAGGACAATTAATTGCAGAAATTTAAATCATCAATTGTACAATTCTTTTGTATAATACAAAAAAATTGTCTAATTTTGATTTGTTTATTATAGTCATGGGTTGCAAGAGGAGTCGAGGCAGATCGCCGATGAGATGATCTGATACCGTCCAAATTAGCCACGATGAAAGCTGCGACGCCTGGATGGAGTTGATGCACAGTTTTGACCATGGTGGTCACGGTCCTCAGAGATGAGGAAGCAACGGAGAAGATTTGTTTATAAAATTTCTCCCATTCATACGGACGATCTAACAAACATATTATATTTACCTGATGTTGTTGGCATAGTGTTAACGGTGACATAGCATTACCAGCGGCCTCTTGCCAATGATTGGCGCAGTTGTAAGCCAACAATTGTATTACAGACTTGTTTTGTAACTCCGGTTTGTTTATGTATTTCTGCCATTCTGAATCAAAGTAAATAAAATATTTTTATTATAAACATTTTTCAATTGATTGGCAATACTTTTTATAATATAATAATAATAATAATTGAGTATTTTAAAAACAATGTTCAACCGAATTCATGAGCCTTTGAAATTTGAGGGTTTTCCTCGATTTCTCAGGAGATAACCATCAGATCCTGACCTGGTGCCAATGGGACCACACGGGAACCACCAGCTAGTTAAAAGTTATATGAGTTAACAAACATAAAAAGATTAAAAAAATATACAGACAAATTGAGAACCTCCTTCTTTTTTGAAGTCGGTTAAAACATCATTTATATAGCAGAAAATGGTTATCATGAATGGGAATTTAACCTACGACCTTTGCAAGGTCATTCCTCGGCTGTCAACCAACGAGCTGTTGACGGTCTCTTGTATTAACCAATTTCACTGTTATATTTTGCTTACGATAATACTGTAATGTGTATTATCGTCATCATTAAACACAGCTCTTTGGTTGAAAGCAGTTGAACGGACTTCCAAGGGTCGTAGAATCAAATCTTGTTTACGATAACCACTTTTTAGGGTCTGTACCAAAAGGTTGAACGGGACCCTATTATTGAGACTTCACTGTCCATCAATCTGTACATCCATCCTTTTGTAACCAGGCTGTATCTCTCTAACGCATAGACTTACGATATAGATCTAGACGTAACACTCGGTACAACAAATCCGGCCGGCTTCTTTTTTTAGTTGAACACATTAAGAAAAATAAATGACAAAGAGCATATTTAGCAGCCTTTCTAACTCTTTCTTTTTGAGCTGGAGTAAAAGAGAAAGCTAGTAAGAAGAAAAGAGAAGGCAAGGCTACTATTTTACTTTTAAACCGTGAACGGGCCGGGCCTTGGGACAAATCTATGTTCTCGAGTTTTTCCTCCCTACTTATAGCCTCCTTGCTCTAACGGCAATAGCTAGAGAGCTAAAAATTTCAGTTTATGTATATCGCTTGTTACTATAACAACAAATACCTACTCACCATCATTCTGCTGTCTTTATCCCATTATTTTAGGCAGCGAATATGACGAGTATATTATGATAGAGGACCCTTTGTGAAGGAGTTCAATTTGTATTTGACTTGTTTTTGTTAATTACTTGAATTGTTAAATATAGAAAGAAATAAGAAAGTGTGTTTAGATTATAGCAGATGGCGCTCTATATAGTATCTGCCTACCCCATGTGATAAAACCTTGATGTTATGATAATGATGATCACGATAAATCTCGCATAACTTACCTAATAATTTGACATAACCCGCTAACATCTTGCTATGGTGTTGATCGACTCCTGGCTGATTAAAATGATTAGCTGTCAAATTTAACAGTTTACGAAGTAACGAGTCTATATTGCTACCTTGTGTTTTTACTGCATGTTGGTATTGGTACATCTAAAATACATACAATTATTGCAATTCAGTTGCTATGCTATTCTCAATTGAGAAATGTTGTAGTGTAAAATTTGATTAACAAGAGCAGGCACCATGGTAGCTCAGTTGGAAGAGCAATGGAATCATATTAAGGGCGTCACAAACGGCATATCTATACTAATATTATAAAGCGAAAGAGTTTGTTTGTTTGTTTGTTTGTTTGAACGCGCTAATCTCAGGAACTTCTGCTCCGATTTGAAAAAAACTTTCAGTGTTCGATAGTCCATTAATCGAGGAAGGCTATAGGCTATATAACATAACGCTTTAGGCAATAAGAGCGAAGCAGAAATGAGCAATGTTGCAAAAACGGAAATGTTTTCTAAATTCCACTCGTACGGAGTCGCGGGCAACAGCTATACATAGTTACCACGCCGAATGATGATCCCTATGACGTTTCAACTGACAGTTGTATTAGTTATGCGAAATAATTTCGATAAAATCCTACTGTTTTTTAGGCAAATGTCAAAATTTGCTTACAAGACTGGGATCGAGATGTACAATACGACCATATCATTGACCAACCGTTAATAATAAACGTCACGGATAGCTGCAGTTCAGACTCAGATTTTGAAGATCCGATTGACCCTGTATCAGATTCAGATTGATATAAATAAAATACAAACTCAAAGCATTTGTTTTATTTTTCCAACAAATTATCGATATTTTGTTTATCGATGTGTCCCTTCTTAGTCGATAACAGCTTGACGACGTAACTTTTGCAGCACGTACCATGTACATTTGCATTGAGTTTTTTTCTATTATTTCCGAACATTACGTAATAATTTCTTAATATTCATTTTTATAATTTACAATTGTACACAATTATGATTTTTTCGACTTTTTAATGGACCTCTAAAGGATTTGATGTGATAGGACGTCAGTACAATGTTAAGCGCTAACGAACTGTCATAGGGATCATCATTCGGCGTGCGGAGTATAGTTAATATATATTAATATAGCGAGAAATAGACAGATGTATACAGAAAAAAACGAGGCGAGAACGAGACAAATATCTACACTATCCTTACGTTACCTCTTTATAAATATGATACTTACAGATGCATCTGAACTGCGTCCGAGCATACTGAAATAAAAGTTAAAATTCTTACATTAATTTATTAAAATTTGCAATTGACTTGCTATGCTTTTACTAAATAAACTAAATTATAGTGGAAAAAATGAAAACCATGAGCGGGACTTCAACCCACAACCTCGGAATACCGTTCCGTTGCTCTCCCATCTGAGCTATCATGATTCCCGCATAATATATGTTTAACAAAACTTCCACTACATTCTTCTCAATGTGAGTTAAACATCGTGCGATGTTGTATGTCGATAAAATTATTGTTTAAAAAGAAAAAAACCAGATGACCAAATTTCGCCGACTACTATTTAAATTTTTTTTTTTATTTTGGAAATTAAATAAAAAATAACATTTTTTGGAAACTGGACAGAATTGGACCGAAATAATGACTGTATAATGTATTTCTACATTACGGTATTCTGAGGTCGTGGGTTCAAGTGCCGCTCATGGTTATCGTTTTTTCCACTACATTTTAGTTTATTAAATCAAATGACATACTTACGTTAACAGGTCCGTTAAATCAGTGATTTTGCCTTCACTTAATAGAAACGCAATATAATGATTGAGTGCTACAGGCCTAGATGATAATAATTCATATACAAGTTTCTTATTCAATGTTTGTATGAGAAATAAAACTACCTGAAACAAATAAAAAACACAAAGGGTTGTGTACTATGCATTATCTATCCTTATCCTTACTAATTTATAAATGTGAAAACGAGACGATGACACAGTAAAAATATTGACGAGTTTAAGTGTTAATGTGTGGGACAAAACCATAGCGCGATTTAAAAACTGTACAACGGCATCTATCGAACGGAGTAGTTAACTTCTGTTTGTTAAGGTTTGATTTCCTAATTTCACGCGTACGAAGACGCGGGCAACAGCTAGTAAAAATATAAATATAAAATGTGTGTTGTCTTATACATATATACAGCTTGGTGACAGATGAACAGACAGATACAGGGATGGATAGTGAAGTCAAAGTAACAGGGACATATTTTTTCTTTCGGTATGGAACTTTAAAAAGCCAACTCACAGTAAGGACAGCATTGCCATCACCAATAGCCAGCGCCCCATCTAACAACTCCGTCTTACTCTTCAAACTCCTATGCACATGTAGGGAACAGCTTCTACCTAAGGTTAGACGTTTAAGAGTCATAGCAACTGTCTCTATTGATTCCTGTTTGGTTTCCTTAGATGGCTCCTTGCCAGATTGAGCTAGGAGAACTGCAAAAATATAAAATGTATGACAAATTAGATGGAATCTAATAAGTTTAGTTGTGAAGGTAATTAATTCATAATTGAAAAATTTGGGTCTTTTTAAGTTTGTAAACACTATAACAAATAGTTTTTTTTTCCTCCGTCCATTTAAGAAGGATGGCTTCCCTTTGGATTTGCCAGTAACAAATAGTTATGTAGCAGTTTAAAAAGATTTTTTTTTCTAATAAGATTCAAATTTGTAACATAGTTACTACTAGAGGGAGTAGAGTAACTATAGTAATTTATTAATTTAGCAATTTACTTGCAATGTTTTTACTTAATAAATGATATCATAGTGGAAAAGCCAACCAAGGAATATTTTTCCTTTGCTCTGTCTACTAAGCTATGATCGTTCTTGCACATGTTAATCAAATCTCCTACTATAATGTTTTTCAATTGAATTATACATCAATACAGTGTAACTAAGGCATTAACCTTTTAAAAGTGCTTCTTACAGAAGTTTATATTGAAAAAAAAATTATAAAGGATTTAGTACATACTTAGATCAAGAACTTTAGATGACACAAGAGCACTGATTGGCAATGCAGATTTAGCCGTAGTGATGTTTAAGTTGCTGAATATACTCTCATCACTTTGTCCTGAATAAGATTTTTGTCCAATGGCCAGAATCTCTTGCGGTGATAACTTAAAAAAAAGTAATAATTATGACCTATGCATTTTTTTTTCTCTACTTCTGTCCTTACTTTGCATTATTACATTTTGAACAACTATTCAATTTCAGTAGGTACTGACTTAAAGTCTTTCACTAAAAAGAAATTTTAGTTTTTCTTATAAATTTCTATTTGCACTAAAATTAAAGTCTGGCAATAAGTAGTGCTTAAAAATAATACGTAATACATTTTCAAAGAATCTAATGTAAGTAATTAAAGCGAAATTGAGTGAAATATAGAACTCACAACATCATCATCAAAACTTAAAGCGTTAGCTTTTGTTTCACTTGTATTCCAATAATCATCATCATCCATTATAATGTTCGGTTTATCAAGTTCTATAAATTAAAGAACAAATAAGCTGTATGTACGTTTTCTATCATAAAATAAAATGATTAATAAGAATAATTATAATAACTTTGAAAACAAGAAAAACAAAAACAACAATCACCACAGACTAATAAAGAAATTAAACCACAGAGCAAAATTAAACTTTTCTTCCACAGATTAATAAGTTGTAATGCCCAACTGAAAAACTCGGTTGATGTTCCGGACCACGAAGTATAGATAGAAGGAGTCCGAACGTAATGTTGAACGAATGGTCTCAATTTAAGGGACAGATTTTTTGCCGGTAGAGCGCGCCATTTTTCAAGGAGTACTCGTTTGAATTCTTACGCGGGAAATTTTATTGCTATTGACACCTGTGGAAAAAAATATTCTGAGAATTATAATAATATAAATAAAATAATATTATGTATTTAATTAAATTAAATTCAACATTCACGAGCCAGCGCGTGTTTACATGTAATAATAATAATAGCATCGGTACGCCCTGAACACTTGCGCAGCCAGTGGCAGAAAATAGAACTATGATCTGGGTTTATTATTGTGTACACGAAATATTATGGAAAAGCCTATACCGTTCGGACTCCTTCTATCTATACTTCGTGTTCCGGACACTGAGATTTCTACAGTTTCAGAACTCTTTATTTGTTAGGTTTTTTAAGTACTTAAGTGTGTAATAGCTTTACTCTGTAGCAATTAAGTATTGCGATTATGGCAACACCTATGTAAGCTTTTTTAGTGTGTAGTAACATTGGAAAATAAAGCCCTTTTTAACCGAACATACATGGTGACAGCGTGGTAAAATTTTAAAAAAACGAAATAAACAGTGATCTTCATAATGGAAGAGTTAAAAAGGCAACTAGACGCGCAGATGGCAATAATTGAGCAACTGCAGGGACAAATCCTCACCCAAAGCCAGTGCTCGCAATCCAACACCATCGAAACCGCCAACTTTTTGCCCGGGATCTCGACGCCACCGCCGCAGCAATTTAGTTTTAAAGCAATAGACTGGCCCAACTGGATTACAAGATTTGAGCAGTACCGGGAAACCACAAGACTCAAACTTTTGCCGAGCGAAACCCAGGTAAACTCTCTGCTATATCTTATGGGAAGTCAGGCTAACAACATACTAACATCAATGAAGCTTAATGCGGAAGAACTGAAATCCTACGATACTGTTAAAAACAAGTTTGATGCTTACTACACCGCTCGAAAAACAAAAATGTATTCGAGGGCGCGATTTAACCAACGGGTGCAGAAAGTAGATGAAAGCGTTGATGACTTCATAACCGATCTACACAATCTGGCAAAAAAATGCGAATTTGGTTCTCTAGAAGATGAGCTTATTAGAGACAGAATAATAGCTGGTATGACAAACATGGAGCTATCCAAAGCAATCCAAAACCTAGAAGATGAACCCAAATTAGAAACCGTCATTAATCGCGTGAGACATGCTGAGATCGTAGACGCGAACATGTCAGCATTACACCCATCACCTCAAGCACCAGAAGTACACTTAGTACACAAAAAATTAACAAAACAGCCAATAAAACAAAACCTAACAACCGGAAGTTGCAGGAAGTGTGGCCGCACCCCAAAACATAAATTCAGTGAGTGCGAGGCAACCAAGTCCATGTGTAAACTTTGCGGCCTAAAGGGTCATTGGCAAGCGGTCTGCAGAAAAAAGGAAGATAAGAAAGAGAAGAGTGTAAACCAGATTGAAGAAGAATTTTTCTTTGGCAGTATCCATCCAGAAGAAAATACTATAGATTCAATAAACACTCCCAAGATTTCTCGCTCAAAATCCAAATATGCAACTCTAGTACTAAATGGTCAGAGAATTAAATTCAAAATAGACACAGGGGCATCCCAAACTGTCATAAGCCCAGAGCTACAGTCTAGATTAAAACTGCCTAAGTCTACAGACCTAAAAGAAAAACTGTTAGGACCATGTGGAATAACATTACCAGGACGAGGCATATGTAAGAATGTCAAGCTGACCTGGCAAGGTGTCACTAAAGTCACAGATATCTACATACTGGAAGGCCAACATATGCCACTACTCGGACTCGCAGAATGCGAAGCTTTCAAGATAGTTCAATGGCATGATGAAGCAAGTATACTGCAGGTACATACCAGTAACAATACCCAACCTGAAGAGGAATACAAAGAAATGTTTAAAGGTTTAGGAAGCATGGAAGGAAGGTATCAAATTAAACTAAAAAAAGATGCCACACCCTACGCAGTAACAACTCCTAGACATATCTCCATTCCGATTCGACCCAAAGTTGAGAAAACCCTGCATGCTTTACAAGACATGGGAGTGATTGAACCAGTATCACATGCTACAGAATGGTGCGCTCCAATGGTTCCAGTACCAGATAAAAATGACACAGATAAGGTTAGAATTACAGTAGATTACACTGAACTTAATAAAGCAGTAATGAGAGAATATCACCCATTACCCACAGTAGAAGAGTGTTTAGCCCAACTTGCAGGATCCAAAGTATTTTCCAAAATTGATGCCGTCAAGAGCTACTTCCAAGTCCAATTATCAGAAGACTGTAAAGACCTCACAACATTCATCACACCAATTGGAAGATACAGATTCAACCGAATGCCTATGGGAATGAACTCTTCAAGTGAAGTATTTCAAAGAAAAATGGCAATCTTGCTATCAGGAATCAAAGGTTGTGTGAATCATGTTGACGACACCTTGGTCCACGGAAAAACCATAGAGGAACATGATGCAAATTTAAGAAAGGTTCTTAAAGCCCTACATGAGGGAGGAGTAACCCTAAACCGCAACAAATGTATCTTCAGAACAAATGAATGCACATTTCTCGGATACAAAGTAAATGGCAATGGTGTACACCCTCTCCAAGACAAAATAAAGGCTATAATTGACTTACCCATACCTAAGGACATAACAGCACTGAGAAGTTTCATGGGAGCTGTAAACCAACACCTTAGATTCTTGCAAAATACATCAGATGTAACAAAACCTCTTCGTGACCTATTAAAAAAAGATTCCTCAAGAGAGTGGAATGATAAACATACCACAGCATTCCAAGAAATCAAAAAGTTGTTAACCTCAGCTCCACAGTTAGCACACTATGATCCCAAACTGGAAACCAGAGTCTCTGCAGATGCATCTCAATATGGAATAGGGGCTGCGTTAGAACAAAAACATGGAGATGAATGGAAACCTGTTCATTTTTGGTCATCAGCATTCACAGCCACTCAACAGAGGTATGCAATGATTGAAAAGGAAGCATGTGCAACTACAATGGCTTGTGAACGATTCAAACTTTACCTCCAAGGTCTCCCAAAATTCACGATACGTACAGACCATAAACCTCTCATATCCATACTGGGAACAAAACCAATCGCAGACCTGCCTACAAGACTCCAACGGTTCAGAATGAGAATGACTCCGTTTAATTATAATATAGAGCATGTTCCAGGAAAGTATATGTACACAGCAGATATGTTATCGAGAGCACCACTTCCACCCCAAGAAGAAGATAGAGATATTCTTGATAAAGATGACAAGCTTGATGAGACAACATTTCTAACCATAACCAAAGAAATGCCTTTCTCTGATGAGCGTCTGAACAAAATAAAGGAAGCCCAACAGGATGACAACTTAAGCAAAAAACTGTACAACTACATAATGAATGGATGGCCCAGTTACAAAAACTGTGAAGAAGACTTGAAACCCTTCCTAAAACAAAGAGACAACCTGATTTTACTCAACAATATAATAGCATGCGGACTAAAATTATATATCCCCACAGCTATGAGAGAAGATATACTTGCTAGACTACACACCGGACATCCATCAAGCTTTAAAGGACAATTGCGAGCCAAACAAGCAGTTTGGTGGCCCACCATGGAAGAAGACATAGTCCAATGGACAAAACGATGTGAAGTGTGTACCAAACTAGCTATGCAAAGACCTGAACCTCTGATCAGTGGAGAGGTCCCAGAAAATCCATTTGAAGTTATAGCTGCTGATTTATGCACATATAGAGGCAAAGAATACCTCGTAATTAGAGATGTACTGTCCAATTATCCTGAGGTAATCTCACTGACATCCACTACATCTTCAGCTATCATTAACCACTTAAAAACTATAATGGCGAGACATGGTATTCCAAAAATACTGAGAACTGACAATGGTCCACAATTCTCTTCAAAACACTTCGAAGAATTCTCAAGGAAATGGGATTTTACACACATTACTTCGAGTCCCCATTTTCCGCAAAGCAATGGAGCCGCTGAAATAGGAGTAAAAATAATCAAGAACATTTTTGAAAGAAATCCTGATGAACCACTTCTTGGACTATTGCACTACAGAACAACTCCAAATCAATTAGGACTGGCACCAGCACAGATAGCTATGTCAAGACTCCTAAACACAACTATTCCAACAACATCCACATCACTGAAACCCAAAGTACAAGATTTGGAATTGTATAGAGAAAAGTTAATGAAAAGAAGAGAAAAAGCTAAAGAAGTTCATGACAAAAGACATAAAGCTATAGAGCTACCAGAATTAGAGATTGGAAAAAGAGTATTCCTACCGGATGAACAATTGTATGGAACAGTGACTGGTAAAAGAGAAGAGCCCCGGAGCTACTCAGTAGTTACAGAAAAAGGAAGAGAAATAAGAAAGAACAGAAGAGCAGTCATTGATATACCTAACCCAACTGCTAGCTTCAAGACACAGAACTCACCTGTTCCTATTTCCACACTATCTCTCCCTGCCCCAAATCCTCTACCCTCACCAAACCCAGAACCGCTCATACAAATTGTTTCAGAAAATAACCTGCCAAAACAACCTCTACCAGAACCGGAACCAACACAAACACAGGAGATTGGTCAATACCTACAACCAGAGAAAAACCAAGATCCGCCAGCTCAAATTTTATTACCGGAGATGAGTCCCAGTTTACTAGCAGATGATACCATGGTGAGCACTCCTACACTTAACTCAAGCACCACTATTGAGGAGAGGTCAACCCTGTCCACCCCATATGCTACTCCTGACTCATCCACCACTACAAGCCTCGAGTCCTCACCAGAGAAGAATAGAGTAGTCACCACCAGATCTGGAAGACTAGTGAAAACAAAATGTAAGTGTTTGTGCAAAGATTGTACTTGACTGACCCCTATTAAACTACTTTCAAAAACATTCCAGTGATAGTGTTATGTACCTATTTTATTAAGTCTTTAATTTCATTATGAACAATAGATAGTAATTTATTTAGCTACCTACAAGATAAGTAAGATAAGAAATGTGTTCTTATGTCAACTTATTAGGATACTTAGGTTAAGAAATAAATAGGTAACACTTCTATGTTGAAAACTATTATAATATTATATTATTCGTACACATGTATCTTAACATTGTTGTAAGCATATAAACGCACAATAACCATAAGATTAGTGTAACTGTGTAAAAACCTTCCTAGCCTTGTTAAATTGTGTAGAATTTGTTTCGCTCGCATTGCATTGTTTATTTTGTAAATTATGTCAAACAGCTTTGATTGTCAAATCGCTTAATGTCTATCATATGTCACATTAAGAGTCAATCTCATGTAGGCTACGTAAACGTCAACTAGTGATGTAACTTTAGTGAAGTGAAATTGTATTCCTTTCCTTTAGAAAGGGAAGATGTGTAATAGCTTTACTCTGTAGCAATTAAGTATTGCGATTATGGCAACACCTATGTAAGCTTTTTTAGTGTGTAGTAACATTGGAAAATAAAGCCCTTTTTAACCGAACATACATTAAGTAAAAAATAAAAAACAGTTGAAACAGCGTTGATTTTGTGGACGTTAACCATACGTTGACCCATAATTCAATAATAAGTACCCACAGATATACGAGTAGGTAGGTACTTATATACTTATTACCACCTTATTACCTACTAAACTTATTTTGTAATCAATTATCTTAAAGGTTAATTTACCGTTATCATAAAGATACCTAATCATAGTTTTACTACAAACTATTATGTACCTACCTATATACTTCGTTCAAGGTTGGGGTGTATGTTGAAATATATCGTGGTATTTTAATAATATCGATACCCAATAATTCGTGGATTAAGAATACAAATGTCCCCACCCAATTCCCTTTCCAGGGTTATATGCAGTTAAAATGAACTGGCAGAAAAGAAAAATTTCATGCTAAACTAAGTGTACAGTCGGACTGGGTAACTTTGTCTTTCATTATAACATTGGCTCTCAACTTCATAATTGAATTATATATTTTTTTAAGTTTCTAAACGTATTCAATCTAAGTAAATCGGGTATCTTTTGATTTTCAATAAGTTTCTGAACGCAATCTCAGTTGTCATTCTCAGCTTAAGCTGTCAGTTTATATTTATATTGGCGCCTGGATTATATATTTGAACAAGTGTATGTGAAAGTGTTGTTTTAAAGTCGTCCGTGTTATATGAGAAGCCGCATTTTGGAAGGTAAGTTTAAATTTAATTGATATTTGGTGAATACTCGACTGTGTGAAACAAAGAACAGAACTTTCTACGCAATATTTAACTCAAAAAATCGTTATATTAATATCATGTAAGTTTTCGCGGGCAATCAGGGTAACTTTGACTACGAGCTAAAGTTACCCTATGGTTGAATTTAGTGTTGCTAACAAATATTTCATTCCCGTTTTAATTGTAAAATTTATTTTTAGGTGGATAACATGGCTAGAAAGAAGGTTTGTCCTCCTCCAGGTACCCGTAAGTATGGCACGAAGTCTCGGTACACAGGACCTTCGAATTTCCTGATCTATCCTCCGATAGATTTTTGATGAATTCCATACCAATATCACCATCGTTATGGAATGCTGGCGTCGTTCAATATCAACAGATAAATCCTCCATCACCAATTGAAGTCATTGAAATATATAGTGGCAATATAGAAGATATTGAAGGAAATTATCAAAACCATGACGGAATCTTAGAAAGGGTGGACTTAAATGAGAAAAAAGATGCAAAAATAGGATCTGTGTCTACTGATAAGGACGCTAGTAAAGTTAGTTTTGGAAAAGAAAACAGAAAACAGGATTATTGTGTCGTAAAATACGAAGACATTTTATTTCCGGGGCGTATCATTTGCAAGGAAGGAGATACTGCAAAAATATCCGTCATGCAAAAGTCACAAGATGGCTGGAAGTGGCCACTAAAGCGGGACCTCATCACTTGCCAACAGAAGAACATAGTCAGCTTCCTGGATGACCAAAAAATTATCAAACTAAAGGACTATTACTTGGTAGATGATCCGCTACTCTTCATGGAATGGGGCGACTAAACTCATTTATTTTTAAGCATTATGTTTTTAAAGATCTCATAATTATTTTTTGTTATTAATAGTTTATTACATGTTTAATGTTTCTAATTAATAAAATATCTAATGTAAGTGAACAACACCAAAAAATATAGTAAAGTCTAAACCTATGGCAATTTTTTTTTACTTACCTGGCAACTCAAGAATAGAGATGATTGAGCGATTTGATTAACGTGACTGATGTCATTTAGTAATCTGACAGGTGTTTTATTGTAAAAATATGAAGCTTATGTTAGATTTAGACTCTATTCGTTGAAAAACTTTACAATTTCTTCTATAAATTTAGCTATAGTCAAACCTACCCCACTATCCAAATAACTTTAGCCCCCGACATTTTGACCAATATTTCTTTATTTTTATTCCCTTTTATTAAAAATGAGTGTATTTATTTAAAAAGCAGCCTTGGGTGCCACCAAAAGCAAATAAAACATCAAAATCAATAGCGTAATTCGGATTTTATAAGCAAAAAACTATGAATTTAGGGGCAAAGTTACCCAGTCTGACTGTAGTGGACCAAAGAACCCTCTAAAGTGGAAAAGGCCTAAGCCCAAGAATGGGACTTTGATAGGCTGGAAAGAAGATTGTATTAGGTGGGTACCTACCTGTCCTTTGGGTTCAAGCGTCATTCTCATTAGAATAAAATAAATAATAAATAAATAAATATTCATGGACATTTCACACAACGTCCTCTGATCCCAAGCTAAGCTTTATATGCTTGTATTATGGGAACCAGAATACGGATAGAATACATATACTACCTACTTTTCTTTTGTAAATACATAAAAACACCCAGACGCAGTACAAACATTTGTATGACAACTAGAAAAGTCACACAAATGATTATCCCGAGCGGGAATCATACCCGCGACCTCAGTCCGTTACATAAACCACTCAAACACGAGGCATTATTGAAGTCAAATTAACTTAAAAAATTGATAATTAATTAAGTGTATTATGTATTTCATGTTTTAGTAGTTTATGTAGTTTAAACTAGTATATACGACGAGCCTAGTTCAAAAATAAAATAATAGGCACATTTCAACATAGGCAACTTTCGTGCGAGAGTGTACCCATGCGCAAACACACCCCTACCACTTTCTTCCAGCGTTCTTTTTACGTGACGCGTACTATACTAATAACGTTGTTATAGTAGTTACCTACTGGTATTTTAGATTAAGCACGTTTTTACTATTAAGCAAAAAGATTTAACATCTATACCTACTAATATTAAAAAGCTGATGAGTTTGTTTGTTTGTTTGAACGCGCTAATCTCAGGAACTACTGGTTCGAATTGAAAAATTCTTTTTGTATTGGATAGTCCATTTATCGAGGAAGGCTATAAAACATCACGCTGTGACCAATAGGAGCAAACTATTAGTGATAAATGTAGCAAAATCAGGGAAAATTTTCTAAATTCCACGCGTACGAAGTCGCGGGCAACAGCTTGTTTGTTATAAACGAAGTAAAGTCATGCATAAGTTACGTTGGGAGAGAATGTCACTATCTATTACCTAATTTAAAAGCCTTTCTCCGTCCATTACTGGACATAGATCTCCGCTATAGAAAGCCACAACGCACGAACCTGCTCCACTTGCATTCAGCGGCCCCGGTCCTGCGATCGTAGCGATATCGTCACTCTATCTTGATAAGGGCCGCCTTACGTTGTGACTTCTGGTAGTCGCCACTCGAGGACCTTCCTACTCATCATCTTCCTTCCTTCCTAAGCTCATCAGGTTGTTCGTCTCGTAGTGCATAATTTAGAAGTACCTATAGCGTATACAATAAAGACTGTTCTAATCAGTCATATATAATTACAGAATAGATGGATACTTACAACTAAACTTACATATTTACTTCAACAGAGCTCGTGGTTTACTTACTGGTTCATGTAACGGACTACCGTTCGCGAGGTAACGGGCTCAATCTTCGGGACAATCATATTTGTCATATAAATGTTTGTACTGCGTCTGGATGTTTTATATGTATTTAAAGTAGGTATGTGGATATTTACAAAAAAAAATCGTGTTTATCCGTATTCTGGTATCTATTTTATATATATAGGTACTTTATAATTATACCTGGACTGCAATGTACTTCGTGTAAGATGGTGTAAGGCAGTTACATATTACATCTACTTTACTCAAATATCACTAAATTGCTCCATGTCTAGCAAGACAGTCCCATAGAAAATTGAAATGGGATCAGCCTAAAATTCGCTCGTCTTTTGGTGGCAGATCTTTCGCATTTATCGGACCATATCTTTACTCCATTATTTAAAAAATAACCGCAATATACTGACACTAAACAATTATCGTTGTAAATCTTACATCATTGGTTGGTTACAACATAAATCCTACCAGTATATAAATGTTCATGATTAGGGAAGAAACTGGGTCCCACGACACAGGGAATCCTAGTGTGGGACTCAGAGGTACCCAATAAATTGTACTAATTTACATTGTTTGTGAGTTGTAACTATAATGTATCATTTGATTATGGAAGAATAAGTAAATTATTATGATTATTTTATTACTTATTTACAAGAATAGAAAATATAATTTAATTTGAGACCAGTAACTTATGTTCATAAATATTTATTTATTTTATTTTATTACTAGGACCACAGATAATATAATAAAGACTAATTATGTGTCAGTTTTAGAAATAATCTAATCCCAATTTTTCCAAACACAATTGTAAATTTGCCAGCACATTATTTAATGCAAATGACTCGACAACGGCAAAACATTTTTTTACACATGCAACAAGTTGGTTTGAAGATGACCCTCAAATTCCCCACGAGTTAAAATTACTGCGAAAAGGCCAAGCAAGAGTCTTTCGTTCGACAGTAAATCATTCGGTGGTGTTGTGGATGTATGTATGGTCATAGTCGTTGCATTAAATAGTGATTAAAAATGTTAAAATTTTATGACAATGCTATATTTAGACAATACTTTGTGGTGATAACAGGTGTGTTTTTTTTTTATATTTACTTAAATATGGAATTACATTTTGTTAAATTATCGGTAAGTTTGTTTTTGTAATCGAGTTGATTATTGTTTGTGGAGAACCTCTCTGGTTCTCCACAAAAAAAACGTACGTTACGATTTTATAGTTGGGTTCGGTATCCACTAAAGAAGAGTATGTAATTAATTATTTACCTTTAAAGAATTGAAAAAATACTGTTTTTTTTTCTCCCCACCGTCCATACAAGAAGGTTGGCTTCTTTTTGAACACAGAATATTGAATCTACCGGTCAAATCAGTAAGAAGATTTAATTTTGTTTTGTTTCAACAAAAATATATTTTTTAATATTTTTTATATTACTGACTAATTTAATTAATAGTAATGTTTTGACTAAATACGTGAATGTTACTAAATATCTTTATCATAATAACTGTGCTAAATAGATAATAAACGATCGCGGGATTATTTTTAACTAATTTTGTAAGAATAGAACCTTATATAATTTTAAACAATGAGAATTATGAAACATAGAATCAAATATTGTCTTGCTTTTTATATCCCTATGTTTATAAGTATAAATAAAGAATATTTTAAAAAATAAAACCAACTATAATCATTGTTACAGATGATGTATTTCTATTGCCGCTATAACAACAAATACTAAAAATAAATAAAATAAATATTTAAGGGGGGCTCCCATACAACAAACATAATTTTTTTACCGTTTCTTGCTCGATACTAATAACGTTGCCTTATGTTGCATAGATAATGGTACGGAACCCTTCGTGCGCGAGTCCGACTCGCACTTGACCAATTTTTATTTTTACCATGTGCGCCTACACCGTGACTCTAAAGTTAATTACAATATTTATACTATAACGCGAAGGATAAATAAATAAATATGTCCACTTACGTACGTAAAATTTAAATTAAAAACATTAAATAAATAGCAATTTATCAGTTTTACAATTAAAATAATTGCTAAAAAATTTTTATTTGCGATGGAATACTTTTAAATGTATTGGTGCATGTAATGTTGCCGATATAAATAAATTTCAAAAATGCTTGAATACCTAATTCAGATTATTTGTTGTATAATTTCTATGCATTCTTATGGCAAATCGATTCAGATCATAAGTTCAATGCAAGACAGATGATTTGTTCCTAAAGAGATAAGTAACACAATATAAAGGCGTTTAGACGAAAATTCTTAGTCAATATATGTATCTGTTATTACTTGCTAGTTAGTTGTACACATTTATATTAATTAAAATCGTTAGTCTACAATGCACAGTTTTTTTAATAATAAAGTTCTGTTAACATTGCCAAATTGTGCTGTTAGCACTATCAATTTTCCTTTTTAATTAACACGCTTATATAAGTTCGGTAGGTATCTATGTAATAATCTATGTAACGGAATCATTGAAAGTGATTTTAACCCACTTGCAGTAGACGGATTGATCTGAAATTTTGCACATATATCAAGGACCGATGACAATGCAATAATATAAAAAAAAATTCTAGATTTTTAAGCGTGTTTTTTAGTTTTTGAACTAAGTAGATTATTTTAGTTAAGTTTAGTTGTGCGCGTAGAATCGGTACTAATATTTATCTATCCTATTAGCAATGCAAATCTTATAACATTTTATAGCATCCTACTATAATATGCGCTTGGAAACTACTTGTGATTTCTAAGAAACCAATCTTTCCTAGCGTATATATTTCTATACGCTAGGAAAGATTGATTAAGAGGAATACCTATTTAAGATTTCAGTATTCCTTTCTACAACATGTTGTATAACGCGTTGCCGTTCTCGAGGTCGCGGGTTCGATTCCTATACAAGACCATTATTTGACTAGAGGACGTAGTGCGAAATGTATATTTAGAGATTAGATTTATTTTATATTATTATTAGATTAGAATATTTTGAGGTATTTAATAAGGAACACGTTTTTAAAAGCGTGATTACTTACACGTGACATTTGCACAAAAAATTATGACAAAAACAAATTATTAATGGTAATGTCAGTCCGAAAACCGTAAAATGAGACCTTGTTCCTGAGACTTCACTCTCTGTCCGTCCATCCGTCCGTCCGTGTCCGTCATCACCAGGCTGTATCTCTCGAACGGTGATAGCTAAAATATATCAGATGACGCTTTAACCGACTTTTAACCGACTTCAAAACAAGGAGGAGGTTCTCAATTCGTCTGTGTTTCTTTTTAACTTCATAACCTTTACCTGGGCAAAGCGATTTTAATGATTCTTTTTTTATTTGATAGCTGGTGATTCCCGTGTGGTCCCAATACCAATACCAGGTCAGGATCAGATGCATATCTCTTAATAAATCGAGGAAAACTCTCAAATTTCAAAGGCTCATGAGTCGGTTCACCTTTTACTTAATAAATCAAATTATAGTGGAAAAAATTGTCGCCACGAGCGGGACTTAAACCCACGACCTCGGAATACCGTTCCGTTGCTCTCCCAATTGAGCTACCATGGGACCAGCACATGTTCAACTTTAAAAAAAAAGACGTGTGTCACTCGGGGACTGCCGCGGTAAAGCTATTGCATAGTATTTTTTAACAACTTATGCAATTAAAATTATTTATTTATTTTATTTATGCAAGAATCTAAATACCATAAACTAAAATAAGATTAATAATCTTTATTTACTGATGCTTACATGTGTCCATTGTTTAAGGTAATTATGATAAAATAGCGATTGTCAATCAAATGTCAATAAAATAAAAACTAACGCCGCGCATTAGCGCCGTGTGTAGTATTTTTTACTTACGCTATCTTTGTTACGGAATTTAAATTTCGAATTTTGTGCATTTAGTCTCCACACTCAAGGCCAACGATAGAAGCTATGCAATAGCTTAAAAAATAAATATAAATATAAATAAATATTCATGGACATTTCACACAACGTCCTCTGGTCCCAAGCTAATACCCTAAGTTAATACCCCTTTAATAAGTTAATACCCCTTTATTAACTTCCTGTTCAACTGAATTATATTTTCGACAGTTTGCATTTCCTGAACATTAAATTTTTATCATCAAAGTTTTATTTACTAAAGGTTTACCTTTATTTGAAGTAAGTATAGATTAATGTTGTAACAAAAACCTGTTGATAACGGTTACACTTCCGCTTGCACATTACTTACTTACCTACTGTGAATATTTTAATATAATTGAATAACTAGTATCGTTACATAGGTAATTTTATTTATATAGACTTAGGTAGGCAGTGGCTTAGCTATGCTCCTTATATTGCGGAGTCCATGAGCAAGGGATGCCACTTAACATCAGGTGGGCCGTTAGCTCATCTATCGACCTAAGCCACAAAAAAATACTTAGACTGGTCTAATGTAAATCTCATAAATGGGTAAGAAATTCTTAAATAACATTTTTTGGACCTCTAAACACACTAAACAACAAGTTTTCATGGTAATTATGTAAATAGTTTGAAACCAACTAATATTATAAACATAATGTAAGAATGTATTTATAAATGACATTGCACCCGGAAAAGATTAATGGTCTTATTCATAATGACTTATCTGAGGTTTAAAAGTTCGCTAAAACAGTTTCGCGAATATTGTCAAAACTTGTTATTCATAATAGTCTTTTTACGCTAAAATCTCGCTGATAAAATTTCCGTTAAAACCTTCGATAAGTCATTATGAATAAGACCGTAAATATCTCAGAGCCAAAAAGGTCCTGGAGTAGTCAACAGGTTTGGACTGAGATCTGTAGAAAGTGGCGATCACAATAGATCAATCTGGCCGCTCTCTTTATAAATCCATCCGTGAACCATTTAAGCTCACATAGGGACATACAGAAGTATAATTTAAAGGAAAATGTGAAAATGTTTACCGATGTCAATCGACTAGCCAGTCCTATCAGAAGGTACTCATAGACCCTATTACGTAGTAGCAGTCTCAATGCAATCTTTATAGCTGACTTTCTAAAACGACACGGCTGAAGGTCGCAGTTCCATTGACCCGTGTGTATTGACATAAGATACTTGCATAAAATCACTAAACATCAATGTGAGAGTTTATAACCAACTGGAGCAGTATCTATGTTTACTTTGACTTGGCGACTTGCCGAGGTAACGTACTTAAATAATTCAAATTAATTTCATTGGTCGCTACTAAGGCCAAAATCGCCTCACGCACACTTTGTCCGTATAAAATTAGCTTGAGGATTGTTTTCGTACCTTTCCATCGGAGGTCAACGTCGAGTCCTGTTGAATTAATGCTTGCAATTCTGTTTGGACAACTGAACTGAATATTGATAGTGTCAATAACACAATTCTATAATGATTGAAAATGGATTGAAACTAATATATAGCGTAATCCATATTGATTTCGAGAATTCACACAGTCTGACGCGATGTCGGGGGACTTTTTATTGTAATAACGCGCACAGGATGCGCTTAAAGATCTACAAACTCTTATTGGATATATATGTTTAAAAAGGCAATCACGTATAAAGGTATCGTGTAAAAACCAAACCGCATATTTATCTGTCTGTTAAAAAAGGTGATACGTGATGGTGGTAAAATACAATTTGGATATTTGCGGTTGCATTAAAGATATAATTGATAAAATCAGTAAAGTAGATATCAGTTACTATTGATATTGACCAACTAGAACAAGTTACTAATGAAATTGATCAACTTAATATTTATATATTGATTAGGTATAAGATTTAGGGTTGATCAAATGATAACCTTTGCTTATAACCTCCTCCGCTCTACCGGGCCATGGTGGTACCTTGAGCCTCACTATGACTCGGCAAGATTGCTAAGAGCCATCGTCGAGCTTGAACAAGTGTCGAGCAAACACTTATTTGTAGGTACCGATTCTACGTGCACAATGTAACTTAACCAAATAATGATATACACATACACACATTTTCCAATAAAAAAGTATCGTTAAAATTGCCGAATTGTGTTATTATCACTATCAATTTAAATTTTTTAGTTAAGTTTAGTTGTGCAAAATGGAATCGGTGCCTTTGTCATGCATGGATTATGTTTGACGAATTTAATACTTCGCAATTCGCATGTCATTTCAATTCCAAATATCTGTAAATATCTTTATTGTGTCTTTGTGTGGTAAAGTAGCACTTTTAAAGGTATTAGTTAGTAAGTATACGCGATATCAATAAGTCTATTTCAATATCCGTGTTTCTGTCTGGTCGTCCCCTGAATATTGACTCTGCTTAAATAAGGAAAAACCGATTAGATCTACCGTATGTATAATTGTATACGTTCCACACATAGGAACATAGTACAATCATTTCAGTAGTTTACAATAATTATTGTAATTGTAAAATCAATTACGTATAACCACGTATAACTACATAGGTACGTATATGTAAGCAACCTTTAAGTATAGTATTATTATCGAGAGTTTAAAATAATTTAATAAGTATAAAAACTAAAATAAGCACGCTTGAAAATCCTGGGTAATTTGTTATAACTATTCCAGTGTCATCGGCCCTTAATATATACATATTAAATTTGAGGTCAATCCGACCACAGCAAGTGGGTGAAAATCACTTCAAAAATCTATTAGATGCATAGATTGATAGATACAAACGAACGTTAATAAAAGCGTAAATATATTGGAGATCTGTCATTCTGTTTATCAAGAGAAACACCTATTTACTCTAGTCTTCTATATATCTATATTGTCGATTTATTCATTATTCAACAATACCTAATAGTCAGCCTCACTATTGAACTCAATTTTTTGCTTCCTTATTAGCCAAGAGTGGCTTAAGACGAGCTCGTTCAAGCACTTAGCTTCAACTAAAATAGTATTCTCTAGAAATTGTCTAAAAATACAAACATTGTACTTTTTACTATTTATAAAAATAAATAAATCAAATTATAGTGGAAAAAATGATAACCATGAGCGGGACTTGAACCCACGACCTTGGAATACCGATTCGTTGCTCTCCCATCTGAGCTATCATGGTTCCCGTACAAGTTTACCAAATATTTTAGTAAGAGATATTTTATTTAATTTTGTAAAAGCAAGTCAATTGCAAAAATTAATAAATTAATGTAGAAATACATGCACAGTCATTATTTTGGTCCAATTGTGTTCTGTAAAGGACACTAAGTGATCGATTGATCGAGTTGGTGCAAACCGCTCAATAGATGGCGTTGTACAAAAAAATATCGTACGATGTTTAACTCACATTGAGAAGATTGTAGTGGAAGATTTGGTAAACATATGCGGGAACCATGATAGCTCAGATGGGAGAGCAACGGAACGGTATTCCGAGGTCGTGGGTTCAAGTCCCGCTCATGGTTATCATTTTTTCCACTATAATTTGGTTTATTTAGTAAAAGCATAGCAAGTCAATTGCAAAAATTAATAAATTAATATGTAAAAATAATTCTGTCTATCTGTATGGGGCATTTATATGCCAAAATAATTTAAATGTTTGGAATACAGATCGCCTGAAAAAGAATATGGGCTACTTTTTAATACGATTATACGTGTATCCATACATTCAGGCAAGGCGTGATGGCATACGATTGGTTTCGAGGCTTTCTTATCTTTCAATAAATGTTTTCTGCTTAGATTATCCCTTAGTTGGGTCTTACAGCACCGTGTAGGAGGAAATGCGAGTATTCGTGGTTAGCACTATCCATGGTTATTTTACCACTAAATAACTATCAATTATCCAGTTCGCGTGATGATTAAGATTAATAATACAAGTGTCATCGCCATTTCTTCACAATAGCGCTGTGGAAGCCGAAAATTATTCAAATTAAAACTCTACGCCATCACTCCTGGTCCTTGCCTCCTCTTACTGGCATACTAGACCACTCATCCCAAAGATGAGAACGCCCGTGCCCAACAGTGGAAAGATAATGTGTTGAGAAAAATAAGAAGTTCATATTCATGAGCCTTTCGGCGTCCACTGTTGAACATTGGCATATCCCACACTACATTCACTTAATATTATTGTTTCAGTAAATCTCTGCGTGTTAGCGACTGGTGTTGGTTTGATGTGGTCTTCCCCAGTGCTGGTAAAACTGAGTAATAGCACGCAAACTATACTACCTGAGCCTTTGACTGAAGAAGGAGGATCCTGGATCGTTTCAATAGGATGCTTGACTGGAATTATAAGTAAATATGATACAACTATCGATCAAATAGATGATGTTCTTATAGGACGGTCTAGAGAAGTCCAAAGTATAGGTGGATGGAATGTGTGAAATAGGATATGAAATGAAAGGATATGAACACAGATTTGATGTCTGCTTGAAAAGTATAGAACAAAAAGTAAATTTTCCTTTTTCATAATTTCAGCAAACCTTGCCATACCATTTGTTGGAGAGATAGTGGGTAGAAAGTACGGGTTTATCTTAGCCTGTGTATTGAGAGCTATATCTAGCGTACTATTTATAGTGGCTAATGAAGTCTGGATTATATTACTGGGCAGGGCTATATCAGGAATGTCCGATAGTGCCATATTTACATTAGTGCCTATGTATTCTTCGGAAATGGCTAGTGTAAGTATATTTTCCAATTTTTATATCTTTCAGCACGTTAAAGAAAAGGGATGATAGGAAATGTTCTACACGACGCCCTCACCATGCCAAAAACGGGTACCATGAAGTTAGTTAGGCACGTGCATAGCGTCTCTCTCAAGTTATTGAACTTTGTGGATGAGATCCTGGTTTGCCCCGAAAGATGGCAGGGCTGGCAATAGTCGGCCGGCGTATTGAACGCTCCCTCTTTCCAGCTTATTAGCAGAGCTACTGTTGGGCATGGGGCTCCTCCACTTTGATAGAGATTAAGGCACTAGTGTGCCACGCTGACCAGACGTGTTGGCACAGAAATTGCTGTCGAGTTTACTGTTTCTCACAGAGGATATTATATGTGTACAATATCCCTTAGCTGGATTTTATAGCATCCTGGGTAGAAAATGGGTTCGTGGCATTCGCAATCTTCACCTGTCATCATAGATACCTTAAATTATCTAGTCTAGCAGTCTGGTTTCAAACTTCTTTTCTTTTACAAAACGCTTTTATAAGAATGTCACTATTACGAAATTTTTACTATTTGACCATGGTAACACGTAGGTACTCACAAAGTACTTCCATTTTACGGATATACTCATACGCTATAAAGGTTTGTATAGTCCATTGTTATTGAGCTGCCTTTGTATTTTGAGGTCAGATATAATAGTAAAGTTAACATTAACATAAATAGTTTAAATTACTTACTTATATATATTATGCTTGTTTTCTCTCTCCGTGTGATTAAGAATAATAATGTCATCACCCCATCTTCCCAGGGGTGCTGTAAAAGTCATCTAAGGAATATTGCACACAGATAACATTCTCAGTGAGAGAACGAAAACTCGAAAATAAACACAGTAGACCATAATCCCTCCCAGAGTAGAGGAGGCCCGTGTCCAACAGTGGGACGTAAATGGACTGGAGAGAGGAAATGCCTAATTTACACATACTACAGGTATAGTATTACAGAAATGTATTTACAGAAGTTAATCAAACTCTCAAGACAAAATTAAGAGAAAATTTTTAACTAACGGTTAGAGGTTACGTTTAACCTGATCTGGTATTCAAACCGAAAGCCTTTTGTATTTTAATATTGAGATTTCTACAATTTATTTTTATTATATTATTTTCATTTTGAATTTTACTTAATGTTATTCCGTTACTTACGTATTGTCTCGATTCGAAAATAGACATTTTTCTTAAATTATTATTATTTGTCTAGCCGTTGCAGCTGTTTGATCTAGGTAGAATAAATAAATAAATAAATATAACAATACAATTCAGCAATATTAACTGACTTTCATTAAAAAATTGTGTATTATAGACTAAAGGTTTATAAATAATATAAACGTACAGAACAAAATAGCCAAATTTTAGTTTTTGAACTAACCAAATTTTAGTTAAGTTTAGTGCACGTGGAATTGGTACATAATACTATCAATCATTTTTCTCGTTTCTTTTTGTCATTTCAGAAAGACATTCGAGGCAGTCTAGGCTCTATATTACAAATACTATGTTCTATCGGTGTAGTGATAATGTTATCAATGGGACCATTTATATCCTACATGGCTTTGAACGTCGCATTCCTTTGCATCATCATAGTAACTACATTACCGCTGTTGTTCTTGCCCGATAGCCCTTATTTTCTATATTCAAAAGGTATGTATTGTCATTATATTTGTTTATTTAACACTCTTTTATTAGTTCAGTACGTATCTATCAACGTAATAATCTATGTAATGAAATCTTTGATAGTGATTTTTACCAACTTGCAGTACCTAGTCGAATGATCTGTTTGCACACATATATTATTATGGTCCGATGACAGTGAAACCATTTAAAAGATATGCAATTTTTTTTTATTTGGTCTGCCTGTTTCGGCTTCGACAAAATTCTAGTACTTACCTTCTGACTATAATTATAATTTTAGGTAGAAAAGAAGAAGCATTAAAAGTCCTAATAAAATACCGCAATTCAGAATCTTTAGCACACGAGGAACTCAAAGAATATGAAGCGGATAGTATGAAACATGAAAATATTAACAAAAAATATATTATAAAAGACAGATTGTTCCTAAAATGTTTATTTTTATCCATTATTTTGGGTTTGGGAACACAATTTATTGGATTCAATGCTATTGTGTTTTATCTTCAAACTGTTTTGGAGTCCACTCAGACGTCAGTAATGCCTGAGATTGCTTCAGTCGTTATTGGCCTTATTCAGTTGTTAGCAAGTATTGGGACAGCGTTTATGACTGATAGATTTGGACGGAAACCTATTTTGACTGTGACTTCGGTTGGAATGGCACTTGGAATGGTAAGTAAATGTTTTTTTTTGCTTTTATTATTACTT
Source organism: Orgyia antiqua (assembly GCA_916999025.1). NCBI lineage: Eukaryota > Metazoa > Arthropoda > Insecta > Lepidoptera > Erebidae > Orgyia > Orgyia antiqua. The sequence goes on from OU779863.1 coordinate 29,832,662, forward strand.
TAAAAAGCACTTTTGATAAAAGATTTTGTTCGTCACGTCAGTCTATTGCGATCCACGGCTTGTCATATTTGCGTTACAACATACGGTCCTTTGTCCTGTCATCGATCATCTAGCAGAAGGGCGTCTTCAAAGGCGTCTCTTGACTTGCTTTAAAAAAAGTATATTGTATTGACATCTAGTAGTAGTAGTAAAAAAGCTGTCACTACATAGAACTGCACAGGAACGACAGATGGCGTGGAATGACAAATGTGACGTCACAAAGGATCCTACATCGCACTTGCGAAAATTGCACACGCCTTAAGAAGACAAAATCTCCTAGACTGGTTGGAGAATTCTCCGTTCGTGGTTGGAGGAGCCTTATCACCCCCTGCTCCTCCACAATATAATGTATTTTATCGTTATTTGGTACCTATAGCACAAGCCTATAGAAATATAGCTTACTTTGGGACCAGATGACGTTGCGTGAAATGTCCATAATGTCTTGCTTTGCTTTAGACACATAATTGAAACATATTTATTATTGTTTTAGCTTGGACTTGGTATATTCTTCAAGTTAAAAGAAAGTGGCCCGGTAGTTGGTTTTATGAACTATATGCCACTGATATCTTTAATTATAGTTGTTTACTGTTACAGTGCAGGTAAGAAACTTAAACTTAAGTAATTTATTAATTTTGAAATTGAGTTGCTATGCTTTTACTTAACAAATTGTTATTTTAATGATCAAGATTGTTGCAAAACATTCTCGGTAGATGGCGTTGCACATCAAAAATGCGATGTAGGCTCAATCGAGGAAAGTTGTGGTGGTCAAATTGGTTACTGTTAGCACGACCGCAATAAGCTCAGTTGGCAGAGCTTCGTAACGGTATTCCGAGGTCGTGTGTTCAAGTCCCGATTGCGGGGATCACTATTTCCACTACAATTTAATTTATTAAACATAAACTTAGCCATTACTGAATTTGAAGAGCCTCATGTTGTAGTGGTTCATATAATGGACTGATGTTCACGAGCTCTCGGGTTTAATTCCCACTTGGGACAATCATTTGCTGCGTCCGGGTGTTTTCTATGTATTATAAATACGTATTTACAAAAGAAAAGTAGTTTTTGTAATTCATTCGTATTCTGGTACCCATAACACAAGCATATAAGCTTAGCTTAGGACCATAGGACGTTGTGTGAATTGTCCATGATTATTTATTTAGTATTTTTTTCATTTTCAGGTTTCGGTTCACTATTCTGGGTGTTATCAGCTGAATTATTCCCAGACAAAACAAGAAGTCTTGGAATGTCCGTATCACTAATAACAACAACTTTAGCTATATTCATAACAACTAAATATTTCGCTCTAATTACATCAGCTATTGGGCCAGCATATACTTATTGGGGTTTCAGTATAAATTGTGTGTTGATCTGTTTGTTTGTCATGTTCTTCATACCAGAAACAAAAGGGAAAACTTTTGCTCAAATACAAGATTTAGTAGCAAATAAGCGTGATAGTGATGAAATTGATACAAAATGTTGAATATATTCTCATATATCATATTTCTTAGAAATTATTATGTTGAATATATTGTTAAACACAGAGGCGTATTTTGAAAATTAGCGTCTCGGGCCATTTGATTTAACACCCCGAGTGAATTTTATCAGCCGCCCTATAAATTAACCGAGATAGAGCAAAATTTTAAACTTGCGGGCTTTCACCATCCTTCCCAGGCTGGCTGCCCCGGGCCATGGCCTCTGTGGCCCTAGGGTAAATAAGCCTCTGGTTATACGGTTTGTAAAAATCGATCTGATTATAAAATAAGAGTATTATTGCATTTGTATTAAAGTACTAGCGGTTGCCCGCGACTTCGTCCGCCTAAACACTTATATTTGTAAATATTACGTTCGAAATTCCTTAGTTAAGAACTACGGAATCTCCGACAGAAATGTGGTCTTTGATTATCGGTGGAAGATTATTTAAATGGACGATTTATCATTTATAAATCATTCATTCATTCATTCATTCTGTCACAGTTATATGAAGCTAAAGGTCGTAGAAGCTCGGTTTTTTCTTAGATTTTAATACTCGAAGTTCAGAGATCCGTAGAAAAATAGTAGCAGCGAATACAAAACGAAGAGATAGTCCATTTTTATGAATTTTTTGTACAGTTAAAAGTGGTTAAATAGTTATTTTTTACGAAGTTTAACAATTATTAATGTGATTTTTAATATGGCTCGATGATCTGTGCATGTCGTGGCTGCTTTTAACGGTTGCACAACTGCATTGTAACCTCCTGACATTATATGAAATTATTGTTTTGTTGATGTAACCAATGGCGGTCCTGAATTAAATAAATAAATAAAGAGATAGCATAAAACTGGCAATGAGGAGGACACATCGCTCGCAAATCGTTGAGGAAGAAAAGTTCTTGAAAGGCAACCACTTACCGAATTACGAACCACAGGATGGCTCTCGAAAATCGTGTGCTTTTTTAACACATTATTATTATTATTAGCTTAGTTCGTATCTATTAATGTATTAATCTATGTAACTGAAGCTTTGAAAGTGTGTGATGTGAAATGAGTGAAGTTTTTAAACAACGCAAATATTCCTTTTTTTTCTACGTCTTGTTAGCGATTATGTCTTGAGATATTTTCATCAATTTATTTTCTTTATTTTGACATTATTTAAGCTATTAAGATTGTTTTAAGCAATTTAAATAAAACTATACTCGTAAGTAAATTGTGGCATTCATTTCAAACCTAAGCCCACCGTTCAATCAGGCACAAACCTCCTTCACCTTTAGAGGGTTTCTCGTCAAACAAGCGTTTTCATGACTTTAATTTCAAGTTTTCAGTTTTGCACATCGCGCGATTTTGTACGCATGGAATTCAAAAAATTTTCTCCGTTTCGCAACATTTTTCATTTATGCTACATCATTCCTCGATAAATTGATTATCCAACACAAGAAGAATTTTTCAATTTGAACCAGTTGTTTCTGAGATAAACGCGTTTAAAAAACAAACAAACTCTTATGCTTTACAATATTAGTATATAGATAAACTGTTAAATAAACTACCTGCTAAGGTTTTTGCAAAGGACTGCAACATGGAGTATTTTAAAAAGAAGCAAAATGATTTATTTAGTCTCGGCTATGCGTGAGATTCACCCCTAGTATTGCAGACATCGATAGGCTACGGTAACCGCTTAATATTAAGCTTTTCTGTAGCTCTCTCTCTCTCTATCCAGACAATTAACGTCTCACTATTGGGCATGGGCCTTTACCACTTCGGATGTGTGTGTATAATATACCACACACACATCCGAAGTGGTAAAGGCCCATGCCAACGGGCTATGTCACGCTGACCAGGCGTGTTGGTATTAGGTTTAGTATCAAGTTTTCAGTCTCTCACAGTAGATGTTAACTGCTTGTAGTATCCCTTAGGTGGCTTTGCAGCATCCTGGGAAGGAAATGGGATAGTAACATTTGTATTCCTAATCATCACACGGATGACGAAAACAATTGCTATCTATGTTAACCCCTTAGCTGCAGTGGCTGATTTGCAGTCTCGGTCGCCCTAGGCCCCAAGCTATTAGCCGCCCCTTTCTCAGCATCCACCATATAGACTACATAATGAAATTACTTCGTTGGGGTCGCCCCTAAATCTGGTCACCCTAGGCCTAGGCTTACCGGGCCTTAAGGTAAATCCGCCACTGCTTAGCTGGCTCTGAGAACACAACAGTCCAAGAGAAAGTGAAGGTATGGTAACATATTCCTAATTCCCCACTTGAAAGACAACCAGTATTATTCTTTATCTTCTTTACTTATTATAAAACAAAGTCGTGATTTTTGTATGTATGTCCCTATGTGAGCTTAAATCTTTAAAACCACGCAACGGATTTTGATGCGGTTTTTTTATTAGATAGAGCGGTTCAAGAGTATGGCTTTTTTTACTTTGTTAGGGTATTGTTTTCAAATGCCACGTTTAAGAAGTTGCGGGCCACAGCTTTAAGGTATAAACAAAAACTACGTTACTTAACGATAGGAATAATAAATTACGTAGACCTGACAAAGTGCCGACCAGAGTTCTAAAGGAAATTACTTACTGTCAATAGCATTCGATACATAAATCAGTTGTCTTTGAAAGTTATATGGACATGTTTTCTTCTCAAATATTCAACACTTAACATAATAATCGCTGGGAATGTAAATCAAGCTGTTTCTCGCTTTCGCCTAGCTACTTTGTACTTTTTTATGTATTATAAGTATGTATTTACAAAAAAAAGTAGTTTATGTTTGAAGTAGAATTACCAGAATACGGATATACTACTATATCCGTATTCTGGTACCTAAAACACAAACTTATCTTGGGACCAGAGGACGTTGTGTGAAAGGTCCAAGAATGTTTATTTAAGTACTTACTAGCTGATATCGGCTACTCCGTACGTATGTAATTTTAGATCCCCATATATTTTGTCACCGTTTAAACCTTCCCTGGACTTTCACGAATAATTCAAGACCAAAATCACAAAAATCAGACCAACCGTTCTCGAGTTTTAACGAGACTAACGAACAGCAATTGATTTTTATGTATAAGAAAGATTTATTATAATCAATACATGTTTTGTGATGAGGGATGTGGAGCCAATACCTTCTGATACTTATTTTACAATTAGTAGGACACGAAGATCAATATATCTAATTAGCTATTTCTATACTTAGGTACTGATGATAAAACTTAGAAACATTCTTTCATAATTTGCTTTGTTCAAAAACTAGAAATCACGCTTGGTATTCCTGAATATTATTACACATTATTCCATTATCATATTAGACCTTAACATGTGTCCAAAATTTCAGATTAATCTTACAGCTACAAGTGGGTAAGTCACTTTCAAAGCTTCTTTTACATATATTACATAACTAGCTGCTGCCCGCGACTTCGTACACTTGGAATTTAGATAATTTTTGTAACATTTTTCACTGCTGCTTTGCCCCTATTAGTCGCAGCGTAATGTTATATAGCCTATAGCCTTCCTCGATACATGTACTATTCAAGACTGAAAGAATTTTTCAATTCGACCAGTTGTCCCCGAGATTAGCGCGTTCAAACAAACAAACACTTCAGCTTTATAATATTAAGTACCTATAGGTACATTGATAGAGACGCACTAAAAAATACAATACATAAACGTAAAAGTAACTATCATATTTTATACCTAAATACATCCAGTCTAACAACTGTCGTTGTATATCAAGCTCGTAACAATAAATCTAGCTTATGCATATCACTAAATCAAAATGAAAACAAATCAATGTTCAATAATTTGCCGTTGGTGAAATATGTATTTCTATCAAGACTAAACATGTTAGAATGGTGTGTTAGAAAAAAAAGTAATAAAAATTTTAAAAAAGGAATAAAAACAAGCAAAAACATATTTATAAAGCCTTAAATGTTTTTATTTTATAAATGCAACAAGTCCTAGAAGGCATATAAATGAATTGTTCCGCAAGAAGAAGGTTTATGTGAAGCAGAGGTTTCACAAGATTTACCTACATTGACAAATTCTCTTTATAAAAAATAAATGTTTATGATTTATTTTTCTCACTAATTATTTTCAGTCTTATTAATTACAATTGTGTGCTTAATTATGTCTTTTATCTGCTTAACATTTCCTCAATTTCTAAGAAAGTTTTACCTTTCGTTTCCGGAACGAAAATTATTGTAAAAATAAATGAAAAAGCGGTGACACCCGCAAATATCCAAAATGTAAAATCTGGTCCTAAAACTGGCACCATATAGCCGAATGCTGTTGCTATACCAAAGCCACCACCCCATGCCACACTTATGCTAAGACTAGATCCAATACTCCTGACATCAGCTCTGAACATTTCACCAACTAGGGTGCCGGGAATCACTCCTAAACCTGAAATAAGATATTGTTGTAAATCTTTAGTTATCCAAAAAATATGGCAACTTTAGGATTATTAATTTCTTCGTGGTCTAATCGGAAAATTGAAGAAATCTTGAAAAATTTGGAATTCTTCCTCTTCTTCCCAGCCCATTAACGTCTCACTGCCGAGCCTTTCTGAGGCTCTTCACCTCCGGGAGGTCGTTTAATCTATGTGACCGGACATGTTGGCATAGGGATCACTTTCGAGTTTTCCGTCTCCTACAGAACATGTCATAGTCCTATAATATTCCTTAGCTCGCTTTTACAGCACCCTGGAGAGAAAATGAGGTGGAGCAACTAGATAATAGGACATATGCTTCTTCATATTTTTATAGATATATTTTATGGTATCATAGTTTTAATAAAACTTTTACCAAGATCGTAAGACAAGCAGAATGCAATTAAAGATGCCAGGGGTAACCAACCAATGCTTGCCACAGATGAATGTTGAATCCTATCCAAATAGAAGTAAAGTCCAAGTACACCCTAAAAATAAGAAACCTCTTAGTTAATAAATTAGATTATGGCGGAAAAAGTGATTGCCGCAAGCGGGACTTGAACCCACGAAATCAGAATACCGTTCCGAAGCTCTTCCTACTGAGCTTATTGCGGTCGTGCTAGTAGCATTCAAATTAACCACCACAACGTCACTCGATTGAGTTTATATCGTTTCAGAGATACTACTGCTTCTTGACAAACTGATGGATGGGGAGCGAAGTCTCAGTGATAAGCTCTCAGTTTACCTTATGGTGCAGAACCTAAAGAAAGTTATGATATTTGAAAGAATACTCACTAAACTTAAAGATGATACGAATGTAGAGAATAATAAAAGAGATTTCCTTCCTACTATTTCAACAAATATAGGTGTCATTGCACCAGAACCCATTAAGGTGACACCAATAATGATAGTAGCTATATGCGGTGCTATCGATGAACCTGCTAGCTCAAATATTCTAGTAGCAAAAAATACAACCGCTACTATCCCACTTGCTTGTTGAAACAAGTTCAGTATTAGAGTTTTACTTAACGCTTTTCGATTCGATTTAATGGTGAAAATCTCTATCCAGTTTTTGTTAGACGAATCTTGATTGATATTTTTAACCATTGCATTCATTATCTCTATGTCATTTGCTCTACCAAGTGATATGAGGTTATCTTTTGCTTTCTTTTCCTCACCTGTAATAAAAATAGACCAATAAATTAATACCTTATTGAATTTCTTACACATCCGAGAACACCTACAAACAAGTCTGTGAAATGACAATCATTTCACAGACTTTAACTGATTTATTTTTCCGGAAGTCCGTATTTCAGTTCATTCTACTAATTCTTTTTAACACGCTTTTATTTGTTTGGTACCTATCTATCAATGTTTTAATCTATGTAACGGAATCTTTGAAAGTAATTTTCACCCAAAGTAAGCTAAGCTGAATGCTGCCTCGCATGCTATTGTAGCTAACCAAGCGATTACTGAAAAGGCTCGAATGGCTATCCACAATGGCGTGTTGTTATCTACGCTTATGTATAGAAGCGAATGTTGGGTGTGGCAGAAGAAGCACGAAAGTAGAATAAATGCTGTAGAAATGCGCTCTTTGAGAAGTATGTGTGACTTTGAAAGATAGATTAAGAAATAAAGTCATAAGAGAACGTTGTGGTCTGAAAGAGGATGTAGTGACTAAGGTGGACAAAAGTATGCTTAGGTGGTTTGGTCATGTGGAGAGAATGGATGAGAGACAATTAACGAAAGGCATATACACGGCGGAGGTAAGTGGAAATGCTGGGAGAGGACGCCCGAGAAAAATATACTCCGATGTCATCGCTGGGATACTTCAAAAGGGGCAAGTGCGTAGCACTTACAACCGTCGGGCATGTATGATGTATGAGTGTGGATGAAGCCAAGGAAGTATGTTTGGATCTTAGCAGATGGCACTCTATAGTCTCTGCCTGCCTACCCCATGGGAAAAAGGCGTGATGTTTTGATGATGATAATTTTCACCCACTTGCAGTATTATTTCATGCCGTGAAAATGCAATAATATATTCATAGTACCTTTTAATATTAGAAAAATGGGACTCTCAGGCAAAAAGATAACAGCAGCCACGAATGCTATAGATATAGCAAAACCCACCCAACATGTAACAGCATATGGAGCGAAAGGTCCAATAGAATAAACTAAAACTGTGCCAACAGTGTGGAATGCTGAAACTGTTGTAAGAAGTAGCCCTCTGATGTTTGTTGATCTGTAATAAGAACAAGACTTCAAAATTAATTGCATATCCCGAATTGACATATTAACGAGTTTCGAGGAGAGAAAGAACCCCTGTCCAATTATTATTTGGTGCACTAAAAATTTGATGAGAAATACTTTTTAGAAGAGAAAATTAGTTTTTAGATGTATTAAAACATGGCGTAGGTACACACACACTTGTAGTTGTTTAATCTTTATTTAGGCTTTTTTAATCAATGGTTTACGCAAGAGCATTTTGATTTGTTCGGAAATAAACGACTGTCCAAGAAGCAAAAAAACACGCAAGTGATTCTTTTTGTTTTGTTATCTAAAAGTTCTGAATGAAATTGGTATGATGACTGTAACTACACTGTCCGTGTGGTGACCGATTTAAAAAAGTGTCAACACCCCATTTCCTCTCTAGGGTCTCTGTTAGAGACGACCAACACGCTTGGTCGGCGCGGCACAGTAGATCATAAACCGTCCAAAAGTGGAGAAGGCCCGTGCCCACCAGACTGACGTAAATGGGCTCGAGAGAGAGAGAGAGAGAGGCAGATTGTTACTACTTACGCAATTTCTCCAATATAAATTAGGTTCATTACAAATATGATGCCAGCTCCAAATCCCATCAATATTCTTGCGGCGTATATAACAGCTATAGTTCTAGCTAGAGCCACCATGTTGAAAGATACAGCAGTAATAAAACCACCAAGAAATAAACAAATCTTGCGACCTTTGACATTCGAAAGGTAGCTGGTGATATATGGCCCTAAAAAGATATATAAAACCTTTAAAATTCAAGGGAAATATAAATTTTTAGTAATATTCCCTAACACTTGCATGACTCATTAGGTCAAATAAAACTACTTTTAACGATTTAGACGCCTCTATTTGTTTAAAATTTTAGTCTGATGTTTCGGAGACTTTGCAGTCACCATGGTCACGGGTGAGACTGAACTGTAAAGTATCTGCTACGATCAGTTGTTACACGGTTTACCCACATTTGATTATAATTTTAATTTTACATGAATTTTTAGCCCTTATAAAGTTAGCCATAGGTTTCTTGGTTAAAAATCTAACGCGAATTACATAGCCAGGGTTATCAGATCATAATTGTTATGGGATATTAACTATATTTTCTGTACACAATAGCGGATGGGCATCACGTATATTTACGCCTTACGGTGTCTTTGAGGATACTATAATAATTAACCTTTTGATCACGTTTAATCTCTTTACCAATATAATTCAGAATATCTTTTTCCATAGCAAAACATTATAAAGTACACAAGATCCTTCAAGCACTCCTTTCTTTCTGTTCACTCCGTTAGATATCTTAGTATTAGCTTTACCTGTAATCGCTCCAAGGTACAAAAAAGACCCGACCCAAGAGGCCTGTCCATCGGTAAGAATGTCTGGCAGCGGCGTCATTTGAGGATTTTGTAATATTGGTAATATAGGAGCAGTCCAGCCCATGGCATAACCAACTGACATCTGACCAAAGTAAACTAAAAGAAATATCATCATTCTTATTTTAATTTCCATAGATATATGTTTCAAACAAGCTTTAAAATATAAATGTAGAAAAAAGACGATTCAAATGAGATGTAATTTTGATAGGCTTGCGTTGTTTGGTTATTGCAGTGGTTATAGGAGTCTTTTGCCATCTTTCAGCTTCAGCTACAGTCAAACATTGGAACAAGCGAAACTAAATAAATAAAGTTTGCAAATAAAGTGTCCGATTTTTGCTACCAATATTAATATAGAAACTACTTAATTACTTGAAAAAACAAAAAAATACGTTTGAAAATCCTGAATATTTTTTTCAATTATTGCATTGTCATCGGTAGATAATAGTACCAATTCTGCGTGTACAACTAAACTTAACTAAAAATGAAAATCGAAAGTGTCAATAACACAAATTGCCAATGTTATCTGAACTTTCTTAATATAAAAACTGTGTATAGATTAACAATTTTATATTAATATGCACAACTAAATAGTCAACTTAATCAAAATACACTGCAGTTGATTTAATTTTTTAGTTAAGTTTAGTTGTGCTTGTAGAGTTGGTACCATGCGTGCAAAATTTCAGATCAATCCGACTACTGCAAGTGGTTGAAAATTACTTTCAAAGATTCCGTTACATAGATTAATAGATTAGTAGGTAATTAGGTACCATTACCAAGCTAAATATAAAGTGTTAAAGGCCTACATCAATATTATCGTCGACATGTACATATTAACACAGCTAGTAGGTAGAGAAAATGAAGAATTAGGGATATTTTTTTTGTTTACTCAAAATCTTAATAATCTTCATAATTCTACTAAATATATTTTAATTCTGATTTACGTGTTTCTATTTAAAATAGTTACTTATGTTTTTAAAGTTATTTCATTAGTTAATACGCGATAATAGACCGACAAATGAAAAAAAAAAAAAAAAAATTAGAGAGGTTGTTTCGCTAAGATTTTCTATCGAGAAAACTTTTTTCCATCGCGTTTCTGAGTTGATGCGATCCTAGATCATATATTGAAAAAACATATACTTACTTAAAAATTAGAGCTCTAGCCATTCAATCTAAAGAAACAATGAAAACTTCGTACGTAGAAAAATGCACGAAGCTATTTTGGTATCCTCTTAATGAGTTACAAATACATGAGATTCAACTTACCAAGAAATGCAATAAATATTTGTCGCAGATACTGCATTGTAGTTTATTAATTATAGCACTGAACAGTCTTTGGTCTATGACTTGAATACAAAAATTATCTCATCGATATGGATAAGAGTAATCACAATTCATCTAATCTAAATTAATGATTGACCTTCATTGTTATGACGTAGCATCACGCATATTTCAATTAGTTTTTTAAGCTATTGCATAGCTTCTATCGCGGGCCTTGAGCGTGGAGACTAAATGCACAGAATTCGAAATTTAAATTCCTTATCAAAGATAGCCTAACTAAAAAATACTACACCATAAACAGTAACGCCGTTTCGCTGTACACGCTGGCGACTCATGTCAGTTTTGGCGTTAGTTTTTATTTTATTGACATTTGATTGACAATCGCTATTTTATCATAATTACCTTAAACAATGGACAGATTTTAGCATCAGTAAATAAGGATTATTAATCTTATTTTAGTTTATGGTATTTAGATTCTTGCTTATATTAAATAAATTAATAATTATAATTGCATAAGTTGATAAAAAATACAGTGCAATAGCTTTACCGCGGCAGTCCCCGAGTGCCACACGTCTTTTTTATCTCTCTCCAGCCTATAAATGTCCTACTGTTGGACACGGGTTCCCTCCACTTTAAGAGGGATTATTGTCTAGGTTTAATATCGAGTTTTCTATCCTTACAGAGGATGTTAGCCGTATACAATATTCCTTTAACCTGGAAAGGAAAAGGGGTGGTGATACCTGTATTCTTAATCCGTTTCTTAAACCACGCGAACAGAATAAAAGCAAACACAAATCTGCCGCCAATTTATCTGAGTTACTACAAAACTCGGTATAGCAAATAAAAATGCGTTAAAAGGAAGGAAAGAAGCAGATAAATGCAAGCGGCACGGGAATGTGCGGCATTTTATTACCACGCTTATATTAGTTCGGTAGGTTTTTATCAAAGTATTAACCTACGCAACGGAATCTTTGAAAGTGATTTCCACCCACTTGCAGTAGTCGGATTGATCTGAAATTTTACATACCTAACAAGGACCAATGACAATGCATTAAATAAAAATATTCAGGATTTTCAAGCGTGTTTTTTAGTTTTTGAATTAGGTAGATTTTTTTATTTGTTTTATGCAGGCCTTCGTAGAAAATTTTTATTAAAGGGTATCCTTTTATATTTTCGATGTTTCTTGACGGGTCTCGTGCAGTGTATAACGTAACGGGCTTAGCGAAATGGCGCGGGTTTGATTCTACACCGAACTATACAATTTGTGTGATATTTGTATCTGTAACGCAAATACTTGTCTGAGTTATCCCCATAGCTAAGCAGGTAACTAAAAGGTAAAAAAAATATAAAATTTGATTTTGAAGTACTATTAAGATTAGTAAACTGCGGTTTTGGGTGTTATAGAAGTAAGGCGTTATTAAAGCCACCTTTGGAAATATTCCAAGAAGTTTTCATATACCAAAACAACTAAAGAACATTATGGTTTACGACAAAAACTCCCACACTATTTGAATACTCCTACGTGATTCTTGGCTAATGGTCTCCTAAACAAAATCCAGCAACAAGTCCCTTGAGTAAATAAAGTTAAAGAAATTACTTGTTTCAAGTGTTAGATGTTCCAAGAAAACCCTACTTGTAATATCATTCTAAGTTTTAAAACTTTAGGAAGTTTTCCATAATTAGAAAACTCCCAAAAGACTAAGCATATCTTGTTTGGAATTAGCTGACTGGCTTTCAAAAAGAAGGAGGTTTTTAATTCGTCGATACCTTTATTTTCTGTATTCTACTCGATTTCTCGAAAACGCCTAGGCTGATTATCATAACTATTCTTTTTCACCGACTTCATATTGTTTGCAGATCATTCCTACTAGTTCTCATCCTCATTAAATGCAGGGAATTCTTTAAGTTTTATAGCGACCCTCAAAGGCCTACATATTTAATTCTTTTATTTTTATTATTTTTTAACACACGCAACGTCCTCTGGTCCTAAAGTAAGCTATATTTCTATACCTGTGTTATGGGTAGATACCAGATCAGTCTCCGAAACGTCGGGCCAAAATTTAAAACAAATATACGCGTCTAAATCCGTAAAAAGTAGTTTTATTTAAACAAATGAGTCGCGCAAATGTTAGAGAATATTAGTATTTCTTATATTCAAAACCAAATATTTAATAAGTAGACTTGCTATGTTATTTGTAATAGGTAGGTACTTTGAATAGTCTTAATTGTTTAACCATACAGTTTATTAATTAAATGAAGCCGTGCAAACTTTTGTTGGTTAAACAAAATTCAAGAGTTCTATATAAGTCCTATGTTTAGTAATTCGGTTTCAATTTTGTTCTTAAAATTTCTAAAAGGTCTCGTATTTCCATAATACTATTCTTTTAAATCAGGTGTAACTGATATAGGCTGAAAATAAGCGTGCTAAACTAGTAACTAAACTACAGGCCATGACTCTACGAAATAACAACTAGGTATAAGAAAAAGTATTTAGTGTAAACCAGGTACTTAGAAGTCGACGTATGCAAAATTATTATATTTATTTTATAAATTAATTAAATAAATTATAAAATAAATAAATTTATTTTATTTATTTTATTTTTAATTTATAAATTTTTTTTTATAATCTAATATATAAAATTCACGTGTCACAGTGTTAGTTACCGTACTCCTACGAAACGGCTTGACCGATTCTTCTCAAATTTTACATACATATTCAGTGGGTCTGAGAATCGGCCAACATCTATTTTTAAAACTTTTTTTTTTTAGTATGGCAAAACAACGTTTGCCGGGTCAGCTAGTAATATATATAAAATGGCTCGCCGGGGTGTGCGTTAAAGTCACCCATTACATACACAGATTCACACATACAGTCCTCAATCAAAGCGCTCACCTTACATAAATACTCCGTAAAGTCCGGTAGATTATCCGGCGTGTCAGTTGGCTTATAAACGTTTATAATCGTAATAGGCCGATTATTTGTCTATTTTAATAGCGCAAACGCGCGGATCACTGCACTGTATCACATAGATCATGTCTCCACAACAGTGCGACACCTCCGTACGGACGGCCGCGTAGCAAGCCGGCCGATGTGTCTACAGCAGATGTTCCCGTTGACGAAAACTTGTTATCAATGCTATTTAAATAGTTAATCTCATTAGGTAACAACCACGTCTCCTGTAGCGCTATTATATCTGAAAATCTACATAATTTTCTGACACAATCCACTGAGCGTTTTATACTTTTACAGTTACAACTATACAATTACTTTTATTAAACATTTACTTTTAATGGGACAGCAAGTTTTGAAAACCATTGTCAAAGAACGTAAATCAGAAAAGTACTATTCTATTAACGCTTCTATGCCAAATCTGTCCCACGTTTTTTACTTTTTAAAAGGGCCTCAAGATCTTCTGTGCCCAAGGGCCCCAGATTAGTTTAAGACGGCCCTGCCTATGGGAAGGAAAACGGGTGGTGACACTTATCGTATATCATCGCCATATTATCGTATATTATCAGTTATTAGAATTTTCTTTGCTGTTAAAGTTCACAGCACCTACGAAATGTCTTAGAAGCCTCCACATATTTATGTTACAAAAATAAATTGAAAACCGAAATAGAGAATCTATTATGGAAGACGTGATATTCAAAAAATGTTTCTATAACTTTAGCCCTGAATTCAACAGATGGGCAGCAATCCGTGAAATTGGAAACTACGATGTACCTACAGACATCCATTTATATACGGACTTATTCTGAGTGTATTAAACTATTTAACAAATGGTCTGTATGTTTTTTTTTTTATTTATATTTTGTTACCTCATAACTTTTAACTGAGAGAAGCGATTTTAATGATTCATTTGAAAGCTGGTGGTTCCCCTATGGTCGCATTGGCACCAGGTCAGGTTCTAATGAGAAAGAAGAATCTAATCTCCTGAGAAATCGAGGAAAATCCTCAAACTTCAAAGGCACATTAAGTCAGATAAACTTTTTTTTTAAAATACTCATTTATTTAAATCTATACCTACATAAATTCCTACTCAATAATATAGGTACTTACTAATATTATAAAGCTGAGGAGTTTGTTTGTTTGAACGCGCTAATCCTAGAAACTACTGTTTTGAATTCTAAAATCTTTCAGTATTGGACAAAACATTTATCGAGGAAGGCACTAGGCTATATAACTATGTGACTATATAACAGGAGTGGCCAACAAGTCGATCGCGGGACCAATTTTGGTCGATCACTCGCAAGTTCCATGAGGGGAGGCATTCAATGCCAAATGTTTCTAGTACTTGATACAGGAATGAACATGTACGCAGCTCATGCTTCGAGTAGGGAGACATTCAGCGTGACCACTTTTAGTAGTTTTCTATTATTGTCAAGAGTGCACGGCGGTATAAAAGCACATTGCATAAACGTCCCCCTTCTTACCTAAGAAATAGGTCGATTGCGACTCAATTTTAAAATAAAAAGTAGATCTTATGTGCACAAAAGTTGGCCACACCTGCTATATATCATTACGCTGCGACCAATAGGAGCGAAGCATCAGTGAAAAATTTTGCAAAAACGGGGAAAATTTACTATTCCACGCGTACGGGGTCGCGCGCAACAACTTGTAGATTACTATAATAATAAGATCTGTATTTTTGTTTATATGTATGTATTGTATTCGTATCCTGGTATCCATATAACACAAGCATAGAAATATAACTTAATTTGGGTTTAGAGGACGTTGTGTTGTCCATATATTTATATTTATTAGTAGGATATCTGTAAATTACAAGGTTTCACGGGCCTCGTGGTCTAGTGGTTCATATTACGGACTTCCGATCGCGAGGTCTCGGGTTCGATTCCCGGTCAGGACAATTATATGTGTGATGTTTTTAATTGTCATACAAATGTTTGTACTGCGTCTGGGTGTTTCTATGTATTATAAGTATGTATTTACAAATGAAAAGTAGTTTATGTATTATATCCGTATTCTACCATAACACAAGCATATAAGCTTAGCTTGGGATCAGAGGACGTTGTGTGAAATGTCCATGAATATATAATATTACTAGCTGACCCGGCAAACGTTGTTTTGCCATACTAAAAAAAAAAAGTTTGAAAAATAGATGTTGGCCGATTCTCAGACCTACTGAATATGTATGCAAAATTTGAGAAGAATCGGTCAAGCCGTTTCGGAGGAGTACGGTAACTAACACTGTGACACGTGAATTTTATATATTAGATTTATTATTTATTTATTTTAGATCGGAATAAGTCGTTGAGCAAACTTCAGATATGTAGGACTGTAGGTATTGTGTAAGTCTGATTGGCAATCTAAGTTGTAGTGAGTTATTTTGTAATGCTGATTCTACAAGTTTACGACAACAATAAAACTTAGAAGCTGAATTACAGACATCACCATCGCTAAATTATGTACCTAACACAAAAAAAACATGAGAGGTGTCAAGGGATACCCGGATGCAACGAATTTTCTTTCGACTAGTAAAGGAATTGTAATAAAATTTTATATATATAATAACTTATTACCTACATAGTATAGATACTCAACAATTCATAAAAATAAATATTTATATTATTATTTTATTCATGTTATGAGAGAGAGAGCGAGAGAGAGAGACAGACAGACCGAGAATACGCGCACGCCGCACGGCTTGCAACTATAGCAAAAAGTGTCGTTACAACTTTTGGTCTTAATTTTTTTCTGTCTAGCCCCCTTTCGTAACGCGCGATAAGGAACTTCGTTCCAATAACACAAAATTTTATTAAAACCTAAATAAAATTAAAATATACATTGATAAATTGATAGATCAATACAAACGATGCTTATAAAAGTCGACCTATCCGTAGAATAAAGTTACTTCTGCATAATCGTTACTTTACAGGAGAGTGATTTTAAATTTGCCAATCACACAACCAGCTGTAACATTTAAACTAACTTTGAAACTACATGACAATAATTAAAAAAAGATTTACTAATAAAAAATATAGGTCAGCTTAGCTGTAAAACTACAAAAAAAAACGATTTGGTAACTTATTCACAAGTAACCTTGTTCTTTGCATAGGTCGAAGTGTTATTCAAACTAAAAGCATTTTTCTAACCCTAACTTCACGCCTACGCCGCGCTCGTGCAAAATAACAAAATTATCAAGAAAGAACTAAGTAATATCCTAATTGATAAACAGTGGTACTGATTCTACAGGCACAACTTGACTTGAATGAAAATTGATAGTGTTAATAACACAATTTGGCAATGTTAACAGATAGATTCCTATTGACAAACTTCGTGGCCTAGTGGTTTATTTAACGGACTGCCGTTCACTAGGTCGCGGGTTCGATTCCCGCTCGGGACAACCATTTGTGTGATGTTCAGTCATAAATGCCATACAAATGTTTGCGTCTGGGTGTTTCAATCATAAGTATGTATTTACAAAAGAAAAGTAGTTTAAGTAGGTATTCTATCCGTATACTACATAGTATCCATAACACAAGCATATAAGCTTAGCTTGGAACCAGAGGACGTTGTGTGAAATGTCCATGAATATTTATTTATTATTTATAAAAACTTTGCATTATAGACTAATGGCCTTATTCATAATGACTTATCGAAGGTTTAAAAGTTCGCTAAAATAGGTTCGCGAAAATTGTCAAAACTTGGATTCATGATAGTCTTTTTACGATAACACGTCTATTATCTCTCCGATAAAATCTCCGTTTAAACCTCCATTATGTCATTATGAATAAGGCCATAAAGATTTTAATTAATAGACATGAATGAGTCAACGAATTAGCTAAGTAACAGATATATTAACACTATCAATTTTCATTTTTTAGTTAAGTTTATTTATCCACGTAGAATTGGTACCATTATTCGTTATCTTAATTGTTTAATAATAATTTGAGAAGCAAACAATCCATGAAAACTTCCAAACAGAACTGATTTATGAACATAACTGCTAAAGGCAGTAAGTAATTTACTTTAGAATTCCGAATGATTAAGTTTGTATGATTTATTACTTTGCAAAGGTTTAAGTATTTTTTCCAGTTATGTTTTAACTAATAAGAATTTCTTAGGTACTAATTACATGTTATTTCTAACTAGCTGTTGCCCGTTTTTGTACCATTTTTCACTGATGCTTCGCTCCTATTGGTCGCAGCGTGATGTTATATAGCCTATAGCCTTCCTCGATAACTATCCATCAGTGAATGATTTTTTCTAATCAGACCAGTGGTAAGAACCACTGGTCTGATTAGAAAAAATCATTCACTCATTCACATTCTTTGATCGTTTGTTTCGAGTCTCGTCGTTCGAGGTGCCTCAGTGCACGCCGGAAGGTCGCAGACGCCGCTGCGCACTCGTTCTGAAGATGAGCATCGGATATGCTCGAAACCTGGGTCGACATCTTCGATCCCAAAACTGTGAGTGTTAGCCGGTAATATAGTATTTCTAATATTAGAATAGAATACAATGCACTTTATTGTACTCCAAAACATTTCACTTATATAACGAAATTAGGATAAAACATGTACAATTGGCGGTCTTATCGCATATTGCGATCTCTTCCAGACAAACTTTGGATGGACTCAGTTGATCTGAAACTGGGGTAAAGTGGTGTAACTACTACATAAAAACAATAGTGAAAAAACTTCAATGCTAGTTAATCCTCATATAATTATTTATATTAATTAATATTCATATAATATATATCATACATAAACCTATACATACATACACAATATAAATGCATGCGCTAACAATGACCTCTTCCATACTTAAGGGCCTACATCAATATTATCGTATATCATCGCCGACACGTACATATTAACACAGCCAGTAGGCACAGAAAATGAAGAATTAGGGATACTTTTCCTATTTACTCAAAATCTACTAAATATATTTTAATTCTGATTTACGTGTTTCTATACATAATAGTTACCTATGTTTTTAAAGTTATTTCATTAGTTAATACGCGATAATAGACCGACAAATGAAAAATATAAAAAATTAGAGAGGTTGTTTCGCCTAGATTTTCTATCGAGAAAACTTTTTTCAATCGCGTTTCTGAGTTTATGCGATCCTAGATCATATATTGAAAAAACATATACTTAAAAATTAGAGCTCTAGCCATTCAATCTAAAGAAACAATGAAAACTTCGTACATAGAAAAATGCACGAAGCTATTTTGGTATCCTCTTAACTCGCCAAACGCACCTAATTACCTTACTTGTCATTTAATTATCTTTGCTCCACTCATAACAAAAATCTTCGGTCGACTAATAATCTTCTTCTCGAATGCTCTGCGCATTCATCCACTCTGGTACACTCTTCTTTCCATATTCAATCTGTTCTTTACAGGAATGCACTCCCCCCCCCGAGATCAGGATGTCTTCAAGCAGAAATATCTACTATATAAAAATAAGTCGGGTTTTCCTTCCTGACGCTATAACTCCAGAACGCACGGACCGATTTCCACAGTTTTGCATTCGTTGGAAAGGTCTCGAGCTCAGTGAGGTTTATAGTTCTTTTTTTTTATTTTTTTTTTCTTTTTTTAAGGTATGGCAAAACAACGTTTGCCGGGCCAGCTAGTTTTATATATATACTAGCTGTCCCGGCAAACGTTGTTTTGCCATACTAAAAAAAAAATGGTTTGAAAAATAGATGTTGGCCGATTCTCAGACCTAGAGGATATGTACACAAAATTTCAGGAAAATCGGTCGAGCCGTTTCGAAGGAGTACGGTAACTAACACTGTGACACGTGAATTTTATATATTAGATATATATATAAGTTCACCAACATTACTTCGGGTTGCTGTTAGAGTCGACGTAATATGGACAATGTTGTTTATGAAGTTTAAAATAAATAAATAAATAAAAATATTTAGTTAGTATAGATTATAGACGTAGACGTAGCGTATTTATAATTATTTATCGAATTACTACTGGACATAGTCGTCCATAGCATGCTACAACCAGCGGCGTCCTGCTTGATTATATTCGGCGTTCCATCTTGTTGGGGGTTCTACGGGTCCGGTCTTACGCTACGTCGACTTCTAAGTACCTGGTTTACACTAAATACTTTTTCTTATACCTAGTTGTTATTTCGTAGAGTCATGGCCTGTAGTTTAGTTACTAGTTTAGCACGCTTATTTTCAGCCTATATCAGTTACACCTGATTTAAAAGAATAGTATTATGGAAATACGAGACCTTTTAGAAATTTTAAGAACAAAATTGAAACCGAATTACTAAACATAGGACTTATATAGAACTCTTGAATTTTGTTTAACCAACAAAAGTTTGCACGGCTTCATTTAATTAATAAACTGTATGGTTAAACAATTAAGACTATTCAAAGTACCTACCTATTACAAATAACATAGCAAGTCTACTTATTAAATATTTGGTTTTGAATATAAGAAATACTAATATTCTCTAACATTTGCGCGACTCATTTGTTTAAATAAAACTACTTTTTACGGATTTAGACGCGTATATTTGTTTTAAATTTTGGCCCGACGTTTCGGAGACTGATCTGGTATCTACCCATAACACAGGTATAGAAATATAGCTTACTTTAGGACCAGAGGACGTTGCGTGTGTTAAAAAATAATAAAAATAAAAGAATTAAATATGTAGGCCTTTGAGGGTCGCTATAAAACTTAAAGAATTCCCTGCATTTAATGAGGATGAGAACTAGTAGGAATGATCTGCAAACAATATGAAGTCGGTGAAAAAGAATAGTTATGATAATCAGCCTAGGCGTTTTCGAGAAATCGAGTAGAATACAGAAAATAAAGGTATCGACGAATTAAAAACCTCCTTCTTTTTGAAAGCCAGTCAGCTAATTCCAAACAAGATATGCTTAGTCTTTTGGGAGTTTTCTAATTATGGAAAACTTCCTAAAGTTTTAAAACTTAGAATGATATTACAAGTAGGGTTTTCTTGGAACATCTAACACTTGAAACAAGTAATTTCTTTAACTTTATTTACTCAAGGGACTTGTTGCTGGATTTTGTTTAGGAGACCATTAGCCAAGAATTACGTAGGAGTATTCAAATAGTGTGGGAGTTTTTGTCGTAAACCATAATGTTCTTTAGTTGTTTTGGTATATGAAAACTTCTTGGAATATTTCCAAAGGTGGCTTTAATAACGCCTTACTTCTATAACACCCAAAACCGCAGTTTACTAATCTTAATAGTACTTCAAAATCAAATTTTATATTTTTTTTACCTTTTAGTTACCTGCTTAGCTATGGGGATAACTCAGACAAGTATTTGCGTTACAGATACAAATATCACACAAATTGTATAGTTCGGTGTAGAATCAAACCCGCGCCATTTCGCTAAGCCCGTTACGTTATACACTGCACGAGACCCGTCAAGAAACATCGAAAATATAAAAGGATACCCTTTAATAAAAATTTTCTACGAAGGCCTGCATAAAACAAATAAAAAAATCTACCTAATTCAAAAACTAAAAAACACGCTTGAAAATCCTGAATATTTTTATTTAATGCATTGTCATTGGTCCTTGTTAGGTATGTAAAATTTCAGATCAATCCGACTACTGCAAGTGGGTGGAAATCACTTTCAAAGATTCCGTTGCGTAGGTTAATACTTTGATAAAAACCTACCGAACTAATATAAGCGTGGTAATAAAATGCCGCACATTCCCGTGCCGCTTGCATTTATCTGCTTCTTTCCTTCCTTTTAACGCATTTTTATTTGCTATACCGAGTTTTGTAGTAACTCAGATAAATTGGCGGCAGATTTGTGTTTGCTTTTATTCTGTTCGCGTGGTTTAAGAAACGGATTAAGAATACAGGTATCACCACCCCTTTTCCTTTCCAGGTTAAAGGAATATTGTATACGGCTAACATCCTCTGTAAGGATAGAAAACTCGATATTAAACCTAGACAATAATCCCTCTTAAAGTGGAGGGAACCCGTGTCCAACAGTAGGACATTTATAGGCTGGAGAGAGATAAAAAAGACGTGTGGCACTCGGGGACTGCCGCGGTAAAGCTATTGCACTGTATTTTTTATCAACTTATGCAATTATAATTATTAATTTATTTAATATAAGCAAGAATCTAAATACCATAAACTAAAATAAGATTAATAATCCTTATTTACTGATGCTAAAATCTGTCCATTGTTTAAGGTAATTATGATAAAATAGCGATTGTCAATCAAATGTCAATAAAATAAAAACTAACGCCAAAACTGACATGAGTCGCCAGCGTGTACAGCGAAACGGCGTTACTGTTTATGGTGTAGTATTTTTTAGTTAGGCTATCTTTGATAAGGAATTTAAATTTCGAATTCTGTGCATTTAGTCTCCACGCTCAAGGCCCGCGATAGAAGCTATGCAATAGCTTAAAAAACTAATTGAAATATGCGTGATGCTACGTCATAACAATGAAGGTCAATCATTAATTTAGATTAGATGAATTGTGATTACTCTTATCCATATCGATGAGATAATTTTTGTATTCAAGTCATAGACCAAAGACTGTTCAGTGCTATAATTAATAAACTACAATGCAGTATCTGCGACAAATATTTATTGCATTTCTTGGTAAGTTGAATCTCATGTATTTGTAACTCATTAAGAGGATACCAAAATAGCTTCGTGCATTTTTCTACGTACGAAGTTTTCATTGTTTCTTTAGATTGAATGGCTAGAGCTCTAATTTTTAAGTAAGTATATGTTTTTTCAATATATGATCTAGGATCGCATCAACTCAGAAACGCGATGGAAAAAAGTTTTCTCGATAGAAAATCTTAGCGAAACAACCTCAAAACAAACGGTCTTCTTATAGTGATAAGACCGCCTTTTGTACCATAAAAAACTAATCCCAAGCTTGTCTGTAAGAGATCACAAATAGTGATTTGTGATCTCTTACAGACAAGCTTGGGATGGAATTTTAAGATTAAAGATTAGGGATAAATGGTGTACTAATACATAGTATGAAAAACTACATAAGTTACTATAATAATATAAATGAATACTTAAACTTATAATTATATACATAAGATAGACACATACAAATATACATAACTACAAATATAATAGAACGATAGAGTGAAACATAATACCTAATAATTGGCACAGCGTATCAAACAGTATGATATTTATTTGAATTACGAGTAAATTGATAGATAGTGTTCCTTAACACGTTTTTTAAAAACTGCTACAGTCTGAGCACTTCTAACAGTTTCTGGCAGCGCATTCCAAAGGCGAGCTGCCTCGACTGTAAAGGACTTCCCATAGAACTTCGTGGAGTACGCTGGTATATCTAATGTTGTATTTTCCGACGATCTCAGATGTTTAGTGTGAGTTTAACGAAGAAACTGAAACCGATGTTTTAAATATGAAGTGGAAGTAGGTTTAAAAAGAATATTGAAAAGAAGGGTGAGTAAGTGAGTATTCCGTCGAAGGCGAATGGGTAACCACTTGAGTTTAGTTCGGAACTCGGAGACGTGATCATATTTACGTAACCTGTAAATAAATCTAATGCTGAAATTTTGGA
Organism: Orgyia antiqua; assembly: GCA_916999025.1. Taxonomy (NCBI): domain Eukaryota; kingdom Metazoa; phylum Arthropoda; class Insecta; order Lepidoptera; family Erebidae; genus Orgyia; species Orgyia antiqua. The sequence goes on from OU779863.1 coordinate 29,856,060, forward strand.
TTTGCTCAAGTTTATCAAGTTGGTCCTAGTTGAGATCAAGATAGCTGGCATCAGCATAATCAAGTATTGGAAGAAGGACAGATTGTGCTTATGTTTCAATTGTGGGTTCTAAGTGGTAAACCTAATCAGGGTCGGGAGTATGAGAACAAGTGCTTAAGCAGAAAGATATTAAAAGCACGGTTAAAGTGGTGTCAAACTCACCAAGACCAGATAAAAATGCCAATAAGCACTCTGCTCGTGACTTTAGGGGCTTTTGGAAAGCCACTAATAAATTGAACCCAAAACATGGCCCTCCCGTGAGTGTGGCTGGTGTTAGTGACCCAAAGGGTATAGCTAACTTGTTTAGAGAACACTTTTTTAATGGTGCACCATTGGGACCGCCTCAAGATAGCCTTAGGGCTGAGAAACTTAAAAGCAATCTAAAATTACGGTACACTGCTAAAGAAGTGGAATACTGGAATGTGCCATCAGGTCCATTACAGCTGGCAAGTCCCCGGGACATGATGCGCTAAGTATTGAACACCTAAGGCACGGAGGTCCGCTTATATCACGAGTGTTATCGCTTTTGTACAATCTTTGCATCAGTCACAGCTATTTGCCTCCAGATTTGATGCGCACTATCGTTATACCTGATGCTAAAAATAAGCCCGGGGACATGTCTGACCGCTGCAACTATAGGCCTATATCGTTGGCAATTATCGCCACTCAAGGTTTTTGATAGGCTGCTTGAGATACAATTAAATAAATAAATATATTTATCAAAAACCAAACTAAAATTTATTAATTTGCACGAAAACCAGTTTGGTTTTAGACCCAAACTTTCAACAGAAAGTGCCATTTTGTGTCTTAAGCAGACTGTCAGATACTACACAAAACGAGAAACGCCTGTCTTTGCGTGTTTCCTCGATCTCTCTAAGGCGTTCGATCTGGTGGCTTATGATGTCTTGTGGAGAAAACTAGAGGACATGAAAGTGTCTCCAGAATTAATCTGTATACTACAGCATTGGTATGGTAACCAAGTTAATAGTGTGCGGTGGTCGGGTTACCTATCTGATCCCTATAGAATGAGGTGTGGAGTGAGGCAAGGCGGTCTTACTTCTCCTGTACTTTTTAATATAGTTATACCTCGATGAGCTGATAGGAGTGCTTAGCAGGACTCATGTTGGATGCCATGTTGATGACATCTGTGTCAACAACATTAGTTATGCAGATGACATGGTCTTGCTGAGCGCTTCTGTCTGTGGTTTGAGGAGACTACTGCAGTTGTGTGAGGCGTATGCTGCAAGACACGGGCTGAGGTACAACGCTAACAAGAGTAAATTCATGGTGTTTAAGGCGGAGTGGCCTTGGAAGTGGTTGATACTTTCAAATATCTAGGCCACATCGTCACATCGAATACGCGCGACGACGCAGGTATGGAGAGGGAACGGAGAGCTTTATGTGTTAGAGCTAATATGATCTCCCGTAGGTTCGCAGGTTGTTCAGTTGAAGCAAAAATAACGCTGTTTAGAGCTTACTGTACACAATTTTACACGTGTAGCCTATGGGAGTCGTTTACTCGAAGGGCCTATGAAGCTCTCCGGGTCCAATACAACAACGCATTCCGAATGCTGATGGGACTCCCACGTTGGTGTAGCGCGTCGAGAATGTTCGCAGAGGCTAGGGTCGATAGTTTTAACTGCATAATGAGAAAGCGAATAACGTCAATGGTCGGTAGGGTAAGAGACAGTTACAATAGTATACTGAATATGATAATGATGATAATACTGAAAATGATGCCAACAGGTTTGACTGTCCCTACATAAATAATTTAACAAAATTATCATGTAATAGCTTTGTAACGTAATGTCCTCAAAATCAAATGTTTTAATATATGAATTTTTTTATGTATTTATATTTTAATTTTATTATTGTTAAGTAGGTAATAATTTTAATGGATGACTTTGGTTTTAAATTATGAGTAAATAATATTAATCTAATATATAAACTTCACGTGTCACAGTGTTAGTTACCGTACTCCTCCGAAACGGCTTGACCGATTTTTATGAAATTTTGCATACGTATTCAGTAGGTCTGAGATTCGGCCAACATCTATTTTTCAAACATTTTTTTTTAGTATGGCAAAACAACGTTTGCCACGTCAGCTAGTCTAATATATAAAATTCACGTGTCACAGTGTTAGTTACCGTACTCCTCCGAAACGGCTTGACCGATTCATCTCAAATTTTGCATACATATTCAGTAGGTCTGAGAATCGGCCAACATCTATTTTTCAAACTTTTTTTTTTGTATGGCAAAACAACGTTTGCCGGGTCAGCTAGTATTGTATAAAAATGAAATTATTTGACTGTGTAGGTATTATTAATGATGTGATATGGATCTTGTTATCTGAATAAAAGTAATTTATTATTATTATTATTATTATTTTTTAAAACATTTTTGTTTCTCCCTTTTTATTTTGGGGTAATATCTAAGCTTTCGTGCGGGCCATAGCCAAGCACAAAAGCCGGTTTTAGTCAATTGACAAAAATTTCCTAACAATCCTACATGTGTTAAGAATGACTGCTTTCTGTAGAATGATGTATGTGAGTGAGTGAATGTCTAACATTATTATTATTATAAAAGAATACATACTTTTTTCTCTTTACCTTTCTAATACCTTCTGATAAGATCACTGATTTTTGTGAAAACAAAAATATTTGGATGTGTGAGAAAAAAAATTCGGACATTCGGGCCCCCCTAAGAATGGGGGCCCTGGGCACTGGCCCCGTGTGCCCTTGTGGTAAAGACGGTATTGCCCATAGGGCTGTAAAAGTCTAACCTAAGGGACACAGATAACATCCTCTTGTGAGTGACAGAAAACCCTGTGCCAAAATGAATGGTCAGAGCGGCACAATAGACCATAATCCCTCTCAAACTGTAGGGGGCCCATGCTGAATAGTGGGACGTTAATGTGCTCGATAGACTAACGACTTATAAAACTACTTAGTGTGGTCTGGTAAGTAAATAAATATAATATTTTCGTTCAATAATTATAATTTTCGAGAACATTAAAATTTCTTCATTAAGCACTGCTAGAACAACAATATTTTAGACATGAAGTGAAAAACAACAAGACCTATATTTTTTCCTATTCACAGAATAACCTACGGCGTGGAGACTGCTATCTCCCGGGGGGAGGTGTTGCTGGCGGTGTCGCTTGACATTGCGAACGCCTTCAACACCATCCCTTGGGCTACGATTGCGGAGGCGCTGAGGTACCACAACGTTCCGTGGTATCTCAGGCGCATCCTGGCGGACTATTTCACGGACCGGGTTATTATCTATCCAACCCGGGACCGCGTGGTCTGTCGGGATATGGCATGCGGTGTTCCACAGGGGTCGGTTCTAGGCCCACTCCTGTGGAACATTGGATTCGATTGGGCTCTGCGCGGTGCCAATCTCCCGGGCGTCAGCGTTATCTGCTATGCTGACGATACCCTGGTGACCGCGCGGAGCCCCACTTTTCGTGATGCGGGCGTGCTTGCCACTGCGGGTACGGCCCGTGTCGTCAGTCGCATCAGGGCCCTCGGTCTGGAGGTTGCACTAGAGAAGTCCGAGGCCATATTCTTTCATGGTCCTCGGACAAAGCCCCCCCCTGGGCACTCGATAATGGTGGGTGGCACCTCCATCGCTGTCGGGCGCACGATGAAATACCTCGGACTCATGCTCGACAGCCGATGGAGGTTCAGCGAGCATTTCCGCGCTCTGGCTCCTAAACTGCTGGGGTGTGCGGGAATGCTTGCAAGGTTGCTCCCCAATTGTAGGGGGGCTGGCCGAGTAGGTCGCCGCCTCTATGACGGCGTGGTGCGCTCCATGGCACTATACGGGGCGCCCATCTGGGCGAGAGAGGCCCTCAGCGCCGAGAACATGACCCTATTGCGACGCCCGCAGCGGGTTATGGCGCAGAGGGCTTCCAGAGCGTACCGCACCGTCTCTTACGAGGCGGCCTGTGTTATCGCGGGCAGCCTCCCGTGGGACCTCGAAGGTGGGGTCCTGGCGGAGGTCTACCACCGGAGGGCCCTGATGCGGCAGTCAGGAATGGAGCCCCTCGCGGAAGAGATCGATCGCTGGAGGAGCGAGTTGCGCGACGATCTCTTCCGGCGATGGGCCGAGAGGTTGGCGGACCCCACTGCGAGCAGACGGCTCGCCGAGGCGGTCCACCCAGTCTTAAGAGACTGGGTTGAGGCGAGGCACCGGGATCCGACGTATCACCTTACCCAGCTTCTCACAGGTCACGGCTGCTTCGCCAAGTACCTGTGGGAGGTGGTTGGTATCGAGTCGGATCCCGTTTGCCGCAATTGTGGAAGTGGGGCTGTGGATACGGCGGAACACACCCTCGCCGTATGCACGGCCTGGGACGCCCAGCGCGCTGAACTCATCAACGTGCTGGGTCAGGACTTGTCGCTCTCGGTCGTCGTCTCATCCATGGCCGAGAGCGAACAGTGTTGGGCCGCCGTCGCCTCCTTTGCTCGGGAGGTGATGGCGGCAAAGAGGGAGGCCCTGCGGGAGCGCGAACGCTCTGGTAGCACCTTGCCCCCCCGCAAGGCCCCGGGCAGGGGCCGTCGGCGCGCAGTGGCTGGCCGGCCCCCCCGACGAGGTGGTCGCGCGCGGCGAGTCTTTATTCAGAGACCCGCCGCGGCAAATGTGGCTGCTGGCCACGCGACAGGGGGACCTAGTGCTTCCCCTGTTGGGTCGGGCCCCGATTAACGGGGCCACCCCTCGCTGGGTCATGGTAAAGCTCAAGGCACCATCATGGCCCAGCAGGGTAGAAGGCGGAAAGATTAAAAAAAAAAAAAAAAAAAAAAAAAAAAAAAATTCACAGAATAACCTGGTCTTTTGAACAAACCCAATTTATCTTCAATTCATGGGCGTAGCCGTGAGACCATGGTTTTGAGGCCTCAAACTCCGATATTTAGTGTACCTATCACTTGATCAGAAATGAATGACCATCTTCGAAATTTTATTTTGGCTATGCCTATACAAGGCGTCACTTGAATTATATTATAGCTTTAGATAGCTTGATTCTCCGCAATACACTCATTTATTTCCTTTGCAGTGGATTTCCAGGACAGAAACAAGGATTATGTGTTAAGACTGCTCCGTTCGTTTGGTTGGAACTTGTTCTTTGATGATTTCCCGAATTATTTTCACGATTAACCACATTTTTCATTTGCATCATCAACTCATTGATCTTATTTGAAAGTTCTCCAACAGCTTTACACATTTGTTCCACAGCATCAGAAGATGGCATCGAAGAACCCCTTATTGCAGTATATGAACTAAAATCACCAGGAACATCGCGCATCCCAGAACTTGGTGACGTGCAATCAGTACAAGTCATTTCTGATGGTAATTCGTATATTGGTGGATATGATGGGTCCTGCGCATACTGCTGCATAGGAGGAGGTTGAAGAGGCATACTATTTTGCTTGCAATCAGCCCCACAACGTCCAAGAGGGCACTTTGCTCCTGGAGGAGCTGCTAAAGCAGCCACACTCCTTCCAATGTTGATAGGGCATGAAATGCTTTCGCAAGAAGGTGGCATATTTGCTGGACAGTGAGCATTGCTACAACTAAACGGTTCATCAACTCTGTATTCTTTAGGAAATGGAATTTTGCAATCTGGACAAGGACAGCATACTTTAATTATACCTTGTTTTATATCTTTGATTTTTCCAGGAGTATAGTTGAGGCAATAGTAGTGTACCCAACTTCCACAAGCACCCTCGCATTTGACGCCATTTTTCTTCGATACTGGTCCTAAACAAATTTTGCAAGGGTGTTTCACTTTGTTACATTTGTTCATGGTTATTATTGAAGATAGTTTCTATTACAACATATTTTAGCGTGTCTTCATTATTTGCTTTTTCTATAAATTTTCTACGAAATTAGGGTATAAAAATTATACATTTTGGATTTTTATAGATTTGTTTTTACGGCATTTTGGGGATTCAGTTGACATTTGTCATAGTTCTTCTTGCAGATGATTGTCATAGACTTTGGAGTTTGGATACAAAATCAATTACTTGCAAAAAGTTTTTTAATGCTTATCTATTTTATATTTCTTAAAGGGTTGTAGAAATCGTTGTTTTTATGGGCGGTATCAGAAATGCCTATTTGACATAATATTTGAAAACGAGATGTGTAAAGTTGCATGAAAATATAAATTGGTATTTCTGGGGCTGAAGACTGACTAGATAAAAATAATAATTGGTCAAGTGCGAGTCAGACTCGCGCACGAAGGGTTCCGTACCATTATCTATGCAACATAAGGCAACGTTATTAGTATCGAGCAAGAAACGGTAAAAAAATCATGTTTGTTGTATGGGAGCCCCCCTTAAATATTTATTTTATTTTATTTTTAGTATTTGTTGTTATAGCGGCAATAGAAATACATCATCTGTGAAAATTTCAACTGTCTAGCTATCACCGTTCTTGAGATACTGGGTACGGAACCCTAAAAATCATGTTTGTTGTATGGGAGCCCCCCTTAAATATTTATTTTATTTTATTTTTAGTATTTGTTGTTATAGCGGCAATAGAAATACATCATCTGTGAAAATTTCAACTGTCTAGCTATCACCGTTCTTGAGATACTGGGTACGGAATCCAAAAAATCATGTTTGTTGTATGGGAGCCCCCCTTAAATATTTATTTTATTTTATTTTTAGTATTTGTTGTTATAGCGGCAATAGAAATACATCATCTGTGAAAATTTCAACTCTCTAGCTATCACCGTTCTTGAGATACAGCCTGGTGACAGACGGACGGACGGACGGACGGACGGACGGACGGACGGACGGACGGACGGACGGACGGACGGACAGCGAAGTCTCAGTAATAGGGTCCCGTTTTTACCCTTTGGGTACGGAACCCTAAAAACAGCAAACAAATTATGCATTTATTATCATCTTTACATATTTTGTTTATCCATTTTTTCAATTAAAGATTTCATTTGTATAGCTAGTTTGTCCAATGTACTTGTCATGTCTCGAATATGACCTGCCACAGATGAGTGTTTTTCTACCGTTTGTGAATCCGATATTTCTTCAGCAGAATCTGAAATTGAAATATCAAAGTTATTATGTACGTACACTACGTACAAGTAGGTACGCAAAATAATTTCATTAGAAACCCATTCCTCATCTTTAGTCGTTAAAGATCGCAAGAAACTGCTTGACATAAGACAGCACATGGCAGCATTCTATAGGAGGGGACCACCAGTAGATGGAGACAGGCTGTTGGATAGATAGTATATTTTAATGCCAACCTACAATGAAAAGCACCACCAGTCTAGGTATGGTGTTACAGGGTTGGTTTTAAAGAGATCATCAATTTACATCGATTATTTCCTTTCTTTGACAATAAATATTCCTAATTCCTTCATAATTATCTTATAGATCGTGTTCATAAAGTAGGTAGTTTCATATTATCAAATTGCCACCAAATTGCAAATCTTACCATAATCATCACTTGACAATCTTCTAAGGAATTTTCCATGGTATTACCTAGTTGGGTTAGACTGCAATCCGAATTTAATAAAGAAGCTGGAATTTTATAATGATTCATTTGACATGGTGGAGGTGGCTGCTCTGGTTCTGAACAGCAACCTTCTGGTTGATACGGTTGAATATTAAATTTTTGCGAAGTATTATCATCTGATTCGGAAGATTCTTCTCTCTCTCTCACATGGTGGTTCTAAACTTTGTTTAGATGGACAACTAGGAGAATGGGCATTTTATATTATCACATAGGATTAACTATGATTTCTTTAGGCGACGTGGATTCGCAATCAGGGCAAGATCACATAACTTTTATGACACCAGTTTTAATATCGGATATTTTGCCCGGTGTGTAATTCAAGCATTCAAAATGCGCCCATTTTTTGCAAGTCCCTTGACATCGTAATCCATTTTTGCGTGTTACTGACTGAAGATAATATTTACAAGGGTGTTTAGCAGTCATGCACTGTTTTGACATCATTGTGAAATTTTTTAAGTTACTTTCATTGTTCTTTTTCAGTATTGTTCGTGGTTATATTATTAATAATAACTGCCATTATCTGCTGTTTATTTCTTGTCATATGGTAAGGAAACATGATAAAAATATTAATGTCCAGGCCAGGCATTTTGAACTTTTGAAGCTTCTTGTCATCACAGAATAGATAGAAGATACTATGTACGTATCTTGTCATCGTGCAGTTTTTTTTTTATTTGTGCAACTTTTTTTTTTTTTTTTAATTTATTTACGGCAGTGGATACAAGTCCTTAAGCCAATATTATTTGTGCAACTCGGTTTGAGTATTGCCACCAACGGTTTTTTATTTTCGTGCAGTTTTTGAAATTTCTGCACAGAATTCTGTCAGTATTTATGTAAGTATTTTTTCAGTCTCACTCTGTATTATTTAAATTGATAAAGAATTGAGGATGTGTGAAATGGTCACGTGACTTAATGCCAGTTTTTCTCTCAAAATGGCGTCGACTCCGCCTACCACCGATTAGATATAGTGCTGTGCTCAATATTACCATCGATATCGATAGAAGGTAAGCCAAACTACTGGGGCTAGGACCGTGAAAATTGGCAAGTCCCTTTTATACTGAAAATGAGCAATTAGACAGGATTTTTTGTAATTCATCATTGAGGTGGTGAAAAGAGGATGAAAGTTTGTCTGAAAAACCGTCATTTTTTAAGATAATTAATGGCTATGAAAATTAGTAATTATCAAATGAAAGAAAAACCTACAAAGATGTGATTCAAAATATTTTTACCGCCTAATGATAACATGTAAATTCATTTTCAATGTACTTTTTTAAGGGCGAATCCCCTAATTTAGCGTTCTGTACTAAAGAGTACTACGGGAACCTATTAGGTATCGAAACTTCATTACCTATCCGTTCGACTGCCTGTCATCAATCATCAGTAGGACTAAGCCCTATATTACAAACCGTGATAGCTAGAGAATTGAAATTTTTATAAATGATATAGATAATTCTGTTGCCGTCGCGGCCTAACAAAAATACTAAAAAGAGAATAAAATAACATTGAAAATAAAAGAAAACATTATACACCGCGCCGTAATAATGAATTAGTACGGAACTTTTCGTGTACACGTCCAACTCGTGCTTGGCCGGTTGTCATTATTTTAGAATTTGAGGTATCTAGTCTAGGATTTTCCCTGTCTACCTCTATGTATCTGTATACTACTCTGTGGCTTTTCGTTCTTATTTCATTCTTACGCTAATCTATGCTTAAAGTAGGTACTCTGTGCACGGTGTGTCAGGGTTTCGAGGTTATAAAATTTGTATTTATTTTTAAAATTATAGCAAAAAACAGTGTAAATATATTCAAAAATGCCTTTCATGAAAGGTAGAGCTCCTATTAGGCGTACGCTTAACTATTTGAACACTGGAAAGTTAGTGTTAAAGGACAAAATAAAAATATTCTCAGTTGCATACAATATCATGGGCGAAAATAATTCAGGTGCCAAAGACTTCGTTTTCTGGTATTTACCACAAATCCAGTATAAAAATCCTGACGTCCAAGTTGCTACGTTTAAGAACTTAACACCTTCACCATTTATCAAATGTTATTTCGAAGATGGAAGGCGAATATTAGTTGATATTGACAATAAATCAAAGGAAGATATTTTAGAACACTTAGTAAATATTGTTGGTAAGTTCCACTCTCGATAATATAACAAATCATGCCAAAGCCTTATGTTCGATAGAAAAAAAGTTACATGGGTCCTATTTAAGTAACTTTTTTTACAGTCAGCGATGACAGTGCTGGCCAAGGATATTGGCTATATGCTTTAGAAGCTAAAAGTAGTATTAACAAAGTTTTTGAGCAATCATATTAGTGTCTAGTTAAACAGTGGTTTATAATAGTAGGTAGTTCGACTACTTTGGCATGTTACACACTTATGAAAATAGTTACTGAGAGTCTTAATAGTAAAAAATGCATTGTATCATTATTCTTAGATATGTCGAAGGCCTTCGACTTTGTAGACCATAAATTACTGCTGTATAAACTGGAAAAATATGGCATCCGTGGTAATGCTTTACACTGGCTACATAGCTACTTAGAAAATCGTTGTCAATGTGTTGAATTAAATGATATTATATTGGGAAAGTATAAATCAAATATTAGATCAGAATTTAAACTCATGAATAATTTTGGAGTACCCCAGGGGAGTATATTGGGACCCTTGTTGTTTGTATTATACATAAACGATTTACCTAGTGTAACACAGCAGAAATGTGTCTTGTATGCTGATGACACTACTTTAATTATAGAAGATATTAATAAAAATACAATGGAGGGTAAAGTTAACGAAGCATTGGATAATATAACAAATTGGTTGGATGTTAATAATTTGAAAGTCAATATTGATAAAACAAAAATGCTACAATTCCAGACTTATAACAGTAGAGCTGTTGAACTTAATGTTAAAAATAAAAACGAGGTAGTTGAAGAAGTGGATGCGACCCTATTCCTGGGTGTCATGATAGACAAATATTGTAACTGGAAACAACATATTGAAAAGCTTTGTTTGAGTCTTGATAGGTTTGTTTATGCACTTTATCGTTTGAGACAGATATCTTCATTGGATGCTGCTCTTAGCGCATACCATGGCTATGTTGCATCTAAACTAAGATATGCACTAATAATTTGGGGTAATTCTGTAGACGTTAATAGAGTATTTGTATTGCAAAAAAAATGTATTCGGGCAATATTTGGTTTACAACAAATGGATAGCTGCAGGAAATATTTTAAAAACTTTAACATATTACCATTGCCTAGTCTTTATATATTTGAAATCTGCATATTTGTAAGAACACATTCTAATTTGTTTAGCAGACGCGATGATGTTCAAACGAGACCAGGCAGACACAATCATAAATTAGTAATACCTAAGCAAAGAGTAGATGTGTATAGCAAGAATGTGTACTGTATGGCTATAAAAATTTATAATAAATTACCAACTAGCTTAAAAGACATCACTACTACGAAGGCTTTCAAAGAAAAATTATTGAGGTTCTTATTAAATAAATGTTTTTATACTGTAAAGGAATTTTTAGACGCTAGAAAACTGTGACATTGTATTGATTTGTATTTTGTGTTGCTTGATTATTTGAAATGTTTATTCTTAATATATGACTTAATAGTATGACTAAATATTACATAATTATATCTCTATTTATAAAATATTATAACACTCGAATATTTGTACGCCAGATACTGGCAGATTATGGTCTCGGACTCTGATTAATGTACCTATACACCTTTGTACCCATATTCTGACAAATAAATGATTTGATTGATTGATTGATTGATAGGTACTTACATAGTCACTGATTCTTTACCTACTTTTTATATGTAACAGATATATGTATTAGAGTTTTCAATAATAATAACATAACAGACACAGTTATATAGTATATTTGGTAAATAGTACATTAATAATAAAAACGCAGTTTTCAGCCTCTGCTGACACAACAACAACTTGACAATGGTTTTTTTACTTTTTTAACATAGAAGAACAGTCACTCTAAAATTCAAACATACGTCATGATTCATACCAGCCAGTCAATGAACAATTGTACTCCTTTGCTCTAACACTCCTCCTCAATTGTTTCCATCAGACTTCCTATCAAGATTCAGACTCCTCTAATCCTTTCACTCACTCACGGACAATCCTCAATGCACTCCCATCTCACTTCTGCAAAACTCATGCTTTCCTCTAATTACTGCCTTTGTCAAAGCATCAGCAACCATTTGCTGTGTCTCCAAATACCTAAGCGTGATTGCTCCATTTTCTATAGTTTCCCGAATGAAGTGATAGCGCACATCAACATGTTTAGTCTGCTGATGGTGCACTGGGTTTTGTGCAATAGCCATAGCGGACTGGCTGTCCGTATGAATCACAATGGGTGGCTCCTTATCTGTGATTTCATTTAAAAATCTTCTGAGGAATATGGCCTCTTTCGCAGCCTCGGATAAGCTTATGTATTCAGCTTCTGCTGTCGATAGTGCTATACTCCTCTGTTTGGAGCTTTGCCACGAAATGGCTCCATTAGCCATCTTGAACACATTTCCTGAATATGACTTTCTGTCAACAAGATTACCTCCATGATCTGCATCAGCAAAGCCTTCAATTTCTTGACATGTGTCCTTAGAGTACACTAGTCCCATACTCTTTGATCCTTTAAGGTATCTCAGAATCCTTTTTGCTGCAACCCAGTGAATTTCTTCATAATTATTACAAAATTGACTCATGAAGTTTGTTGCGTGGGCAATGTCGGGCCTTGTACAGACAGCAACATACATCAATGATCCTATCAGCTCTCTGTAGGGTATGCTGTCGTCAGGTACAGATGACTCTTTTGGTTTTTCAAAACGCTGCCCTGGAACTCCTGGTGTACTCACTGGTTTACAGTTCTCCATTTTAAATCTGCGAAGAACTTTCTCGATATACTCCTCCTGATCGATTTTAATAGTACCGTTCTCTTGTTTTATTCTCATTCCAAGAAAAAATTCTGCCTTACCTAAATCCTTCATCTCAAATTTTGATTTAAGTTCGTCCTTAACCTTTCTCATTTCCTTTTCATTGTTATATAAAATGAGGATATCATCAACGTAGATAGCCAGTATTATCATATCTTTATCACGTTTCCTCATGTATACACAGGATTCGTTTAAGCAACGTTTAAAGTTTAGGCTCTTCAGTTCCAAATGTAGCTTTTGGTTCCAAGACCGAGGGGCTTGCTTAAGACCGTAAAGAGACTTCTTTATTAAGCACACATAGTCTTCTTTGCCCTTTTCTTGAAAGTGAGGTGGCTGTCGCATGTAGACTTTTTCACTTATGCTTCCGTTTAAGAATGCTGTTTTGACATCCATATGGTCAATCTGCAGACCGAGGTTCGCTGCCAACGCAATAAGAAGTCTCAAAGAGCTATGCCGGACCACGGGTGAAAAAGTTTCATCATAGTCAATCCCTTTTCGCTGACTGAACCCTCGCGCGACCAATCGAGCCTTGTACCGAGTTTTATTCCCGGCCTCTTTTTTGACTTTAAATAACCATTTACAGTCAACAACATTGCTCGCTTGGTCAGGTTTCACAAGAACCCAGGTCGCATTTTTCTTTAAAGCATCAAGCTCCTCCTGTATCGCATCTCTCCACTGTGCAGCATCATTTCTCGATAGTGCCTCTTGCACAGTCAGCGGATCATCTTTTTGTGATATGGCTTGATATGTGAAAAAATCTGGCTTCTGAACCTGCCTCCGCTCTCTAAGTGGGTATCTCTCCTCTCTTCCACTGTCGGTTCAGTTTGTGTCTCTTTCTCATTTTCTGACTTTTCTTCGAACGACATCCACTCTTCATCCTCTTCTTCAGCTACTTCTGTACTCGAGTCAATATGATCTCTATCATTTGACAGAAGGTTCTCTTCAATTATCTGTTCCGACCGAGTAGGTTCATTTTCTTGATGGATTTCCTTGTGCTGTTGATCTTCAGTATCTAGTTCAATTGTTGCTTCTTCCTTGTTCAATTCAGGATCAGCAGTCTTCTGATACATTTGGTTCTCGAAAAATACCACGTCTCGAGCTCTGTGAAGTTGATCATTTGAAGGATCAATGAGTCTATATCCTTTTGATTCTTCACAGTAACCCACGAAGATCATCTCCAAGCTTTTCGGATCCCATTTTGTTCTCTTCTGATCTGGAATGTGCATGTACGCCTTACATCCGAACAATTTGAGATGACTAAGAACCGATTTTCGTCCTGTCCATGCCTCTTCTGGCGTCATCTCTCTTACAGCTAAAGTTGGGCTCCTATTCTTCAAGTATACTGCAGTATTGGTCGCCTCTGCCCAGTACCGAGTAGGTAGTCCAGCTTCCTGTAGCATAGCTCTTGCCTTCTCTGCTATCGTGCGATTCGCACGTTCGGCTACCCCGTTTTGTTCGGGCGTATAAGCAATTGTTAGTTCATGCTTAATTCCATGGTCCTTCAGGAATGCGCCGACTCTCGCGTTGACGTATTCACCGCCGTTATCAGTTCTCAACACTTTCAACTTCTTCCCTGTTTGTGTCTCCGCAAAACTCTTAAATTGCTTTAATTTTTCAAAGGCTTCACTCTTCGCACTAAGAAAATACACGAACGTTTTTCGGGAAAAATCATCGATAAAAGTTATGAAGTACCTGTGACCACCTATGGACTTCTCACTCATCGGTCCACAAATGTCAGAGTGTACCAACTCTAAGAGCTCTCTAGCCCTTGTAGCCTTGTTGCGTACGAATGGTTTTCTTGTTTGCTTGCCCATCAGACAGGCTACACATTCTAATTTACAATTAGAAATATTTTTAAAACTCACCCCAATCGCCAGTTTGTCTCTTAATAAAGTTAGGTTACGTACTCCTAGGTGTGCCATCCTTTTATGCCATAGCTCCATTTCATTGTTTGTAGTAGCAGCTAGAGCAGTTGCCTGTAAACTTTGTTTAATTTTATAGACACCTCTGTCAAGCACTCCTGTCACACATGGATTACCTTTAATTGAACACTCACCTGCATTATAAATCTTACAACCATTTTTAGAAAAAACGACAACCTTGTCCTTATTTACAATGCAACTCACACTCAACAAGTTAGAAGCAAGATCTGGTACATACATGACAGTCTTGACACTGACGTCAAGTGCAGCATTCTCTACATTACCAAAACCTTCTCCATATACTTTACCACCATTTGCACAGCATACTTCCACCTTCTTGTCAATCTTTACAAAATCGCTCATCCAGTCCCTTCTATAGCTCATATGTGCTGACGCTCCAGAATCTAGAATCCATTCGTCGAGATGAGATTTCTCTTGATTCCCAGTGCTCATTGCCGACGCCATATGACTGGTCTTTAACTGCCGAGGATTATGTGGACAATCACAGGCTTTATGCGGTCCCTCGCAGATAAAGCACTTCACCGTCTTCTTTTGCTTATTCCTCTGAACAAACTTCTTATGATATTTAGTAGTAGTAAGTGCCGAACTTGGGCCTGATACACCCTGGATTGCGCAAACTTTGGTGCCATCTAGTTGCAGCAGTTTCGTTTTTATAAAATCAGTTGTTAACTCCGTGTTAGTATTCTCTAACGCCAACCTCATGGGTGTATACTCCTCCGGTAGCCCCTGTAGCATCAGTGCTGCTAATAATTCGTCATCAATCTCTTTACCCATATCTGATAGTTGATTAGCTACTCGCATTATCTCTGTTACGTATTCAGTTATTGAATTAAACATATTAAGTTTCAAGCTCACCAGCCTCGATAACAGTCTACATCTGTTGTTGATACCCTTATCCTCGTAAGCGATTTTTAAATTGTTCCAGGTCGCATACGCCGTCGTAGCTTTGCGAACGTGTACCTTACACTGGTTCTCTATCAGCAGGCAGATCTTGGTGCGTGCCCGTTGATCACCCCGTTTAGCAACCGCGTCTCCATCAGCTGGAACACTTTCCACGTACTTCCATAAGTCATCGTGTACTAGTATGCACTCAACATCGAATTTCCAACTGTCGTAGTTGCTGTTTCCACTTAGTTTCTCTATCGCTGGAAGACCTGAACCGGCCGCACTCGTAGAAGCCGTCATATCTCTTTGTGTACTCTGTGTAGGAAGCTCGTAGGTATTACTGTTCTTCTCTTTATTTACCATCACAGCTCACATATACTTACGCACACTAGCGCTTTTACTGCATCTGTACTCTTTATGGAACGTGCTTGCCATAACCTATTAGAGTTTTCAATAATAATAACATAACAGACACAGTTATATAGTATATTTGGTAAATAGTACATTAATAATAAAAACGCAGTTTTCAGCCTCTGCTGACACAACAACAACTTGACAATGGTTTTTTTTTACTTTTTTAACATAGAAGAACAGTCACTCTAAAATTCAAACATACGTCATGATTCATACCAGCCAGTCAATGAACAATTGTACTCCTTTGCTCTAACAATATGACCCTGAATTTAGCAAACAGCAGACAAAATGAAATTTCAGATAGGGATATCTATAGCAAAATTAAGTTCTCCAAGTTTACGAAATTGGAAAATTGTTTGTCGATGACATACCTATAGGCGATAAAAAACAAAATTTTTTTTTGAGTTAAAAAACATTTTTTTACAAAAAAATAAAATTTTGGGAAACCCTATCTGAAATTTTATTTTGTCTGCTGTCTGCTAAATTCCGGGTCATAACAGATGTTTGTACTGTCTGGGTGTTTTCCTTATATTATAGCACAGATATAACAGATAGTGTATTGGCTTCAATCTTGAAGATACATAACTTTAGACTGGATAAATTGTACTTCATAGACTAATAATGTGTGCCTGCATCATTGGCACATACAGATAATATGTAAGTGGCTTCAAGCTAGCTGAGTGATGTAGCCAAATACACTAGTATAATCTGTGTTGGCATGTTTTGAAAAAAATTAAATAACGAATCCATTGCCTGGTACCTATTCAGAACACAAGTAAAAAGCTTAGTTTGAGATCAGAAGATGTTGTGTGAAGTATCCATAAATATTGACAATTTAAAATTTATTTTATAGGTAAATCAAAAGAAGTGCTGGATGCAGAAGCAGTAGCAGCCGAGAAGAAAGATAATCCAGCTAATTTTGGTGTTGGCTGTGAAAGACCATGCATTTGTGAGGTCTATGGTCAAATACCATGTTCAGGAGTAGTACCTTTACCTAAGTTTATGAGAGGGAAATATAAATATCAGAATAATTAGTTTGTATATGTAATATAGATTAGTATATTGTTGTTAAAATAAAATAGTGTAATTCAATAGTTTTTTTTTTGTTGTCATTTACAATCAGCTTTTCAGCTATAAGCAAGTGTGTTCTTTGTCTTTTGGCGTGAGATGCCCAGTTCTCCAGTGAGTACCGCACAATTGGATATAACTTTTATAAGCCTTTTAAGGCGTTTGTATGTGATGGGTTGCATGAGCTCCAACACCATCAAGTTCGGATGTTTTGTGTGTCTTTGCTTATATGCCATGGCATATAATTGAATAGTTAAATATTTTTATTTATTTGAGATTTTTATGGACTTATCATAATACCTGCGTGCTGTGGCGTTCTTTAGGGAGGCCTTTGTCCAACAGTGGATGGAGAGAGGCTGATGGATAGATGGATGGAAGAATCATAATATAAAATTTTTATATTTTATAATAAAAAAAAATTGTTAATGTAAAAAGTTGTGGTAGTTACGATACCGTAATCACTCTCAAAGTGAAGGAGGCCAGTGCCCGGCAGTGGGACGTAACTCTTGTGGGCCGGTTAAGTGAGGGCAGCTAGTGCATTAACATTGTACTAGTCATCTTAACATTTGGATTACACCCCACTTAACATCAGGTCGAATGTACTCATTTGCCTACTCTAGCTATTAAAGTGGGCTGGAGAGAGAGAAAGAGGCGTTTGAAACGAAATCTTTAGTAATTGAAACTGAAATTATAAGATTTCGTTTTTATTTATTTAGGAGCATTAGGGACAACCCACCAACCTAGCTTTTAGTCCTACTGTCTTATGGCTACTATGGAACTGGCATGGTCAAAGGCTTTTAAGCCTATGTTATCCCACTGTTGGCCATGGGTGCTTTTCCATTCTAAAAGGTATTATGATCTAATGTGCGTGTTGGCACAGCGCTTATTTTCAAGTGTTCCGTTCCTTTTCTTTGAAAGAAATGTAATATCGAACGAAAAATATAAAGGTATATTTCTCACACAGAAAATTACAATAAATATAAAAAAGACACAAAATAATACAAAATTCAAAACTTAAAATCTCGTACAACATAAGCCATGCTAGCTGCTGCAATATATTGCATATTTTTAACAGCATTGAATGACCTTGAACTGCAGTGCCAGAAGAGCTCATCATCTACTTCTTCACCTCTTGGGAAGGTTTGGTAGAATGTCCAATTTGCCTTTGTATGTTTGTTTATAAGCTGGAAAAGGAAAGTCGTACCTACATTTTAAAAAAGCAAAGGCCTCGCCGGGGAACGTTATAGGCTTTTCGTTAGGTTTGACTACCCAGACTTCTGCCCGTCCATCTGTTTCCAGGCTGTATCATAAATCGTCCGAGCCCGAGTCGAAAAAACACGCACAAGCACAGGCTAATTAAGAACCTCCTTCTTTTTGTATTCTTTTTTATGTTTGTTACCTCATAACTTTTAAGGGCCTGCATCAATATTATCGTCGACATGTCACACACAACAGCTAACACAGCTAGTAGGCATATAAAATGAAGAATTAGGGATATTTTTTTTGTTTACTCAAAATCTACTAAATATATTTTAATTCCGGTTTATGTGTTTTTATATATAATAGTTACTTATGTTTCGAAAGTTATTTCATTAGTTAATACGCGATAATAGACCGACAAATGAAATAAAATAAAAAATTAGAGAGGTTGTTTCGCTAAGATTTTCTATCGAGAAAACTTTTTTCAATCGCGTTTTTGAGTTTATGCGATCCTAGATTATATATTGAAAAAACATATTCTTAAAAATTAGAGCTCTAGCCATTCAACCTAAAGAAAAAATGAAAACTTCGTACGTAGAAAAATGCACGAAGCTATTTTGGTATCATCTTAACTGGGCGAAGCGATTTAAATGTTTTTTTTTATTTGAAAGCTGGTGATTCCCGTTTGGTCCTATTGGCTGGATCTGTTGGTTATCTCCTGAAAAATCGATGAAATTCCTCAAATTTCAAAGGGACATTAAGACGGTTGAACTTTAAAAAAAAAACTCAATTATTAATATTAGGCTTTTTGAAGAACGTCTTATTTTGACCTACACCAGTAAGTTTGAAGCTTCTAGCTAAAGTAAATAGATTTTGTAAAATGTTTGCTTACACCAGAAGTAAGCTTAAACTCCGGTAGTTTGTCCTTATTGAACGTAGGGCCTGATATAACGACGTTAGCGTTTTTCAATGCGTCTGATCTTTTCTGAACTTGGTCAATAGACACGTCGCTTGTCTTCTGACACATAGTTTTACATTCACCAAGCAATAAAGGACTTATTCCGATTTGCTGTAAAATATCAAAAAATGGTATCAATTCTACATGCACAACTAAGCTTAACTTAAGTAGGCATAAAAATTAAAACGACTATGGTGTAATATTTTCTAACACTTGCGCGACTCATTTGTTTAAATAAAACTACTTTTTACGGGATTAGACGCGTATATTTGTTTTAAAATTTTGGCCCGACGTTTCGGAAACTTTGCAGTCACCATGGTCAGTCTAACCCGTGACTATGGTGACTGCAGTCTCCGAAACCAAAATTTCAAAACGAATATACCTACCTATACCTACGCGTCTAAATCCGTAAAAAGTAGTTTTATTTAAACTATGATGATTATTTGGCTATTTTGTTGTGTACATTTCTATTAATTTGAATCGTTAGTGAATAATATACAGATTTTCTAGTTAAAAAGTACAGCTAACATTGCCGAATTGTGTTATTGACACTGGATACCGAGTCTATACAAAAAAATAAACTAAACTTAAATAAAAAATGAAAATTGATTGTGTCAATAACACAATTAGGCAATGTTAACCGAACTTTCTTGGTAAAAAATCCTGTTTATTATAGATTAAAGATTGTAATTAATATAAATGTGCACAATAAAATAGCCAATTAATCAAAATACACCAATCGTTGTTTTACTTTAAGTAAGTTTAATTGTGCACGAAGAATCGGTACCAATATCATTCAGTCCGTGTGGTGACAAAATTAATCGAGGGAGTGCTAAAACCACAAAGTTCTAACCGAACTAAATGCTCGGAGGCTAAAACACGACTCGAAGATTTAATTGCGCTGTAGTTATTGAGAGAGAAATATCTTGCCACCTTGCTATCATGTCCACCGGCCGTATTATGAGCTTTTATTTACAGGCAGTTTACGCCGTGAATTGAACTGTCTGGCAAAATTCGTATTATGAACAAAATTCTTAGTCAGTCAGTTTGCTAAACCAGTCATACATAAATATGTATAAGGAGAAGGTACAACTAAAAGTTAAAGTACTAACAAAAAATTTTCAACTAAAAGTTTTATTTCTGCCATAATACCTAATTTAGCCATGCAGTTTACGGCCTGCCTGGAACTTGAATGATTTTAAAAAGCTCATAATACGCCGGCAGGGGGCCCCAGTCCGTCCTCTATTACGAAATGATAAACTGATGGTGCACTCATAGGAAACTCGGCCCTAACTTTCGTGATTTTTCGGAGTGGATTTTAGGACCCAAATTTGTGGAGAAGGCTGCAGTTCAATTTCTTGTTTGAAAATGGAGCACAAAACATTTTAAAAATGTCTTTTTAGGGTTCCGTACCCAAAGGGTAAAAACGGGACCCTATTACTGAGACTTCGCTGTCCGTCCGTCCGTCCGTCTGTCACCAGGCTGTATCTCAAGAACGGTGATAGCTAGACAGTTGAAATTTTCACAGATGATGTATTTCTATTGCCGCTATAACAACAAATACTAAAAATAAAATAAATATTTAAGGGGGGCTCCCATACAACAAACATGATTTTTTTACCGTTTCTTGCTCGATACTAATAACGTTGCCTTATGTTGCATAGATAATGGTACGGAACCCTTCGTGCGCGAGTACGACTCGCACTTGACCAATTTTTTTATATTGTTTTTGGTTATACTTTTCGACATTTAGAAGACCAGAGGTTTTGGAACTTTAAACCTCTAGAACTACAAATTTAAACCTCCAAAACCTGTGGTATGTCAGCAGAATAATATCTATACGGAAAAGTCGAAGCTAAACCTTATACTACGATTGCTTAGTGTGTTTATTCTGTTGTACCTATGTCTACGTCCAGCTTTAAAAAAAATTGGGCTGTGTTCCGATAACTACTTACTTTACAACAGCACTTGAATTTGAAATTCATTTTAAACATGGCACATAAAATGAGATAATCGTTGAGAACTTGATGAGGTGCTCCGATGTATGCTAAATTTAAATTTTCTAAACAACCGTAGTCCTCCTGAGAACAAGATTATGGTGTACTAGCTGTTGCCCGCCACTTCGTACGCGGTGAAATTAGAAAACTTTCCCCGCTTTTGCAACAGTTTTCACTAAAGCTTCGTTCCTATTGGTTACAGCGTGATGTTACATAGCCTATAGCCTTTCTCGATAATTGGACTACCCAACACAAAAAGAACTTTTCAATTCGAAACAGTAGTTCCTGAGATTTGCGCTTTCAAACAAACAAACTCTCCAGCTTTATAATGTTTGTATAGATTTAAAAGTAATTATAATAGACTAGAATTTTTTAGGAAAATCACATTCAAAGATTCCGTTATTATATAGATACATAAATATATGGATACATACTAACGAGGCTAATGAAAAGGTGTTAAAAACTTACAATCAAAGACATAAAAGTAGCCAATGATTGAAGAGTCGAGTGTTTTCTACATCTTATAGTGATAAGAGGTACTTGACAACTGCGGGCGAATCGTTTGATACATTCATACTTTTGTGTTGATACGAATATCACGTCCGACATTTGTGAATATATCCTAGAAAATGAAAAACATAGTGCTGTTATAATAGCTGTTGCCTGCGACTTCCTGCGCGTGGAATTTAGAAGATCATATAATAAAGATATAAACCATAGCATACCAGAGGCTCAAGTCGGCTATTCAATGTTGTCACAATGATAGTTTGATGACACCATTATGGCGCCTTATTGGTATCATTTGTGACAAAAAATTAATTAAATTCGCTAATATGCAATCAACAAATGCAATAACTGATTGATTAGTGGCGAATATTATCAAGTTTGGTATTTTTATGGTTATACTGGTAGTCTACTGTTAAGTTTTTATTGAACTATCATTGTAACAACATTCAATAGCAGACTTGGCCCCCTGATAGTGTGTTGGCGTTCAGTCAAAACACGTGAAGTTAACCTGGCAAATCGTACTTCATAGAATAATGATGTTTCATACGACGTATAGCCTGGTATCATAGATACACATAGATACATATTTCATACACACTTAGATGTGTAAGTGGCTTCAAGGCGACTGAGTGATGTAGCTTATATCTTCAAAACTACGCGTCGGATTATGATGCAGTTTTTTAATATGATAGAGTGGTTCAATAGGATGGCATTTTTGCGTTAATTCGTTAAGGTTCGAACTGCTAGTAGAATTATACTAAAATATAGTGTTATTTTTTTTTGATATTTATTTATTTCACACTTTATACATTAATTGTACAAAGGCGGCCTTAATTATCTTCCAGTCAACCTTTAGATGGTGCAGAGAGCAAAGGTACAGATTCTATTTCTATAACTAATAAAAATTCGTAATAAAAGTAATTGATACAATGTTTTGGTTTCATTTACCTGCCATTGTAATCGTGATCCCAATCGATTATATCTGTGATGTGAAGATCTGTTGCTCCTAAAAATGTTGTCGCTTTTGATACAGCTGTTCTTAGCATAGGTTCGTTGTGGTCTTCAAAAGTTAATACTTTTATGTGTGGTAGTATGCACTGAAAAGTTTTCGATATTTAGTTATATATGCCACTTAAAAATTGTGGTTACGGATTAAAAATACAAGTGTAACCATCCCCTTTCCTTGCCCCGGGTGCCATAATTTGTATTTCTACTACCTTCGTTTCTTGTTAATCAATTATTGTCTCTTTTTTGAGCGTAGGTCACAACATCTACATCGAAAAGATATCTGGTCTAATTTGACTACGATGACCACATCGTCTATGTGGTGACGGATTATAAACACAAGTACCCATTTCCTTCCCAGGGTACAGTAAAAACCTGCTAAGGAATATTGTAGACAGATAATATCCTCTGTGAGTAACGGGAAAGTCGAAAATAAACCCTGCGCCAATACGCCTAGTCGCGGCATAGTAGACCATTTTATCACTATAACGTATACTGACAGATGCAGATGAATGTTGTTGGGTCTTTGTTTTGCAATGTCTAGTGATAATATATTTACTACCAGTGTTTTTCCATGTGTATCAGCACAAATATTCTTCAAGTTAATTGCACTTGTAATAATTTTTATGACCATATCTTTAGTCCAGTTATTGAAACATATTAGATGTATAGGTTTTTTGACGCAACTGTAAGAAAAAAATTTGGATTTAGAGTTTCAGATATTATGATAGATTGAAATAAACATACCACTGCATTATTTTATATCCTGAGTGTTGCAAATCAAAGTATAAAGGTATAAAAATATTAAAATTGTAAGTAGTTAAATATGTTCTACGAGAGATGGAATCGAATTTAAACTTCCTTAGCCCATTAATGTCCCACTGTTGGGCAAGGGCCTCCTACACTTCGGGAGACTCTACTATGCCCCGCTGATCGGGCATATTGTTAGAGTATAGTTCCGAGGACTTCGACTCACATCTTAATAAGTAAAAAATAAGAACTTGGAATATTTAAATAACAATTAAGGAACTGACTTTGCATAACTTCGCTTTGTTGAAAGCGGTAATATTTTGGAAAATATCTTTGCATATTGTATCAATAGATTTGGTTTGAAAAGCATGTTATCTGACATTTTTCGCTCAATTGAAATACAAAGACGAGACAAAATTATCGTAACACTATTATCGCTGTTTTCTGTGGCTATTTCATTGCAATTGATTCAAATTCTTTACATTTTTTTATATAATTTCAAAGTTAAATATGTAATCACAGTATGTAATATAAAATTGTTTGTTGTTATAGTTGTTATGTAGCAATAAAATACTACTGATTTTCTCTTTAAATGACATAAATGTTCTTAAAGCTAAGCATTCATGATATGCTTGGCATTTGGCCCACATTACAAAAATACCTTTTTTTATAGATAGGGTTGTGCAAATGACTGCAGTCCATCTGATTTTAAGTGGAAGTGCAATCCAAATGCAAGGATGCCCCCGCCTTGCCAGCCCGCAAGGTGCCTCTTCACGCCTCGCTTAAAAGAGCTTAATTTGATTTACCTTAGAAACAACAGCCAGATTAATGAATGGGGGCTTTATATTATGTGCAACCTGTGTGTGCAACATACGAAAAGAGAAGACCTTATTTTTTATGTCGATATGACCATGGATATGACATACTTTTGACAAGACACTATAGACAATTTAAAAAACTAGAGATGTTTGTCATAGACAAAATCTGTAGAGTCTCTATATTTTACTAGAAAAAAGCTGAGCTATCTTTTTATTAAATTTTTTTTTATAAGTTCTCTTCTCGATATAAAGTTAAAGTGTTATGTCAAAGCACAAATCTACATAGGTGTAATAATATTTCAGTGAAGTGTACCGACCTACTACTACAGCCTACTACAATACGGCTCAGATTGTATAGCCTAATTATTTGATTGTCTCTACCACTCATTTTGAATGATTATTGTTAGACCCACGACACGTTCTGATTGCTTTAATTTTTTTCGCACATAGTTCGCAAATAGCGACAAAACCGCTAAACACACGATAACTACACACTTAACAATAACAATATAATTCGTGTATTTATTCTTCTTACTAAAACGTATAACAAATATTTGTAATAAACAATATTTAACATTTCTATTTGTGAAGCCAAACTTAAATAAACTAATACATGAATATAAATAGTTTTGACATCATTTATTTTGCATTTTAATTTCAGCTAAAGTTAACGGCCTACATCAATATTATCGTCGACATATACATATTAACACAGCTAGTAGGCATAGAAAATGAAGAATTAGATATATTTTTTTTGTTTACTCAAAATCTACTAAATATATTTTAATTCTGATTAACGTGTTTCTATATATAATAGTTACTTATGGTTTTAAAGTTATTTCATTAGTTAATACGCGATAATAGACCGACAAATGAAAAAAAAAATGAGAGAGGTTGATTCGCTAAGATTTTCTATCGAGATAACTTTTTTCAATCGCGTTTCTGAGTTTATGCGATCCTAGATTATATATTGAAAAAACATATACTTAAAAATTAGAGCTCTGGCCATTCAACCTAAAGAAAAAATGAAAATTGTGCATTTTTCTACGTACGAAGTTTTCATTTTTTCTTTAGATTGAATGGCCAGAGCTCTAATTTTTAAGTATATGATTTTTCAATATATAATCTAGGATCGCATAAACTCAGAAACGCGATTGAAAAAAGTTTTCTCGATAGAAAATCTTAGCGAAACAACCTCTCTCATTTTTTTTTTTTCATTTGTCGGTCTATTATCTCGTATTAACTAATGAAATAACTTTAAAACCATAAGTAACTATTATATAATAGAAACACGTAAATCAGAATTAAAATATATTTAGTAGATTTTGAGTAAACAAAAAAAATATCCCTAATTCTTCATTTTCTATGCCTACAAGATGTGTTAATATGTACATGTCGACGATAATATTGATGTAGGCCCTTAAGTAAAACCACAGTAAAAAATCGTAAGTTTTCTTAACTTAACTTCGTTACATATTCGTAGCACACAATGCTATGATATTTCTTGTGCGTTGTTACTTTAAATATAGATACCAAACAAAAATAACTTTGGAAACTACGTGTTACGTAACTATAGTAAAAAAAATTGCAGAAACGAGAATTTTTTTCTGTATTTTGCGTTTACGAAGTCACGAACAACAGCTAGTATCAACCACTTTTTACGGATTTAGACGCGTGTATTTGTTTTAAATTTTAGCCCGACGTTTAGTCGCGCAAGTGTTAGAAAATATTAAGCTAAGTAGTATCAAGATAAAATGAAACTGTAAGAATAGAATTTAATGAAAAATCAAATAACTAGGTACGTTTAAAAACCGTTAAACTTTTTTAGATCTAATTACGATTGTTTTAGCTAAGTGCAAAGTTAGTTTATCTAACAATACAAGTAAACTTTGGTGAGCTAACCAATTTTGATGAAAAAAACTTTTAATAAAAATTCATTGCTAAATGGAGGACCGATAAACACGTTCCTTTTATACACCACATTCAAATATGCAGAAGTTTAAAATAAATAAAAACAAATACACATGAACATTTCACACAACGTCGTCTGGTCCCAAGCTACACTTTTATGCTTGTGTTATGGGTACCAGAATACAGATATAATACATATACTACTTTTCTCTTGTTAATACAAGAACATAGAAACCCCCAGACGTAGAACAAACATTTGTATGACAATTGTAAATGTCACACAAATGATTGTCCCGAGCAGGAATCGCACCCGCGACTCGTGATCGGCAGTCCTTTACATAAACCACTTAACCGTGAGTGAAGTTTAATGAATGAGTGAGTTTTTCAAGGCACCTACTCCGAGAGACTCCACTTCGGGAGGGTGTATGGTCTACTATGTCTCTCGAGTTTAAGTTGACGTTCTCTCTCTCCAGTCCATTAATATCCCGTTGTTGGGTACAAGCCTTCTCCACTGTGGGAGGGACTACCTACTCTGCCGCGATGACGTAGGATTTTATTTTATGAGACCATCACGCGGGGTTCATTTTCCAGTGTGCTCGGACGTGCCCCGAGAGAGGTTGCTCTCAGAACAACCCCTGGATTGGTAACCGATGGCGGAACCACCGCAGTACCGGTGCCCAGTCCTCGGCCGAGGTATGTACACGACAAGCGTTTTAGTGGGTGAGGGCCCCAGACTATCCTTCTCAGTCTTCCACGAACAGAGGGGTGTGCGGTCAGGCATATCCCTATATTTATATATTATAGCAAAAAGCTTTTTCTCGAGATTTCCATTTCTCATTTAGGATTTCATTGTACAATATTCCTTAGCTGGCTTAGCACACAAGCGAGAGAATGGGGTGGTGACACTTGTATTCTTAATCCATCACCATAGATAGAATAGTAGATAGAATCCCATACCATAGATATATAGAAAGATATATAGAAACCATAGATATAATAGTAGAATACTAGATAGCGTTTTCTATATAATTCACAACTTTGGCTCCTGCGACACAGATTTTTAAAGGTTTGATGAACTAAAGGGTTACGAAAACTTAAATTTTTTTGTTCTACTGTTATTTACATGCTTAGTGACATTTTTCTGAAATTATACTCAGTTAACAAACTGTCTGTCCCGTCCATCCATCATCCTGGAGTTGCTGCAAATTCGACATGCTATTCACAAACTCTTAATTTAATTTCCTGTTCATGTGACGTTGACATTGTTTTAACAAAAAAAAAACCAGCTAAGCACGAGTTGGGCATTAAGGATTCCATAAAATTATTATCATAACATTGATCGTCTAAGCTTATCATCAAGTTATACCTACTGAAAATATGTTGTATGGGAGTTCTTTTTTAACCTACTTAAAAAAAAGAAGGAGGTTCTCAATTCGTCTGTATTTTTTTTATGTTTGTTACCTCATAACTTTTAACTAGGCGATGCGATTTTAATGATAATTTTTTTATTTGAAATCTGTTGGTTTCGTGTAGTCCTATGAGCACCAGGTCACGATCTGTTGGTTATCTCCTACGAAATGAAGGAAAACCCTCAAATTTTGAAGGCACATACATTGTTTTCACATATATTATAATAATACAAGAGTAGACTGCTGAGGTGGTCTCGTGAGGACGTTTCATTTATTTTTTAAATATTACCCAGTTATTACTAATATTTGTAGGTATTTAAAAAGTTAATTTCCCCGTGGGATATAGGCGTAAAGGAATAATGATGATGATTAAACGAACTTAAGTTTTGCAAGTACGTGTAATGTCTTCAAAGCTTAAGCTGTCCATGCGATCTAGATTAACTATATTCTATGTTATCGCAGGAATAAAATTGTAATAAAATACTAATTTTATAGAAATAAAGACCACTCTATCTTGTTAATGTTCTAAGTTATCTAAGAACTCTTCAAGCTAACGCAAAAATAATAGTGAATTTTGTGAACGATATTTTTATCATTGAGTAATGTAAATAAAATCGATTTATTATTGAAGTTGAATATGGCAATTACTTTTTATTATTCTGACATGGGCCATAATAAATAAAATTATTGTTTTATTTAACTTAAAACTTAAGAAGATAGAAAAGAAAAACTGTCAGGCACGGGCGTCGTACTCTTTGGGAGGGATTAAAGTCTTTTATGCAGCGCCTGTGTGCAGCGCTAACTAGGCGTATTGGCACAGGGTTTATTTTCGAGTTTTATCTCTTACAGATGATGTTATTTGTGTAATATCTCTTTGCTGGCTTTTAGAGCACCCTGACAAGGAAATGAGGTGGTGGTGCTTGTATTCTTAAGTAAAATAAGATATTGGTACAAATTCTAGGTACAAAACTAAACTTACCTGAAAAATTTTAACAACTATGGCGTTGATTTTGATTAATTGGCTGTTCCGTTGTGTGCATATATATTAATTAAAATCTTTAGTCACTCTTTAGTCTCTAATAAACAAGTTCTGTTATTATTACTGAATTGTGTTATTGACACTATTAATTTTCATTTTTTAGTTAAGTTTAGGCGTCCATGTGACCAAAATTGCTAACGCCTGATCAACACTGCAAACTTTTAGGTGAAAATGGCGTGTTTCCCGATTTTTTGCGGAAAAAATATTCTTATAAATTTTATTGGACTGCCCGGACAAAAAATTCTTAGAAAACTTTTAGAAAGCCTTTTTTAACAAGCAAGTAGTAGTAGTTAATAGGCTGTATCGTGTATTTAAGATAGATCTGGTCTCTAAAGACGAGCGATTTTTTGAAAAAAAAAATATTTATATTATAAAACAAAGTAGCTATTTTTGTATCTACATTTAAGCAATAATCGTCAAAACTACGCAGTTGATTTAAGACGCTTTTTTAACAGATAGAGTGGTTCAAGAGGACGATTTTTTTGATAATTTGTAAAGGTTTGGTGTATATTGAAGGATAGGAGCTCAATAACTGCAGGAATGAGCTAGTGTTCAATAAACACAACAGAGAGTCAGACAAAAAAAATTAAGCTTTAAACCAAAGAATAGAATAAATAAATAATGTATAAACAAATAAATAAATATTCATGGACATTTCACACAAAGTTCTCTGGTCCCAAGCTAAGCTTATATGCTTGTGTTATGGGTACCAGAATACGGATAGAATACATATACATACTACTTTTTTTTTGTAAATACATACTTATAATACATAGAAACACCCAGACGCAGTACAAACATTTGTATGACAATTAGAAAAATCACACAAATGATTGTCCCGAGCCGGAATCGAACCCGCGACCTCTTGATTGGCAGTCCGTTACCAGAACCACTACACCACGAGGCCCGTCAATATAATATAATAAGCCCACGCCTTTCCAGGAATTAGATTTCACAAAACTTTGTTATTAAATTTTATAGAAATGCTGACGTCATTTCCACGAATATACGTTTAAAGGCATTAAAATTAAACTTGCCCACACGTTTACAAATACGCAAAATAGAAAATATAATTAGAAAATTAAATGACGAGCCTCGTGATCGAGTAGTTTATGTAACCAACTGCCGTTCCCGAGGTCGCGGGTTCGATTCCCGCACAGGACAATTATTTGTGTGATATTAATAAACGACATACAAGTATTTGTACTGCGTTTTGGTGTTTTCTATGAATTTTATGTATGTATTTACAAAAGAAAAGTAGTATATGTATTATATCCGTAGTCTGGTACCCATAACACAAGCATATAAGCTTAGCTTGGGACCAGAAGACGTTGTGTAAAATGTCCATGAATATTTATTTATTATTTATTTATTTAAATTAGGTATTTGATGTAAGCATTGAGTTTATTACAGGAAGTCAAACGAAAGGATAATACCTAATTGTAGAAATATTCTTAGAATGAATATGGAGGGAATGTAACGAAAAGGAAGGCCGGAGAAAAGATAGATAGATTGTGTAAAACAGGATATGAAAGTAAGAGGAGTAAATACGATGTCTGACAGAAGAGCACGGAAGAAAATGACAATACTGGTCAAGTAAGAGTTGGACTTCTACACAAAGTGTTTTGTACCGTTATTATCGTAATATATTAGTCCTATTCCTGACTCCAAATAACGGAATGAAAATAATAATGATAAGAATTATTTGTTGTTAAAGCATCAGTTGATATCCTACCTAACTTATAAATGTGAAAACGAGTTGATGACACTACAAAAATTTTGACGAGCTTAAGTGTTAATGTGACTATAGCGCGATTTAAAAACGATACAACGCCATCTATCGACTGCCATAGTAAACTCCTGCTTGTTAAGGTTTAATTTCTAAATTTCACGCGTACGAAGTCGCGGGCAACAGCCGGGCTAGTATACATATAAACTGTTTCAGCTCCCGTGTTCACCATCAATATGAACTGGTTATAGACGGATGGAGAGTAAAGTTTCAGTAACAGGGTCCTCTTTTACCTTTCGATACGGAGTCGTAATAAAGGGTTAAGGAAAGGGCAATGATATATAAATAATATCATTGGAACACAAATATTTTTGGTACAGAAATGTCCGAAATTAACCACAAACAAGGGTACATTTCACACAACATTATGTCTAACCTGGTAATTAATTTTGCAGTTTAATTAAAATGGAGGTCATTTCTATTTCAACATAGTTACTTTTGGATTAAAGGTTTACCGCTTCGGGCGTTAGTTTTAATAAGTTCCTTTGATGCTTGTTTTGAGAGTGTGAAATTGTACTGGGTTTTAATTTACGTCCGGTTTTGTAAAGCCTGAAGTATTATAGATTAATTTTAGGTGCATTCCATCTCTTTTTCTCCAGCCCATCAACGTACCACTGATGGGCACGGACCTTCCCTAATTTGGGGGGAGATTTATGGTCTAATATACCGCGCCCCTCCGTGTGGTGACGGATTAAGAATACAAGTGTCGCCACCCCATCTCCTCCCAAGGTTGCTGTAAAAGTCAGCTAAGGGATATTACACACAGATAACATCCTGTGTGAGAGACGGAAAACTCGAGAATAAACCTTGTGCCAAGACGCCTGGTCTGCGCGGCACAGTAGACCGTAGTCCCTCCAAAGTGGAGGAGGTCCGTGCCCAACAGTGGGACGTAAATGGGCTGGAGAGAGATACCGCGCTGACCAGGCCTGTTGGCATAGAGATTATTATCGAGTTTTCCGTCTCTCACAGAAGATGTTATCTGTTTATAATATTCCTTATCTGGCTTTAACAGCAGCTGGGATGGAAATGGGGTGGCGACACTTGTATTCTTAATCCGTCAGTACGCGGACGTAGGTGTATTAATCTTTACATATTAATAAACAAAGCCATTATTTTTGTATCTTTAGTTATTATAAAATAAAGACGTAATTCTTGTATGTGAATGAGCTTTTATGTAGCTATAGATATATGTGATATATGTGAGCTTTTATTTTTTGAAAACTATGCAACGGGTGTTGCCGCGGTTTTTTAAAATGATAGTATGTTTCAAGAGGATGGCTTTTGTATAATTTTGTAAAGTTTGGTTCCTGAATCCCACGCGAACGAAGTTGCGTGCAACACTAGTTTCTTATAAGTAGATAAAAGAAAAAAAATCATGGAAAGTAGATAGTGATTTTGATCGATTTTGTAAAGCGTAGTTGATTATTTTGTATTTCCTATATAATTATGATCCATATTATCAAATTGTTAAGCTTCTAATTATCTGATCAATGAATTAAATTGTTTATTACAGTTAATTTTAGATATCAATTTACTGAATAGTGTTGATAAGCTAGTGGGTTGAGCATAGCCTTGTTTATGTAATTAATTGTTAAAGGTCACTTGCAAAGGAAAGCAATGTAACACTATTGTAATTATTATAATTTTATATTAAGTTGTTAACAGACTAAAAAAAAAGTCGTGTGGCACTCGGGGACTGCCGCGGTAAAGCAAGCGCGGTAAGTATTTTTAATAAACTTATGCATTTACAATTATTTATTTATTTAATTTATGCAAGAATCTAAATACTATAAACTAAAATAAGATTAATAATCCTTATTTTTTTTTTTTTACAATTTTTTTTTTTTTTTTTAATAATACTTATTTACTGATGCTTACATCTGTCCATTGTTTATTGTAATTATGATAAAATAGCGATTGTCAATCAAATGTCATAAAATAAAATAAACATTACATATTTTACATTATGAACAAAAAATAAAAATGACGAAATGCGCAGTTTTTGGTGTTCTAGTGTATCAGAATAATTAAAAAATGCCACAACATAGGATTTCATAAGTAATTTTAACTCAAATAATTCATTTTCACATAAAAAACACAATTTATCAATTTAATGTCAATCATGTTTTGACAGACGTCAATAATGTTGCCCCAGGCAACCGGGCAGCTTCACGTTGTACTTTACACACACATAAATATTTTTTTGACATTTAGCCGAAGATACACTGTCTTGTATGTCTATGTCTGCAGGTATGTAACTATTTATTTTCTCTATTTTTTTAATGTTTATTACCTCATAACTTTTAACTGAGCGATTTTAATGATTCTTTTTTTATTTGAAAGCTGTTGGTTCCCGTTTGGTCCCATTAGCACCAGGTCAGGATTTGATGGTTATCTCCTGAGAAATGGAGAAAAACCCTCAAATTTCAAAGCCAAATAAAGTCAGTTGAACATTTTTTTTTTAAAATTTCAGTTATTGTTTGTACCTACTATTTTTGATGTTGTAGAGTGACTCTAAATAAATGTTCTTTCTTTCTATTCTTTCTTTCTAATAATTGAAGTGAGAGCTTCTTGGCTTTTAGGGTTCAGTACCAGAAGTTAAAGCGGGATTTTATTACTGGGTCTATTGTCTGACTACATATTATAAGCAGTTAAAATTAATTGATGGAGGCGGAAAACTCAAACAGCGCTGCATAGTAAGATCAACCACTTCCGATAGTGGAGGGGATCTTGTCCAACAGTGAACAGGAAGGGTGTATGCTGTATCTAGCTGACCAGGCGTGTTGGCATAGGGTTTATTTTTGAGTATTCTGTATCTCACAAATTATGATATTTGTGTACAATGTCCTTTAGCTGGCTTTTTTAGCACCCTGGGAAGGAAAAGTGGTGGTGACACACGTATTTTAAACCCGTTACCACACGACATTTTATTTCACGGTATCTTAATTGGGATTGTTCATAATTTTTGACCTGTTGTTTTTATATTTTTTTTAGAAAATATAGACTATTTTAAGCAACTAATTTCAATATTATTGAAATATTCACTATATAGAATTAAAAAAAATTTTTAAAGTTATTATTTTCAAAGTTGTGACGTCATCGTTGTACGCAATCTGTGTATTGCCTTTTTCTGATAGTCTGAAGACAGATTGCAATACATCTTTTCAAAGTTGCTAAGTTGATATAATAGACCACTTTCAACTCACCCACAGAGTATTATATCCCTAAGAACGCCTTAATATTTTAAGTCCTTCATTTCAAGGACAAATAGAGATCATTTGCTTTTTTGGACAAATAATCGTTAATATAGAATATTTTCCGAAAAACAATAATGGATCATGTTCAGAAACTCTATTCCCCGAAGTGGTTTTCGAAATAAGAGTTTTAAAAAATTATGAACAATGCCCATTCAATATAATTTTGAACAGATTGATATAAATTTAAATTTGATTAATTCGCATGTGTTTCCATAATGGCGGCAATCGACGTCCGGCCGTCCTCTCGCTTAAGTAAATTTAATAGTAATGCATACGTAATTTAATATCCTAGCGTTTCATGATATATCGATAAAGATATTATTTAGTAACACGATTACGATGAATCGTGTTACTAAATAATATCTTTATCGATAGGTATATCATGAAAAGGTTGATGGATGGATGGATGGATGGATATCATGAAACGCCAAATCCACACGGAAAGTCAAGTCTTGTTAATATTATCGATATAATATTAACAAGACTTGCCTTTCTGTGTGGATTTAAAATACAAGTGTCTCCACCCCATTTCCTTTCCAGGATGCTGTAAAAGCCAGCTATGGGGTATTACACAGATAACATCCTCTGTAACAGACGGAAAACTCAAAAATAGACCCTATACCAACTCGCCTGGTCAACGCGGCATAGTTGACCACTATCCCTTCCGAAGATAAAGAGTCCGTGTCCAACAATGGGACGATAATTTGAAAGAAATGGGATAATGATACTTGTATTCTTAATCCGTCATCACACAGACCACTATACAGAAATATAATGTCTCTTACAGCTGTAAGCATAGACATACAAGACAGTGCGTCTACGGCTAAATCAATGACCCGGCTTGAGGTCAAAAAAATATTTATGTGTGTGTGAAGTACAACATGAAGTTGCCCGGTTGCCTGGGGCAACATTATTGACGTCCGTCAAAACACAATTTTACCGTCAATAAATTGATATATTGTGTTTTGATGTGAAAATGAATTATTTGAGTTAAAATTACTTGTGAAATCCTATGTTGTGGCATTTTTTAATTATTCTGATATAAGCCACACAAATTGGTAATGCGCCTGGCGGCCATGTTGGTGACGTCATAGTGACGTATAGATGAGAAGATTATATTTTGTTAGCTATACTTTTTCTTTGCTGATGACGTCACAAGGGCGTTAATTTGACAAGGTTCCAGCGCATTACCAATTTGCGTGGTCTATAAACTAGAACACCCAAAGACTGCGCATTTCGTCATTTTTGTTTTTTTGTTCACACTACAAACTGTCAATGGTGTTAATTAAATATGGTGTATTAAAACAGATCTTGATTTTAAATGCCATACTTGTATCAGTGTGTTCATTATGGACGTTTGCTGATTGCAAAAATTAGGCAAAAATTACTGTCATCACGGTATATCACTTATATTATAGTTTCATAACATTTTAGACCATGAATTCAAGTTAGCCCAGGCTAACTTATTTATTTTATTTATTTTATTTCTGATTAAAGTACAAACCTCTTCTGTGTAGTATACAAACGACGATTTTCATAAAATCTATGTAAAATTTATGTGGCTAAAACACAAACCATTCAATCCAAACTTATTATTTCAAAAACAAAGTAAACAACAAAATGTAATCTGCGAAACAACATTTGCATATTATGATTATTATACAATGCAGGCCCATATCTATCGTACTACCAATCATTGAGAGTACACCACGTTTGTTCTAGCTTCACGCTTCGTTCGAGCTCTTTATGTAGATTACATTGATAACAAAACAGACAATAGTTTACAATTTTGTTATAATTGAGTGGCTTGTAAATCTGTCCTAACATTCTTCTCCTGGCCTACTAGCGTCGCGTCCCACTGATTTCGTCCTCCTCCACTTTGGGAAGGCTTTTGGCCTACTATGTCGTGCTGACCAGGCGTGCTGGCATAGGGTTTCAGTTCAATTTTTCAGTCTCTCATTGCTAGGAACTTATACTTATCTACTTACTTACTTACAGCATCCTGGGGTGGAAATGAGTTTGTAAAATTTATATTCTAAATCCGTCACCATAAGGATAACTGACTGTATTAATATTATAAAAAAGTTATGTTTGCCATATGCATTGACATACTCTGTGGCAATATGTATGTTGGGGAAAAATCTCCAAAAGTCTTGGTGCCATTCTGAAAATATTTACACATAATGCATAGTGTGGAAAAAGGCTAATGGATGGCTGAAGATCTTCTATATTAAGTGACAAGTGATCTAAAAAAAACAGAATAGGTAATATTTTTATAAAAAATATCGATATTAATTTTGCACCGCACTATGAAGTAGCGTACGCTAGACGTGGTTGACCGCATTTTATGGTTGTTTACGGTAAATTTACTTTCATGAAACAATCGGTCATATTGCATATTGAATCATATTATACAAGCATTATGTCCGAATATTAAATTTATTAAAAAATATCACTATGGGAACGGATGAAGATGGCACATTGTTATCGCCCCATTTTTTCTTAGCCAGGAGTCAAACTTAAGTCAGTTAAAATTTTTGTTGAAAACCCTAGCGAGGGTTAAAAGTAATTGAAATTTAACGGTACATCCTGGTGATTGAGAACTAAGTCTTAATCTTCGGTAAATTAGTGTAGCGGCTTGCAGGACAGAAAAGACTAAAATAAGATAACTAAACAGGTTTGTTTGTAAATATAACTCCTAAAAGACTCATCCGACTCACTTGACGGGTCTCGTGGTCATGTAGTTCATGTAACGGACTGCTGTTTAAGAAGTCGTCGGTGCACGGGGCAATTATTTGTGTGATATTTATAATTGACATTCAAATATTTGTACTGCGTCTGTATTATAATAATGTATTTGCAAAAGGAAATTAGTTTATGTAGGCTATCCGTATTCTGCTATGCTATAACACAAGCATACAAGCTATGCTTGGGACTAGAGGGCGTTGTGTAAAATGTCCATGAATATTTATATATTATTTTCTATTATCGCGTAAAAAGCTAACTAACTGACGCGGACGTAAAAAAATCAGTCATTTATTTATTTATTTATAAATACTTTATGCACATAAAAAAAGTACAATGGCGGACTTAATGCCCTAGGCATTATCTATTTAGTTTTTTTCCTTTATTTAACTACTGCAAATTGTACCCAATTATATAAGCAGTTAATGAAAGTTAAGTCCATCTTTCTTTTTGTAACATAAAATAACTATATCCATATATAATTTTCTGTGATTTATGTAAAATATAATGATTTATTGTTAACTAAAAGTCTATTTTTCAGTCTGACATTTTAGAAATTGTTCAGACCGTCTTGGGAAATCCGTTGTGATATCATTCAACTGATGAAAGTAATGAGTCAAAGGTATGAGAAACTTTGATATTTCTTTTAGAAAGACAAGAAGTTTGTTTCATTTTATTTATTTCTTGTATATAACATACTGTATATCTATTGATTGGTGATATTTTTCTAGAATTTTGGAACTACAAGACTATCTAGTCTTGCAATTCCAAAATTCTAAAAAAATATCTCCCGAAAAAGTTAAACATAAATAAATGAATTAGAAAGCAAGGATGGTAGGAAAGATGATAAGGACAGGAGATTAATGATGATGAGTATTTTATGTTGTAAAATCAACTGATATCCGCAAACTGTAAAATTTCCAGCTCCTCGCCGTTCCAGAAATACAGTTTGGTAATAGACGGAGGAACGGACGGACGGACAGCAAAGTCTCAGTAATAAGTACCAGTTTTACCTCATAATAAAGAACCCTAAAAAAGACTTTGTTTTATAATAAGTACTTAACGAATATTAGTAATCGTTAAGTACTTATAAACCACTCAACCACGACGAGCTTCGTGGTTGAGTGGTTTATGTAACGGACTGCCGATCAAGAGGTCGTGGGTTCGATTCCCGCACGGGACAATCATTTGTGTGATTTTTCTAATTGTCATACAAATGTTTGTACTGCGTCTGGGTGTTTCTATGTATTATAAGTATATATTTAACCCATAACACAAGCATGTAAGCTTAGCTTGAGACCAAAGGACGTTGTGTGAAATGTCCATGAATATTTATTATTTCAAGGTTTTTTAGTACGCATTACTTAGTTTAACAGCGGATCATAAAATTATATTGCCACTTTATTTTAGTCCTTAACTTTTCTTTCCA
This sequence comes from Orgyia antiqua, assembly GCA_916999025.1. Taxonomy (NCBI): domain Eukaryota; kingdom Metazoa; phylum Arthropoda; class Insecta; order Lepidoptera; family Erebidae; genus Orgyia; species Orgyia antiqua. The sequence continues at coordinate 29,893,733 of OU779863.1, forward strand.
TCCCATGGTTGCCTGGAAGAGATCAATTTATGTGATAAGGCCGCCATTTGTACCTAGTCTTAAGCCTAATTTCTGTTTTCTGTGTCTTGTAAATGTGTACAATAAAGAGTTAATTAAATTCAATCTGATAGATAATATTTATATTCTAAAATATGCTTAGTAACTTTTTCAAGAATGTAAAGCTGATTTCCTGAGAGTATTAAGAAACAACAAGTATAAGTACAAAATCTATTTCAAAGCTGAAACACACTTTCAATGTTTTTAACCTCCCCAAGGAAACTTCGATGTAAGTAAGAACATAATTAACTCAGATATCTGATCAAAATATTTTGTAAAACAAACGCAGTTTTTTAGAGTTCCGTATCACAGTATAAAACGGGATTCTGTTGCTGAATCTTTGCTGTCCATCCGTCCGTCCGTCAGCAAGCTCTATCTTATAAGAAGAGATAGCTGAAATGTAAATGAATTGTTTCAATGGTAGCTCAATGGCATTTTTTTGCAATAACACTAAATAACTGATTGCTTAGTGGCGAGTTTGGTACTCTATTGTTAATTGTTTGAGGTTATAATGTGCCATTGAGCTAGCATTGTGACACAATTCATTTACCGGACTTGGAGTCCAGGACAGTTAAAATTTTTAACAGATGATGTAGTACTTAAATCTGTTGATGTTAAGCTGTGATGTTAACGATAACAAGAAATAACAAAAAAAGCCTTAACATAATAAAAAACCACACCTCACTACAACATAAAAAATTGCTTACTTTAAAAGATAAAAAAATACGCATGAAAGTTGTAAATATTTTTTTCAATTATTGTATTGTCTTCGGTCCTTCTTCCTTGTGCAAAATTTCAGATAAATCTGACTACTGCAAGTGGGTGAAAATCTCAGATCTAAAATCAAAGATTCCGTTACATAGATTAATACATTGATAGATACGTTCCGGACTAATATAAGCGTGTTAACTAGAATAAAGAACTAGAATAAATACTGTAAATATTTAAATGTGCTTCCATAGAACAAACACTAACGGTATAACTTGATGATATGCTTAGACCATGGCTACGACCTGAGGGACGGATGTTTGGATGTTTGTTACTCTTTCACGCAAAAACTACTGAATGGATTTTAATGTAACTTTACAATAAGCTTATACATCAGAATAACACATAGGCTACAATTTATAAATATTATTATTAGATAAAGAGTGTAATGTTAGAAAAATGCACAAAAATAAGTTTAAAAAAACCGTACTTGATTGGCTGCAAAATTTTAATTACGACATGATTGAGTACCTCATGTTTATGAGCATATAAGTATTCAGGAATAGACGTACAAACATACATAAATTACAACATACAATCAGCACACACACACACACACACACATATACTCACACAATGTATAATACTGTAATTTAGAAATACATTAATTTATTGTAGGCCAGGGGGAGGAATTGGTCTTTGAAACAATCAATCAATAATGTGTATCCATATGTTTTATGACAATAAATTTATTTCTATTTCTATTTCTTTATATTGTGTGAATTGTCCAAAATGTGACGATAAGTGTTAAATAAGTAGGAACTCCACGGGTACGAAGTGGCCGGCAACAGCTATTATCCAATATGTTAAGATTTAGATGTTATAGATTATGACGGTATATGTTATAATAATAATTGTATGGATCCCTTAGTGCGCGAGTTCAACTCGTACTTAACCGGTTTTAAACAAAAAACAAAAGTTTTTATAAGATTTTGCAATATGATTTATACCTATACTTTTAAAATTTTATGTCAGCTGTTCCTTATATTTTATGCAACTGAGTAATAAATTTAAAGCCCAATAAATATAGCCCAAATAAAGGCTTTGTAATGCAAACCTAGGTTTAAAAAAACGATTTTATTTTTTGCACCTAGGGACATGGTATGAGTTTCAAGTACCTTCAGCCATTGCTGAGTAAAAAAGTTTGACGGAGGTATAGACAGACAGATTCATACCGAAGTGCTTCGGTAAGGGTTCTTTTTTGGTTATCGAAACCCTAAAAATCATGTAATTATATTGAAAGACTAGCTGATGCCCGCTACTCCGTACGCGTGGAATTTTAGATCCTCATATATTTTGTCACCATTTAAACCTTCCCTCGACTTTCACGAATATTTCGAGGTCAAAATCACCAAAACTGGCAAAGCCTTTCTCAAGTTTTAGCGAGACAATCGAACAGCAATTGATTTTTATAATATAAGATAAAAAAAGAAAACATAAACTATTAATGTTTGATTAAAAATGACAGAACTATTTAACATTTACGCACTATAATAATTCTATGTATACGCATGCAACATGAAGCCAAATAAACGACAGTACAGAAAACAACTAAAAAAATAAAATAAATCATCTATCAACACGCCTGAATGTTCAATGCGGGTGTAAGCTTTACGAAGAAACACTTTAAAAAAAGAAAACAATAACATCGGCATCAAAGGCTGACAGTTGGCAAGCCCGTATCTTGAAAAAAAAAAGTATTCCAACTTCAAATTTTCAATTGAAAATGGAACAAAAAATATGAATACTGCATTCACGATTCACAGAATTTCAGTACAGTTTTCTGAATAATTTTCTGAGTACTTTTATCAATGCAACGAAAAATTACTATATATCGCCATGGTTTAATATGTTATTCTTTTTGCTTTGATTACGTTCTAAAAGCTACCAATCACGACACGCTTGTAATTATTATAATTATCTAATTGCATTTTCCGTTAAAATATTTTGGCAGAAAAGTGAATGGTTAAGAGGATACCAAAATAGCTTCGTGCATTTTTCTATATACGAAGTTTTCTTGGTTTCTTTAGATTGAATGGCTAGAGCTCTAATTTTTAAGTATAATTATGTTTTTTCAATATATGATCTAGGATCGCATAAACTCAGAAACGCGATTGAAAAAAGTTATCTCGATAGAAAATCTTGGCGAAACAATCTCTTAAATTTTTTATTTTTTTCATTCGTCGGTCTATTATCGCGTATTAACTAATGAAATAACTTTAAAAACATAAGTAACTATTATATATAGAAACACGTAAATCAGAATTAAAATATGTTTAGTAGATTTTGAGTAAATAGGAAAAGTATCCCTAATTCTTCATTTTCTGTGCCTACTGGCTGTGTTAATATGTACGTGTCGGCGATGATATACGATAATATTGATGTAGGCCCTTAACTAAGGGACATAATAGTCGTTTTTAGTGTTCCGTACCAAAATGTAACACGTGGAACACTACTACTGAGCCTTCGCTATCCGACTGTCTCACAGTTTGTCACCAACCTGTATCTCTAAAACGGTGATATAGAGCTGAAAATTTTACAGATTATGTATTTATATCAGTTGTTTCAACTACAAATAATCATCATTATTGTCCTGTTCTTATCCCGTTATTCAGGGTTAGGAATATGACGAATATGTTATGAAAACAATAGTTCAACTCGTACTTGGCCGGTTTTATATGAAAGTTTGTCAAAAAGATTGTAAAACAATACAGACATAATTTAATTGGTTCTATAAATTTTCTACAACGCGTATACGAAAAGGTCTCTATAAAAAATTACGACAATTTTTACGCATTAGCTCGTAAAAATAAAGTTAACTTTTTTATCGATGAAAATAGATTACAACTATTCTTTATAGCTAGGTATATATCTTTATTGTTCTTAAAACTGACTATAGATACAAATAAATACATTCTCTAAACAAAGCCATTGTTTAAATTGTTTAATTTTATTATTGTAGAAAGCACAGACATACCAGATGGTGTGTTCATGTTTAAAATTGAGGGCAAGTAACTTTAGCCTGAGTAAATCGTACCTAATACTTTCTAACACTTGTGCGACTTATTTGTTTAAATAAAACTACTTTTTACGGATTTAGACGCGTATATTTGTTTAAATTTTGGCAAGACGTTTCGGAGACTTTGCAGTCACCATGGTCACGGGTGAGACTGCAAAGTCTCCGAAACGTCGGGCCAAAATTTAAAATAAATTACGCCTCTAAATCCGTTAAAAGTAGTTCTATTTAAATCGTACTTCATAGAATAATGAAAGAAGAAAGAAGAAAAGAAAACACACATAGATACATTTTCACGCACACATGTAAGTGGCTATAAGTGTCCTATAAGTGGCTTCAAGCCACTTATAGGACTTAGTCTTGTAGACTTGTAGACGCTGCATCTGGTATATCCGTGTTGAAAGGAAATAAACATTTTATATGTAATTAATATCTGGTTTACCTTGTGACAACATTTAAAAGATTCCCAATGTGATAACTCTTTCTTACATCCCAACAATCTTTCAATCTTTGTTGCAAATAGTAAGTAGGTACATTTTAAAATTCAATTGAAATTGCATAGAAACACGCTTGCGAAACAATTATTGCATTGATCCTTATTATCTGTACATATTTTTCAAATTAATCCGACATATTTATAGAGTGTAATTACAAAAAGATTCCGTTACGTAAATGAAATTCCATAGCAACGAAAACCTTAGATGAGATAACCAACTAAATGCTAAACGCTCAAAGCAAAAACTAAGCCAATAAAACCATGTTTAAAAAAATATACTCCTGATATCAAAGAGATTCTCACCTAATAAAAATAATATAAAAATACTTAAATATAAGTGAGGTGAATAACATTAATTGTACTACGAACTTTCTGTATTCTGAATATCACTGATTCGCTCATTTCGCTCGTAATTTTCAGTGGCATTTGAGCTTTCGTGTCGGTCGGGCGTGACCATATCGAAGTTACGAGTCCCATATATTACGGGAACGTCTGTGTTTTATTATAAAAATATATACACTATTATTAGAAATACACAATGTATAGTGAATAAAGTGGATAAAAATTAATTATTATAGTAAAATAAGTGTATTAAAGTGTTTATAAAACTTTAATAAAAGTTTAGTGTTAAAATTCGAGTTTATTTTCGGTAAGTTATTTTATTTCTGATTGGCTTTAATAATACTTGTTTCTTAATTTTAATTAATTATACTAATTATTTGAAAATAAAGTTGAAATGTTATTTTTAATGTGTTTTAGATTTAATTTAACGTTTTGTAACTCTACGCAAATATATTTAAAAGTTAATTTGTAAGTTTAAACTGAATTGACTAATTTAAAATTTAATTGATCTTGTAACATAACGCTTTATGTTTGATTAGGTAAACAGAAGTGTTATATTGTGAATCAAACGCAAAATTGGCCCAGTCGTTCTCGAGTTTTAGCGAGACTAACGAACAGCAATTGATTTTTATATACTAGCTGACCCAGCAAACGTTGTTTTGCCATACAAATGTCAGTGGGGGAAGGTTTTGAAAAACATATGTTTCCCGATTCTCAGGCCTACTGAATATGCATGTAAAATTTCATAAAAATCGGTCAAGTCGTTTCGGAGGAGTACGGTAACTAACACTGTGACACGGGAATTTTATACATAAGACAAGATGTATAAGAGATTAATCTATGTAGCAAGTAATTTTTCCCAATTTGCAGTAGGTACTGCAAATTGGGAAAAATTACTTACTCGGATTGATCTGAAAATTTGCACACATATTAAGGACCAATGCACCAATGCAATGGACAAAGCAATAATGTGAAAAAAAAACCAGTTTTTGAATTTTGCTAATAGGAAGCTACAGTCTCGGAGAGTGCAGCACTCTCCGAGATAAGAGCTCTCAGCTGTAAGATATTTAATATGTCTATATTTGACATTTTAAGCATACGAGGTCACAAAAACAGCTAGTAAATTATAATTTAATCAAAATATAGTGATAATACCTTACTCTAAAGATTACTTCAGCTGTGTCAAACCAATTTTCCAAAAACCAATATCATATGCCGTCAGAATTGATATGGGTCAAACCTAAAACTATCACATTTTCCGTCGAAGGAATTCAATTCTAAAAACAGGAAAGTTTCAATTACTTCTTTAGCATTTTTTAGGGTTCCGTACCCAAAGGGTAAAAACGGGACCCTATTACTGAGACTTCGCTGTCCGTCCGTCCGTCCGTCCGTCTGTCACCAGGCTGTATCTCAAGAACGGTGATAGCTAGACAGTTGAAATTTTCACAGATAATGTATTTCTATTGCCGCTATAACAACAAATACTAAAAATAAAATAAAATAAATATTTAAGGTGGGCTCCCATACAACAAACATGATTTTTTTACCGTTTCTTGCTCGATACTAATAACGTTGCCTTATGTTGCATAGATAATGGTACGGAACCCTTCGTGCGCGAGTCCGACTCGCACTTGACCAATTTTTTTTTAAATATTCTGCACATTTAGTTTAATAATGGTATCAATTTTACGTTCATAACTAAACTAAACTTCACTAAGAATGAAAACGGATAGTGTCAATAACACAATTCTGTAATGCTAACAGAACTTTATTATTAAGAAAACTGTAACTGTGTGACTAACGATTATAACTAAGAAAACTATGTACATGCAAAAAAAAAAGAACTATTATACAACGTGTTTCAGAAAGGTGTAGTCATATTTGACCATCGTTACACATGGCCGGTGACTAGGCACTAGGCATGGATGAAATTACAAATACTAGTTATATTATGACTTTTATATGTTCATACAAAATGAATTTATTTATTAAATTAATCGATCTTGTTTAATTACAACACTACTATGAGGTCATCTTTTATTGTAAGGTTCAATCGCATTCAATAAACCGTAAACATCTCATAATTGATGCGCTCCTGGTAGTTATTTAATAGTAGGCTATAAACAATAAAAAACTTACCAACTGTATTTTTCTATGTGTAACTGTAATATTTATAATATTTAAGGCCTATCCAATGCAACCTTAAAATATGACTACACCTTTCTGCAACACGTTGTATACACAATAAACTTAAAATTTTTAGATAAGTTTATTTGTGCACGTAGAATCGATACCATTGTTAACACAAAAAATTCAGTTATAAATATCGAGAAACTATATTGATGATCGTCATCATCATCTGGTATGATCTGAACATACTTCTTTGGGTTCACTTACTCTCATACATCGGGTCATACATGCCCGACTGTTGAGTGCTACGCACTTGACCCTTTTGAAGGACATCAGTGATGACATCAGAGCATGTTCTTTTCGTTTTCACTGACCTCCATCGTGTATATTCTTTCGTTGATCGTCTGTAATATATCCTCTCTACATGCTTAAACCACTTGAGTATACTTTTTCACTTTAATTACTACATCTCCAAACCACAACGTTTTCGTAAGACATTGGGATGAAAATTATTTTCTATTTGCCCTATTTTTGCAGCATATTATTGTACATTTGTTTTAATCAGCATTTATTCTAAGAAAAGACAAAAGTCATTAAATTTGCATTCATAAGTCATCACTACAGGGAAAAATACTTTTCATTGAGTGGAAATAAAAATGTGAGGAACCGTTTCTTTCCATCCTTAGGTACTCCTAACTTATAAAAAAGTGAAAGTGAGTTTGATTGTTTGTTTGTGACGTTTTCACGCAAAATCTACCGAATGGAATTGCATGAAAATTGGTACACAGATAATTTCTAGTCCTGGATGTAAAATAGGCTATATATTATTTCTCTAAAAACTCTGTACCAGATAAAAAACGCAAATATTTGTGAAATACGGTAATAAAATAATTGTATCGCCATCTCGATTTTTTTGAACTCGTTGAATTCGTCGACTTTTAGGGTTTTTTTTTAATTTGGCCACGAAGGTTTTAATCCCAGACTCACACATGCGAATTAGGTGGTTGTTCGGAATAGAAACTCCTTCTGTGAACTTAGTTATACTTTTATTTATTGAAATGCTTTCCTATTTAAAGATGTTGTAATAGTTAAGTATTTATATATTCTATACTATGTTGATTTTTTGCAGTATTGAATTAATATTTTTTTACAATTTAAATAACAAACTTAGTATTTATTTTGGTTTGTATTTTGATATCAATCATAGTAGTAGTTTTGGTATCGTATTTAACTTTGATTTTAGTCTCTATTAGTTTCAGTTCTCATTTCAGTTATTATTTTAGGTTTGATTTCAAATTCGATTCGGCCACTAATGCGTGCGAAGCCCTGGGCAAAAGCTAGTAATATATAAAAATATCGTACCTATTTTAAAAAAAACCTAATAAAAAAAAATAATAAGTAATAAATGGTACATATGGTGATGGATTAAAAATACAAGTGTCACCACTCCTTTTACTTCTCAGGGTTCTGTAAAAACATAAATAACATTCTTTGTGAGAAACGGAAAACTCAAAATGAAACCTGCGCAAACACGCCTGGTCAGCACGGCACTATAGACCCTAATTCCTTTCAAAGTGAAAGAGGGCCGTGCCCAATAGTGGAACGCCATTTCATTAACACAAATACACCAACCCTTCCATTTCAGGAGGATATAGTCTACTATGCGGTAACCAGGTGTGTTGACATAGTGTTTAGTTTCAAGTTTTACGTCTCTCACAGTAGATGTTAATAACTGTTTATAATATCCCTTATCTGGCACGACACTTACTGGGAAAGAAACGGTATGGTGATATTTATATTCCATCAATAGATAAATAGAATTAACATATTCATAATGATTTATCGGAGGTTTAAACGGAGATTTTATCGCAGAGATAATAAACGTTTTATCGTAAAAATACTATCAAAAATAACAAGTTTCGACAATTTTTGCGAACAGATTTTAGCGAACTTTTAAACCTCCGATAAGTCATTATGAATAAGACCATTAATCTAAAAATCATATGCCCGTTAAATAAGCCGCCGGCACTTAAAGTAAACAGCCCTACAGAAGGGTCCGTTTCTTAAGGGTTATTGCAAGTACTTTGCATGCTTTGTCAGATATCTTTTATATCAGACCCTTGACTAAATCATGTCGCAACTCACTAAAGAGTATAATAGAACCTTTACCCATCCACTGAGACAGTTATCGGTTGAGTTATTTTGATCTATGTATCAGTCCAATTTACGTAAGTTAAGTATAAAGCAGTGACTGTGTGCTGACAGATTCAGAATATCATTGACACCACCCCATTTCTTCTCCAAAGTTTTGTAAGAGATAAAGGACAGTGGTCTCAATTTAACGTACACAACTAAACTGACCTTGCACAAAAAATGAAAACAACTATGGCGTATTTTAATTAATTGGGACTTTCGTTGTGCACATTTTTATTATTTACTAGCTGTTGCCCGCGACTTCGTACGCGTGAAATTTAGAAATTAAACCTTAACGAACAGAAGTTTACTATACCACTCGATAGATGGCGTTGTTCAGTTTTTTAGATCGCACTATGGTTTGGTTACACACATTAACAATTGAGCTCGTCAAAATTTTTAGTTATTGCTATTGACACTATCTATTTTCATTTTGTAGCTAAGCTAAATTTAGTTGTGCACGTAGAATCGGTACCAATATCTTTACATACGCGTGGAATTTAGAAACCTAACCTTATCAAATTATACAAAAAAAGTTATTCTCACAAACCACTCTATTTATTAATAAACCACGTCAAAATCCGTTGCGTCGTTTTCAAAATAAATATAAGCTCACATAGAGATATACATACTTACCAAAAATAACGGCTGTGATTTATATTATGTAAAGAAGATAAGTTATTGATTTTTACCTATTTCGGACAGGTGTTGTCGTATAGTGGTTCAAATAACGGACTGCTGTTCATCAGGTCTCGGGTTCGATTCTCGCTCAGGACAATAATTTGTGCGATGTTTATATAATTGTCATACAAATGTTTGTTCTGCTTCTGGGTGTTTTCTATGTATTATAAGTATGTATATACAAAAGAAAGGTAGTTTATGTATTATGTCCGTATTCAGGTACCAATAACACAAGCATAGAAATATAGCTTACTTTGGGACCAGAGGACGTTGTGTAAAATGCCCAAAATATTTATTTATTTATTTGCTGTAGTGGGATTGATCTGAGATACACACAAAGTAATGACAGTAAGTTTCTCAAAATATTGTCCAGGACTTTTAATCGTGGTTTTTTAGTTTTTAAACTAAGAGAATTATTTTATTCTGTAAGAAGTCAAATATAAACCAAAGTACCTTCTACAACTTTCATCATAAGTAACGTATCGTTGACTTTAAAACTAAAATATTTCAACTAAAAATCTTACAAGCTTTTGTGGATATATAGCATAAGATAATCTCTTGAAACTGCGGCGTACTTTGCCAACCGAGCTTATATGCACTTAAACAAATAGCTGTTTTCAGAGCTATCTTTTACGTACTTTATATTTAACCTACTACCAAAATGAAGGAGGTTCTGAATTAACTTTCTGTTTATTAGATATTAGCTGCTGTTGTCTGCAACTTCATACGCGTTGAATTCAGACACCAATCCTTAAAAAAAGCCATCCCCTGTACCACTCTATCTATAAAAAGCTAACAACAAAAACCGTTGCGTAGATTTAAAGATACAGAAACATCGTTATTGTATATGTATATGAGATTATTGGTCTTATTCATAATGACTTATCGGAGGCTTAAAACTTCGCTAAAATCGGTTGCGCGAAAATTGTCAAAACTTGTTATTCATAATAGTCTTTTTACGCTAAAACGTCTCTCCGATAAAATCTCCGTTTGAACCTCCGATAAGTCTTATGAATAAGACCAATTAGCTCATATACATATACTCGTACAATAACGATGTTTTAATAATATTTAAAAAAGTAAATGTTTGTAATTTGTCTGAAATGCTACCTAGGTACTGTAAAGGTCGTGATCATTGAATATAACCTATTCAATGATACAGGCCACATATGGTTTATTTTTAAAAATAAGTAATAAAAATTAAAAAAAAGGAATAAAAAAAAGAAAAAGAATTGGGGATTCGAGAGGACATTAAAAGATGATGTAAAAATAGATATTGGTGTCGATTCTACGTCCACAACTTAACTTAACTTAACTAAAAAATGAAAACAACTATTGCTGTATATTGATTATTTGGTTGTTTTGTTATGTAATTTTATATTAATTACAATCGTTAATCTATATTAAACAGATTTGCTAAGAAGAAAGAATCGTTAACATTACGGAACTGTGTTATTGACACAATCAAATTTCATTTTTTAGTTAAGTTAAGTTTAGTTGTGCGTGTAGAATTGGTACCATTGTGAAACAAATATGAATTTAGAAAATATGATGTTTGACATGTTATAAAACTAAAGAGTTTGTTTGTTTGAACGCGCTAATCTATGGAACCAATGGAACGATTTGAAAAAATCTTTTTAGTTTAGATAGTACATTCATCGAGGAAGGCTAAAGGCTAACATCGCGCTGAGACATAAAGAAGCAAGACATCAATAGAAAATGTTGTAAAAACGGGGAAATTTTCTAAGTTCCATGCTTACGAAGTCGCAGGCAACAGCTAGTCTGAAAGAAAAGGGAAAATACAAAAGTATTTTTCTAACCCTCGCGAGGCTGCTCGCTCTATTTGGACTATCAGTATTTCCACAACGGTCTCAAAAAGTCACATTTTTATCTTATGCCTACACGTGCTGCTCGCACGTACGAAGTCGCAGGCAACAGCTAGTCTGAAAGAAAAGGGAAAATACAAAAGTATTTTTCTAACTTTGATGTAGAGCTAAGAAATACATTATCATAACTTTATTTCAGTTGCGTAAATAAAGATGAATAAATAATTTTAAGGAGCGAAAAGCTAAATAAACATCGTAGTAACCTATTTAATGTTAGAATGAGTATCATATTTTACTAGTAAGCATTTTCTTCTAAAATATGAATTTCGTTTTGTCCGTGTGGTGATGCACTTAGAATAAAAATGTCATCACCCCGTTTCTTCCCCAGGGTGCTGTAAAAGCCAGCTAAGGAATATTATCCCATTGTAAGTACGTATTTACAAAAAGAAAAGTAGTTTATGTAGTACGAGTATATCCGTATTCTGGTACCCATAACACAAGCATATAGGCTTAGATTGGGACAAGAAGACGTTGTGTGAAATGTCTATGAGTATTTATTTGTTATAAACGGATAACATCTTCTGGGAGAGATGTAAAATTCGAAAATAAACCTTGTGCCAACACGGCTGGTTAGCGCGGCACTGTAGACCATTATCCCTCTCAAAGTGGAGAAGGCCTGTGCTCTACAGTAGGCTGTTTATGGTCTGAAGAGTGAGAGAGAAAGAAAATATGTACGAATAATTAACTTTTAAAATGTTATCTAATCAACTTGAGATATTCAGTAATTATCTGTGGTATGAAAGGTCTCTGAACTGCACTGTACTTGTATATAAAACTTAAATGCATCAGAATACATTAGCTACAACGATAATTACATTCTTAATTATATATGTGTAAACTTTAATTAAGTTTAGTGCAATACCTTTTTGTAGTAATAGAGATTGTTTAGAAGTTTTTTTGTTTGTTTGTGTCCGTGTTTTATGGTTCTGTATCAAGTGAGAAAACGGGGCTTAATTGTTGACTTTTCTGTCAGGTCGTTCGTCTATCACGCGGCTGTTTCTTAGGAACGATGATAGCTAGAGAATTTAAATATTCGCAGATGATCTATATCTGGTGTTATACATTACAAGAGTGACATACGAAAAGACAGAAACAAAGAAGGAAAACTTAAAACTAAACCTTATCCTAACACGCCTGATCAGAGTGGCATGATTAGACCAGATACTTACCCAAAGAGGAGAAAAACCATGCCCAACAGTGGGACATTAATGGGCTGACGAGAATAAAGTAAGAGAACACTAATAAATAGTTTATTTCCCCGACGTTTTGTTTGGTTGCAATATAATACGAATTTTATATTCCTATTTCAGATGCGAAATATGTGAATACATTTCGTGTTTGGTGTAGAAATCTGATAGGATTTTGAGGATATCTAGGTTTTGTAAAGCTCTTGAGACTAGTTGAAATTTTGTCAATTTTGTGATCATGTATTCGTTGGTATATTCTCCGTATAGTGACGGATTAAGAAAACAAGTGTCACCACTCTATCTTCTCCCAAGGGTGCTGTAAAAGTCAGCTAAGGGATATTGCATATCTGTATGCAGATTGTGAAACAAATATGAATTTAAAAAGAATACAATTATTTATAAAGCCTTAAATGTTTTTATTTTATAAATGCAACAAGTCCTAGAAGGGAAATAAATGAATTGTTCTGCAAGAAGAAGGTTTATGTGAAGCAGAGGCTTCACAATTTGGTGGAAATCTATTTTTTCATCATCTTCAATGTCCTCTCCTCCCCAAGACCTCTTTTTTTCTTCTTCCATTCTTAAAAATTTTTATTACTTTTTTAAAAACAAACCATAATTATGTGGCCTGTATCATTGAATAGGTTATATTCAATGATCACGACTTTTACAATACTATAACCACAAATACTTATAATTATTATTATCCTGCTATTATCCCATCATTTGGGATTCCAATATTCTGAAACGGGCGAAAGATAGAGAGTTGAAAATTTCACAGTTTGTGTATATTGGTTAGATAATGCTCCAACAACAGATACTCATCATCATTATTCCTTTGCCCTTATACCATTATTTGGGGTCGTACTTGACTGTTTTTTTTTTAATAAAAGTCTAATAGTGATTAGCCTGCCTCTGTGGAAATGAGTAATAATGACTAGAGATAAATCGTGGCTAAAAAATTAACAGAAAATATTCATAGGCATAATTCACAAAATTTCACGTATACTGTGAAAATCGGTTACTGTTATTCATAAAAGATTACATGAGTTATTAATTTCGAATTTCCGTACGTAATCCAAGGATTAAAAGAATATTACATAGCGATTCTTTTGAAATATCAGATCAAATAGTAGCTTATATTACTTGAGAAATTAGCTAAGCTTAACTTTGATTAATCTATCGATAGTAATACAGGATAGCAATGAAAAATTGGTACTTACGAGTACTTATTGAGAATATTAAGGCCAATATTTTTTATTTTTAACACGCTATTGATATCTCGGGACGTGTCTATCAATGTTTTAATCTATGTAACGGAATCTTTGATAGTGATTTTCACCCACTTGCAATATTCGGAACGCAGGAGAGCTCTTTAGTTTCAGTCATATTATTTTATTTATTGAATGACTAGACCACGAAGGCCCTTTTTGTTATTATGTTTTTACTCGAATATTACGAACATCAGGCAATTGGATACAATTTCCTCTCTCTCTCCTGCCCATTTACATCCCACTGTTGGGCACGGGTCTCCTTCACTTTGGGAGGGATTATGGTCTACTGTACCGCGCTGACCAGGCGTGTTGGCACAGGGTTTAGTTTCGAGTTTTCCGTCTCTCACAGAGGATGTTATCTGTGTGCAATATGCCTTAGCTGACTTTTACAGCACCCTTGGGAGGAGATTGGTTGGTGACACTTGTACAATTGCCTAATTAATATAATATGGTGTAAAAAGTTCTATTAACTTAACTATTGACATTAGATTATGAAGTCACAAGCAAATGCTAGTATCGAAATAAGATTCACTTGTAAAATGTAAATGTATAATGATACTAGCTGACCTGGCAAACGTTGTTTTGCTATACTAAAAAAAAGGTTTGAAAAATAGATGTTGACCGATTCTCAGACCTACTGAATATGTATGCAAAATTTGAGAAGAATCGGTTAAGCCGTTTCGGATGAGTACGGTAACTAACACTGTGACACGTGAATTTTATATATTAGATTATATGTCAGTTATTGGACGAATCACTGCAGTGTATAATTGTATAGTCTTCACACGTACATAAAATGGCGACGATCGGAATATAGATATAGAGATTATTGGTAAATTTTTGTCAATTTGTCAATTTCATTCGTATTCTGAACATATTAATATGATGCTCGAATATTAATGGTAGACTTTAAATCTTATTGTATTTACAGATTTTTATGAAATGAAAATTTTTTTTTAAGCATTGCCTGCATTTTGGTTTCGTCCAAAAATGAAGTCATTCTCTTGAACCACTCTATCTATTTAAAAAAAAAACGAATTAAAATCCGTTGCGTAGTTTTGACGATATAAGCTCACATAGGGACATTCGTACAAAAACAACGACTTTGTTTCATAATAAGTAAAGAAGACTAAAGCCACCTTAGGTATGTATTTGACCGAATTTACACAAAAATATAAGGTAACCCATTTAGGATTTGTAATTTTATAGGTACCTACCCAGTATTGTTCTTAACTGAATTGGGGTCTAAGTCCTAGTGTTAGATTCAAATGACAATAAACTCATATATTTAACAACGCCTACTGACAGCAACATAAAGATTTTTTTTTAATTTAATTATATTTGTAATAAATTGACCTAATATGCTTTCACATAATAAACTAAATTATGGTGGAAAAAATGATCACCATTAGCGGGATTTACACCCACGACCTCGGAATACCTAATATAATAATACCTAAACAATAATTTACTTTATTAAGATTTTTCTTAGTCGTACTTAATATAGAATATATTATAAAATAACCGTCTCTCTCACCAACTCATCATCGTCGTTTACCTACCGTTAACCCGTTATTTGGGGTCGGCAATAGCACGATATGATGATAATTCTTCTCCTTCTCTTCTCCAGCCCATTTACGTCCCACTGTTGGGCACGGGTCTTCTCTATTTTGGGAGGGATTATGGTCTACTTAAATTCAAATCAAAATTTCTTTATTTGTTAAAACATGGGTTATAATTTAATAGGTACAAAATATTGGTGGTAAAAAAATCAATATTGAGCTCCAACATGTTTGGCCATTACAGGCGTAAAAATGATTATGTTTAAAAATAAGGTCATACAATTATTAGAATGTCATATTATACCGTATCGGTTAAATACAATGTCTGGATTTAATAAAATTTTGTAAAATTTTTAATTTCGTTTATTTATTTAAAAGTCTATTTTCGAGCTTTCCGTCTCTCACAGATGATGTTATCCGTGTGTAATATCCTTTAGCTGATTTTTACAGCAACCTTGAAAGGAGATAGGGTGGTGATACTTGTATTCTTAATCCGTCACCACACGGACATATGATGATAATAATGCTACGGATCCCTTTGTGTAAGAGTCCAACTCGTATAAGACCGGTTTTACTAATATGAGATTGAGTTTGTTCGACTAAAATCGTTCGATATCATAAAATTACCGAATACGTATATAATATTCGATTGTGGTTATTTTGTAGTCTGTTCACGTAAACAAGCATTCGAATTACCGAGAAAATTTATTAAATTACCGATTTTATTCATTTTTGCTATCAAATAAATAATTTTACTCAGCACAATGTTTAATGAAGTAGTTAGGTATATGAATATTATGTAAAAACCGGTCAGGTACGAGTTAACCTTAACCTGAAACTTTATAAATTACTAGCTGATGCCCGCGACTTCGTACGCGTGAAATTTAGAAATAAAACCTTAACAAACAAAAGTTTACTCTATCACTCGATAGATGGCGTTGTATAGTTTTTTTAAATCGCCAAAAATATTGTATAAAAAATTTCAGATCAAGCGACTACTTCAAGTGGGTGAAAAATCGCTTTCATAGTTAATACATTGATAGATACGTATCGAGTTAATAATATCGTGTTAATTTAAAATTATTCTTTTGTACCTCTTGCTCTTGCTCTTGCTATTAAAAAAACTGCATTAAAATCCGTTACGTAGTTAGATATAAGCGTGGTACATACATACGACGGGCCTCGTGGCCTAGTGGTTCGTGTAACGGACTGCCGATAATGAGGTCGCGGGTTCGATTCCCGCTTTGGACAATCATTTGTGTGATCTTTATAAATGTCATACTAATGTTTGTTCTGCGTCTGGGTGTTTCTATGTATTCTAAGTATGTATTTACAAAAAAAAGTAGTATATGTATTCTATCCGTATTATGGTACCCATAACATAAGCATATAAGCTTAGCTTGGGACCAGAGGACGCTGTGTGAAATGTCCGTAAATATTATTATTATTATACAAAAATAACGACAGTGTATTTTAATAAGTAACTGAAGATGCAACCTCTGTTTCTACGATATATGGGTAGGCTACGGAGAACTTAAGCTTGTACTTGTATTATGTAAGCGTAGATTAGATCCAATAGCTAGAGTATGTCTGACTTTGGAAAGCTCTTGAAACTAATTGAAACTTTACCAATTTAGTTGTTATTTACTTCTTGAGATATAACAATGTATATCTCACCGGTTTCTACTTCCAATAGGCACTTTTTGAACGTTTTTGAACGGCTGTTATCGATCTTCCCGGAGTGCGTGATGCCTCCTTCTGAAGCAGTGTCCTATCCATCTTATAAATCTTTACTTAATAGGAACTGAAGAAATAATAATAATAAAAGTAATGATTGATTATTAATTAATTATTATTATTAATTAATTATTTGACGGCCTTCGTGGCCTAGTGGTTCGTGTAACAGACGCAGATTCGATTCCCACACGGGACAACCGTTTGTGTGATATTCTTATAAGTGTTTCTATGTATTAAAAGTATGTAGGTATTTACAAAAGAAAAGTTGTATAATATGTATTATATCCGCATTCTGGCACCTATAACACAATCAAATAAGCTTGGCTTCTTTTCTTCATATTTTTGTTGAGTGTGTCTACTGCCATTATTGAAAGAATCTATAGAAATATTCTCCAAGAAAATAAATAGATATATACAAGTACATAATTGACCGAATTGGAAGAGATCCAAATAGTTGTTAGGTACAAGAAATTTTCACGGTCACATTTTCTTATAGAGTTATCATATTTCTAACTTATGTTAACGTGGATAAGTTTAATATCAATTTACACTTAATACAAATTGGCTGTGAGGTCTTTACTTATTATAAAACAAAGTCGATATTTTTATATGTATGTCCTAATGTAAGCTTAAAACTTGCAAACTACGCAACGGATTTTGATGTGGTTTCTTTTAATAAATACTTAGATAGAGTGGTTCAAGAGGATGGGTTTTTGTACAATTTCTGAAGGGTTTAGTATATATTTCGACAGGGGGGCTCAATAACTAATAAACACGGGTAAAATCGCGGGCATAAACTAGTAATGAATAAATAATTTTTGAGCGTATCTAGGATTCAGTTCCGCGAAGGGTTTCCCTTATTTAAAAAACATTTGAGAGGTGGGCAGACAGACGGATATGAAGACATGACAGAAGTCTATGTAACTTGACTACAACAGATCGCGCATATGGCACTGAATAGAACCAAGGCACGCGAAAAGGATCTTTCTGAATAGTCCTATACCAAATGCCTTTTGATTGCGAAGAATCCTCGTAGTGATCTTTCCATCTTTAATCTCTAAATTAATATAAGAAACCCATACTTTTAAACTAAACATTTCTAAACAATTAGATCAGACAGACAGACGGACATCGAATTGAGACTACAAAGGTTTCTTTTTTATACGAAACCCTAAAAATACTAAAGTTGGCAATAGTGTCAAATATTAAACACAATCTTTCGCATTTTAAACCCTTAATCTTATTGTGTGCTAAGCCAATGCTCCTATCCAATTTTACGTTTATTGATTTTACTAGTTCATGACCTAATTAATGTAACTTTGTGCATGACATAATTATTTTGTAACATAGCTAGCGCGACGCGTGATTGAACTATTAATATTTATGTAATCATAACATGTGTTCACGTCTAATAGTATTATGTTTATGGAATTATAATGATCACAACATACTAATGTTTTGTTAGTTATAATATTACGAATATAAAGGGTTTTCTTTAAGTTCGATGTTGAATTAGCTTTCCAATGACCGCGATGTACGACCACAACATGCGACCGCGAACCGCGACGTTGCCAATAGAAGACAAGAATACACATAAGTCGGCTTTTCCGCTAACAAACCGCACAACCCTTTCGCAAAGATACAAAAGCCAGCTTTAGTTACAATCTAGTGAGCTGAAAATGTCATAGTATATATATATCAGTGGATACTAGAACAACAAACACCTATAATCGTGATTCGCCTGCCCTCATATCATTATTATGCTAAAAACTGTATGAAACCCTCCGTGTGCAACTCGAACAATGGGTTGTTTTCCAAGATTTTTTATAAAAGAATGTCTTCGAAAGCATATACATAAAATAATTTGTATTCTGAGTCTATGTCTCTATTATCATATATGAAAGTCTAATATCATAGGTCATTGTACTCATTATGTTTTTATATGGAACTAGAACCTACCTACATACCCTTTATATATGAAATCATAAGGACATTCTTTCATCTTTGTATATTTTAATCAAATTCTGTAAAGTATTTTATTTAATATTCTCTAACACTTGCACGATTCATTTTTTTAAATAACACTGTGTATTTGTTTTAAAAAATAAAATAAAATAATTTTATGTAAGTACTTTATACTTCTAAGAATTCATATAGAGGTAAAGTTTATAATATGTATGTACGGGATAACCCCGAAAAGGAATGCTCAGATAAAATTGTTGTTATATCTGATCCCAGAAGACAGCTCACAGCTCAGTCCCATCCATGACCACGGTGACTTAAGTCTGAAACGTCGGGCAATCAATTTTACACGTCTAAATCCGTAAAAAGTAATTTTATTTGAATCACTGAGACTAGCAAACTTCATAATTTATCCATCGTTTGCATCTGTGATACTAGCATGCGCTGATAACTTTCAGCTTTTATAAAATAACGAAGGTCCGAGGCTCACGGGTTCTTAGTCCAAAAAAGACTGAATACTTATCTTAAATACTTACTTTATCGAACACGATATTTAGTATCAAATTCGATAAGCTACACCTAATCGGCTTGACTGATTTTTATGAAATTTTGTGTGCCCTATAAAATTGTTTATAGTTTTAGCACGTAATACGTTGAAATCGATACCAGCCAAGTCAGTAATTGATGATGTTTCACATAATATAAGATTATCTGATGTAACTTCCGAATATCGTTAACCTTTAGGATATACTTAAGCATTGTAAGCCATTTAGGTGTCGTTTCGTGCAAATTGATTCTTTGAAACTAGTTACACAGCTTAGTCTGACATAATACAATTTCAAGAAAGTGGATCTTATTATTTTTTAAACACGCTTTTATTCGTTCATTACTTTGATTAGCTGTCTTTTGCAGCACCCTGGGAAATGGGATGGTGATATTTGTATTCTTAATTCGTTACCACACGGATATTTCTTCTTCTCTCCAGCCCATTTACGTTCCACTGTTGGGCATGGGCCTCCACTTTGGACGGATTATGGTCTAATGTGGCGCGCTGACCAGGCGTGTCAGCACAGGGTTTATTTTCGAGCTTTTCGTCTCTCACAGAGGATGTTATCTGTGTGCAATAATCCCTTAGCTGACTTTTACAGCACCCTTGGGAGGAGATGTGGTGGTGACACTTGTGTTCTTAATCCCTCACCACATGGACATACAAGTGTACAATACAAAAATACAATGGTTTTATGTTGTTTGTTAAATCAATAATATCATTAATATTTATAACTGATCCGAAAATAATGACTGTTACCACAAATACATTGTGTTTTCAAAGGATAGTCTTGTATAATGCCAAATAAATGATATTTTCACCAATTCTGTTGTATCAAGAACTAAACTAAACTAAAATTTATGGACATTTCACATAACGTCTTCTTGTCCCAATGTAGGCTATATTTCTATGCTTGTAATATCGGTACCAGAATACGGATAATACGGATACATAAGCTACTTTTAATTTGTAAATACATAGAAAACACCCAGACGCAGTACAAACATTAGTATGACATATATAAATATCACAAAAATGATTGTCCCGTGCGGGAATCGAACCCGCGACCTTGTGAACGACAGTCCATTAAATGAACCAGACAACCACGAGGCCATCGACTAAAATGTTTTTATGTGTGCAAATAAGTACAAAGTAAAGTACTACGAGTATCTATCTACCTCTAATTTTATATAAGAAAACTTAGATTAACATTATTGAATCATGATATTGACACCATAAATTTTAGGTTAGTTTAGTCGCGTAAGTTGAATTGGTACCATTATTCATATAGCTACCATATCGTCGTGTCGACTTTCAGACAAAGGTTTCCTCATCCTATGCTTAGTGGTTTGTTGCGGTTAACGTGAATTGTATAAATTTGACCCTTCCTTGCCCTTCGAATACTTATGCCTCAGGTGTTAAATACAAAATGAGTTTTTCTAGAAATAATCTTGTTTTGGATTCTGTTATTTAAGGAACGTTATCGCGTCGTTAGAGGGTTAAGAATACATGTCACGACCCTATTTCATCCCCATAGGAGTAAACTGGAAATATTAATGGTCTTATTCATAATGACTTATCGGAGGTTTAAAAGTTCGCTAAAATCGGTTCGCGAATGTTGTCAAAACTTGTTATTCATAATAGTTTTTTTACTTTAAAACGTTTATTATCTCTCCGCTAAAATCTCCGCATCAACCTCCGATAATTCATTATGAATGAGACCATAAATAAGTACACAGCATCTGTACTCTCTTTTCTTGGCACCACAGAGTAGGTACGCGTTCAATCTTGAAGACTAGTAAATTTAGCTTGGCTAAATAATACTTCATAGACTAATAATATTTCGGTAGCCGTATAGCCTGTATGTATGTGTTCTGGAGTAAATACCGCGATTCGGCGAACGTAAGGTAGGACACTCCCTGTTAGGTGGACCGATGACCTGAAGAAGGTCGCAGTATGGGACTAGATGCGGAAGGTGGAGTACCGTGTATTGTGGCGCGAATTGGGACAGGCCTATGTCCAGCAGTGGACTGTAATGGGCTGATTTGATTGATAGCCTGTATCAGAGACACACATGAAAACATATTTCACGCACACATAGATATTTATCTGGTTTCAAGCCTGGTGAGCAGTGGCGGATTTGCAGTCTCGGCCGCCATAGGCCCCAAGCCATTAGCCACCCTAGGCCCCAAGCAATTAGCCGCCCCTTTCTCAGCTTCCACCACATAGACTACATAAAGAAATTACTTCATTGCCAACATTTAGCTAAAACTCGAGAACGGCTGGACCGATTTTTGTGATTTTGGGCTTGAAATATACGAATATTTCAAGCCCAAAATCACAAAAATCGGTCAAAAAGTCGGAAAGTCCAGGGAAGATTTCAACGGTGACAAAAAATAAAGGGTTCTAAAATTCCACCCGTACGGAGTAGCGGGCAAAAGCTAGTATTTAATAAATAAAAACAAAAAAAATATGCATGGACATTTCACATAACGTCCTCTGGTCCCAAACTAAGCTTATATGCTTGTGTTATATGACTTATATGTTACCAGAATACTTAGAAAACACCAGGCAGGCTGTTACAAAAACCACTCGACCACGAGGCCCCGGACTATAAATTTATTTATGTTTAATGTTAAAGAATATATCTTCGAATTCAATTACAATAAGCTCAATGGACTTTTGTTTTTCTATATCAATAGTTCTGTCTGATGAATCAAATTCTGAGCATGTTGAATTTTTCGAATCTAATGTTATAAATGGTTATTATTTGTATCGTATGCGATCAAGTGGATATAATTCGAAAGAATTTACGCCAATATACCTACTGATGGCAAGGAACGCAATATGGAGGAATTTTTTTATCTACTTTTGTTAGAGGTTTTATCCCTACTAATAATAAAAATGCGAAAGTCCCTCTGTCTGTCTGTCTGTTACGTTTTCCCGCTTAAACCTCTCAACCGATTTTGATGCAATTTGGCACAGACAATCTTTAGACCCTGAGAAAGGACATAGGCTACCTTTTATTGCGAAAAAAAAATTGTCTAAATTCCACGCGGTCGGAGTCGCGGGCAACAGCTAGTTAAAATTTTTTTTTTTATGCGCGTTCATCCATAAAAAAGCAAGTAGGTACTTTTTTAAGGATGAACGCTCGATGAAAACTCTCATATGAATGATTCCGTAGTGTTCTTAACATAATATTCAAATAACATGAGGTGGTAAGGGCAGGATTTATTTTCCGTCAAAAGTAGTTTTATTTAAGCAAAAGAGTCGCGCAAGTGTTAGAAAATATTAGGATTTATTTTATTATTATTTAATTACAAATGTGTGTGAAATTGTGTGAAAGAGTAACAAACATCCATACTCTTAAACTTTTACAATTATAATATTAGTACTTATCTTTTACTGATGATAACAATAATAGCGAGATACAGCTCACCGTCGAAATACCATTATGTTACTCGTAACAATAGAATATCATCTTAAGTAATCTTCTAATTTTACGCATCGTGAACTATAAAAGCTTCTGTGTATTGTAAAAAAATTATAGAATATTTTAGTAAGCAAATAAAGTGTCTTGACTATCGACAGTGGTTATTACATTTACTCATTTGCGTAGTGATGAATTAAGCTGAATAGAATGCTCCCTCGCCTCGAAAGGTGGCAACACACACTCAAAAAAAGTTGGCAACGATAAGCGGGAATGGTAGAGAAACCTATGGATTATAAAGGCCGTTGCTCAACAAGACTGTTTTGTTACTTCTGAATTGAGTTAATTATTATACTTGTCTACGCTTTGTTATATCTTTTATGTGCTAGGAGTCAGCAGAGGGATAATAGGAACGACATATTCTGCGAGAAATAGAAAACTCGGACTAAAAATTATATATGTAAAAAATCAAAATGACGCTAGTAAATATATATGCACTAGCGTGGTTTTATAGACCTAGTATGCTTTCCTTCGCCTATGCTTAATAGTTAGGTATTTATAGGCACATACATCTACATACAATCAAGCCTTTTTGAAACAAAAATATCTGATATTCGTCTTTAATGGCTGCGAAGAAGAAATTGTTATTGACACATTTTTTTTTTTTCCCATGACGTATCTGGATTTTGAGAACCAAATCATCATATTAATTACAATCTAGCCTACAAAGGCTAATAAGTAATTTTAAACTAACTTAAATTGCTAAATAGAATATGACTAAGAATGTGTCCATTAACACTTTTCTTACTGTCTCTATTAAGGCGAAGACACTTCGTTCATGTGTTTAAAACTAGCACTTATTGCACTATTAGCACTATCACTATTAAAAAACTAATTCAAACGGTTTTGTTCTTTGAACTCTTCTCAGCAAACTTTTTAATTATAATTGCGACCTTGTCAACATTTAAATCCCTATGGATGTCATCATTTCGCACATACCAGGGTGCGTTTATTATGCCTCTTAAAACTTTGTTCTGGAATCTTTGAATAATTAGTACATTGCTTGGTTTGGTACAGCCCCAAAGTTGGATACCATAAGTCCACACTGGCGTAAGAACTTGTTTGTACAGTAATAATTTATTCGGTACTGACAACAAAGAATCCTTTCCGAGAAGCCAGTACATACTTTTATAGCGAAGCTCCAACTCTTCGCGTTTCTTTTTAAGGTGGGCTTTCCATCGCAGCTTCGTGTCTAATGTCATACCCAGATATTTGGCTGTGTTCTCGTGTGGTATAATCTGTTTATTAACCCGTGACGCGTCATATGATCACGATGTGATCATACGAACCGGGCGACCGTAGCGCCTTATGGTCGCGGTGTGATCATAACAGGCAGCGTAACTTCACTCCGTTCAAAAGGTGTAACTCTACTGTGATTGGTTGTAACGAAAAATATTTCTGTTTACAATACACATTAACCAACCAAAAAGTTATAATTTTGAATACAAACGAAGCGTACAACCTAAAAAAAAAATATTTTACTAAGATACGAGCCATTTCGCGCCATTTCTCGTTTCGCCGCGTTTACGTGACTATCTTCGTGCTAGTGCCAATCTTTTATAAATGTTTTTTTCAAAGGAAACGGTAAGTAATTGTATTGAAATTATACATCAAATATTAGAAATATTGTGTAAATTGTGTTTTGAATACTTGTTTTAGATATCTTATAATTT
Source organism: Orgyia antiqua (assembly GCA_916999025.1). Classification (NCBI taxonomy): domain Eukaryota; kingdom Metazoa; phylum Arthropoda; class Insecta; order Lepidoptera; family Erebidae; genus Orgyia; species Orgyia antiqua. The sequence continues at coordinate 29,918,731 of OU779863.1, forward strand.
ATTTTGGTGAATAAAGTGTTTAAACTTGTTTAGGTGTCAATGGCGTCCGTACATGCCCGATGTTTTTGATGATAATATACGCTTTTTTTACTTATTATTCTACGAAAAATAGATAACTTGGTGGAGAATTTATCAAGGAATCTATTTTTATTATTATTTTTTATGTACATAACAGCAAAATGGACAAAGTATGTACAAAAGTAAACAAGTAGAACATTGTACTCTGGCGCACTCACACAATGACAGTTCAGTACACTGATGCAATTAAAAGTACAGTCAGCATGTAAATTGATAATTGATTATAATTTAAAATGTTATTAAAAATAAATCTATATGTGTAATAGTTTAGATTTTTTAGTTATTGATGTAGAATTTATGTGTTAGTGTATTCTATAAATAATGTTAATTGTTTTAGTGTGATGCGCTCACGGTCTCGGTCGGTGACGCCGGGAAATTCGGACCGCCAAACCCCCTCGCGTTATAGTCGGCGGCAATTGATTATGGGGATGGCAGCTGCCAGTACGAGCGAGCCGGTGGTAGAACCTGAACCACGGCTATGGCTGCCACCCCTACCGCCTCCACCTCAACGTAAACCCTGCTGTCCACTTCCGAAACAACTGACGGGACTCGCAAGTAGACGTAACCCCCGGGGGTACAATGATGGTTTCCTACACGGTGACACTACAAGCCACCCCTCAAGGGTCAATAAAGAGGAAACAGGAGCTGGAGCAGTCAGTCCATGTCGATCAGTTAAAAAGAGCCGCAGCTTGTGATTTTATAACAAACTTCCTAATGATGTAAACGAATTAAATAAATCTATGTTAAAATTTATAAAATCTAAACTATGTAAAAAGGCGTATTATACAATTTCAGACTATATTAATGACAATAAAGCTTGGGAGTAAATTATTCCAAAGCAACACATATTATCATAATTGTAATTTATATAAATTGTTAGAACTATTGTAATAATTATAAAAAAAAAAGATTAATATGACAAAAGATAACGATATCTGCTGAGTTTCTTACGCCGGTTCTTCTCAGCGGATTGAAAGTCCTGAACCGGTGGTAGGGAAAAAAATTTTTGGACATTTCATAGATTATTTTTTTGGCAAAAAGAGAACATGCCTACATGAATAAATGATTTTTGATATAAATTTTTTTTTTATTTTGTTCTCATTATTTCCTAAAATCTTTTCCTACTACAAAACATTTATACAATACAGGAATACCTTTGTAGCATTCACATTTACACAGTAACAGAACACACAAGTCAAAGAAACAGTAAGAGATTATAGGTTCGTAAGTAAATATTTTTTTGTCAACCGTACTTCACTCGCTTTCTCCAGACTGTGACTTAACGGAATTTAGCACGTGGCCAGCGGCTGTGCAAACGCAGTATGTAAATGGCGTCGTGAGTTTTGTTTAGTAAACAAATGGACATTGTGGAGTGATTAACAAGTATTGCTTAAAAATAAAACATGTACTTGTCGTGTAATAGTTTAGTGTCAATACTGATATCGTAAGATAGTGGTACATGTGAATGTTAGTGTAGTTTTGTGCAAAAATGTGCAGCGTCGCCTAAGTAAAAATTCAAACATATAAAATAATTCATCATTTTCGGCCAGAAAAGGTAAAGTGGGATTTTAAGTATTAAGCTATATCTATGCGGAATACTCTTAGCTTTGTAACCGTATATAATTCATGACATATAATTATATAAAACACGAGTATTATCGTGTTTTCTAACCTAAGTCGCAATAAAAAAACGCAATAAAATTTTACGAATCACTATCGGACTTTCTATTTTCGGAGGGTGGTCGTTTGACGGGTTAAGGTACAATGGTACATAATTTACTCTTTTGTTGGTAAAGTCTATATGTATAGACTTTGCCTCGTTTAACTTAATTCGCCACTTTGTTGTCCATTTATAGAGCGTATTTATAGCTGCTTGCACTTTTTCTACAGCTTCCGTTTGAGAGTCTCCTATAGCCATAATGGCTGTGTCGTCAGCAAACGTAGCAACTGTATTATTTTGTAATACTGGCATATCACATGTGTAAAGCAGGTATAGGACAGGACCTAGAACACTCCCTTGTGGTACACCAGCTTTGATTTCTTTAAGGTCAGAATATGCATCGTCGTGTCTTACTAAAAACATTCGTTGCGTTAAGTAGGACTCTAGGATGTCGGCATATTGTTTGGGTAGAAAATTTCTTAATTTATTAATGAGGCCTTTATGCCACACTATGTCAAATGCTTGTTGCACATCTAGAAACACAGTTGAGCACACTTTCTTATCTTCCAAAGACTTTTCTATCATTCCAGTAATTCTATGCACCTGGTCGATAGTCGAGTGCTTTTTTCTAAAACCAAACTGATAGTCTGGAATTAATTTTCTCTCTTCTATGATAGGCTGCAACCTTTTGACACATTTAGCGCGTCTAATTGCGAATTAGACAACACGCTCTAAGCTAGACAATCATCATCATCATAACATCACGCCTTTGTCTCATGGGGGTAGGCAGAGACTATAGAGCGCCATTCATCCAATCATACTTCCTTGGCCTTATCATATTTATAACCTAGAAAAAGAACGATTTAATTGCAAGTAAAGTAATACAAAAAAAAAATTGCGTAAGTGCATTATAAGACATTCGCTGTATAATTTTGCCTATGTTATTTTTATCAAAATGTAACAAGCACTTTAACTGAAATTTTGATATAAATTTCAAAGCCAATAAATATGTTACTTAGGAGGTTTTCGCACTAACGAAGCGAGAAATTAACAATACCACATGGATGTTAGTTAACTGTTGCGTATAACTTGCGCTACTCTTAATTGAATTACGATATATTGGCATGTTATCACAAGGAAATTATTGTATGGAAGTAATACATGAAATATTACTAAAGTTACTTAGCCGTTTGAAATATTAAAAAAAATTAAGCCTTGGATAAGACTTTTCCAATATACATATATATATTCACCTGAATCTTGTTTATGATGGATTAGAAATACAATTTTCCCTATTTCATACCAAGGGTACCGTATGCTTTGTTTTATATTCAAACTATTTTAAAGAAACAAAATCTCCGAACAGAACGACGAACGAACGAACTTACCTACCAAAAATTTATATCTAACAAAAAAGCGGTCCTTAAATCATAATATAAGAATACAAATGACAATATTTATTCTTCAAAGTATGAACTAAGGAAGATTAACCCCAATTCAACAAAAGGACATCTTTTTTTAACTGTTATATATAGCTTTGTTTCCGCGTGACCTTTTTGTAACATTTGGAAAAAGTGGGATAAATAAAAGATATTTATACGAGCTGCTGTAATTTGCTATTTTCTCGATCATTTTGGCATAATATTATGTCTCATTTTCTTTAAACTTGAGTCAATTTACACTGAAAATGGAAATTCCAGCAATGAAACTTGTTACATACTTGAAGAACCCACCGGACTATTTAACCGACCAAATTCTTTTTTAAACCTCTGTACTTCCTTCAGTCTAAGAAACTTATGATAGGTAACCACACTACTGGCGGAATCGCGAAAGTTTACAAAAACAATTGGCGAAGCCATTAAAATAAAAGAAGAAGAAGAAATTGTTACACAGCTTTATCTCTAATATATAAAATTCACGTGTCACAGTGTTAGTTACCGTACTCCTCCGAAACGGCTTGACCGATTCTTCTCAAATTTTACATACATATTCAGTAGGTCTGAGAATCGGCCAACATCTATTTTTCAAACTTTTTTTTTTAGTACCTATGGCTAAACAACGTTTGCCGGGTCAGCTAGTTTTAATATATAACCTTATCATAACCATTTATCTTTTCAAATAAAACTGCTCTCTATTTTAAGATAATTTTCGGTTCACATTTCGAAAAATTTTTAGCTGTAGTGGCCACAGGTACTGTGTCCTATCCATTTTTTTATACTATTAAGTTGGCGAACAAGCTTAACTGTATTCTGGTACCCATAACACAAGCACATATGCATAGCTTGGGATCAGAGTACGTTGTAAAAAAAAAAGAAAAACATTTTCCTCAGAATGCAATAAAAATAAAAACTGAATCTTAAAATATATCACTTATAAAAATTCAGTTCTGTTTAAAATTTGTTTGTTCTCTAAAAATGTAAAGTTAACAGATTAATTGCATTAAAAGACCCATTTATCATGGCTTCTAAATTCCACAGAGCAACTCTCTTAATTGTTGTATCTGCAACAGTGACCTAAATAGCGAAGTTTTGTTCAGCATTTATTTGAGCACAAGGTAAATATAAAGAGAAAAAAAAGAGTTAAGTTTTAAGGCCAAGTAGTGTTTAAATTGATACCAGAATTTTTATAAAGTCTATAGTATTTTTGACATTTTATGTGTTTGCGTATGGTGACAGATTAAGAATACAAGTGTAACTACCCGATGCCTTCCCCAGGGTGCTGTAGGTAATCTAAGGAATATTGTACACAGATAACATCTTCTGTGAATGTGAAAACTCGAAAATAAACCAAGTACCAAAACGTCTGGTCAGCGCGGCACAGTAGATATCTCTTCCACGGTGTAGGAGGCCCGTGCCCAATAGTGGGACAATAATGGGCTATAGTATGGCTATAATAATGGCTAGAGGGAGAGATATTTGAATGCTTTGCTAGCGTTCTGACGAATAACGACGGAATCTAGCATAATATTACTTAAATGTATATGAGTCAATGGTGTTCTATCTAAATAATAATAAGACGGGCTTCGTGGTCTAGAGGTTCATGTAACGGACTATCGCTCACGAGAGGTTCGATTCCCGTATAGGACAATCATTTGTGTGATTATTTATAAATATTAGATAAATGTTTGTACTGCGTTTGGGTGTTTACTATGTTTTATAAGTATGTATTTATAAATCAAAAGCAGTTTTTGTAGTATATTCGTATTGTAGGACCAGAGGACGTTGTGTGAGATCCATCCATCCATCAGCCTCTTTCCGTCCACTGTTGGACATAGGCCTCCCCCGTAGAACGGCACAACGCGCGGTCATGTGCCGCTTGCATCCAATCCCTCTTGTGTAAAATAATCATGCATATTTAAAAAAAAAATCTATACATATAGATACTTTTTTTGTAAAAGTTCTTTTAGCTATTATAACAAGCGTCCCATTTATGTAATTAAGTCATTATGTCTTTATACACTCCATTCAGGTGGAGCACAGGGCCTACCGTTTGAATAATTAGCCACTTTGTTAATTCTAATATCTTAACTTTTTGTTAAAAGTGTCGTGAAATAGTTATTGAAGGACTAAAAGGTATGAGTAAATTAGTGGTTTAATAATTGATGTGGTGACAGATTAAGAATACAAGTGTTACCACCCTTTTTCTTTCCCAGGGTGCCAACGCAAAGTGTGGTGATATAAAAACCAGCTAAGGAATATTGTACACAGATAACATCCTCTGTAAGAGACGGAAATCTCGGAAGTAAACCCTGTGCCAACAAGCCTTGTCAGCGCGGTATAGTAGACCATAATTATTTCCTTAACGGAAGAAACCTCTGCTCAACAGTGGGGCGTTAAAGGGCTAGAGAAAGACAGAGAGAGAGAGAGAGAGAGATTTTGTTTCAGCAGCAATTTACGCAAATAAAACTGAAGTCTAAATCTTTTAGTTAATCTATTCTGTGCACATTAATTTATATGTGCGTGGAAAGACAATATAAAGTGCTTGAATTTAACATAAAATATAGAAAAGTGTCAAAAGTGTAGACACGTTTTCACGATTGATATCGTGTAATCATTTTCGTGACTCGTTTCCTAAACGATTCGAGTTCTAAATATAAAAATGTTGTATATTTTCAGAAAAATTTTGTTTCACTGTAATATTAACTAGACTTAACTATTTACGTAAACAAGACACATATTTTTGGGTTTTTAGTGCGTGAAAAAGATATATGATTACGAGAAAAATAATTCATTCATGACGAAGATATTAGGACGGGACTTGTGGTCGAGTGGATCATGTGACGGAGTACCGTTCACAAAGGTCGAGGGTTCGATTCACGCTCGGAAAAATCATTTGTGTGATAAGACGATGACGTCATAATGGCCAAGATAGCTATCTTGAATATTAAGATATTCAAGATAGCTATCTTGGCCATTATGATGGAAAGATATTGTATCTAAGGATACAATATCTGTCCTATGCCCCTATCCCGTTACTTGGGGGTCGTCGCAACATGTTTTTGTCTTCCATACTCTTCTGACAGGCGTAATATCTGTGTTAACTTCTCTTTATTTCACATCCTGTTTTACACAGTCTATGTATATTTTCTTTGGACTCTAGACTTTATATCTTCCATATTAGTTCGCAGAACACTTCTAACAAATATAAATCTAAACTCATTATATCTCCATTTTTGGTGCGAGGTTAAAAAAAGGAGCAACAAATCATTCACACAATTGGTTTGACGTAACAAAAATATGATCAATAGCTCATAGAAATACAAAAACCCTTTTTATTTCAACGATTATTCAAGACCCTTGCTGCTTTTTTCCCTTAGGATAAAGGGCGTGCTGATATCCAGATATTAATCCGAGTAATCGAATCTTTTTCCGAAATGTGGATAAGTAATATTACAAAATAATAAAATTGGTCAAGTGCGAATCGGACTCGCGCACGAAGGGTTCCGTACCATTATCTATGCAACATAAGGCAACGTTATTAGTATCGAGCAAGAAACGGTAAAAAAATCATGTTTGTTGTATGGGAGCCCCCCTTAAATATTTATTTTATTTTTAGTATTTGTTGTTATAGCGGCAATAGAAATACATCATCTGTGAAAATTTCAACTGTCTAGCTATCACCGTTCTTGAGATACAGCCTGGTGACAGACGGACGGACGGACGGACGGACAGCGAAGTCTCAGTAATAGGGTCCCGTTCTTACCCTTTGGGTACGGAACCCTAAAAAACAAACCGGTTAGGTACGAGTCGAATCTGGGCGTTTGTTTTTCGGGAGCCCCCTAAAATATTTATTGTATTGTGATTTTAGTACTTGTTGTTACAGTGGCTATAGTAATGTCATATGTGAAAATTTCAATGTATTAGTTCGGTAATGTATTCAATGTATTAGTTCGGTTCGTCGGGCCGAAATTTAAAACAAATATACGCGTCTAAATCCGTAAAAAGTAGTTTATAATACAATACATAATTTAAAAAATATTTAAGTCTTTCAAGCGTATTTTTTAGTTTTTGAACTATGCAAATTATTTTAATGAGTGAACCGCGCAATTATTTGATAGTTCTTATAGCCTAAAATAACAACAAATAACAAATTGGTCAAGTGCGAGTCGGACTTGCGCACGAAGGGTTCCGTACCATTATCTATGCAACATAAGGCAACGTTATAGCGGCAATAGAAATACATCATCTGTGAAAATTTCAACTGTCTAGCTATCACCGTTCTTCAGTTACAGCCTGGTGACAGACGGACGGACGGACGGACGGACAGCGAAGTCTCAGTAATAGGGTCCCGTTCTTACCCTTTGGGTACGGAACCCTAAAAATGGCTGTCTATGAAGGTATTATCATCACAGGGCGATATAATCCAATCAAATTTTAATTTAATATTCAGTTAGCGTGTAATTGTATTTATACTATCAGAAAATTGACAAACCTTTCCAGTTATGAATTTTAGTAAAATATATGTAAGTTGATTTTATAATTTGGCATGTATCAATACAAATTTCTGTAATGAAACTTCAATTTGTAACTCAATCTGGTAGTCATGGCAGAATCGCTGGAGGACTTTGGCACAATGCTCAATGATCACAACAAGGAGCAGACAAACAAGACCGCCTTTTTGCCGTTCTTTATGAGAGGAATATGTCTAGTAGTGGACTGAGCAAGGCTGATAGATGGATGGATAGCTAGATTAATATAAGTTAATTCCAGTAAGTGATGGATAAAAAGCAACCACCCAGATTTTTCATGAGTGAAGTGAAGAAAAAAAAAATTATGAAATTTGATTTCATTGACATTACGGGATTTATTTAATAAATCTAAATTATTTTATTTTTAGGTAACTCTATTATATTCTATAAATATTGCTACTATAGAATCAAATACCTATGGTAATGATAGAATTTCAAATAGCAATAATAAACATTTTAAAAACATAACTACAGTTATAATTCTTTATCTAAACAATTTTCCACGTGAAAGAAATGAATTACTTATACTTATTACAAAAATAAGAACAACGATAAATTCAAAAATACATCAAATATTATGAAATTCAGACAATCATCTTCTCTTGGCAGAAGAAATAATAACGCTGGGAACAATAAAAGAAAGAAAGGCAACACTTCACCTGTGATATGGGGTCGACAACATAAATTAGACCATCTAAAAAGAGTTCTAGAATTAGTAGTTTATATGAAAAACCGTTATTTAGTTACAACATATTTTTATAATGAAGCAAAAAGAATCAGACGCATTGGGCAAGTCTCCGATGAATTGAGACAAATGTTGCACTTTCTTGAAAGAACTGCTCATCAAAATAATATAAAAAAAAATGTACTTGATTGCTATGATAAATATAGGGACAAAAAACCACCACCGCCTTTCTGGATAGATTCAACTAACAATCTTGTACTAAATGTATTTAAAGATCCTGAAAATGATAATGTATTAAATTAAACTTGAATTATCTATTTTGTTGTTTATTATTTATTTTTATTGATTTATTTAAAGGGAGTACGAATTATCCACTTACATTTATCTCACAATAACATTATAACAAGTTGAATTAAATTATATAAGTTAAAATAATATAAGATCCATACAAAAATTTTTATACATTTTGATGTATTAATAGTACCTAGATCCTACCTAGGCCCTGTCTGTATGCTGATAGATTAAAAATACAAGTGTAAGCACCCAATTTAAAAGCCAGCAAGGGATATTGTACACAGATAACATCTTCTGTGAGAGATGGAAAAATCTAAACTAAGCCCTGTGGCAATACGCCTAGATACCGCGGCGTAGTAGACCATAATCCCAACCAATGTAGAGGAGGCCCGTGCCCAACAGTGGGACGTTAATAGGCTGGAGGAAGAGAGAGAGCCTAGTACCTACATAACAACGATATAATATAATTTACTACTAGTAATTTACAAATAAATACGCGCTTTCAAATTCTAGATAATATTTTGAAGTTATTGTATTGACATTAGTCCTTAATTATGTGAGCAATTTCAGATCACTCAGACTGGATGAAAATTATTTTCAAAGAAACCGTAACATTGATTTTAAACATAAACAACGTCTTCACTAGGCAGACTGGACACATGCTAAGGGCCTCCCAATTATTTGGGCCTTATAGTTACCCGTTCATCATATTGTTCTATTAATATCTAATGAGTTTTAGCGGTGTATATAACTGTATACTCCAATAAGCCCAGGGTCTTTATTAGGTATGAGATGGCCCTGAAGATAGATAGATAGATAACTAAAAATAGCATTAAGACTGTATCAACATTTTATCCCAAAGCATGTTCTTGTTACTGTCAATACCCCAAAACAATATTCATTCTACCTACAGCAAAATCCTTTATTCGTAAATCCCGTTGAAAAGCTCGCTGTTAAACTAACGATGTCTATAAAATGTATGTCACAAGTTAGGCTGCGTAAGGTTTTCATGTCACGTCAGTAACCTAGGTTGTATTATCCATCAGGTTTCTAGTCTACTACATTCATAATAAAACAGCAATGCTTTGTTTTGAATGAGAAAAGAGGGTAGCAATAATTTATGTTAATACTTTATGAAATGAAATATCAATAGCTCTTTTTACGATTCCATACCACAAAGGTACTCTATTACTGAGACTAAGATGCCCGTCCGTTTTTCCGTCTGTGACCACACTGTATCTTGAGAACGGTGATAGCCAAAGAGCTGACAATTTCACAGTTTAGGTAGATTCATTACTTGATGCTAATAACAACAAATACTTACTCTTCATCATCATTCATTTATCAGTCAGGAATATAACGAATATAGTTATACGTATACGGTAGGTTTGGTATTATAAGTATACGTACCTATATACTTATAATACCAAAACAAAATACAAATATATTAATCAAACAAAATATTTGTCACGAGATATAAATCGGATCTATATTAAGAAAATAAGCATTGATTTATTGCTCGTACGATTAATATACAGACTGGTATTAATATTTGGTCCACAAAGTTGTGTCTTAGAATATCAATGCTGTGATTACAATTTTCTTTTTTGTCTTGCTTATAGTTTTGTTTATTAAAAAAATTGCCATAAAATGAAAGAAAGACCGAGGAAAAGAAAGATCGACTCTGTAAAAAAAGATATGAATAAAATTGGTCAAGTGCGAGTCGGACTCGCGCACCAAGGGTTCCGTACCATTATCTATGCAACATAAGGCAACGTTATTAGTATCGAGCAAGAAACGGTAAAAAAATCATGTTTGTTGTATGGTAGCCCCCCTTAAATCTTTATTTTATTTTATTTTTAGTATTTGTTGTTATAGCGGCAATAGAAATACATCATCTGTGAAAATTTCAACTGTCTAGCTATCACCGTTCTTGAGATACAGCCTGGTGACAGACGGACGAACGGACGGACGGACGGACAGCGAAGTCTCAGTAATAGGGTCCCGTTTTTACCCTTTGGGTACGGAACCCTAAAAAAGACATTCATAAGAGTGTGACGGCTGACAGAAGAGCATGGAAGAAAAACACGTACTGCACCGACCTCAAATAATTTGGGATAGGCAGGAAGAAAAAGAGTAACCTTTTTCTTATTAAAATACTATCCGTATCTCGCAATTTCACTGGCGTACTGTTTTCAGAAAATTAAAATTTTTCTCTGCGTAAAAACCATACTTGTCATGGAATATTCGAATATAAGAATTAGCTAAATAATTTCAGCTGTTCTCGAGATTTGAGCAACACATTCAGCGAATCATTTTTGTATTAAAAAGCATAAAATGCCGAATATTAGATGTTGAGTATAGGTACTTAAAGATATGGTGAGACGAAGGTTATCTTAAATTCACCCTTTTTGAATACTGTATTATTCAAAAGCTTGCAACAGCAACAGTAGGGTAATTGTTTTTGGACATAGCTATGTTTGTTTAAACGTTATCTTAGCTGTAATGTCTTCATTCAACAAAAACAGTCTTTCTTCTTCTTAATTTCCATAGTCCAATGTTGGGGTAAAAAGGCAAACAGACAAAGACGAACACATGTAGAGGATATGCTAATGTTGAGATGGATTGGATGGCCTTAACTTGGTTGGGCAAAATAAAGAATGAGTAAGTAAGAGGAAGTCTGAAACTGCTGCCAGTAATAGAAAAACCGGAAAATAGCGGATGTCTTAGTACAGTCACATAATGAGACGGGAGGAGAATAATAATAGTTAGGAGTGTTGTGTGAATGACTGTGGAAGGAATCCGTATTCCTTTCACAGTGTAAGGAAACACTGTAAACAGGTGGTTAGATTTTATCATAAGGGAATGTAAGAGTGTGGAACAAGAAACAGAGTTAGGTCATAAGACAGAAGAGTATGGGAGAAAAAGGCACGTTACCTCAAGCTCAAGTAATGGGATAAGAGCAGGAGAATGTTTATGTTATCCTTACTTCCTTACTTATACAATATAAAAGTGAAAGTGAGTTTGTTTATTTGTTTGTTTGTGACGTTTTCACGCTAAATCTACCGAATAGAATTGCACGAAAATTTGTATAGAGATAGTCATGGAAGTAACATTTCGAAGTATTATTTCGCTGAAAACTCTGTACGAGACAAAAAATGAAAACTTTTGTGAAATATGGTATAAAATAATAGAACCGCCATAGTCATAGCAACTCATAGAATCCGTCGACTTATAGGTATTTTTTTTTTAATTTGGCCATGTAGGTTTTAATCTCAGACTGACACATAGTGGTAGCTCGGAATATAAACTCTTTGTGTGTTACTTTAGTTACATAGTTTTTGGGATCGATTTATCCATAATTTTGGTATTGATTACAGTATCGACTTTTAGTATTAAATTTAGTATTTTTGTTTTGATTCTAGGTTCGATTTCAAATTAGATTCGAAACCTAATGTGTGCGAAGCCGCGGGCAGAAGCTAGTCTTATAATATTATATTAAACTATACAGTGTCCGTTAATATTAAAATCGACTAGTCATCTTATTTATCTACATTTTTCATAGAAGTCTTTGTAAACCTCTGATCATATAACAACAGCGAATGTTTGCTAAGAAAAATACAACTTTACGGCAGTAACACTAGGTTGATGTTTCAGAAAATTTAAGAACTTGTTTTGCTATCGTCACTCTCTAAAATGAAACTACCTTCTACTGAAAAATGGCACTAAGAATAAAAATATAAACCTGATCTCTGTAGGTTATAGTTAAAATAATGTAAGTATTCCTTATTTCTTTTTTAAACATATAAAAAAGGATACTTGCTGTTTGCTATTGTTTTGATTGACCAAGTAATACATTATAAAGCCTGTTAAGTAAGAGTTATACTTGCACATGAAAATATCCATTATTATAAAAAAGATTACATTATTAAAGATTTGGTCTTATTCATAATGACTTATCGGAGGTTTAAAATTTTGCTAAAATTGTCAAAAATTGTTATTCACCATTGTGAATAACAATTTTTGACAATTTTAACAAACTTTTATAAACAATAATAAACATTTTATCGTAAAAAGACAATAGTCTTTTAAAATAAAATGTTTATTATCTCTCCGATAAAGTGTCATTTTTTTATTATTTAAGACTACTTTATTTATAAAAAAGATTCGTCATATTGACGACCCACCGGGATAAGGCAAAATAATGATGATATGATGATTTTCGTATTTGCTATTACAGCATCAACGGTTATACGTAAACTCCGAAAATTTCAGCTCTCTAGCTATCACGGTTCCAGAGATACAGGCTGGTGACAGACGTACGGACGTACATTCTTCCATTCTCTAGTCTCTGCACAAACTGGGCACATCGGTGTCAGTGAATGTTATAAAAATATCTTGGGGGTCTTAAGATATCTTTATCTTCTATCTTTTTTAGATATCTCTAGTATGGTCTTGAGAAACATAGGCAAAAAGTAGAGTTTTGACAGATTTTCCTCTTTTTTAATACGGACCTAAAATACACAATCTGTAAGTAAATATACCCTTTCTAAAGGCATGAAGATAAAAGGAAATGTTCGTTCAAAAGTTTATATTCTACGCCGTAGCTGTTTGGCTACGGCGTAGGGGGTGTGCTACGTATTATTTATTAACGTACCTACTATTTAAAGGTTTCCAAAATAACTCATCGTTAAAAATAAATGATCACGCTTTCGTGTTTTGTTGTAGGTTAACTAAAGGGCTAAGAGAGACACTCTCTTCAGCCCACTAACGTTCCACTATTGGGCCCGGGCCTCCTACACCTTGGGAGGGATTATTGTCCACTATGCCACGCTGTCCAGGCGTGTTGGCATAGGGTTAATTTTCCGAGTTTTCCTTGTCTGTGTACAATATCTCTTAGCTGGCTTTTACAGCACCCTAGAAAGGAAAAGAGGTGATACTACTTGTATTTTTATCTGTCACCACACAGTCATATGAAAGTTATTTCTTATATAGGTCCCGGCACGAATCTTGAGCGCTCGGTGGTAGAGTGGGGATCGCTTTGCGCATCGTACACTTCATTACAAAAAAAGGATGATATACTTTAATATAATTATATTTTGAATTTTTTTTACATAATACATGTTGATGCTTGACTACATTCCACCTGATAGTAAGCGGTAATTAAATTAAATTAAAATACTTGTATTATTGTCTAGTATTTAAATCATTTTAGGGATAATAATTGTTTGTAATTAAGAGTAAATAAATATTTACGGACATTTCACACAACGTCCGCTGGTTCCAAACTAAGCGTAATGATACTTGTGGTATGTCACCTCCTACCTCCAAATAGACCTAATAATTCACTTCTGCGCAGGTAAAGACCAGCGCCCAAGATTCGTGCCGATACCTATACTTATTGTAGAAGCTTTTAAAATTATTTCTAATTATTTCAAATTACATTCTTTCGAAGAGTCCCTCATACATAAATTAAATTTAACAAAAAAAATGATATACCAAAATATAAACGTTGTGACTGCTGAACAAATAAAACAAAAATTATAAAATTTCTTATAAAACCGTAAACAAAATATATCAATTCATAATGTTCCTACCATTGTATATTTTAAATTATTTACAAAAGTTTTACGTTCCGGATACGTTCTCATTTGTTTTATTTAAGCTATATAAAGTTTTCTAGGGTTCCGTGTCAAAAGGTAAACCTATTAAATAAAATAAATCATTCATTCGTTTATTCATATTACTGGGCCTTCACTGTCAATCCATCTTTCATAACTCTGTATCTCAAGAAGAGTGATAGTTAGATAGTTGATATTTTCACAGATGATATTATGCCTGTTGATGCTATAACAAAACATAAACCAGAATAAAATAATGATATAAGGGATGTTCACTGTTCATATAAAAAAGTATCGATATCCCAACCGATACTAGATGATTCTATAATATCGGATTGAAGCGATATATCGCGTACATGTATCGATATTTTTTGGAATATCGATTTATATCGCCCACTACTAGCTCCCATTCAACAAACAATTTCACTATAACCTGATGATACCCTTAGATGATTTGATTACAATAATATGACGAAGATACACAAAAATATATGGATATTTATGATCACTTAACAACGAAACACAACTTTAATAAAATACAACGTAATCATAATATTTCATTATCGTAATATCTTAATTCATTTAAATATTATGAAAGTAACGGTATATTCAAGTACGAATTGGAATAGCACGCAAAAAGTTCCGTCCTTTTGCGTGCTATTCCGATGCGTACTTGACCGGTTTGTAACCTATATAAAGTTTTTTACAGATGGAAGTTGATATTTTATGTATATACATTTTACATTCATAAACTCGGAATTGGCAATTATTTATAATGAATGTTCCCGTCTTCCGGGTTGATTACAATACATATATATGGATTTTGTTTTACAACATTTAATTTTATCTTTTATTGTGGTTAGCAGGAAATTATAGATTTATTTATGCTACTGTACCCAATGATTTCATTTCCGTAAACTCTAATTTTTTAATAATTTATAGCTATATCTCTCTCCAGCCCATTTACGTCCAACTATTGGGCATGGGCCTCCTCCACTTTGGGAGGGATTATTGTATACTGTGCAGCGCTGACCGCGGCACAGGGTTTATTTTCGAGTTTTCCGTCTCTCACAGATGATGTTATCTGTGTGCAATATCCCTTAGCTGACTTTTACAGCACCCTTGGGAGGAGATGGGGTGATGACACTTGTATTCTTAATCCGTCACCACACAGACATTTTATAGCCTATAGGGCACCACAAAAGGCATATTACGATATATTAATACAGCGAAAAAGAGACAGATGTATATTTATCTTTCTTTAAAAGCTTATCGTAAATTTTTACCTATTATTATAAGTATTATTGTAAGTTTCTATGTATTATAAGTATGTATTTACAAAAGAAAAGTAGCATATGTATTCTATCCGTATTCTGGTACCCATAAGCACAAGCACAATAAGATAATTTCGATGCGATTGTTTTAATAGATAGAGTGGTTCCAAAGGATGTTTTTTGTATAATTTGTGGAGGTTTGGTTTCTAAATTCCACAAGTACGAAGTTTCGGGCATGAGATACTTCCTCTATATTAATAAATAGAAATTACTTCGACATATTATTTCCTGTCTTTGTCATTACGTCTTTCAATAATAATTATATTATTTATTTGTTACAGATGATGTCCCAAAAATTAACATACAAATCATCACATCAGGCGTAGATGATTACTCCTTTACCTGAACCGGAAAGAAACACAGTATGGAATATCACAACAGACCAGACAGAAATCATAATAGAAAACGTGATAGAAGAAAAATACAATGTCACAAACAGTTTTTACGAAATCACAAAAACAGATGAAATAAAAAACTGTATTAATCAAACTGTAAATAGTTCTATTTTGAATTGTGATGAAAAACCTTACGACTGTTTTGAAATTAGTGTAGTGATTATATTGTGTTTGCTAATTGTGGTAACTGTTATTGGAAATACATTGATTATTTCGGCCGTGGTTACGACTAAACGGTTGAGAACTGTGACTAATTGTTTCGTGACCAGTTTGGCTGTTGCTGATCTTTTAGTGGGCATTTTTGTTATGCCACCGGCTATAGCTGTTCATATCAGTGGTAAGTAATCTGTTATTATCTTTCTGACATGTAAACGTAGTCTTTTGATCACAGTGACGCGCACTTAAAAGTTCGCAACTCTCATGGCGTTGTATGATTTGATTATGATTTGATTTGTCGAGAGTCACTGAGATCCGAGTGACACCTTTAGGAAAATGCAATGAGATGTATTTTTAACCGACTTCAAAAAAAGGAGGAGATTCTCAATTCGTCTGTATGTTTAATTTTTTATTTTTTTTATGTTTTACCTCATAACTTTTTGAGATTTTAATGATTGTTTTTTTATTTTAAACTGGTGGTTCCCGTTTGGTCCCATTGGCACTAGGTCAGGATCTGATGATTATCACCTGAGAAATCGAGGAAAGTCTCGAATTTCAAAGGCACATGAAGTCGGTTGGACGTTTTGAAAATAATACTCCATTATATCAATCGAATAAATCAAATCAAATAATCACGGTGTGCCAATTTAATTTAAAATCGGATAAGTAGTTTAAGAATCCATCGCGGACAAACATCGTGACAAGATATCTTATATATAAAATTCACGTGTCACAGTGTTAGTTAGCGTACTCCTCCGAAACGGCTTGACCGATTTTTATGAAATTTTACATGCATATTCAGTAGGTCTGAGAATCGGCCAACATCTATTTTTTTAAATTTTTTTTTAGTATGGCCTAACAACGTTTGCCGGGTCAGCTAGTTTATATATATTAGGGTGATAAATAGGGTAGGTATATGGAAAAAAAAAATTTTTTTTTGAATTTCGAAACGCATACCCTCTACTTTTTTTATAAATGCTAAAATGTACTTAAATATGAAATTTCATATTTGTAGCATGATTGCAACCCGTGCCGACCGAGCCCTAAAATTTAGTAAAAAATGGTGTTTTAGCCTGACATTTTGGTTTGATCCAAAACTAATTAAAATGCAACAAATAAAGTAAATATGAGTAAGAATAAAATAAGATCAACATAAACTTTTATTTAAATACAAATTATAATAATAATTAATTAGGGTAACTTCTCTTTAGTGTAGTTTTTTTACAGTCTGGATACAGTTTTCTGTGTTCCTGAACACAACGCAACAAAAACTGTTTTTGCTCTTCCTCAGCCGTGATAAGTCCATTAAAATCTTGCATTAATTTAACAGCTCTTTCATCAGTGTCATTTACGACCTTCAAACGACTTATTCCTCTTCTAGCTTCCAAAAAAGTAGGATTGTCACCCCAAGAAGATACATCCTCCCGAAGAAAACTGTCGTCGATCTGCAGTCGAGATAGAAATTGTTTGCTTCTTTGAGTCACAAAATCATTCAGCGTCTTATCTGAAAGAAAAAAAACAGTTTAAAAAAGTAAAATCTAACCCACGAAACTTTGAAAAAAGAAACAAGAAAATATTAAACTTACTAAAGAAATTTTGCGTAATTTCTTCCTTCGATTCAGACCAAGCGCTTCTACAACCGCATGGAGAATGTAAACTGTGTCTCTTATGCTTAATTGGCAACGATCTAAAGCTGCTACCAGTTTAGGAGTTATGAAACTTTTCGTGCCTCTTTTAGAACTTTTTTCAGGGCAAATAATCTGAGTACTAAGTTCACAGTTCGAAATCTGTTCCTCATCCGAATTCTCCAGACATTTCAAGCTATCTATCGAAGAAGTAGATGCAACAGCCAATAACTCTCTTTGTTTTACCTTTCTTTCCTCTTCTTCCAATCGTCTTTGTCTAACTCGTTCTTCTTTCTCCGCCAAATTTTTGTCAATTCCACCTAAGCATCCCGGTCGACCTGCCTCTCTCTGTTTCCTTAAAAAATCTTTGTCTTCCTATATCTTAATTCTGGCGAAGGCATCAGCATGTGCAATATCAAATAAGCTATCAAGGTCTTTTACAAAATTATTTTCACGGTTCTTGAACGTCACCTGAGTTTTCTTACAGTTTTTTTTGCAGCTCCCTCCAAACATGATATAAATCAACAAGTTTCTTCACGCAGTTAGGAAATGCCTTCGTAGGAATTCTGGCTTTTTCCCAAAATATAATGCACTCTCTTACAACAAGATTCGCACTTTCACTAACAGTCAGCTTGACTTCACGTATATTGTAAAATAAAACGGTGAGAACTTGTCGATTAGATAGTAATTTTGCATCATTTATCTGGTGGCTTGGCAGTCCGATAAGGTAAATATTTTGTTTATCACTTCGTAATTCCACAGACATCTTCACATAATAAACAACAACGCACTAATAATGTTAGAAATCACGTATGAAATGACAATTGAAATTCGCAGTAACAGGTCACAGCGCTACACCCGCGCTACTTGTATGGACAAGTTAAAAACTCAAGTCGGCACGGGTTATCGTTTATAAATCGGGCTAATATTTATTTCTGTATTTTAATAGGTCAATACTAAAGTTTTTAGACGGTATGCGTAAAAATATATTGACATTGAAATTTAAGGGACACCCTAATATATATATAAAGATAAGGCTACATGCTTTCTGATTGCTACTATGTATTACTATGAAAATCAGTGTACAGGTGGGTGAAATCGAGGGCGACATCTTGTATATATAAACTAATATTATAAAGCTGAAGAGTTTGTTCGGTTGTTTGAAACTGAACCTCGATCTCGACTTGAAAAATTCTTTCATTGTTGAATAGTAATCGATTAATAAATCGATTAATTAATATCTATCGAGGAAGGCTGTAAGCTGTATAAAATCACAATGCAACCAATAAGAGCGAAGCACCAATGAAAAAGGTTACAAAAACGGGGAAATCTTCTAAATTCTACGCGTACGAAATCGTGAATAACACCTAGTTTTATATATACCAAAAACCCAAACCCCAAAGCCTTAAAACTTTGTTTACTACGGATAAAAAAACAAGGATGTTGTGTCAAATTTACTTCGATAACAACATCAAGTGAAATGGCTCATAAACTTTCAATTTCGTTTCGAAATAAAATGTAAGTTGACTTTGTTTACTTTAAACATAAAAATATATTATTTTTCTTATGTTTTATTTTCCCTTTTGCTAAATGTAATTTGATAATAACTTTTTCTAAATTCTTATTAATCCTTATTTTAAAAAAAATAACTTATAATAATAATAAAAGTTGGTTATTTTTTCAGTCCCATTGCCATTGCGTAGGTTCTTTCCGCATTTACAGTTTTATCATTTTTATTGTGACAGGTTTTTTTATATAGCATAAGATTTTTCTTTTAATCTGTTAGGTTCAACATGCGTATTTAAAAAAAAAAATATTCAAACCACTTCAAGGCACTCTATTAAATTACGAAAACCTTTCTGTAACTTGATCAAATTATTAGTTTTTTTTTAAATAACAACGCAATATGTATTATGGTAATGATAAAATAAATTTATTGATTATCACATAATATTGACTGGTAGAGAATGCCTACGGCATTAAGGCCACCCTTATACCCCTTGTTTTTATGTTCAGTTTTAAATAAATATTTAAGATTGCTAGCTTTCACCGTTCCAGAGATCCTGGTGACATACGGATGGATGGACGTCTTTCCATCCATCCATCTTGGACGGCGAAGTCTCAGTAATAGGATTCCATATTAGTATTTTGTCAGAACCCTAAGAAGTACTTAAGGATTAAAATTCTACATATCAAACATTTTCGTAAACCCCAAATATCGAAGTTATTAATCCAAGAACGTTTTCCCTCATGCGTGAAAAAAATACTGTTTCAATGTGTCATAAAATATTAGGATACTCAAAATCAATGGTACCAGCAACCTGCTTGGATTTATTCGTGGAGATTATGTGGGTAGGTACTTGAATAAACGGATCATAAGTAAAGTGCTCGACTTTCAAGACCGCTTAGCGAAAAACGCGGGAACAACGACACATTCCTAGGAATACCATCATTTATCAAAAAGTGAGACTTTTGTAAAAAAAATCTACTAAACAAACATCTACTGTCTTACTAATAAAAAAATATTACTCACACGTTTAACGTGTGAATACTTACACAGCGTATAACGTCTGTATAGGAGTTACACAGGGTTAACACAACATCGCTACTAATAAACGCAAAGACAAGCTTGTGTAACTACTCACGCTGTGTACGGCAATTATGCTGGCAACCTTAGACGAAGTACGTTCAAAAACTTATGCTCGTAACATCGTTTTAACAATTTAATTGTATTTTATAGTTACTAATGCATTTTATAAGCTTAAATATATATTAAAAGGGTTTTCTTCTTAAAAATATCTCTTATCTATTAATTTAATGTTCAAAAACTAAAGACGAAGAAGGTTTTTATTTTCCGAAGGATAACTACGTTTTGATTTGTACACATAGCTATACTCGGCGACATATATTGGTAACAGACTGTTGACTAATGCCATGTAAGTCAGCTGTGTCGTCTTGTATTTCCTGACGGGCCCAATTTCTTAGAGCTGTTAAAACTTGTAATTCAGGTGAAATGGCGCCCCCTCTTTTATCCTTTTTGATGTCGTCTTTCACCAAATCGATTATTTTCCTTGCATAGGCTTTCGTGAATCTATATTTAGATTTAAAACTTTTATCATCCAGATCAAATGGATCAAATCTATTTTTGTAGGATTTTGTCTTTCTTTGATTTCCTTGTGTGTCCTCACTATCTAACACATCAAATAAACTAACGTAATGTAAATAATCCATCGCTAGATAAAAATTTAACTCGGATAAATATCTTCACAAATAAAATTTATTTTATATTCCTAACAAGTGACAACCTCAGCTGATTAAATAGCCGCCATTTTGCATTTACGCAGTCCTAATACAAGGGTGCAAGCGTGCGTAGAGCTTGTGTAAGTTTGTGTATAAATTTTGATCTCGTATAACGCATGTATACACGCCATCTGTCAATTTTTTTTTTATTAGTTACGTTTTCGTTACGCAAGGCTAATAGTACTTGTATACACTGTGTCGTAATTTTTATTAGTAAGACTACTAATATTTAAGGGAGAGCTAGAAGTAAAATTTTTCGAAATCTCCCTTGGTAATGTAATGTAACCTGGCTTTGTTTAAGTAATTTCTTCTTAATACATTCTAGTCCAAGTATTTGTATGTATTTAAATGTACTTACTTATTAGTATTTAATACTGCAACCTAGGTTATTAATATCAATTAGACAATGTATTCACAGATATTCTTTGCTACAGAATATACCCTTTATAGCTTATGCAAACGGTTTCAACCGCTTATAATATACAGGGTGTCCCAGAACTCAACGTCAAGCCGAAACGGGGTGACAGGATAGATCATAACCATCACGAGAAAAATCAGAAAAAAAATCTATCCCATGCAGTTTGAAAATTATGGGCATTTTAAGAAAAACCTAGAAATTTGGTCTAACTGTACCATTTTTCGGTTATTGTGGTTAATTTTTATTATTTTTGGTCATTTAAACTTTGGAACCGTAACCCTAAATAACATCTCGAGAATCACAGTCTAAAATAATGACACAATTACCCCAAGTTTCCTAGAATTTAGACTATTTGTTAAACTATGAATTTAAAATTTTCAAACTTTGTCGACTTTGAAACACCCTCCTTTAAAAAAAATGTACTAGAGTGCCTTGGCAAGTGCCATTAAGAGTTGGCGCATTTAATCAGGATTGTAAAATGGTACAATACTTGTAAGTTTCGTACTAAAAAAAACGAGTAAAAAATAAAAACCTCAAGTAACCCGATTTTTGCTAACCCATTTTACTCAGGAAAAATGTTTTTTATTCGCACAAGCCCTTGGTAGGTTCTTTATTTTACGGCAAAATGATGAGAGAGATGGATAGTGGACATGTTTGCCATGAGCGAGCGAGACAGATAGTGACGCCACGCAGTGAGACGGAGATGCATCGTTTAAACGAGTGCGAATGAAACAGATACAGACGCCATACCAAGCAAATAGCTACGCTGCCAGTCTGACACCAGTTAGTACATTTCGCTCATTCGTCTACTGCGCACCTTTCCGTATTCGCTTGTGTTAATTTAGTACTGACAACTTTGGCTTTTCTTTTTGGACTTGGATTTTTGTGAATTGGACTTGTTGATTACATACCGGCAACTTTGGCTTCTCTCTTTTGGAATTGGACTTTTGTGTTGACATCCTTCTCATCACTATGCCTACGCGCTACACTTCACAAGAATATGCGAACATGCATCTCATTTATGGGGAATGCAGATGCAACGCAAGTGCCGCCGCTAGACTTTATCGTGAAAGATATCCAAATTTAGAGCGCTATCCGGATCACCGCGTGTTTGTTAATGTGCACCATTCACTCACAGAGGACGGCCATTTCCCGAATCAAATACGGGCTGGAGGTAGACCTCGCTTTCCTTACGAAGAAGAAGTGTTGGAAGAGGTCGCAGATGACCCAAGTATTTCCGTTCGTGGAATTGAAGAAAGAACGGGAATACCCAAAAGCACAGCACATCGTATTTTACAAAGAGCTGAAATGCATCCATTTCACGTACAACGAGTTCAAAGTCTTCTCCCTCGAGATTATCCTGAAAGGATTTCATTTTGTAGAACAATGCTACAGAGGCATAATGAAAATCCCCAATTCATCCAAAAAATTCTCTGGTCAGATGAATCTACATTTAAAAAAGATGGCTACATAAACTTACACAATTTTCATGAGTGGCATGTGGAGAATCCACATTTAATGCGAGAAGACCGATCCCAATATCGCTTTAAAGTTAACCTGTGGACAGGAATTTAATTTAATTTTTTTAATTTATCCCCCAATATATACCAAACTATAAGAAATGCATCAAAATCCGTTGCGTAGTTTTTAAAATTTAAGCTCACATAGGGACATACATGTATACGAAAATAATGACATTATAACCATAATTTTAAGAAAATCTTTACTTATTATAAAGTAAAGATAATAAGAAGTAAAGATTTTCCAAAATTATGGTTACCCTACGAAAGTTAGGTGTAACGCTTCATACATTTGGTGTTAAATGAAACGTGATATTTACTTCCACACCTGAGATTTTTCAATCATTTACTGTGTGTAACCCACCACTTCCACCACGTGTAACCACTTATGACTACTTTGACTTAAATATGTTTCGGTGTGATGTGAATATTGATGGTTGCTGTATAATTTCGGGGTAAAGAAAGTAATATTATTGTAATTAGTAAGTAAGAATATGTGAAATTAACGATATAATATGTGATATTAACCGCATTTATTGTTTTTGACTATATTGCACATTGAGATCCCTACTTCCCTACTAATATTATAAATGCGAAAGTAACTCTGTTGTCTGTTACGTTTTCCCGTTTAAACCTCTCAACCGATTTTGATGAAATTTGGCACAGACAATCTTTAGACCCTGAGAAAGGACATAGGCTACCTTTTATTGCGAAAAAAAATTTTCCAAATTCCACGCGGACGGAGTCGCGGGCAACAGCTATTAAGTATATAAAACAGCTGTAAGTACAATCGACAGCATTATCCTCGAGAAGCTGTTTTAACATAATTATGTATAGATATAAATACAGATAAAATAGATAGGAAGGTTTATTTAATTATGCCTATTCCGTATCATTAAATAATACTACGGTCTATATATCTAAGCCTCTGCTTTATAGAATAATCGAATTTACTTGTAGAAAAAATAATAATATTTTTTTTATGGCAAGGATTAGGCAAATTACTACCTCCACCTGATGTTAAGTGAAGTGCAATCCAAATGTGAGGGCGGCTAGTACGGTGTGAAAGCACTAGCCACCCTCACCTTGCCGGCCCGCAAGGTGCCTCTTCACGCCTCGCTTGAAGATCCCATGTTATAAGAAGAAGGGAACACGATAGAATTCTTCTTCTTCTAAAAAAAAAATGATTAATCTCTAGAAAAGAAATTTTTGTACATTAATTATATTTTCAAAAAAATAGTAAGCTGATTAAAGGATAAAGACCAGAGCCCATTTTCAGCATTTTTGGATTTTTTGTCTGTTTTTCTATTTAGATGTTAGTCTGTGCACGCATCACCTAAAATGTATGACACATATGAATATAAATGTTATACGTAAAAATTGTTCATAACTCAGCGTATTGCATAATTTAGACATTGAAACTTGTTAAGGGCCTAAACTTGTTTAAAATACACTACAGTTCATTAAATTACTTTGAAAGAAATTTTTGTACAAGTAAATTCGATTATTCTATAAAGCAGAGGCTTAGTTAAATAGCTTTTTAAAGTGATTGATGGTTGAATTTAGGAGGTCTTATTGTAATTGCACCTTTTTTCTTGTAGCTATATTTCTTAGAAGTCAATGTTAAGTAAAATGAAAGCCCTCAAAAGGGAAAAAGAATAATTTAGTTTTATAGAAATGAAAACAGCTTTCAATATAGCTTGGAAGTTAAATATCTTTACAAAAGTAGTAGGAAACAAACATTTATTGAACAAATAAATAATAATATTATATTTAAGTTAACATCCATGGGACCCGATGTCCCAAATTAAGTTCAAATTATTCCTAAAATTGCAAAAAAATTAATAATTACTGTCCCCAATAGAAGGGCGATACTGTTCTATTTGGAATCGAACCCGCGGCCTTGTAATCATCATGTGCTGAATTACAACTTACCACTTACAGATTACCACTGTACTACGAGGCTCGTAATTTTTCCCTATTTACTTTTACCTCCAATGGAATGAATGAATGAATGAATGACTGATATTTTTACGTCCGTGGAGTGGACGTGGACTTCACATAACGTTCTCTGGTCCCAAAGGAAACTATATTTCTATGCTTGTCGGTACCCGATACGGATTTACTATATTATATGATTGTTTTTGTAATTACATACTTATAATACATAGAAAACACCCAGACGCAGTACAAACATTTTTATGACATTTATAAATATTATACAAATAATTGTGCTGTAAAGATCGAACCCACGGTGTCGTGAACTGCAATCCATGAAATACAAGACAACAAAGCCCTTCAAAACCAATTAATCTATATTTTTCTTCCTAGGTACATGGGAACTAGGCTGGATCCTATGTGATATCTGGATTAGCCTGGACATTCTTCTATGCACAGCTTCAATTCTGTCTCTATGTGCAATCAGTGTGGATCGATACCTCGCTGTGACAAGACCATTAACATACTCTAGAAGAAGAAGATCAAAGAAGTTGGCACTTACAATGATATTGTTCGTGTGGATTGCTGCTGGAGCGATTACTTGTCCTCCCATGTTTGGCTGGTAAGCTTTTATTGCACTTTTAGTTGATTAAGCAGTCTTACTAAGCCGCTTGGTAACGTATCCCTACTAATATTATAATTGCGAAAGTAACTCTGTCTGTCTGTTACGCTTTCCCGCTTAAACCTCTCAACCGATTTTGATGAAATTTGGCACAGACAATCTTTAGACCCTGAGAAAGGACATAGGCTACCTTTTACAGCGAAAAAAAAAATTTTACAAATTCCTTGCGGACGGAGTCGCGGGCAACAGCTAGTTAAGAATATAAGTGTTACTACCATATTAAGTCCACAGGATGGGTCATTCCCGTTCGTTTACACCCCGTCCTCCACAGTGTGGACGAATGGGAATAAAAAGAGTGTGAAGGCAAGGTGGCGTTTATTCACGTTCGTCCACACCATAGTGCAGGAGCCAACACTCGAAAAAGATAACTTTTAAAAAAGATGACATAGACTTCTAGATGTTTAATTACGACTTTCACGGAGTACGGAAACCGAAACATGATTACCACATTACACAAGCATTAATTTACAACCTTGAAAAACTATTTCACTTCAAATAATTTTACTTGATACGTACTTGAAAGTGAAGCCTACAAACCGAGACCTCTATTATGTTCTTGAAACCATGCAAATGTGTGTAATTTGTAATTTGAAGAGCTCGTTATAGGCCCTTTTGATATAAACATTTAAGACAATAGATATGGGCGGACAGTATTAACTTTGAAATATTGTTTCCTTGTTTGGGCAATTTTATTCTCTTAAAGAGAAAATTATTATACTTAACTTCAAAACTTTAAAAGCTTATAAATAAATATATAAATATTCATGGACATTTCACACAACGTCCTCTGATCCCAAGCTAAGCGTATATGCTTGTGTTATGGGAATACGGATATAATACATATACTACTTTACTTTTGTTTGGATTTTTAAGCGTGTTTTTTCAGTTATTTACGAACAGATAGACGCAGTTTGTAACTTTATTTTATTACACTTACACGCAAGAATAAAAGATGAAAACATTTTTCCTATCTTTTTACGGCAAAGATAAATATATCATTAGAAGTTACAGCATAATATAACATTTCCCTTAACACCTTTTATGTGGTCCTAACACGAAAAAGCGTCAAAAGGGCACACCCTCTATATATTCTTTAGGCCCTTACCGTGATATAGATAACTTTAATATTGCTGTAGATGAAAAGGGTTAACACAAAAGACCCTTATAAGTAGAATGTGTTAATACCTTTTGGTCTCACATGGCCGAGCATTCAATCGGGCAAATAAGCCTTCACAGATACGCATGAGTTGATCATAATTTTTATTTTAAAAATATTATTACCAACCCATACATGTTTAACACTTGGGCACTGGTCTTCTCCACTTCAGGAGGGTTTTAAGTCTATGCTGCTTTGCTCTGGCGTATTGCCATATGGTTTTTTTTAGGGTTTCAAAAAATATATAACACACTAGCTGGCCCGGCAAACGTTGTTTTGCCAGACCATAAAAAAAGTAAAAAAATAAAAATAAAAAAAGAAGAACTATAAACCTCACGGAGCCCGAGACCTTTCCAACGATTGCAAAACCGTGGAAATCGGTCCGTGCGTTCTGGAGTCAGGAAGGAAAACCCGACTTATTTTTATATAGTAGATTTGCTTAAAGTATCTCTTAGCTTTGTGCTGTATTCTTGCGATGGGGTGGCGATATTTTCTAGTACGAAATGTATTCCTCATCCTTCCTCACGTAGAAAGATTTTTCTTAAAAAAATCTTCTTGAGATATTTACTTTAGTTTAGTTAAACTCCAAAATAAACGCAACAAATTCTGTCGAAATGTGAGGCAAAGACTAAACACATACTTCCTTGACTTCTTTTACACTCAAACTTCTGATCATACATTCACCACCGTTATGAGTTTGAAAGACAATATTGATGGTACGAGTATCTTGGGCGTCATGTTTACCTCATTAGGAATCAAACCAGTTGTAAATTATACACCAGCATTTCCCCCAGGTATGAACCAGATCACAACCAAGGTGGTGTCTGCCGCTACAACCAGAATCCTGGCTACGTGGTATTTTCTGCTATGGGTTCCTTCTTCCTACCCATGGCTGTGATGGTATACGTGTATGCAAGGATATCCTGTGTGGTTGCCAGAAGACATCAGCAATTAGCAAGCAGTACTAAATGTAATAAGGTAAAGACGTCAAGTACGTTGGCAGAATATAGGGTTGTGACACTTGTATTAAAATCTGTCATCAAACGAGCAACTAATTTCTTCTCAGCCTATTGAGGTTCACTTCAAGAGGGTAATGTACACTTGTCCCACGCTCTGACCAAGCATGTTGCAATAGGGCTGAATATGTCTCTTTACTAGAATCTTGGTATTATCTAGGTCCTAAATAATGGTACCAATTCTACGTGCAAAACTAAACTTAACTAAAAAATGAAAATTGCTAATGTCAATAACACAATTCCGGAATGTTAACTGAACTTTCTTGTTATAAAAACTGTTTATTGTATAGTTGTTTTCGTTAAGTTAAGTTTAGTTTTGCACGCGGAATTGGCACCAGTATCTACTTAAATTATTCCTTAGCTAGTTCTTACTTCCATAGGGGGGAAATGGATTATGTCACTTGTATTCTTACACACAGAATTACTATTTTCTTCAAAATAAAACCGGTTTTATGACCTTAGACTTTTGATAACTCACAGCACATTTTCTAAGCAAGTTCTTAATCATTGTGACATTGTAATTGCGTTATTTATACATGCGGCCGCAGTCTAGACGTACTAAACCAGAACATAAATTATAAGACATAGTACTTACGATATTCGCGTATTTCATTTTACGTTTTCTCTGTCTTTGTTCTTTGAATACCATAAATATCATTACCAGCTTTAATTAGTATTTAGCTTAATATTTATGCCGTGCAACATTTGGGCTAAAATATAAAGTGTGTCGCACAATGGGGGTCATTTCTATCTATACTGGATTTAGTTTGGCACGGAGTCAATTTTTCATGTCATTACGAGATGGGTTTGAAAACGAATAATTACAAAATGTGTAATATAGTAGCATCTCCTCAAAGAGCTTTGATGGCCATTGTTTCAGATTTTCTGGGTTGTAGAACGCAAAAGGTATCTTATATTTCGGACTGAATTTAAACTTGATATTTTATTTTCTTTTATAGAGTTTCGTACAAAAAAGAAACGCAAAAACGTCTCTCTTTAGTGGCCGTCTGTCTGTCGGTCTGTCTGTCCGTCCGTCAACCTTTTTTGAACCTTTTTTGAACCTTTTTTGATTTTTGATGGTTAATAGGAATTCCGCCGTAAATGATCGAATATGCGACTAAATGATATTTCTTATTTTACAGAAAGCTAAATTATCGTGCATACGTACAGAATCAGAATCTGGTTCTGACAAAATATCTCTACGTCAAACAGCATCGAAACAAACTTCGAAAAACTCCAATCAACAAAGTGAATGCGGATCCCAGGACCATAGATGTCCATGTTGTTATCAGCCAGAAAAAAAGAAAAAACATAGAAACAGCAAAGAAAGAGAATCACGTTTTTACAACGAAGTTAATTTCAAAGCGAATTATAAATATAAAAATACAACAAGACGGACCCATTCTACAAAAGACCATGTTGAAAATAATCGGGTATCTTCTCTGAGAAGAGAAACTAAAACAGCTCAAACATTGAGTCTTGTTGTGGGTGGATTTGTCGCTTGCTGGTTGCCTTTCTTCTTATATTATTTATTAACACCTTTTATCCCAAATGAATACGTAAATCCAGTACTAATGTATATATTAACATGGTTAGGTTGGTTCAATTCCGCAATAAATCCGTTTATCTATGCCTTTTACTCGCCAGATTTTAGATTAGCCTTTTGGAGACTTACCATTCGTAAATGTATTAAAAATAAACGATAGCTTGTTTTGTAAAATGTATGTACTGTTCTGGCTGTAAAGTTTGCTTATTATAATTGACATACTTCCTGTATTTGCTGGGTAAATAAACTCATTTCTGATTTTAAAATACTTTGATTGTAAATTGCACTGTATCATTTTTGTTTCTTTATTTGTCATAGCATAATTCAAGTAATTATTTGATCTAGGCTCGGTCCATGCAAAGCTTTGTGTATAGTTCCCTGTATATTGTGTGGTCCCTATAGGTTCAGTATTTATCTCACTTTGAGGCACGGGAACGGATATTCATAAGGTACAAATAAAAAACTTAACTAACAACTGCAAATGGAATGTTCTTTTAGTTTAAACAGAATAGAAATGATTACATAAACAATATAGATAGAGGATTCTTATACCCAAAAAAACGACCTAAGTCTGAGTTTGACGAGCACATGAAGGGTTCCGTTGTTATCGTAATATTCGTCATATTCACGACCTCAAATAACGACATAAGGGCCGAGAATGATAATGATAAGTATTTGTTAACAAAGCATAAACTGATATACATAAACTGAAATTTTTAGCTCTCTAGCTATCACCGTTCCAGAAATATAGCCTGGTGACAGACAAACGGAAAGAAAAGTCTCGGTAATACTTAGTCCCTCATTTTACGTTTTGGCATGGAACCTTAAGAGAATTAACGTTTAAGTCACCAAAATCGTTAACAAGTTAGTCTACAAAACGGATGATATTTTAGCAAAGTTTTGTGTGTTAATTGCACATTTTCTTTGAATTATTACATCATACCATTCTATGAAAAATAATAACATTGTGACATAAAATTTGCTAAGTAAAATGTATTTAATAAATATAATAAACCCTTTGTATTTCTACGAAAATACCATTAGCAAATGTAGGAATAATTAGTGGGCTTCAAACAATACCTAGAAGGTTTTGTAATAAGAGGCCAAAACAATAAATGAGTAATATTCTGATACTAGCTGTTGCCCGCCATTTTGTACGTCTGGAGTTTCGAATTACTCATACACACGATTAAATAATTTTTAATTTATCATTTGTTTCAGACATAGTCCATAATTATATGTTAGTAAAGTTTTTGCTTAAAAACGTATGTTAGTTATTTATACATGTATTAAATAAATTTATGGAATGCAGTGTGAAACTGAATCCACTTCCACATCATAGAGGAGTCCCAACAGTCTGCAAATCGTATAATATATTGCCATAGAACTTAGACAATCAAACCACTGAGAAATACTGCCTTTCTGGGACGATTTCTTTCTGGTTTTATAACATAATGAAAAAATCGGTCAAGTACAGAATGGACTCGCGCACTTGTCATACCTACCCTAAATATAACGGGACGTGAAACAGTGGGATATTGGCAAGAAAATGATAATGATGTTTTTGTAGCATCAACTTATATACGTGAAATTTTCAGCTCTCTTGCTATCCCCGTTTCAGAGATACAGACTGGTGACCGACGGGTGTAAAGATGGACAGCGATGTCTCAGTAATAAGGTCCTGCTGGTACGGAACCTTAAAAACGGGATAGCAACAACAAAACAGATGAAAGCAACAAAGTTAGCGATATTTAATTAATCGTAGAATATGAAAAAAAATGGTCTAAATGCTTTTACACCCTCGTGTGACCCCATTCGAATAAATTTCGTGTCAAGGCTGTAATGCTAATTTACGACTGTTTTGTGCAACGCTGCAATATTTACACTGTGGAATTCGTTTAGTCAGCAAATTAAGCAAAAAGATTTTTAGTGGGTTAACTAAAATTTGGTCTGATGGTGGGTTTATTAAGAGGATTTTTTTAGGAAATATATTGGATTTTTATGATAAAAATTATAATGTTACAATTCCATACAAAAAGCTAAATCCGACGGATTTAAAGCGTATTTAATGTAAATATGTAAAGTTGAAAAATTGTTCTGATTAAAATTATTGTAAATTACAGTGAATATAGTCATTTAAATGATATTGTAGTTATTATTAATAGTACTTAGTTTATTGTTAGATAATCTATGTTTAATAAAGATTTGTATTAGAATAAATATAATTAAGTAATATATACGTAAGTAGTAATTAGGGCTAAAAATATTGTGATATAAAAGATCTCAAATTAAAAAAATCTAAGAAAATTACTTTGTTTTATTTTATGCAAATTTCAATTCGATTTTGGGATTCGTGATCATGTTGTCAGTGGTTCATGTAACGGACTGCCGTTCACGAGGTCGCGGGTTCGATTCCCGCTCGGGACAATCATTTGTGTGATATTTATATATATCATACAAATGCCTGTACTGCGTCTGGCTGTTTACTATGTATTTACAAAAGAAAAGTAGTATGTTTTCTATCGGTATTCTGGTACCCATAACACAAGCATATAAACTTAGCTTGGGACTAGAGGACGTTGTGTGAAATGTCCATGGATATAAGTGAAAAAAACTGTCAGGAATTCAAAAATCGGCTATCTCGTCTTAGGTCACTATTGGAGACGGGCCTTGTCCAATTTGGGAGGTTACTTGGTCTAATTTGTTATTTTGACCAAGTGCAAAGGCGTCTAGAGTTTTTCGTCTCTCACAAGGGTTATTTTGCTTTTGTGCTTGTGTTATACTAAGCTGTTACAGCGCCCTGGTAGAGTAAATTGGGTGGTGACACTTTTTTATTTTATAACTGCTCAGATTATTTGTATTTATAATCACGACTGTGTACTTGTCTTATCGACGACTGGACAACCTGAAGTGGATTAAGTAAGTACTAAAACTTAGTTTAAATATTCTACTTAAAATTATATTATAAATGTAAAAGTTTGTGAGTTTGGATGTTTGTTACTCTTTCACGCAAAAACTACTTAATGGATTTTAATGTTTATATAGATATTGTGGGAATTCTCTGAAATGTGACGATAAGTGTCAAGTAAATAGGAACTCTCCGTATGGTGACGGATTAAGAATGCAAGTGTCACCACCCCATCTCCTCCCAAGGGTGCTGTAAATGTCAGCTAAGGGATATTTCACACAGATAACATCTTCTGTGAGAGACGGAAACTCGAAAATAAACCCTGTGCCAACACGCCTGGTCAGCGCGACACAGTAGACCATAATCCCTCCCAAAGTGGAGGAGGCCCGTGCCCAACCGTGGGTCGTAAATGGGCCGGAGAGAGAGAAAAAGGAATTCCACGGGTATGAAGTCGCGGGCAACAGCTAGTTTAATCTAAATTCTATATGCTATATTAATATTATAAAGCTAAAGAGTCTGTTTATTTGTTTAAACGCACTAATCTCAGGAACCACTAGTTCGATTTGAAAAATCCTTTTAGAGTTGGATTATTCATCGAGTAAGGCTTAAACATCACGCTGCGAATAGGAGCAAAGCATCAGTGAAAAATGTTGCAAAAACCGAGTAAATTTTTTGGCAACTGCTAGTTAGGGTATATTTTGTAGTAATTCTAAAATAGTCTTAACTCGTAGTAGCAAAATAACACCCAAAGAGGACAGCATAAATTTGTATAGGCAAATTAAAACAACATCATAGCCATATTGTGTTGCGACCCATTTCTGTATATAATCTCTCTTAGATTATACTTGCCTGGTAATATTCAAAACATAATGTAGTCATACCATAGATCACCACTTATAGATATACGCACGATTTATGCACACAGAACCTCCTCCTCCAGCCCATTTACGTCCCGCTGCTGAGCACGGGCCTCCTCCACTTTGGGAGGGATTTATGGTCTACTGTGCTGCGCTGACCAGACGTATTGGCACAGGGTTTATTTTCGAGTTTTCCGTCTCTCAGAAAGGATGTTATCTGTGCACAATATCCCTTAGCTGGCTTTTACAGCACTCTGGGTAGGAAATGGGGTGGTGACACTTGTATTCTTAATCCGTCACCACACGGAATGGCACACAGAACGTATGCGCAAAATTCTTGAGGCAATAAATGAGTAGGTACGTGGCGTGTGATTTTGCTACAACTGTAAACTGTGTTATTTCACACACTACCTACACCTTCCTCTAACGTCGATGCGTTTAGTCGTTAACAAAAATCAAGTAATATAATATTTATTAGAGGTTATCTGTGGTACAAACTTAAACAACACAATTTGGTTACACATTTGTATAGCTGAAACCCTACTTAGCGGTGGCGTTACTACGTGAAAATTACAGAATATTAATCCTCTTTTAATTGAAATAAAACCACTATTTACGGATTTAGACGCGTATATTTGGTTTAAATTTTAGCCCGACGTTTCAGAGACTTTGCAGTTACCATGATCACGGGTGGAACCGACGCGTCTAAATCCGAAAAAAGTAGATATATAGATAGATAGATAACTCTTTATTTGTACACCACAATAATACATTTAACTTACATATTAATTTATTAATATTTTGCGATTGACTCGCTATGCTTTTACTAAATAAACTAAATTATAATGGAAAAAATGATAACCATAAGCGGGACTTGAACCTGCGACCTCGGAATGCCGTTCCGTCGCTCTCAAAAGTCGCTTGCTTTTGCGCAAAATATTAATAAATTAATGTAGAAATACATGTACAGCCATAACTTCGGTCCAATTGTGTTCTGTAAAGAACGCTAACTGATCGATTGATGGGGTTGGTGCAAACCGCTCAATAGATGGCGTTGTACGAAAAAACATCGGACGATGTTAAAACTCGCATTGAGATGATTGTAGTGGAAATATTGGTAAACGAGAGTGACGGAACGGCATTCCGAGGTCGCGGGTTCAAGTCCCGCTTATGGTTATCATTTTTTCCATTATAATTTAGTTTATTTACATATTAATTCTTAAAGTAAGGTATTGTACAAAGGGCGGCCTTATCACTAGTGTGATTTCTCCCAGGCAACCTTAGAATGGATAAAAATATCTCGGGTGGATAGCGTGGTAGTTTGTGGTGTGATATATACTAGTTTAAACTACATAAACTACTAAAACATGAAATACATAATATACTTAAATATCTAAAATACTTTACATACAAAACACAATAAATAAATACATACAATATATACTTAAATTTAAACATATACACATCAAGAATCCCTTACAGTAATGATAGATAATAATGTGATAGTTCAATTTTCAAATTTGCAAGTGACTTGGCAAGTGAAGATTGGAGTAGTTTTCTTTAAAAAAATAAGTCGCGCAACTCTTCCTACTTGATAAGTTTGTTATATTCTTTTACCAGGGTTATCCTTTAATCGCAAAAAACGCCATAATTTTTAGTTTTAAACACTATTCATAAATATTCGAGTATATAATACAAATCTGACCACAACTAGGTACACTATTAATCGAAATATGTTTTTCGATTTAGAAGATACACAGCAAAAAGAAGTTACAAATACAAATATAATACAAACAAACATTAGTTTTCCTTGACAGTCAGGCAAAAAGGGCTACATAGTTTCTGTTTGAGCTTATCTACGTACGTGTCACAATTGAGCAGTTCACGACATAAGTTGAGAAGACCATAGTTATTATTTACTTAATGATTTTGATCCTTGCAATAGAGACGATGTTTCTGCAAGAAAATAATCTTTACTAGTTATAAACTGAAGTAGCTATTCCAGTATGTATGTCAGCTTATGATATTATCTTCAAAAGTATACAACAGATTTTTATGCGCGTTTTTTATTAAATAGAGTGCTTTATGAGGATAGTTTTTTTTTGCATAAAGAGTAGTTAAAATTAATTAAGTAATTAATTATTTTTAAAATTAGCCTCTAAATCTCTCTCCAGCCCCAGCAGAGAGAGTTTCTAAATTCCAGGCGTACGAAGGTACGGGCAGCAACTAGTAAATCTATATTACATGTTATAGGTGTGTAATAATTCTCTCTCTCTCTCTCTCTCTCCAGCCCATTTACGTCCCACTGTTGGGCACGGGCCTCCTCCACTTTAGAGGGATTATGGTCTACTGTGCTACGCTGACCAGGCTTGTTGGCACAGGGTTTATTTTCGAGTTTTTCCATCTCTCACAGATGATGGTATCTATGTGCAATATCCCTTAGCTGACTTTTACAGCACTCTTGGGAGGAGATGGGGTGGTGACACTTGTATTCTTAATCCGTTACCACAAGGAGAATGTGTTATAATTATGTACCCTATAATTATGTTATTAACCTTTTCTCCAAATAAAGAAAATTATAATTTTGATACGTCATCATCCTATTGTAATATGTATCATCGCTCTAATAGTCAAGGACCAGTACAGTAACTATAAACAAAATTGAAATCTCTTGCTAATAATACCCTAGACCTATAGAAAAATACCGAATCAAAAGCAATCTTCAAAAATAATAAATTTTTCAATCATTCAAACAAATACTTATCGTTAATAAAAAGCCCACGAAAGCAAAAATATAAAAGCTTTTCTCTTCAGTAACAAGGAAGTGTATTACAACGTCCAATATTAGCTACTGGCAACGGATTATTTTTTAATTTTAGCGACTTATATATAACTAAGATATAAATAAATAAATAAATAAAAAATATTCATGGACATTTCACACAACGTCCTCTGGTCCCAAGCTAAGCTTATATTGCTTGTGTTATGGGTACCAGGATACGAATATAATACATATACTACTTTTCATTTGTAAACACATACTTATAATACGTAGAAACACCCAGACGCAGTACAAACATTTGTATGAGAAATAAAAACATCACACAAATAAATGAGTGCAATTTCAGAGAAGTTTGTTTTGGAAACTTTAGGTTTCTTTGAAAAACTCTTCTTAAGGTACAACAATCTACTTTATATAAAACTAAATACCAGCCAAACAAGTAGGTACGAGTTGGACTCCTGAACGAAGGGTCATGAGAATATCGTCAAAAATTGTATCTGGGAACCTCCTTAACTATTTTTCATAGTTTCACCTGGATAAACTAAGAGTTTCTACTTCGAACGAAACCGATGAAAACATAACGTTTATTTGTTTGAACGCCATAATCTCAGTAACGACCGAGCCGATTTAAAAAATTCTTTGAGTGTTGGATAGTCCATTTATTGAGGAAGGCTATAGTAGTTTGCAGTCAGTAGGTTTCTTCTTCTTTTGTCTTATATATATTCTTTTGTTTATAGTTAAAATGTTTACTTGTTATACCCTACCTACCTACTTAGCATTTTAATTTTGGTAGGTATATAATTATATACTTACCAAAATTAAAATGCGCATGTAATTTTGTTGTTATGTATGTAAAATGCTATATTTATACTTTTATGGTTATGATTAGCTCGTCGATATTCGTGTGGGTATCCGCGTCACCACTCTCATAGGCCCCTTTTGAAAATCAGCGTTAGGTCCTTATGACCTAACATATGCTGAAATGGGTGCCTATTTGCTGGTGTGACACGATATGTACCATAGTGTTAATTGTTATTGTAAATGTATTATTGGTAAAATCTGTATAACACAGCAAATAAAACTTTTCTTTCTTTCTATAGGTTATTTATCATTACGCTGTGACCAATAGGAGCAAAGCACAATGCCACGCCTAAGAAGTTTCGGGTAACCGCTTGTAGATTTATAATTGTTACGTTATTTGGTACAAAGAAGTATCCATTAAATACCACCTCAATACTTCATATAAGCCATCCATTACAGCTGCAACAAGACTTTTGCTACAATTAAATACAAGAACTCGCTAGGCGTAAACTAATTTGGAAACATGATCAATTATCGCACAAAAATACAACGTATTTTTACTTGTAGCAATACAAAAACCTTAATTACACTTAGCAACGTAATTTATAGTTTAAGAGTTGCAAACTAATGATAATGGTACCGATTCTACATACACAACTAAACTTAACTTAACTAAAAAATGAAAATTGGTAGCGTCAATAACATAATTCGGCAGTGTTAATTGAACTCTTTTTTTATAAAAACTGTGTATTATAGACTAACGATTTCAATTAATGTAAATGTGCTCCGCGAAATATCCAATTAATCAAAATACGCCATAGTTGTTTTAACTTTTTGGTTAAGTTTAGTTTAGTTGTGGACGTAGAATTGGTACCAATATATATTATTATGTATAAGTTTAATTATTTATTTATATTATTATAGTAACTTATGTAGTTTTTCATACTATTAGTACACCACTTATAACTAATCTTTAATCTTAAAATTCCATCCCAAGGTTGTCTGTAAGAGATCACAAATAGTGATAAGACCGCCTTTTGTACCTTATAAAACTGTTAACACTTAATCTTTTGAAAATTTTTGGTGTACAATAAAGAGTATTGATTTGATTTGATTTGATAATAATTTGCTTAGTTCAAAAACTAAAAAACACGCTTAATAATCTATACTTATAATAAATCTGTAGAGAGGTCAATTCTGTACTTGAAATATATTTTCAAAATAACTATCAGGATATTAGTGATCGATACTGATGCCAAAAATGTAATCAGTAAAAATTTTGTCTGTCTGTCTGTCTGTCTGTCTGTCCGTCCGTCTGTATGTTCCTTATAGAAACAAAAACTACTCGACGGATTTTAACGAAACTTGGTACAATTATTTTTCATACTCCTGGGCAGGTTATAGTATACATTTCATCACGCTACAATCAATAGGAGCAGAGTAGTGAAGGGAAATGTTGGGAAAACGGGAAAAGGTGCTCCATTTTTTAAGCTTCCGTCGCGTGTGCAGCCTTAATGGTTAAAGTTACATAGAAATCATGTATGACGGAAATATTTTACATAAAATTGTCTAAAAATATCCCGAAACAGCACATATCTATATTTTATAGTTGACTCACAATATAACACGTGTAACTCCTGATAGCTTAGCAGTTTGTTCATTCTGATTATATTTGTTTACTCTTACGTTTATAATACTCTCACTCAAGCAGTTGTTAAAAATGTTGCAAAAACGGGGAAAATTTCCTAAATTCTACGCGGACGGAGTCGAGGGCAACAGCTAGTTTTTAATAATTTTATAAATTATTGCATTGTCATCCACCTATAATAAGCATGCAAAATTTCAGATCAATCCGACTACTACAAGTGCGTTAAAATCACTTTCAAAGATTCCGTTACATAGATTAATACATTGATAAATACCTACCTACTGAATTAATATGTTATGCGTGTTAAAAATAAATTGTTTGTATAATTATGACATCAATAATTACGCCAACACCACTTAAATTAATGATTAAGTATCTTAAGAGGTAATTATTATGTCACTAATGATTCTTAGAAATACTTGACGTTCCTCGTGGTTTGGTCGTTCATGTAACGGATTGCCGTTTACGAAGTTGTGGCTTCGAATTCGAGTAGTTGCGTGATGTTTTTATTTGATACATAAATAATGTTTGTAGTGCGTCTGGGTGTTTTCTATGTATTACAAGAATGTATTTACAAAAGAACCTTTTTTTTAATTATTAATAAGCTTAGTTTACCAGAAGACGTTGTGGAATGTCCATAAATATTTATATGAAACAAGGCAGCTAAAACTTGGCCTAAATTAAACCAGGTCTTGAGCATATCTATTGCGTGATGTCTGAATTCAAATAGACACTTTATATGTTAAATAAAAGCAGTTAGGCATTGTTTATAAACACGCAGAGAACTATCAGCGTGTTATGAAGATAACTACCAAGTATTTGGAACGTATTTTGGTAAGACAAACATTTGTGGTCACGCAATTGTTTGAAAGCAAAGAGAATACATCTATTCATTTAGAATATAATAATATATTCATTTAGAATATAATAATATAGACTATAAAGACATTTGAATTTCTTGACTATATTAGGGTATTAAAATTTTTTAACTTTAAAATCCTGAAATTTTTACGAAATTATTACATTGTCACTGGTCTTATATTCGTGTAAACTTTCGAATCGATGCTACTATTGTAGATTTGCGTGAAGTCACTTTCAAAGATTCGGTTGCATAGATTAATAAACACATACACACAAAGATAGTCTGGCGCTTCAGAGTAAACTGTTCTTTAATGCAGAAAAGGTGATTGCGAATTCTACTTGGTTTATTACTTGACGGCTATGGGCATTTAATCTTGAAGACACGTAACTTTAGTCTGGCTAAATAGTACCTCATGGTCTAACTAATAAGAGATGGTTATTCTATGGTTATTCTATAGTGTGGTTAACAATAACAACATCGTAGTTTTCGAAAACTACTAATGTCACTTTTATTCGCAATAAAACAAGTATTCCATTGGGAAGGGAAGACCTGTTTCATAAGTCTATGGTTAAAATTAAAATTGTGACGTATAATACACGTGTAATACGTTATATGTGTGTCTTTATTAAAGACACACATATAACGTATTTCACGCATACATGACATTTACTTCACTTCAAGCCCAGTGGGTGATGTAGCCACAGGCTATCTGGTATATCTGCCGCTTTGAATTAAATTAATGAATTTATTGGCTACGAGCTAGGTTATCTAGGTAATTGTCAGTACTAATTGAC
This sequence comes from Orgyia antiqua, assembly GCA_916999025.1. NCBI lineage: Eukaryota > Metazoa > Arthropoda > Insecta > Lepidoptera > Erebidae > Orgyia > Orgyia antiqua. Next base: position 29,958,775 of record OU779863.1, read on the forward strand.
ATTTAACAGCTGACACTTAATTTATTAGGCAAAACACGAGTTCGTTTGGTTTATATGGAGTTAGTTTACTTAGCTTCGAGTGGCTAGAATAGTCCCAACGGGATCGCCATCGATTTTAGATTCTCGAAAATAGTTATCAAAATACAAACTAAAAGTTTTAAAGTAATAAATTAAATTATAGTGGAAAAAGTGATCGCCGCAAGCGGGACTTGAAACCACGACCTCGGAATACCGTTTCGTTGCTCTACCGACTGAGCTATTGCGGCCGTGCCAGCAGTAACCAATTTATCCACTACAATGCTACTCGAATGAGTCTACATCGCATTTGATGTACAACGCCATCTATCGCCACTTGCGGTGATCACTTTTTCCACAATAATTTAATTTATTAAGTACAAGTATTAACTGAATAAATGCTGTAGAGATGCGCTCTTTGAGAAGTATGTGTGGTGTGACTTTGAAAGATAGATTAAGAAATGAATTTATAATATTTTCTAACACTTGCGCGACTCATTTGTTTAAATAAAACTACTTTTTACGGATTTCGTCCCACCCGTGACCATGGTGACTGCAAAGTCTCCGAAACGTCGGGCTAAAATTTAAAACAAATATACGCGTCTAAATCCGTAAAAAGAAGTTTAATGAATTTATAAGAGAACGTTGCGGTCTGAAAGAGGATGTAGTGACTAAGGTGGAGAAAAGTATACTTAGGTGGTTTGATCATGTGGAGAGGATGGATGAGAGACGATTAACGAAATACACGGCGAAGGTAAGTGGAAATTCTGGGAGAGGACGACCGAAAAAAATAGACGCCGATGTCATCGCCGGGATACTCCAAAAGGGGTAAGTGCGTAGCACTTACAACCGTCGAGCATGTATGACTAGATGTATGAGCGTGGATGAAGCCAAATCGTAGCAGATGGCGCTCTATAGTATCTGCCTACCCCCATGGGAAAAAGGCGTGATGTTATGATGAAGTATTAAGTTTATATTTATTTAATTTTAAAGTTAGTACATAAAACCAATAAATACCAATAAACGTTACCCTTGAACCACTTCTACCTATATTAATCTTTACAAAAATAACGACTGTTGTACTTATTATAAAACAAAGACATAATTTTGTATGTGTTGTCGCGGGGGGGGGTTTGTAATGAAAATTATTGTTTTGTGTAAATAGGGTTTATTTAAAAAAATATAATTTAGGAATCGGTAAATTCTCCGCGTGAAAATAAAATTAAAAAAATTTATAATATGATGGTCGGGGTTCCGCACTTAATCCACACAAGCTCCCCAATGTTATCGATTTAGGTACTCCCCTGAATTATAATCAGCGGCCCAAGGAGTCGCTTCTGGGAACCGCTGGCAGCAGTACAGCAGGGATGGGCAGCCAGCCTCGAGAGTCACGTGACGGAAGGCAATGTAGTTGAATCGCTGAAGCGTCCAAACGTTGGGAGTGTCGAAACGTCGGAATGTTGAACGTTGGAAAGTTGAACCCTGGAATGTTGAACCCTGGAACGCGCCATCAAAAATTGCATTACAAGCGGTTCCGTATACTTTGCGAACATCCATGGCACCGCATTATAAAAATAACCACCCATAGAGTAGAAGCGATGCCGTGGAGTTGATACAATCAGATTGGAGATCACAATTTTAAAAGAAATACGTCAATAATTAATTAATTTAAAAGTTGTCCATGATTTATTAAAAATATGAGGGTTGCACTAAAAAATGTTGAAAACTTTTTATAGCATGATTATGCAAAATCAATACAAGCGTGATATATAATGTAATGCATACTAATATTGAATACAAGCATTATGATTTGATTATTACGCTAATAACTACGTTAATTGCCTATTTAAAATACAATAAAATACCACTCACCCAGTTTGGGGTAGATCGACACCAGTGTTTATTTATTATATATTTACCAATGTAATATATTCGACGAACGCTCAGTGACGCACGACAATATGTAATATTGAAATATTATTCAAATAACGATAATAAAATATAAATTAACGTGACGTGCATTCATTCGAACAATATGGCAAGTGTCGGTTATGCAGTTTTTCAAATGTCATCGATCACTTGCCGTGCCAATTTACCGACAGCAAAACGGGAGTGTTGCTAGGTGAAATATCTTATATATAATTGGCAGTATGCTATTTTATTATTTTACCACATAAGGCTGTTTAGTGTTTAGTTTAATAATATGTTTTATATGTTTATGTAAATATGTTTTATAAAGATTAAGTTTTAGTAAAATGTGTTGTATATATTGTGAATATTATAATTTATTTAAGTAGTTATTAGGTATTAGTGCTGTAAATATATTAAATTTAAGTGTATTTAAAGTTGTAATATGAATTATGTACGTACAACGTTACATATACCCCCTCTCCCAGAGAAAGGATTTTACCTAATAAAATCCGCTGCGGTAAGCGCCTATTGAACCGCTCAGTAACTGTTTCACATTCATACTTCCACAAACAAACTACCTAAACCTGTCATGCGACCTATCATACGACCTAACAGATGATTGTCTGATGTATTTCAACATCAACAGACTAACCTTACACACAAGAGTGCACTTCAAAAATAGAATTGGACTCAAAACAGAACTGGTTGACAAGATCACCCTAGAGAAAGAATACTGCAAGTGTATTGGTAACTTTTCACGTATCGGCACTGTGGAATATATTTGGTCTTTGATGAATTTATTGGAGTCACGACCCGCTCCAATAAAGAACTTTAATGTAGGCTTATTTTAAGAGTCAACCCGCTCTTCACAGGCTGAAAAACGCAAACAATGAGGGCTTATTTAAAGAGTCATAACCCGCTCTTTAGGTACGCGCTAAAAAACGCAAACAATGAGGGCTTATTTAAAGAGTCATAACCCGCTCTGTAGGTACGCGCTAAAAAAGGGACCGCAGTACCAAAACTCCTAACTAACATAAAAAAATCCGTGTAGGCTTGTTTTAATTCATCAAAGACAAACATAGGCAGTGACTGAAACGCAACCACTTATATTTTAAGAATGGTTGTAGACAAAGAAACGAAAAAACAACACTCCAAAACATGAAGTAAAAAGAATTAGAATTGAATCAATGATATTAACTACAAAATATCTTTGAATGAACAACAGAGTAACTATATTTATTTAAATCTAGGTTTGACTTAACATTTAATTTATTTAACTAATTGATTATTATTGTTAAATAGCTTCAGATCCTTAATATGCCAAACACCTATGTTTTTTCCGGACATATCCTCTAGAACATACACAAGCGGCGAACGTTTTTCGATTACACGACATTTCATATATTTTGGAGCCAACTTTTTACTAAAATATTTGTCTTTATCGCTCAATATATATGTACGTTTAAAGACTATGTCACCCACTTTGTACTCGGCAGGTTTCCTGCGTAAATTATAGTGTGTGGTATTCTTCACATGTGCATTCCACAATGAGGCCTGCACATCATTGAAAATTGACGAAAGGCATCCTAAGTTTTCAGCGTATATATCGCGAGGCAAGAACAAAACTTCATCATTTAAATCAGAATCCGTATAGTGCGATCCACATAATACTAACTCCCTACCGTATACTAAGAAGGAAGGAGTGTAGCCAGTAGCTTCGTTTACTGAATTATTAATAGCGAATTGTACCTTGGGAATGTAAGTGTCCCAAGATCTATGGTCATTTTCAACGAAGGTTGATAGGCTAGTGACTATAGTTTTGTTGTAACGCTCGACTAAGTTTATTTGAGGCGTATACCTGGGCGTGAAATATACATTAGGGACTTTATATTTCTCAAACAACGCTTTAGTTGTTGAGCTGATGAAATGGCTTCCATTATCTAAAAAGATCGTTTGTGGTACACCATAAACTAAAAATATGGAGTCTTCTAAAATTTTTACTGCAGCGTCTGCGGTTGCGCGGCGTAGAGGGAAAATGTTACAATATTTAGTGAAACAGCAGGTTACTACCAGCATATAACTATTTTGCTTACGAGAGACAGGAAGAGGACCTACAAAATCAATGGAAATCATTTGATGGGGGCGTGAGCACTGCTTCGGACGTCCCATTTCTCCCAATGTAGTGTGATTTTGCGACTTGTAAGCTAAACAAACCGAACAAGAACCTACGTATTTTACAACACTTTGATGCATGCCAGGCCAGTAATAAGATAAAGCTAAGCGATTGTAAGTTTTAAAAACACCGAGATGACCAGCTGTTGGTACAGAATGGTTCTCGCTTACTACCTGTTCTCGGAATTCCATTGGAACGACTTCTTTCCATGCGAACTCAGCAGTAAGATTAGATTTATTTTTGGAAAGTCTAAATAAAGAGTTATTTTTAATTATAAAATTTGGAAAATGGCTTGGATTATTCATACAACCGTTAAAAATCTTTTTGTACCAATCATCAGAAGTAGTGTTAATAGAATTTGAAAGAGAGATAGCTGAAATAGGGACAGCACGAGAGAGAGCATCTGGTATTACATTATCAACGCCCTTTCGGTGCTTAATTTCAAAGTTAAATGAAGATAATCTTACTCCCCAACGTGCTAGTCTACCTGTAGGATTGTCTAATGACAGGAACCACTTCAGTGCAGAATGGTCAGTGTAAACCACAAATTTCTGTCCATTCTCGAGATAGCATCTCCAGTGCTCAAGAGCAACTAACACAGCAAGCGTTTCTCTTTCTGTGATGCTGTAGTTTCTCTCCGCACCGGAAAGAGATCTACTCATGTAGGCTATGGGATGCTCCTTACCATCAATGTTTTGTGTTAACATCGCTCCTATGCCATAATTGCTAGCGTCCGAGTGGACCTGAAAAGGCTCAGTGTACACCGGGCAAGAGAGGACCGGTGCAGAGACTAAACACTCCTTCAGAGTATTAAAAGCTGCATCAGCCTCCGGCGTCCATTTAAAAGGAGGTGCCTTTTTGCCATTAGATGTAAGTTTATTAAGTGGGCCAGCTACTGTACTAAAATTAGGGACAAAACGTCGATACCAAGTAGCAGTGCCAAGAAAGCGTTTCAGTTCCTTTTTACTGTTAGGGACTGGAAAATTTAAAATTGCCTGTACCTTTTCTTGGTCCGTGCGTAGACCATGAGCATCTACGACGTATCCAAGGTACTTAAGTTCGCTTCTGAAAAAATTACACTTCTCGAAATTTACTGTCAAGTTAGCTCGTTTTAATTTCTCTAGGACACGTAAAAGAAGAGACACGTGATCCTCAAATGAAGAACTTATGATTATTATATCGTCTAAGAATGCGAAAACCTTACCATCCATATCTCCAAAAAGCAGGTCCACCAAGCGCTGTTGAGTCGCTGGTGCATTTGTCAGGCCAAAAGCAGTGGTTTTGAACCGTAGAGTGCCTCTGCCTGGTACATAAAATGCAGTCTTATCACGATCCTTAGTCTCTATTGGAATTTGCCAAAAAGCTTTTGAAAGGTCAACGCTGGAAAGATATTTTGCATCACGAAGATTGTCAAGAATTTCCGAGACATAGGGTAAATTATAGGCATCTTTCTTCGTTGCTGCGTTGAGTTTTCGACTATCGAGACAAAACCTGGGCTGTCCATTCTTCTTATTCACGATAAGCACCGGAGAAGACCATGCACTCTCGCAAGGCTCGATAACGTCGAGAGCCAACATTTCATCGACCTGTTCTGTTAAGATGCGTTGTTTCTCTGGAGACATCCTATAATAACGCTGCCTTATTGGTTGGGCATCACCAGTGTCTATTCTGTGCGTAATTAAATTTGTTCTACCCAGTCCTTTCTCTTCAGTAGATATAGATTTAAATTGAGCAATAATATTGTCAGCTATTGACTTTTGCGATGCAACTAACTGACTATATGAATTAATAAAAGTTTGTGAATTATTTAATTTTACCTCAGCTAATGGACTATCTGACAAAGTAATACTACCTAAATATTTAGGACAAATCTGAAAAACACGCCAGAAATCAACACCTAATATAATAGGAGTATCCACTTCAGGGACTACATATGTCTTAATCACATGCAATTTGCCCTCGAAAGTAATGGGTAAGTACATGTAACCAATACTCTTAAGAGATTGTCCACCAGCTGCCACCATTGAAATAGTTTCATCCTGTTGCAAAGTGCAATCAACAAAATGTAAATGGGAATTATTTCCTAAAATTGTTACTGCAGCACCAGAATCAAGAAGACCGCAAACTTCAATACCGTTAATCTTAATATACACATATGGTCTAGTGTCATTTGATGGTTTTGAATGCGGAATTGTAGATATTCTATAAGTAGAAGAAAATGTTCTAAGAAATGAAAGCCAAGTTTCCCAGTGTTCCCTGTTAAAATTTCCACAATTCCGCTCATTTAGTTTTTTAAATTCTCATTACCTTTACTACACACAGGGCAATCAGGTGTTTTCACATCCTTCAATCCGCATTTGAAACAAAATATGTCACGATTTGCTTGACACTGTCTTATGTGATGTGTGTTATTACGACACCTAGGGCAATATGGTTGTTTATTTACTTGAACTGTGTGTATAAATTGTTTGTGTTGATTTTTATTGTAAATATATTGTTGATTTTTATTGTAACCATGTTGTTGATTTTCATTGTAACCATATTGTTGATTCTTATTGTAACCGTATTGTTGATTTTTATTGTAACCATATTGTTGATTTTTATTATTATGATTAAAGCTATGATTTTTTGAAAATTCTCCCTTGTTGTAATTATTTTTGTATATATTGTTTTGTTTATTAATTGTATTTTCAAAATTTCTATTAAAGATTTTATTTGTTTCTTTAGAGTACGCAAATTCTGGAGCGACGGTTTCAGAAGTAACCTTAGGGGGTTCTTGAAATTGTAAAAGGCGAGAATTAATAGTCTCGTAATTACGACAGAGTAAGCGTAAGGCATCTATAGTGTCAATCTGAGATATTGATACAGCTAACGTACTAGCATAGCAAGGCCTTATATTATGAAAAAGTATTTCTAGTTGTTCCGACTCGGTAAAAGGCTTAGAAAGACGTGAGAACATTCCATTCATAATCGAGAGATAAATAGTTATGTTTTCACGTTCGCCCTGAGTGCGCGAACGAATTTCTGATTTGAGGCGGTAGTCGTAATCAGACTGATCAAAGTCTTCCTTGAGCTTAGCAGAGAGCTCAGGCCAGGATAATATCTTGTCCTTTACTGAACGGTACCAATGAAGAGCGTCGTCCTGGAAAATTTCCGTAGCAAAAGCTAATATTTTTGAGGGAATTATATTTCGTGCAACAATAAATTCATCGACGTGTTGTATAAATGAACGCACACACGTTTTACCATTAAACTTTAATTTGTTAAGATCAGCAATAGTACGATCGCATGTCACAGAAATTAAATTATGTACTTCCGGTGTCGAGCTAGAGGAAGAATTAGATGATACCGGAATAGGTTTTTTTGCTTGAAGAGACGCGAATCGCTGCGAAAGAAGTTTATAGCCTTTACAAACTTCATCATACTCGGATTTAGTGTCGTCACTGGGCGTTAACCTTGCTAAGCGATTATTAAGATGGTTTAACATATTTTGTGTTCTCATAAGTGATGGTTCACTAGGATCCGAGACATCTAAATTTGTGTGAATTTTAGTGAGAACTTCGAGACAACCTTTGAGGTCCTGTCGAATATCTAAAGGAGACTCCAATATGTGTTCGTCCGGGTATTCTGATGATAATTTAACAATTTGTTTACGTAACTCTTCGACAGAAGGTGCTGCGCTAGCTCCACGAATGCGAACCTCATATTCGAGCTCCGATTTTTGAAGTGATAGATATTTGACGGGTAGCATTGTGCCAAAAATAAAAAATTGGGTAAGTGGCAAAACTAATGAATAAAAGCACAAATCTAAATAAATAATCTTCTCCGATCTGTTACAATATAATTAAGCTATCAACGTTTGTTTTTACATAAAAATTTATATTAGTAAAAATAAAAAATAAAAAATGGTTAGCAGCAAATAAAAAATAAAATGAAAGCAAAAGTGCTACTAATGTGTACTTTACAATACAAAAACAGCTTTCCTTAAAAATTAACAATAACAAATTAAAATAATAATTTTTAACGTACCTACCTATAAAAAAAAACGAGGTAAAATTATTATTATAATTTTTTTTTTTTATATATACAAAATGTAGGTAGATATATGCTGTTATAAAATGAGAAAAAAAAAAAAATTTGTAAACCAGAACAATGTATACAGTAATTTACGTTACTATTACAAAACTTTAACACTTTTAGTACACTTTAGTAACAACTAAAAACCAAAAACAAAAAACGTTTTACAAAAATAAGCCACAAACACGCTAACTACTAAAAGAACCGATAATAAAGGAACTTGTGTGAATTTAACCACGTTTAAGGGCGCCAGTGTCGCGGGGGGGGGTTTGTAATGAAAATTATTGTTTTGTGTAAATAGGGTTTATTTAAAAAAATATAATTTAGGAATCGGTAAATTCTCCGCGTGAAAATAAAATTAAAAAAATTTATAATATGATGGTCGGGGTTCCGCACTTAATCCACACAAGCTCCCCAATGTTATCGATTTAGGTACTCCCCTGAATTATAATCAGCGGCCCAAGGAGTCGCTTCTGGGAACCGCTGGCAGCAGTACAGCAGGGATGGGCAGCCAGCCTCGAGAGTCACGTGACGGAAGGCAATGTAGTTGAATCGCTGAAGCGTCCAAACGTTGGGAGTGTCGAAACGTCGGAATGTTGAACGTTGGAAAGTTGAACCCTGGAATGTTGAACCCTGGAACGCGCCATCAAAAATTGCATTACAAGCGGTTCCGTATACTTTGCGAACATCCATGGCACCGCATTATAAAAATAACCACCCATAGAGTAGAAGCGATGCCGTGGAGTTGATACAATCAGATTGGAGATCACAATTTTAAAAGAAATACGTCAATAATTAATTAATTTAAAAGTTGTCCATGATTTATTAAAAATATGAGGGTTGCACTAAAAAATGTTGAAAACTTTTTATAGCATGATTATGCAAAATCAATACAAGCGTGATATATAATGTAATGCATACTAATATTGAATACAAGCATTATGATTTGATTATTACGCTAATAACTACGTTAATTGCCTATTTAAAATACAATAAAATACCACTCACCCAGTTTGGGGTAGATCGACACCAGTGTTTATTTATTATATATTTACCAATGTAATATATTCGACGAACGCTCAGTGACGCACGACAATATGTAATATTGAAATATTATTCAAATAACGATAATAAAATATAAATTAACGTGACGTGCATTCATTCGAACAATATGGCAAGTGTCGGTTATGCAGTTTTTCAAATGTCATCGATCACTTGCCGTGCCAATTTACCGACAGCAAAACGGGAGTGTTGCTAGGTGAAATATCTTATATATAATTGGCAGTATGCTATTTTATTATTTTACCACATAAGGCTGTTTAGTGTTTAGTTTAATAATATGTTTTATATGTTTATGTAAATATGTTTTATAAAGATTAAGTTTTAGTAAAATGTGTTGTATATATTGTGAATATTATAATTTATTTAAGTAGTTATTAGGTATTAGTGCTGTAAATATATTAAATTTAAGTGTATTTAAAGTTGTAATATGAATTATGTACGTACAACGTTACAGTGTGTCCCTATGTGAACTTATTTTCACGTGAACATGAATATATCTTCTTTAGTACGCAACGGATTTGATGCGGTTTCTTTTAACAGATAGAGTGGTTCAAGAAGATGGTTCCTTTTTTGTATAATTGGTTAGGGTTTGGTTTTGAAATTCCCCTCGTACAAAGTTGCGGATAACAGTTATAAATATTGGTGAAACCGCAGACTGTAACCATAAATATCTTAGGAAAGTAGGTTAAGTATATTTAAAATATAATATATGCCAAACAACTTTTTAAAAAGCACAAGAAACTTATCTTTTTTCTGCAATACATATTAAATACCCAAGAGTATAATAAATAAAACTGGGTATGAACCCGTGTCAGATTGGAAAATTACTGGGAATATAAGAATTTGAACATAAATATAACAAATACATTGGATTTTACATTATAGTTGATATTTAAAAAAGAACAAGCTACGAATTAGAACAAATTATTTAAATTTAACACGCTTTGGATGGATTTCAGTATCGATATTAGTATCTATTAATTTCAGTTTTGAATACAGTATTTATTTTAGGTTTGATTTCAAATTCGATTCGGCCACTAATGCGTGCGAAGCCGCGGGCAGAAGCTAGTCCTTATTAAATTACACAAATAAACTTTACTCTTGAACAACTCTACCTAAAAGATTCTATACAAAAATAATTACTTCTAAACATCTTAAATTTTATTTATTTTTGTAGGCTAAACGATTTTATCATGTCTTTTGTATAGTAACAATATCGAGTCCTACTATATACGAATAAAAATATTATAAGTGTGTATTATCATACAATTTTATTATTCTCACACCATAATATATCTCATTCATGAGGAAAAACTTGCCATGAAAAGAGGAAAATCGACCCTTGACACGCGACGCAAATGTGTTTGAAGAAAGTTTGCTTGCGCATTCATTGAAAATTATTGCAGTACTAGCTTATGCCCGCGACTACGTACGCGTGGAATTTAGACACAAATCTTAATGAAAATGCCGTTATCTCTATCCACTCTATCTATTAAAAAAACCGCATCTAAATTCGTTGCGTTCTTTTGAAAATATACACACATAGGTACAAAAATAACGACTTTGTTTTATTTATATAATAATAATAATGAAGATCTTTATTGATGGGTTACAACACTGCGTCACCTCGAAAGCGGCAGGACGCACTCCAACGAGGTTGACAGCAGTCAGTCGGAGTGGTGGTGCCTAGTGGCAGAGAAACCCACGAACTATCCGGGCATTGTCTAGCAAGACCGCTTTCTGCATCTGGGCCGTCACCGAGTTGCTATTATTTTTATTGTTTTCTATATTATTTTCAGGTCTATATGTTTGTAGTTTCTCCGTGTGGTGACGGATGAAGAATACAAGTGTCACCACCCCATCTCTTCCCAAGGGTGCTGTAACAGTCAGCTAACGGATATTGCACACAGATAATATCCGCTGTGAGAGACAGAAATCTCGAAAATAAACCCTGTGGCAACACGCCTGGTCAGCGCGGCACAGTCGACCAAAATCCATCCCAAAGTGGAGGAGGCCCGTGCCCAACAGTGGGACGTAAATGGGCTGGAGAGAGATGTTTGTAGTGTAAAATATCGATATGAGATAAAATTTAAATTTAAAAAAAAAACAAAAAGGCCTCTGTCATGTTCACAACTGTCTAGATGTAACATAATGATTGATCGTAACTGGTAATCATAATGATTGATGGACTGTGTGAAAGAGGACATGAAAGAAAGAAGGGTTGACACAAACATGACGGCTAATAGAAGACCGTGGAAGAAAAAGACATGTTGCGCCGACTCCAAATAATGGGATAAGGGCAGGAGGATGATGATATATTTTGTCACTGTTTGAACCTCCCCTGGACTTTCCGGAATATTTCAAGACTAAAATCACCAAAGCCTTTTTTACCAAAGAATTTTAGCGAGACATGAACAGCAATTGATTTTTATATTATTATACTAGCTGCGCCCGCGACTTCATCTGCGTGAAATTTAGAAATCAAATCTTAACAAACAGATGTTTACTATACCACTCGATAGATGACGTTGTACGTACATTTTTAAATCGCACTATGGATTGGTTACACACATTAACACTTAAGCTTGTAAAAATTATTGATTATTATTCCGCTTTTCGCAATTATAAATTAATAAGGATAAGGATAAAATGCCTAGTAAATAGTACTGCTTAGTAGATTTTTGTAATACATTTCATATACTTTTATATGCTAAACAGATAAAATTTTATACGGCAAGCAAAAACATTCCTATTTCTCTTCCAAAACTTGTACATTTTTGAGATACCTATACGATTTTGTGGTCCCAATTTCCTCTTATTTTTACTTTGTAATGCTTTCACTTTGCAGGCGACGCACCACATATTATTATATTTTGAGTACATAGTCTTCAGTACCTAGTAGGTACTTAAGATTGTGTACTCAGTACTCATAACTGCGGGCGTATTATGAGCTTTCAAAATATCATGCAAGTTCCAGGCGATTCTGTTGACGGCGGCAAACGTCCTGACTTTTATTTCGTATTATGACATACATAAAACTAGCCGACTTTTTACTGGATTAAGTGTCTATGGCCGTGTAAAGCTTTTTGATAGAGTCATTCAGAAACTTAATTATTGTGTTTATCGGCTAGTTACGGTTATATTTTACAATTTTTTTTTGTATTCAATATACTACAAAATATTATATATTTGCTGAGCACAAGTTACTTAGAACATTATATAAAAGAAAAGAACGGTAATACTATTATCTATTTTTATATTTAGATTTTTTTATTTTATCTATTTTTATATTTAGATTTTTTTAGTTTTGGAACGGCACCCGTCACTTGAACTGTCAGCTGATTTAGCGGGAACATAGGCTTAGTTTTTCAATAACCTTGAACGGGCATTTAAGTTTTTAAAAAAATAAAATTTTTATTGATGATTCTCATGAAAGTAACTTTAATACACATGGCGATATTATTGTAATGAATAATTATTTTAATAATATATTAATATTATTATTTATATTTAACTTATTTCGCATTCGACTAGTGTTTTGTTCATCATCGTCGCTCTCCAAAAATTCAAACACCTCCAATTCATCACCCATCGTTAATATGTAGCTAATAGTTACTTTTAATTCTAAATAAACCAAAACAATTTATTATACGTAACAATGTAGCAGCTTCTATTGAATGGATTCACTTGTCACTTCTAGATAGTTAAAACAATCAACTACATGTCAAATTTGCGCTCGTAATACGCTTAACGCCAGCCAGTGAAACAAAAGTCGGGCCGATATCAGCCTGAAGTCACGTGACCACTGACACACTAGCAATAGTATACTCATAATACGAATTTGCCAGGCAGCTCCATTCACGGCTTAAACGGCCTGGGAATAAGAGCTCATAATACGGCCGCTGTACTTAGAATACTACGGGTTTTAGTATATTATAAGCATACCGCATATGTAATTTTTTATAAAAATAAATATACGGGTATCCGAGAAAGGCACAGTCCTACTCGGACACTCGCCGCTACTGTACGCACGTATTTTATTTTTCCTCGACCGATTCCATCATCTACACACTTAAACTTATTCAGACACTTTTTTTGTTAATATTAATGCATTATTTACTATTCTAGAATTACTCTATGTAATAACTACAAATAATCAACATTAAATGCTTATAAATAGCTCCTAATATACAAAAGAACTTCTGTCATTTTATACATTTTGCAACTAATACCCTAATACTGAACAAAACTACATAACAATATAACATTTTCTTAAGTAAGAATCACAGACGGTAATATTCATGCCAAGATTTTTGAATAGAATATCCTTATATTTGAAATACTTAACATGGAATGAAAACAACTGGCATTATATTAGAAAAAATTGGATCGTAAAATTGAACACAACGGAGCGTAGGAGAAGGAAATAAGAAGCTTAAAATTTATGAGTATATTATTTATTATTATACACATTGGTGTTAATTATTTCTGCAAACTAAAGCCTTCTTCTTCCCCGAAAATAAACGTTCCACTGTTATGCATAGGGATCCTCCAATTCGAAAGGAAATTCCTTCCGTATTTGGGGATCTACTAAGCCACGTTGATTCGCCATGTTAGCGTCCTATTTATCACAGAGGATCGTCTCTCTCTTTCGTATTCTAGTACCATCACAAACATAAAAGCTAAGCTTCGGACCAGAGGACGTTGCATGAAAGGTCTATGAATATTATTTAATAGTAAAGTGCCCTGTGATAGGAAATGGAATAATGACATTAGACGTATCATCAGACGTGTGGGTAGTTGGTAGTTTTCCGTCTCTCACAGAGAATGCGCATTACTGCTTACCATCAGTTAAAATGGAATAAATTACCAACAGGTTTTTAAGAAAAAAAATATTACGAGATACTTGGATTTTTTCTAGAAAGAAATAATTAAGTATATTCTGCTACTTACAAATGAGTAGATGAACCTAATAAATTATTGTCATTTTTCTCTTAGTAAAAATTACGTGAGGTGCAACCCTAATTGTTTAATTTTCACCTCAATATCTCGAATTGTTCAACCTCACATATCTACGTTATTACTTTAATATTTTAGGGTTGCCTCATCACATTTTATAATGTAGAGATTTATCGCTTTTCTGGATAATATATACGTATTTTATAAAAGCTGTTGCCCGCGACTCCGTCCGGGTGGAGTTTAGAAAATTTTCCCCGTTTTTGCAACATTTTTCACTACTGCTTCGCTTCTACAAGTCGTAGCGCGATGTTATATGGCCTAGAGCCTTCCTCGATGCCCTATCTAACAATGAAAGAATTTTTCAAATCGGCTCAGTGGTTCCCGAGATTAGCGCGTTCAAACAAACAAACAAACAAACTCTTCCGCTTTATAATATTAGTATAGAATTTTATTTGCAGTGCTTTTCGCCATTTGAGTAGCCGTTTTTGTAATAAAGCTTTTAGTACTAAGTAACATACTGCCAACTCGATGAATAAACCAACTGAATAAAGCAATTTTCTAAAGTAATTTATTAATTTTGCATTTGACATGCTATGCTTTTACTTAATAAATCAAATTATGGTGGAAAAAGTGAAATGCCGCAAGCGGGACTTGAACCCACGACCTCGGAATACCGTTCCGAAGCTCTTCCAACTAAGCTTATTGCGGTAAACATGCAACATCGCAAATTAAAAAAAAAATTAAAAAAATTAAGTAAAAATATATAAACTCATTCGAGTGACAAGTATGGTGGTTAATTTGAGATGTTGCAATAAGCTCAGTTGGAAGAGCTTTGGAACGGTATTCCGAGGTCGTGGGTTCAAGTCCCGCTTGCGGCATTTCACTTTTTCCACCATAATTTGATTTATTAAGTAAAAGCAATTTTCGTTTTATTTCAGGCCTCCCACTCTAGTGTCTGGTTCGACCCCCGCACAGTACAAATTTTTTTTTTTTTTACAAAAAACATGTTGGCACTTGATCCCATGCCTCCTAATGGTAAGCGACAATGGAATCTTTGATGGTAAAGCGTACCAATTATGTAGGAAGCCTATTTACCCTTTTTTGAACGTATCTACATTGTAACTCTCGGGGAACACAGACATCGGTAAATTATTCCAGTCCCTGGAGTTCGTGGCAAGAATGACGATCCAAAAAGTTTATTAAAAATATTATATGTAAACAAATGTTTGTCTGGATGTTTCATATTCTGTAAAGATCAATTAATAATGGGCATTCTTCATATTTTTTTTTAACTCTTAATTCGAAAACCATTTCGGGGAAAAGAGTTTCTGATCATGATCCATTAGTTTTTTTCGGAAAACTTGCTATATTAACGTTTATTTTTCCAAAAAAGCAAATGATCTCTATTTGCCCTTGAAATGAAGGACTTAAAATATTTAGACGTTTTTAGGGATATACTATTCTGAAGTGGAGTTGAAATTCGTCTATTATATCAACTTGTCAACTTTGAAAAGATAAAGTGCAATCTGTATTAAGTCTATCAAGAAAAGTCTATACACAGATTGCGGAAAACGATGACGTCACAACATTTAAAGTAATAATATCTTCAAGAATTTTTAAAAAATTCTGTATAGTGTATATTTCAATAATATTGATTATTAGTTGCTTAAAATAGTCTATATTTTCTGAAAAGAATATAAAAACAGTAGGTCAAAAATAATGAACAATCCCAATTGTTTCTAAGAATCAATTATTTTCTAAATTACACGCCTACGGAGTCGTGGATTAGTAATTAATAAATAATAATAACTAACATTATAATAACAGCGATAACATTATTATTATAATAACAGCGATAACATTATTAATAAATAATAATAACTAACATTATAATAACAGCGATAACATTATTAATGATTAATTTTAATTACTTATAATAATAACCAATAATTAATATTTTGATAAATTAGATATGTTATAAAGAAAATAAAGAAATGAAAATAGCGTGGAAAATAGTATAAATGCATAATCCGATAAAAACGACTGCAAAAGAAATAAAAAATTGGTCAAGTGCGAGTCGGACTCGCGCACGAAGGGTTCCGTACCATTATCTATGCAACATAAGGCAACGTTATTAGTATCGAGCAAGAAACGGTAAAAAAATCATTTTGTTGTATGGGAGCCCCCCTTAAATATTTATTTTATTTTTAGTATTTGTTGTTATATCGGCAATAGAAATACATCATCTGTTCAACTCTCTAGCTATCACCGTTCTTGAGATACAGCCTGGTGACAGACGGACGGACGGACGGACGGACGGACGGACAGCGAAGTCTCAGTAATAGGGTCCCGTTTTTACCCATTGGGTACGGAACCCTAAAAAGACAAAAGCGTCTATTAAAATTCTTTGTAATACAATACAAAAGCTAAATATCAAAAGAAAGACAATACATTATTGTACAAAAGTAAGTCTTCTCTTGAATAAAAGTTCGAAAGATCAAAGATAACAAATAGGTATTGAAGTTAGATCTTTAGACCCTAAGGCTCTATGAATAATATTCTACAAATTCGATTCTAGGATATCGGACTTTTGGCTTTGGAAGTAGTAGGTTATTTAGACTGAAATTATTTCCGTTAGGTATTAGCATTCCTAACAAATAGATAAAACGGGACCTTATCATGGAGAATAGGTTGTTCGTAAATTCGTTCGTCTGTCCGTCACCAGGCTGTAATAATATCTCATGGGACTGTGATAGCTGAAGAGTTGAAATTTTTACAGACAGATGTTGTAAATCTATTGACTTGTTGTTGTTTTTAGGGTTCCGTACCCAAAGGGTAAAACCGGGACCCTATTACTGAGACTTCGCTGTCCGTCCGTCCGTCCGTCCGTCCGTCTGTCACCAAACTGTATCTCAAGAACGGTGATAGCTAGACAGTTGAAATTTTCACAGATGATGTATTTCTATTGCCGCTATAACAACAAATACTAAAAATAAAATAAAATAAATATTTAAGGGGGGCTCCCATACAAAGAACTGATTTTTTTACCGTTTCTTGCTCGATACTAATAACGTTGCCTTATGTTGCATAGATAATGGTACGGAACCCTTCGTGCGCGAGTCCCACTCGCACTTGACCGATTTTTCTAACTTGATTGTTGTTACACTCAATAATCAACAAGTTTAATAGATGCAAAGATTAAAAATTGAAAAACAAACATATATTTGTTTATTTATATTTATTTATGCTTTATTGTACACAAGAGAAAATAACAATAGATATAAAAAACATCAAAACTGAAAATGTACAAAAGCGAGCTTAACTCAAACCTGAGTTTTCTTACAGCAAGCCCTTGAGTGACAGAGATATGAGATGATGGATAGATTTGGTATACAACAGCGTCTGAAATATATTCTAAAGCTATTTTAAATTTAATATGTAATACCTAAAGATACCTACACAAATACAATAAAATACACTTACACATATACACAATAAGATATACATACATAAACATAAATAATTAAACATACATACACAACTATAAATAAATATATAATCACAAGGAGAGGAAATATTTCTTAAGTCTTTTCCTGAAGACATCCTAAATGATAATTATAATATTAAGATATTCACAAATGTTAATTAGTTCTGATATTTCTAGACATATTTTATTGTACTGTCAGCGGTCCTTTATAAGTATATACAATTTTACATTATTTCAACATAATCGATGAAAATTTCATTGAAAGATTCCGTTGTATGTACAGATAAGAACGGAGCTAAAAAGGTGTGCTAAAATAGTCATATTTCTCTCTCTCTCTCTATAGCCCATTAACATTCCCACTTTGGGAGGGATTATGATCTACTGTGCCGCGCTAACCAGGCGTGTTGGCACAGTAGTCTCTCACAGAGGATGTCATCTGTGTAAAATATCCCTTAGGTGGCTTTTACAGCACCCTGGGGAGGAGATGGAGTGGTGACACTTGTATTCTTAGTCCGTCACCACACGGACAATAGCCATCCCAAGAAAAATAAAAATATCATATAAGTAAATTTAAACTCCAACTTAAATCTATGTTTATCCGTTAGTCTCCAGGTCCACACTCAACTCCGTCGTGTGCAATATAACTAAGTTTTAAGCTGATCCCACATACTTTGAGTTGTTTAGTACTAACTTTCACATAACTACACCGGATAGACTTAACAGGGGTGTGTTTTAAACTTAATTTAAAATTAAGTTAACACCTACGTAAATATACTTATCTATTTATACTCTAAAGAGGTAAAGTTTGCAATATGGAAAGAAACAAATTCTTCAGCCTTATCTAATATATAAAATTCACGTGTCACAGTGTTAGTTACCGTACTCCTCCGAAACGGCTTGACCGATTGTTCTCAAATTTTACATACATATTCAGTAGGTCTGAGAATCGGCCATCATCTATTTTTCAAACTTTTTTTTTAGTATGGCAAAACAGCGTTTGCCGGGTCAGCTAGTAATATTATATAGTATACTAGTTGTGCCTGCAACTTAGTACGCGTTTTTTTTTTGTTTCGCTTCCTGCCCTTCCGGGCCATGATGGTGCCTTGAGCTTTACCACGACCCGGCGAGGGGTGGCCCCTTTAATCGGGGCCCGACACGACTGGGGGAGTATTAGGTCCCCCTGTCGCATTGCCGTTACCGACAGCCACATTTGCCGTGGCGGATCTCGGAATACCGACCCGCCGCGCACGACCACCTCGTCAGGAGCGGCCGCGGCTGGCTACTACGCGCCCACGACCCCTGACCGGGGTCCTGCGGGGGGGGGGGGTCAAAGTTCCACCAGAGCGTTCGCGCTCCCCGCTCCCGCAGGGCCTCTCTCTTTGCCACCATCACCTCCCGAGAAAAGGTGGCGATGGCGGCCCAACTCTGTTCGCTCTCGGCCATAGACGAAACCACGACCGAGAGCGACAAGTCCTGACCCAGCACGCTAACGAGTTCAGCGCGCTGGGCGTCCCAGGCCGTGCATCCGTATCCACGGCCCCACATCCACAATTGCGGCAAACGGGATCCGACTCGATACCAACTAACTCCCACAGGTACTTGGCAAAACAGCCGTGACCTGTGAGGAGCTGGGTTAGGTGATACGTCGGATCCCGATGCCTCGCCTCAACCCAGTCTGTCAAGACTGGGTGGACCGCCTCAGCGAGCCGTCTGCTCGCGGTGGGGTCCGCCAACCTCTCGGCCCATCGCTGGAAGAGATCGTCGCGCAATTCGCTCCTCCAGCGAACGATCTCTTCCGCGAGGGGCTCTATTCCTGACTGCCGCATCAGGGCCCTCCGGTGGTAGACCTCCGCTAGGACCCCACCTTCGAGGTCCCACGGAAGGCTGCCCGCGAACTTAGTACGCGTTGAATTTATGCACTAAACCTTAATAAATTATACAAAAAAAGCCATTGTCTTCAATCAATCAATTTAATAAATTAAATTATAGTGGAAAAAGTTATCACCGCAAGCGGGACTTCAACCCACGACCTCGGGAATACCGTTCCGTCGCTCTACCGACTGAGCTATTGCGGTCGTGCCAACAGTAACCAACCAACCTATTTATTAAAAAAAGCCGTATCAAAATCCGTTGCGTAATTTTGAAGTGTGTATGTAGTATGTACCTATTATATGTATGTATTTACAAAAGAATAGTAGTTTATGTGTTATATCCGTATTCTGGTACGCATAAAACAAGCAATACGCTTAGCTTGGGACCAGAAGACGTTTTGTGAAATGTCCATGAATATTTATAAGTAAAAAATAGGAAAAAAAACGTTATAAGCACACCTAGGGGCATACATACAAACATTACGACTTTGTTTTATAATAAGTAAAGATATAGTATAGATATTTCTATATTTAAAACCTGCATTTAAGAGGTTTTAAAATGGCTTATTTAACATACAATAAATTTAGAGCAGCCCTCTTGTAAAATCGAGGGCTAATAAATATAGATTTCAAGCCGCCACGAATAGCATTTATAGTCTATAGCTTTGAGCATTAAATAAACAGGAGTAGTTTTAACATTCATTATTTTTTTATTACATTGATTGCCAATGATACCGATTCTACGTGCACAACTAAACATAACTAAAAATGAAAATGAATAGAGGCAATAACACAATTCGGCTTTTGGCAAACACTTTATTAATAAAAAATATGTATATTATAGACTAACGATTTTAATTATTAAAAAATGTGCACAACGAAAGAGCCTATTTATAAAATACGCTATAATTGTTTTCATATTTTAGTTAACTTAAGTTTAGTTGTGCACGTACAATTGGTACCATAATGGTACCAATTGTACGTGAAGCGTCGAGGTAGATGCACAGAAACACGCTAACTCAATTCCATTGGGTTGCTTCGCACACATGTACACACACTAAGCATGTGTAGAGCTATTAGACTAACGTCTAACTCTACGAATACTATCGAAAACACACTAAGAAACGATAATAAATAGACACTAATTGTCGTCTCTTGGTCTTAAATAAAATAGTTTAAAAAAACTAAAAAACACTCTCACACTCATGCACTCATACTCTCTCTTACTCTCATGCAAAGGATCCGGAAAGAGATTAATGAATCCAGGCGAATCTAACCAGGATAATCGGATATTTTAATCGAATTATTGCATTGTCATCGGTCTTTGACAGGTGTGCAAAATTTAAATAGAATCTGACCGTTTAAAGTGGGTCAAAATAGCGTCCAAAGGAGTCGGTTACAAACATACAAACATGCAAACAAACATACAAACAAACATACAAACAAACATACAAACAAACATACAAGTGAAGCTAATATAAAGCGTGTAAAAAGCATTGAGACGTTTATGCTCTTTATGTACAGACCGTACATAAAGAGTATGTCGGTCTGTACATTAAGAGCATAAACGTCTTAATGCTTTTTAACACCAAGATAATGAGCGTCTTTATGCCTTTTTCAGAGAAGTTTGCCTGACATTGTCAACACCTGTTTATTTACACCCATTTTTACAGAAATTTTAGAACCCATATTTTGTTTTAAATCTAGCCCACGCGACCACACCTAGATCCGTAACAAGACTATGTCGCGAGGAAAAGGTAGCGAACTATAAAAAAAAACTATTTCTATAATTCAGTGAAAAAGTGTAATAAAACGCTGATTTCCTTAGTTTTTTTTAATAGATCGCGACCTTCTCCATGCGACAACTACCAAGTGCTTTATTCGAATAAATGAGTTATGCAAGTGTTAGAGAAAGTTGTGTCGACTCCTATTATTTAATGCTCATAGTTCTATAGTTATTTCAGTTCTTGATAAATCCCAAGTATTTTGTGATATAATTGAATGGTTTATTATTACAGTTATTTTAAAACTTAAATTAATTACTCATCTTAGTTTGTAAATAAAATAAAATGGCTTCATTAATTTGTTGAAATTTTAATTGCAATTATTATCAAAAACATTATCAAAAAAAGTTCTTGAAAAGGGTATTTTTTTCAGAACTCATCAGTAGTTCGAAGTCCCAAATAAATAAAGAGAAAAAAGGGGCGTTTTTAAATAATAAATAGAAATAATAGCAATTGTTTTTTTATTTATGGACATTTCACACAATCTTCTCTAGTACTAAAATAAGCGTTTCTTTATAAGCTTCTGTTATGCGTGTCAGAATACTGATATGCAACATAATAAATCCTTATTTTTAATAATATTTACCTATAATATATTATAAACTATTCTTTCAGTAAAACCCGGAGGCAGTACAAATAATTGTATGACAAATAGATATACTTCTGTATAACTATTTCCTGGTTTCGTCTACTTTATCTATGCCATTTGTTTAGTCAGTCAGTTTATTTATTTTATTTAACTTTATATAACATTTTGCACTTGTATAATGTACAGTGGCAGACTAAATGCCATCGGCAATCTCTGCCCGTCAATCGACGATAGGGCAGAGATAATTAGGGCATGTGCTCTTTTAAAAAATTGGTCAAGTGCTAGTCGGACTCGCGCACGAAGGGTTCCGTACCATTATCTATGCAACATAAGGCAACGTTATTAGTATCGAGCAAGAAACGGTAAAAAAATCATGTTTGTTGTATGGGAGCCCCCCTTAAATCTTTATTTTATTTTATTTTTAGTATTTGTTGTTATAGCGGCAATAGAAATACATCATCTGTGAAAATTTCAACTGTCTAGCTATCGCCGTTCTTGAGATACAGCCTGGTGACAGACGGACGGACGGACGGACGGACGGACAGCGAAGTCTCAGTAATAGGGTCCCGCTTTTACCCTTTGGGTACGGAACCCTAAAAAAAGAACTACTAAAAGAAGTTTTACCCTTGCGGTGCGCAACCCTAAAAATAAGCGTAGTCGGGACATTTACCTATTTGAACAATACATAGCATTCGACATAGAACTTTCATTTAATTTCACAAAATACGTAAACTCCTTTATCAATGAAAAGAAGTTTAAAACGTTAAGAAAATATCTAATGTAGGTTTTATGACGTATGTAAATATTATTAATACATTGTGAAGGAAATCTTATTAGGCTAAATTATAATATAAAGGAAGATGCGAAAGGCCGAGGACAATTCGTTAATATCAGATGATTAGTAATGTTTATACCTACTATTGTATTGAAAACAATTATGGATATTATCTTACTATCAGGCTAGATGGCTTACAAGGTAGGCAGAAAAATACTAGTTTTGTTTATATCCATATTCTTTTTACATGATCACAGGGTCTCCTTGTCTTTAGAATGTTGCTACATTCATCATTTTATTGCTGGATATATTTTAAACTTTTTTTACATTTCACATAACGGCAGTCCGTTACATGAACCAATTGCCCACGAGGCCCGTCAAGTTACTATACCCATAACCATATGATAATAACCCAAAGGGAGATCAAAGTAGATAACATTTTTTGTAAAAAAAGCCTCCTAGCTGTACCCCGCGGAAAAAGGATAAAAAATCGGACAGTAAAAGCTGCTTTTACGACACTACTTTTTTATCCCACGGGAACATTGCATTCTTTCGGGATAAAAAGTAGCTTATATGTTATTCTGATTTATAAGCTACATTATTGTAAAGTTTCATTAAAATCCATTCAGTAGTTTTTGCGTGTAAGAGTAACAAACATCCAAATATCCATACAAACTTTCACATTTAAAATATTAACCGCCGCGCCGGTTCCATTCGCAAAGAAACTCCTGACGGATTTGCCTCTGCGAATGAGACCGGACAGGCATCATAGTGCGGCCTTGTCTTTAATTTTGTCGCCGCCTCCTTGGCGAGGAAATCCGCTCGAATGTTAGGTCAGCAGTGGTATTCAGTAAGAAAATTGGTCAAGTGCGAGTCGGACTCGCGCACGAAGGGTTACGTACCATTATCTATGCAACATAAGGCAACGTTATCAGTATCGAGCAAGAAACGGTAAAAAAATCATGTTTGTTGTATGGGAGCCCCCCTTAAATATTTATTTTATTTTATTTTTAGTATTTGATGTTATAGCGGCAATAGAAATACATCATCTGTGAAAATTTCAACTGTCTAGCTATCACCGTTCTTGAGATACAGCCTGGTGACAGACGGACGGACGGACGGACGGACAGCGAAGTCTCAGTAATAGGGTCCCGTTTTTACCCTTTGGGTACGGAACCCTAAAAACTGAAAAAGAAATGGTCAGTGCTATTAACTTACATTCCTGAAGTAATTTAATATTTTTAAATTGATATGCTAGCTTTTACTTAATAAATCAAATTTTGGTGGAAAAAGTTGATTACCGCAAGCGGGACTTTAACCCACGACCTCGGAATACCGTTCCGTAACTCTGCCAACTGAGCTTATTGCGGTCGTGCTAACAATAACCAAATTAGATCACCACAATCGTCACTCGATTGAGTTTACATCGTATTTTGACATACAACGCCATCTATCGACAATGTTTTGCAACAATCTTATTTAATTACATTCCTTAGTCAGTTCCTTCTGTTAGGTACATTGTATACAGATTAAAAAGGTTAAATTTACAAAAAATTGTCTAACCATTATTTATTTTGATAGAGTATTCCGTATAACATCAGTTATGAACAGATTTGTTTGCTAAATACCGCTCTACCGATCCCAGAGGAATAGCTTTGGTAAATAAATCGGATCGTTAAATCCTCACCAATTTTACTGCGACCCACATTACAAATAGTGTTGTGTTTGATATAATATTCTGTGTAACATCGGTTATGGAACCATTTTACTTTCGGGAACTCGAAAAATATCACTAGATTTTGCTTTAGAATGTGTAATGATTTTTGGAAACATGTTCTTGAAAGGATTAAATTCATTGTTTCTAAACACATTAATAACGCTCCAATGCAGGTCTGTATATAATTGTAAAAGTGCATGTACGAGTATTGTTTACCTTCTTAATTTTGTTCTTTCTTGTATAACAAATCGAAATTAACAAAATTGTATTAAAAATATATGTTTAAATCAGTTTAAATATAGACATACTTGTATCGTGATAGTTAAAACTACAAACACGCGTAAATGCAGACACACACACACACACCCACACACTAACCCACACACACACCCACACACACACCCACACACATACACACACATAGTCAGACATTCATCCCACTCATTCAAATTTAGTTATTACTAGCTGACCCGGCAAACGTTGTTTTGGCATACTAAAAAAAAAAGATTTGAAAAATAGATGTTGGCCGATTCTCAGACGTACTGAATATGCATGTAAAATTTCATAATAATCGGTCAAGCCGTTTCGGAGGAGTACGGTAACTAACACTGTGACACGGGAATTTTATATATAAGATTACGCATGCTCTTATTATTAACAAATAAGGTTTTTTTTGTTGTATTTGAATCTCGTATTAATTTTTACCCGCTTACCTGTGTTCTATAACTTGTTGATATTGTAGTAAGGCACTGGTTCTTGTAATACAGTACATACTAGTACAGTAACCAGAGTAGTTTTAAGCAAAATGTAACATTTAATACGTGACAATAAAGATTTATTTATTTATTTACCTATTTGTGTAATTTTTGATTTGAATAGATTAATCAATAAAAAAAATTTACAATATAATAATAATAATTAAAAATCTTTAAGTGGAAAGGAATTTGAATCTTTTTAATAGTGTTACCATTATTATAAAGATTATCAGTAACAGGCAAATTCATTTAAAAAAAAAACAACACCTGTTCTATTCTTTTTTTAAATTCCAAACGCTTATGAGTGTAATAGGGAAAGAAAATTAGTATGACTTTTTCTGTGTTCGTCACTCATGTTTCGGTGGACGAAACCGACGCTATTATGCTAGTTCACAATCCTTAAGTTGAGGACAATTTGTTTCCCGTCTCAAGAGGAAGGGTTTGGGTTGACATAAATTATGGTCGTTCGTTAAAATCCAAGGTTTAGTTAAAAGTCAATTAAGAAATCTCGAGATGCGATATGTCACAGTAGGACAAATCTAATTATGTATTTTGTCAGAAATATAGATACAGTTCTCTTCTTATGACATCCCTTAATTGGCTATTACAGCGCCCTGGGGAAGAAATGAGAAGGTATCTTTATCCGTCACCACACGGATAGAAAGCACTATATCACTTTATGTTATTATCTACATATCTTAATATTATAAAGGTAAAGAGTTTGTTTGTTTGAACTCGCTAAACTCAGGAACTACAGGTTCTAATTGAAAATTATTTTTGTATTGGATAGTCTATTTATCGAGGAAGTTTATAGGCTATTTAACAACACGCTGCTACTAAAAGGTGCGAAGCATTAGTAAAAAAATGTTGGAAAAACGGGGGAAATTTTCTAAATTCAAAGCGTACGAAATCGCGGGCGACAACTAGTATTCTATAATTTGTTAATATCACTGAGACTGTAATCACGTTAATCGTTACAATAATCACGCATCGATATCAATAATCACGCATCTATCGTGGTCACAGGTCGACTAGTCGATGATCAATGCAACTCCGTCGGAACGTCGGGAGCAAAGGTATTGTATTGTGCATTTTTAAAGTTATTAACGTAATTATAGTCCCGCTAATATTAAGAAATTATGAGTTCAAATCGCGTAAGTTTAAAATCAATAGTATCCCATACTTTATTGAATCCATATAAAATCCGCTATTCCCGTTTCAATACATTTTATATAGGTATCTGTTCAAGTCCGATGATGTTAGGTTACGAACTGAATTAACATAAGAATTGGAAGATAAAAATTCTCAATAAGAGTACTGAAACGATTACTGTTACAACAAATCTAATTTTAGATTATACTTTTCTTAAAAGATTCAGTACAAAAGAGGTTTGGTTATGTTGTTATAGACATTGGTATAGTGCGCGTCACGTAAAAAGAACGCTAGAAGAAAGTGGTGGGGGCGTCTTTGCGCATGGGTACACTCTCGCACGAAAGTTATTTTATTTTTGAACTAGGCTTTCGCTGGCAAGTCGTGCCTTGGCACCTATATATTTGTTATTCTTATTACTTATTACATACAAAAATTTATTAGATAAAATATTAATAAAATGAATTAAAAACATGTTTGAATTATGTATTAAAGAATGATTATGAGAATTTTTTTTTTTAAAATTTGCCATTTTACGGTTAGTCATTATTTGATTATCATTGCACTGTTCTATGATTCTGGTGAGCATAGCACCATGCTGAACTCTAGAAAGGTTATTAGTTATATGTTCGCGTGAGTGAGTTTGTACTACTTTGTACGCGCATATGTCAAAAATACACAGAGTTGCACTGGTCGTATGAATCCGTAAAAATAGTTAACTTTACTTAATTTACAAAATTATATAAATCTGCTAAAGATTTACGTATAGATTTTTTGTTTAATAATGGTTGGAGGACATAACTATTTTAAAAGTGTAATGGCCTAGCAACACAGTAAACGTCAAATAACATTTCATAAATTAAAACTTTTGTCCGCGATGGTATTTATAACTGACGCATCAATTATGCTTGTTAAAAAAATATCTATATATCAATATTATTTTTAGGGTTCCGTACCCAAAGGGTAAAAACGGGACCCTATTACTGAGACTTCGCTGTCCGTCCGTCCGTCCGTCCGTCCGTCCGTCCGTCTGTCACCAGGCTGTATCTCAAGAACGGTGATAGCTAGAGAGTTGAAATTTTCACAGATGATGTATTTCTATTGCCGCTATAACAACAAATACTAAAAATAAAATAAAATAAATATTTAAGGGGGGCTCCCATACAACAAACATGATTTTTTTACCGTTTCTTGCTCGATACTAATAACGTTGCCTTATGTTGCATAGATAATGGTACGGAACCCTTCGTGCGCGAGTCTGACTCGCACTTGACCAATTTTTATTTCGATATATCGATAATTTTGGGCGATATTTAATTTTTCCATATTACGATATAAAATTTCAAGTATCGAAAATCGATATATTTTTTCAGATTGAAAACATTTATAAGTATTTTTTTTAAACTCATTTTTTTAATAACTAATTACTTAATATGTTTTATTTTTTTTGGTTGACTCTTAATTTGATGCTTTTTAATTTGATACTTATGGTGGTTTTTAAGTTGGCCTCTCTGTCAATTTCAACCTCAGATTTTAACTGTCCGTCTGTTGACCGACTTCTTTAATATAAGCTCAACGCTTGGCGATATGGACTAAGATCCTCTAGGCCCATAATTTACAGTGATTTTGATGACGTCCTTTTGACAATGTAATCATCTCGAATGTAATACGGAATACGCATCGTTACAGATTGCGTTCTTTAGATTCTGCCTACCTCCATGGGAAAATGATGTGAATGATAATGATGATGGAATAAGGAACTAGGTATATACGAAACTCTTTGTGTTTGATGCCTACTCGCACTTAGCTAGTTAAAATATCTTTTTAATAATAATAAAATATCTTTTCTAATTTAGATATTTTTATAAATGTCGATATTATATTGATACACCGATATTTTTTTCGTGTTTGATATCCCCCGCACACCCCCCCGCGCCCTTCCTCGTACTACCAAATAGACCGATAAATCGCCTATGCGCAGCTTGACCGCCAGCGTTCTTTTTACATGACGCGACCTATACCGATTCTACGTGCAAAACTAAACTTAACTAAAAATTTTAACGGGTAGTGTCAACATGTACATTATCCATCATTTGCTACTTCATTTTGCACTTTGATATTAATTAAAATCTGTAATAAATGTCACACAAATAATGTTATACAAATGTTTGTACTGCGTCTGTGTGTTTTCTATGTAATATAAGTATGTATTTGCAAATGAAAAGTAGTATATGTGTTCTATCCGTATTCTGGTACCAATAACACTTTTTTTTTTCTCCTCACCCTAACCGGGTCATGGTGTGTGCCCTGAGCCTGACCGTGACACGGCAAGGGGTGGCCCCGTTATGTGGGGCTTAGCGCGACCCATAACACATGCGTATAAGCTTAGCTTGGGACCAGAGGATGTTGTATGAAATGTTCATGAATATTTATTTGTTTGTTGATTCTCCAATAAACATAAATAAATTTAGAGATAAAAATCGACCACAGTCTCTAAATGCAAATGCTTAAATGCAGGCATACATTTTCGACTACGCATATTATTCCAAAGGGCCCCCATATTCATCATATTTTTACACTTATATCTAATAGGTCACAGCGTGGCGTCACGGTATATTATATTAACAAACATCTAAATAAAACAACATAAATAAATGAAAAACGAGGAAAATCATGTTACCCTGTTTTATATTCTGACGGAAACATTCACATATCAAAACAGACTACCTCACTCATATCACGTCACTTTTATATCTACAGAATAATATCTTCAATCAAGCAAAATGCATTAAAAATTTCATGTTTCTCGCAACTTTCTCGCAATTATAATAAAGACTAACTGTGCCCACGACTCCGTCCGGGTGGATCGATTTTTTTTCGATCGACCCATTCAAAATTTTGATTTTTTTTTAGCCGCTAGATGGCGCTGCAAGTAACCAAATTGAGAAATTTCGTATTATCTAAATATCTCAAGATTGAGTGGACCGATTGCGATGAAACAAAGACTAAGTAATACCTTGAGTAGTGTACAATTTTTACGTATAACATTTATATTTATAAGTGTTGTACATTTTACGTGATGCGTGCACATACAAACATCTAAACAGATAAACAGACAAAAATTTTAAAAATGCTGGCAATGGGTTCTGTTTGTTGTCCTTTAACCATCTGACTATTTTTTTTGTAAATATATTCAACTACAAAAAAAAAATTCTACAGATTTATTATATGTATAGAAGATAGATAGATATAGCACTTTCTCTCTCTCTCTGTCTCCAGCCCATCAATATCCCACTGTTAGGCACGGGCCTCCACAAATTTAGAAGAGATTATGGTCTAGTTTGTCGCGCTAGCCAGAGGTGTTGGTATAGGTTTTATTTTCGAGGATTCTATCTCTCACAGAGATGTTATCTGTTTATAATATTCTTTAGCTGGCTTTTACAGCACCCTGATGATAATAGCCTTCGTCAATAAATTTAATATCCATCACTAAAAGATTTTTTTTAATCGGACTAATGGCGATTTTTAAGATTAGTGCGTTCAAACATACTAACTGATATTCTATTCAGCTTTATAATATTAAATTAGTAATAATGTATGAGATATTAGGTATATACAGTTTCAAACTTTTACATAGTAAACCCAAAATAGGATTTACAATTATTTACATAAATAAACCATGACAGTATAACCCTTTTAGGATGTCGTGTAACAATAACAGACCACCATTGGTAAAGCGTGATAATGATTTTAATTTTACAGACGGTGGGACTATTTAGGTAGAAACGTAAGCGAAAATTAATTATGTCCGTGTGGTGACGGATTGAGATTACAAGTGTCACCATCCCATTTCTTTCCCAGTGCTGTAAGAGCCAGCTGATATGCAGTTAAAGTCTACTGTGAGAGACGGAAAACTCTGAACTAAACCCTGTGCCAACACGCCTGGTCAACGCGGTAGATTACCCTGCCCAGTTGGAGGAGGCCCGTGCCCAGCAGTGGGATGTTTATGGTCATAGGTGAGATATAGCTGTAAAGTGTCCTCTATAATTAATGACTGTAAAGTCTCATTAATGTCAAGCAAATTAAAACGAATATATGCGTCTAAATTTGTAAAAAGTGGTTTTATATAAACACTAGCTGTTGCCCGCAACTTCGTACGCGTGGAATTTGGAAAATTTACCCCGTTTCTGCAATATTTTTAGTTGGTGCTTCGCTCCTATTGGTCGCAGCGTGATGTTATATAGCCTATAGCCTCCCTCGATAAATGTACTACTTATCACTGTAAGATTTTATTAAATTAGACCAGAGTGTTTAGCGCTTTCAAACAAACAAAACTCTTCAGCTTTATAATGTTAAGTATAGATGGCAAAATGAAGGCTAAATAAACTAAAATATAGACAGCAAAACTTTATAAAACGTCTAACTTACAATAGAGAGCCTAAAGTTTGTGAATTATGAATGTTTTTGAACGTTGACTTTATTAGTTTCTGAACAATATAATCTTAAAGTTCACATTTATAAGGCGGAAGAGAATTTTGTTGTTTGTTTATGATGTAACCACATTTAACGTCACCTGGTCAACATGATATTGAGATATTCTTTGTCTCTCTCTATCTCCAGCCCAATTACGTCCTACTGTCTAATGTGGACGGAGAAAAATTTTCTAAATACACGTACAAAGTCGGAGGCAGCAGCTAGTAGATACATACATATAATATATAATCCCTCCAAAGCGGATGAGGGCCGTGCCCAACAGTGGGACGTAAATAGGCTGTAGAAAGAGAGAGAGAGAGAGCTGACCCGATAAACGTTATTTTGCCATACAAATGTTAGGGGTGGGCAACCCACTTAGGGGTAGGTATGAAAAATAGATAGTGGCCGATTCTCAGCCCTACTGAATGTGCATATAAAATTTCATAAGAATCGGTCAAGCCGTTTCGGAGGAATATGAATGGAATACGAAGGAAATGAGAATTTTATATATTAGATTGTTTATATTGAGGTAATAATTATTAGATAGCAAAAACTGTTCCAAAAGTTTCATATTAGTTGTTCTCATGGATTGCTTACTAGAAATTAGCCGCTTGATTCGTTTGCAGTCGTAATAATACCTACATCAAAAGTTCGTGTTTGTAACTACGCAAAATGAAAGATATAATGCAAATAATGTGCATTTATATGTTTTTTTTTTATCTTTCAGGAAGAAAAGGCTTTTTTGGAATTAACCCCCTGCATCATACTTATTATAAAACTCTATTTTTTTCTAACAAATAATCAATAAACATTTTGAAAATAACTTACAATCGGTAATTTTATCAATTATCAAAGTAGATTTTCTTTAAAGAAATTCTATTATTTGGTAATTGTATTGAATACACTCGGGAAATACAAAACCTTTGCTGCTAAAATAAAAACTAAGTTCTTTTCGTGAAATTCAATTGGACTTCGTTAGTGTCTGCTGAGAGTTTACGTTAAATCTATATCCCTTGATACGTTTCTACTTTAGTTGGGTTAAAATCTTGTGCACTAATTTAAAAAAAGTTATTTAATAGGATTATTAAGTAAACGATAGATCGAGATGCGCAAACCGCTTGAAAGATGGCGATTACACATAGAACTCGCAACAATTGAGGAAAATTGTGGTGCAAAATTTGGTCAACATGTACAGGTCCCAACATTGCTTAGATGGCAGGGCAAAGGACCGGTATTTTGAGGTCGCGCGTTCAATTTTCGCTCCTGGTGATAATTTTTCCACGATAATTTAATTTATTAGGATTAACATGGTAGTTTATTTATACATACAATAATCTAACCACTCGATGATTCGCAATCCCACGTATACGAATTCTAGAACAAATTTATTTATTTAATATTATACATGCAGAATTTCAGGGGGCCAAGTCTACTAATTCTGCTATTACAATCATATTACAATGTTGTTATAATGGTCAGTCACTGACGCCATTATGGCGTCATTATGACAAAAAGTAATAGTAGACTACCAAATTTGATAAAATTCCGCCATTATGGCAACATTATGGTGTCATAATGACACCAAACTTGAGATTTTGTCACAGATGATGCCACTATGGCGCCATAATGGTGCCATCGTGCTGTCATTGTGACAACATTGTATTAGCAGACTTGGGGCCCCGATCAATCTGACTGCTGCAAGTAGGTGAAAATCACTTTTTATAGATTAAAAGTGATTTTAATAAATAAAAAAACATTAAAACAAACAAATAAACAATTTCATAAACTCCAGAATTCTCCAGGATTTCCAAGCATAATATTTTTTAGTTTCAGAACTAAACGAATCAGTTACATAGATACTTATGAGGCGTAAATAGACTGATAGATAAATACGAATTACGACAGTAAAAAGATTTTTAAAGAGATTGTTAATTTACCTGACGAAAGACGAACGTAAAGACAACGGACTTTCACTAATAGGGTGTCAATTTGCTCTTAAAAAATAATCTAAAAATAACCTAAAATTTCAATATATTTATAAAGTTCTTAACACGTTAGTAAGAAAAGTTCAAAAAGTATCATAACCATCTGCCTCTTTCAGACAAATTGCTTGAGCGATTAATATTTTTTGTAACGTTTAGTTGGCAAGAATCTTACACAAAAAACTACATCAAAAACATCTTGCCGAAATATATTATAGTTTGTAAGACCTGAATTTAAGAGAAAATCGTTGACGCTCCTAACGTTTTTAGAGAGTTAGCCTATGTTGATTGTTCTTGTAGGTTAATGAACTTGAATCGACTTTGACTATCTCTGCACTAGGCCAAGTTAACATGTAGAGAATACTATTAACGTTAAATGGAAACCAAAATGAAAATCAAATGAAAATGAAAGTAAGTAAGCCCTTATGTGCTTTCTCTCCAGCCTGTTAACGTACCAATGCTGGGCGCGGCCGTCCTCCTCTGCTCCCAAGCTAAGCTTTTGCTGTAATGGATATCAAAATAAGGTTACACGATATAGTGAGAAATAGAGAAAGAAAGATGAGATGAACGGATGTGTTCATATTTTTATTAATTTACAAAAGTAAATCGAACTCATGACCTCTAGATCTCTAGTGCAGTATGTAGTCAAACTATGCAGAAACAGTACATTAAAGAAAGTTCCTTCTTTCCTTCCTACCTAGCACCTTCTTTCTTTCTTTCAATACATGATAATATGTGAACTTATTGCATCATAGTGTCTGTCCACAATCTCCTCCGAAACGGCTTTAGTATATTGATATTCTTATTATTACTAGCTATTGCCCGCAACTACGTTCGCGTAGTTTAGAAAATAACCCTAACAAATTATACAAAAGGCCATCCTATTGAACCAATCTATCAAATGGCATTGTACATATTTTTTTTAAACTCTTAATTCGAAAATCATTTCGGGGAATAGAGTTTCTGATCATGATCCATTCGTTATTTTCGGAAAATTTGCTATATTAACGATTATTTTTCCAAAAAAGCAAATGCTCTCTATTTGCCCTTGAAATAAAGGACTTAAAATATTAAGGCGTTCTTAACGATATACTACTCTGTGGTGAGTCAAAATTGGTCTATTAAATCAACTCGGCAACTTTGAAAAGATGTATTGCAATCTGTCTTAAGTCTATCAGGAACAGGCAATACACAGATTGCGTACAACGATGACGTCACAACATTTAAAATAATATATTTAAGTATTTTTAAAAAATTCTTTATAGTGAATATTTTAAAAATATTGAAATCAGTTGCTTAAAATAGGCTATATTTTCTAAAAAAAAATATAAAAACAGAAGGTCAACAATTATGAACAATCCCAATTAAAGAAAAACCGCATCGAAATCTGTTGCGTAGTTTTCAAATTATAGGCTCACATAGCGACACATATACAAAAATAACGACTATGTTTTATAACAATTAAAGATGATTGTATTCGGTATTTACTAAATAAATAACTAAATATTAATGGACATTTCACACAACGTCTCACCTCTGGTCCCAAGCTAAGCTCGTGCTTGTGTTATGGGTACCAGAATACGGATATAATACATAAAATACTTTTCTTTTGTAAATACATACTTATTTTACATAGTAAACACTCAGACCCAGTACAAACTTTTATATGGCAATTATAAATATCACACAAATGATTGTCCAGAGCGGGAATCGAACCCGCGACCTTGTGAACGGCAGTCCGTTACCTGAACCACTAGACCACGAGACCTATCTATTCAAAAGTCCTCTGGCGACCTCTTCAGTAAACACACACAACTAGTGTATTATATATATACTTACTACATGTGGACCATAGATTTAGACACGTTTAAAATTAATAAACCCTAGAAGTCAACATAACTTTGAACAATCAAGGTACATTCCCTAAAGAATTTCTCATTTATTTTCAATCGTATTGGTACAAACACACACGAAACATTTTTAACATTCTTTTACCTTTAATAAAACGTAATCCCAAAGAAACTTTGTTAACCTCAATGGTTTATAAAATATTTCTGAATTAAGGGCATCACAAACAATATATTAATATAAATTATATTAATACAGCAAGAAAGAGACAGATGCATATAGAAAAAAGACGAGGTGAAAAAGAGACGATGGTATTATTATCTAATATATCAAATTTCCATGTCACAATGTTAGTTACCGTACTTCTCCAAAACGGCTTTACCGAATTGCACCAAATTTTATATGCGTATTCAGTAGGTCTGAGAATCGGCTACTATCTATTTTTCATAGCCCTGACATTTGTATGGCAAAACAACGTTTGCCGGGTCAGCTAGTCTAACATATAAAATTCTCGTGTCTAAAAGCTAGTTATAGATATTATAAATACGTAGAGCAAAGTACATAACGCTTCCTTGACATTCAGCCGACAATAAACAGGTTTATTGCATTTCCTTTCTGATGTGATTGCTAAAGTTATAGCAAATAAATGTTGACCATAATATAACATTCATCTCATGGATTCAATATCGTAAAACCTTCTGGCTTAATAAATATATAAGATTTTTATCTACGTAGGTATAATAAATCCTCATTATTTTATATACATATAAAAAAATTGTAACAGCTTGATTTCTGTACACTAAAGATGTTGAAAGAAAATTAATATTAAGTTATTTTATTGTGTAAATAGTGGCCAGTGTAATATTTTCTAGAATTTTCGAGTATCCGAATGTTTGTACACCGCTTTATCTAGCCCATTAACGTTCCACTGCAGGACGCGGGGCTCCTCCACTTTGGATAGGATTAAGGTTTACTGTGCCGCGCTGACCAGGGGCCCAAGTCTGTTATTATAATGATCAGTTACTGACGCCATTATGGCGTCATTTGTGACAAAAAATTAAGAGTAGGTAGACTACCAAACTTGTCATAATGACGCCGTAATGGCGTCATAATGGCGAAATTTTATCAAGTTTGGTAGTCTACTATTAATTTTTTGTCATGATGACGCCATTATGGCGCCATAATGGCATCAGTGACTGATCATTGTAATAGCAGAATTAGCAGACTTAGCCCCCAGGCGTTTTGGTACGGGGTTATTTTCGAGTTTTTCATCTCTTACAGAGGTTATGTGTGTGCAATGTTTAACAGCACCTTGAGAAGGAATACGGGTGATAACAATTGTATTCTTAATCCGTGACCAAACCGACAAAGTTTGTATAACTATTGCCAGTCATACGTATTTCTAAATAATAACTTAAGATACAGAATGGATACCTAATACATTTAGCTGCAGGAAAATGACTGGTTACAGAGAAAAACTATTAATACCAATTGAAGTCACAGGCAACGACGAGGTTATTTTATATAATCATCATTAGTAAAGTAGACAATCCAACTATAATATGCTAGGAGGCTAGCGCAAATAATGCTGTTTACCAAAATATTTCATTTAATGAAAGTCAAGAGAAAAATAAAAGTTGATTACTGTTTAGTTTTGTTATGTAATACGTGATTGTTTTCTTTCGATTAATGTGTTCTAACAATTATTCATTTTTCAGCATTTTTCTGTTCGGTTTTACAAAATTTCTCAAAAATTTTCAACATTTAAAAAATCTACTTAATTCAAAACTAAAAAAATACACTTGAAAATACTCAATATTTTTTTAAATTATTGCATTATCATCGGTCCTTGATATTTGTACAAAATTACAGATCAATCCGATTACTGCAAGTGGGTGAAAATCACTTTCAAAGATTCCGTTAAATAGAATATATTGATAGATACATAGGTACTAAACTTATATAAGCGTCATAACAATAATATAATAGCGTTGGATGAAGGACAGGTAACGACAAACGAAACGAATGATTTAGTTAGGTAAAACCTGAGAGTCATTGACAAAAAATGCTAAATTTTGATAGTTTCATGAGACCTTGTTGAAAGACAGATGGATAAACGAACGTGTTAGTAATAGGGTCTCATATTTCCACTTGGGTACGGAATCCTATGAACAACTACTGTCCTGGTAAGGTCATGTAATAAGATGACAGGAAAGTACCATTCTTAGGAGTTTTCTGTGAATGAATGAATGAATGTGTAGTGTAAAAGTAATTAAGGGTAGAGGAAGGCTGATAGTAAGTGCCGGCGTTTGTCACATCAGAGTTGCCACAGGCAAATCGCCGAGAAAAACCTTTGAGAAAATATCAGCAGATTGCAACACAATATTCAGGACTCCTATGTTTATTCAATTTCAACTGAACTAAACTAATAAATTCATATGATTTTAAGCTTGAAATATACATCTATCTATTCCTTACTCGAAATTGATCACAATTTGTAGCCGATATTAACTACGATACAATAGCCATTAATAATACTATTAGCAATATATCTTATTGGAAATAGGGTATAGTAAATACATTCGTTCAATCACTGTCAATGTAATATGGTCAAGAAATTTATCTTATGTTAACGATGAAAATGCAGCTGTGAGAGATCCTAACTCCTAACTAATTTATAAATGTGAAAACGAGCTGATGACGCAATGAAAATTTTGACACGGGTGACTAAAGCCGCACGATTTTTGCCGCGCGGCGTAAATCGACCGTCTAAATGGCCATTCGGCTAAATCGCAAGTGACTAAAGCCGCAAGCCCCAAAGTTGGGTAGCATCCGACTTTGCCCGCGCGGCGACGGGCCGCATGCGACTGGTGACTAAAATCGACCATGTAAACGATCAGTTGCAGACGATTGCCCGCCGCATGAAGGTGTTTTACGCACACATGTGTATTTATTTACTACAGCGATTCTGTATATATATGGCCGAGCCGCATGCGATTTTAGTAACCCGTGTAAATGGGCTAGCGATTCGGCTTGGCGAGGCAATTTGTGAAGCGACTCGCCGCACGGCGAAAATCGAATCGTGTAAACCCGGCTTAACGAAACATTAGCGCTATTTAAAAAACTGTACAACGCCATCTATTGAGCGGTATAGTAAAGTTTAATTCCTAAATTTCAAGCGTACGAAGTCGCGTGCAACAGCTAGTATTTATATAATCTTAAAAGTTTCGCTCTATGTGCTATTTTGATCATTTCAATGGTACATCCGTTTAGTGACTGATTCATAATACAAGTTTCACCATCCCATTTCCATCCCAGGGTGCTGTAAGAGCCAACTAAGCGTAAAGGCAGTTTTGTAGTAGAAAACTCAAAACTTAAACTTTATTCCAACACGCCTCTTCAGCGTGGCGCAGTAGACTAAACAATCTTATGAAATGGTCAAGGCTCATGTCCAACAATGGGACATTATAGACTGGGAAATAAGGAAAACATGATTTGATGCATTAGTACATTGAACCTATGGCATCCAACGTCTTCCAGCGTTCTACCTATAACTTGAAATTGAAATTTTTGATAATGAACAGCTGAGGCAACAAGCAAAAGTTAAATCTACTTGTGATTCCAAAAATTTTGTAATAAGTCATTTAAAGTTTTTGGAAATTTGTTGTTTAATTTTGGTATAAAATAATATTGCTTGAATAAAATTCCAATTATTTCTAAGTTAGAAAATACTAAGAAATCTTGAGACTTGTTAATTACTCATATATTAAATTTATTTAATTTTGAAAATTGTATTGGGATCTCCTGTAAGGATATTGTAAATGTTTTATAATAAATAAATAAATATTTTTTTTTGTAAAATATGCTAGTACATTTTATAGAAATTGCTTTAACTTAATAAATTAAATAATAGTGGAAAAAGTGATCGCCGCAAGCGGGGCTTGAACCCACGACCTCGAAATACCGTTCCGTTAATTTATTTAGTAAAAGCATAGCAAGTCAATCGCAAAATTAATAAATTACTTTAGAAATTGCTTTTGTTGGTCGCATGACTTCAAGAATACGTGGATGGCTTAAGGATAATCATTTCATCATCCCATCTAATACATATAATTTTCGTGTAACGGCGTTAGCTACAAAACGACTGCGGAACTCGCGAATATCGTGTAGGGCTAAGAAACGAGTGACTTCTCGTATCTTCTTGTATTTGCTCTTCTTCTTACTGCTCTTATCCCAAATTATTTGAGGTCAACGCAGCACGTTTTTCCTTCCAACCTCTCCTACCAGCCGTCATATTCTCATCAATTCCAATTTTTTTTTCTTATTTCATATTCATAGGTAATAAGGCTCTCCGTGTGGTGACGGATTAAGAATACAAGTATCACCACCCCAAGGGTGCTGTAAAAGTCAGCCAAGGGATATTTTACACAGATAACATCCTCTGTGAGAGACGGAAATCTCGAAAATAAACCTTGTACCAATACGCCTGGTCAGCGCGGCACAGTAAACCATAATCCCTCCTAAAGTGGAGGAAGCCTGTGCCCAACAGTGGGATGTAAATCGGTTGATGAGAGGTAATAAGGGCTTTTCCAGTAAGTACGTAAGTGTAACTATAGGGCCTAGCTAGTTAGTAGGTATATTTAGGATTTGGTGAATGAACTTTAAAGGTTAATATAAAATCAAAGTTAATTGGTCTGTTTTTAAATATTTTCCTAACTGGTTCTTTCAATTTATTAAATTAACGAATGTGAATGTCCTAGGCATACAAGTTCTTTTAATTTATTGAGATTTATTTTGTGATATTAAGGTTTTGTAGATAACAAAAATATTGTCCGTGTGGTGACGGATTAAGAATACAAGTGTTACCACCCGATTTCTTCCCCAGGGTGCTGTAAAAGCCAGCTAAGGGATATTGTACACAGATAACATCCACTGTGAGAGACGGAAAACTCGAAAATAAACCCTGTGCCAACACACCTGATCAGCGTGGCACACTAGACCATAATCCCTACTAGAGAGTAATCTACCTACACTGACCAAGCGTGTTGGTATAAATTTTTATTTATATTATTCTTCTTCTTTCCTCTACAGTCAATTAACGTCTCACTATTGGGCACAAGGTCTCATTTTTTCACACAAAAAGCTGCTTCATTATCCATTAAAAAATTTCTAACCAAGGTTGATTTTAATAAATTGAAAATTTCTATAAAGAGCTAGAAATACTGTTAGCCTAATTTCTTTTAGATCATTTTTAATCTAAAAACGGCGATGGAATAGTAAGACGTTGAACTGTTTAATGAACTAGGCAACTAGTTTCTTTTTAACACGCTTTTATTAGACGTATCTATCAACGTATTGATCTACGTAAGGGAATATTTGAAAGCGATTTTCATCCACTTGCAGTAGTCGGATTGATCTAAAAATTTGAATCTATACGTCTATCTATCCACCCATACCATGGTACCCATAACACAAGCATATAAGCTTAACTTGGGACCAGAGGACGTTGTGTGAATTGTCCATGAATATTTATTAATATTCATGGACATAACATTACTTTTAAAATCCACTTATTTGTACACCAATAGGTCGTTGTTGACAAGAACCCCGATATAAAGAGCTAATTAACGTCATTAATGGGATTCAAGGGCACTTTGTTACATTTCAGATATTTCGGCTTTATTTACAGCTTATATAATCTAAAACCAGGAAATTTTAACATCGGCATCGAAATAGAATGTTATTGGATACTTAGAAAGGTGTTCCTTTCTAAGTTTGCAAAATAGATAACAAAATAGCATTTCGAATAATAATATTAATTTACTTAGTTCAAAAACTAAAAAAATGGTCAAGTGCGAGTCGGACTCGCGCACGAAGGGTTCCGTACCATTATCTATGCAACATATGGCAACGTTATTAGTGTCGAGCAAGAAACGGTAAAAAAATCATGTTTGTTGTATGGGAGCCCCCCCTTAAATATTTATTTTATTTTTAGTATTTGTTGTTATAGCGGCAATAGAAATACATCATCTGTGAAA
The DNA here is from genome assembly GCA_916999025.1 of Orgyia antiqua. NCBI lineage: Eukaryota > Metazoa > Arthropoda > Insecta > Lepidoptera > Erebidae > Orgyia > Orgyia antiqua. The sequence continues at coordinate 29,999,440 of OU779863.1, forward strand.
ATTTCAACTGTCTAGCTATCACCGTTCTTGAGATACAGCCTGGTGACAGACGGACGGACGGACGGACGGACGGACAGCGAAGTCTCAGTAATAGGGTCCCGTTTTGACCCTTTGGGTACGGAACCCTAAAAACACGCATACAATAATACAAAATATATTTTTGTATTTTATTTTTATTTAAAGGGCTTGGTCGCTTTGCGACTATATCGCCCTAAAATATATTTTAATAAGCTTATATTAGTTCGATAGATACGTCAATGTATTAATCTATGTAACAGATTCTTTGAAAGTGATCTTAACCCACTTGCAGTAGTCTGATTGATCTGAAAATTTGCACACATATTATAGACCGATGACATATCAATAATTAAAAAAAAATTACAAATTATTTTATTATTGCATTGTCTTCTTCTTCTCCAGCCCATTTACGTCCCACTATTGGACACGGGCCTCCTCCACTTTGGGAGGGATTATGGTCTAGTGTGCCGCGCTGACCAGGCGTGTTGGCACAGGGTTTATTTTCAATTCGAGTTTTCAGTTTCAGTTTAGATCAGTTTCAGTTGATGACATCCATAGGGATTTAAAGGTTGACAAGGTCGCAATTATAATTAAAAAGTTTGCTGAAGCTCATCACAGTCGACTTCATCATCACGTAAATGTTGAGGCAATACAGCTCCTTGACAATACGGATCAGCTAGTGAGAAGACTTCAAACAACAAAACCGTTTGAACTAGTTTTTTTATAGTGATAGTGCTAATAGTGCAATAAGTGCTAGTTTTAAAGAACACATGAACTAAGTCTCTTCGCCGGATATCAAAATAACTTCGTGCATTTTTCTACGTACGAAGTTTTCATTGTTTCTTTAGATTGAATGGCTAGAGCTCTAATTTTGATGTATATGTTTTTTCAATATATGATCTAGGATCGCATAAACTCAGAAACGCGATTGAAAAAAGTTTTCTCGATAGAAAATCTTAGCGAAACAACCTCTCAAATTTTTTATTTTTTTCATTTGTCGGTCTATTATCGCGTATTAAGTAATGAAATAACTTTAAAAACATAAGTAACTATTATATATAAAAACACGTAAATCAGAATTAAAATATATTTAGTAGATTTTGAGTAAACAAAAAAATATCCCAAATTCTTCATTTTCTATACCTACTAGCTGTGTTAATATGTACATGTCGACGATAATATTGATGTAGGCCCTTAATAGAGACAGTAAGAAAAGTGTTAATGGACACATTCTTAGTCATATTCTATTTAGCAATTTAAGTTAGTTTAAAATTACTTATTAGCCTTTGTAGGCTAGATTGTAATTAATATGATGGATTTGGTCCTCAAAATCCAGATACGTCATGAAAACAAAAAAGAAATTCTAGTTTTCCGTCTCTCACAGTGTATGTTATCTGTGTACTATATCCCTTAGCTGACTTTTACAGCACCCTGGGGAAGAAATGGGGTGGTGACACTTGTATTCTTAATCAGGGTTTATTTTAGAGTTTTCCGTCTCTAACAGTAGATGTTATTTGTGTGCAACATCCCTTAACTGATTTTTACAGCACCCTTTGGAGGAGATGGGGTGGTGACACTTGTTAATCCTTCACCACACGGAGAAGAGGATTGCACTGTCATCGGTACCTACTTAATTCGTGTGTAAAATTTTAAATCAACCCGACTACTGCAAGTGGGTGAAAATTACTTTCAAAGATTCTGTTACATTGATTAATGCATTGACAGATACGTACTGAACTAATATAAGCGTGCTAAAAATATTTTGATATATCCGCCCTTCCTTGTTGATACCTGTAAACACGTGCGAAACCGCGGGTGTTTGCCCGTCAATTATAATAATATTATAAATAATGATAGATGAACCTCCTAACATATTCATAGCACATTATTCATACACAGGTAGGCAAGCACCATTCAAAGCAATGTATGTTTTCAACAGATTACATATTGCTAAAATAAAATCAACAAATTATGTACCTACATAAAATTTACGTAAAAGTGCTGAGTTGTTGACACTATGATCCTCAGAGCATTAACCAAACAAGAGTTGGGTTGCTGTGTAGTGTCCGGCTACCAACGATGAAGATTCGAGAGCAATCAATGTTTATGATGCAAGATTTTGTACGCTTCGTGCGTAACACTTCGTTGAATTATGGTAACGTAAGGTTTGTTGTCATCTATATTGTCAAATAAAAGCGGAAACTTCCCGGAAAATTGAGTAAAATGTAGCTCTATTCCTAGAACATCTCTGAAGTCTATGAATTATTTTCGACCAAAAATTAGAATACTAACAAAATGGAGTTTTAATTTGTGTCGAAAATGATATTAAAATTCATCACATTTTTGCCAACAGGAGTGATATCAAGTCTGTCTGTGGATTCTTTTTACAATCCCTTACCGGACGGCTCCCGGACGCTTTTTAAACTAGGACAATTCCGGAAAAACCCGAATAAATGGTAACAAGTCTCTTATTGTTTGTGTGTTACCTTAATACTCCATTAACTATGCAAAAAGAACAACGGCTTTTATGCCTACTCCAGTTGGTTCAATTACTCAAAGCTATGTACATACAAGTATGTATCGTACATTGATCTTAACGTACCAAGGTTTATCAACCTTTAGGATTAAAATAAAAATATAGATTTTATTTTAGATGAATTCGACTATCGTGAATTGTATTTTTAAAATATAAAACTTGTTAAGTTTAGAAGAGGATGTAGTGACTAAGGTGGACATAAGTATGCTTAGGTAATTTGGCCATGTAAAGAGGATGGATGTTAGACAATTAACGAAAGGCATATATAATTTGTTGATTTTATTTTAGCAATATGTAATCTGTTGAAAACATACATTGCTTTGAAAGGTGCTTGCCTACGATATATTGTATAAAATATCTTTGAAATCTAAATTTTTTCTTCCTTTTATATTATTAATTCTTGCAACATAGATATTCTTATGGCTACCCGTGTAATGGAGTTAGAGTTTAGATGTTGCCCCCACATTTCATCACCAGGGTTTACAAGAGCCAGTTGGACTATCGGCAGATAACTACCTCTGGTAGAGACAAAAACTCAAACCTAACGCGTCTGCCAACACGCCTGGTCAGCGTGGCATAGTGGGACAATAGTGGAACACCCAATACTGCACCGTAATGGGTTAAGAAGACGCATATTATTATTACTCTAGTTTTGTAAACAAAAACAACAAAATCAGTATTAGCAGTTACAACGACTTTTACTACAAAAATATAATCAGTATTCACCTCACACAATCAATATACCTCGACCACAAGATTTATAAAGCGAAGTAAGCCCTATTATGCGTACTATCTTCATAAATCTAAATCAGTAGGTAAAGCCGCAGTGAAACAAAATGATATATGAGATAGGCCTTGTGGAAACCATTTATCAAACATTTCATTTACTTGTAGATAAAGGAGCATTACAATTTTCGGGTCAACTGAAATACAAGCCGAATGATGTAATATAGTGTATTTGTTGTTATTGTCGCGTTTGTTTAATCTTTCATCTCATCTCCTACCCTTATCCCGTTATTTGGGATCAGCATAACATGTATACATGCTGCAGTAGGTTTTGCCATTTTTTACGAATGGCCGTCCCCCTGACGTCAACCCTCCTCGGGTATATGCGCAGGTATCAAGCAACGTGGTTCACGCATGATGTCGTCCGCGGGCAAAAAACAGAAAAACAGACGGCCTATGGAGCAGATGAGTTCTGAAGTGAAGACCTGAAAATGCTCTTTGGTGCACATAACTTTAAAATTTCTTATAGTCATGTTCAAGAAATCATAATGGAGGAACAATCGAAATGACGATTAAATTTAAAAAAAAAAGTTAGTAATTTGTTTGGGTTTGTATGCAGAATGTGAAGGGTAATGCATTGTTTCATGGCGCGAATTGGAAGAGCTCTGTAGCCTGCAGTGGACAACATTCTGACATAATGAGAATCAAAATATACAAAGTACATCAAACAAATAAGATGAAAACTGTCTACATTTCTAATATAAAAGGGAGTAAAAGGGGTTCATTTCGTGGCAACATTTTACGTTTTTCAGATACGTCACAACATCGATAAAATCTGCTTTCTCATAAGAGTGTATACACTTTGTATTGTGACAAGAATGTAAAGTTTTGACAGAGGTTACAGTGAGTGAGCAATTTACTGAATCAAAACGTGTACGTCCATGAGATATATTTTTATTTGAGTGAGTGTATTTAATAAACAGAATATGCTATACATGGGTGCCAATTCTACGCGCTCAACTAAACTTAACAAAAATATGAAAGTTTATAGTGTCAATAACACAATTTGAAAACGTTATCTCAACTTTCTTAGTAAAAAAAATATGTATACAGATAAAAAAAATATATAAATTTGTACAACGAAATGGTTAATTATTCGAAATACACCGTAGTTGCTTTCATTTTTTTATTCAGTGAAGTTTAATTGTGGATCTAGAATTGCTCTCATTGTCAATTTCAGGAATTAAATTTTATTTAATCGTTTTATTAATTTCATACCACAAAGTAAACCTGATCCTGTAGTTTCATTAATAGCATTAGCTCATGAAAGAATGATCTAGTAACTTTAGCCTTGCTAAATCGTAGGTACTTCAGGGTCTAATGAAACAAGTTATTCATGTGACTTATATAAACTATAAAACAATACTAGTCACTTCAAGCAAGCTGAGTGATGTAGCCATAGAAAATACATATGGTAAATCTGTATAGCTGTATATAACTCTTAGTTTGGGAACTAAAGTAGATACAACAACTACTATGAACAGGAAACTGTATTATTCAGAAGAGCTCAGACCTCATTCACATTATTATAAACAAATTACAATAGCCATTAAAATCCCATCAGATTAAGGGAAAGCAAATTTCAAAATATCAACAGATTTCAAAATTAATTTTTCCAAATAACAATATCAAACAACAATTTAGGATATTGAAATTTCAAAGCTTAAGTACAACCTCCCGTTTATTCTTGAAGTTAAATTTTGTGTCATCAGCAGATTATTTAGGCAATCATCGTACCTAAATAGCGGTCTATATTTGGACATGACCCAATTTGAAAATGTCCGTATAGTTCTTAGAGTATAATACCAAAAGGAGTGGTTGGAGATAATGTTTACATCGCTAAAAAATGGCCTAACTTAACAAAAATGAAATCTACTATGGAGTATTTTGAACATATGGCTACTTGGCTACGCAATTGTACACATTTATTTTAATTTAAATCATTATTTTACATTACATACCTTTTTGTGATAAAATATTTTGAAAGTTTATTTTTATTTATTTAATTACTCTTTATTGTACAATATACATTAAAAAAATTACAGAAAGTACGCAGAAAATACATAATAAATGTTTAACAAAGTTTAGTTAATGTTGTCAAATTGTGATTGAGACTAACAATATTTATGTTTGAGTTAAGTTACGTTTATTTGTGCAAGTAAAATTAATGGGGCCTCGTGGTCTAGTGGTTCAGGTAACGGACTGCCGTTCACGAGGTCGCGGGTTCGATTCCGCTCGGGACATTATATTAATAATTGTCATACAGATATTTGTCCTGCGTCTGGGTGTTTACTAAGTATGTATTTAGCAAACGAAAAGTTTAGTAGTTTATGTATTCTATGCGTATTCTGGTACCCATAACACAAGCATATAAGCTTAGCTTGGGACCAGAGGATCTTGTGTGAAATATCCAGGAATATTTATTTATTTATATCTATTATCAACTCCTGATGGAATTATGCTCTAAGGTTCAGATAAACGGTGACAAATATTGTCCGTTTCCTGTTAAATCAGATTTGCAGTTTGTGCTGGAAGCGTATATGGTTTCTAACTGATATTATGATGCGAAGCGTACACTGTCACAATTTGATATGATGGATTATAACTAATTCGCTTTGTATCTATTTTGTAGTTATACTACAGACTAACCCTGGCCTCATTTAATAGTGTTTTTGAAGAAAATATTATGTCAAGTTGATGAAGTCAATTTGATGATGATTCTCCGGATTTTGAAACATATACTTAAAAAATCAGTATTTAACACTATTCTTCTTCCCTCATCCCACTATTTAGGGTCAGGCAACATGTCATGTCATTCCACGCGCTTCTCTTAGACGTCATCTCTCTGTTACTTCCCTTTCTTTTTATTTTCTCATTCATATCATTCCATGCTCTTCTGTCAGGCACCACGGCTGTATTACTTTTTTTTTCCTTTATTTCCTTAATCACACAGTCCATAATTTTTTTCTTCTTATTTATTATTGTTTAATATTCGATTAGTAACATAATACTGCCAAGTATTACAAAACACTATTTTTATGACGCTTATAATAATAACTCAATTTGGGCTGTTTATGATATCTTGAAACAGCACTTTTGAAGATTGGTCGTTGTCTATTGTTTATAGCAGCTCCCTAGATTATTATGGTGATTTATGTATAAACTGGCTAGTGCCAGCGATTTCATACGGAATTAAGAGAAATTTTCCATTTTTTTAATAATAAATCAAAATATTCATGGTCATTTCACATAACGTCCTCTGGTCTCAAGCTAAGCTTATATGCTTGTGTTATGGATACCAGAATATAGATAGCATACATATATGTACTACTTTTCTTTTGTAAATACATACTTATAATACATAGAAACACCCAGACGCAGTACAAACATTTGCATGACAATTAGAAAAATCACACAAATGATTGTCCCGAGCGGGAATCGAACAGTCACAAGCAGTCCGTTACATCAACCACTCAACCACGAGGCTCGTCGAAGTTTTTGCAACATTTTTCACTGACGCTACGCTTCTATTGAATGCAGCGTGATGTTATATAGCCTACATCCTCCTTCCATAAAAGTACTATCCAACACTGAAAGAATTCAATCGAACCAGTAGTACCTGAGACTAGCGCGTTCAAACAAACAAACTCTTTAGCTTTTTAATGTTAGTATGTATCAATGCAAATAAATATATCTAATTTACTTTGTATTATCTGTTATTTGAAGTTGTTAGAGTTTCCTAAAACAGGAAAAGTATTATTCTTTTTTCTATTATTTCGAATTAAAGATAACGTAAATACAAAGCCAGTGTTGTAAAACATTATTAATAATTATATTTTAGTTTCAGAGATTGGTAAAAAAACGACTTAAAACATCGTTTCTACTAATCTGGATGTTTGTTGCTTTTTCACGTAAAAACTACTGAATGAAGTAAAGCTATAGAACAAAAGAAAGCGAGTGATACTAAAGCAAACCTTTTTTGTCTCAATTTGATACTTCAACTTTTTACAAAAAAAGAAAAATAACACAAAGTAATAAGAAATGTTCACATCATAAAAATTATATTTGAGCAAAAAAAATCTTCGCATTTGTCGTTTATATTATAAACAGTGGAGTAGCGTGTTTTGGCAGGGCCCCGTTTATATTTTTGGAGCCCCTATGAAGCATAAAGATGTCTCGTAAAAGAAAAAAACGTATTGCATAAAATTAAAAGAAATATTTTTTTTTGTCCTATTTGTCTTATATGTCACTTTTTTCAAAAAATTTATAAGTAATTCAAATTAAATAATATTATACACCCTCCTTGTCTTTTTTCTTTCTTTCTATATCTTCGTTATGTTTAAGATATGTTGTATGTCTATGTTAAAGAGGATCGCTTTTTTGTGAAATTTGTTAAGGTTTGTTGTATATATTTGGGCTTAATGACTATAAACGTGAGAAGTCGCGGATATTAGCTAGTAGATGATAACATAAAAAGAAATGGAAAAGTTTTATTAATTTTGCTGAGGCACGTGGGAGTCCCCGTGGGATCGGGGGCCCTGTCAAAATGATTTGGCTGGCACGGCAGTAGCAACGGCCCCGTTTATAAGGTAAATGTGAAGATACTGCGTAGAATTAAGACACCTGGAATTTATTTAAATAAATTGGCATCATAAAACTGAACGCAAAAATGCGAGAAAAAAGGAAATGGAAAGCACGAAATTATTAATTCTATACGCCAGCGTTAATTTCTTTTTTATTTAGTGAAGTGTACGAGAAATTTATTCTTGCGTTTTTGTACCACTGTTTAGTTAGTGTTTCGAAACTTTGATGAGTGTTAATATGAGTGTTTATTGTTTGTATTAAATGTTTGATAGTTTAAAATAAAATAAAATAATAAACTTGGAAAGCTACATTCATCCTCAGTAACATAGGATATAGTAGTTCAAAAACTAAATAACATGCTTGAAAATCCTGAATATTCTTTTCAATTATTGCATTGTCATTGGTCCTTGATATATTATGTGCAATATTTAAGAATAATCTAACTACAGCAAGTGGGTTAAAATCACTTTCAAAAACTCCGTTACATAGATTAATAGATACATACTGAACTTATTAAGAGGGCACGATACCACATTATGCTCCATACAAAAATATGGGTTTCGTACTTCCCATTTTTCTTTGCGAAAGTTAAACCGATTTTAATTGTTTTTACGCTATATTATAGATGAAGAGTATATCTATGCTTGTATCACTTTCTTTATTTCAAAACATATTAACTAAAAGAAATATGACCATCCGAAAATCCGGTTTTTTTCGGTTTTCTTTAGATAAAGTTGCAGCGACTATCACACATATTTGGTAAGGTTTTACCAAAAAAGAAAGTGATAGAAGCATAGATATACTCTTCATCTATAATATAGCATAAAAACAATTAAAATTGGTTTGTTTCGCGAATAAAAAAATTGCTTTTTGAAAGTTATGCACTTTCTCAATTAGGTAGCCGTTACAGAAGTAAAATGTTGGTCACTCGCAAAAAGGGTGAAAAGCAAATTTTCCGCTAATGCAGCTTTCGGTAAACAGGAACATACTTTTTAGCCGACTACAAAAAAAAGAGTCGAATGGAAACGACAGTTATGTAAGGAAAGTATGAAGAGCGGCAAAACTGAAATTGAAAACTTCACCAAAAAGCCAACATCACGTGGTATTCCCAGGCGGTCACCCATCCAAGTACTAACCACGCCCGATGTTGCTTAACTTCGGTGATCGGACGAGAACCGGTGTATTCAACATGGTATGGACGTTGGCGAATGACAATACGAAACACTGTTACAAAACTAGAGTAAGGTAAATTTGACCGTAAAAATAAAAAAATAGTTTAAAAAAACTAAAAAACACGCTTTATTTAATCGAATTATTGCATTGTCATCGGTCTTTGACAGCTGTGCAAAATTTGAATAGAATCTGACCGTTTAAAGTGGGTTTTAATAGCCTCCAAAGGAGTCGGTTACAAACATACAAACATACAAACAAACAAACATACAAACAAACATACAAGTGAAGCTAATATAAAGCGTGTAAAAAGGGAAGTAATGAACGTCTTTTTTTCGCTAAATCTGCTTCAGCTATATTTGTCCTTTTCAGCGCGGCGCTTGGAAATAGGAATAGCAATATCTAAGGCAAATACCTAAATCAGGAGTACAGTACCCTCTTAAAGTGTGTTAAAAATAATCTTATGTCCACGGGTGCAAAAAAGAGACGGGTCGCTAGTTTATAATATTTTTGTGTCACTTAAAGATGTGCGAATAGATAGGTATTTACATTGAAAGGAGACAATTTTTTTGTACAATAATGTCCTACTGTCGGGCATAAACCTCTACCAAAATAGGTGACTATTTGCTCTTCCAGTTATGTACGTCCGTATGTATGTCCGTACTTACCAGTTATGTATCTTGGCATTGCGTTTGGTTTCAAGTTTTCTGTCACTCACAAAATAATTAAGACTAGCTGTTTTTTAACCGATTTCAAAAACAGGAAGTGGAGAACCTCTCCCTGTTTTTGTCGTTTTTTAATTTAATTCGTCTGTATGTTCTTTTTTGTTTTTTGTTTTTATGTTTAACAACTTTTAACTGGGCAAAAAAAAAATCATAATTCCTTTTTTATTTGAAAGCTAGTTGTTCCCGTTTGGTCCCATTGGCACCAGATCAGGATCTGATGGTAAATTAATTGAAAAATTATCATTATAGTTCTTACTCAGTAGATATTAAGCAGTCTATTTTAACACCTAAATTATCTTACAGAGAAAACAATAAATCTTGATTTGCCGGTAATAGGAGAATAGACCATCCCTTTTCTCGAGCTATTAGCCGCATGGATACCAATTAGGTAGGTCCGAATAAATTTGCCGCTATAATTTAATATGCGGTACAATATTTTACTATCAAGACAATTACTGCTAACATTTGTAAAACTAAAAATAGCTTAGTGTTTTGTTCTTTGCTTTATAAAATTGCTACATAGAGCCCTTAACTACAAACGCGTGGAATTTACGAAAATTGACCCATTTTTCAGTAATTTTTTTCAGTAATGATTCGCGCCTTTTGGTCGCAGCGTAATTTTATATAGCCTTCAGCTTTCCTTGATAAAAGGACTATCCAACAAAAAATAATTTTTCAATTCGAACCAGTAGTTCAAATCAAATCAAATCAATACTCTTTATTGCACACCAAAATTTTACAAAAGATAACAGAGAAAAGAAGAAAGAGAAGAGAAGAAAAGAACAGTGCTAACAGTTTTGTAAGGTACAAAAGACGACTTGGGATGGAATTTTAAGATTGAAGATTAGTTATAAGTGGTATACTAACAGTATTAAAAACTACATAAGTTACTAAATAAATACATAATTATATACATAAGATAGACACATACATAAAGCATCAAGTATTCTCTAATAATTGCCCGACTCATTTGTTAAAAAAAAACTACTGTTTACGGATTTAGACTCTGTAACAGCTGATCGTAAGGACACTTTAAAGTTCCGTCTCACCCGTGACCATTGTAACTGCAAAGTCTTCGAAACGTCGGGCTAAAATTAATAAAAATTGGTCAAGTGCGAGTCGGACTCGCGCACGAAGGGTTCCGTACCATTATCTATGCAACATAAGGCACGTTATTAATAAATGAGCAAACAACACACACAATACTTAATTAATCACGTTTGTTGTATGAGAGCAAGAAACGGTAAAAAAATCATGTTTGTTGTATGGGAGCCCCCCTTAAATATTTATTTTATTTTATTTTTAGTATTTGTTGTTATAGCGGCAATAGAAATACATCATCTGTGAAAATTTCAACTCTCTAGCTATCACCGTTCTTGAGATACAGCCTGGTGACAGACGGACGGACGGACGGACGGACGGACGGACGGACAGCGAAGTCTCAGTAATAGGGTCCCGTTTTTACCCTTTGGGTACGGAACCCTAAAAACTAATACACTCGGCTAAATTCGTAAAAAGTAGTTTTATTTAAGCATCAATTTAAGCATCATTAAAAATAAATAATAATTTCGAATAAAAGCTTCCTCAATTTTCACTTCACCAGAAAACATTTAGTTGCAAAATTGCAATATCGAGCTGAAACAATAAAACTAAGAACCGCATCGATATTAAACTTTTATCTTCATAGATTTTCTTCCCTTCCCCATTCCAATTTTACCCTCGATTCCGTAGCACCCATTCAAATGTGTTAAAAACTTTATCTAATTTAACTATGAAATAAGGCGTATTTTGATTTTAATGCCTATTATCTGTATCTGTACTATTAAGCTGAAGAGTTTGTTTGTTTATTTCTTTGTAAAAACGTGCTAATCTCAGGAACCGCCGGGTCCGATTTGAAAAAATCTTTCAACATTGGATAGTACATTTATTGAGGCTACAGGCTGTATGACATCACGCTGCAATCAAGTGAAGCATCAGTGAAAAATGTTACCTACATAAACGGAGAAAATTATACATATTATTCTGTTGCGTTCTAAATTATTATTATACTCGTACGAATTCGCGGACAACAGATAGTTTTATATAGATAAGTACCTTTACAATTGTTAAAATCATTATTAAAAATTGCATATGTTTATTATTGAGAGAGTTTAGATAATAATCTCAAATAGTGTTTTGTACATGATTAATATTGATGTTTTAGTTAAGTTTAGTTGTGCACGTAGAATAGGTACCATTGAGCAACTATTAGGAACTATGCATTCACTTTGAGATTAATACAATAGCTAAGAAATGTAAAGTTGCAGTTTTATTTATTGCTATTTAATGTTTAAAAATCTAGTTGAGAGTGCTAAGCAAGTCTGATTTTATTTTCGAGTTTACCGTATTCTGAGTCTTTCAAAAAGGATTCTATTTGTGTACAATGTCACTCAGCTGACTTCCACAGCACCCTGGATAACCATGGGAAGGAAAAGGGGTGGTGACACTTGTATTCTTAATCCGTCACCACACAGACGACATTGTTATGCTTTTAATATTCAACATCTCAAACAAGGACCTTAATAATCATTGTATACCTATTGAAATTGTCACTTTTATTAGATGTCTGCTTGCGACATTGCAAGTGAAAAGGGTCGCTCGTTGTCAAACCTGTCATTATAACACAGTTATTAGGAACTTATTGTAGGCAAATATTCATAATATATTTTACTTATGAAGTGGTGAACATGACTTTGCTTTTTCTGGTAAGGTAGGGTTAGGTATATAGGATATTTGACGGCTTTACAAACTGACAAAAGGAGTATTTTTAATGTTAGTACACAAAAATTGACAGTGTCAATAACACAATTCTGCAATGTTAATTGACTACATACTAACGGTTTTAATTGATATAATGAGTACTACGAGATAACCAATTAATTGAAATACGCTATATTGTCTTCATTTCAGTTATGTTAGGTTAAGTTTTTGACACATCAGAATTGGATTCGTTAGCTATCGTTAGATTCGTGGTATTGCCCGCGACATTGTATGCGTGGAATTAGATTTTCTTTTTTACAATATTTTCACTGATATTTCGCTACTATTGGTCGCAACGTGATGTTATATAGCCTAAAGCCTTCCTCAATAAATGGACTACACAGCACAAATAATTTTTCTATTCGAACCTGGAGTTCCTGAGATTAGCGCGTTCATAGAAACAATTAGCTTTATGATATTATAGAGATTATAATATTAGTATTCTTACTTGTTCTAAAACCAAGTCGTCATTTTTGTATTTATTTATTTATATTTGGAAGGAAGTTCCTTATCGCGCGTTACGAAAGGCGGCTAGACGGAAAAAATGAAGACTAAAAGTGGTAACAACACTTTTTGCTATAGTTGTAGGCCGTGCGGCGTTCGCGCGTTTCTCTGTCTGTCTCAGTTGAGAGCTTATCCCCGTTTTCCAATTACAGCACAAGAGCGCATTATGCGGCACAATGCTCAACGTTAAGTGTTCCAACTACAGCAACGCATCGCACAATCGAGCACTCTCAAAAGTGATGCGTGCAATCCATACCAACTTCAGCGACAGAAAATTAACAAGTATTTTTTCTTTAAATTGGCATTGATTGAAATTTTATTTAAATACTAGCTGACCAGGCAAACGTTGTTTTGCCATACAAAAAAAAAGTTTAAAAATAGATGTTGGCCGATTCTCAGACCTACTGAATATGCATGTAAAATTTGAGAAGAATCGGTCAAGCCGTTTTGGAGGAGTACGGTAACTAACACTGTGACACGTGAATTTTATATATTAGATTATCGTTAGTAATATTATTTATTGTTAAAAAAAATTTTAAGGCTTTCGTTTCGTCGGAGTTTTCTGCAAATAATCAAAGGTAATTCAAGCCGTGTTTAAAAAAAAATTAAATATAAGTATGGATGAAGGTACAAACAATGACTTTTTTTATATTCCACACTTTTAATGTGAATACAATTTTATTTTAGTATTTTTTTTTCAACACTGAACTTAGCGCACTCTGCTGGTGCATTTGAAAACTAATTCATGTTCCAATTAAGCGTCAGCATAGTTCAGCATTGTGCGGCACTGAGTCGCATTATGCTCTGCAATTGGAAAACAAGCTATATCTTCAAAACTACGCAACGGATCTTAATGAGGTTTTTTTTAAAGATAGAGTAGGTGGTTCACGAGGGTGGCTTTTTTGTATAATTGGATTTGGTTTTAAATTCGACGCACACGGAACTACGAGTAGGTAACAGCTAGTCGGTTATAAGAATGTATCTAAATCTTCAAATAAATTGCATCAAACCTCTAATTTACTAAAAGCTTCACTTGATTGTAAACGATAGATATACTCTTTTACTTTCTAAGTAGTTTTAGAAAGTTAAATGGACTGTAGTTTCTTACTTTGTAATAAATACGATGGATTTAGATACTTAAATGGAGTATCTATTTAATTACAAGTTTGTTGCGAGTGCGTCTTTATAATTTAGCACCTTTTTAGGGTTCCGTACCCAAAGGGTAAAAACGGAAACCCTATTACTGAGACTTCGCTGTCCGTCCGTCCGTCCGTCCGTCCGTCCGTCTGTCACCAGGCTGTATCTCAAGAACGGTGATAGCTAGACAGTTGAAATTTTCACAGATGATGTATTTCTATTGCCGCTATAACAACAAATACTAAAAATAAAATAAAATAAATATTTAAGGGGGGCTCCCATACAACAAACATGATTTTTTTACCGTTTCTTGCTCGATACTAATAACGTTGCCTTATGTTGCATAGATAATGGTACGGAACCCTTCATGCGCGAGTAGGACTCGCACTTGACCAATTTTTTTCTCCGCCTTGCCCTGCCGAATAATGATGGTGCCTTGAGCTGATAGACACCTAGGTTTTGACGTTTCAGAAGAGCTTGTAAAACATGTCAACATGAAAAAAAAAATTACTTTGACTATGATTCTGTTTAAAATTTACTACAATGTACCTATATCGAAAGTTCATATCAACAGCCCTGCAATGATTAATGTGTATAAAATAGTTGCTTCGTGTCGCGATGAAAAGGGTAATAACGTGTCCTACTTTTGAGGACCTTTTGTATTAACCCTTTACATCTAAAGCGATAAAGTTACGTTAAATGACTAAATAAATTACATACACATACCCTTTTGATGTTTCATCATATTAAAAGGGCGAGGGGCTTGAAGGAATTTCATGTCATGTATAGATGGTTAGTAATTTAACACGTAGATTACAAGTGTCACTATCCCATATCCTACTGCTGTGAAGCTAGCTCAGGGATATATATGATACTAGATGTCGCCAGCAAATTCGTACCTACGTGTTCTACATAAAACGTACACTAAAATTCAACAAATAATACAATGGTGCCTATTCTATGTGCAGAACTAAACATAACTTAACTAAAAAATGAAAACAGCTATTGCTGTATCTTACATGTTTGGCTATTTTTTTGCACACATTTATATTATTTAAAATCGTTAGTCTATAATAAACAGTTTTTATATTAAAAAAGTTCTGTTAACGTTGCCGAATTGTGTTCTTGACGCTATCAATTTTGATTTTTTAGTTAAGTTAAGTTTAGTTCTGCACATAGAATAGGCACCAATAAGTCTATCTTCTTAAACCACTTTATCCATTCATTTTATTCATTCCAAATCCTTAATGTAGTTTGGAAGATACATATAAGCTCACATAAGGACATACTCTCCGTGTGGTGACGAATTAAGAATACAAGTGTCACCACCCCATCCCCTACCAAGGGTGTTGTAAAAGTCATCTAAGGGATATTGCACACAGAATCTACTGTGAGAGACGGAAAACTCGAAAATAAACCTTGTACCAACAGTCAGCGGTCAGCGCAGCACAGTGGACCATAATCCCTTCCAAAGTGGAGGAGGCTCGTGCCCAACAGTGGGCCGTGAATGGACTGGAGAAGAAGGACATACATACAAAATTAACGACTTTGTTTTATAATAAGTACAGATATAGATATGAGCGTGAATTCACATTAATAATTTTGCATTTGGTAAGGATCCCTAAAAAGGTTGATGATGTAATAGAAAGGCCTTCACGTAAATTAAATATATCGTGAAAATTACCAAATAATTTTGTAAATATATGAATGCAGTGTGTAAACAGAAATGTTAACTTGCATGTACTCGTGTTAGTTTATGTAATCTTATCAAACCATCGTCAGAATACAAAGGGTCAAAATACATACTTAAATAAAGAAAAATAGGTTAATGAGTATGTATGGAGCTTTTTACGAATTCATTTTTATTGTGGTGTTTTCCCACAAATTTTATGTGAAAATGCAAGCATAAGTTTCGTAAATATGGCTATAAGTTATACATATATTATATCATTATTAATTTTACCATAAAACTATAATGATTTAAGTAATATATACTATGTTACAAGAGAAAAAAAATATAGAAAGTAAAAACAAATATAATTAGGTATTTTATACACAAAAGTATCTTTGGGAATAATCAAACTTGCAAAGTTTTTGATTCAAAAAACCACTCACGTTTTTCCATATTTCATCAGAATTTTACACCCTAAAAATCCCCTCTTGAAACGCCTATGTTCTCAACATAAAATACATATCAGAATCAAATCAACTTTAAGTATAACTCAAATATATACAAAGTACCCGAACAAACAAAACAAACACGTATTTCATACCTAACTTAACCACAAAACGGTAATCCACTTTTATTGTCCTCTTAAGGTACCATTCGAATCCTGCAAACATATGTCGCGCAACTCGCTTTCATTTCTGTAATGAACATTTAATATTATTTTATTTTATGGATTTAGAAAACTTGCTGCTAAAATTCCATTAAAACTAAAATATAATTCAAGGCTAATTACAAGTTTTCGCATATATATCTACCATTCGTTTCTTAGCGGCGACAACGAACGGTCCTACTGCGTTTTATGATAAGTGGCCGTTGGTCTCAAAGTTTGTCATAACGATGGCATTGCTCTCTACACTACAGCTTCGTCGATTTGGTAGGTATCAGTGCGAAGTATTATGATTTTTAAACTATCGCGATTTTTAAACTATCTACTTAATATGTTAATTTTACCAGGACTGTAATCATGACATAAATATTATTCTTGATTTCTTTTGAAAACGTCAAAATTTACTCCTAGTCGTGGTTGTCAGTCGTGAGGACCCAAATTCTACCATAACTATTACTGAGAATGTTTGATAAATGGTATTGTCTGAGCACATTTCGAAGAAATTATTGATCTAGATTTATGTAGATCGTAGAAGTCTTATCTATTTTTATTAATGTCGTAAGAGCTAGATTGTAGTAGGCTGTTTTTCTGGCCATTAATTAGATATAGGTACTTTCGCAGAAAATGGTCGGCTAATTTTATTCCATCGTCGCCGCAAATTGTGCTAAAGTTTTAAGGTATTAGCTACCATTCACGGCTAATGAATATTATAAACGCAAATGTAACTCTTTCTGTCATTTTTTCACGCCAACAACAACAGAACTGAATTAAATTAAATTTTGAATATAGATAGTCATAATGCTTACATTATTTAGACACTTGTTTTTGCCTGCAACTTCGTACGTGTGGTATTTATAATTTAAAAAAAAACCTTATCAAATTATGCAAAAAATCCAACCCCCTAACCCATTCTATCTATTATAAAAACCGCTTAAAATCCGTTAAATAGTTTTGAAGATATTATAAGCTCATAATATATAGGGTCATACATACAAATTTAACACATACTGCTGGTATGTTGAGATGTATTAGGAATCGAGACAGAATGCATATTAAATCTAAAAAACATCCTGACAACCTAGTTCTAAAAATAACCTATACCCGTTACAGAAATTTTTGTAATACTCTACTGCGTAAATTAAAAACCACTTATGAACAAAATCAACTTGAAATAAACCGTAAGAACCCCAAAATCACTATGGAAAACTATTAAACAAATAACCAACACCCAAGTGTCTCGTAATCTCCCTATTGAATTGCTAAAAATATGTGACGATGCCAAGTCCTCTATAAATAAAGTATGCCACTACTTTACTAATGTTGGCAAAAATTTAACTGATAAGCTTCCTCGCCCTCCAAACCGTCCAGTAAACCGAACTTATATTTCGCCAGCTAACTCTCTTACTATGCTCAATGTAGATGAACCGGAAGTAGCCACCATAATACAACGTTTACGCAATGATTGTGCAGTGGGTTGGGACGGCATTCCGTCCAGAATCCTAAAAGACTGTTGTGAAACTCTAGTACCACACATTACATTTCTCTTTAATTTTAGTATGCAAGCAGGTGTCTTCCCGTTGGCCCTAAAAAAAGCAGTTATTCATCCCATACATAAAAGTGGCGCTAAATCTGTCTAAATAATTACATTCTTCGATCTTCGACAATTCTTCGATCTTTTTTGAACAGGCACCAATTAATATCTGCTAATCAATACGGTTTCCGCCCAGGGGTGTCTACAGAGGATGCTGTACTACAGCTGACGCAAGATATTGCAAAAAAGCTTGACGTCCAAACTAAATGCCTAGGTGTATTCCTGGACATCTCCAAGGCGTTTGACACGGTCTCCATTCCCCTATTAGTAGCAAAGCTAGAGGCTATTGGGGTGCGTGGCATTCCCCTGGAGATGTTCAGGAGTTACCTCACAAATCGCACGCAACAAGTTAAAATAGACTCCTACTTTAGTGATGAATCATTAGTTACCTTCGGTATACCCCAAGGGAGCATTTTGGGCCCCACGCTATTCCAAATATACGTAAACGACCTATGCAATATTATTCTCCCTGATACTAAGATCTACGCTTATGCTAATGACACCGCTATCCTGGTATCTGGTTCTAATTGGGAGCAAGTCAAAACAAAGGCAGAGCTAGCCCTAACACAGATAGCCACCTGTTTAAACGCAAATCAGTTAACCCTAAATCTACAAAAAACTGCTTACATCCCTTTTGCTATTCGAAATAACAGTGCTCCACAACATACTTTTTCAATAACCGCACACACATGTAATAATGATGACCAATCTCCTTGTCACTGTCAAGTCCTAACTAGAGCTAGTGGTGTTAAGTATCTTGGGGTGATTATTGATGGTGGACTAAAATGGGACAAGCAAATTGAATCCATCATCTCCAGAACCATGCGACTTACACACATCTTCAAAACCCTTAGACAATCTGCAAATTACAAAATTCTTAATCTAGTATACCTCGCACTCTGCCAGTCAGTTATTGGATACTGCATTGCAGTATGGGGAGGTGCGGCAAAGTCACACATTATAAAGCTAGAAAGGGCCCAACGAAGCATCCTAAAAGTTATGACCTGCAAACGTTTCAGATACCCCACTGCACAACTATATAAAAACTGCAAAGTACTGACAGTTCGGCAGCTGTATATTCTCCAGGCATGTGTTAGATACCATGCTACTTCGCCTCCTCCAAATCCAACAGTACAAAAACGCAAACACATTATTCCCAGTGTCCAACACAGAACTACATTTGCCGAACGTCAGTTTTATGTATTAAGCCCATACCTCTATAAAACTCTCCACAACAAGCTTAATTTATTATCCCTAAATAGACGTGACACCAAAGCAAAGCTGTCTGAATGGCTACAAAAACAGAATTACCAAACTACAGAGTTGTCTTTACGTTTCCTCAAATAAAGCCTAAATTATAAACCATATATACTATATACATATAATATTTAAGTACGCTAACAACTACATTGATACTACACGCTGTTATTCATTCATAAATTCTAAATGTCTACACGCACGTTCTTCACATACACTTACTGAGTATTACTAACACATACATTATATCTACTACATATAACTGCAATACTGTCTTAATAATAACAAACATGTATATTTTTCTTGTTTCCTCTTTACCTGCTCCAATTATTATATGTTGCTTACTTGCTATTATATCATTATAAACTTGTATCATAAAATATGCCGAAAACTGTTATTTAAAATACAGGTCAAACCTAGTTTAAGTGATAGGGATTATCTCAAATGTATGATATATTAGTTATAAATCAAAATATTCTAACTGCTACTTAATTTGGCAATACTATGTATCACTTTTGCTTAATAAACAATTTCATTTCATTTCATTTCACATGTAATAAATAGCATAAACTTTAGTTTAAATCTCATTGGTACTTTATTCGACAATCTAAATGGAGGGGGAGTGATTGACCCCCAAAACAGTCATTAACTTTTATAAATTTCACATCTGTCAGACGTCCCAAGAGGATTTAAAATTATTTTTCAAAGAAAAACATTATTCAATTTAATTAACTCTTCGAGTTGCAGTTTTAATAAATCATTCTGCAACTCTATGGAATTCATAAAAATGTGCTACCTTTATTCGTCAAGACTAAAGTAATAAAACTCAAGAAATTTTCTCTTGAAGGTTTTATTCATTTTGGTTTGAGAAAATGCTTTTGAGAACTGTAAATTTAATGCAGGCATTTTCTGAGTATACAAAATATGTATGTATATGCGTTGGCGTTACTGCAGCTTATATATACGGTATATGCATTTGATGTAGGATACATATGCTTCTATTTATAAAAGTAAATAATTTCACGAAAATGTGCCCAGAACTACTTGCAAAAAAAAAGTCGTTATTTTTGCATGTATGTCCTTATTGGAGCTTATATCTTCCAATCTACGCAACGGATTTTGATGACGTTTATTCAATAGTTAGAGTGAGGCCAATAGTTTGCTGACTTTCTTGTATAATTTTTCTGGAAGAGATTGCAACTTCCGATAACATTGCCTATTGTTCTTAACTATAAAATCTAAAATTGTTTAATATTAAGTACCTGCTGTAATATTGTTAAGATAAAAGAATAAGGGCCTCTTTCACCATTCTCAAGTAAAGCGCCAAGTAGACTAATCGCTAGTTAAAGTCACCAGTAGCTACACGTGCGACGTTCACGACGTTCGAGTAGCAGTAATCTTAAGATTAAAAAATTGAAATTGACAGAAGATACTCGTAACTATTACTTGACAATTAACGCTAATCGATAAGTAACTAATCAACGCTTTACTTGAAGATGGTGAACGCAGCCCTAAGAGTATTCTATTCTATTCTATAATTTGTTACGTGTAGGTATTTCTCACTTATCCCGGTTCCTTACAACTAGGTTTGACTGTATACATGTATAGTTAATTAATCTCCCAATTCATAGGATTCAATTTGCATTAATAACGATATCGTATCGAGATTTATAGATTATTGAGAATAGTAATTACTGATTATGCACAATTTCAATAACACCCAAATTAATGTACACTCAATACAATTTATCATCATAACATCACGCCTTTTTCCCATGGGGGTAGGCAGAGATAATAAGAAATGGCCGCTCATACAAGATACGAGCTCCGCATTATTTATTTAGAAATAATTAATAAAAGTATTACCCAGCGCTGTAAATGAGTAGATTCTGTGAAATAATTCTTAAACAACATGTGTGCAAATACAATTTATTGTGTTAAATAAGCAAAATACAAGAACTAGGGTTAAGATAATATTCTCTAACACTTGCACGACTCATTTGTTTTACTTTATAAGCATATAGACGCGTGTATTTCTTAAAAATTTTAGCCCGATGTTTCGTAGACTTTGCAGTCACCGTGGTCACGGGTGAGACTGCGCTGTAAAGTGTCTTCTACTATCAGTTGTTACAGAGTTTACCCACATTTGATTTTAATTTTACATTGACCATAAAGATAGACTTTTATCATAAACATAACATACCATAAAGTAATAGTAAAAGTAACTAGGTATAACATTTAAGATGAAAAAAAAAAATAAAAAAAAAAAAAAACATTTAAGATATGAGATTTTGGACAGGTTATTAATATTACTTTACCAAACATTAGCCTTTTGCCCACAACATCGTTCGCCTAGTTGTAAAATTTTAAAAAGTGGAATTTTTTTGGTTTATCGTGTTTGTGACGCTTATGACTCCGCCACCACACGATTAGCGCTGTATGATACTTTAAAATAAAGACTAGCAATCCGACTCAGTCTAGAAATCGAAAGGGAGAGTTTTTTGTTTGTTCGATTTCAACCTATTTGTAATAAATAAATAATAATAAATAAATATTCATGAACATTTCACACAACGTCCTCTGGTCCCAAGCTAAGCTTATATGCTTGTGTTATGGTTACCAGAATACGGATATAATACATATACTACTTTTCTTTTGTAAATACATACTTATAATACATAGAAAACACCCAGACGCTGGACTAACATTTGTATGAAAATTATAAATATCACACAAATGATTGTCCCGAGCGGGAATCGAACCCGCGACCTCGTGAACGGCAGTCCGTTATCTGAACCACTAGACCACGAGGCCCGTCATATATATTAAAAATATTAAATAGTCGTAAATAGTCGATTGCAAGACTGAGTCGGATCTACTATGAAAGACAAAAAACTCGAAACTGAGCCCCATGTCAACAAGTTTGTTCATCGCTGCATCCATACATCCATCAACCTTTCTCCGTCCACTGCTTGGACATAGGCCTTCCCATGTAATACCACAACACACGGTCCTGCGCTAACTGCGCTCATAGCGCGGAGTGCTGCATAGTATACTAGAAACCCTCCAGGCTGGCGGCCCCTGCCCAATAGTGAGACGTTAATATGCTGGAGATAGATATAAAAGTAGGCGGATAAAAACATCCATTAGGAACAAAGAACAAGGCGGTATTAAATGATGACTCGATGAAATAGAAACCAACGAGTGTTTGATTTGATCTATTACTGGAAAGAAAAATGGTTCAGCTGACTTAGCAAGACTATTGAACTAAGTTTCATTACTTACTTAGGTAGGGATAAGTAATATGAAATGATTTGATGTTTTTTATTCCTTATAAAATTAATTATTATTTTGTGCCCAACTAATGTATAAACAAATGGTTATTTTGTATGTTGAACACTATGTTTACCTATGCTCAGGATATCATTTAAATTTGTTCCTAATCCGTTTATATATTAATTGTTTTTTAGGGTTCCGTACCCAAAGGGTAAAAACGGGACCCTATTACTGAGACTTCGCTGTCCGTCCGTCCGTCCGTCCGTCTGTCACCAGGCTGTATCTCAAGAACGGTGATAGCTAGACAGTTGAAATTTTCACAGATGATGTATTTCTATTGCCGCTATAATAACAAATACTAAAAATAAAATAAAATAAATATTTAAGGGGGGCTCCCATACAACAAACATGATTTTTTTACCGTTTCTTGCTCGATACTAATAACGTTGCCTTATGTTGCATAGATAATGGTACGGAACCCTTCGTGCGCGAGTCCGACTCGCACTTGACCAATTTTTATTAATCTATTTTCATAATTATGTCTTGTCCCATTTTTTTTATCTCAAAATCTACTATATAAAAATAAGTCGGGTTTTCTTTCCTGACGCTATAACTCCAGAACGCAAGAACCGATTTCCACGGTTTTGCATTCGTTGGAAAGGTCTCGGGCTCCGTGAGGTTTACAGTTCATTTTTTTTTCTTTTTTCTTTTTTTTTGGTATGGCAAAACAACGTTTGCCGGGCCAGCTAGTTATTTTATAAATATATGTATATGCCTACTGTGTAGTGCAAATATTGTTTCGTGTTTGTATTGATTCTTATTATTATGAAATAAACGAATTTATTATTATTATTATTTAAATCCTTTATATTTGACATGACGCGACTTGTGTTTTATTTGTAGAGCGTCTGGATGTTTTCTCTTTCTCTCTCTCCCTCTCTCTCTCCAGCCCATTTACGTCCCACTGCAGGGCACGGGCCTCCTCCACATTGGAGGGATATGGTCTACTGTGCCGCGCTGACCAGGCGTGTTGGCACCGGGTTTATTTTCGAGTTTTCCGTCTCTCACAGAGGATGTTATCTGTGTGCAATATCCCTTAGCTGACTTTTACAGCACCCTTGGGAGGAGATGGGGTGGTGATACTTGTATTCTTAATCCGTCACCACACGGAGGATGTTTTCTACATACTTATTATTATTAACGGCCATCCATCCATTAAACTTTCTCCGTCCACTGCTGGTCATAGTCCTTTCCTATAGAGCGACACAACGCGCGGTTCTGCGCCTACTGCAACCAGTAATGCATTTATTAACGTATTTACAAAAAAAATATTGTAGTAGGTATGTTCTTATTATTGTACTCGTAACACAAGCAAATAAGCTTAGATTTAGACCAGAAGACGTGGTATGAAATGTTCGTAAACATTTATTTTATCTGTAATTGATTAAGTTTGAAGTTAAGAATTTCTTAATTGGAATTAATCAAATTATAGTGGAAATAGATGATAAACAAGAGTAGCACTTGGACTCACGACCTCGAAGCTTCATTGCTGTGCCTACTGAGCTATCATGGTACTTGCCTTGTATCATGTCAACCAAATTGAACGGTATTTAGAAGTCGCTGGTTTAAGATCCGCTCATGGTAATAATTTTTAGGGTTTCGTACAAACCCTTATAGGATCACTCCGGTGTCTGTCTGTCTGTCTGTCCGTCAGTAAAACTTTTTTTACTTAGCAACGGCTGAAGGTATCAACTTGAAACTCGTACGATATGTAGATCTATGCGGTCCCTTGCTGCAAAAAATACAGTCAACCTTTCACCTCTACGCATTTAAAAGATATAACCGAATTACGACCATTTTTAAGAATTTTTCGACTTATGCTGTGGATTAAAAATTAACAGGTTACTTCCCGTTGCCCTAGAGCCTTGAAACTTGGCATAGATCAAGTCTACATAGTGCTGATATAGGGAAAAATCCAAAAACTTATAATTTGTCATCACATCACAAGTAAAAAAGTGTTTAAACTAATACCAACTTATGAAGTAGCTGAAATGTAGGCGATTCCCTATATTTCAACTACAAAATTAAGTTGGTGAGTTGTTTTGAGTTTAATTAACTGATTATTTGAATGCAGTTACTTATGTTTATATGTCCAGTCGGTACGAAACCCTAAGGGTGCGAGTTTACCTCGCTCTTGACAGGTTTTTTCGCTATAATTTGATTTATTAAGTAAACGTTCGCAAGTCGATTGCAAAATAATTAAAAACTTCTTAATAATTTAATTATTGTAAAACTAAACTCGAATATTTAATTAAATTAAATTTTTATTTATTTATTTCCTTAACCTGTAAAAAGTGTTCAAGAAAATATAAATCTTTCATACAACATTTTCACGAGAGACGCAATATCACGTATCAGTTTCCCTCAGATCATTAGAGCCGCTCATTCTTGCCCTACTTTCAATAAATTATTATATTTTTAGATTTTCTTATCTTTATGTTTTGCAGTTGCTGTGATTATATCATATACTAAAAAAATTCAAAATAAGTTTCATAAATTCAAAGTAACTTTTTTGAATTAGGAATTCATAAACAAATGTCAGACGTTTTAGAAAAAAAATTACTGGCCAGTTTGAGACAGTAAGAATATTTAGAAAACTAATTTTTTTATAGAAGATTTTCATTGTTACCAATTCTACGCGCAACACAACTAAACTAAACTAAACTTAACTAAAAAAACGCAACTAAACAAAACTTAACTAAATAAATAATTTTGATTGTATGACTAACACAATCCGGTAATGTTAACTGAACTTTCTTGATAAAAAACTGTTTATTACGGACTAATGATATTAATTAATGTAAATGTACACAACAAAATAGCCAAATAACCTAAATACAATAATAATTGTTTTCATTTTTAGTTAAGTTTAGTTTTGCACGTAGAATTGGCACCATTGTATTATGTTAAGTTTCGTAACTTGTTATTTTTTCTTCATTTGTTTTTGGTGATTATATTTTACGCGGACGATCACACTAATTAAAAACAAATTAGAAAAGACTTTAAATTTCGAGCACGTCTTTTTTTAATATAAGTATTTGTGATTTAAGTGGCCAGTTCTACCAACCATTAATTTTATACACAAGTTGGGAACTTTTTAAAGAAAAGAAGGCAAATTACATCTTCATCAATATAAAACTAGACGGACTAATTTTCTGTACATGACGCCTCGAAATAATCATAATAAATGAAATCTCTTCGGTGAGTTTGCATTTATTGAGGTTATTAAGCATTTTAGAAGCACTAGCGCCTAAAACTTTTATAAATCAAATTCTTGGTAACTTACACAATATTTTTTCATCTTTTCTTAGAGTATTTACGTAAAATAAATGGTATGTATGATACAATTGTATCTGTTTATTACTTTTTGCTTATTTGTTTGAACAAATTCGAATACTTTAATAAAATGATTATGTATAAACATAATTTTAAAATCTCGTCATAGTTACGTTATATCTTCAGAACGGCTGTAACGGTTGGGCTGACGATTGGTGGAGAGGAAACTTAGAACTTTGGAGACGAACGTAGAATACTTTTTATCCTAAGTTAAGACGGTACGATACCAAATTATGCTCCATACAAAAGTATGAGTATCGTACTTCCGTTTTTTCTTCGCGAAAGTTAAACCGATTTTAATCATTTTTGCGTTATATTATAGACAAAGAGTATATCTATGCTTCTATCACTTTCTTTTTTTCAAAACGTAATAACTAAAAGAAATATGACGATCCGAAAAACCTACTTTTTCGGTTTTCTTTAGATAAAGTTGCAGCGTCTATCACACAAATTTGGTAAAGTTTTACCACAAAAGAAAGTGATAGAAGCATAGATATACTCTTTATCTATAATAAAACGCAAAAATGATTAAAATCGGTTTAACTTTTGCGAAGAAAAAACGGAAGTACGAAACGTCTTTTTTCAAAGAATTTGTAGGTAAAATCCGCTTCATCTATATTTATCCCTTTCAGCGCGGCGCTCGGAAATAGGGATATCAATACCTAAGGCAAATACCTAAATGAGGAGTACAGTACCCTCTTAAGGTTCTGTTCTAACTCTCTTTCTCTCTCTCTCTCTCTTTGTCTCTCCAGCCCATTAACGACCCATTCTTCGGCACGGGCCTCGTCCACTTCGGGAGGGACTATGATCAACTGCGCCTGTGGCTTTGTGTGTGTATCAAGTTTTTCATCCGTATTGAATAATAATTTGTCTTTGCATGTGCTTCCGAAATAAAATAAGTCAATAATAATATTTCTTTATAAAATATTCACAATAATTAAGATATATTTGACAGATTTGGCAACAAGCGACCCTTTTCAGAGCCTAAAATATATGACATAGTAATGGAGATTTAAATTCTGTTGTTATAATATTGCTAAGAATTTTTTGTAGGGTTTCGAACCAAAAGGTAAAACGGCGCTGAGAATTTGCTGTCCGTCTATCTGTACGCTGTATCTCTAGAACTTTGATAGCAAGAGCCAAAAATTTTACAGTTTATATAAATCAATTAATGCTGCAACAATAAAATGCTCGTCATCATTATTCTCCTGCCCTTATCCCATTTATATGACAATAACCGGATAGAACCTTTCGTGTGCGGGCCCAACTTGGACTTGACTGGTTTTTATTACCTTTTAAATTCTTCCAAACCTTCTATAAATAAGTATTCTAAAGTCAAACAAAAAGTATTTAAAAGTTCCAAACAGCCATCACCACAGCCACAGCTCATAGTCAGACAAATTTAAATCTAGCGTATAGTTTCTATTACATTCACTATAAATGGAATTGAGTGACTTTACTTCTACAATATGGTCTCTATGGTCAAATTAACATTTCGGTGTGTGTAAATTTGTCTCTTCCTGCCCTTTATCCATCCATTAACCTTTCTCCGTTTACTACTGGACATAGCAATAGACCGGCACAATATTTCAACAAAACATCGCACGGTGTTTAACTCACATTAAGAAAAATTGTAGTGGAAAAACTTGGTCATCATGTACACAAACATAATGTAAACATTGCTCTTCCAACTGAGCTACCATAGGCTGATCCTATAGTAGCTCAGTTGGAAGAGCAACGGAACGGTTTTCCGAGGTGGTAGACTCAAGTCTCGCTTATGTCGATCATTTTTTCCACTATAATGTGATTTATTAAGTAATAGCATAGCAAGTCAGTTGCAAAAATTAATAAATTAATATCGAAAAGGTAGGTACAGTCATTATGTCGACAAAGTTGTTGACAAAGATGGCGTTGTACAGAAAACATAGCGCGATGTTTAACTCACATTTAGTAAAAACGTAGTCGAGAAAATTGGTTATTATGTTCTGGTCCCATCGTAGCTCAGTTGGAAGAGCAAAGGAACTGTAGAGGTCCTTCAGGTCCCGCTCATGGCGATCATTTTTTCCACTATAATTAAATTTAATTTTGGAGTTTTTAATTAAGAGGGCACGATACCAAATTATATTCCATACAATAATATGGGTTTCGTACTCCCCATTTTTCTTTGCGAAAGTTAAATCGATTTTAATTGTTCTTACGCTATGTTATAGATGAAGAGTATATCTATCGCTTGTATCTCTTTCTTTTTTTCAAAACATAGTAAGTAACAGAAATATGACCATTCGAAAATCCGCTTTTTTTCGGTTTTCTTTAGGTAAAGTTGCAGCGACTATCACACATATTTGGTAAGGTTTTACCAAAAAAGAAAGTGATAGAAGCATAGATATACTCTTCATCTATAATATATCGTAAAAACAATTAAAATCGGTATAACTTTCGCGAAGAAAAAAGGGGACTACAGAACGTCTTTTTTTCAAAGAATTTGTAGGTAAAATATGCTTCAGCTATATTTGTCTCTCTCAGCGCGGCGCTTGGAAATAGGGATAGCAATGCCTAAGGCAAATACCTAAATTAGGAGTACAGTACCCTCTTAAGGAGCTTTTAAATAGCATTTTTTCTTGTTGTATGACAGGGAAGGGGTCACTACCCTTTCCTGTAACCTTTTGGAGACACTAGACGTATATAAAATATATAAAACAACAAATAAAATCGTGAGTTCAAGTTACTTGTTCATTCAAATCTGTAAATTCGATATACTTAAATTGAATTTCATTCTGGCTGTGCTCTGTGGCACCTGAGGTGTAAGGCTTTATTCTTATTTGATATCATTGTCGGAATATATTCTGGTAATAGAAATAAATTTATTCGATAGAATTTACAGATTATGGGACCGGCTGGTTCAAGTAACGGACAGCCAATAACATGAATGGCTATTCACGAGGTCACGGGTTCAATACCCGTACGGTATTCTTATTAGTGTGATATTTCTCTCTCTCCAGCCCATCAAAGTCCCACTGCCAGGCACGGCCCTCCTCCACTATGGGAGGGATTACGGTCCACTGTGCCGCGCGCCAAAACCAGGCGTGTTGGCATAGGGTTTATTTTCGAGTCTTTCGTCTCTCACTGAGGATATTATCTGTGCATAATATTCTTTATTTATTTATTTATAGCATTCTGGAAACGAAAAGGGGTTGTGACATGTGTATTCTTAATTCGTCCCCACACGGATTATTTCCGCTTCCTGCAGTGGTATTCAGTAAGAAATAGTGAAGTGAATTTGTCTATTTTTATTGGAGGAGAGCTGTCACGTGATCAAGATTCACCGAAAATTCACTTCAATTTTTCCCACTGAATACCACTGCTGCTATAGTTGATTAAATAAAAAATTCAGGTAGGTTTTTAACCATTAAGTCAATGCCTTAAAGACAAAAATACTATAAAAGCCAAAACTAATATTTACACCAATCAAATATCAAATTCACACTGAACTAACTTTCTGCACAAATCCAAATAAAATCCTAACAATATTTTCGTTTAGTACTGAAAAGTTGTTACTCTGAAATCATTTTCAAAGCGTCAACTTTGAATGAAAATTGTTTCCAGACATTATAATCATTTATTTTAACTTTTACAATTTTTCTTAAAAGAAAATATATTGTTTTAACAAGTTTTTAACATAAATATTTATTTTAATGCCTGTTATTATTTATTTATCGGCTTGTGTTTCTTTATTATTTGTTTGTGACACCAGGGACACCAGGTAAGAACGAAGTTCCTTCGACTAATGTAGAATCAACACAATTTACAAAAAAAAAGAAAGAAGGAGAAAAAGAAAGGTATTATACACTACTCGCTTGTGTATACGACTGTCGCGCCTGCGCACGTCTCATTTAACGGTTTTATTCCACGGACTTTTTCTTACGGTTTTACTATCACATTTTTTTCAGTTCGGTCGAGCAGCATAATACCTATCTCCTCCAAGCCTGTCGTAAGGAGGTTCGTTTCAAAAATAAAATGTGTAGGTGTCAATGTCTCGCTTTGGCAATATTAATTAAACTTTCTAAATGTTAATGATACCAATTATAAGTGCTCAACTAAACTAAGATTAACTAAAAATAAAAATTTATGATATGTTAACTGAACTTTCATATAAAAACTGTATTAAAGACAGACTATAGACAAAAGATTATAAATATAAATGTGAACAACAAAATAGTTTGATTTTTTTGTTGAGTTTAGTTGTGAATGTAGAATTGAGGCCATTGTTAACTGAACTAAAAACTATATACTTACGTACTAACAGTTCCAATAACGGTTTGATGTATGTATGTAACTATGTACTAACGTTAATTTATTAATTTTTTGCAATTGACTTGCTTTGCTTTTACTAAATAAACTAAATTATAGTGGAAAAAGTGATAACCATGAGCGGGACTTGAACCCACGACCTCGGAATACCGTTCCGTTGCTCTTCCATCTGAGCTATCATGGTTCCCGCATATGTTTACCAAATCTTCCACTACTATCTTCTCAATGTGAGTTAAACATCGCGCGATGTTTTTGTACAACGCCATCTATTGAGCGGTTTGCACCAACGGAGCGGTATTCCGAGGTCGTGGGTTCAAGTCCCGCTCATGGTTATCATTTTTTCCACTATAATTTAGTTTATGTACTAACGGTTTCAATTAACTTATATGTGTACAATAAAATAGCCGTTAATTCAAAATACACTTTATTTAAGTTGGGTTAAGTTTTGGACGTATCAGAATTAGTTATTAAAAAACAAAGTCGCTATTTATATATATATATATATAACCCTATATGATCATATATTTACAAAATTACGCAACGGATTTTGATGCAGTTTTCTTTTATAGATTTAGGTTAGATTTAGGTTCATGAGGATGGCTTTTTTCTATAATTTTAATTTATTATGTTTTTGTTTTCTTAATTCCTCGCGTACGAAGTTGCAGACAACAGTTAGTTAGTATATAAACCTATGGATGGATGATTGCGTGAAAGAATTAGACCGTCAAAACCGCTAAGTGTATTCCTATAACTGGTGCCGATCACGAGGTCTCGGGTTGGATTCCCGGTCAGGACAAATATTTGTGTGATGTTTTTAATTGTCATACAAATGTTTGTACTGCGTCTGGGTGTTTACTATGTATTATAAGTATGTATTTACAAAAGAAAAGTAGTATATGTATTATATCCGTATTCTGGTACCCATAACACAAGCATATAAAGCTTAGCTTGGGACCAGAGGACGTTGTGTGAAATGTCCATGAATATTTATTTATTTATTTATTTATTTATTTATTTATAACTTCACAGAGGCACTTACTTAATAATAATAAATGTTTTATTTGTTCCAACATACAAATTGATAACAATAAGAATTATACAGGGGATAAGTTTTGTTTGTGAAAGTCATGAGCCGAAACTAGGTTTCCCTGTGCTAAGGGTCTCCTGGCTCCGCCTCCTGGATTTGCATTATACAAAATTTTGTAGTAAGTATAACATATAAGTAGTAATGGCAGTAAGCAATATACATTTTCATAAGATTATTGTGAGCACTAGCAGTAGGATAAAAAAATAATAAACTAGGTAGTGGAATAAAAGATATGCATGGGACGTGTGTGTGTGTGCGTATGTAGAGTGTGTGTGTGCGTATGTGTGTGTGGAATATACCTTGCTAATACAGGTGTAGCAATTTTTCTGTCTCATCGTAGATCATGTGTAAAAGCCCGTCTGTAACTTTCTCTTTACATTCAAAAGTTGAAATTTTAGCAATTTAGTATACACAGCAATACCAATAATGTAATTTGACTTATTTCAACACTGCTATATCCTTGTAATGTACATAAATTATCATATTATAATAAAGTAAATTTAAATTATGGAAATGAACAGAAATAATTCTCTTAAAATAGGAGAAACACAATAAAATAAAGACTGTCTTGTCGACATCTTAAACCTTTATTATCTGTATTTGCCGTCTTCGCTGTTTATACAAAATAAGTTAAAATGTTAGAGAAAATATTATTGGCTGTAGGTATATTTTTAGGTATTATTTTACGATTTTATGTATTTATTCTCCATCCTAAGGTTGCCTGTAAGAGATTGCATTTTGCGATAAGGCCGCCCTTTGTACATTTGTTATAATATTTATAATTTTTCAAATCTGATTTTAGAATTGTAAATATGTACAAATAAAGTGTTATCTATCTATCTATCTATTTTCATAGAAATACATAACTATAGTCGCGGCGGTTCTTTGTGCAGAATACTACGAAGATATTATGTCCTATAGTTCAAAATCAATCTGTCAGTATTATTAAAAAATTTCCTGCATTTTATTCTTAGCCGCCGCACAAAACAAATATTTAAAAACTGTGCCTATAATCTACATTCTAGCTACGTATATATAGCAATGTATCCTTTCATTAGCTAAGAAAGCTACGAGATGCTGCGATTGTGTTTTTTAGTTAAATATTTAACATAGCTGTTGTCCACGACTCCTTCCGCGTGGAATTTAGAAAATTTTCCTCGTTTTTGCAACATTTTTCACTACTGTTTTGCTTTTACAGGTCGTAGCGTGATGTTATATAGCCTAAAGCCTTCCACAATAAATGCCCTATCTAACACTAAAAGAATTTTTCAAAGAGGCCTGATTTGATTGGGTCCTGAGATTAGCGCGTTCAAACAAACAAACAAACAAACTCTTCAGCTTTATAATATTAGTATAGTTTAACATAATTATAGAAAAGTATCTACTTATTATAAGTTGTGGTAAACTCAAAAATCGTTGAAATTGCTTCTTATTTAAGCTGCTCTGTCTGCTGTCAAAGTACAAGTACTAGTATCACATTTCCTTCCTAGGGTGCTCTAATAGTCAGCTAAGGCATATAACACAGATAACATCCTCTGTTAGAGACGGAAAACTGGAAACAAACGCCATACCAATACGCCTGGTCAGTATGGCATAGTAGAATATAATTCCTTCCAAAGTGGAAGAGGTTCGTGCATTGGGAGGAAGTTAATGAGCTGAAGAGAGAGAGAGAGAAATTAGGTACGCTGAACAATCCTTATGTTTTTAAAATTTAACTGAGACGTTCGTTTCATTAATCTTGTAGGGCAATCATGTCTATTCTAAGACGGGTAAACTACGATTTCATTGATAAAAGAAATTGTTTAGTTTGCCGAAGTATACTGATCTTTTGAACATAATCACAAACAGGAATTAGCTGTTTATAAAATTGTACTACAACCATTTGCCTTAGCGCGTATGGCGTGATAAACATTGATAAATGACTACACACCAAGGTCACGTTGCGTTTATCGATAATGTAATCTGT
This sequence comes from Orgyia antiqua, assembly GCA_916999025.1. NCBI lineage: Eukaryota > Metazoa > Arthropoda > Insecta > Lepidoptera > Erebidae > Orgyia > Orgyia antiqua. The sequence goes on from OU779863.1 coordinate 30,032,916, forward strand.
TGCTGACACAGGAGAATAAATAATAGATTGTTGTTCCTTATGTCAGAATATGGTTTAGCTTGAACCAATCTATGGGTTTTAATGGCCACGCCTTGTTTTCATGAGGATAGGCAGAGACTATAGACAACCAACACGCCTGACCAGCGCACTATAGTAAACTACCCCTTTGAAAGTGGAGAAGGCCCGTGCCCAGTAGTGGGCAGTAAATCTAGAGAGAGAAGTAGGTATTTGGTATATGCATCATCATAAGATCGTACAGTCGCAGACATAATCATGTCGTATGTAATCGTAGCGTTGATGGTACCGTATTACCTTTTCGCATCGAACCCCAAAAAGGCGTGTGCCAAATATTTAAACGCCCATAGGATAAAAAGAAGGATAATTAAGTATATCTACAACTTCGAATATAAACAAAGAAAAAAATCCCTAGTCTCTAGGTACAGTAACTCACGGAATAATGTCATAATTATGTTAAATCGAGTCTAAAAATGCCAGAAATAAACATAAAGAATGAGATCACTGTAAATAAGTACGGACATAAAATACGTAACAAGATAGCAAAAACCTCAGTCTTTTAAAGACACCCATATGTTTTACTTAGTAACAAACGACATACCAACTAACTTCGAAGAATTTTTCTTACGTTTTTTAATTTTACCAGAGAATTGTACAATTTATACAATGAAGAAGTAAAGTTTGTGATATTTGTAGAAAGTAATCACTGAGAGGAATGATTCTATCCAAAACTTTTCTTAAAGCTACAGTTTCCGTGAGCGTTGTAAGATTCATAATGGTACCAATTCCACGTGCGCAACTAAACCTAACTTAACTAAAAAATGAAAACAACTGTGGTGTATTTTAATTAATTGGCTGTTTTGTTGTGCACACTTTTATTAATTTTAATCGGTATCTATATTACACAGATTTTCTAATAAAACTTTTTGGCTAACATTGTCGAATTGCGTTGTTGACAATATCAATTTTTATTTTTTGTTAAGTAAAGTTTCGTTGGGCCTGTAGAATCGGTACTATTGTGTTTAGACGTGCAAGCCTTAGATTTTGCATGGCTCCATTCAAAATGCCAGGCGTTCGCGTCTAAATCAGTAAAAAATGGTTTTATTTAAACACCATTTTGCAAGTTAACATAACTGAAAATGCAGTAAATTAATATCCAGAAAGCTCAATTAAAAATACTTAACAACAATCAATATACACGTTGCAATTGCGTGATGCTTTTATCAAAAGAGTAATAACAACTTATTTTCCCTTATTTATTACAAAGCTTTTGTGAAAGTAAAAATAAAAAGCGACTAAGCCAAACTTAATGGCTATAAGCTATTTTAAATAGCTCAGTTTTATTCTCAAGTAGAAAATATAAGAGATAAGTTTAATTAATGTTACTATGTGGGGATTTGGAGTGATATTTATACGTTTCTATTGTATACTAGAATTTATCTAGAATAACAATTGTTTAGATATATGTTTAGATAAATTTAACAAAGTTAGTTATTATTAAACTATAAATGTTGCCCGCAACTTTATTTCTGTGGAATTTAGAAATTTTTGGCCGTTTTTACAAAATGTTTCACTAATGCTTCCCTCATATTGGTCGCAGCGTGATGTTAGCCTTCCTCGATAAATATACTACCCAACACTAAACGAATTTTTCAAATCGAACCTGTGGTTTCAGAGTGTTTAAGATAAATTAAACAAAGATTTGTAGTAATTAGATTTAATTAGACCTTTAACAATTTTATATGTATTGCCGGTGATTTTAGTTAATATTGAATGAATGGAAAAAATGTTGGAATGAAAGTTGAATGCACTTTTGATGAATGAACTGAGTGAATGTGTCGTAGACATCTTCGGGGGCCTTGAAAGCTATAGACGAAGCTTTCAAGATCAATTATCGGTGTAGTTATCTGGTGAAGGTAGCAGACAAAATCTGTTGATAGCTCTCCGTATGATGCCTTGTGAGGTAGATACGTCGGCGACTCGAGGCACACCATCAGTGCCGGGAAAAAGCTTCGAAACTCTTCCAAGGCGCCAGCATAGTGGAGGAGTCCTATCATCCTTGATTAGGACTAGGTCGTCTACCTTTAATTCTCGGCACCGCACCTTCCACTTTGTACGCTGCTGGAGCTCCGCGACGTATTCTGTAGACCACCGCTTCCAAAAGTGCTGACGAGCTTGTTCTAATCGCTGAAAACGGTCAAGACGGTTTGTGCTATAGTCCAGCAGGTAAGGTGATGGCAAAGACGTCAGCGGCCTACCAATAATAAAGTGGCCCGGGGTGAGTGGAGATAGGTCTTGTGGTGAAGGACTTAAAGGGCATAAAGGTCGGCTATTGAGTATTGCCTCAATTTGAGCAAATAACGAGCTCAGTTCCTCGAACGTCAAGTGAACATTTTTAAGAACTCGGTATAAGTGGAACTTCGCGGATTTAACCCCGGCTTCCCATAGACCACCAAAGTGAGGAGCGTATGCTGGTGAGAAGCGGAATTCAATGCCTTCGCGAGATGCAGATTCAATAATAGAGTCGCTATTGGACGTTAGAAATGAATTTATTTCCTTTGCGGCTGCAACAAAATTTCTACCATTGTCGCAGTAGATGACCTTTGGTTTACCCCTACGAGCTATAAACCTTTTAAGTGTGAGTATAAATGCATCCATTGTCAAGTCACTGACTAACTCTAAATGAACGCATTTATACCGGAAACAAACAAAAATGCAGAGGTAACTTTTAGTTATTTTACACCCTCGTCCCTTGCGGTCCGTAATAAGAAATGGACCCGCAAAGTCAGTGCCTATTGTGGAAAAAGGAAAGTCAGCTTCAACGCGATCCACCGGTAAGTCTCCCATAATATTATCCATGGTACGAGCATTGAAACGACGACACGTTACGCACTCGCGCGCTACACGCTTAGCTAGAGTCCTGCCCCCTATAGGCCAATAGCGTTCCCTTATAGATGCCAGGAGATGCTGAGGACCGGCGTGCAACAAGCGTAGATGCTCCTGTTTGAATATGCGCTTTGTTAAATAATGATTAGAATGTAACAAAATAGGATGACGTTTGTCATATTGGTAATTGGAAGAATCGATGCGCCCTCCGACTCTCAAAATGCCATTTTCATCTAAAAATGGGTTGAGAGAAGAGAGCGTGGCTTTAGAATTTAAAGATTTACCCTTTTGTAAATGACCTAATTCTATAGGAAAGGAATCTTTCTGGGCTAACTTTATAGCGACGTTGTGAGCGTTTTCTAACTCGGAAACCTGAAGTGGACCTCGTAATCTGTCCGATTTTATACGTAACCTACAATTATTGGCGAACCTTAAAACCCTAGCCAGAACACGAATAAGTGTAGTTAAATTTGAAAATTTTGCTAAATCTACAGATAGATCTACCATGGAAGATGCACTATTCTCCTCCATAATGTGATGACTCTTTAGTTCTGGCAGCTCTGTAGAGTTCACAGTCTGGGCGGGCCAAGACTCTTCGGATTCTAAGAGAAACGATGGACCGTTCCACCATATAGAGAGATCTGCCTGATCCGGATCGATGCCACGGGAGACTAAATCAGCTGGGTTAATAGAAGTTGGAACATAGCGCCAGTCTGACGAATTTGTTAGCTCATTAATAACAGCTACCCTGTGGGCAACAAACGTTTTTGTTTTATTAGAATTGAGCCAACCTAATACTACTTTAGAGTCTGTCCAATACACTCGACGTTCAATAGGGCAACGCAATGTGGCTAAAACTGTAGCAGTCAGTTGAGCTCCCAATAAGGCAGCGCACAGTTCGAGCCGTGGTATTGTCGTGGGTTTAATAGGTGCAACCCGTGACTTCGCACATACTAGGCTAACTTGTATAGTGCCGCTAGTGGAAACAGATCTCAAATAAATACAGCTGCCGTAGGCACGTTGCGATGCATCACAAAAACAATGTATTTGCACAGAAGAATAGTTGTCAATTAAAACACACCTGGGGATCCTTAAAGAAGTTAAAAATGAAGACTTAGTGGCAAACTTAGACCAAGAAGACATTATTTCCGGAGGAACAGGTTCATCCCAATTAATTTTGTGACTCCATAGTTCTTGCAACATAATTTTAGGTTTAATTGTAAAAATAGATAGAAGACCAAGAGGGTCGAATATTTTAAATGTTGAGGAAAGTATACTTCTCTTCGTGACATTTTCAGAGGCCGAGATATTATGCTGAAAGTGAAGTTCATCACAAGAAGGCGTCCAACCTATACCTAGCGTACTAGTTGCGTTACTAATCATAAGATTACCACTTTCCAGATTAACGGAGTCTGCGAGTAACTCGGGTAAGTTGGAACGAAATTTACGCAGATGAAAACTTCCCTTTGCCAATTCGGAAGAAACTGAACGATGAATATATCGTAACTCCTCTTCACTGCTTGCACCGGTGAGTAGATCATCACAATATAGATCATTTTGAATTATAGTTTTGATCTTCTGATCTAAACACTCTTCACCTATCTGCCAAAGAGAACGAGTGGTAAGAAAAGAGGCACTAGCGAACCCGTAAGTAACCGTATTTAAACGCAGAGTTCTTAAAGCTTTATCCTCGCTATCACGCCACAGTATTAGTTGGAGATTACGATCAGATTCTTTGAGAAGCACTGAGCGAAACATTTTCTCAATGTCTCCTGTCAATACATACGTATGTTGCCTAAAACGAACTAATATATTAAACAGTGGATCTTGCACTACTGGTCCCACCATTTGTAAGTTGTTTACAGAAACACCAGAAGTAGTACGAGCCGAGGCGTCAAAAACAACGCGTAACTTAGTCGACTCGCTTTGTTCCCGTATCACTGGGTGGTGGGGCAAGAAATAAGCATTTAATGGCCTAGACTCCGGAGATTCGGATAGGTGACCTAATGCTTCGTATTCGTTTATAAATTGACAGTATTGCATTTTTAATTGTGGTTGTTTTCGGAAACGAGCCTCCAGATTAAAAAACCTCCTCTTGGCTAGATTGTAGGAATTGCCTAGACAATCTATGCTATCACGAAGTGGCAACCCTACACAGAATTGACCATTACTAGTGCGAGTAGTGTTGGCGAGATAATGTTGCTCACACAATTTTTCTTCGCTACTGGGGGGCTTTTTCTGAGGAAAATTCTCAAGTTCCCAAAATTTAGACAACTCGTCATGTATAGAAGTGTCATCATTTGGGACAAAATTGCACATGACTGACTTAATATTGTTCTTAGTATAACAAGGCAATAAACCCGTAACGAGCCATCCTAATTTTGATGCCTGTAGCTTAGGATAACCATGTCCTAACGAATGCTGCTGGGCACTAATGATGTCCCAAAATAAGTCAGCGCCGATCAAAATATCTATAGGGGATGGTTCATTTAAAGTGGGATCTGCTAATTGAAATCCATCAAGATTTAATTTCTTTAAATCGAAATATGATTTAGGTAAGTTGCCGGTAATTTGCGGCAAAACTAAACATGAAACAGTAACGTTAAACGCACTTGTTTCGGAATGAATGCGTAGAATACAGCGTTCTGTGCTAATTTTTAATTTAGCGTTACCAATGCCTACTATGGTAGTGTCTGATGGCTGAGGAATCAGGTTTAGATGGTGCTTTACGTCCTGTGTGACAATTGTCGACTGACTCCCGCTGTCGAGCAAAGCTCGCACTGTCATGGTTTCGTTGGTGGCTGGGTTGGTAACCTTTACTCGAGCGGTACACAAAAGTACTTCAGAAGTGCATGTTGAGGACATAGTGACGGAATTAATTAAATTAGAGTTTTCATTATTTTCTGATTTATGAAGAAGCGAATTATGCCGTAGTTTACAATGACGACATGTACCCGATAGACGACAACGTTTAGCGATATGACCAAATCTCAAACAATTTTCACATAATTTTTTAGAAGATACAAAACCTATTCTATCCTCCAATGAGCTTGATTTAAAAGAGGGGCACTCGTAAATGCGATGGTTATTTTTACAGAACAAACATTCCGGTATTTTAGAAGTAGAAGTGTTGCTTTCGTTTGGTATAGACATAAAAGACTTGGAAATATTCTGTTTGTATTGATTATTTGATAATTGTTTTTGTTTATTATCTTGATTATCATGTTTGTGGCGATAAACGGTCTCCAATACATCAGCGCGACATTTAAGGAAACTGAAGAAATCATTAAGCGAAGGTATGTCACTCAAACTATTCCTGTGTTCCTCCCACTTGAAATATGTATTAGAACTTAATTTACCTGCAATAATATATATAACTAAAACATCCCATTTGTTAGTAGGCAACCCTAGCGAATTGAGTGCGCGTAAATTTTTTGTAATGTGGTCAATCACGTACCTTAGAGACTTGTCGTTTTCTTGAACGGAACTAATATTGAATAAAGATTTAAGATGGTTATTTATCAATTGACGCTTATTGTCGTAACGCTCGCATAATAGTTTCCATGCTTCGGAATAATTACTATGAGAAACCTCCAAATTAGCGATCACCCGAGCCGCTTCTCCGTCAAGATATGATTGTAAATAGTGATATTTATGAATACTTTCGATTTTATTATTATTGTGAACCAGCGAAACAAATGTTTCCTTAAATTCTAACCACTTAAAATACGTTCCGTCGAAATTTGGGATTTTAATCACCGGTAATTTAAAACCCAACTCATTGCAACTATGATCGTTATGATGACATGTAGCCATAGAAGATTTGTTTTGAGAGCTATTCTGTTCATCCTGAACTATGGAATTATTTTTTATTAAACTTTGAGCCAACGCAATACAATGGTAGAAATCGCTTTCTATTAAATCTCTAGTAACTAACTCGGTACTTTGACTATCTACGTTGTGAATTTCTATTAAATTCTGCACCTCATCAAATTCAATGAATAATGCCTCAATTTTTGGTAGCTTCAACACGAGTTTACTTACTTCCAGTTCTGAAATAGATTCTAATAAGGCTAAACTATCGAGACTTAATTTAAATTTCGTTACACGTCCTCTAATAGAACCGCGTTTGCTAATTAATTCCTTTAACTTTAACTGTTCGGACATTGTAATAAACTCGTAATGAACCAACACAAACAGATGTTATTAGATAACGAAATAGGTATATATATAAATAGCATACGATACGCTCCTCGCTTTGTTGATCAGCTGATGCCAGCGGGCCGCGCAGACTGCATGCAACGATGAGCTATGCAGGTGGGGCTCGCCGCGAACCGTCTCAGTCAGGTAACAGCAATGCGCATGCGAAGCCGCGTTATAACTATCACCTCACGATCCCTGGAATAGATCAATTCCGTGCGTCTTAGTATACTGATAACAATAACTAATCACTCGTATGACAAAACTGACGGTTTGTAAGTTTACTTTTAAATCGGGAGATATTAACTATGTAAGTGATTTATAGGTTTAATTTAGTGTTAAAGGTAATAAAGAATAAATAATAGTGGAATAGTTCTATAAAAACTGCTTCCTTTTAGTAAAGGTAAGAAAATTATTAAATCGAAGTTAATTGTGCATCAAGATGGCGGTATGTCTAATGGATTGGAGTGAAATTAATTAGGCTAATTTGTGCTGTGCCTATCCTGTTTAGACCTAGTATAGGTAATATTATTATGGTTAGGAAAAAAAATGCACAAATAGAAATGTAGGAACTTCACTTGACTTCGAGAAACCCAACCCGCTAAATGCACAAACTAAAGGATAACACAATGTCAATTTAGGTTGATGTGATTAGGAAAATGGAACGAGCTCACTTTATATAGACAGGCAGCTAACTCCAGTAGTCCCTGGCGTAGGCAGCAGCGCGTGCATAGGTAGCTAGTGACTTCTCTAACTCGTTCTGGACCTTTGCTCGATCGGAGTTTCTTATTCTCAGCACAGCTCCCGGAATGGCTCGGCGAAGGTAAGCTTGCTTGACGCAGGTAGAAGTAGGATGCCAGTCCACAGGCTCGGCGATATAATAGACTTCACCCGGTGTTGACGCTGTCCTTCAAGTGCCCTTGATACGGGTACAATGTGAGTGGCTATTTGGATTCGATCCGACAATATTGCAGGTCCTGTCACGGTCGCCACTTTTGTTTAAGATAAATTAAACAAAGATTTGTAGTAATTAGATTTAATTAGACCTTTAACAATTTTATATGTATTGCCGGTGATTTTAGTTAATATTGAATGAATGGAAAAAATGTTGGAATGAAAGTTGAATGCACTTTTGATGAATGAACTGAGTGAATGTGTCGTAGACACAGAGATTAGCGCGTTTAAACAAACTAACAAACTTTTCAGCTCTTCGTCGCACGGTGTCCACTCGTTGTCGACAGGTGGTCCACGGGTGGATGGCGTGTTATCACCAATAATCGTCGCGCGGTCAACCAGTGGACCCCACGCTGGTCGCTGGTAGACGCCGCGTGGTCTACGACTAAAGACCGGTTAGTCCAGGAATTTTCGTGTAGTCTCTCAACAATTGGCATAATAGATTTTCTTTATTCATTTTGAAAGCAAAAACGATACGTCTGACTTGTTTAAAAGAATGACTGGGTATGAAGGGAGAGTGGGGACCCGCACGTGGGCAATGCGCAGTCAGCGCAAGGCATTTTTATCCGTGTGGTGACGGAGTAAGAATACACGTGTCACCACCCCGTCTCTTCCCGTGGGTGCTGTAAAAATCAGCTTAGGGACAGCAGAGCTTTTAACTGCTCAGCTGGTGGTAGGGCTTAAATGCCCGCCTGGTTAGCCACCACCGTATGCATGGTGCAACACATGTGAAGTGGCCGTTTGGCCGCGTTTCATGATCAGCCAGCATATAACCAGTGCTCGAGAGTGCTATGCTGCGACACGTATCGGTCCGGTGGTAAGGTACGTCAAGCCAAGTGTCGGGACGACTCCATTGACCCGCCGGCCAGGGAGACCCGTAGAAACGGCTGTTCCGCTGGCCGCCCGTGGTACAGTACAGGGGCCCAAACGAGGCTAACCAACTTGTGAGGCTGCCCCACCATACCACGCATAATCTCGGAGTGGACCGTCGTGCCGGTTGGTGACCGGAGGGTGGGGTCCCGGCGGCCACTCTCGGGAGGGTTCGGGGGCCCTTCCGTCCGGCGGATCAGTGTATCTCTTCTTCAGGCAGTCCCTTGGCGAAACAAGCCGCCACACTTTTGACCGGTTCTGTCGTAGCATAGTTCTCTCGTTTCACGCCTCGTATTACTCTTCTTCTCATTAATGGCAGTGCAAGATAACAATTGTAGTCGTTCAGTGGTGCACACCCCCACCACTTCATCTTCTTCTTCGCTGTTAGTTGTAGAGTTCTGCAACATTCGGGGACTCCACGCTAATCTTAATGCTGTCCACCATCATCTCGAAACAGCACGCCCAGCAATGTTGTTCCTTACTGAGACGCAAATACTCCGTCCGGCCGACACGAGCTATCTTAATTACCCTGGCTATGTACTTGAGGAGTCCTTCTTATCTAAAGCTGGCGTGTGCTTGTTCGTCCGGGCTGATGTTTGTTGTCGCCGCCTGCACTGCCTGGAAGATCCCTCCTTCTCCTTACTAGCGGTACATGTAGACTTGGGTAGCAGTACACATGGTCGAGTCTACGTGTGCCTCTATAGATCCCACTCGGGTGATGCGGAAACCACTCGGCTTTTTGATCATCTGAGTCGGATGGCCGATGATGCACAGGACCGGTTTCCCAATGCTGAATTAGTGTTTCTTGGGGACTTCAATTGTCACCACGAACAGTGGCTAAATTCCTCCAAAACAGACCACGCTGGAAGATATGCTCATGCCTTTGCTCTCACGCATGACCTAACGCAACTGGTTGATCAGCCTACTCGAATTCCAGACATCGCCAGTCACACACCATCTTTACTGGACCTATTATTGACATCATATCCGATGGAGTATCAAGTGGAATGTAGGGCCCCACTAGGGTCTTCAGACCATTGCTTGATCACCAGTACGGTCCCAACAACGCAGCCGTGCCAACCAGTAGCGACTAAGCGTCGCGTATGGCATTACAAATCGGCCGATTGGGACAGTATGCGTGACTTTTTTGCGTCGGTTCCCTGGAAGCAGCGCTGCTTCGGTGAGAAGGATCCAACAGTCTGCGCAGCAGCCATTGCTGATGAGATTGTCCTAGGAATGGAGTATTACATCCCCTACTCTGATCTCATCAGCAGGGGTAGGTGCAACCGCTGGTTCAACCGCGAATGCGCTGATGCGGTTTCATCCAAGCAGATGGCATATCGCGCTTGGATCAGAGGCTGCGCACGTGGGGACTCGGAAACCAACTTACTGAAAGCGGCCTATAATAAGGCATCCAAGTTTTGTAAGAAAGCCTACATCAAAGCCGATGCCCAACGCACTACTCGAGTAGGCCTCGACTTAGTGTCGCATCCAACAGGTTCCCGCGACTTTTGGCGTTTGGCGAAGACCGTCCAGAATAACTTCTGCCAACCCTCACTGCCACCGCTGAAATGTCCGGATGGAACACTGGCTCACAAGCCTCAGGAGAAGGCCGATCTCCTGGCAAATCTCTTTGCGGCTAATTCCCGAATCGATGACTGCAATGCAGTGCCGCCAACGCTTCCACATTGTGGCGTCGCGATGCCTGAGATCAAGATTAGGCAGCGTGATGTACGCGCAGAGCTGCAGTCACTCGATGCTCGGAAAGCCAGTGGACCTGATGGCATTCCAGCGATAGTTCTCAAAAAATGTGCAGCTGAATTGACACCCACGCTCACGCGCCTATACCAATTGTCTTTTGACACGGGCTGTGTGCCGGAGGCTTGGCGAGAGGCTATAGTCCAGCCCATTCCAAAGAGAGGAGACCGCTCGGATCCTGTAAATTACAGGCCGATTGCCATCACCTCAGTGCTCTGCAAAGTTATGGAACGGATCCTTAACAACCAACTGATCCGTTACCTAGAAGATCACAGCCTTATAAACGACCGCCAGTACGGGTTTCGCCCGAAGCGATCCACTGGTGATCTTCTAGCGTACGTAACGCACCTCTGGGGTGAGGTGATCGACAAGCGTGGCGAGTCGTTAGCTATTAGCCTCGACATCGCCAAGGCCTTTGACAGGGTTTGGCACAAAGGCCTTCTCTCTAAGCTTTCGGCATACGGTCTACCAGTCCAGTTTCGCACGTGGATTGCCAGCTTCCTGCATAGGAGGAAAATCCGCGTACTATCAGATGGCTGCACTTCACAATCTCACATAGTGAACGCTGGTGTGCCTCAGGGTTCTGTGTTGTCGCCAACACTTTTTCTTCTGCATATCAATGATATGCTTCCACTAGGAGGCATTCATTGTTATGCGGATGACAGTACGGTGCACGCTGGGTACCTGGGGCACGCTACTGACGGACTCGTGGACACCGTGGAGAAACGCAGGAGTCTTGTTGCTGAACTCAACCAGGTCTTGGATCTCGTTGCTAAATGGGGTACTGCCAATCTGGTTGAGTTCAACGCCAAGAAAACCCAGATGTGCGCGTTCTCAACAAAAAAATCGCCCTTCCTCCCTCTTCCCTCCCTTCATAATACTTCCCTAGCTCTTCAGAACAGCATCACCATGCTCGGTATAGAGGTTCGTTGTGACCTTAATCCCAGGGCTCACATCGAGACTGTGATCAAGACTGCATCGCGGAAACTCGGTATCCTGAACAGAGTGCGGCGGTTTTTCACGCCTCAACAATTATGCCTTTTGTATAAAACACAGATCCGGCCATGCGTTGAATACTGCTCGCACCTCTGGGATGGATCCGCCCAGTACCTTTTAGATGCCCTGGATAGGCTGCAGCGACGTGCAGTCCGCATTATCGCTGATGCTGATGTTTCCAACAAATTAGAAACTCTACAAATGCGCAGAGATATTGCGGCACTTAGCGCTTTCTATAGAATATACCACGGAGAATGTTCTGAAGAGTTATTCTCCCTTATTCCTCCCTCTCCTTTTTTAAATCGCACCACACGCGCAGGTCTGAGATGCCACCGCTATACTGTGGACACCATACCATCTCGCACAAAAAAGTTTGGTAACTCCTTTCTTTGCAACACCTCGAAGAAATGGAACTCGCTCCCTGCACACGTTTTTCCCTACTCCTACAATATGGGGTTTTTCAAGCGAGGCGTGAAAAGGCATCTTGTGGGCCGGCAAGGTGGGGGCGGCTAGTGCTCTGACAACGTACTAGCCGTCCTCATGTCTGGATTACACTTTCGCTTAACATCAGGTGGAGTGTGGTCATTTGCCTACCCAAGCTATAAAAAAAAAAAAAAAAAAAAAAAAAGGCAAGCATGCGAGCAGCGAGTTGTCACCGAGTGGTCCACCCGCTCTCCGCGAGTGGAGGGCTTACGATAGAGAGACCGTTACGGAGTTGATGTAGTGAGCGCATACCCATACAAATCCATATCAAGAATACTAACCGCACGAGACAAGGCGGTGCGGAGTGGGTGCCGGGTGGCTCTAATAAGCTATGACCTTAAGTACTTACGAAGTTTTCATTTTTTCTTTAGATTGAATGGCTAGAGCTCTAATTTTTAAGTATATGTTTTTTCAATATATAATCTAGGATCGCATAAACTCAGAAACGCGATTGAAAAAAGTTTTCTCGATAGAAAATCTTAGCGAAACAACCTCTCTTATTTTTTATTTTTTTCATTTGACGGTCTGTTATCGCGTATTAACTAATCAAATAACTTTCGAAACATAAGTAACTATTATATAATATAGAAACACGTAAACCGGAATTCAAATATATTTAGTAGATTTTGAGTAAACAAAAAAATATCCCTAATTCTTCATTTTCTATACCTACTGGCTGTGTTAATAGGTACATGTCGACGATAATATTGATGTAGGCCCTAACACCCTGTAACATTAAAATACGTTGCAAAACTGGACTATAATAAATATCGGTATTGTGGTATAGAAACACATAATTAATGAACATAAATTACAACCCATTTCTGTAATCTGAGGTTAAAGTAAATGTTTCCCTTGGCGGGCATCGGTATCTATATATTAAACCTTTATAAGATACCGAGTTTTGGGAGTAAGAAGGAAATATGCCTATGTGCGAGGTCAATTAATCCTGCTAACTTATAGTTTGTAAGGTTCCGTACCAAAAGGTTAAACGGGACCCTTCTCTGTACGTACGCCCGTCAAAGCAATTATAAATAAAAAAATAAAAATATTTATGGACATTTCATACAACGTCCTCTGTTCTCAAACTAAGCTTATATGCTTGTGTTATGGGTACCAGAAGACGGATATACTACATAAACTACTTTTCTTTTGTAAATACATACTTATAATAAATATGGGAAAGAGGCGTGATGTTATGATAATAAATAAATAAATAAAATAAAAAAACGTTTATTAGTTCAAAAAAGGAGTACAGAACTGGTAAATTACATTGGTCCCTACACTAGGATTCCCTGTGTCGTAGAGACCATAATGATAAGAAACACCCAGACGCAGTACAAACATTTGTATGACATTTATGAATATTGATTGTCCGTGCAGGAATCGAACACGCGACCTCGTGAATCGCAAGACTACGAAGCCCGTCAATTATCTATCTATCAAACTAATAGCATCTAGAACAAAAGGAAGATCTTTTCTCACAATTCAATTGAAAGTCGTCAAGTCGATAAAAGGTTTACATTAATACTTAGTCCCTTTACTAATCATTTTAGGAAGCTAAGTCTTGGTAATAGCTATTACGTTAGATAAGAATTTATAGGTTCTTCAATATTTTATTTGAAGTCATTGACTGGTATATACTCAAAAATTGGTCAAGTGCGAATCGGACTCGCGCACGAAGGATTCCGTACCATTATCTATGCAACATAAGGCAACGTTATTAGTATCGAGCAAGAAACGGTAAAAAAATCATGTTTGTTGTATGGGAGCCCCCCTTAAATATTTATTTTATTTTATTTTTAGTATTTGTTGTTATAGCGGCAATAGAAATACATCATCTGTGAAAATTTCAACTCTCTAGCTATCACCGTTCTTGAGATACAGCCTGGTGACAGACGGACGGACGGACGGACTGACGGACAGCGAAGTCTCAGTAATAGGGTCCCGTTTTTACCCTTTGGGTACGGAACCCTAAAAAGGAGTAAGTGCGTAGCACTTACAACCATTGGGCATGTATGACCAGATGTATGAGTGTGGATGAAGCCAAGGAAGTATGTTTGGATCGTAGCAGATGGCGCCCTATAGTCTCTGCCTACCTCCATGGAAAAAAGACGTGATTTTATGATAATGATGAAGATGAGAAATAATAAAATCTGCCAAGAGCGAGGTTCACTCGAACGCTTAGGGCTCCGTACCTACTTGACCGAAAAATATAAATGACTAAATACAAATAAACAGTCAATTAAGCATAAAGCAACTCACCAACTTAACTTTGTAGTTGCAATAAAGGTCGCCTACATTTGAGCTACTTCATAAGTTTATATTAGTTTATACAATTATTTCATGTGATGTGATAACAAATTACAAGTTTTTGGATTTTTCCCTATATCAGCACTATGTAGGCTTGGTCCATGCCAAATTTCAAGTACCTTCAGCCGTTGCTGAGTAAGAAAAGTTTGACGGACGGACAGACAGACAAACGGACACCGTAGTGAGACTATAAGGGTTTGTCCGAAACCCTAAAAAAGGATATTCAGTGCTATGCTATATTTATTTTCGTACTACGATATTTTTATATGAAGTTTAAAATAGAAAAGTATGAAACAAAAAATATGTTGCGCAGAATCCAAGTGATTGGGAAAAAGGATAATGATGATATCCAGTTCTATATATTTACTAACTGTTGCTCGCAACTCCGTCCGCGTGGAATTTAGAATTTTTTCCTCGTTTTTGCAACATTTTTCACTACTGCTTCGCTTCTACTGGTCGTAGCGTGATGTTATATAGCCTAAAGCCTTCCTCAATAAATGCCCTATCTAACAGTGAAAGAATTTTTCAAATCGGCCCAGTGGTTCCAGAGATTAGCGCGTTCAAACAAATAAACAAACTCTTCAGATTTATAACATTAGAATAGATGTATATAACAACGTATTTTTTAACATTGTTTTAAACCCGATTATAATGTAAGGAGTTAATTGAAAATTATAAAGAACCAAGGACAATGCCACGTTCTGGATTTTATAGTCCGACTAGCTATTGCCCGCGACTTCGTACGCGTGGTATTTAGAAAATTTTCCCCGTTTTTATAATATTTTTTTACTGATGCTTCACTCCTATTGGTTACAGCGTGATATTTATAGCCTTCCATGATAAATTTACTATTCAACACTAAAAGATTTTTTCAAAATGGACCTGTGGTTCGTGAGACTAATGTGTTAAAAAAAAAACAAACACAAAAACTCTTCAGTTTTAAATAAATAAAATAAATAAATATTCACGGACATTTGACACAACGACCTCTGGTCCCAAGCTAAGCTTACGAGTATATGCTTGTGTTATGGGTACCAGAATACGGATAGAATACATATACTACTTTTCTTTTGTAAATACATACTTATAATACATAGAAACACCCAGACGCAGTACAAACATTTGTATGACAATTAGACATATCACACAAATGTTTGGCCCGAGCGGGAATCGAACCCGCGACCTCTTGATCGGCAGTCCGTTACATGAACCGCTCAACCACTTTATAATATTAAAGTATAGCATTATATTTATAGGTGTTTTCTGTTGTTTTTTAACTAAGTAAAAATTGGTCAAGTGCGAGTCGGACTCGCGCACGAAGGGTTCCGTACCATTATCTATGCAACATAAGGCAACGTTATTAGTATCGAGCAAGAAACGGTAAAAAAATCATGTTTGTTGTATGGGAGCCCCCCTTAAATATTTATTTTATTTTATTTTTAGTATTTGTTGTTATAGCGGCAATGGAAATACATCATCTGTGAAAATTTCAACTGTCTAGCTATCACCGTTCTTGAGATACAGCCTGGTGACAGACGGACGGACGGACGGACGGACAGCGAAGTCTCAGTAATAGGGTCCCGTTTTTACCCTTTGGGTACGGAACCCTAATAAAAACAACAGCGTTCAAATTTTTTTCTATTTCACAGTCTTCAATATACGAGGTTTTATAAATGTAAAACATGAAGCTGATCGATTGCGTACTCTAACGACTCTGCGACGTGACCTGAAAATTTTAGGCTTCTAAGAATATTTAAGGATGTGTTTTATCGCCAACATTATTTAGACGAGAGTTCGACAACAACAGTTAACAAATGTGATTTTTTACGCAGATTGTGTATAACTTTGAGAAAATTGATAAAATTCCAAAAATATGTCATAAAATTGATAACTGATATTATGTATACCAAGATCTGAAAGGTCTTTACGACTCATAAATTTATCTACCATTAGACAACGACAATCCATGCGGTGGCAGATTAAGAATGCAAGTGTTACCACTCCATTTCTGCCCAGATTGTTTTTAGAGCTAACTTGTCAAGAACAGACTATTTAACAGTATATTTAAGGATATTATCTATGGATTATATAGACAGATAACGGCCTCTGTGTAAGACGAGAAACTTGAAATAAAACCTAATGCCAACACGTAAACTATCTTTGTCTTGATCCAAGTTCCATGGGTACGAAACAATAGTTTGTAATAAAAATAGTCTGACTAATAAATCAGATTAGTTTCTTATTAGCTGTTGTCGACAAAGTTGGCTACTAGGCTTAGGCCTAATAGACAAAAGCGCTTCTGAAGAGGACAAGACATGTGTCCAGGCGTCTCTTCATAAACAAGAGTATTTGAGCAATTACGAATTTTCAGAACAGTAGATATAATACCACTAAATTCACAAAGCCCGATATTTCATACTTATAGACTACTCGATAGAGGTACTATCCAACACTGAACGATTTTTTCAAATCGGACCGTGGTTCAGTGGTACCTGAGATTAGCCCGTTCAAACAAACAAACTCTTCAACTTTATAATATTAATAGAGAAGTATGTAAATATAGATACTAGATAACATTTCTTAGGCCAGATCTAAATTGTAGGTAATAAAAATATTACATAACTTGCTTTACTTTATTAAGGAAATAAGATTTTATGCAATAATAGGAAAATTTTCATAGCGTCATTAAATCTCTTAAAGTATACTTTTGACCCGGATAATCCTAGCAATACCATTTTAAAGGGTTTCTTTCCTAACTTTCAAGATCTTTAAACCCAAATTGCACTGATTAATTTTCATATTCTCTTTAAGAAGCACAATGTAAAGCACTTTACGAGTTAGCAGTCGAAATTTTAAGAAGTAAATTTTTATTTGAGTCATAATTAAATTTCTGGATTAAATAGGTACTTCAACGTATTAAAATATTTTTCCAGGAAGATGTTTTTTTAGATAATTTTGGGGGTAACCCTTAAGGGTTTTGTTTAGGGCATCTATTTATTATAATTTAGATCTACGTGTCATGATTAAATTTCATAATCACAAATCTTTTGCACGCTGACATTCATGACGAATTCTGTCATCACATGTTAACTTAGCGCCGCTGTCAGATTGTAATTTGACAGCTGAGAGAAGGGAGAATATTGGATTAATATTATATACGTGGAATATAATACTTAAATATAATATAACTAGCAAATTGTTCCGGTGTTGTACGACTTGAAACATTATTAAATTATACAATAACCTTCTTTAAGAATCACTATCTCAATTTTTGCTAAAGACCGATTTATAGTGTTCGAGTTTATTTCGAACAAACAAATTCAATTGATGATCTAGATTTACATATATTTATAATATTTGAACGGCCTCGAGGTATAGTGGGTCATGTAATGGAACTTTCAAAAGGTCGCGGGTTCTATTCCCGTTTATTTTTATGACAAATGTTTTTACTGCGTCTGGGTTTTTTCCATGTTTTGTATGTATTTATGTATGTATTTAGAAAAAATCTATTAATGTAGTATATTCGTGTTCTGGTATCGTATAATACAAGCATGGAAGCTTAGCTTAGGACCAGAGGACGATGTTTGAAATGTCCAAAAATATTTATTACTTATTTATTTATTATTAACACTGAGAGAACAATAAACAATAGCTATTTTTATATATTTTAAAGACATCAAATAAGCCATTAGATTAAGGCCTAAAATAGCCATACAAACTAAGTTTGACCTTATTCAACAGTTTGGTTGTTTACTATAATAAATAGTGAACAGTAAAAGGCTTTTAGCACAATGTAAAGTGATTGAAATGAAAAAGCTTGACTAAAATACTGTATAGTTATTTTTAAAAGCGAGTAGGCGTAGACTTATTCTGTAGCTTTATCGATGAATTTAGAAAAATACTATTCTAAAGTTACAGACTAGTTTATATGTTAATAATTTACCTTCACCAAACTAAATGCATCTTACATACAAAAACAAACACTAATTATAATTTCTTGCCCTTATCCCGTCATTTGGGGTCCGGTTCTTCTCTCCAGCCCATTTACATCCCACTGTTGGGCAAGGGCCTCCTCCACTTTGGGAGGGATTATGGTCTACTGTGCCGCGCTGACCGGACGTGTTGGCACAGGGTTTATTTTAGAGATTTCCGTATCTCATAAAAGATGTTTTTCTGATAACAATAGCTGACAACAATCCCTTAGCTGGCTCTTACAGCATCCTCGGGAGGAAAAGCGGTGGTGACACTTGTATTCTTAATCCGTCACCACACGGACAGAGACGGACGGGGCCCTCAAATAACGGACGAGGTCCCGTTATTTGGCGGTATTTGGGGTCGGTATGACAAAATATATTATCATAATAACGGTACAGAGCCCTACGTGTTAGTCCAACTCGTACCTTCATGGTCGGTTTTTAGGGTTCCGTACCCAAAGAGTAAAAACGGGACCCTATTACTGAGACTTCGCTGTCCGTCCGTCCGTCCGTCCGTCCGTCTGTAACCAGGCTGTATCTCAAGAACGGTGATAGCTAGACAGTTGAAATTTTCACAGATGATGTATTTCTATTGCCGCTATAACAACAAATACTAAAAATAGAATAAAATAAAGATTTAAGGGGGGCTCCCATACAACAAACATGATTTTTTTACCGTTTCTTGCTCGATACTAATAACGTTGCCTTATGTTACATAGATAATGGTACGGAACACTTCGTGCGCGAGCCCGACTCGCACTTGTCCAATTTTTAAATTCCACGGGTACGTAGTTGCGGTATTTTCCGTGTGGTGACGGATTCCTAACTAATTTATAAATGTGAAAACGATCTGATGACACAATAAATTTTTGATGAGCTTAAATGTTAATGTGTGGAACGAAACTCTAGCGCGATTTAAAAATATGGTACAACGCCATCTATCGAGTGGTATAGTAAACTTCTGTTTATTAAGGTTTGATTTCTATATTTCACGCGTACGATTTCGGGCAACAGCTAGTAAGAATATAAGTGTCACCATCTCTTTTCCTTTCCAGGATGCTTTAGGAGAAGGATTATCGCATACAAATAACATGAAATGTGAGACAGAAAACTCAAAAATAAACCTCGTACTATCACGTCAGGTCAGCGTGACACAGTAGACAATAATCTTTCCGAAAGTGGAGGAGGCCCGAGCCCAACAGTGGGATGTTAACGGATTAGAGAGAGACAGAGAGAGAGAGAGATATAAAGGAAAAGAAAATCAAAATAATTATATTATCAATGAAGAATATTATCTGGATACACCAAAATAGCATTAAGATTGATCCATCGACAGGCATCTACAACAAAACTATTTTATTTGACCTCAACATTTTTCACAATCTATTCCCATCAATAAAAGATACGTCAAAAGATTTCTTTTGGTTCAAGTTTGAGAAATTGAAGCTACAATATCTCAAATAAATTGCTCAGAATTTGTTATACAACCTAATATATATTACACTAGCTTCTGCCCGCAACTTCGCGCGCGTGGAACTGAAAAACCAAACTCTAACAAACTATAAAAAATACCATACTGAACCACTAAGCTATAAACCGCACATAGAAAATAACGACGTTGTTTTATGATACCTAAGTAAAGAAAGACTGATGCCTGCAACTTCGACTTATCCGTAGAGTTTTTCTTAATAACTTTTCATCCCTACTTTGCCCATATGGGTTGGATTTGAAAAAAATACCTTTCTTTAAACTCCCTTTCGCCCATATCCATGTGTTGACAGATTACCAATACAAGTCACCACCCAGATTTCTTCCCAAAGTTCTGTCAAAGCCAGCTAAGGAACAGAACACAGATAACATCCTCTCTGAGAGATGGAAAACTCGAAAATGAACCAAATACGTCTGCATCTGTAGCAATTTGTACTAAATAGTTTTTGATTTTAAAAAGCCAGTCATAAAAATCAAGCTTAACTTTGGGCCAGAGGATATTTTGTGAAATGTCCATAAAAAATATTAGGTAGGCATCTATTTTATAGTTGAATAATTACTGGAGCCATTCAACCAATATTTCAGCACATTTTCACTCAATATTCAAAAGGTGTTTTAAGAACACAGATCACTCCTAATAGATTTCACACGAAAGATATTCAATGCACATTGAAGGTATGCCGTATTTGTAGAGTTAGTGTTTAGAACTCGGCTTGTGACTTTACAACCAATAAAAATGCGTTATTCCATACTCCGTAACTTGCGCCTTCACATCAACGTCGCCATCGCACCTTGGAGCGTTTAGTCAGTAACAAAAATCTCGTACTGTGGTATATACTATTGGGGTGACCTGTGTTTAAAAATATAGTGAAATGGTAGTCGATAAGCCATAAAGATTTTACAGAAAAGCATACAAAAATATTTCATCGACATTCTAAATTGCTTTCGTATTCCCTGAACGTATAAAATATAGGTTACATTGAACTATATCTAAGTACAATGTAGATGTATTTTTTAACCTTGTTTTTTGGAAGTTTTTTCTATACATCCATTACTTTGTCTCACTGGTGGATAAAGGTTTGCCCTGTAGAACACCACAAAATGCGGCTCTATTTGGGTATTTTCTATGAATTACAAGTATGAATTAAAAAAAAAGTAGTTAATGTAGTATATCCGTATTATGGTACCCATAACACAAGCAAATAATTTAGCTTGGGACCAGAGAATGTTGTGTGAAATGTTATTGAATATAAATAAATAATTATAATTATATTAATTCAGTTTTCAATATAAAATGCTCAATTCCTTTATTTTACTAAAACTGTCTCTATTAAGGAAGTGACACCATCAACCAGGGTTAAAGTGAATGGTCTTTAAAAGACTGAAGCTGAAAAAGAACTGTATTTTAGATGGGAGTCATTATTTCTTAGAACAATTTTAGAGCCAAGAAAGTTTCATTTAATTAATTACTTATCACGATAAAGAGGAGAAGGATTTAATTTAATTTGACATGAAAAGTACTGACTATAAATTTACGCCGGTCGTTTCAGATTGTTTTATATTAATGTCGCTATATAGAAACAAACATTTGCTCTCACCCATTCATCCTATCAGATCAAGTATCCATCGCTTTTGATTTTGTTTTGGCCTTCACCTTAGAAATTAAATCTACTTATAACTCTTTAAAACTACCAATAGTATTACAACGTGCATGTATAAGTAGACTGTAAATTAAGCCAAAGAAATGAATTTAAATCGAAGGGGACAGCGCTGTTTAGTCTCTGCCTACCTCTACAGGAAAAACGCGTGAGGGTATGATGATAACGTTACTATATTTAAACTAATGCCACCATCTCATAACTACAAGTGGATTCTGTATGAAACCTTCTAAGGCATAGGTACCCACTCTATTATTAGATTATATTCAGATTTCTCAGACTTATAGTGATAGACGGTGTTTTTGAATCATCATTATCATGCCATCACGTCTTTTTCCCATGGGGGTAGGCAGAGACTATAGAGCGCCATATCTGCTCCAGTCTAAACATACTTCCTTGGCTGGCTTTGGGGTTATGAAGGCTCGAAGAAATGTCAAAAATAGCATCCAAATCTTAATGTCAAATATTTTATACAAATTCCAGGCGCGAAAAGAAAAAAAAGTAGGTACTATAAGCCAGCCCGCAACTAAATACAAATCGGTGGACGAAAAGAACTGATTATCTCTCCCTCTCTCCAGCCCATTTACGTCCCACTGATGGGCACGGGGAGGAGATGGGGTGGTGACAGTTGTATTCTTAATCCGTCACCATACGGACAGAAAGACTCCACAAAGAACTGATTACTATTATTAAAATCATACGGTTGAAAACTGCCACAACTCTAAATTTAACGAAGCAAATATAACTGGTTTCTGTAAATAGCAAGATATTTACCCCTTACCAGAAATAGTCACAGACACAGTTGACATTTAAGTGTTTAAGTTAATAAAAGTTTATTTAGAGACGGAACATCGCTTGTGTTATTTCTAGAACTGCAAATATAATATTTGCTTTCGGAAGATCTTATTGTTTTCCCAAACAATGATACATTACACCGCAGGTATATACCAGATGGTAAGTTGACGTTTAATATTGAGGACTAGTAACTTTAGCCTGACTAAAGAAGGCATTTTTTTGCACTGTAACATTCTTGCTTAATTCTATAATTTTACTTTAACCAAAAATAAATTAAGCGCTATAATTCCGTTGATAAAAGATGAAACCACAATTGAAATGATGGAACACAATTTGAGAACGTCCATCGTGTACAAAATCTATTATAAGAACAATAGCAAGAAACTAAAACTATTTACAATACTGGTCCACAGAACCATGATAGTTTAAAGTGTGTTTATAACCGTTATGTACTTTGTAAATACATCTTATATTTGATTTTGTTCATGCGGAAAATTGGTAGTCAATGATAATCATGTAGTCCTAAGCTGTTTTGAAACTTTGAAGTTAACTAATACTTAGTTTATGTTCCTATTTTGTTTATCTTAGAAGGGCACACATCAAATAGATATTAACACAATTACTAAAACACTGTAAGCATCTTATTTACTTATTACAAAAAATTGCCATTATTTTTGTATGTAACATACATACAAAAATATTTGTGCTGTAAAAGCCAGATAGGGATAGGGATATTGCACACAGATAACATCCGCTGTGAGAGACGGAAACCTTGAAAATAAACCCAAATACGCCTGGTCAGCGCAACGTAGTAGAGCTTAATTCCTTCCAAAGTAGAAGAGGCTCGCGTCCAACATTGAGATGTTAATGGGCTGGAGAGAGATTATTTACATTTAAAACAGTAAAGATAAGACATTAGATTTTGAACTAGGTTAACAGTCTACTGGAGTATAATGCAAGTTTAATATTTTCGGACCAATTTCTGTTATATTTATTTATTTTGTACTTTGGTAAGACTATTATGTGGCCATTCTGAAAGCCATTAGGATTTAAGATATCTAGTGACTGGCCTACTTAATTTAGTTTTATTTATTTATTTATTATAGTTTGGAAGATTAACAGCTATTAAAACAAACACAGGTTAAGTAACTGACAGCCAATAACAAATCTTCAGTTTTAAAATACAAATTAAAACATAATGTGCACTGCCTAGCACGCAAGCATAGTCTATGAAAAATATTGGAATCTATTCGCCATTGAAGAAACCACAACTACGAGTAAGTCGCCTCCGAATCCCCGCCACCCTCACCAGATATGGGTCAATATCATTATTTAGTTTACATACTCGTAACTTGTTATAGTTTCTAGTTGCACGCACTAAATAGCTATTTTGCCTGTAGTTGGTAGAAGCATTAGGTATATGTAAAGGTGAATTGAAACGAGTTTGTCTATTAGGTACATTAAAGTTAATCAAATTGAGAAGCTGAGAACAGTCCATACTATTGTCCATGATCTTCACCAAAAAGGTATGGTCGCTGATCTCTCTACGTATGTGAAGAGGTAAAAGATGAATTTTTTTACAGAGCGAATTGTACTCATTGGACTCATAAGGAATCTTTTGGTGGAAGCACAGATATTTTAAAAATCTTTTCTTAATGTTTTATAATCTATCAATGTATTTATTATAACGTGGGTTCCATATCTGGGATGCATACTTAAGATGACTTCTCACAAAGGTGCAGAATAAAATTTTAAGGGTTATAGCTTCCGTAAAGTTCTTGGAGAGCCGCATTATAAAACCAAGTGTTTTAGACGCTTTTTTAACGATTTTATCGATATGTGTGTCAAATAGCAGCTTGGTGTCATGGTAGACACCCAGATCACGAACCACGTTAGATCTCACTAATGACTGCCCACTGAGAGTATAGTCACCAAGTATGATAGTGCTTTTTCTGGTATATGTCACCACTGAGCACTTTGCCGCCTTTAGGTCAAGTTTAATTCTTAAGTAGTATTCTTCTAGATGACATATGTCTGATTGCAGAGCCACTACGTCATGAGGTGATTTAATAATAGAGCATAATTTCATGTCGTCAGCAAAACACAATAGTGTAGAGGATTTAAGATACATATCAATGTCGTTAATATAAATAATAAATAAAAGTGGCCCGAGTAAGGAACCCTGTGGAACGCCACTAGGAACAAATATCCAGATTGAAATATAATTGTTGAGTACTACCGCTTGTGATCTATTTTCTATGTACGAAGTGAACCACCTAAGGAGATCACCGTGTATCCCTATAAGGTTTAGTTTATTAATTAATATATTATGGTCAATGCGATCAAATGCCTTACTATAATCCGTGTAGATTACGTCCACTTGGGCATCGTTGTCCATAGCTTCAGATAAAAAATCGTTAAATAATATCAAATTGCTTACAGTCGATCTACCCTTTAAAAGCCATGTTGAGAGGGACTAAGGGACAATAGCATGATATAGTTGACTGTGGATGATTTTTTCAAATATTTTGGCTACTATACAAAATTTGGATATCGGTCTATAATTGGAGATATCTGTTTTAGATCCTTTTTTGTGAACAGGAGTTATAAAGGCCGATTTCCAAAGTTTATGTACAAGACCAAGAGACAAAGATTTATTAAACAGAATCGCGATGGGCCTTGAAATAGATGGTGCACACTTAGTGAGTAATTTAGGTGAAAGGTTGTCGGGACCAGCTCCCTTAGACGTATATAATGCACTGATAAACTCATTAACACAAGAAAGATCTATTTCAATGCTGCTTGAATCGCACAGTGGGTTAGAGCATGACTCACAAAGATTTGAAGAAGGCAAGACAGTATGAGTAGGAGTAGAAGCGTTAGTAAATGTAGAGTAAAAGTAAGACGAAAAAGCCTCACAGATGGAGTTCCCATCGGTTAAAAGTTTGTTATCATAATTTAAATTAGTCAGAATTGCATTAGATATTTGTTTTTAACAAATGACCAGAAATTCTTGGGATTTTCTCGTATCATTGATTCTGTTAAATTGATATATTTTCTAAAACATGCTTCCTCCGTTATTGAGTTTTCCTAGTTGTTTGAGAAAAGTCTTACATGAGATATACAATGCTTTAATTTTATTTTACTTACAAGTATTTAAAGAAACCTACATTTAAGGTTTATATCTAGATTTTAGTTTATATTTATCCCAATTTAGTTATAAATCTGCAAAAACCGCTTCCCAGTCAATCTTGAAATGTTTGTAACGGGATGAAAACTGCGTTCGAGATAGAAATAGTTTTAGATGCACTGTTAACTTGTGGTTGATTGTGCATATCTAATCATCTATTTCTAACTTTAGATCACACAATCTATACTAATATTATAAAGCTGAAGAGTTTGTTTGTTTGTTAGTTTGTTTAAACGCGCTATTCTCAGGAACTACTGGTCCGATTTGAAAAAATCTTTTAATGTTAGATAGTACAGTCATCGCGGAAGGTGAAGGGTGCATATTTACATAATACCTATATGATTTAGATATTTAACGTTACTTTTTACTTTAGGTGAAAAGGGTTACGTAAATAAAATACCCTAATAACGGAAACATGTTAATATTTTTGTATTATTTGACGGGCTTCGTGGCGTAGTGGTTTATGTAATGGACTGCCGTTCACGAGGTCGCGGGTTCGATTCCCGCTTGGGACAATCATTTGTGTGATATCCATAAATGTCATACAAATGTTTGTACTACGTCTGGGTGTTTTCTATGTATTATAAGTATGTATTTACAAAAGAAAAATAGTGTATGTATTTATATCCGTATTCTGGTACCCATAACACAAGCATAATAAGCTTAGCATGGGACCAGAGGACGTTGTGTGTAATGTCCATGAATATTTATATTTATATTTATTTATTTATTATTAATATTGAAAAAAAAACTTGACAACCACAAAAAGTTAAATTAAACCGATTCTAACCTAAAACTACGTAATCATTGTAACTAATAATTAATAATGCCAATAATAGCACATTGACGTATTTGGTCGGAAATAGGGCGTACGAAATTCATTCATTCAATCAATGTCAATATAATTATGGCTACAAAATTAATGACACACAAAACAAGTTAATGGAACTGTGAAAACTCATAATGCAACATTGAAATAAATACACAGATATTGAATAATACAAATAGGATACCCTCTGCCCCACCTATAGGGATATAGAACAATATTGTTTATAATCTATATAAAATTCATACAGCCGTTGCTGAGTAAATAAAGTTTGACAGACGGACAGACAGACAGACAGACAGCGGAGTGATCCTATAAGGGTTTGTACGAAACCCTAAAAATAAAAAACATAAAGACAAATAGCGAACTTCCTCCTTTTTTGAAGTCGATTAATGCCCGTATGTAACAAAGCAAACATATAATTCATACTTAATTTAACCTAAACGCAGTAATCTACTTTTATTGTTCCCATAGTTCCCATTATACGGGATGTTTGGTATCCTAGTTCCATCATATATCTTAACGTTTTACTACGAAATTATTTCTGGTCTTAGAAATACAATAAACTTAATCTTATCAAGACTGGTCAGTCATTGGCTATAATATAAAGTTTGCGTTGAACTATAACAAGGAAAACTAGCTTTAGTTTGCTAATTAATTCGTTCTATGAAATACCTACTCTCCATTATATTATTACTAGCTGACCCGGCAAACTTTGTTTTGCCATACTAAAAAAAAAAGTTTGAAAAATAGATGTTGGCCGATTCTCAGACATACTGAATATGTATGTAAAATTTGAGAAGAATCGGTCAAGCCGTTTCGGAGGAGTACGGTAACTAACACTGTGACACGTGAATTTTATATATTAGAAGAAGATGAAGACTCAAGCTCTTGTTCTTACGAGCGTTTTTTAATATGTGTCATAAATCGTTCAGAGTTTTAACAGAACTAAGAAACTAACAACTAACCTACCGTTTAGGAGGACGTAGGTTCGATTTCCAAACAGGTTAATTTTTAGTGTGATGTTGTATTTATTTTGAGACCAATGAAGAAAGGGAATTTTAAATTTTAACATCGCCAGAGCCGGAATTTGGTCGCGACGTTTTTTTAAACGACGTTTTCAAAGAAGGAGAAGGTTCTTAATTCGTTTGTATGTCCTGTGTGGTCTCAATAGCACCAGGTCAGGATCGAATGGTTATCTCCTAAGAAATCGAGGAGAACCCTTAAATTTCAAAGGCACATGACGTCTGTTCAATTTTTTTCTCAAATGCTCTATTATTTAACGCTCGTGTGAATAAAGGTTAAAGCCTTAACGTTGTATTAAGGCAATAATTTCTAACAACGATTGAACATTTTCGTGTAAAATGTAACTTTTACCGCCATTATTACCACCAAGGGTACGTAATCTTAGAACAATTGGTTTTTATACTCAAAATAATGTGAAAAGATTGGTATAATGTGTCGTTAAATTGTCATCAGCGACTCATATGTTTGAATCAATGAATAATATATTTGTTTGATAATATTCTGAGTTATGCCGAGTATTATTTTAATCTACTTATTTAAGTCTTATTGTTGGCCATAAACTATTAAGCGCAGTAACTTTACGTTAAAAATTGCTCTCTAGAATAAAAAAAAACAGTCAAGTACGAATTGGACACTCACACGAAGGGTTCTGTTCTATGCCATTATTATTTATTTATATAACACTTTATGCATTACAAATATTGCATAGGCGGGCTTAATGCCTTAGGCATTTTTTTTTTCAGTCAACCATAGGCAGGGATAAGAAGCAGGTGTTTAGACAAGATAAAAAGTAATATTAGGTTAATAGGTAAATACTGAAAAACATACACAATAATCATAATAAACTTCAACCCCAAATATCGGGATAAGGCCAAGAGTAAGGAGATGATAGGACTAAGGCTTGTATATGACTAGTAGCTTGCTGCCGATCTGTCGGTCGGTAGCCATCGGTAACAATAATCTAATATATAAAATTCACTTGTCACAGTGTTAGTTACCGTACTCCTCCGAAACGGCTTGACCGATTCTTCTCAAATTTTGCATACATATTCAGTAGGTCTGAGAATCGGCCAACATCTATTTTTCAAACTTTTTTTTTTTAGTATGGCAAAACAACGTTTGCCGGGTCAGCTAGTATATTATATTTGCTTAATAAATTTCGAATTCCCTTACTATAAACACAAATTGACTAGTCTCGTAGTCTACTCAGGTAACGGACTGCCATTCAGGAAGTCGCGGGTTCGATTCCCGCTCGGGTATAATTATCATACAAATATTTGTCCTGCGTCTGGGTGTTTACTATGTATTATAAGTATGTATTTACAAAAGAAAAGTAGTTTATGTATTCTATCCGTATTCTGGTACCCATAACACAAGCATAATAAGCTTAGCTTGGGACCAGAGGACGTTTTGAGAAATGTCCAGGCATATTTATTTCTTTAAATACCTGAAAATGGAAAATCATTTATTCATGTAAGCATAATTTTAACAAAATATTTCCAAGTTTTTCTCCTACCACCTGTAAATTTACAATCATAAGTCTTAAAGACAAAAGTATCAAGTAAAAAA
The DNA here is from genome assembly GCA_916999025.1 of Orgyia antiqua. Lineage (NCBI taxonomy): Eukaryota > Metazoa > Arthropoda > Insecta > Lepidoptera > Erebidae > Orgyia > Orgyia antiqua. The sequence continues at coordinate 30,061,917 of OU779863.1, forward strand.
ATATTAACATTATCATACAGAATGAATGTTATTTTCAGTGAGGCTTAAATTACTAAAGCAATAAGGCTTGCGACACGCAGAGCTGAATAAACCGAGACTTTGAGGTGAAAATGAAACATGGCTTATAGGGCTGCCACACGAATATTTTTCTCTCAACAAAATTAGAAGAAGAAATAGTCTGATGTGCTGGAGACAGAGAGAGAACTCTGGAATCTTAATAGCTAGAGAGTTGAAATTATTGCTGTTTGTGTACATTAGTTGATGCTACACAATGAAAAAAACAAATAAATATCATCATCATCATCATCCTACCCCGCAAACATGGATACAATTGCCATTATTTTAGTGGACGAAATGTCTTTAATTGATAAAATCTTTGCAAATGACAACCCTATTATTTATTATTCTTGCTGATGACAACGTTATAGAGGTTTACTTCAAAACATAATAAAGGAAATGCTTTCTTCAGTCATACCATATTTAACAGACACTAATTACCTGAAATTCATATCATATTTTTGAGAAAGTATTTCATCTATGGTGATGCTTTGTTCATATTATTCCTCTCTAGACTATTAACGACCCACTATTGGGCACGGGTCTCCATTTTAGGGGGAACTAAAGTCTACTGTGTAATATCATTAAAAAAATTATCTTCATTTTCCTTAACATGTGAAAAGATACAAATATATATTTACAAACTAGTTAAAGAACTCGTTAGAGAACTAGTTAAAGAATGCCATATCACAAAAATATTAAATTTCAGGCTTTTGTTCTGGACGTCCGTTTTCTCTACGAAATTCTCTCGAGGCAACTGATCGTGATTTCGCGTGACTAGATCGTTAAGTAACATCTTAGTAAATATTACATAGAACATAATCACAATAGACAGATTATAGACAAACAAATAATCTTATAAGGATTTCTTTAATATATAGAGAACCCTAATTAAGCACGCTCTCTCTCTCTCCCGCACTCCACCCTGTTGGGTAATGACTGTCTCCACTTTGGGAGGGATTATGGTGTACGATGGTGCATTGACCAGGCGTGTCAACACAGGGTTTAATGTTGAGTTTTCCCTGTTCCACACTTTTTCCTGTTCTGTTACCCGTATATAATATTCCTTAGCTGGCCTTAGCAGCACCCTAGGAGGAAATGAGGCAGTGACACTTGTATTCCTAATCCTTCACCACACGGACAAATGGTGTAGGCACTATAAGCTATCACCGTTTCAGAGATGCAGCCAGGTAACAGACGGATGGATGGACAAAGTCTCTGTAATAGAATCCTGGGGCATAAAATTCGCCATTATGCAATCAGTGACTGATCATTATGACAACATTGTATTAGCAGACTTGGGCCCCTGTTTCACCTTCTGGAACGGAATCCTAAAAAGTCACTACGCTAACTAACAAACCCATAAAAGAAAAAGTATTATACGTAGTTTTACGATATTTTTCTAACGTTTCCCCCTATTTTAAATCACAGCTCTGTTTAGTAGCTTTGATTAAAAATGTAGGCCCAGACACCTAATTAATAGCGTACCCTAGTTTAGTGACGTGACGTGAAATACAATACGCAACCAAACATGTACGATATATTTTACAGGCACCGTTAGTTAGTTGAGAGCATCGATATGTGCTATGTACTAGATGTGCTTGCCCGAGTATTAAATTTCCTAGACTAAATTACGAGGGATTTCTGAGGTATTTATTTTGTAATAGACTATTGTTGTTATATCATTATTTTTGAATAGTTTGCGTCTTTGCAATCCTAATAATTCTACTAATATTATATTATAGCATCCTCGGAGACTGTAGCTTTCTATTAGTGAAAAAGTATAAGAATTGAACCACCATTTTCAAAGATTACGCCCTACATATATTACAAACTTTATCTATTATTAAATATTAATAGTTTGGGTACTTTTGACGGACCCTGTGATGCAGCGTAGTGGACTTAGATACAAACCGACGTTTACAAGATCGCAGGTTTGATCACCAAGGTACTGACTTTAAATGACGTAAAGGAAATATAACAGTTTCTGAATAACAGAAAATTTACATACAAATACAATACAAACAATTTTTGATTTTGTTCTATGATGTATAATATACTTTTTTTCTGGTTGAGATCATTTAGGAAACATGTCACGTAATGGAATACATTTTCGTGACATGTTTGTTAAATGATGCCAAAGATAACAATCGAAAAACGTATATAAAATTGTTAGACATTTACATTTTCATGGGAAATTTAACAGGATTTTTTGCACCAAATTTTTCACTCAACAAAATATATATATGTGCTTGATGATACAGTTCTAGAGATTTCAGAGAAAATAAAGCATACAGAAATGGCGCAAAATAAAAATGTGGCGTAATAATTGAGAATATCAATTTGCGCATTTACTTTAAAATGAAAAGGAGTTAACTCTACAATATACATGTACGTACATAACGTGCGACTTAATGCGGTATAAATAACTTATTAAAAGTGAAAAAGATTTAACTCTAAAAAGTACACACATGTAGGTATTGTAGGTACAAAAGGCGTGACTAAATGCGTTATAAATAGCTTGTTATATCTTATCTTATGATATTTACCGATAGTTAACCAGTCTTGCACAAGAAAGCTAGTATAAGGTCCAGTTTTGTGTACTTTTGTTTTTGAGTTAAGTCACTTTTATTCTAAGCGAGCGTACCTGAAAGCTACGGAACAGGTCAGTAAGTACCTAAGAAAATATATAAAACCGGATGTTAGCTACAACTCGAAAAATTTTGTGTTATGAAGATATTGAAGAAAAAAATAAGAGACTTTATTAGCGTAACAGAAGCTTTTCGCTGTATGTTTGCATTTACGCGCCTTGCGCAAAAACTATTGATTATGAATAATTGAATGCAATTTTCACATGTTTTATAATACATAGCTAGAAGTTTAGTTTAAAATATAAAGGCTTTGTTTTACTAAGACTATCAAAAATCTACGTGAAAAGCTGTTGATTCTGTATTACATTCGCACGAACTCGCGGTTTATAACTAGTTTTGAATATAAATTGGAACTTATCTTATGTTAAATATTAACAAGGTTTCAAGGAAATTAGAGCCTGAAAACGATATAATACTAACAGTACCGAATATTCTCTAGTGTACAAACTTGGAATCTATACTTCTATACTAATACTAGCTGACCCGGCAAACGTTGTTTTGCTATACAAATGTCAGTGGGGGGAGGTGTTTGAAAAATAGATGTTGTGCGATTCTCAGACCTACTGAATATGTATGTAAAATTTCATAAGAATCGGTCAAGCCGTTTCGGAGGAGTACGGTAACTAACACTGTGACACGTGAATTTTATATATAAGAATACTAATATTAGCTGACCCGGCAAACGTTATTTTGCCATACTAAAGAAAAAAAAGGTATGAAAAATAGATGTTGACCGATTCTCAGACCTACTGAATATGCATGTGTCATAAAAATTGGTCAAGTGCGAGTCGGACTCGCGCACGAAGGGTTCCGTACCATTATCTATGCAACATAAGGCAACGTTATTAGTATCGAGCAAGAAACGGTAAAAAATCATGTTTGTTGTATGGGAGCCCCCCTTAAATATTTATTTTATTTTATTTTTAGTATTTGTTGTTATAGCGGCAATAGAAATACATCATCTGTGAAAATTTCAACTGTCTAGCTATCACCATTCTTGAGATACTGAGTACGGAACCCTAAAAATCATGTTTGTTGTATGGGAGCCCCCCTTAAATATTTATTTTATTTTATTTTTAGTATTTGTTGTTATAGCGGCAATAGAAATACATCATCTGTGAAAATTTCAACTCTCTAGCTATCACCGTTCTTGAGATACAGCCTGGTGACAGACGGACGGACGGACGGACGGACGGACGGACGGACGGACGGACGGACGGACGGACAGCGAAGTCTCAGTAATAGGGTCCCGTTTTTACCCTTTGGGTACGGAACCCTAAAAATCAGTCAAGCCGTTTCGGAGGAGTACGGTAACTAACACTATGACACGTAAATTGTATATATAAGGTTATACAGCTGATGAGATTTTTTGTTTGTTAGAACGCGCTAATCTCAGAAACCATTGGTCTGATTTGAAATATTCTTTCAGTGTTGGATAATACACCTATTGAGGAAGGCTATAAGCTATATACTATCACGTTGCGACCAATAGGAGCGAAGCATGAGAGAAGAATGTTGCAAAATTAGAGATTTTTTTCCAAATTCCACGCGTAGGAAGTCGCGAGCCGCAGCTAGTAGAATATAAATAGCTCATAGTTCTAGGATTAAATTTAAAAATTGGTCAAGTGCGAGTTGGACTCGCGCACGAAGGGTTCCGTACCATTATCTATGCAACATACGTTATTAATAAATGAGCAAACAACACACACAATACTTAATTAATCACGTTTGTTGTATGAGAGCAAGAAACGGTAAAAAAATCATGTTTGTTGTATGGGAGCCCCCCTTAAATATTTATTTTATTTTATTTTTAGTATTTGTTGTTATAGCGGCAATAGAAATACATCATCTGTGAAAATTTCAACTCTCTAGCTATCACCGTTCTTGAGATACAGCCTGGTGACAGACGGACGGACGGACGGACGGACAGCGAAGTCTCACAGTAAAATAGATGTTGGCCGATTCTCAGACCTAGCGGATATGTACACAAAATTTCAGGAAAATCGGTCGAGCCGTTTCGGAGGAGTACGGTACCTAACACTGTGACACGTGAATTTTTAGATAGTCTAGTGGTAAAACCTCTCTTGGATACCAACCCCCGTCACTTTTGGAGAGTGTTTGGTCTACTATGTTGAGTTGACCAGCGTGTTTGCATTCTTATTCTTTATTGTACATATAAAATATATTTACAGAGTTAGAAACTTAAATCTAATGTACACAGGCGATTACACGTAATGCACAACAATAAACAAAAAAGAAAACAAAGGCAACTACAAATACTTACTACTTAATTTTTACAATTTACTTATTTCTAATATATCAATACATAAACACTAATATTTACTGCATAGCACACTGCATAGCATTAGTTTTAAATTTACCATTTCACTGAGTATATTTTCTGCTTCTACTATCCCTTGGCTGATTCTGATGCTCCTGGGTTAAATAAAATTGGTCAAGTGCGAGTGGGATTCGCGCACGAAGGGTTCCGTACCATTATCTATGCAACATAAGGCAATGTTATTAGTATCGAGCAAGAAACGGTAAAAAAAATCAGTTTTTTTTGTATGGGAGCCCCCCTTTAATATTTATTTTATTTTATTTTTAGTATTTGTTGTTATAGCGGCAATAGAAATACATCATCTGTGAAAATTTCAACTCTCTAGCTATCACCGTTCTTGAGATACAGCCTGGTGACAGACGGACGGACGGACGGACGGACAGCGAAGTCTCAGTAATAGGGTTTCCGTTTTTACCCTTTGGGTACGGAACCCTAAAAAGTAGAGCTAATTATTGTATTCTTAATCCATCAACACACGGATAGCAATCACGTCCATCCATCCATCCATCAACCTTTCTCCGTCCTCTCTAGACATAGGCTTCCCCCACAGAACGCCACCTGACTTGGTCCTGCGCTAACTGCATCCAAAATGCCCCGGCATATTTGACGATATCATCAGTCCACAGAACCTTCCGTCCCCAACGGTAATCAGATCGTCGAGAGATGTGGCTCGCCCATTGCCACTTCAGCGTACTAACTCTTCGGGCTGGTCGTACACGTACCGGTCCTTCTACGGATATTCGTATTCCAGATCTTATCACGTAGAGAAACACCGAGCATAGCCCTCTCCATAGCACGCCGCGTGACTCTGAGTTTTGTTATGAGGCCGACATTCAGAGACCACGTCTCAATTCCATAAGTCATCACTGTGGTATTTTGGACGCGAGAATTCACGTACACACCTAAAATATGCATTTAGATATGAAATGAAATTGTGGTTATTCGATTCATTGAACTAATGACATGGAGCGTGAAGAGAGTATTTGAAGCACAAATGAAATATTCTTTGAGATCATTTAATATTCGTATCGTAAATAATAATATCGGATATCTTGAAAAATAATTATAATATGCCTAGTAAAATGTTATAAGACATCAAATATTAAAATAATATTAAGGACATGTAACCAAAACACGATAATTTTAAGATGCTATCGACATTATAAGGGAATCAAAACCTAAATGATACTTCCCTTTACCCTAGAGACTTGAAACTTGGTACCAATAGAGTAAGGCTATAAATACGTAGGAAAGTCTCCAAAAACATATAATTTACATAATCTACTAAAATGTAGACCGCACTATAATTTTTGACTTCAAAATTAAGCATTGTGAATTTCATTAAATAAATATATTACTTAATGATGATGACGGCACCACCTTTCACCATATTCCAATATGTCTGGAATATATCTTGAAAATTTCTTATTGTCAATTTTTTGCGAGAAGCTATGTTTAATAGATAATCACTTTACAAAGCAAACATTATATCTAATACAAATTAACTCCCGCAATTTTACCCACGTCTAATAGTCTATCTATTAAAATCCGTTGCGTAGTTTTGAAGGTTTAAACTCACGTAGACACATACAAAAATAAACGACTTTGCATCATAATAAGTAAAGAAGTAACAAAATAATATATTTGACCTATATTACATATCCTTAAGGAGGCAAAATACGCATGGCTTTGCAATATTTAGCTCTCAAATACTACGTCACAAAGTAACTTGGCTGTATATAACAAAATCAAAAGCAAACTCGTTAACTACAAACAATTGACACACACGTGTAGACAATATTTATCCAATTACAGTTATCTCACAAATTAACAATTTATTACTAAATTAAATACTGACAAGAAACATTTATTATCCTGCTTAAGGGAAGTTAATATCAGCCTCTGTTTTTAAATTTCATCAATGATTTTTTTTTCTCTCTCTCTCTCTCGCTTTCTCCATCTTAGATCATTAATACAATTTTAAGGCGACCTCGCTGAAAAACGTACGAGAACAATGATCATACTCATTGTTTATGGTCACTGTCGTCTGCTATGCGCATGAGGCAATTTTGGGCGGGGCGTGCGTAGTGACCAAACAAAATTACATTATATTGAACGCGCTAATCTCAAGAACTAGGTACTGGTTTGAATTGAAAAAATCTTTTTGTGTTGGATAGTCCATTTATCGAGAAAGTTTTTAGGCTATATAACATTACGCTGCGACCTTTAAAGGCGAAGCAACAGTGAAAAATGTTGCGAATATGGGGAAAATTTTCTAATACCGTTCGAAGTCGCGGGCAACAGGTAGTTATGTATAATATCAAGTGAAAAAAACCGAGTCTATAAAAAGAATGGTTAACACAAAATGAATTTTATTATTATCGTATAACCTATCTCTTAACAGTGTTTTTCAGTAAAAGGTCACCTTTATTTTTGACTTTATATCAATGAAACCCACGCTTTTGCCAAATATTCGGTTTTCAGGTACGTAGAATCTAATTTAGTCGAGAGAATTAGTAACAGTATAAACAAAAGTTTGTTTATGTAGCTATTCATAGAATGAAATAATACAAGGTTCTAACTCACTCTATCTCTATTCCCAGCCAATGAACGACCCACTATTGGACACGGGCCTGCTCTACTTTGGCAGGGATTATGGTTCGGTGGGCTCGGTACGACGATTAGGAAAATTAAAAAAAAATCTGTTCTCTAGCTATTACCATTCCAGAGATACAGCCTGGTAACATACGTACGAACAGGCGGCGAAGTCTCGGTAATAGGTGGGACCCTGTTACGCTTCATCAGCACTGGATTTGTTTAAATGACGAGCAGCCGCCGTTATTTGAAGAGAGTCCCGTGCTGATGACGTGATAATTGATGCGTTCCCCGGTTGATCCTAACAGTACTTCAGAGGGGCTCCGTGGGGCTTGTGTCCACTACAAGGGCTGCGGTGTAGTGCAAAAGGGCTGCCATGGTCCTATAATACGTGCACAAGAAGTGAAGGAGACAGAAAAATAAAGACGGGAGCCTATACCGCTTGGTACGGCACCTTAAAAAGGAAAAAATCTTCAGTTATTTATTACGTGTCACGTTTAAGTGAGTGATAACCTTCGTAAAGGCAGTTTTATTAAATCGTCAAGATGTTAAGAGGGATTTTCTGCCCTATTCAATAATTCCCGAGGATTTTCCTTCAGTGAGCGATGTTTTTCAATCATTGTTTTCGGACGAAATACATTTTATTTTGATATTAGTTTTATTTTTATGTTGAACAAGGTGTTCCCTGCGACATCGCTCACGTAAAGTTTTCGATTTTTATAATTTGATATTTTAGAATTAAAAGCAGGTTTTTCGAAGGAACTAGATATTATCCTGGGATATATTGTAGCTTATACTTTAAGTTAGATCTCTACCAACATATCACTGATAACGATGTAACACCGTGGCACATTAAATATTATATTTTATATTGATCTACTTATAATTGATATCTCTCTACATACATGTCTTATCCGGGAAACATTATACTACTAGACCTGGCCTTAGGCATGTGGTAGCGATTCGACGGGAGAGGGATGCGTGTGCGCACGCGAAAGGTCGAGGAGTTCGCTTTGCGTTGCGGGACAGACCGGTAGTCTTGGGGGTCGAGCTGGGGTTTGAGTGAGATATTCGAGAGTTCGCTTTGGAATGGAAAATGGAATGGAGCGTATGGAAAAGTAGGACAGCGCGAGGGGTGCGGGATGGCGTAGGCGTGTAGAGTAAGAAATATAATTAATATTAACTTACAATCCGGTGAGTACTTTTATGTCATATACTTAGTTTAAATTAAGCCCTCAGGCAAATACTGACGGAGTAGTTATAGGTAGGGCGTAGCTTTATTATTATTATTATTTATTTATTTATTATTCATTCAAATATGGAACTGACTGACTAACGCACGACATGACCGGCAACGGTCACCCGTAGGCTTCATTATGATTTATGACCAATGAACAACTTAACTAGTCGATTGTGACAGTGGATCGCGTAATTGTTGTTGGTGTATTTATTTTGTATACACAAAGGTGTCCTCGTACTTTAGGTATAGGATAGCGGGATATTAGTTTGACACTCACAGTTATTACTGCCGTAAGCATGCTATTGAATCCTGAAATAAGAGATACCTGGTTGTACCCTTAAGGTACATGGAGCCCTGGGTCCGGATTGGATCTAACCATTATGTGTAGCTCGCGTCATTGGAGTTAAATGATGTCTTTTTTTATTATAACTTTCCGTCTGCTATGTTATTCCAGCGCTAGTGGAGGAATCAGACTCGATTGGCATTAATCTGCAACTTGAAGTAGACATACCGTAATGGAGATGACTCTCCAGTATGTGTGAAGAGTTGTGTATGTATTACTTGCTGGAAGTCCCTTCCTAGTCAGGTTCGGAGACCCCTTTGTTTAGTTGTGTAAAACATCTAATACAGTTAGTGGCCCACATTGACGTCCTAGGGTCGCCTAACCTTGGCTGTGGGTCTAAGAATCTTGAGACGCTTGTCTCGTGCTCTAAATGTACCGATTAGGTACATACCTTGGTGACAATAATATGTATTAAATGTAGGACGCTGCAACAGCAGTAATTAACTTTAGCACGCGCTTAGTGCGGCCTCGTGGCAAGTCCACGCATACTCCACGGTACTAATACCACTTAATATACACAGGAAAGCTACTGCCTGGCACACTACAGGAAAGCTATATGCTAATTATATTGGCCTAAATCTAAAGCCGTCCTATAGTTATTTCGTTGGCCAGCCGGTTTGTGCGGCCTTAGAGCGTAACTTAACATCCAAACAACCACTCGACGGACAAATGGACATTAGTATAAGCCCCTTTGTGTCCTCTCTTAAGTATTGGCTAGCCATTCAGGAGCCGCGTTGGGCAAGTGCCCTGCATCTGGGTGAACTTGACAGCAGAGATGCGGAGGTGGAGCATCTTTGTCCCCTTCAGGGGCGCAATGTCCAAGTAATTACTAGTAGATATAGGAAATTTTGAAATTTTGTTAGGCCTGGGGTCAACTCAAAATCACCACAACGGTATTCAATTCCATGCAGTAATTTTGACGTGATGCCGTTTCCGTGATCCAGTTTTACAAGTGCCCGTGACTTCGTATGCGTGAAATTTAGAAAATATTCCTCGTTCTTACAACATTTTTAACCGAAGCTTTGCTCCTATTAGTTGCAGCGTGGTGTTATATAACCTTAAGCCTTCATCGATAAATGTACTATCCAACACTGAATGAATTTTTCAAATCGGACTAACGGTTCCAGAGATTTGAAAAATTCAAAGATTCAAACAAATTCTTCATCTTTATAATATTACTATAGATAGATGAAACCTATATGACTGTTTTATATTTAGGAACACGTCTTTATTACTTATAATTTAAATTTATGCTTTAATCTCACGCTTTTTTTCACAAAATCCCAGAAAAAAACCCATTTATCAGAGAATTGAGGATTTATTTTTCATTTCCATCCTCTTACTCCGTTCATATAATGGCAGCGAATTTGTTTTAATTTGTGAGTTTTCAACACGCCTCCTGTGGATATTAAATCTATCCTAATATTATATAAAGCTGAAGAGGTTTTTTGTTTGTTTGTTGTGCAGTGGTTCGATCTGAAAAATTATTTTTGTGTTGGATAGTCCATTTATCAAGGAAGGCTCTAGGCTTTATAATATCACTTTGCGACTAAAAGGAGCAAAGCATTAGTGAGTCATGCAAAAAACGGGGAAAATTTTCTAAACGCCACGCGTACGGACTCGCGGGCGACAGCTAGTATAACATAAAAATAACAACCAAATAATTTGAGACGTTAAAAAGATTTTTTTTCTTATCTGGACTGAAATTTCACGTGGCAATTATTATCAGTAAAAAGTGCTTTTAATTGATAAAAACTTTTCTTACTTTGACTTTGTTTTATTATTTTCTATTTCTGGAGAAAATTTTAAATAAATCAATTAGCATCGTTTTCTAATTCGATAAAAGATATATTTGTTTTTCAGTAATACCTAGCGCGGTCATTTTGTAGTTTTACTTGGAAAGATTTCCAGGAGTTTACAAAATTGTTAACGCATTAGTTAGCTGGGTGTCATGTGTTGCCATCTAACTATATGCTGAGTTGCCTGCCCTTTGGCACTTGTTGTAAAAACTACTATATAGCTTAAATTCATATTTAAATTTGTACGTATATAATTTACGTAGCATGTTGTAAATTATTAAATACTTATACTATTATGTTGTAAACTTACACTGGTGTCAATAAAGTTATTTCTTTTTTTCTTTCTTTCTAGATAATGCCTAGGGCATTAGGTCTGCCATTGTACTTTTTTATGTGCATGAAGTATTTATAAATAAAGAAATCTTCTTCTTCTTCTTCTCCAGCCCATCAACGTCCCACTGTTGGGCACGGGCCTACTCCACTTAGGGAGGGATTATGGTCTACTGTGCACCCTCACCCTCTCATTTTATATATAAGACCTAGATACTGTGAAAACCATTCGTTACTCTAGAGGAAATATCCACGAAGAAAACAGCGGAGCATGAAACGTCCTTTATCCAAAGATTTTATGTTAAAAATCTACGCAATAGTTGTCTAGGGTAAGTAGGTTGTATAGGAATAGAAAATACAAACGTACGCACGGACGGACAGCGAAGTCTCAGTAATAGGGGCCCATTTTAGCTTTTAGACGGAACACTAAAACCACGTTATATTGTCACTTGCTTTCGGAGTACAGGAATACTTTATAAGACTGTTCTTGTCATAAAATATACTTTGATATTTACGTTGAGACGAAACATAAGCAATGTATTCAGATGTGAGGTTTTACTAGGGTTGTCACTTTAAATCACACAAATTAAATAATATTTTATTAAGTTGAAGAGACTCGTGGTCGAGTGGTTTATGTAACGGACTGGCGATCACGAGGTCGCGGGTTCAATTCCCGCTCGGGACAATAATTTATGTGATATTTATAATTTTCATACAAATGTTTGAACTGTGTCTGGGTGTTTCTATGTATTATAAGTATGTATTTACAAAAGAAAAGTAGTATATGTATTTCATCCGCATTCTGGTACCCATAACACAAGCATATAAGCTTAGCTTGGGACCAGAGGACGTTGTGTGAAATGTCCATGAATATTTATTTTATTTTATTCTACGGTTTTTATGACAGTGCTTACTATACAAAATAGTGATCTTACATTTTTAAAGCTAATAAATTATTTAATCATTGCACTAATTCAAGCACCAGTAGTGGAATTCTCTAAAATTTTAATCTTATCCGTAAATTTAAGACGGCACGCTCATACTTAATTGAATTAGTGATGTCCGATCTGGCAAGCCCGATATGGGCTTATCAGATCTCCTGTATCTAAATATCGTATTAGAAAGTAGCAATCATAACAACTCAAATTATACTGGAAAATATGATCACCAAGTGGGTTCAAGTTCCATTACCGAGTCTTGAACCCACTTGAGTTATTGTGGAAAAAGTGATCACCGCAAGCGGGACTTGAAATTTTTCTTGAATTTCTTAGGTCTTCCTCTAGACTTTTTCCTTCTACATTTATATGCAGAAATCTTCTAACGATATTACTTTCCTTTCGTCTCATAACATGGCCATACCAGGATATTCTAAAGGCCAGGACAGGACAAAATACGCCATAATTAAAGTAATTTATTAATTTTGCAATTGACTTGCTATGCTTTTACTTAATAAATTAAATTATAGTGGAAAAAGTGATTACTGCAAGCGGAACTTGAACCCACAACCGCGGAATACCGTTACGTAGCTCTTCCAACTGAGCTTATTGCGGTCGTGCTTTTCAGTAATCAAATTAGGCCACCACATTCGTCACTCGATTGAGTTTATATATTTTTACGTACATTGCTGCCGCCTGCCCGCTTGCGGTAATCACTTTTTCCACCATAATTTGATTTATTAAGTAAAAGCATAGCATGTGAAATGCAAAATTAATAAATAACTTTAGTAAAGTTCATTCATTCAAAAATTTGCGTAAAAAGCTTGTTCGAATAAAGTGCTCATTCATCCATCCATCAGCCTTTCTTCGTCTACTGCTGGACATAGGCCTCCCCCCCCCCCCCATAGAACGCTACAACGCGCGGTCCTGCGCTAAATATATCTACCATTCAGCGCTAAAGTTCTTAAATGTTAGAAAATATCACATAAATCTTAACAGGCGAGGAAAAGGTACTAGATTGTATTTTATTCAAAAGAGATAAAGTTATCCTAATTCTTATATCGAAAATCTTCGTACCGCAAAGTTAGATACAATACTATTGTAATCTTAGAGCATTTAAATAACAGCAGCTGTTACATACGCTGTTTGCTTTGACAAAAATAATGCCGCGTCGGTGAGGTACCGAGATAACACACACGAACACAATAACGTTATTTCATTGGTCGCATGCCCCGCCCAAAATCGCCTTATGCATTCTAAGACACGACAGTGACTGTGCACAAGAAGTGTGATCATTGTTCTCGTAGTTTTTTCAGCGGGGTCACCTTTTTAGAGAGGCCCGTCAATAGTTTCTACTCCTTTTGGATTAATGCTCTAAGATTGTAATAATTTATAGCCAAGAAACTGTACAAGTTGACCCGCGGCAGAATAAAGTTACTAAAACTTTGTAGGAATATCCAAATTCGAAGTGGTTCTTTGATAAAGGTTGATAAATATGTTAAACAATTCAAAAAGTGAATGATTTCTAAGTAAAATGTGTGAATTAATACTCTTTACTGTACATCAGAAAAAAGAGAGAAAAGAAAGAAAGTTTTATTCACTGCATTAGGTAGACAATATACAAATTTTCTTAAAAATAATATAGGTACAGTAAATCGCTCAAAAATATAATATACCAGCTATGACCCGCGGTGTTACCCGCGCTAAAAAGAATAAAAAAATCTGTTCGTGTTTTATTATCTCGCGGGAACATTGCATTCTTTCGAAATAAAAAGTAGCCTAGATATGTTATTCTGATGTATAAGCTACATTGTTGTAAAGTTTCATTGAAATCCATTCAGTAGTTTTGGCGTGAAAGAGTAACAAACATTCAAACATCCATACTCACAAACTTTCACATTTATTATATTACTAACTGTTGCCCACGACTCTGTCCGCGTGGAAATTAGAAAATTTTTCCCGTTTTTTGCAACATTTTTCGCTACTGCTTCGTTTCCACTGGTCGTAGCGTGATGTTATATAGCTTAAAGCCTTCCTCGATAAATGCCCTATCTAACACTGAAAGAATTTTTCAAATCGGCTCAGTGGTTCCTGAGATTAGCGCGTTTAAACAAACAAACAAACTCTTCCGCTTTATAATAATATAAGTAAGTATAGATTATAAAATGAAATATAAGCAATAATAGCAATAATAAAATGAATGTAATTAACAACAAGCTTAGATATGGTATAAGTATATTGTGTCACAACAGCAAATAGGCTCCCATTTCAGCATAATATGTTAGGTCACAAAGAACTAACGCTAATTTTCAAATGGGACCTATGAGTGTCGACACGGGTATCTCCAAAGTACCTACTACAAACTACTAGTTCACAAGAGTAACAATTTTAAATAAATCATCACTAAGAATTGTACTAAGAAAAACATAAAAATTTAATAAGAAGGTACAACGGGTAGTCCGTATGGTGACGGATTAATAATACAAGTCGGCTGTGAAATATCAAAACCCAGTATCTGCATAAAACAAAATTTTACAGGAGAGCCGAAAAACAATTTCACATGTTTGACAGCGTGCCGTTTCAATAATATTAGTCGTACCTTCTTGGGAGTGATTGCAAAATTTGAGGTACATAACAGGCTTTATAAAAAAGTAGTTTTAATGCGTCTATCACAAAAAATGTACGTAGAGAAGCAGTTACTAATAAAAACATTGTTTTCTTAGACCTAACTTTTTGAGTGTGACAATTTCAAAACCTAGTAAGATCACTTGCTTTGTTTTCATCTAGTTCTCAAATATACTGAGTGGGGACTAAACGCAAATTAATAGACCTAGTAAGATCACTTGCTTTGTTTTCATTTAGGTTTGAATTTACTGAGTAGAAACTAAATGCAATTTTATAAACCTAGTAAGAAACAAGAGAATAAAAGAACATGAATATGGGCAGGAATAAGCAGTTTTAATGAAAAAGGTAAAAAGAAACAGCTAATCGGAAACCAAACACTATTTGTTCACAGTAAAAAATCAAAAAATAATCACTCAAAATATTTAAAAAACAGTGATATAAAAATAAATTATTCGCTTATTGTCCACCAGAAACTAAATCAACTGAATTATTATTAATCGGTAAACTTTGCCAAAACTCCCTTCTATTCATTGGCATAAGCTGTAATAAAGTTTTGAGTATGCCTTCCTTTTTACTTTCTTTAATGCCTCTTGGAATATTTTTTTAAATATTTCTATGTGCGTATTTGTTTGTATATGCGATGCAGCAGGTGCCTCATTAGTAAATATAAGTGAATTCGGGTAAGTTGCTGTGAATACAGAATGTTGCGGTACGTTACATAGAAGAGCCGGAATGTTATTCGAAATTAAAGGGTTGCAATTAGTATCATCATCAGATTCACTAGTTTCTTCTATGTATCGTGGGTATTTTTTAATAGTTAGATACTTTTGAATTGAGAAACTTCGATCCGCTACCGAATCATCACTGTCCAAAAAAATTTAAATATCCGAAACATTTTCGATAAACTCTTCCATGCTTACATCACTTTGCTGAGAAGAACATGGTATCGGATTGTCGTAGAAATTGAATGGAGCATCTTCAGTTACCAAAGGAGTGTTATCAGTTGAGTTAGTAAGCGAAAGGTTGTTGCAGGGTATATCAGTAAGTGAAAAAGTGCTATGCAATGCATTTGAGGATGGTGTTGTTAGGGTCTGAGGGTTGTAAGCATAATTTATTTTTTGTATTTGATTACTGCTAACTGATGAAGGCAAACTTGAGGTATTTTCATTTAATCTGAAATGAAATGTTTTACAAAGCCATGCCATCACCAGAACGTTGCTAGTGTGTAGGAAACAAAAAGCAAAAAAAGCAAGATAACTTTACAGAACGTTCGTTGTAGCACTAGGTATCCACAGGATGTTTTAGAAGTACGTGGTCATATTTAAGGGTTTTAGTAAAAGTCAATATTATTTCTCAAATCAGCTACCCAACACAACCCTTAAATATAACCACGCACTTTTGAATCAACCTGTATAATATCAGAGTAAGGAGGAAATCACAAAAGTAACAACCTCCTTAGGGATAATGGTCGTGAGCGCATAATAATATGTTAATGTGTGTCGTTGTAGGTTGCTGCAGAAACTGTGATTTAATCACTACCCTCGTGCTGCAAAAAACTTATGAAACCGTAGGTAGCAGATTAAGGTATATAACAAAGCTATGACAGAAATGTTTTGTGCAAAATGAATTGAAATAAAGTATATTTGTGCATAAGCAAGATGTAATACCCAGTTTCTAAACATTCAATATTGTATTTGAATGGATAACGTTATTTTTCTTCACGGTATCTTTAAACTTTAGTTATTGAAAAAAATCAAACTTGCAAATACCATGCAATCACATAATTCATTAAAACAAAACACAATATAAAATCTTGCCAGTTACCAACAAATCTTACATGCTTGTGTAATCATTTTATGGTTAGGCCCTTTTATTCATAAAAAACCTTGGAAAACAAAAAACCTAGACAATATTATACACTGAAGCGTACTTAAATTTCACCATGCTGTTCTTTTAAAGCACTCAAGATCAATTTCGACCTATAAAACTGATTTTTTCTCATTTTTACAGACAAAAACACGCACGTGCAACGACTTCTTCTCACTTACTAAAGTTGCGCGAGAGTTTTGACGTTTACTTCAACCATTTCATTGACTTAGTATCTACATGAACCATTTTAAATCCAAGTAACTACAAGCACTTACTAGGTTTTTAAAATGGTTGATGTTAGATACTATGTTTTAATTTTGTAATTTTTGCTTTTTGAAAACGTTTACTGTAGATACTAGGTTTCCGACTTTGTGCAACTTCGTTTTTTACAAATTTTTGGGGGTTTTTGCTATCCTAGTATGTGGAGAGCGGGTCTACAAGGTCGAAAATGCAAAAACACACATTTTTTTAAACTTGTCAGATACTAGGTTTTAAAATTGGACAGCCGAAGTGTCACTGTCCCATCTCCTTTCCAGGATGCTATAGAGGCCAGTTAAGGGATATTGTATACACGGATAAAATCCTCTGTGAAAGACATAAAAATCCATCCGAAGTGGAGGACGCCCGTGCCCAACAGTGGGAAGATAATGGGCTGTGAAGAAGAATAATTACCGTTACTATTTTTATCCTAAAATACAAAAACAAAATTCTTGTTCTATTTATAAAGAATTTGAAGTTATAACGTAAACAAACTCAAGATCGCACTTCAGTTTTGTTTTCATCCCTACTGGTTCATCGACGAACCAGTTATGACCTTAGAGCTTGGACATAGAGCATAAATCCAACAAGAGTGGGTATGACACTCGCGGGAAAAGATACGAGGGCACTACTCATATCTAGAGCCATGGGGCTTATTCTCTATTCCATAGTGTACAGAAAGTGTAAACTCACAGTGTGCGTGTGACAACGTAGTGCGATGCGCGTGCAGGTTTTGATGGAACTAGATAAACTAACAAATGAATTTTGATAGTGTCGATAACACAATCCGGCAATACTAACCGAACTTTCTTTATAAAGATACTGTTTACTATAGCCTAATAAAGAATAAAGATTTTAATTATTATAAATTTGCACAACAAAATACCCAATAACCTAAATACAATAGTTGTTTTCATTTTTTAGTTAATTTTAGTTGTACACGTAGAGTTGGTAAAAACGTAAAGCAATTCGTGTGAAGCTTCCAATGAATTAGATAGTGTTTGTGTTTGATAACTCAGTACCCCATCATCGTGGCATTATATTTGCCAAGAAATATGATCAAAGATAACCATCTCTGCTGAGTTTCTTACGTAGGGAAAAAAATTTAGACGTATTATAAGAATATATATCTTTTTGGTAAAAAAAACTTGTGCCTACATGATTAAATGATTTTCATTTCATTTCATTTCAAGGAAAAGAGCATGTGTAGCTGCTCCTGTGGATTTCATACTCTAAGGTTATGACACACTTGAAATCCTACGCACTTTTGAGTGAGTGGTCTTGAAGTATCTAAAACCTATTGAGTGCGACAAAATCACGTGACTAATTTGAGCGGCTCTTCAAAAATATTTCCATCTTTCTTATTATTCGGAACAAATATTTAAACTAATTGTAACAAAAAATCCATCCGTGTGGTGACAGACTCCCCAGGGTGCTGTAAAAGTCAGCTAATGGATATTGCACACAGATAAAATCCTCTTTGAGAGACGGAAAACTCGAAAATAAACCCTGTGCCAATATGCCTGGTCAGCGCGGCACAGTAGACCATAATCCCTCCAAAGTGGAGGAGGCCCGTGCCCAACAGTGGGACGTAAATGGGCTGGAGAGAGGAGAGGTAAGAAAAAATATTTATTTCAGTTTTCATTTTTGTTTGGGAAGGATAAAGATACGAGCTATAGTACTTACTAGCTGTCGCCCACGACTTGGTATGCATGAAAATTAGAAAAATTTTCCCGTTTTCGCAACATTTTTCACTGATGCTTCGCTCCTATTAGTCGCAGCGTGAAATTATATAACCTATAGCCTTCTTCGATTTTACTATTCAACACTGAAATAATTTTTCAAATCGGACCAGTGCAGTGGTTCCTGAGATTAGCGCGTTCAAACAAACAAACAAACTCTTCAGTTTTATAATATTAGTAAAAATATAATTTTAATGTAACATTTTTTTAAAGTATCATAAAAAAATGTTCACAGAACAGTTTTTGAAATCTAAACATTTGATTAGCGTCGACTTTATACATCCCGACTGTTCAGTTGTTACCTACCTATGCTTATATTTTTCTATTCAGTATTTTAGCAGTTGGGATATTTTATTGAAAACAGTTGTACGCTAGTCAAATGCCCAACAGTGGGAAGAAAATGGGATGATGAGTTTCAAGAGCCGGAGAAGGAAGTAAGGAATGCGAGAATGCAAGAAAATATTTTTTAAAGAAGCTGAATTCGCGGGCTACATCTATTACGAAATATGTTAGACGAGCTTTGTAAATTTTGCCATCAATTTGTGCTAAGTGCAACACGATATGAAGCCTCACGTCTTCTATGCTAATACAATGTTTACGTGATCTGGAAATTTTCAAGTAATTTGCTTGTACTCTATAAGACACATATTGCATACATTAAAATTTGATTGACAATCGCTATTTTATCATAATTACCATAAACAATGGACGTTGAATGAATGGAGTTTATGGTATTTAGATTCTTGCATAAATAAAATAAATAAATAATTATAATTGCATAAGTTGATAAAAAATACTATGCAATAGCTTTACCGCGGCAGTCCCCGAGTGACACACGTCTTTTTTTATTTTCTTTTTGTTATTCGCCTCATGAACAAAAAGACAAATTAAATCGATAGATAACATAATATATATGTCCATATAACAAGGCTCATGTAACAAAAGTACAATAAATCTTAGAAATAAATAAACCCTTTTTTTATTTCAGTGATCATTCAAGAGCCTGCCTTTTGTAGATAAAGGCTATCCCAATTTGAAAACGTTCATCGAAGCAATAGTAATCGTTAAACAAATTGTGCATAAGAAAGAACATTATATGCACTATTATTGAAAAGGTTGAAATATATTATCGATAATGAGTGAACTAAAGTTAGCACGCTGAAGTGGTAATGGGCAAACCACATCGCTCGACAATCCGGAAACCATGGGGAAAGGAACGTCCTCATGTAGCGGCCACTAGGTGGACGGCAAAGTAATCAAATGTGTATGAAGCCACTGGATATAGAAAGCGCAGAACCACGCGTCGCGGAGTTCTATGAGGGGGGCTTATGTCCAGTAGTAGACGGAGAAAAGCTGATAGATGCATTGATGGATAGTGAACTGAAAAAATAATTACGAATATTTTGTTATAACAAGGTGAAATGGTTTAGCTTAAAGATCCGTTTAGCAATCTGTTTTTTGTGATGCTTTAAGTGCGACCGCGTCCAGAAATTCAAGTCAGTTTTCACGTAGCCTAAAGAATTTTTTTTTTGGTTGCCCTCGCCCAGCTCTGCAACGTCAACGACTTACGCTGTAGTAAGGGCTGAGAGCAGTGCGGTCACCGCGACAGCTTTTTATTTTAGCTACGCCCATTTTTTATTGAAACTTAACATAACTTTAACTACGGGAAAAATTATATTATATTATAGAAAAATTTAAAATACAAATTGAAATTTTTAATTATAATATTACCTATTATTTACTACGAAAATAAGCTATACCTACAAAGATAAAATCATAAACTATAGTTAAAAGACAAATGACAATTAAATGATAGTTTTAGTCAAAGTATCTAGTTATAACAAGCATATCCGTGTGGTGATAGGTTAAGAAAACAAGTATCGCTACTCCATTTTATGCAAAGGGTGCTGCAAAAGCCAGCTAAGGAATAAGCAGTTATCATCGTTAGTAAAGACGGACATCTAGAAATTATACACAATAGCAACACACCTGGTCAGGTGCGGCATAGTAAACTCAAATACTCTCAAAACGTGGCCCTACCAGTGGGCCCAGCAACATATCACAAAAGAAATACCTAGCAACAGTATTAAACAAAACCTTTTAGTCCATTTTTACATATCAATCATGTATGAGATTTCATAATAAAACAAAACACCTTTGATATACTGCAATTCATTATAATTATACAGCCCAATTAAATCAGTACCGGCTAAAACTTTTTCCAGGTACACTCCGTCAATTAAATAACATTTTGACCTCCATTGTTATTTTTAGTGGTAATACCCACTCAATAATACCATTTCTACGTGCATAACTTTACTTAACTAAATAATTCGCTTAGTTCAAACATACTACTACTAAAAAATACACTTTAAAATCCTGAATATTTATAAAAAAAATTGTATTGTCATCAGCCCTAGGGCAAAATTTCTGAACAATCCATATACTGCAAGTGGATGAAACTCACTTTCAAAGATTCCATTATATAGATTAATACATTGATAGAAAAGTGCCTAATCATAATATGAGCGTATTATTAAAAAGCGGTTCAAAAATATAAAAATTATAGTGCCAATAACACAATTCCGAAACACAAGCTGTGTTTTATAGACTGACTATTATAATTATTATAAATATGTACAACGAAATAGCCAATTAATTAAAATATACACATCAAATGTTTTCATTTTAGTGCGCATTAGAATTCGCCTCAATATTGGTTAATACAAAAACACAGTATTTACTTCGACTAATAAATTACAGTAGTCATCAATATTTGAGCTACTTGAAGTAAAACAAAATGGAAACGAAAATATCTCAATTGTTTAGAGTACCGCACAAAAAATTATTTGCCTTTTATCGCAAAAAAATATCTGGCTGGGTTACGTGTTTAAAGTAATACATACATAAAGAATATAATTAAAATTATCTAACACTTGCGCGACTCATTATTTGTATAAATAAAACCTATTTTCCGGATTTAGACGCGTATACTTGTTTTAAATTTTAGCTCGTATTGTAGAGGATACTTTCAATGACTACCCAATGAGAAAATATACTACAGAAAAATATATTATAAGGCTAGACAATTAAGTGTGTCAAGTTGGTTACCTATTCGGTACAATGATGGCCTCTAGAAATGGCTCCAATTGTGTCTTCTTTTAAACGCCATTGAAACGGGGTTGTGACATTTTCTAACACAAGCCATTGACTAAAATTTAGATAGCTTGTTTTTTTATAATTTCGAATTCATTGCAAAGCATTTCAAAATACTTTTATTTTTTATACAGAATCTATGTAAGTAGTTCAAGATTCCTTCGCGCTTGACAAGTTTTTTTATTCTTGGCGTTACTCTCGAGAATTTGTTGTGGGTGTACCAATCTTATAGTTATATTATTTGGTTTCCTTTTTCCTTATCATTTTGGCTATTTTTATACCTACTCGAAGTCTTCCTTGTCTACTATTTGAGTAATTATTTGGGTTTTGGTATGGTTTTATAGTTTGGTTTTCCGTTTAATTAGCCACGAATTAGGTATTGTACCACTTTTTTAATAGATTTATTGTTACTAAAACTAATCTTCAATTCAATTGACAAAGAGAACTGAAATAGGGATTCAAGATGCCTTATTCTTAAATACACCACGCTTAATCCTACAAAAAAAAGTATTATTGACTCTAAACTCATCACAAAAACACCCATATATAACAGCAAGGTACTTTAAACTACTTAAAAAAGCGTACATAAAATACCTGACTTTCTCATAAATTATACTTATATTAAAATACAAGCTGTTGTCCGCAACTTTGTATGTTAGAATTGAAAAAGGAAACCATAACAGATTATACAAAAAAAGTCAATTATAGCCTTAATTAAAAAAACCGCATCAAAATCGGTTGCTTAGTTTTGCAGATATGTGTATATATATGTAGATTATACTAAGTAAAGATTGAATGGGTTTCACTATTCCAGTTACTACTATAACTATTAAAACGAATGGTAAAACCAATAAACTAACTTTAAATAGTACAAAATATCACTAACTAACAATTAACTACTACTTTATAGCGCTATAAATGGAACTCAGAGTAATTTCTGTTCATAGTTAATGCAATATAGTAATAAAATAAAATTTTAACACACCTGATAACATTGAATCTTTACTTATTATAAAACAAAGTCGTTATTTTTGTATGTTTGTCTTTATTTAAACTTATAATAATATTTTGAAAAATACGCTACGGATTTTGGTGAGAATGTAATGTTCCCGTGGGATAAAAAAACGAACAGATTTTTTATCCTTCTTACCGCGGGTAACACCGCGGGCTACAGCTAGTGTAAAATAATATTCAGGAGTTTCAAGCATGTTTTTGAGTTTTTGAAATAATTTGAATTCATTATCAACATCATACCGCAGTATTATTTCTTACTTTCAAAATATTGTAGCACTAAGTCTACGGCGTAGCAAATGAGCTACGAATAATTTATAAACACAATTTCAAGTTTAAAAAATGGATTCTCATAAAGATAAGTGTTTCAGACAATATTTTGCGTTTATATAAAACATAATATACTTTATTGTAATATCGAATGCTATGTCATATTGTTAGTCTTGTATTTGTGAGCTTGTTTCCAAAATGACGATATTAATAATAAATAAAAAATAAATGTTAAACGAATATAGTGACTATTGTGCTTCAAGCATTTGTCCATCAGGAGATGACATTATAAGGCGACCCCCGCTGAAAAGTGTACGAGAACAATGATCACACTCATTGTGTACGAATTTCGATAATACTTTCACCATTAGAATCCTACATTATCCCTGAACACCATAGTCAAAAATGGGGTATAATAAGTAAAGACGAAATCTTCGGTCATCTGACAACCGACTTCTTCTCTGTCCTTCACACTCTTCTGGATACATTCATTCTTCTTAGTTTATTCAGTCTATAACACTCTGGAACTCACTTCCTCCCTATATCAGATTGTGCAATAATCGCTCTAATTTCAAACTAAAAGTTCGACAACATCTTTTAAATGAGCTGACCTAATATGGTATGATATAGTGTGTATATTTTGGAATTTAGTGTGTTTATAATTGTGTGTGTGTGTGTTTGTGTAGTTATATTATTATGGTTTGTATTATGTGTAATATTGTATTCTTTTGTATATATTTGTTGAGTATATGTATTGTATATCTTTCGCGTGGCCCCGAACATGTTTAAATTATGTGTATGTAGTAATTGTAGTATAATTTATCTATTTCTCGTTTTTTTTATTTTACTCTGTATATGTAGGTATGTATTTATTATTTCCTATTTTAAATTGTGTCTCGCATTTTTTAATGTGCCTCCCTCAAATGGTTGACTGTTAGAGAATGCCCAAGGCATTAAGTCCGCCATTGTATATTTTTATATGCATATAAAAATAAATAAATAAAAATAAAATAAAGACATTATGTTGGACAACTGCTAGTTTAAAATAAATCAGAAATATTAGAAAAAAAATCTGCCAAGAGCGAGGTAAACTCGCACACTCAGGGTTCCGTACCTATATAGACCGAAAAATATAAATACTTGCATTCAAATAATCAGTTAATTAAACTTAAACCAACTCAATTAAAACTTAATTTTGTAGTTGAAATTTAGGGAATCCCCTGCATTTCCGCTACTTCATAAGTTGGTATTAGTATAAACACATTTTTCTTTTGATGTGATGACAAATTACAAAGTTTTAGATTTTGCCCTATATCAGCACTATACAGACTTGGACTATGCCAAATTTAAAGTCCCTAGGGCAACGGGAAGTAACCTTTAGATTTTGATTCCCTAGTAAAAGTATTTTCTTTCTTTCCTCTCAGTCCATCCAAAGGTTGTCTGGAAGAGATCGCATTTTGCGATAAGACCGCCTATTGTACTTATCTACATATTCTAAAATTGTATAATATTAAGTACCTACTGTAATATTGTTAAGATGTACAATAAAGAGTATTCTATTCTATTCTATTCTATTCTAAAAGTAGAAAACTTTTAAAATGGTAGTAATTCGGTTATGTCTTCTAAATGTGTAAATGTAAAAGGTTGATTGTATTTTTTGTAACATGGGACCGCATAGATCTACATATAGTATGAGTTTCAAGTTGATGCCTTCAGCCTTTGTTGAGTAAAAAAAGTTTGACGAACGGACAGACAGACAGACGGACACCGTAGTGAGACTATAAGGGTTTGTACGAAACCCTAAAAAGGAGCTAATTTAATATAATACCAGAACTGCTCGACTGTAGGAAATATATGTACACTTTGCTAAAACCTAAAATATTTATTATCACGTGTTATACATCTACTTAATTTGTTTCTGCACCATCCAAAGTTAACTGATAAAGAATGCCTACGGCATCAAGCCCGCCTTTATACCATTTGTTTGTTTATAAAATTTTAAATAAATATATAAAGAAAACATATTAAAATCTACAGTATTATAGATTTAAAAACAAAAAAGTATAGCATTGTCCTTAATAAATCAAATTGTGATGGAAAAAATGATCACCGCAAGCGGGACTTTGTTAGCTGACTGCTGTAAGCACGTCCGCAATAAGCTCAGTTGGCAGGGCTACGGAACGGTATTCCGAGGTCGTGGGTTCTTGTCCCGCTTGCGGTGATCACTTTTTCCACCACAATTTGATTTATTAAGTAAAAGCATAGCAAGTCAATTGCAAAATTAATAAATTACTTTAGCATTGTCCGTTAATTAAACTAAAGTTTAGTGTACCCAAATGCTATTTGACTATACAAATATTTAACAATGAAACCAGCAAGACCTCACTCGCTAACAAGCTTACAAAGTATCCACAAACATAACATATATAAACCAGAGAGCATTAACCGAACGGGAGTTGACATTGCCGTGCAACCCCTAATAGTGTACAAACTGTACATACGAACAACAAGGCCAGTTTACTTTTTATTCTTATTTTATTACTACAAGGAACTAGAAAAAGAAATTGAATAAAATCTACCATAATATTCAGAGGTAATTATTTGCGTCAATTAGTTATGTAATTATACATTGTTAGTACTACACTTTAATGTGAATGTTAACAATATATTTAAACATAATTTAACTAACTACTATTTACTTAATAAACGAGTCGAATGTTATGCTTGTTACACACGTGAAGATATCGTATGCAGATAAATGAAATATTCTTGATAAGGATATATCGTTATGCGCAGATTTGAACCGACAGAACAGAACCAGACAGTGTGTCAATAAAATTAAATAAAAATAAATATTCACGGACATTTCACACAACGTCCTCTGGTCCCAAGCTAAGCTGATAAGCTTGTGTTATGGGTACCAGAATACGGATATACTACATATACTACTTTTCTTTTGTAAATACATACTTATAATACATAGAAACACCCAGACGCATTACAAACATTCCTATGACATTTATTAACATCAAACAAATGATTGTTTCGAGCGGGAATCGAACCCGCGACCTCGTGTTCGGCAGTCCGTTACATGAACGACTAGACCACGAAGCCCGCCAATGGCTACATAGCTCACCCGGCTTGAGGCCATGTAAATATGTATGAGTGAAATACGTATCTACGTGGGTCTATAATAAGCACCGCACCCTTTTTCTACCGATGACATACTCGTTTTATTGTTTGTAACAGTGACCTTTGTAATTTGTACTACTATGTCTCTTCAATTAAGAATACCATAAATGTTATTAGATCATAAAGTGTGATTAGGCCCAGTTAAAATTACGTGTCTTTAGGATTAAACCGGTATGCACTTTTTGATAACTCTGTGTCGTTATGTATGTGAACATAAGAGAAAATTATAGCTACTATTAGACCAACTTTACGTCACAGATTGTTTATTTAGTTTTTATGTTTTTATGTTTTTATGTTTTGTTACAAGTATTTAGTAGATCTGAAAATATGGTGTACCTTATTTTGAGTGAGCGGTGTCAATTCTGTGGACCCTTTTGCGTTTAGCTACGCCCATTTCTCATACATAACAGTGACAACTTCAGAATGTAAGAAGCGACCGGTATTTTCAATACAAAATCAGAGACGGTCGTGCGACCGGGTCACGGAACTTCCGAATGTCACCTTAAGAACCACTTAGTAACATTAACATTTTATATAAACTCCCTTTCAATTTTATGTTATAACGGTAATATAAAATTTTGTTCTTTTATAACCAAAGTAAGGAACCTTCCAACATATTTTCTCCATCGTATCCATTGAAACTTGTTAAGAGCGTAAATTTGTTTAAAATACACTACCTTTCATTACCTTCAAAGAAATTTTCATACAACTAAATTCGATTATTTTATTAAGTAGAGACTTCTTAAATAACCTTTTCAAGTGATTGATGGACAAATTTCTATGGACCTATTAAAATTACTTTTCTTTTTCATGTAGCTTTATTTCACAAGCGTTAAAGTTCTTTTCAAAAACTTTATTTAACAGAAATCAAAATTAAGTAAAAGTAAAGGAATTTGAGCTTGCTTTACTAGAGACGGCAATTTCTACCGCCCATTTATCTTTCACGGTTATTAATCGGTCTTATTCATAATGACCTATCGGAGGTTTTAAAGTTCGCTAAAATCGGTTCGCTAAAATTGTCAAAATTTGTTATTCATAATAAATTTTTATTATCTCTCCGATAAAGTGACATTATTTTATTGTTTAAACTTCCGATAAGTCATTATAAATAAGACCATAATTGTTCATAACTGTTGTTTTATGAACCCTTACCCTAACACAACTGTATTTTTATGTTTCTTAAGAGGGTACGTTAGCAAGCCATAATCCATACAAAAATATAGACAAAGTACTTCGCTGTTTTTCGGTTATTGCCTCTAGATTATTTTTTTTTATTTCCCACAGTATCTAAGTCTTATATCCATGCTTCTCGTATTTTACAATATTATCCAAAACATGATTACTAAAAGAAATACGACCTTCCGAAGCATCATATAAATAAATATAGTATACATACAATGAATTTTCAATACAGATTCTAATAGAAATTAAAACATGATTATAAACTAGTTTAATTACGACTTAATTTTTAGTCAAACAGCTACAAATTATAGTATTGTTACGAATACACAAAACACAAAGGAGCTAGCGCCATCTAGCAGCAACTAGTAAAACCAATTAAAGAACCGAGCAGAGTGAAACCCCTATTAGATACTAGATGGCGTTAGAGGAACTACCGTACATGCGCGAACTTTCTAGAAACATTCGTTCCGGGCGATCACGTTCGCGCACAGTCGGGAACATTCTGGAATGGTCTGGAACTCGTCTTGGCGCATATAAATAGCGGCAGGGAGGCGAGCCCGGGCAGTTCAGTTTGAGCTACGAGAAAGGCGACTTCGAGAGCGAAAACAAGTGATCAAGAGTGATACCAGTGAAACCTACGACTTGGCTACGATCTAGGACATTGTTAGTGCTTAGTGTTTGGACCTAGTGCTTAGTGTTTGGACCTAGTGCTTAGTGTTTGGACCTAGTGCTTAGTGTGTAACTAGTGCTAGTGAATAAAGTCTTCAAAAAGAGTCAGCAGGTCTTTCTCTCCAAATCCTTCGAACCCTAACACGTAACAGTATTATAAAGTTCAAGAGTTTGTTTGTTTGTTTGAACGCGCTAATCTCAGAAATCATTGGAATTATTTAAAAAAATATTTTAATCTTGGATAGTACATTTACCGAGAAAGACTATGGATTATATAACATCACGTTCCAAAAATAGGAGCGAAGCATAAGTGAAAAATGTTTAAAAATCGGGGAACATTTCTTAGTTCAAAGCGTGCGGATTTGCGGGCAACAGCTAGTCGGACATAAAACTGAATTATGGCTGATAAAAATTCTAGTATTATTAAAAATACACAAATTGTAGACACATATTATATGTTGGAGTAACATAGATGAGGATGGAATTGCCATGTTTTAAAATCAGTCTACAAATTGTAGACACTGTCTTTAAGATGTTCATACATCAATCTGACATTCTCTTTCACACATAAAAGGTTCCACAGCAGGTCTCCAACCAAATCCCCTATAACCTGCGCCTCTACCACCAAGATGATGTTCACACAAAACGTCACCTCTCAATCGTCACTTTACACTTTCTCACAAATACACACTTTATAATTATACACTCGCGATTATGACCGGAATAAACACTTTATCACTACTGTGAGTGAGCAACTAGTCGGGCAGAGATTCGCCCAAGAAAGGTCCGTACTGTACGGCGGCTCGAGTGTAACTGCTTCGATTGCCCACCGTGCGGCGGTATTTATAGTGCCGGCGCACGTGCATGTCATTCGGTCGTACCTGCACGTGTTCGTAAGTTTTTAGCTTAAGTATTGAATTTACAATGATGTTATTTTTACATCGTAATAAACCCTAAAGTAATCAACTTGGTGGTTTATAAATTAATATTGGAACAATGAAATGGTTTAACTTAATTATTCTAGGTTCTCTAGACTAATTGTTGTGGTTGCGCCGATACGGCCATTCTGATAGGCGGTGCGCGCTCTGCACCTGGCTGCGATGTGATGTGTGTTATCTGAAATTAAGAGTTTTCTCTGAGATCGGTATCTGTAAGCAACCCATGTTGCTCATTTTGAAAGGGTTATTGTTAGAACAGTACACAAAGACATCTCCAATGTACTGACTTATTCATTTAGTATCTGTGGTGTGTACGTGTCCACTCATGGCTCCACAAGGCGTCCCAACGGTATCTCATGGTTCACATGTGGACGCATCAAGGATCCGTGGTTAGCTCAAGGGTAACACATGGTTTAGCTCAGAGGTACCACTCTCCAGATATTTTGTTCTCGTAGATTATTATTACAGAGATGTAATTGTGAGGTTAATAAGTATAGTAAGGTTATTAGGTTCTCGGAGATTATAACGAAAGGATTTCGAAGGTTCTCGTAGAGTTCTCGGAGGTTCTCGTAGCTTTTCGTTGGATCTCGTCGATTCTCGTTGACCTGAAAGAAGAGAAATAACTCCTTTTGAGTAGTACATCTGTAAGCAACTTATGTTGCTCATTTTGAAAGGGTTATTGTTAGGACAGTACACAAAGACATCTCCAATGTACTGACTTATTCATTTAGTATCTGTGGTGTGTACGTGTCCACTCATGGCTCCACAAGGCGTCCCAACGGTATCTCATGGTTCACATGTGGATGCATCATGGATCCGTGGTTAGCTCAAGGGTAACACATGGTTTAGCTCAGAGGTACCACTCTCCAGATATTTTGTTCTCGTAGATTATTATTACAGAGATGTAATTGTGTACTGTTATCGGGGTAATATAATAGTAAATGGAATGAAATGAATGAAATGAAATGAATGAATGAATCTCGGAGGTTCTCGGAGAGTGAGGAAGGTCGATGCTGGGGTCTGGGCCTTATTATTATGACCGTGGCCCCAGAGGTTCTAAAGATCAATAGGATAAGAAAAAGCTAATACGAGCAGATAAAATGAATCTGACCAAAACGATGTCAGATACAACGCAACAATTTAACGCTTATATCCTCAGAAGACTCAGGAGCGCATCAAAACTATTTGATTCGTGATTTTGATTGTTAAGAACCCTTAACATCCATTATTAAAATTATTAGCTTAAGAATTTCTTGTATTGCTTTTTTTTATCACTTTAATATCCTCGATAAAATTGCTATCACTAGAAGTTGTCCACACTGACTTCATTATTTGTATAGAGGTAAAAATATTAATCACACACCGGAAATCACTGTCTATTAGTTCCTTATTTGATTTAAGAACTGTTTTTTTTTTTTTTTTTTTTTTTTAAATAACTGATCGAAGATTTTAAAGAAATGGATTATGCGGATTTGTTATGAAATCGTCGACTGTAAATTTTAATCAATCTATTCCAATTTCTTTCAAAAAGAAAAATGTTTAAGGTTGAAGCGATTTTTAACTTGTTCCAAACATATTGATTTAATTAGCTATTACTAATCGACTCGACTCTTATTCGAACGATGTCACGATGATAAAATTAAAATAAATCAAAACGTTATCTATAAGGATTGAAAACTGCACTATATTCTAGTTACGGTAATGTCTTCGTTATCTAGATGAAATTCTCAACTTGTTTTATCATTTTACAATGTGTGTGTAATTGTCGAATACAAAATCCATCGATTTCATCACAATTGTTAACTTTTCTACCAAGTCAAAATTAATGACGGTAGTTCAACAAAATCATATTATTATAAAGTTCATTTCGGTAGTGTAGCAACCGGTAGTGAAAACGTTGATTACGAACGAAGCGCATCTAAGCGATAAAATTACGTGGTGTTATTGTGAAACTTATTCAGTTTTTAAAAGATAACTAGAGAACATTGTTTTTTTTTTTTTTATAATGAGTGTACCTACTGAATATGTGGTGATCTATCAATTAAGTGTTTTGTGATAAATTTTAAACAAATTGAGTAGTTTTATGGAAAGAGATAAGTGAAGTGAAAAAGCATTGTGAATACGTTTTAATTTACGCAGTTATAACATGGGGTAAGTACTTGTGGCTTGTTTTTATCAATCTTACTTTGAAGATAATCAAAGCAATATAAAAAGTGTTTATTAAATCTGTGTATTGCGCAATTTTACAATAAACTTAGCTTTGTTACGTCACGTTTTATTTTCTTATTACAAAGATGAACTAGGCATATGAAATGTCATAACAATATGAAATTTCATGTCGAATTTTGGTATTTTTATTGCACCACAGCTTATTATTGCAAATGACTTTTGTTGTTATCTTTCTCTCTTATTTAATAGAAGAATGATACTGCTTACCGAGTATGATGACGTGGTTCCATAGCCACAAGTTGCTGCTTTAAATATCACCTTTGCTTACTATGACGACTATTTGAAAGTAATAAATTTTACTCACTTGTGGAGACACGTTTTTAACTACTTTTAATTATTGGTAGGAACGCGGTTATGCGAACATCCTACTATTTATTATTACGACGACAAAATTGCACGATACCTTTACTTTTGATTTTAACAATTTAAACGTTTTACACTTATATTGAGTTAGTCGCAGGGGCCGCCTCTCGGGTTTTTTATCCCACACTTCTGATGTTGGAGTGACATAGATGCGGATGGAATGGCCATGTTTTAAAATCAGTCTACAAATTGTAGACACTGTGTTTAAGATGTTCATACATCAATCTGACATTCTCTTTCACACATAAAAGGTTCCACAGCAGGTCTCCAACCAAATCCCCTATAACCTGCGCCTCTACCACCAAGATGATGTTCACACAAAACGTCACCTCTCAATCGTCACTTTACACTTTCTCACAAATACACACTTTATAATTATACACTCGCGATTATGACCGGAATAAACACTTTATCACTACTGTGAGTGAGCAACTAGTCGGGCAGAGATTCGCCCAAGAAAGGTCCGTACTGTACGGCGGCTCGAGTGTAACTGCTTCGATTGCCCACCGTGCGGCGGTATTTATAGTGCCGGCGCACGTGCATGTCATTCGGTCGTACCTGCACGTGTTCGTAAGTTTTTAGCTTAAGTATTGAATTTACAATGATGTTATTTTTACATCGTAATAAACCCTAAAGTAATCAACTTGGTGGTTTATAAATTAATATTGGAACAATGAAATGGTTTAACTTAATTATTCTAGGTTCTCTAGACTAATTGTTGTGGTTGCGCCGATATATACAATAAATTATAGTCTGAAGTATTCAGCTTAATAAAAGGTTAATTTCAAACGCGCAAAACGAGATCAGGAGACCACTGTTAATTAATTCGATTTAAAATAATAATATTCTTTTGCAGGTTTTTGAGAGAATCCGTTTTATAAATAATATTTAGTCGTTTGATGACCAAATACTCTTCAACCTTTACCAGTAGTGGGATGATTAAAAGTCCCACTCTTTGTCGCGTTTCGTGGTATTAACACTTAATAAAAATCAGTCAAGCACGAGTTTGACACGCATGCTAAGGGTTACGTTATGTTATTGTCATAATAAATATTATATTCCCAACCCCAAATAACGGGATATGGGCAAGGAGATAAAGATATCATTATAAATATTCATGGACATTTCACACAACGTCCTCTGGTCCCAAACTCAGCTTGTATGCTTGTGTTATGGGTACCAGAATACAGATAGAATACATACACTACTTTTCTTTTGTAAATACATACTTATAATACATAGAAACACCCAGACGCAGTACAAACATTTGCATGACAAAAAGAAAAATCACACAAATGATTGTCCCAAGCGGTAATAGAACCCATCGGCAGTCCGTTACACGAACCACTTAACCACGAGGCTCGTCAATGATGATGATGAGTATTTATTGTTATAGCCTCAACAGATATTTATAAACTGTGAAATTATCAACTCGCTAGCTCTCACCGTTACTGAAATACAAACGGACAGACAGTAAAGTCTCAGTAATACGGAACTGTTTTATCTTTGGGTACGGAACTCTAAAAACACTTATCTGTTCTCTACACAGATATAATAAAATTACAAAGCCAGTTAAAGCACTAATGTATTCAGGTTAAAGTTCAAATTAATTCTATTAAATTGCAACGTTATGAAGCGTTGAGAATATACCTTAACTTTATTGAAAACTAACTTTTGACATTGAATTAAAGTTTTAAAGCGATCTCGAAGTTAATTGCGAGGAAAGTAAGATCAAGAAACTTTTAGTAGATACTATATTGGATTTTATTTGCTTACAGATTTTTAAATAAATGGAACATAGTTTGTGAGTATAAGTACAGTATTGCAGTAGAACATTATATTCGTTTTGTTGTTCTACAATTGGTATAACTAATAAGGATTTGTTATTATTCTATACGGATCAAAGAAGATTACTTTAACTAGCTTAATTTATGTAAATCATAAATTCGTGTTTTGCTTACAAAATCTAAAACGTGTTTATTTAGGCTTCTATTGAACAAGTAGCACAAGGTAATTTAAACATGAAATGTTTGACCAAAAATCATGATATTACAATCTGGGGCCCAAGTCTGCTATTACAATGTTATCATAATGAAAGAAAGATATTGAAAGATATATTTATTATGCCTCCAAGGCGGAACACGAAAACAAAAATATAAAAAAATAACATTACATTTTTATAACTAAACAAACAAAAGTTAGGAACTAAAACTCTAAACTTAACTTAAACTATTACGACAAAAGTGTGATAGCTTAATGTGTCCCACCCATGTAGGCACAAAAGGTCCGTTACTCGGCTACAGTTGTGATATCGGTAACGAATCACAACGCCGATATTCTGCAACGTCCTCATCTGCAGCAAGTGACGCTCATTAGCAAATTGTCAGGATCAATACTAACATTAAAAATCAATTTTTTTTTCTCCCTGTATTTGCAATCTGTCAATTTGGAGACATTCAGCAATTTTTAAATGGATGTTGCAGACTTGCGAGGCATATGTCCAGTGACACATCCCCATAGAAATTAATTAAAATAATGAAATGAAAAGTATATTAAATTAAAACAAATTAAATTCATTAAATTAAATTAAAATTAAATTAAATTTATTAAATTAAATTAAAATATTAAAAGATAACTAGAGTAAAAGATTTTTTTCTTTTTTTTTTCTTACTGTAAGCTGTAACTGTAAAATAATGTGAAAACCAAAGACTAGAGAAAAATGTAGCATCAAAAGCAAAACAGTAATGAGTGCTTACAAAGTGTGATTAGTGATTATTCACCCAGTCATAGGTACATATTTATCTGTTATCCACAACATTGCAATATCAATCAAATAAAACAATAACAATTATTTTAATAATGATCAGTCACAGATTGCATAATGACAAATTTTATCAAGTTTGGTTTATTTACACTATTAATTTAGTGTCATAAATGACGCCATTATGGCGCCATATACCCTTCGTGCGCGAATCCAACTCATACTTAGCCGGTTTTATAGAACAGAGTTTTATTAAAAACAATTTGCAGTTTTTAATAAAATCTTCCCACTACAGCACATCGTACACTTAATAAATATGAAGTAGTATTTCAACTCACCGAGTAATAAAACTGCAATAAAATCTCACAAACTTAATATACTTTCATTTGAAATAAGCTTTTATTCCTTTTTGTGAGTGGAAATGCTTTAAACTTTTTGCTTTACTGAATTGAATGAAATTGCACATGTCACATTGCCTATTTGTCTTTATGTTAAGATTTTATAAAACTAAGTAGACCCTTTTCCTTCCAGGGTGCTGTAAAAGCCAGTTAAGGGATATTCTACACAGATCCTCTTTATCTCTTTCTCTCTCTCGCTCTCCAGCCCATTAACGTTCCACCACGAGCCTTCTCCACTTTTAGAGAGATTATGGTCTACTATGCACAGGTTGATCATACTTGGTATACTGTGTTGACACATGACGTGCGACTGTGACGTACGACATTCCAAATTATTGTCAATTTTCACGTTGCTAGAAGAAGACAAGAATAATAATAAAACATCTTTGGTCACAAAGGGCCTCCCACAATACCTAGAGTGGTTCGGCGTGAATAGCAAGTCGGTGGCAGCTCTGATGCAGAAAGCGGTCTTGCTATAAAATTGTCTAGCAAGACCACATGCTAAAATAATATAAGGCGCACGACCCAACGCGGAGCTGTCGCGCCGTGATAGGTGTTCTGCGGCTAATTTGCGTTAAGGGCCTACATCAATATTATCGTCGAACTGTATCTATTTACACAGCTAGTAGGTATAGAAAATGAAGAATTAGGGATATTTTTTTTGTTTACTCAAAATCTACTAAATATATTTTAATTCTGATTTACGTGTCTCTATATATAATAGTTACTTATGTTTTTAAAGTTATTTCATTAGTTAATACGCGATAATAGACCGACAAATGAAAAATAAAAAATGAGAGAGGTTATTTCGCTAAGATTTTCTATCGAGAAAACTTTTTTCAATCGCGTTTCTGAGTTTATGCGATCCTAGATTATATATTGAAAAAACATATACTTAAAAATTAGAGCTCTAGCCATTCAATCTAAAGAAAAAATGAAAACTTCGTACGTAGAAAAATGCACGAAGCTATTTTGGTATCCTCTTAAGCCCACTTCTAATACAAACCAGTAACAACTAAGGTCGCACTGTGCATAGTGTGCGTGCAGCGACCAAATATAAGAATCTAATGGAATTTTTAAAAACAAAATCAGAGCGGAGCAACCGAAGGCCACCTTAATATACGTTGCCCTGCTCTCTTTTAGTAAGTCAATTGCAAATTGAATCAATTACTACACTCTATCTGTAACTGTTAACAAAATAAAAATGTAAACATGTTTCCACTAATAGGGTGCTACTTAAGTAATTCTGAGTTTGTAACCATTAGGAAATTGGATTTGCGGTTGGCTTATTTGCTAATCGCAAACTTTTAATGACGATACCGTTATTGTGGCTTAAGTACGGTTAGGATAAATATTTTAATAAAAGATTTAACTAAATGATATTATGGTAAAGTTAAGCAATGTTTTGAGATTTTGTTGCGATATTTTAATCTTCAAGCAAGATGCCTACTTAGGGTTCTGTACATACTAATTCGAAGTGTAGGTATAATATTAGAGAAATTAAATAGTTTCACAAAATTATGCAATTAGCTAAATTGAAGCCAGTGTTTGATTTAATTATTTAACAGTTTACTAATATAAGTACCTAACAGAAGATAGTCATTTAGTTTCGATTTAAATCATGTTGTATCCAGAAGTCTTAAATGCAAAGAATTCTCGACTCATAAGCATTCTACCTTTGAGCACAGGTATTGTCCAAAATAGGTGGATACTTTGTCTAATTATAGTACCATGCTATACAGAAGAATTATTAGAATACTCTTTATTTATTGGTAGGGAAAACAAATTGTCATTTCAATTCAATATCAAAACAAAAAGTAATACCGATAGACTTGTAGTTCCATAATTAACATAATAAAAATAATGAAAAATAAAAGAATAAGGTTTAGTTTTTCAGAGTGTCGCAGCAAATCATTTACTTAAATTTTCTCTTAGGTGACTCTTAAAGCACCAATCGGAGGTATGAGGTTGTGACATGTGTTAAGTTAATCCATAACCACGCAGATTTAGGCTCCATTATATTTTTATGAAAAGGACTATAACAAATTGCGTTCTTATTACAAAAAGTAAGAAAATATAAACTTAAAATACAACAGCATAAAATTATATCTTCTTATACTTTATCTCAAATATTGCTTTTTATATTGTAGTAGCATCATTTATACGCTGTTTTGAGACGATAATGTTCGGATGATATTTTATGAAAGGCTCATTTTGTAAGTTTATTATGATTAAAATTATTTCAATAGCTATACTCATGTGGATTTCTTGTCAGAAAAATACAAGTGTCACCACCTCTTCTCCTTTCTAGGGTACTGCAAAAGCCAGCTAAGTGATATTGTACATAGGTAATATCCTCTGTGAGATATGAAAAACGTGAAAATAAACTCTGTGTCAACAGGCATGGTCAGAGATGTGGATGTTAAAACATGTATGGTCTTCTTCATAATGACTTATCGGAGGTTTAAGCGGAGATTTTATCGGAGAGATAATAAACGTTTTAGCGTAAAAAGACTATTATGAATAACAAGTTTTGACAATTTTCGCGAACCGATTTTAGCGAACTTTTAAACCTCCGATAAGTCATTATGAACACGACCATTAATCTTTACAAAAGTAGTATTTTACGGCTTTAGACGCGTGTATTTGTAAGTTTGAATAAATTTAAAACAAATAGGTCGCGCAAGTGTTAGAGAATATTAAGTAATATTTTCTTTAGTATTTTAAATATTTTTTGAAAAATATTGAAGTGTTTAAAGATATTAAGCAAAAAGGTATGTAAGATTAAAAAAAGGACAAAGAAACTTGTAAAAATAGGTGCTAATTTTACCAATCTTCATTCGCTCTATCTTCTCCTCTATTTCCCCTAAAAATTCCTAAAAGTCTTATCTAGTTCCTAGCTTATCTTATTATTAATTGTACTAACGTTTGCACTTAAACCCCGTGGTTTCAGCGAGGTTCTAATTACTCGTATGTTTTGTAATATTATTATAATTTTGTTGAACAATAAAAAAAACTTCAGAAGTTTTGCTCCGTGTATTTATTTTTCACTCAGTCTCACTGACTGCGTATTCTAAAACTATTTCTTCAAGCAGTTTGAGAAAAACGTTGTCTCTAACAAAAAATTCCTTTCAAACTACACTATATTAAATTCTAACACGATAAGGCAACTCCACGATTTACTATCCAGCTTCTTTAACATGGATGTTTTATAGTACTAATTTTTCGCTTCCTTGTCGAGATAATCTTAAGCTATTTATGGCCGTTCAAAATTATATGGAAAAGATAAAAATTTGAGGGTCTTTTTATTAAGGAGGTATGTTTATTACTAAGAAGGATTTGTAAAGTAATTGATAATTTAAATTTTATGAAACAATTACATGTACAGTTACGCCTTTTTCCCATGTATTTAGTCAGGAGACTAAAGAGCTATCTGCTATGATATATGGCTTTTTTCAATATTTTGTCTCTCCTCGATTTTTGGTCTTAAAGACAGACTAATGTAAACTTTTGTTTTTAACTTTTTTTATTATTTACTTGCATATCTATAAGCTGCTGATAAAAAGCGTATTTTGAAAATTAGCGCACTGTGCCATTTGATTTGACGCCCAGGCCAATTTAATTAGCCGTCCTATAAATTAATAGAAATACAGCATAAATTTAAACTTGAAGGCTTTCGCCGCCCTTCTCAGGCTGGCCGCCCCGGGCCATGGCGCCCATGGCCCTAGGGTAAATAATACGCCTCTCGCCTGATGACAGTATTCTTTAATGAAAATTTGACAGGAGATAGAAACATCTTACTGATAAACGAGGACTACAATCTGTCCGTAAGAAACATGGAATACTTTGTATGGTACCATCGATTTTCCAATTATGCTTACGTTTTTCTCTACAAATTACACCAGTATTTATTAAAATAAATTTAATGTCACGAAACTGATCGGTTTTCATTTCATTCATTGAGTCGTATACGTACGCATAAAATTGTGACGCATTAATTCAGTGTTTGTGGTTACTATAGGCATATTATACATTATGTAATAAATTATTACTTAATTCTGCTTACTCTGTTGATAGGAAGTAATTTTCAATTAAACATTTTAATACCCTTCAAGTTAAGAGTAATAAATATACGCCCTTGTGTTGACAAAGCACGAAACAAATTATCTTTTTTCCTTTTTATTATTCATGAACATTTCACACGACTTCTTCTGGTCCCAAGCTAAGCTTATACGCTTGTGTTATGGGTACCAGGATGCGGACATAAGCCACTTTTACATACATAAATTACTTTTCTTTTGTAAATACATACTTATAATACGTAAAAAGACCCAAACGCAGTACAAACATTTGTATGACAATTATTATAAAGATCACACAAATGATTGTCCCGTGCGGGCAACAAACCCAGGACCTCGTGAACGGCAGTCCGTTACATGAACCAATAGACCACGAAGCCCGTCATACACAGCCCGACCAAGTGATTTGTTCAAGTATTGAAGACGAATGACAGATTTTTTAAAGAAAAATATACTGCGGAGTTAAGTAGAAGCACTCGGAGAGGATATCCGAGAAGAAATCTGATCTCATCTCTTTCAATAAGATAAGGCTGTCAAGTATTTGAGAGACCAGCTGTACCTAATAGATCAAAAACTCATTGGTATGGACTGATCTGTTCTAACTTAGCTATGTTAGTATGTTTGACTATGCACAAACTTAGTTTATTACTATGTATACTATGGTATACATACATCGTATACAGAATAGTTTAATTTAACTTGAAACTTTAACTTAGATGCAAGCTGTTGGGTCAGTTTACGTTATAAGTTACTAATGAAATAGCTTGCAGCTTTGTTAGCTTTGTTTTTAATGCTAGATATCTTATTAAAGCTAAGCGGAATTTTGTGGCAAAGACCACGTTTTACTGAAAAAGTATGTGCTAAACAAAAATTACCTTAAAGGTGCCATTCGGATCGAAATTACCTGTTCAATTTTCGCACTACCAAAAGCTCCAAGAAACCCCAAACCGCGGTCACAACGAGTGCAGTGCTGAAACTGCTACCACTTTTAGAATTAGCCGCGCCTACTTTTTATACAATGCTGTGAATCAAATTGCATTCTCAATACTGAACCCAAAAGAGTCACGCGATTCACGTCGCTAGAAATCGAATGACACTTTTTTGCAGCTGTTTCGAAGTACTAATGGGGTGGTGGTGACGAGTTGTTATCTTTGTATGTCCCTATACGAGCTTATATCTTCAAAACTACGCAACTGATTTTGATAGGATTTTATTAATGAGACGGTGGTTCAAACGGATGACCATTTCGTATAATTTATATTATTTATTTTATATTATTTTTACCTTATAAGTTATGTTAATTATGGAACTAGAAGTCTATCCGTGTTACCTTTTCTTTTTATACTGTTTTGTAATGAGACTGTTTGTTTTTTCCTGAATAATAAATAAATAAATATTTTGTTAACATTTAGATTCTAAATACCACACGTACAAGGTCGCGGGCAACAGCTAGTGTACAGTATATCTCAAGCGTAAAGAAATATATCAATAATAATCCAGAAATACACATATTAAGTAATTCCCAGCGTGATTTATTGTCATCTGTCAAGATCCACATTATTGCTTTTGTCAGCGGACATTTTTTCTAATATTCGATTCTGTACGAATG
Source organism: Orgyia antiqua (assembly GCA_916999025.1). NCBI lineage: Eukaryota > Metazoa > Arthropoda > Insecta > Lepidoptera > Erebidae > Orgyia > Orgyia antiqua. Next base: position 30,102,559 of record OU779863.1, read on the forward strand.
AAACACTATTTTTCTTGGTATCTAAAAACAAGTTTACTCTTTTTAACATGCTTTTTATTAGTATCTATTTATCAATCTGTCTAGTTCTCTATGTATTAATCTATATAAAGGAATCTTTTAAAGTAATTTTCATCATCATCAATTTAAAATATTCAATTTGGGCCGAAATTTTACAAACGTATCAAAGAGCGATGGGTATGCCATAATTTCTAAGTTTCAAGAATTTTCTTACGTGATTTTTAGTATTTAAACTAAGCTATTAACACGCTTTTAGATTATTATCTTCGCTGGTATCTAAGCTTAATTTATGAAATCTGTATAACAGAATGTTTATAAGTGATACCATGTTCTAACATGAAAGATGATAACAAAGATTGATGACAATACAATAATTAAATAAAAGTATGTGTTACACACGATTGATGGAGTTGGTGCAAACCGCTCAATAGATGGCGTTGTACGAAAAAACATCGCACCATGTTAAACTCGCATTGAGATGATTGCAGTCGAAAATTTGGTAAACATTTGCGTGAACCATAATAGCTCAGTTGGGAGAGCGACGAAACGGCATTCCGGGGTCGCGGGTTCAAGTCCCGCTTATGGTTATCTTTTTTTCCATTATAATTTACTTTGTTTAGTAAAAAAAAGCATAGCGAGTCAATCGCAAAATATTATTATATTCGACGGGCTTCGTGGTGGAGTGGTTTATGTAATGGACTGCCGGTCGCGAGGTCTCGGGTTCGATTCCCGGTCAGGACAATCATTTGTGTGAAATCCATAAATGTCATACAAATGTTTGTACTGCGTCTGGGTGTTTACTATGTATTATAAGTATGTATTTACAAAAGAAAAGTAGTATATTGTCGGTATAATGGAAGAACTAAATAACTCAAAATTTCAAGTTTCGAGATAATCGCGATTTAGTGTTTTTTTGACACTTTTTTTGACATTATTAAGAAATGGAGAACAATTTTACTGTAGGAAATTTTATATGCTCTAGGCATGTCTGCTGACCATTATATGCTTAATCAAACCAATTCCTTTCACTAACCAAAAAAATATTAAAAATCAAAAACCAATTATCTAGTTTTGCCACACCAAGATTTTTGTAAATGTATCGTACTGTACCGTAGTTAGCTAACTTTGAGTAGTAGTTATTCAGTTCTTCCACACATTAGATGAATGTAAATACTCAAAATTGGGTCAGCAAGTACACTTATTGACTTCTGAACCTAAAGAAATATTCAACCACGAACGTTATGCACTTTAGTAAATGTTAATTGGCATAATTTTATCACTGATTATTGACTTCACATGAAATAAAAATACCAAGGTTGGAAGTAGTAACATCGTTTGTTTAAAAAACCTATCAAGAGCAAGATATACACGCACACTTAGGGTTTTGTACCAACTAAATCGAAAAACACAATTCTCTGTCTCTTCATTCGCCCATTAATGTCTCTGTTGGGCACGGGGCTCCTCCACTTTGGGACGTATCATGGTCTACTGTGTCGCCCTAACCAAGGGTATTGGCACAGGCTTTATTTTCGACTTTCCGTCTCTCACAGAGGACAATATCTGTGTACAATGTTCCTTCGCTCGCTTTTACTGTACTGTGGGTAGGAAATGGGGAAAATGGGACACTTATATTCTTAATTCGTTACCACACGGACAGCACAATTAAGTGCATCAAAATGGGCAGTGAATTAAGCTTCACTAACTTTATCTTGTAATTGAAATACAGGATATCGCCTCCATATCTGCTACTCATAGTTTGGTATTGGTATAAACTATTTTTTCGTATTATGTGATAGCCAATTACCATTTTTAGACTTCTTCCTGTATTAACATTACAACAGGAAGAGGTGAAAGCGAAATAGTTATTGAGAGAGCGTTACTTGGGCGTATTAAGAAGGTTTTAAATAGCCTTTTGACGGGTGGCATCATGGTTTCAATTTCTGGCTATTCCTTTGGTGTAATCGAAGGGTATCACTAAATTATAACTAGGCTTAACTAAATAACTCAATTTAGCTCATTTATTTCATATTCAAGTGATCAGAAGTCACAGGTTTGCATTTTTTATAGAATTATTCATTTTTTCTAATAACATTTAGAGTTAATTTAAAGATATTCATTTCTGCCACCAAAACACGAAAAAAGGCTTTATTTTTGGATTGAGTTAAGATATGAGAATGTTTGTTAGATCAAAAGATGCGGCACATTTTGGGCTTCACGAAAATGGTAAAAGCTCAATTTAGCCAAAATGTGAGTTATTTAGTTCTTCAATTATACCGACGATATGTAGTATATCCGTATTCTGGTACCCATAACACAAGCAAATAAGCTTAGCTTGGGACCAGAGGACGTTGTGTGAAATGTCCATGAATATTTATTTATTTATTTATTTATTTATTAATAAATTTATGTGTTACATATTTATACCTTTGTATACTTATGTGTATTAATAAACACATTATGTGTATTGTATACCCGAGAGGTTACGAATTAAGAATACAAATGTCACCCTCACTCCTTGCTAGGGTCCCGTAAAAGCCAGCTAAGGAATATTGTACAATAACATTTTCTGTGAGAGACGGAAAACTCAAAAATAAACCCTGTACCAATACGCCTGATCAGCGTGGTATAGTATACGGTAACCCCTATCATGTAGAGGCTCGTGCCCAACAGTGAGACGTTGATGGGCTGGAGAGAGAGAGAAGTTCTGTACTCACTGTTAAAAAAAAAATATTTCCTTTTATGGTTGCTTCATTTTTGAGTTATCCTACGTTTGTAATTCCTTATTTCTGAAATCGGTTAAAAATAAATATCATATAGCGTGATTAATTAAGTATTGTGTGTGTTGTTTGCTCATTTATTAATAACGTGCCTTATGTTGCATAGATAATGGTACGGAACCCTTCGTGCGCGAGTCCGACTCGCACTTGACCAATTTTTAGTTAAGTTTATTTATGCACGTAAAATCCATTAGCTATGCGATAATAGCGTGCGCAATCTAATGTTAGCTATCTGTGCTATAAGCCTTTCATAAACTTACTAAAGTTATGATAAACTTGTATTTACTGAACTAGACTCTTGCCGGGACTTCATACGGCTCAACACCATTGGCGGATTTGCAGTCACGGCCGCCCTAGGCCCCAAGTCATCAGCCGCCCTTCCTTACGACCATAAGCTTCGTAATGATCGACCGAGGGAACCACGTCACATGACAATTGCGCATATACCCGAGGAGTGTTGACATTAGCAAACCTCATGCAGATATGTTGCGCCGACCCCAAACAACGGGATAAGGGCAGGAGAACACTCGACTTTATCTTTATAACACTCTTTTATTAGCTCGGAACATATCTATCAATGTATTTATCTATTTAACGGATATTTAAAAGTGATTTTCACCAACTCGCATTAGTCGGATTGATCTGAAATTTTACACACATATTATGGACCAATGACAGTGTAATAATTTTTTAAATATATTAAGGAAGTGTGATTTTTTGTTTTCAAACTAAGTTCAACTAAGTAGATTGTTATGGTAAACACATTTATAAATAGTACTTCCCATTAGGAGGTGACAGAGGTATGCAACTAAATTGAAACTGCTTCGGTATGCTTAGGCATCGTAGAATTGAACTCTAACCATTAATGACTAACATGCCAAAGAAGTATAATTATAAAAACATTTTTGTACTTGCTAACTAATCATGATATTATAACAATGATGTTGTACGCATCTTCAGTGGATTTCAAAATTTATATTAATGGAAACAATAGAGTGTTATGGCGACAGGAGTAGCTACACACGATCTTTTCTATGTCAAATATAATAATACTGCTACGTCGGCGAGGTGCTAAAATAACGCACACTAAGTTAACTGCAGTCAGAAAGAAATTAGTAGTATATTCATTTATTTACGTCTTTCATCACCTTCATAATTAAACACAACGTTTTATTTTTCAACTAGCTGTGCCCACGACTCTGGCCGCGTGGATCGATTTTTTCGATCTATCCAATCAATTTTTTATTCCTTTGTTAGCCGCTAGATAGCGTTGATAGTAACCGAATTGAGAAATTTCGTATTATGTAAATATCTCTTGATTGAGTGGACCGATTGCGATGAAACAAAAACTAAGTAATACCTTGAGTTGTGTACAATTTTTACGTATAACATTTATATTTATAACTGTAGTACATTTTACGTGATGCGTGCACAGACAAACAGACAAAAATTTCAAAAATGCTGATAACGAGTTCTCCTTTAATCTGACTATGTTTTTTGAAAATATATTCAATGTACAAAATTTTTTTTCGACTGATTTTATATGTTTATAGAAGAAGATATTTCACACATCGTCCTCTATACAATGGTACCAAAATACGGATATATCTATACAAATCTTATAAAGTAAAAGAGTTTTGTTTTTGTTTGAACTACTGCACCGATTTTTTGAATTCTTTTAGTGTTGTATAGTATATTTATCCAGGAAGGTTACAGGCTATATAGCAACACGTTGCAAAATCCGTAATTACATTGGTCATTATACACCTCGCCGAGAGGCGACAATGCCCGTACATAACGAGTGTGATCATTGTTCTCGTAACTTTAACAGCGAAGGTTGCCTTATAATGTCACCTCCTGTTGGATTGATGCTCTAAGATGGAATCCCGAAATGTTTATCTCGATAATTTTGCATGGATATTTCTAAATTGGGTCATACCCAAATATTGTGGTCCGGTTGTTAGGATGTTCTCACAAAATTAAACTTTGCGATTTGCGATTTGTTATATGTTTGAATATTTAAAAACTTTTTTGGTAAGAACTGAAAAATAGCGATAATACTTGCCTGTGTGGTTCTATCTGTCACGATATATCGTGACAAGTAGTATCACTGTTATTCAAGTATTTCGCTCGTATTCAAGACTTTTATGTGGGGGAGTGGTTTCCGGCAGAATATGTTAAGATATTTCAAAATCAAATCAAATGTACAAGTATCGTACTTGTTTATTTCAAAGAGTTATATCATTGTTTCTGTCACAAATTTACGTTCTTATTTCCGTTCAACATAAAACACAAGCAATGTATTCAGATGAGAGATCTTATCAGGGATGTCACGTCAATGAAATTAATAGAAATTATATTCAAAGCTGCGGATTGATATTCAAAATTTAAACATTATTCTTCCATCATCATCATTATATTATTACTATTTATTTATTATTTATGAAATTTGTAACAATCGTTCAAATGGGCTTGACGGGCTTGACGGGCTTCGTGGTGGAGTGGTTCATGTAACGGACTGCCCATCAAGAGGTCGCGGGTTCGATTCCTGCTTGGGACAATCATTTGTGTGATATTTATAAATGTCATACAAATGTTTGTACTGTGTCTGGGTGTTTACTATGAATTATATGTATGTATTTACAAAATAAAAGTAGTACATGTAGTATATCCGTATTCTGGTACCCATAACACAAGCATATAAGCTTAGCTTGGGGCCAGAGGACGTTGTGTGAAATGTCCATGAATATTTATTTTTCTTAATCCTTTATTTTCTCGACCAAATGACTGAATTATATTGTCAACCCTATAACATTATGAAAGTTTGCCTTGATACATAATGTAGTTTCTAGGATGTTGCCTAATTTTAGTGAATGTTTGTGACACATCAATTTTATTGAAAATATCAACATAAATAGTAGTAATTTAATACTTAATTAATTTATTTTGTAAGTAAAAATGCCCTGCAGTTTTACTTGCATTGGTACTTGCTGGAGAGGGCTATCGTTATAGATAACTTAGGGGCATGAAAACTAACTTGTAGTCTATTCCCCAACATACAATAATGATATACACTGAACATTTCATAAGAACACTACCGTGGCATTACATTCTTTTATACTATACTATCTTTTTTTAAATATTTGATTATATTTGCAATCACGATTTCAGATAGATCTGAAATGTGAAATTTTATACATATTACAAACTAGTGATAATACTATATTTTCAAAAATATTGAATATTTTAGATTTGAATTGGAGTACATTATTAGGGGTAGAATTTACCAAAAATCTTTCTTAGGGCTCGTCTACAGTGTAAGAGGAAATAGTATACAAAACATAAAGGGCGCCTAGTTTCAGCGGTACATATGTGTGTTTATAGAAAAATAGATAGATAACACTTCATTCGCACAATGGCTGGAACCACTGCTCCGATTTTAAAATTTTTTAAAGTGTTAGTGATAGTACATTTATCGAGGAAGGCTATACATAATGTGACCAAACGTCCCGTTTTAAACGGGACTGTCCCTTTTTACAACTACGAGTCCCGGTGTCCCCGAAACTACCTCTGGGACGCAAAATTGTCCCGTTTTCAGAAACCGAACTCCAGACTCCAGTAGAAAGGGTATTTTCCGTAATGAACAAATTGTGGACGTCTGAGAAAACTCAGTTACAGGTATCAGTTTTAGTGTATAATGAAGGTTAATTTAACAAAAGCATGCCCAGAGTATTATTCTTATTTGAGATCATCACCAGTATAATCCTACTAATATTATAAAGGCGAAAGTTTGTAAGTATGGATGTATGTATGGATGTTTGTTACTCTTTCACGTAAAAACTACTGAATAGATTTGAATGAAACTTTACCACAATATAGCTTATACATCAGAATAACACATAGGCTACAAATTGGCTGGACCGATTTTGATGAAATTTTATTTTATACAGAATTGTATGGCAAAACAACGTTTGCCGGGGCAGCTAGTTATATATAATTAAACCTAATATTTTATGACACTACTAGCTTTTTGTGAATAAATAACTTAAAAAGTGTTATTTTTTCATTTAAATTTAGTTTAAGTACCTATAAACGGAAGTCCCGTTTTGAATCAAAGAAAAAATGGTCACATTAGCTATACATAAAGCTGCGACCAAAAGGAGCAAAGCATTAGTGCAAAATGTTGCAAAACGGGGAAAAATTCCTAAAATCTACGTATGAAGTTGCTGCAACAACTACTACCTGCATAATATTATACATATTCAGTCATTCTTTTGTTCATTCTATATGTCAGATGTTTCTTCATAAAGTTTTGATACTATGAATAATGGCGAAATCAATGTTCACTCAGCTATTGATATCGGAAATATAAAAGAAAACCAAAACATTTGTGACGAGAAAAGTTTTAATAACAGTATCACTGTTAGTTTTATTGTTGTTTCTATTGCAGTTCTATAGAAAAATGTATTAAGATGAGTATATCCCTCACATTATATACTAGGTGTTGCCCACAACTTTTTTCGCGTGGATTTTCAAAATAAATTATATAAAATAGTCATCCTCTTGCCAACTCTATTTACTAAAAAAACGCATCAAAATCCGTTACGTAGAATTGAAAATATAAGCTCACATATAATGGTACAATTCACTTTGGGCACGGGCCTCCTACGCCTTGAGAGGGTTTAAAGTCTACTATACTGCGCTGACCAGGCCTGTTGGCATAGGATTAATTTTCGAGATTTCCGTCTTTTCCAGAGGATATCTGTGTCTCTGATGATATCTTAGCTGACTTTTACAGCAACCTGGAGAGGAAATGGGGTGATGACACTTGTATTCTTAATATGTCACTACACGGATATAATTCACTTCTATTTAATATTTGAATCGGTGACGGATTCTCCGTATGCTGGCGGATTAAGAATACAAGTATCACCACCCCATCTCCTCCTAAGGGTGCTGTAAGAGTCAGCTAAGGGATATTGCACACAGATAGCATTCTCTGTGAGAGACGGAAAACCCGAAAATAAGCCCTGTGCCAATATGCTTGGTCAGCGCGTCACAGTAAACCATAATTCCTCCCAAAGTGGAGGAGGCCCGTGCTCAACAGTGGGACGTAAATGGGCTGGAGTAAGAAGAAGAAAAATGTTTGAATGAAAATTTTGTATTATATTGGATATCAACAGCGCTCCTCTTATAAGAGGAGCGATGTCACGTGATCAAGATTCACCGAAAATTCACTTCACTTTTTTTTACTGAATACCAGTGTTGATATCCAATATAGTACAAAATTTTGATTCAAAACATTTTTCTTCTTCTTACTCCAGCCCATTCTCCTCTTATAAGAGGAGCGCTGTCACGTGATCAAGATTCACCGAAAATTCACTTCACTTTTTCGTACTGAATACCACTGCAGTTATTTCCAATTTTATTTATTTTATTTCGATTCTTTCAACCACAAATACCAAAAATACATCGTGGAAACAAAATTCTTGTCTTTACATTTTATATATTTGTTTATTCATAAGCCGTGAATCCGACGTACTGGAAACAACTTTGTAAAATGGCTTTTGTAAATCTCTTGGGTCTAGATTCCTTTAATGCCTATTTCGTATCTTTGAGGTATACATCTTTTATTCAGAGGACATATTTGTAATTTTATTCTTAGAAATTTGCATTATGTCTTGCTTTTAGCGAAATAGATCTGCAAGAACTTCTTAATATTAGAGCTAAAAATTGTTAAATGCATATAAAAATGTAGCTTAATTTAGGACCACAGGAGTGTGAGAAATAAATAAATAGGTAAAATAAATATTCACGAACATAAATAAAATTCATATAGGCAGAAACAACAATAATAATAAAATAAAAATTATTCCTTTAAAGAAACTAAAATAAACAATGATTCCTCTTTCTCAGCCCATTCATAACCCACTAAGAAATTGTAAACTCTACGCGTACGAAGCCGTGGGTGCTAGTGAGTAATAAAAAGCTATATCATCTGTAGTAACATCTACTGTACAATAGCTGTCACTATAATGATACATCACGAGGGCGATAGATGGCGTGGAATTTCAAATATGTTACCACAAAGGATCCCACGTCGCACTAGCGAAGTTTTCACACGAGTTAAGACATCTGAACTTACAATCGTGGGACGAAGGTCCTGGCCAATGCTGATCACTTAGCCTGGCTGGAAAATTCTCCATTTGTTGTTAGAGAAGTCCGATCACCCACGCTCCTCTACTGAACTCAGTCTAATTTACCACAAGAATAATTTATTTGAAAGTAATATGCTCGGCCTAAATCAACAGTCTAAAGAAACACTTAGGCACTAGAAAATACAAAGTCATCCAAACTTGTGTTTATCTTAGGTAACCTGAAAACAGTAATCTATTTGATAAATTAAGTTGTCTAGGAATATGAACAAAATGAATATTTCTTACTAAATTAAAGCGAAGTTTAGTGAAGAAAACCGGATATGTATTCCACTATAATTTAGTTCAAAACTACACTAAACACGTCCTTTAATTATCATTATCATACCGTCACGCCATTTTTCCCATGTCATAGGCAGAGGCTATAGAGCGCTGTCATATTCTCATCAACTCCTTTTTCTTTCATATCGTTTCTCACACAGTCCATTCTTCTTTTCTTGGTCTTCCTCTCCTTCTACGGCTATCAACATTTATATTTATTACCTTTTTGCTTAAATTCTTCCTCCATTGTGTATTCGTATTAGAACATACATTATCTGTAAAAATTTCAACTCTCTAGCTATTGGTGGTTCCACCTGCTTATAAACTGACGGATTGACAGACGCTCGCGTTCGGACAGTGAAGTCTCAGGTAATAGGATACCGTTTTACATTATTTTTATTGCTGAGCTTAGTGTTCGAGTAGTTTATGTTACGGACTGCCACTCACGAGGGCGCAGATTCGAATCCCGCTCAGAGCAATTATTTATATGATATTTATAATTTTCATATAAATGTTTATACTATAAGTATTTATTTACAAAATAAAATAGTTTATGTATAGTAGGTATATGCGTATTCTGATACCCACAACAAAAGCATTTAAGCTTAACTTGGGACCAGAGGACTTTGTGTGAAATATCCATGAATATTATGCTACATATTTTGGTACAGAACCCTTAAAATGAATATGAACCCTATTTGCCTTATATAAAGAGCGCTGAGTATCGCTATGTAGAGATTCGAGTACTTAAAACGCAATAAACGTTTAGCTCGACAGTGGCAACTATCTATTCTAATGGCACCTTAACTGTTACTATGCCTACCCGCATTTGTGATTCCGTAATCTGTTAGAATATTATTGGGTAAATGATATCGTTATCTTTAACGAAGGTCTGTGGGTATTTCCTTACTCGATTGTATTAACGGCTATCACCAAATGTTGTTGATTCAAAAGTTAGCATTAGAACTTCTATGTAATGAAAATTATTCTGACTTAAAAATGTATTGTTACTAAACAAATGCAAAAAACCAGAAGAATACAATCTAGTTTTTGAAATCAGAGCCAGTTAAAATATTTGGTACTAACTGCACTTCGTAGTTTTATCCGCATAGTTCAAAGCAATATGCCGTTGCCTTGCCCCATAGGAGTAGGTAGAGAGTAGAACGTCATCTGCTACAATCATACACTCCTTGACTTTATTTATACACATCGATCCGGTAGCACATGCAATTGCACAAACATTGTAAGTGCTACGTACTTTGACGCTTTTAAAGGGTATCACTGACGCTGTTAACACTGTGAGTCCTTCTCGAAGCACTCTCCCAGCTTTTCATTTACTTGTAATAAAAGGATTGAAAAGATTGCTGTAGGGTCGAGTGATACCCTTGGTTACAGGCTAATGTGAACGTTTACCATGAGACGGGTCGTATGCTTGTTCGCGATTTTAGTGGCATAAAAAATATCTTTACTAATATTAAAAAGCTGAGAGTTTGTTTAAACGCGCTAATCTCAAGAACAGTTTGTTCAATTTGAAAAATTCTACCGATGTTGGATAGTACCTACATTTATCGAGAAAGACTACAGGCTATGTAACATCACACTGCGATTAATAGGAGCGAAGCATCAATGAAAAATGTGTCATAGACGGGGACTATTTTCTTAATTTAAAAAACAAGCGTAGAAAATCGGGGACAACAGCTAGTTTCTTGTTCTTGCTCCTCATATTTTACATGTATGTAATATAATTGCTAAGAATAGTTGTAACAAGCGCTGGAACAATGATAATGAATTCATTCTCTCATTAATCACTATAATTTACCGCATATTTCGTATCACGCAACGTTTACTTACGTAATTGATGTGTTATTTTGAAAATAACTTATTTTCTTGTTAAATGTTATTTCATAAAATTTTGGTAATATATAATAAATAATATGTATTAAATTAGGTATTTATTTATTAATAGTTTAAATTACATATTTAACTGTATTTTTTTACCACGCTATTATAAGTTCGGTATGTATCTATCAATGTATTAATCTATATAACGGAATCTTTCAAAACGATTTTCACCAACTTGCAATAGTCGGATTGATTTGAAATTTTGCATACATATCACGGACCGATGACAATGCAAATATTTAAAAAGATATTGAGAATTTTCAAACGTGTTTTTTAGTTTTTAAACTAAGTAAATTTTAGTAAATTTCGACCAATACACTTAAAACACTCACGTTTATACAATAAGAAAGAGACACTAATGGTCTTATTCATAGTGACTTATCGGAGGTTTAAAAGTTCCCTAAAATAGGTTCGCGAAAATTCTCAAAACTTGTTATTCCTAATAGTCTTTTTACGCTAAAACGTTTAATTTCTCTCTGATAAAATCTCCGTTTAAACCTCCGATAAGTCATTATGAATAAGACCGTAAGTATGTACACTGAGCATATACTATACAATACAGGGGTACTACTAATATTATTAAAAGTTTAGACTAAAACACTTTCAGACGTCCGTCTTTACACAGAGACACAGAGTGTATACACTGAGAATACTCTGTATGGTTAACATACCATGCTTTCTTTTTTTCATTTAAATTTTGCCCTTTTGAAAGACGTAATATATTGCTTAGTAAAGTAGCACTATTCCTATCTGAGTTGCTATAAAATAAAATAGTAACGTGATTTGAAGAAAGTTTATACAATGAAAACCTCTTTTCTATAAACCTAATTATATACCTCAGCAAGTTGAGATGATAAGTGCATAATTAGGGATTAAAGGGGAACTTTCGACCTTTTCGCAAAGAACTCAAACAAGTCTACGGTTCATTAGACCAATATCATTAAGGGCTATTAAAGTACCTATTTACCTTAAGGTAACTAATGACTAGTACTACTACTAGGTACTAGTAAGTGTACCTACTAAATTAATTAGGGTCCACTTGCAAAGTCATTGTTATTGACCTAAATGTATAGAAAAAATTGTACAATGAAAAAGTATTTGTATTTAATGAATTACCTAATATTTAAGACCTTACATAATAAGAATACAAGTTTAGCTGAGCTTTGTGGGTGCTCGCGTACATTAGTCATAGAATTTCGTCCTGAAACAAAATAAATCTTGCCATGGATATCTCTCCCTCCCTCTAGCGCATTATCGTCCCACTGTTGGGCACGGGCTTCTTTTACTTTGGGAGGGATACTAATCCACTTTGCTACGCTGACCAGCGGCCGTATTATGAGCTTCTATCTACAGGCAGTTTACGCCCTGAATTGAACTGTCTGGCAAAATCGTATTATGAACAAAATTATTAGTCAGTCAGTTCGCTAAACCAGTCATACATTAATATGTTTTAGGAGAAGGTACAACTAAAAGTTAAAGTACTAACTAAAAATTTTCAACTAAAAGTTTTATTTTTGCAATAATACCTAATATTGCCATGCAGTTTACGGCCTGCCTGGAAATTGAATGATTTTAAAAAGCTCATAATACGCCGGCAGGCGTGTTATCACAGGGTTTATTTTTTGAGTTTTCCGCCTTTCACAGTAGATGTTAAGTGCTTATAATAATCCCTTAGCTAGCTCTTACAACACCCTTGGAATGAAATAGGGTGGTGACATATTTATTCTTAATCCGTCACCGCACCGATATGATTATGAGTATGACTACAGTACTGTTAGGCTGATATTTAATGCGAAAAAGGCATTCCAACAGCGAGTATTGAAATAAACAGTTCATATTTTTATTTAAAATATTAAACTGGTATTAAAGTGCTATACTATATTAAAGATTTTCAGATTTTTACGCGTCTAGTTGTCATTTTTATATTTAGATTGACATTGACAGTATTGTAATTGACATTCATATTAAAATATCTAAAACTTTACAAATAAAAATTGTTAACCAATATTTTTGTCATTGTAATACTTATGCTAAAGTAAAATGTCGATCAATTAAGTTTTTGACGTTATTTAAGTCCAAATAATAATAAATATAATATTCTTAATATTGGTACTAATTCTTCGTGCACCACTAAACTAAACTTAACTAAAAAAATTAAACAACTATTGGTGTAACAACTATTGGTGCACATTTATGATTAATTAAGATCTATAGTCTATAATAAACAGTTTAGTTAACCTTGCCAACCTGTGTTATCGACAGTATCAAAATTCATTTTTATGCTATTGCGTAGCTTCTATCGCGGGCCTTGAGCGTAGAGACTGAATCCAGAAATTCCGTAACGAAAATAGCGTAATGAAAAAACCTTACATTATCGGCGCTACTGCGCATGCGTAATCCCCTCTTCGCCCCGCAATTTATTTCATGCTGCTGATATCAAGGGTAAGCGCCTACCTCAAATTAAACAGCGTATTAAAATAAGGATTTTGAATCGACAACATATATCCTAAATGTAACAGTGCCACACGTCTATTTTAGTTTAGTTTGGTTGTACGCATAGAATTGGTACCATTACATATTTTGTTATAACTAAAATAACCTTAACATGAAGAGCTTAAAATTGTCCCTAACACTTGCGTGTCTTATAGCTATAATACATAATTGAGAACGATAATTATCATTCCTTCAATGTTACGTAACAATCGAATTAATACAAAGCCTTCGAATAGATGTCAAGATGATGTCAAGTTTTGAATTATAATTCGTCAGCAAAGTAATTTCCATAACCGTCCAATTTTGACACCTCGAAGACACTGCATTACTTATTTTATTAATATTGTAATAAAAATGATGTCGATGTCTATAGACATAGAAACTTTTGTTACATTTTAAATAAAAAATATTTGTGTTTATCTATACTATTATTATAAAAACATTCTGTTTTTGTATATTTTTAAAGAATAAACTCAAAAACTGCTGAACCGCTTTCGACAATTCTTTTACCATTAGAATGTTACACTACATACACCTTAGTAGACAAAAAATATTACAAAAACGTTGTATTATTGTAAGTTTGTCGAATAATCTCAAAAATTACTGCATGGATTTCGATAATCAGTGCGACATCGTAGACTTGCGTCCTGAACCGGTGGTAGGGAAAAAAAATTGGACATGTCATAAGCACATAATTTTTCTGAAAAATTGTGTCTACGTGATTAAATAATTTTTCATTTCATTTCATTTCATTTCACTACGAATATTATTATAATCCCTCAAAAAGTAAGAGGCCTGTGCCCCCCGTGACAAACAGTGGGACCTTGATCATGTGTATTTTTTTAACTAACAACTACTAAATCTCGGTTGGTAATATAATATATAAGGATTTCTTAGACAAACATAATAATTATAATATGTATGTACGCAATTAACTTAATCCCTCAACGTATTTCAGTATACGATAACATTATATGGATTAATCTTAATTGCACAGATTACTCTAAAGATTATTATAAGATATGTAAGTACTATGGTTTTAAATGTGTGTATATATATACAAATTACTAGCTTTAACCTGCAATTTCTCTTACGTACTTACTAGAAAAATCTTTCTTATAACGAGGTATAAAAATAGCGTAAAAGTAAGTAGTAAAACTAATTTAAATAAAACTCGATCGAATGTGGGTAAACCTAATAACTGATCGTAGAAGACACTTTACAGCTCAGTCTCACCCGTGACCATGGTGACTGCAAAGCTTCCGAAATGTCGCGCGTCGGGCCAAAATTTAAAACAAATACACGCGTCTAAATCCGTAAAAAGTAGTTTTATTTAAACAAATGAGTCGCGCAAGTGTTAGAGAATATTAAACTAATATAAGTAAGAAAATAACAATCAACATTCGAACCTCCTTGTAAAGTCGCTTAAAAATAAATGTTTAAAACCAATATATTCGGAGAGATTATCATTTATATCCTACAATGACCATTGATATTACGACCTTTAATCCCCAACACAAACAATAAAGATGAATAGAATTTCGGTTAATGTTCGGAAATCCAGGGTTCAAGTTAAAATGGTTTCGTTTCTTGCAATAAAACTTGTGTAGCGGTCATAAATTTTATAGGATCTATACAGTTGACGTTTTTATTGAGGACCCTATGTGACCCTCGGTGGTAACTGTTACAGGTGAAGTATAATTAGGCCATGGAAACAAAATTTATTGTGTCATTTTTTATTTCCTTTATTTTCGAAGATTGAAATAGATATAGAGCTACTTAAGATAATGTTGATCGAAGCGGTTTTGATGTAATTTTTAATATATATCTACACTAGCTGTTGCCCGCGGCTTAGTACGCGTAGAATTTAGACAATGTTCCTTTTTTGTAACATTTTTACTAACGCTTCGCTCCTATTGGTCTCAGCGTGATATTATATAGCCTATGGCCATATTCGATAAATGAACTATACAACACAAAAAGAATTTTGCAAATCTAACCAGTAGTTCCTGAGATTAGCGCGCTCAAACAAACAACCTCTTCAACTTTATAATATTAGTTTAAACTACTAAATTTTAATAAATGTTTTCAAAATAAGTTTGCTAAAATGTTACTGAAAGGAATCCAAACACTTCAGATGATCATTAATCCAGCATAGTGTTTGTAATGACATCACCAACTAAAAACCGGTCTAGTAATAGTTGCACTCGTAAACGAAGTGTCCCGTATCGTTATTATCATAATACATTCGTCATACAAAATATATTAGTCATACCGACCCCAAATAACACCAGATAATGGGACCCCAAACAATTGGATAGAGGCAGGAGAATGACAATAAATAAATAAATAAATATTCATGGACATTTCACACAACGTCCTCTGGTCCTAAGCTAAGCTTATATGCTTGTGTTATGGGTACCTGAATACGGATAGAATACATAATTATATGTATTACTTTTCTTTTGTAAATACATACTTATAATACATAGAAACACCCAGACGCAGTACAAACATTTGTATGACAATTATAAAACTCACACAAATTTTTGTCCCGAGCGGGAATCGAAACCGCGACCTCTTGATCGGCAGTCCGTTACATAAACCACTCAACCACGAGGTTCGTCAAATGATGAGTATTTGTTGCTGTAGCATCAATTAATATACACAAACTATAAAATTTTTAGCTCTCCAGTTATCACTGTTCCAGAGATATAGCCCGATTAAAGACAGACGTATGAACAGCAAAGTCTCAGTAATAAGGTCTCGTTTAACCTTTTGGTTAGGAACCCTAAAAATAAAGTATGTTTTCTAATGAAGATTTCAGCAAAATATTTCATTAAAATTTGAACTCAATGCTACTAAACATACGTCTGATATTTACGTTTCAATTCAACGATGCAATAACATTATGAATTTGTTTGCGACAGATCTTTAATATTTAGGTCAAATAGTATGGCATTCTGTAGTTATATGTATTCCGTATGACATCTTATAATTTGTCTTGACATTGAACTAACTAACTATTAAACAGAGTTCAGTCCTATTGTATACTAGTGTAAATTGGCATCAATTTCAGTACAGCTTTTGATTGTATTGAGTAATGTTGTACGTGAATATAACAAATGAATTTATTAAAAATAATTAAATAAATGGGATAAATATTACGATATAGAGTTATTAAGATTGTTATTTTAAACTTTTAGGCGAATAATACAAAAATTAATTAAATTTTTTGAGGTGTCCTGCAAGGATGTATTTTGGATCCTTTACTTTCATGTGGCTATTTTAAGTAAATATAAATATATAATAAAAATGGGTACCAATACGTCGATAATTAATACAATATTACTACTTTTGGTGTTACATGTAGTACAAATACAAAGTAAAGATTTGAGTGAAAATGAAAGAGCTGTTAGAGCTCATTTTATACAAAATTTATTAAACAAACAAAAACATACAGAAGGAAGAATCAAGCTGAAAGGCGGACCCAACAAATACGAAGGTTAGTTTTAAACTGAAAATATAAAACTCGGTGTAAATTTTGGGATATATCAATAATTCAATATGAAATTACCCTATTTATTTCTGAACTGTTAAAATCTAGTAAAATAAATTGAATTGTCAAAAACGTTTACATTTATTAGTAAGAAACATATAAAATAAACCCAAAAAAGGCTTAGCTAGCGAGGTTTATTAGTCTTAATAATTATAGGTACACCTTAGTACTTGCCGAACGCTAGAGACTGCTGAAATACTTTAGATTAACAATAAAAATAGGATCAATAATGAACTATATATTATTATATACTTGCAGGTAACGTATACATCTACCATGCTGGTCGCTGGGGTGCTGTATGTGATGATTCTTGGGATAATGCAGCTGCACATGTAGTATGCCAAATTTTCAACAAAACTGGAGTGGCAACACAAGGAGGGCTATATGGAGAAGCTACAGGTATTTTTAGTTTTTTACTTAAAGAGAGTAATTATTACGCAAGTAAAACGTAAAAGGTCGTAAAACTCTAAAAAAGTCATGGCAACATATTTGGTGAAATAACAAAAACATAAAGTAATTTATTAATTTTGCAATTGACTTGCTATGCTTTTACTTAATAAATTAAATTATAGTTGAAAAAGTGGTGAGAGTCCCGCTTGCGGTGATCACTTTTTCCACTACACAAAAACATGTTTCTCTGACCCCCAAGTATTGGAATAAGTGTTTTTATGGCTTTTCGTCCAAGCTAAATACAAAAGCCAAGTTGGACTTCTAAATACCATTCAATATAGCGCGGTACAAAGCTGGCTAACTGAATCATGCCTTATTTAGAATCTTATTTTTTAAAGAACGAGACAGAATTTTATGCAGATTATTTTTATGCTGCTCTAAACTTAACCCTTAGCTGATAACACCTAATAAATGTCATCACAGCTTTTTACGTAAATATCAATCGTAATTCTATGGCTTTTTTAATACTCTCATTATGTTCACAGAGAAATTCTGGATGGATGACGTAGTATGTCAAGGAGATGAAACCCATATATCCAAATGCATATTTACTGGTTGGGGTTCCTCTGACTGTGATTTAAATGAAGCAGCTGGAGTTATATGTTTTAATAATACCAACGCATCTAATAATTACATGAAGAAACGAAATAGAAGTAAAAAGATTTCAGAATTTTTGAACTTAAAGAGTGCCAGCTTAAGGCTTGTTGGTGGTAGAAATAGTTACGAAGGAAGAGTAGAGGTACTTTGTAGTTTCCTATTATTTTAAAGCAAATTCATTTTAGAGGTCCGTACTCCAAATTATAGAACCCTGTCACCAGGCTATATCACAAGAACCACCATAGATAGAATTGAATTTTTTACAGACTGATGATGTATACATAAATAATTGGTCAAGTGCGAGTCGGACTCGCGCACGAAGGGTTCCGTACCATTATCTATGCAACATAAGGCAACGTTATTAGTATCGAGCAAGAAACGGTAAAAAAATCATGTTTGTTGTATGGGAGCCCCCCTTAAATATTTATTTTATTTTATTTTTAGTATTTGTTATTATAGCGGCAATAGAAATACATCATCTGTGAAAATTTCAACTGCCTAGCTATCACCGTTCTTGAGATACTGCGTACGGAACCCTAAAAATCATGTTTGTTGTATGGGAGCCCCCCTTAAATATTTATTTTATTTTATTTTTAGTATTTGTTGTTATAGCGGCAATAGAAATACATCATCTGTGAAAATTTCAACTGTCTAGCTATCACCGTTCTTGAGATACTGGGTACGGAACCATAAAAATCATGTTTGTTGTATGGGAGCCCCCCTTAAATATTTATTTTATTTTATTTTTAGTATTTGTTGTTATAGCGGCAATAGAAATACATCATCTGTGAAAATTTCAACTCTCTAGCTATCACCGTTCTTGAGATACAGCCTGGTGACAGACGGACGGACGGACGGACGGACGGACGGACGGACGGACGGAC
Organism: Orgyia antiqua; assembly: GCA_916999025.1. Classification (NCBI taxonomy): domain Eukaryota; kingdom Metazoa; phylum Arthropoda; class Insecta; order Lepidoptera; family Erebidae; genus Orgyia; species Orgyia antiqua. The sequence goes on from OU779863.1 coordinate 30,121,715, forward strand.
GGACGGACGGACGGACGGACGGACGGACGGACAGCGAAGTCTCAGTAATAGGGTCCCGTTTTTACCCTTTGGGTACGGAACCCTAAAAACAAAACTCAAATCCCCTTATATAAAAGTTTAAAGAAAAATATATTTCTGTTGCCGAAAATGCTGAAATACCCAAAACCGAATAAAAAGACAAAAAAGAACCGAAAGAAATTATATATAGCATGATGATAAGTAATGATTAATATTAAATACGATGAAGAATGTACCTACAGATTACGGTGATACTGGTCTTGTTTTACAAATACCTTTTAAGAATAAATCTTTTTTTTAGATATATCATAATGGTGATTGGGGTAGTATATGTCCAGATGGTTGGACCCTTTATGAAGCGTCAGTAGTATGTCGTCATTTAGCAATTGGATACGCTGAGCAAGCAGCACAGACAGATTACTTCGGAAACTCCAAGATTATCCTCAGCGGCGTACATTGTGAAGGCAATGAGACTAACCTTTTCCAATGCAAACATGAGGAGCATGTAAATGTCCTGTGCCCTGGTGAAATGGGTAAGTTTTATATTTAGTTCTAGTATGTTCTTTTTTGTCTCCTGCCTAAGTAGCATAATTTAATAACAAAGGCTCAATTTAATATTTGAATTTGGATGTTTCTACGACAAAATGGTTTAAATTACTTGGTAAATAACCGAGGAACTGGGGCATGGATTGTGTGGCAGAAAATATAATGAAAGGAGCGAAAGGAATAAATTCTGAAATTTTGATAGATTATAAAAATAATATTTTTCGCTACCTACTGTAAGTAATGAGATAAAGACAGGGATTAGATTTTTCCACGATATATCTTCGAATACCGGCTCTATCATTTATATTACGATCTAGCCTGCAGAGCCTAATTTAAAAGTGACAATAAATTACTAAATAGAATCAAGAGTGTGTCCATTAACACGTTTTATACTGCCTCTATTAAGGCAAAGTCATGTCCTGTGTTCTTTAAAATGTATGTAAATGATGATTATTGAAAGTAACAATTTCTACTTCTTTAATAGTACTAAATAGGAAATCTTACTTAAAAATTTTTAGGCGTTTATCCGGTTAACTAAATTACTAAAATCTCACATATATCTAACTAAAACGGATTATGGTTAAATCCGCTTTATATTATTAGGTATTCACAACAACATCTAAATACGATACTATGTAATATAAATCAGAATCACTATTTACATTATGTATGTAAATTGAATCACGTAACATACAAGATTAACATTCGTAACTATCCTAATTAATCAGTTCAGGAATGTTTTCAGCACAGATGACCTCTTATAGATTCCACAAGCAAGGTAATTGAATATTACTCCCTTTTGATTTAGATTTCCAGGCCTGTTTGACTTGCCTTCCCATAAATTAATGGACGATAAGCAAGACATTAAAAATGGAGGTAGGGGGTATTTAGAAAATTTGCGCCCTGGGCCAAAAAGGTTTGTCGCACCTATAGATTAATAAGTGTTCGTGAAAAACTTAAAAACTACTGAATGAATTTTAATGCAGTTTTAAGTTGTAAGGGAGTTTTAAGATGTAATAAGTGTGGCTTGCGCCGCCGCTATTTGACCCGCCGCCCCGGGCCATGACTCTCTTGGCTAGGGCCAAGAGGGTCATGGCCCGGGGCGTCATCCTCTATTCAGGGGCATATTTACCCTAGGGGGTAAATATGCCCCTGAATAGAGGATGACGCCGCGATTTGCAAGCGGCTGCCTGTACTGTGGCCTTAGAGTAAATACAGCACTGGATCAAATCACACCAATATAAGCGCTAACGAGCATAATATGGATGGATGTTTGACAACACGGCGTGACTTTTTACTGCCGCCAATGAAAATGCATTATTTCATACCCACGCTTTCCTCCAATGATGGTGCGTTTAGTTATTACCAAAAATCTCGTATTGTTTATCTATTGGAAGTGATCTGTGGTATACTACGTGGATGTTGTGAATGCACCATTATGGGATCGAAATTAGCAAGCATTTGGAATTAACTCCATATTGTAAACCTTCGATCTATTCTACAGTAACTTAAACCTCAATAGCAGTCTCAATGGCTTTTCTATCGTGACAGAACAAAAGGGATATTTTCAAGTTAAAAAAAAATACTGGTACCAATTCTACGTGCACTACCAAACTTAACCAAACACGAAAATTTATAGTATCAATAACACAAATCAGGAATGTTAACTCTTGTTATAAAAGGATACGTACTACTGATTTTAAATAAAATATGAAATGTATACAACGAAATAGTCCATTAATTAAAACACAATATAGCAGTTGTTTTCATTTTAGTTAGGTTTTGGTAGAATTTGCCTCAGTGTTGTATTTTTCTGTTAATTGGTCAAACTTGGTACATTGATATGTTTTTCTAAACGAACCAACGTATGCAACTGCTTAGACCACACACTGTAATCTCGTTTAGGTCACGTAGCTGCTGTAATCTGCACCGACCATTTAGCTGACTTGGTTCTGGATACGATGGCTATACAACGATCAGCTCATTTACAAGATGTTCCATTATACCAACTGCAATGTGCTATGGAAGAGAACTGTTTGAGTAAATCTGCTTATGAGGTCAGTTGTTTCATATCTTAATTACTAAGGGGCAGCGTTCGATTTCTAATATATTTAAGAACCAGCAATTCCAATCAGTGCATCGTGAGAAGAGCAGATTTTAACGGAATTAATATTATTTATTTTTGAAACTCGTAAAGAGTCTGCTTTGCACTTTGTAAAACTCCATTCCAACTTTTGTCTCCCCTTCTCTTTAATGTCCTACTGTTGGGCACGGTCCTCCCCCACTTTTGGGAGGGATTTTGGTCTACTGTACCGCGCTGACCACGCGTTTATTTTCTAATTTTGTGTCTCTCACAGAGAATGTTATCTGTGTACAATATTCATTAGCTGGCTTTTACGGCACCCTGGGAAGTAAAGGGGTGGTGACACCTGTATTCTTAATCCGTCACCACACGGACTTAACTTTATTGGTCTTATATTCATAATGACTTATCGAAGGTTTAAAAGTTCGCTAAAATCGGTTCGCTAAAATTGTCAACGAAATTGTTTTACGATAAAAATTTTATTATCTCTCCGATAAAGTTATTGTTTAAACCTCCGATAAGTCATTATGAATAATATTCATCTTTTAAAAATACACAAGATAATAAAATTTTACTTGTAAGTTGTAGTGATACATCCGGCCTGCACAATTCTATTTGTTTTATTAATATTTTGTTGTCTTTTTAGTTTTTAAGTTACTTTTGTATGGACTTTGTCTGAAAATAAAGAATTAGGTATTATTATTTGCGTTTTAATAGTTTGAGTTCCGTATTTTCAGATACAAAAAACAAATCCAGATTGGCAATATGAAACTCGTCGTCTACTACGCTTTACTGCAGCTTCTCTTAACGCAGGAAATGCTGAGTTTCGGCCTTACCTGCCTAAACATTTATGGCAATGGCATCTTTGTCACATGTTAGTATGTTATTTATATTTTTGCTTATATAAAACTACAAAAGTCGAGGAAGTAGACTTATAAAGTAATAGGTGAATTACATAGGTACTTTATATATTGCACTAGTCGCAACTGCGTACGTGTGGAATTTGGAAAAAAAATTACCACCACCTATACAAAAACCGCAGCGCACGCAACTGAAGTCCTCAAATGTGGATAATTCTTTTCCTCTATTTTGCAACTATTTTCACGAATGCTTTGCTCCTATCGGTCGCAGTGTAATGTTATATAACCTATATTCTTCCTCAATAAATGTACTACAAAAAAGATTTTTCAATTTAAACCTGTAGTTTCTGAGATTAAGGCGTTCAAACAAAAAAAAATCTTTACCTTTATAATTAAAAATATATTAGTATAGATATTTTCTACAGATTTATTATATATATAGAGGAAAGTTGATGTGATGAAAATTCCCGTTAGTCTCGTGGGTATTGTAACAGTCAGTTAAATAGAATTATCTAAAATTATTATAACTTCTGTGAGATGCAAAATATATAAAGATTTATTAAGAGGATACAAAAATAGCTTCGTGCATTTTTCTACGTACGAAGTTTTCATTGTTTCTTTAGATTGAATGGCTAGAGCTCTAATTTTTAAGTATAAATGTTTTTTCAATATATGATCTAGGATCGCATAAACTCAGAAACGCGATTGAAAAAAGTTTTCTCGATAGAAAATCTTAGCGAAACAACCTCTCTCATTTTTTATTTTTTTCATTTGTCGGTCTATTATCGTGTATTAACTAATGAAATAACTTTAAAAACATAAGTAACTATTATATATAGAAACACGTAAATCAGAATTGAAATATATTTAGTAGATTTTGAGCAAACAAAAAAAATATCCCTAATTCTTCATTTTCTATACCTACTAGCTGTGTTAATATGTACATGTCGACGATAATATTAATGTAGGCCCTTAAGTAAAAGCATAGCAAGTAAATTGCAAAAATTAATAAATTGATGTAGATGCAAAAAAAATTAATAAATAGTCATGGACACTTCACACAACGTCCTCAGGTCCCAAGCTAAGCTTTTATGCTTGTGTTATGGGTACCAGAATACGGATATACTACATATAGTACTTTTGAAAATACTTGAAAACTTTACGTTACGATGTGATATAAAACTTTGACCAAATTACTTCCGTTATGAAGTAAGTTCAATACCCAAAAGTGGCTCTTTAATGGGCTAAAAAAAAGTATTTCGCATTTTTATTGCCTTGCATGTTTTTCTATTTTGAATATAATGTTTTTAGGCATTATCACAGCATGGAAGTATTCGCAACTTTCGATGTATTGAATGCATCAGGGCATAGAGTCGCTGAAGGGCACAAAGCATCATTTTGCTTGGAAGACAACACTTGTATGCCAGGAGTGGAAAAGAAATATTCTTGCAAAAATTACGGAGATCAAGGTACACATTATAATATTTTTAACAAAATTAGCAAACTTCTGCTTCCTAATCTAAAATCCTCTAAGTATTTCAATGTTTACTCAAATTTATGAATGGGAATCAAATTTCGTTGTGATTTTTGTGGTCACATTCCTCCAATATACTATCCTATAAGATTTTTAGGGTTCCATACCCAAAGGGTAAAAACGGGACCCTATTACTGAGACTTCGCTGTCCGTCCGTCCGTCCGTCTGTCACCAGGCTGTATCTCAAGAACGGTGATAGCTAGAGAGTTGAAATTTTCACAGATGATGTATTTCTATTGCCGCTATAACAACAAATACTAAAAATAAAATAAAATAAATATTTAAGGGGGGCTCCCATACAACAAACATGATTTTTTTACCGTTTCTTGCTCGATACTAATAACGTTGCCTTATGTTGCATAGATAATGGTACGGAACCCTTCGTGCGCGTCCGACTCGCACTTGACCAATTTTAATTCTAATTGTGTGTGTCTATCGTGTGTCTATCTAGCTAGAACGTGATTAAAGATATGCAAACTTTTGAATTTTAGGTGTATCAGTGAATTGTTCAGATATTTATTATTATAACATTGACTGCCAGTGGGTGGATGTAACTGATTTGGAACCTGGAGACTATCGATTTAAGGTATTATTTTCCAACTTTATATAACTACTACGTAGAAAAGCAAGTAATAGCTTCGACGAGCTTTATAGCGCCTTGGATAACCATATTTATTTCTATGCAATGTGTTCTATGTTTTGATTCCCACTCGGGACAGTTTATTTTTATGAACAACACAGTTATCGTACTTAGTACTTACTTAGTACGTCTGAATGTTATTTTTTATAATGACCACATGCATGTTGAACTCTATACGACAAAATAAAAACATCCAGATTGGTATATACCAATTTAATAAAAATAGTAATAAGTATTCTATTTGTAACCTAGTACTCATATCACAAACTATAATTGCTTCCTTTGTAATTATAAGAAAAGATCTCTCACAATGTCTCCAACACAACATTCGATATATAAAAAGAAAATTCAAGAATAACTTAAACTGAAATTTGTATTTTTTCAGGTGGCCGTAAACCCTCACGCCAGGGTCGCAGAACAATATTTTCACAACAACGCTGCTCTATGTCAATTAAGATTAGCTGAAACTTACGCCACTGTATTTGGATGTCAGTTACAGAGGCCTTGAGTCCATTAATTATTTCTAAATTAGTACTGATTTACGAATTAAGACTTCGTTTACTTCTATGTAGTCTTCGATATCTAATCTACGATTATTGATAAACTAGTATACATGTACTTCAATAAGATATTATCGAACGTTTACGTTTCAATAAAATGTTAGTTATTTAAATTATAAAATACTAACCATCAAAAGTTTTTTTAATAAGGAAGAAGCAAAAAAGCTGAAGAAAATAAAGATGACCGTTAAAAACTAATAAATAATAATATATTTTCTTAGCACTTTCTGCAACTACCAAAGGCTGCCTGGTAGAGAATGCCCTAGGCATTAAGTCCGCCATTGTACAACTTAATTTTATGCATAAAGTTTAATAAATAAATAAATAAATAAATAATGTACTCTACTAAACTCGGCCAAGGACTATGTTAGTTCTTTTTATACTCTTAGTCTAAGTTCACAAATTTCTCTAAGCTCAAATTGAGAACTTTGACTAGGATTTAATCAATTTCAAAGAAGAGCCCTTACAGTCTACAAATATTGAGTTGAAAAATAAAACCCATTTTTATTTTATTTTAATTACATTTTATTCTCTTATATTGTACTATCACAATGTCATCAAAATTAAACTTAAATAAATTTATTGACCTATAAACGATAATTTGTAATGTGATCAACGTTACAAATATTATAGGTAATTGTTCACAAATAGTTAGTTACAAATAATTGCTAACAAATATTTGTCCATCACAGATATTTGTTCACAAATAATATCTACAATACTTTATTACCTTAACTTAATTGTAGGAAAAGAATTCAAATAAATCGAAATGATTGTATAAAAAATCTTGAACAATAAGTAAAGTAATATATAATAATATATACATTATAATGCTAATTCTGTTAAACCAAAAACCAAAATAAAATGTTGTCAATTTTAATTCAGTTTTCAAAAGGAGTTATTGACAATCAAATTTTAATCATTTCTATAATGAATCGATAATGTGTTGTAGTTGGTTCCTTAATCCGCAGGTAATAACGCCAGAAAGTTCGTAAATTATATTTGTGATTATTATTAATTATTATTAATTGCCAAGTTTAATTCTTAGTAGTAGACTAAAATTTGAAATCAATAAATTAAAAAATAAAGTGTAATAATTGAATTCAAATAATTATATAGCTAGAAATAGCGATTTAATTAATTAAATATTTTATTTGTTTAGAGTTTTAATTAACTTGTATTTTAAGTTTAATAAAAATTATTTAAGAAATTGAAAAAATTAATTTGAATTTTCAATTATGACATCGAGAAAAAATAATTTGAATAAGATCCAATTACATTTCAGTATTAATTTAATCGAAAAACCTTAATTTACTATTTACAGTAATTTAATAAAAACCATTACCTACTAATAAATAACACACAAATTTTAAACTAAGCATTATTAAAATATTGGATTAAGTTAATTAAAATTATAATACGAGTACCTCGATGTAAAAACAATCCACGTCTTATATTTACCCATTTATTACAATAATCCCATAATATTTTATTACATATTTATAAAGGAGAATTTACACAGCATTTTTGTGTTTTTACCATTTTATGCGTTTTAGATGCCTGTGACTTTGTTCACGTGAAATTTCGTATCTCTACGTATAGACATAATATCTAATATATAAAATTCACGTGTCACAGTGTTAGTTACCGTACTCCTCCGAAACGGCTTGACCGATTCTTCTCAAATTTTACATGCATATTCAGTAGGTCTGAGAATCGGCCAACATCTATTTTTCAAACTTTTTTTTTTTTAGAATGGCGAAACAACGTTTGCCGGGTCAGCTAGTAAATATATATATATCCTATATCAACCTCGGATTTCTGAGAAAAAAAAAATAATAAGACCAATACTTTCGGAGATATCCCCTTAAATGCATATTGCACAATTTATCTCTTTACTAAATAAAAGTAGGTATACATACTTAGATTGTAAGGACAAAAGATACAACAAGTTAGTAGAAATATTGCTAAAATTATCGCGTATTTACTATAAACAAAAATCTAAAAAGAAGATATCTTCATAAAGGATATATTTAGTCTTTTTATAAATACGTGCTACGAGTATGTACCAAATTTGGCTAAATAACTTGATTCCCAAAATCTCGTTTTTGGGGTTTTGTGTGATTGTAAAACAAATACTCTGTCACAGTGAGAATTTTATAATAAAATAGTAAAGCAGATAAAACATCTATTACAAGAAACAAAAAGAAGGCAAAACATAATATACCTATATAAGTTTGCAGTTGTTTCATAAATTTATAAATATTACGGCAATAAAAAATTTGAAGTATTTGATAGACTAGCAGTTTCTAGGCCCTTCTTTTTCACTGTGCCCATTCTCAGGGCCACACGGTTATTAGGGCCCCCGGTTGTTATTAAGTAGTAATTAAGTAAGCCATTGCCTCTTTTAAGTGAAACTAAAAAAGATGCGCTGTGTAAATTGACCATAACACACAAATAATACAGGGCCAAAAATATTTTATTAATATAAAGCCAAAAAATAAAATATGTATAATCTAATTAGTATTTTAGAATAACCCAATACTATGGCATGCTAGCTACATTAAATCTTTGAGCAAAACCTTAAATATATAGGGATTGTTAATATTTGTGTAAGCCTAAAATTTGATACGATTTTCAATGGACGTTGTTTTCAAACATGAAATAGATAATTTATTGTTCCTCACATAAATATAATTTCAATCGAGAAATCTTTAATTTATTTCTATATCCAACAAAACTCAATTTTGTTCTGATTTAATTTTTTTTAAAAAACTTTCTAATTTCAAAATCGTAATTATAAAAAATCCTCATGAGCAGGCCTATGTAACTATGTCACTTCGAATTTCATTCATTTTATTGGATTCATATTATTTGATAATATTTTCATGATATTTTGATATTTTGAAACTCGTAGTTATATTAGAGAGTTTTTCTCATAAATTGCTGTTAAAATCTTCAACATAAAAATCAATAGTCAGCTCACACTAAATACAAACTAATCCCAAATAATGACAGATTTTCAATATTTTAACCCTTCTTAAACTTAAGTAGTAGAATACTTGTAGTCAAATAAACTGCAATCCAGACAGCTGTAGATGCAAAACCTGCGTATACTGTAGGCCTGGTGATGGCCCAACCTCTTTGTAACATAGATCTTAGAGATTCCGTAGAAAGGGTTAACGGAAGTACGTAACTAATCCATTGTAATATCATATGCATACCTGAAATTTAAATGTTATCATTATTTACACCAGTAATATTATTAGCTACAGATGTTTAAGGGCCTACATCAATATTATCGTATATCATCGCCGACACGTACATATTAACACAGCCAGTAGGCACAGAAAATGAAGAATTAGGGATACTTTTCCTATTTACTCAAAATCTACTAAATAAATTTTAATTCTGATCCACGTGTTTCTATACATAATAGTTACATATGTTTTTAAAGTTATTTCATTAGTTAATACGCGATAATAGACAGACGAATGAAAAAAATAAAAAAATTGAGAGGTTGTTTCGCCAAGATTTTCTATCGAGAAAACTTTTTTCAATCGCGTTTCTGAGTTCATGCGATCCTAATATATGATATATTGAAAAAACATATACTTAAAAATTAGAGCTCTAGCCATTAAATCTAAAGAAACAATGAAAACTTCGTACATAGAAAAATGCACGAAGCTATTTTGGTATCCTCTTAAGAAATTGTGCATCTTAATATTTAAATTCTTCACTAATGAAGCCAATTCTGATGCGTAAAAAACTTAACCTAACTTAAATGAAAACAACTATGGTGTATTTTGGTTCATTGGTTATATCATTGTACATATTTATAACTAGCTGTTGCACGCGACTCCGTCCGCGTGGAATTTGTGAAAAATTTTTTTTAGTTATAACTGGTAGTCCATGTCCTTTTTCAGGGTCTAAAGATTGTTTGTACCAAATTTCATCTTTCAATGAAATTTCGTCCAATACTTAATTATATTATTTTTTGTCGTGATTACACGTCACAAGGATTCGAATGGTACCTTTACGGGTTACTTTAATGAGACAAAATTTTCTATAATTAGCTAAGCATAATTACCTTCAATAGGCCATATAATTCCACACAACAATACCATGGGCAAGAATGAGCCAAGAGCCAAGTACGTCGCTGTTCGGTCAGTGTCACATAGGCAGGATACAACAAAACCTGTTAGCAAAAATTTTATTAAGCATAAAAATTATTATTTCATATAACTATTTCAGTGAATAGTCCAGCCTCTCACAATACTTTAATGGTCTTATTCATAATGACTTATCGAAGGTTTAAACGGAGATTTTATCGGAGAGATAATAAACGTATTAGCGTAAACACACTATTATGAATAACAAGTTTTGACAATTTTCGCGAAAACTCTGATAAGTCGTTATAGATAAAACCATAAGAGGCTAAGAAAGGCATTCGACAAGACGGGCTTCGTGGCGTAGTGATTCATGTACTGGACTGCCGTTCACAAGGTCGCGGTTTCGATTCCCGCTTGGGACAATCATTTGTGTGATATTCATAAATGTCATACAAATGTTTGTACTAATTCTGGGTGTTTTCTATGTATTATAAGTATGTATTTACAAAAGAAAAGTAGTATATGTATTATATCCGTATTCTGGTACCCATAACACAAGCATAATAAGCTTAGCTTGGGACCAGAGGACGATGTGTGAAATGTCCATGAATATTTATTTATTTATTTATTCAGGAGTTCTTTACGAAGGAACCCTACTAGAATCCTACTGGGACTTCACTCTCCATCTACTAGTCGCTGCTTAGTAAAAAAGCGTTTGACAGACGAACAGACATACAGACACGAAGTGATCACATCAAGTTTTCTTTTTATACGAAATCCTAAAAAGAAGTCACACGTAGTATAATAATAATATATCCATATTCTAGTACAGGTAACACAAGCGAATAAGCTTCTTTTAAGACCATAGGACGCTCTGTGAAATGCCTGTAAACATTTTTATTTATTTATTTTACTGTACTGTGTTTTTCTTTCAAACCATCACTGATATAAAAGCATATAGGAAAAATTCGGCTCACAACATCAAAGCATTTTATTGAGCCTTAGATTCGACTCTTGGTTTTATTCGATATTCTTTATGGATACATGAATTCAAATAAAAAAGTAATCTAATAATGGCATTCTTATAGAATCATGAAACAGTACAGATAAAGGATATATTTTTAGACAGAATAAAGGAATTATGTCAATAGTAAGATTTAGTTAACATTATCCATATATAATAAATTAAATTGTAGTGGAAAAAGTGATCACCGCAAGCGGGACTTGAACCCACGACCTCGGAATACCGTTCCGTAGCTCTGCCAACTGAGCTTATTGCAGTCATTACGTCAGCCCAATTGTATTCTGTAAAGAATACAAGATGGCTGGTCGTGATTGTTGCAAAACATTCTCGATAGATGGCGTTGCACATCAAAAATGCGATTTAGACTCAAGTCCCGCTTGCGGTGATCACTTTTTCCACTACAATTTAATTTATTAAGTAAAAGCATAGCAAGTCAATTGCAAAAATTAATAAATTACTTTATCCTTCTATATTATTAATATTATAAAGCTGAAGAGTTTGTATGTTTGAACGCGCTAATCTCAGGAACCACTGGTCCAATTTGAAAAATTCTTTCAGTGTTGAATAGATGAATAGATACATTTATCGAGGAGGGCTACAGGCTGTATAACATCACGCTGCGACTAATAGGAAAGAAGTATCAGTGAAAATGTTCCAAACACGGGGAAAAATTGTAAAATTCCGCGCGTACGAAGTCGCGGGCAATAGTTAGTGACTTATATAATTTGAAATATATTTTTTTATATCGCTAATTAAACTATTTCCTCTAAAAAATATGAGAAATGTACATTTTATTTCGGTGCAATCTTCTTTAATTAATTTAAATTAAACAAATTCGTTACTTTTGTATGTAAGTTCCTATGTCTTCAAAACTACGGAACTGATTTTGTCGCAATTTTTATTAATAGATAAAGTTGTTCAAAAGAATAGACTTTTTGTATAATTCGTTAAGGTTTAATGTACATTTCATCTATACTATAATGCTGAAGAGTTTGTTTGTTTGTTTGTTTGTATGTTCGCGGTAATCTCAGAATACGCTGGTCCGATTTAAAAAATTCTTTCAGTGTTGGAGAGTACATTTATCGAGGAAGGCTATATAACATCACGCTGCGACCAATAGGAGCGAAGCAAAAATGTTGCCAAAACGGGGAAGTTTTTCTAAATTTCACAGGTCGCGGAGTCGCGGGCAACAGCTAGTATATCATACTTAAGAAGTTGCGGGCGAAAAATTTTATTAATTCTTTTGATAATTTATTGTAATGTTGATTATTTGAATAAAACTTATTATATTACGAGTATAAGCACAAAATATTTGTCGAGTAAATTCTGAGAGATGTTTCATAAGGTAACTAACATCGTGACACCTATCAGATTTTAGGCTACATTAAAATAATGTTGGATACTAAAGGACAAGTTCCGGTTAATAAAGAATACTAAAAGTAGGTACTGTAATACAAATAAGTAGTTAACTTCTAACACTTCGCCAATCTAAATCAAAATTAAGCTAAAAGATCATACATTAAGAAAAACAAAATTAATATTCACCAAAGGTCATTCCACAAAGTCCAGTGGCAACAGTCAATAGAATAACCCATCCAATTGGTCCTTTCATTGTGAGGCTGAACATCAAGAACCCGATAATTAGAACCATCGCTGATTGTAAGAACATGATCAGCATTTGTACCAACACATGAGAGAATAGGATCTCAGTACCTGTGAACAAAAATTTGTGTTTAGTGGTTCATGTAACGGACTGCCGATCAAGAGGTCGCAGGTTCGATTCCGGCTCGAGACAATCATTTGTGTGAATATTCTAATTGTCATACAAATGTTTGTACTACGTCTGGCTATTTCTATGTATTATAAGTATGTATTTACAAAAGAAAAGTAGTATAATTATATGTATTTCATCCGTGTTCTGGTACCCATAACACAAGCATATAAGCTTAGCTTGGGACCAGAGGACGTTGTGTGAAAAGTCTTTTTTTTTTTTTTTTTTTATGGCAAGGGTTAGGCAAATGACTACACTCCACCTGATGTTAAGTGAAGTGCAATCCAAATGTGAGGACGGCTAGTACGGTGTGAAAGCACTAGCCACCCTCACCTTGCCGGCCCGCAAGGTGCCTCTTCACGCCTCGCTTGAAAGACCCCATGTTATAAGAAGAAGGGAACACGTGCGCAGGAAGCGAATTCCATTTTTGGGAAGTTCTGCAAATAAAGGATTCGCTGAATTTCTTTGTCCGACAAGAAATGGTGGCCACAGTAAATTGATGGCATCTTAAGCCAGCGCGCGTGGTACGATTAAGAAAGGGAGAAGCAGGGATTAGACAGAAAAGTTCTTCAGAGCACTCGCCATGGAAAATTTTATAGAAGGCGCTAAGAGACGCAATATCACGACGCATCTGTAGAGGTTCAAGACTATTAGAGACCTCAGCGTCGCCGATAGTACGAATCGCGCGTCGCTGTAATCTGTCCAACGCATCGAGCAAGTACTGTGCAGAACCATCCCATAGGTGCGAGCAGTATTCAACACAGGAGCGTACCTGTGTTTTATAAAGTAGGCAAAGTTGTTGAGGTGTGAAAAACCGTCGCACCTTGTTCAGGATTCCGAGTTTTCGAGAAGCTGTTTTTATTAGGGACTCGATGTGGTTTTTCGGATTAAGATCACTGCGAATCTCCATACCCAACATGAGGATACTATCCTGCAGTGTCAGAGGAATGCCCTGAAGACACGGCAGAGAGGAAAAGGGCGACTTTTTTGATGAAAATGCACACAGCTGAGTTTTCTTGGCATTGAACTCAACCAGATTGTCCGTACCCCATTGAGATATAAGGTCTAAAACCTGATTGAGTTCAATTACAAGGTTCTCACGTTTCTGTGCAATTTGCAACTGCCCATCAGCAGCATGCCCATGATAGCCAGCGTGCACTGTGCTGTCGTTTGCATAGCAATGAATACTTCCAAGTGGAAGCATGTCATTGATATGCAGAAGAAAGAGAGTAGGTGATAACACGGAACCCTGAGGTACCCCGGCGTTCACAGTGTGGCACTGCGAAGCGCATCCCTCCGAAAGGACACGGATTTTTCGTTCGTGCAGAAAACTGGCTATCCATGTGCAGAGCTGTGTAGGTAGGCCATATGCCGGAAGCTTGGAAAGAAGACCTCTGTGCCAGACTCTGTCAAAAGCTTTGGCGATATCAAGGCTGATTGCCAACGACTCGCCCCGTTTATCAACAGCTTCACCCCAGAGGTGTGTTACGTACGCTAGAAGATCGCCTGTAGATCGTTTTGGACGAAAGCCGTATTGACGATCGCTAATGAGACAGTGATCCTCTAGGTAACGGACCAGCTGGTTGTTAAGGATCCGTTCCATGACTTTGCACAGAACCGAGGTAATAGCTATTGGTCGGTAGTTAGTTGGATCTGAACGGTCCCCCTTTTTGGGGATAGGTTGTACGAAAGCTTCCCGCCAAGCCTCCGGTACACAGCCTGAAGAAAAAGATATCCGATACAGGCGCGTAAGTATTGGAGACAATTCTGCTGCACATTTTATAAGTACTATTGCTGGAATGCCATCGGGACCACTGGCTTTCCGAGCATCGAGCGACTGTAGTTCTACACGTACATCTCGCTGCCTGATTTTAATATCAGGCATTGAGGAACCACAGTGAGAAAGTATTGGTGGCGCAGTGTTACGGTCGTCGATTCGGGAGTTAGCCGCAAAGAGACCTGCCAGGAGATTAGCTTTCTCTTGCGGCTTATAGGCCAGCGAACCGTCAGGACATTTGAGCGGTGGCAGCGAAGGTTGGCAGAAGTTGCTCTGGACGGCTTTTGCTAGACGCCAGAAGTCACGTGAGCCCGTAGGATGCGCTATCAGATCCAGTCCCACTTGGATAGTGCGTTGAGCATCCGCCCTGGCGTACGCCCTCTTACAGGACTTGGAAGCTTTATTGTAAGCTGCTTTCAGAGAGGTTATTTCGGGATCTCCTACTGCGCAGCCTCTGATCCAAGCACGATAAGCCGCCTGTTTGGATGAAACAGCGTTTTCGCAGCCACGGTTGAACCAGCGGTTGCGTCTGCCCCTGCTGATGAGATCGGAATAAGGGATGTAGTATTCCATCCCTAGTACGATCTCCTCAACAATGGCAGCCGCACAAGCGGTTGGGTCCTCCTTGCTAAAGCAGCGCTGCTTCCAAGGGACCGACGCAAAATAGTCTCGCATACCATCCCAGTCCGCTGACTTGTAGTGCCAAACCCGACGCCTGGACGGTACTGGTCGAGGGAGCTTGACTTGTGGGAGTCTGGTGGAGATCAAACAGTGGTCAGATGATCCTAAGGGTGCAAAATATTGCACTTGGTAGTCCACCGGATGGGTTGTCAGCAAAAGGTCGAGCAAAGAGGGCGTTTGGCTGGCGATGTCTGGGATCCTGGTGGGCTGATCTACCAACTGCGACAGGCCATACGCAAGGGCGAACGCATGTGCAGATCTACCAGCGTGGTCTGTTTTGGACGAGCTTAACCACCTGTCGTGGTGGGCATTAAAGTCCCCGGAAAACACAAGTTCCGCGTCAGGGAAACGATCCATCACATCATCCGCCACGCGACTAAGGTGATTAAAGAGTCGGGTAGTCTCTGCGTCACCCGTGTGAGATCTATAAAGGCACACGTAGACTCGAGTCTGAGCACCCAAATCCACATGCACCGCCAAGATTGAGAAGGAGGGGTCTTCTAGACATGGCAGACGACGACAGCAAACATCGGCCCGGACAAACAAACATACACCGGCCCTTGCTTTGAAGGATTCTTCAAGCACGTACCCGGGATAGTGTAAGTAGCTGGTATCGGCCGGACGACATATTTGTGTCTCTGTGAGAAACAGCATTGCTGGCCGTGCTGTCTCGAGATGTTGGTGAACAGCGTTTAAGTTAGCATGAAGTCCACGGATGTTGCAGAACTCCATTACAAATGGCGAAGAAGTTGTGGGGGTGTGCACCGCTGAACGACCGCAATTATTGTATTGTACTGCCATTAGGAAAGCGAGTAAGACGAGGCGTGAATCGAGACAGTTCTGCCACGATAGAATCGGTCAATGGTGGGAGAACTTGTTTCACCAAGGGTCTGCCTAAAGAAGAGATACATTGACTCGCCAGACGGAAGGGCCCCCGAACCCCCCCGGAAGTGGCCGCCGGGACCCCACGTCCGGTCACCAACCGGCACGACGGTCCACTCCGAGATTATGCATGGCATGGTGGGGCAGCCTCACAAGTTGGTTAGTCTCGTTTGGGCCCCTGTACTGTGCCACGGGCGGCCAGCGGAACAACCGTTTCTACGGGTCTCCCTGGCTGGAGGGTCAATGCAGTCATCCCGGCACTTGGATAGACGGGTGTTTCCACGGGACCAATACGTATCGTAGCAGAGCTCACTCGAGCTCTGGTTATACGCTGGCTGATAATGAAACGCGACCATACGACCACTTCACATTTTTTTCACCGTGCGTACGGTGGTAGCTAACCAGGCGGGTAATAGAACCCTACCACCAGCTGAGCAGTTGCAAGCTCTGTTATCCCTTGACTGCCTCTTACAGTGCCCACGGGAAGAGATGGGGCGGTGACACCTGTATTCTTAATCCGTCACCGCACGGAAAAAGTCTATGAACATACACAACACAACCCATAAATCTGTGGGGTGATAGAAATACAAATCACCTCCCTTTCTTGCCCGCAGGGCTCTAAGAGCCGATCGAGAGAACCACGTCGCATGACACGCACAATGACGCACATACCCAAGGAGGATTCAAAAATCAGCGAAATCCCATTGCAACAAGAACAAGTAGTCATGGTACGCTGACATCAAATAACGGGATAAGAGCAGGAGAATGATGATGACATCTACTATATAAAAATAAGTCGGGTTTTCCTTCCTGACGCTATAACTCCAGAACGCACGGACCGATTTCCACGGTTTTGCATTCGTTGGAAAGGTCTCGGGCTCCGTGAGGTTTATAGTTCACTTTTTTTTTAATTTTAATTTTTACTTTTTTTTTGGTATGGTAAAACAACGTTTGCCGGGTCAGCTAGTATAGTATACATATTTTAAACGGAAAGTTTTGTCAGATTGTTATTTTTCACGCAAAACTACTAAATTATAATGAAACAGTACAGCTAGCTTAGGAGTCATTTCGATTATTCTTGTAATTGAATTATTAATATTTCTAAAAAAATATATTATAACTTACCCGTGATACCAGAAACCAGTGATCTTTCAAGTATACCCTCATTTCTCTCAGCCAACATAGAGCCTGATGTTAGAGCGACAGCCAAGAAATACACGATTCTGAAATCATTATTATCTAATAACAGCTTGCGGTGATTGGACCAAAACCCACCACTGAAATGAGGAGGCAAGTAAAGTAGAAGAACCCGGTGAATTTAAAATACTTAAATTTTTTTTTCTCTGTAATCATGTCCTGCTGAAGAATGTAACAAAAAGGAATTATGAAATTTGCTACAATCGTTCAAATGTTATTCGCAGAAGGGTAAGGGATTGTTTTAGAACCGTCTAATCTATCACCAAAGAGTTAACAAGTTAGTTAGGTTAACAGTTTTATAGAATCGAAGATATCGATCCAGGTTTATAGCATGGGCAATGCTCAAAAATAAGGGCTCCTGCACAGCGGTGTTTGCGAAAGTGCATCGAAATCGCAAACATCACTATAATTTTAGTTATAGTGCTTTATGCTTACGTAAGGATAACACCAGGTCCTGCAAAGTCCGTGAAGTTTGGTACATCCAAGCCATAGATAGGTTTGTTGAACTGGAAGAAAAATATTTACGTTAAACGTTGGTGCAAAAAACCGAAAACTCTGATAGAATTCAGAAATTAAATTCATATTGATCTACAGCTGAACATAGGCCTCATAAATTCATATATACAAGTACTACTAAATTAATTGGTGGACAATTTAAAATGAAACAATAGCTTTTGTGATTCATAACAATTTCTTCAGAACTGATTTCTACTGTCAATTTACATTAAATAAAAACATAATGCACTTGAGGTGAATTGACTGTATATTACGTGGTTTCTTTTGTTATTTCACATCTAAAACTTAATTCTCTGCCCGGCAATGAATAAAGAAAGATTGGTAGACAGATGAATGGATAAAACACTTACATGAACAGGACTGGACATAATTCTGGTAGGTAAAGAGCAGACATCAGCTAAATGTTCAGATGCTTCCATAAAAGCGAGTTGAATATCTCTTGTTAACATCCATTCCACTTGTTTGTCTGTTAATAACAAAAATATATTGTTAAACAGGGAGTAATATCTCATACGGATTGCAAAGGGATCGCATGCAAGGTAGTCATACCCATACTCATTATGCTACGTGACATAGGTACACAATTAAATAAACACGCTAGGTGATCTAAGGTAACGCAATAAATGTGAAAGTTTGTGAGTATGGATGTTTGTTACTCTTTCACGCAAAAAATACAAAATGGATTTTAATGAAATATTACAACGATGTAGCTTATACATTAGAATAACATATAGCCTACTTTTTATGCCGAAAGAATGCAAGTTTCCCTGGGATAGTAAAAAACGAACAAATTTTTTATCCTTATTACCGCGGGTAACACCGCGGGGCACAGCTAGTTTGATATATTTGTCTGATGTGCTGTGTAGTTTAATACTATTGCGTCAGATGCGATCCCAGTATGCATCAGGGTGAGATGCAGAGATAACATTTCGACTCTACACACGGGCACTCAAGGAGTTGATCTAACGTGTACCTACGCGCCAGTTTCAGGCGACGAGGATAAGCTATCCGAATAGGTACGTCATAAAGCGTCAGATACTAGTAAATGCAAACAGTATCAGTAAAAAGCATCCCCGACACAGCACATTAGATATAAATGCGGTTTTAACCTAAATATAATTTATTTAAATCAACAAACTGAGAATTTCTAATTTCCCTAAGTTCCCTTATTAAACAATGTTGTTGGCCCAGCGATTAACTCACACGACTAAGTACATCCGTATATTTACTTAAAACAATCCCTTCATTTAGTAAATAAGGAAGCAGCTTGTGTATTCGTTACCCAATGCAATAAAAGCCACCTCATTTAGAAACTGCCTTCAAATAATGGTGCAATTAATTTTAGAAACCCTTAAAGTCGGTCAACTTGGCTTTTTGATTGATATTTTAATTAAAGTTACAAATTGTAAAAATGTTTTATTTCGAAATCAAGAATAAATAGTGGCGTAATATTCTGTCTAACAGTTTCTAACTGTTGGTCAACTTATTTATTTTTTAAATAAAGCTATGTTTTAGGAATACATAGTATAATTTTAGTTTAAAAGGTGGCTGAAAATTGAGCGCGACGTCAGGAGATATTTATAGTGGAAGGCAAAATTCTAGTAGTAAAGTTTACTGTTCTTTGTCAATAAAATTTTAAAAATAAAAGCTCCGCAAAGTATTTAACGATTGCGTTTTTTAATACAGATACTAAAGCAGACGAAAGAGCGAAGAAAATCAGAACGTTATTTATATTAATTTTAGTTTAAAAGCTGACTAAAATGACCGAAACGTCAGGAGAGATTTATAGTGGAAGGCAAAATTCTCGTAGTAACGTTTGCTGTCTTTTGTCAATAAAATTTTAAAAATAAAAGCTCCGCATAGCATTTAACGATTGCGTTTTTTAATACAGATACTAAAGCAGACGAAAGAGCGAAGAAAATCAGAACGTTAATTATATTTTTAATAATTACTTATTTTAAAACAAAGTCGTTCTTTCCTATGTGAGCTTAAATCTTTGAAACTACACAAAGGAATGTGATGTGGATTTTTTATGGCTAATGTTAGGCAAATAACTACACTTCACCTGATGTTAAGTGTTGTGTAATCCAAATGTGAGTACAGCTAGTACGCCTTCACGCCTCGCTAGAAAGACCCCATGTTATAAGAAGAAGGAAACACGTGCGCAGGATGCGAATTCCATTTTTGGGAAGTTCTGCAGATAAAGGAATCGCGAAATTTCTTTGTTCGAGAATTGTGGCCACAGTAAATGGATGACATCTTAAGCCAGCGCGCGTTGTACGATTGAGAAAGGGAGAAGCAGGGATTAAATAGAAAAGTTCTTCAGAGCACTTGCCATGGAAAAAATTTATAGAAGGCAAGGCAAGGAAAAATTTATGAAAGAAATTTATAAGAGACGCAATATCACGACGCGTCTCTAGAGGTTCAAGGCTATTAGAGACCTTAACGTCGCACCGTAACGTAACGCATCGAGCAAGTAGGTACTGTGCGAAACCATCCCAAAGGTGCGAGCTGTATTCAACACAGGAGCCTACCTATGTTTTGTAAAGTAGGCAAAGTTGTTTTAAATAGAGTGGTTTAAAAGGAGGATGGTCTTCTATCTTATGTTATGGTTTAGATTTTAAATTGAAGATACGGCAGCTAGCAATTGCTTACTCGTAAAAATTGATAAATCATGATCTACAGAAAACCCTAAATTTATATTTATGCAAGAGTGCTAAAACTGCACTGCCAACCCCAAAGAGTATTTACAGGCTTGATAATAATATGTATCTATGTTAAACTTTCGTCATTTTAGCTTCATAATAGGACTTGTGATAACTGGAATTGCCTTTTTTATTGCCGTATTAAATCTTCGAACGCCGGAAGCAATCATATCTTACAAGGAAGGACGGCTACCCTGTTAAATGGCGTTTATAGATACTCCTCTACCCCACAAGTAGTGGTATAATTTTATAGCCCATGACCTTCGATAAATAACCTATAAAATTATCTTTTTGATATAAATATTCTTCGTATATAGGTACCTTATTTATGATACTCTGTTTTTATATGAAACTAGCTGTTGCCCTCGACTTCGGACCCGTGGAATTCCTACTTACTTAACTCTTATCGTCACATTTTGGACAATTCACACAATATCTTTATAAATTCTGGCCTATGTGTTATTCTGATGCATCAGCTATATTATCTGATGAATAAACTTATATCAAAATACGAGTACTAAATTCACTTTGTCATTGTTTAATATTAGCACATTTTATTTAAGTACAGTTATTAAAGCATTTGAGGAAGATTTAATAGAAAAAAAAATCTCATTGAGGGTACGAATCTAATTTATATGCAAATGATACGAGATATTTGTGAAACCGTCAATTCTAATGAAGAAACCCACTGGCCTTTATTAAACTGTACTCGTATATTTTTTGCTGATATTGAACCTCTGAAAATTACTATACTTTTTAAACTTGACCTCGGTGTAATAAAATATGTAACTTATTTAAAGAGCTTCACTTCAAAAAATAAAAACTGGTCAGGTACGAGTTCGACTCACGAAGTGGTCCGTACAGTCATTATGATATTATATATTAAATACAACATAATAGAGAACGGAACTGTTATGGTTTACAATCAGTCTACGAATTGTAGAAACTATCTTTTAGATGTTCATACATCAATCTAATATTCTCTAGCACGCATGAAAGGGATCTACTGCAGATCTCCTAATCCTCCCTTAAACCTGCTCCTTACACCACCATGATAATGATGTCCTCACGAAACGTCACCTTTCAATCGTCACTTTGCACTTTCTCACAAATACATTTATAATTATACACATGCGGTTACGAACGGTATAAACTCTTTAACACGACTATGCGCAGAATAACGTCTCAAACGATACTGACTGTTAGCACTGTGGCTGTGTTGTATTTATACTCACTACAAGGTGGGGTAAACATGTGTTAGGACTTTTCTACAACTCTACGTTAACAAATCATACGTTCACATTTGTTTACTCTTATTGTCGCTCCGGTAAATATGTATATTAGTCGTAATGATTCTAAATAACGTGACACAAAATAACGGGATAAAGGTCGAAAAATGATGATCATAAACGCCGTAAATGATGATTATAAAAGCCGAAAATGATGATTATAAAAGCCGAAAATGATGATCATAAAAGCCGAAAATAAATGGGGGAAAAAATAGCTACATTTACATAGTTAATGCTTAATAAGCGTTTACACAATTTAATTACTTTAAATTTAATTACTTTAAAAGCTTTATTCGTCTTATTATCGTATTAACAATGTCTATGAATTATCATTCATAAAATCACAAATATCTTCATTTGTTGTACATTGTTAGCGTAATATGACAATAATACAACAATAGGAAATAATAAAACACAATGTTATATTGTAAGTTTTCTATTGTTTGCTAAAGTAGCGCTTGTTATTGTACTGCCTCGGAATATAATTCTTGATCTATACAATTATATTTCTTGATCTATACAATCTATTACGAGCAACAAGCAAAGCTAAGTTATAAATATATAAATATATATTCAGGACAAATATATATAAATATAAATATATAACGCATACATAGTGTTTAAAAAAATATCTACCTAAAGAAGAACCTGGCTAAGAAATAACAGGATATCTGTAGATTGAAGTTTTTAAATAATCTACTTACTTAGTTCAAAAACTAAAAAAACACGCTTGAAAATACTAAATATTTTTTCAAGCTATGGCATTGCCATCGGTCCTTACTAAGTGTGCAAAATTTCAGATCAATCCCACTACTGTCAGTGTGTTATAAACATTTTCAAAAAATCAGTTACATAGATTAATACATTGATAGATACCTACCTACCTACCGCTCCGTGTGGTGACAGATTAAGAATACAAATGTCACCACCCCATCTCCTCCCAAGGGTGCTGTAAAAGTCAGCTAAGGGACTATAACACAGAAACGGAAAACTTGAAAATAAACCCTGTGCCAACACGCCTGGTCAGCGCGGTACAGTAGACCATAATCCCTCCCAAAGTGGAGGAGGCGTGTGCCCAACAGTGGGACGTAAATGGGCTGCAGAGAGAGATACCTACCGAACTTATGAAGCGTGTTAAAAATAGGCTTTCATATTTCCGTTTTTTAAGTTAAGTGTCATAAAATGTCGTTACTTACCAGTTTCGTCCATATGTGCTTCCATCTCAGAATTCTTGACAACCCAAGGGTTTGCACGTCTGGGATTTGTAAGTCTTATTTGTAAAGACTCTGAGAAGTTGGCTGGAAAGACGAGAACTGTACGCGCCATGCCTGTCGCTGCATCAGCCATTGCTACCTCTTTGTCTGAATAATGTATCTGTTTGTGAAAATATAAAGACCAATTAAACTATTACTACTAATACAAAAACCAGTCAAGCACGTGTTGGGCTAGCAAACGAAGACTTCCGTATCGTTATTATCATAAAATTTTCGTCATACCGTCAGATTTCGTCATACCGAAAACGATTACTATATGGGAGCCCCCTAAAATATTTGTGAAAAAGCATTATATGGATTTTTATGAAACTTTAGAGTTGTGTAGCTCATAGTTCTAAATAACACAAGCTATATAATCATCACGCTAAAACCCAATGAGCGGAGAAGACACTACAAAAAAAGGTAAATGAGGCCAAGGAAGTGTGTTTAGATCGTAGCAGATGGCGCTCCTATGAGAAATAAGCGCGACAGTATGATGATGAAATCAAAATTTACGATTATTAATTGTTATATTGACAAACGGGCAAAAATAACTTACCAAATTAGACTGCCGTTTCGACAAAAAATCGAGATAAACACAGCTAAATCTTGTTAAGTTCCATTCATATGTCTGCTTATCCTGTGGGCATGCGTCCTTGTCGTAATGGCACAGTGGGTTTGTTGAATTAACTTCATAATTCACAACAGCTATTGGAAGTCCTTCAGGGTAATGTCCGACAGCGAGGCAGAAGAATATCATTTGGGAGACAGGTAGACCGAGTAAGAAGGCTAATGCACTGCAACATAGTATATCAATGAAATCTTCGAGGCGTTTGTAGTCGCCAAATAAAGATTCTGTAAAACTGTTTTTTTTTTAATAAATAGGAAAGTGTGAAAAAATTTTTGGTGAAATGTCGTTTCATATAAATATAGTCCATAATAATAACAATCATTATTAATCATGACTGTCTTTTTTTGTTCTAATAGACATCGATTTTTAATATTGACTCCTGCACTGCTGGGCCTGCACACATCCTGCGCTTTGAAATATCAAAATATCCTTACAAGCAAGTAAATTAACGACATGTTTATATCAGCATTTAGAACAATACTTTCTTACAAAAGAATTGCCTTTACTAACGTAAGATGTTCATAGCTATACAGTAAATAAATGCCTAAAAATAAAAAGCTTGTACGGATAAAGAATTAAACATGTCACCAGCTCTTTTACTGCCTAGGTGTATTCTACCAAAGAAAGATAAAATAGCCAAGAATGATGGAAATCTTGAAAATATTTTATATACGCACGTATTTTCAACAAGATACCGCCAAAACTGCAAAAAATAATATAACAATATACAGAATTGGGTAACTCACCTAAAATTTCTAAATAAACTTAAAAAGTTTTTCCATATTAACGCTTTCATATGATGCCATTTCATTGGCATATACTTATCTATTGTACTTGCTGGTTTCTCTTCAGGAGGCATTGCTTCAATAGGTGTTATCAGTTCTGGAGTTACGACCACACGACCTTTACTACTCATTGACACGTTGTCTCCAAACTCGCCAGATATTTCACCTATTTCTGCTTCTTCTAAATCTACTGCGTTTGGATTCTGTAAAAAATGTTTTTTTTATTATTTGCTGTGTGGCTCATTGCGGTAATTCTGATCTAAGATTTTTTGAGGATTTAAATTCATTTTTAATACACGAATATGAAGGCCAATAAATCTAAAAACGTACTAAGACAGATAAAATAAGAGATTACATTATAAGCAACGGCTCCAAATTTAAAAAAGACTATAAATTGTAAGCTATACATATTAGGAGCGTAATCACCTCTGTGTCAGCCATGTCAATGACACAGGACACCCAAGCTAGAAGGGACGTGGAAGAACTTGAGCAAGTTTTTCTCGAATAAAAGTCCCTTTCTTTCGGGCCTCTTAATACTTTTGGACACAAAATACCTCTGACGAAAGCTACGCTACGATAGAATTATGACTAATTGAATTACATTTAGTACATAAAATAACAACTTCAGGAAAAAAAATAGTTATACCACACGCAACTAAGTTTAATATGGAACCAGAGAATGTTGTGAGAAATGTCTATGGTAAGTATTTTTTTTATTTTTTTTATTAGTTGTATTAAATTAAACTCACTGGGATTGCAGGTAATTCCACTCTCTCCACAACATCAGCTAAAATACTAGAACGTCTTCTCTTGCCCAAGTTCTGCATCACTGCTAACTTCAAGAAGACATCTTCCAGACTCTCCCCTTGGTAACGACGTATCAATTCAGTGGGTGATTCTTCTGCTAAGAACCTGCCACCACGCATCAAGCCAATCTGTGGAAAACAGAAGCAACATTTTATACATGTAGGGGATCTTGCTGACTTGGAGCAACAATTGATTTCAATTAT
Source organism: Orgyia antiqua (assembly GCA_916999025.1). Lineage (NCBI taxonomy): Eukaryota > Metazoa > Arthropoda > Insecta > Lepidoptera > Erebidae > Orgyia > Orgyia antiqua. The sequence continues at coordinate 30,147,589 of OU779863.1, forward strand.
TGGCAAATCGGTTATGCGTATAGACGATGGTCGATGATATAAGGTGTTTCTGAAAGTATCATGCTATGTAATATTCCATTTTTCCAAAAGGGAGCTGTATAAGCTAGCTGAAAGATAATTTAAGCTGATGACGTCAGATAAAAGAAATACTGTAAAAAAAATACCCTGCTGTTACGGATGGGGTTGGTGCAAAACGTTGAAATGATTATGGGAAAAAATAGTAGGTAATGTGAATATTTAAGTTACAAAAAGTTGTGTTCCTACAGTATAAAGCAAAATAAATAAATCTTAATAATAATGAAAGTTACTCACGATATCAGCCTGCTTGGTCTCATCAATGTAATGCGTCGTAATGATGACGGTCGTTCTACCACCTTTTGTTATGTCTACCAAATGATCCCAAATACTGCAACAATGTATTTAAAAAAAACTTTTAATTTAAACAGAGCACAAACAGTTGCGATGCTATGAGCATCAATCAAATTTCAATTAAATTAAACTTCTGATTTAAGAATAAATTGAATTGCGTGTGTATTGTACATATATAAAAGGCATTTACTTAACGGATGATATTCGCAAGGACAAGGTATCAGAGCTATCTGGCTTAAAACTAAAAACGAGGTGCAACGTAAAAGTGCTTTTAAATAAACCGGCAGTAATAATACAATTTTTAAAAGTGAAACTAAAGGATTATACCATAATAAAATTTATGGCGCAGAACAAACAACAAAGAAATATCTATGGACCTCACCTCTGTCGCAAAACTGGATCTACTCCAACAGTAGGCTCATCAAGGATTAACAATTCCGGAGAATGAATAAGTGCTGCAGCAAGTGACGTTCTTCTTTGTTGACCGCCAGACAGATTCTTCACTTGCCTGTGCAAAATAAGTAAAATATATCCTCCGAAATAAGAATTTCGAAAAATTATGTCAATAAATAATTTAATAAATCACAATTTATTTTCGCTCCTGCGAGCTTATATACTCAGCTTAGGAATAATTACATAAAGGCACAATCATTTTCTGCTGGAGATGGAAATATTGGATTATATCTCTATACCTACAAGACTGGTCAGCATGTACAGAAGAATAACCTGCTTGCAAGGGGACTGTGACTTTTATGGACTAAGAAAGAAAGAAAGGTTATTCTTTCAACCATGGCCACGATCTAAAAAAAGATATACGAAATACAACATACCTAGTTGGATTTGGTAGTTGCAGTAGAGTAATCAAAAAAACTATACGTTCTTCTATGTCTTTCCTTGTCATATTAGCGATCCAACCGAAGTAGATGAGTGTTTCTCTGATCGAGAACTCTCCAAAAAGCGCAATTTCCTAGAAAATACACATTGTGATTATTTTTGCACTTCAAAACTTTATATTTTGAGAACGGCCAGAAAATGATAAGCGTTAAATGAGAAAATAAATTTTAATTTTGGAGTTGCGCATTTGCCAAACAATTATAGAAATACATAAAGATTTAAAACTATACTTTTTGACATATTGCGTCTTGTGAAAATTATTTTAAAAGGAAGAAGGTATATTAACGTAACGTATTTGTATATTTTATAGTAAAGTGTTATTATTTTATTAGATAGCAAGATTTTAAACGATCATTACTTATTTACATAGTAAACATTATAAAAATCTTTATTTTATACCGATATTAAATTTGGCTTAGGGTTAGCAAACTGTGAACTTGGACTTTGACTAAAGGACGTGGTGATTGGCTTTGATTGGCTTTAACAAAAATCATTATTATTTAGCTAGGAGATAAAATTTTGAACTTTGACATTAATTAAAACGGGTGACGAATTTTACTGAAAAAAAAATTATTATAAAGCTGAAGAGTTTGTATGTTTGAACGCGCTAATCACAGGAACTACTGGTTCCGATTGAAAATTACTTTTTGTGTCGGGTAGTTCATTTAACGACGAAGGCTTTTGGCTATATAACATCACGCTGCGACTGATAGGAGCGAAGCATGAGAGAAAAATCTTACAAAAGCGAGAAAATTGTTCATATTTGAGGGATTATATTATTACGTTGCGTGCACTTCGGTAGTATTTTATATGTATCATTTGTTTTCTTAATTCCGCGGGCAACGGCTACTTTATAATAATGTTTCATATTAAACTGCTCCATTGTTTGCACAATAACTATGTTGTAACATGACATTCATACATAGTAGCAATATATTGTTATAATTTTTCACAAAGTAATCAAGACAATAGATACTTAAATTCAATATTTTTACATGCAAACTATTGTAGTATATGTAATATACTTATGCGACCGTGAATAAGCAGAGATTAAAGAAAAACAATTATGATTACTGAATGATACATTCTTGTTACTGTCTGAAATAAGTTGTCTATGTTTTAATCTCGCATCCAGGTAGCTCAATATTTTAGGGATCCGTACCTAGTTTTAGTAATTGTATTTACTAACAATTATAGTCTAATAGCTAATGCCCGCAGTTCCACACCCATTTATAGACGTTAAGAAACCAACAAATATAATATACAAAAAAACCATCCCCTATCTGTTAAAAACAAATCACATTAAAACCCGTTGCACAGTTTTGAAGACATACGCTCACATAGGGACATACTCGTCATAAATAAATAGCGACTTTATTTAATTTAATTTAGAAAGCCCTCCTAAAGTGGAGAAGGCCCGTGACCAATAATGGGACGATAATGGGTTGGAATAAAGAGATTATGTAGTAGATGGTAATTCACATTCAATGAATTAGGAAATAATTTAGGAATTGAAATCTGTTGGGAAATTTTAGAAAACGGAACTAATCATTAACAAAGATAGATAATAATAGAAGTGTAATAATTAATTTTCGGGGAAATCCCGATCATTAATCAGAGAGCTCGTTTCCTACCGGATGTTATTACGAATGTTACTTGTGTCCTTCCTCTGTTTACGGAGTACCTACGCTTCCTGTGGCGGTCTATACAGCCTATTTAAGATAAGAAAACCTTCACAATTTAGCAGAATATAGGAAACAATGATTTGAGATAAACAAATCAAGATAAGAATTTCTGTTTATTTTTTTTTATAATTATGAGTTTTAAGAACTTTTCTTCGTAGAAACACAATAAGTATATATATAATGACGCAAAAATCACAGATATTTAGAACAAAAAATTTTAAATTGAATTTTATACAATGAATTATCCACACTTTTACACTATAGCACCTTTTGAAACTATGACACCTTTGAACGAGATGCAAAAATATCGATACCTCGGCTCTATCTTTTTAAAATAATATGCTCAACTAAAGAAACACGCTTGAAAGACCCGGATATTTTTTTTAGTTATTGCATTCTGTTCGGTCCCTAATATGTGTGCATTTTTTTCTTTCTTTTTGTTTTTGACGAAATTATTACAACCTTCCAGCTCCCAGCAAAAATATTGACAGAAGAATTATTATGAGCTTTGAGAATGTATAACTAACACGAACCTGAGGCATATATCCTATCCTAGGTCCAGGAACACCGCTACCAGGGCCACCTGGTTTACCACCAAGCACCCAAATCTCGCCGGAATTCAGTCTTCTTCGACCCACAATGCAAGACAGAAGTGTTGTCTTCCCGCAGCCAGAAGCTCCTAATAGACCGTAACTGTAAAAGAGTAATACTTTTAAAAGTTGCGCAATTCCTTTACTCAAATAAAACTTTTTATGGATTAAGATGCTTATAAGCTGTTGTTGGTTAAATCATTTGACGTCCTCCAAATACGGCCCAACGGAAAACCAGCGCTGGTTTTAACCAGCATCATGCTGAGTTGGGTCCGTATTTGTGACTGGTCATAATGTCATCACGTAAAACTATTGCTTTTTATTATTTGTATTGAATAATTACAAATAAAGCATTTCTTTCTTTCTTTTTTTAAAAAGCCGTCAAGAGTGATTTTCCTTGAGTAAATAAGCAATTAAAATAATTTATTAATTTTGCAATTAACTTGCTATGCTTTTACTTAATTAATTAAATTGTAATGGAAGAGTAACATTGTAGTGGTGAAATTGGTTACTGTTAGCACGGCCGCAATAAGCTCAGTTGGCCGAGCTACGGAACGGTATTCCAAGGTCGTGGTTTCAAGTCCCGCTTGCCGTGATCAAAGTGATCACGGCAAGCGTACGTTTCCACTACAATTTAATTTATTAAATGAGAAATTAATGGACAATACTGCCAGAATGATGAGGTCATCAAATGTACAGGAGGTCGATGCAGATACCGCAGGACCACGTATTGTCGCGTTCTGTGGGAAAGATATATAGCTTTTCTCTGTCCGCCAGGGTATACCCTGACAGAGAAAAGCTGATGGATAGATGGATGCTTCTCAGCCCAACAACTTCCCACTGCTGAGCATGATCCTCCTCCACTCTCGGAGGTTTGTCAGACTAGTAGTCTTGGCATAGGGTTTATTTTAGTACAGGGTTTACTTTCGAGCTTTCCCGTTCTCTCAGAGGGTTTTATATGCAGATTTTATCCCTAAGCTGACTCTCTCTCTCTTACCCCTCCCTGCTCCCTCTCTCTCCCTGGGGAAAGAAATGGGGTGCCAACACTTGTCTTCTTAATCCACACGGTTTGGATAGGTTATTTTATACATAAATGTCATTAATTTATAAAGTATTAAAAATTATTGGGAGCTTAATATTTTATTCAAGGTCTTTACTTCCCCCTTACCAAAAAATATGACGCATATAGCCCTAGGCTTAGTAAGAATTATTATGATCATCAGAATCATCCATCTAAAAATTGGAACAAACGTGAGAGGATTACCCTGGCTTAATTATAAAGTTATTTACAAGAATATTAATTAAATGATGATCAGGAAACCGAAAGCGGAAAAGAAGGTACAAAAATATTTACGTAAAACAAATTTTAAAATAACAAAAAAGGCTTTAATTGGATAAAATAATAGAAGATGTTCAGGGTTGTTCGTTTTTTATTTGTTTGTTACATAGATAATCTCATATAGATATAGCATTATGAGATTATTGTTAACGACTCGTACTACTCTGAAACCCGCGAATATTTCCAACTTTGGTTGTTGGAGAAGGCTAGGGTTACAAAGAAATATTGCATTTTCATTAGTCGCAGCAAAATAACACGCCGAATGTTCATTCACCTCACAGGTTATCTACATGTACTCAATAAGCGCATAATTATGTTCGGTGTTCGTTAATCACCGTGCGTTCGAAATCCATTGAATGGTGATCTGTGGTTTGTTATATCATAATAACAAAATTACGTAAGTAACTATATGATATGTCTATTACCATGCCTATTTTAATAATGTCATAGATCAACCAAATTGCGCCGTTGAGTAAAAAAAATACATAAAAAATTAAAAAGACAATGTAAAAAAAAATTGTTTTTATAAACTAGCTATAGTCCGCAACTATATACGGGTGGAACTTAGAAAATAAAAAACGATGACCAATATAAATTATACAACAAATTTTACTTCATGCATGTTATTTAAATTTAGTATCTTAAATGTTATATCGAACTATTTAATTCATTCTGTTATTCTTTTTTTTTGTACACCACCTAAGTAGTCAAATATATCGGGCGAATGTAACACAAATTGTAACATCTTAAATCCTATATTTACAAAAATAAAATATTGATTGATTGATAGATATGAGACTGAGTTGCATTTCTAGGAGCCCACGTCTATGTAAACAGCCGTAAAAAATGACTCATTACAATTTTGGCTTATTTACAAATAATATATTTAAAATAGAATGTATATTCCACATAACATGGGCATGTTAAGTATTGAAATTACATTTGTGAACATGTTGATTCATACCATATATAGCTGGGGCTACATCCGGTGGATTTTGTCAAGGATATCTGGGTATACTTACATTATGTAATGGCCATTGCGTTGTAGATAAAAGAAGAGATAAATGGATAATATTGAATGAAATATGCTTCATTAAAATTTTCTTAATTACGTGTAGTCTAAATCTTCATAAATAGATGTAACCAGATTTTATTTATGAAAACTTATTCATAATGACTTATCGGAGGTTTAAAAGCTCGCTAAAATCGGTTCGCGAAAATTGTCAAAACTTGTTATTCATGATAGTCTTTTTACGCTATAATGTTTATTATCTTTCCTATTAAATCTCCGTTTAATCCTCCGATAAGTCATTATGAATAAGACCAAGATAGGTATTTATACAAGTAAGTAATCATCATTATTACCCTGCCCTTGTCCCTTTATTTGGGACCGGTGCAACATGTCTTTTACTTCTATGGTCTTCTGTCAGATGTCATTACTGTACATACAGTAACTAATATGAAGTCAATTATTCGGCGGGCCGCTAGTTGTTTTAAATACAACAAAATCAAACTAAACACAGTCAAGTAGAAAATCGACCCATACAGTATAACAACTACTAAAGCAAGAAAGAATAGGAATAAACTAACTGCTCAGTTACATAGGGCGGATAGTAATCACGTTCTCCCGAGTAAAACGGCATGCGGGATAAAAGGCTTCGAAGGATTATTTTTGGCCGTTCGTAATTTTTGGTGGCATGTTGCTTATATTACATGTTAATTGTCTGTATGGTGACGCATTAACAATGCAAGTAGTATTCCCACCCCATCATAGGAGTATTTACCCTAGCTAGGGCCATATTGGCCCTGATGCCCGGGGCGGCCAGCCTGTGAAGAGTGGCGAAAGCCTTCAAGTTAAAAAAATTGCTATGTCTCTTATTTGGTAGGGTGACAAATTAAATTGGCATGAGGCGTCAAATCAAATGACCCAGGGCGCTAATTTACAAAATACCCCCCTGCACCCCATTATTCACCAGGGTGTTGTACAATCAAGCTAAGGTAAACTTAGACACACAGATGACATCCTCTGTGAGAGATAGAGAATTTAAAACTAAACTCTACGTCAACAAGACTGATCAGCGTAGCATAGTAGACCAAAAAATCCTCCTAAAGTGGAGATTTGTGCCAATGGGACGTTAATGAGCTGGGAAAAGATACAAGTTTAAATAGTTCGAAATATTGAGAGTATTTTGATAAGTTATACATCTGTATATATAAAAATCAATGCCACTTTTCGTTGTAATGTTATAAATAAACAACGCCTTTACCGATTTGGCTAATTTTGGTCTTGAAATATTCGTGGAAGTCCAGGGAAGGTTTGTACGTAGAGAAAATTTAAAAAAAAAAGTGTAAAGTCGACATCTATCTATATTCCTATTCTATTCATATCATATTGTTCAGTTCATATACAAAAGAAATGAAAAATGATTATAAAAAAAAATGTTTCTGTGATTTTATTTTATAATATTGTTTTCTACACATTCCATAAGAAACCGTTTTATTTTTACTGGTCAATATCATTTGGGTCATTTGGACTTTTAAATAGCTAGCAATTTAAAATATTTTTTGTTTGAATAATTGAACTAATAAAATCATTTTTTTATTACTATGCCTTATACGTAGCGAAGCATGTACCGGGCCGCTAGTGTTATTATATTTATTATGTACTTACATGGCTCCCTTTGGTACCGTCATGTTGAGGCCATCCAATATCACATTAGGACTTTTTGATGAGCCATATCGTTTGTGAGCACGTCTCACACATACTGCTTGTTGTTTCCTGCAAAACAATGTGTAATAATATTACATTAATAACTAATATTTTTAGGGCTCCTTATAAAAACTTTAGCTTCGATATCTGTCTGCCCGTAAAACTATTTTTCAGTATCATTCAATATTATGATTTTTGAAATTATTATTATTTGTTATATATTTAATATTGTTGTTCAATATTATGTTGTATTACGATAAGCGTGGCATAAATAGGTCACACAAACTCCCGAAATGGAGGAAGCCCGTGGTCTATAGAAGGACATCAATAAGCTGAGAAGAAGTCCTAGTTCAGAATCAGCCATGGATTATGAAGTAGGTAAAACCATGTTTTACGGATGGAATCGAGTGAATTTCTCAATTCATATAAAAATGTTTTTCTTTTTAACACGCTTTTATAAGTTTGGTATGTATCTATCAATGTATTAATCTGTGTAACGGAGTCTTTGAAAGCGATTTTCAGCCACTTGCAGTAGACGGATAGATCTGAAATTTTGCACACCTAACAAGGACCGATGACAATGCAATAATTTAAAAGAATAATCCCAATTCCTTGATCAGAATTACTAGAATAGCATGTTGAAGTATCACTATGACCACACTTGTATTTTAAATTATACACGTAATAGTTTAATTGTATATGAGTAGACTCACCAAGATTATTGTTTCTACGTATGCCTTTCATATACAATCAGATAATTTCACATAAAAACGCTTTGTTTATAGAATCAAGGTAAAAATATCATAATTGTTTACGATTATGACAACATGTGACAACAAACTTATGTCTCTGACAACATAAACTGTCAACGTTTTGTAAGTAGGTAGCATAGAATTGAGTATTGATGACAATGCAATCATTAAAAAAATATTCAGGATATTTAAGCGTGTGACACTATCACTAAGGATACTGGCAGAGTCGCGACTTAAACACTACGATAAGTCGCTTCTAAAGAAGCCATCAAACAAGAACAAGAACAAGATATTTAAGCGTGTTTTTTAGTTTTTAAACTAAGTAGATTATTAAATACATTGAATAGTTGAATTTATAATAATCCTCACACAAACTTATTCTAACATATAATTTAAATATAGGACCTATACAATATTCTGTTTAAATTATATAATATGTAATTCCTGTTTAAATCATTCCCGTAGATTGCTTACATAACCAAATTTATCAATTACGTAAACTTCGAATCAAAGTTTGTGGTATTGTAATAAGCACAATATCGTAAATAATTGAGATTCCATTCAAATATATACCACATCACAGGTAGATAAAGGTTACCGTTATTTGGAGTCAAGGAAATGCCAAAAAGCAAAGATCTGAAGGAAGCATCTCGTGATGAAAACAAATAAGTACACATCTAACTTATTCTGCCTTGTGACAACACGCCTGGTTATATAGCATAGGGGTACACAACAAAAAGACGAAAAACTTTATTCCGAAAGTCACCAATACGAATTTCATAATACCGATTTTTATAATTCCGAATGGTTAAAAATTTCGAATATAACAACTCCGATGTACCATTACTCCGATTTTCATAATTGCGAAACTTCAATAGTTCAAAATTCGGAATAAAGTTTTTCGGAATTTTAGGGTGTTCTCATAACATAGAGTATATCTGTTGTACGAGCCACCGTACGAGTGGATTTAATTTTTTTTTTTATATTTATATCTCTTTCATACCTGGAAGCCACGGTGCTCTTTTGTGACTTAAATTGCTTGTGTCTTCTCGCAATCAGCTCTTCTTCTATGGTACTGATGGTTATTGGAGGGTCTGATCTGACATCCTCCATGGATATCGTCGCCCCTTCATTGTCGTACGCCGGCATTTTGTCTAGAACAATACAGAGAACACTTTAATATATTATTGCCAACCCACAAGGAAGCGAGCATTGTTCTTTATCGAGGGATCGCTTATAATTTTGGTCTGCTATATCAATCTTACCAGGCGTTTTGATAAGTTTTTTGGGTCTCGCAAAACTTATAATTATGATACGCTGAAAATAAAGAGATGAGAATTTATTTACTCTCTGGATTTCGCTTTAATTAATCATCCTTTAAGTAGAACTAAATAAATACCTAAGTATATTAAACTGGCTGTTGTCCACGACACATGGAATTTATGGATCTTAACTGCTTATAATATTCCTTAGCTGACTTTTACTGCACTCTGGGGAAGAAATGGGGTGGTGTGACCTGTATCCTTAATCCGTCATCACACGGATAAAAAAGTCTAGAGGTAAGTAACTAAGTACAAAATAAGTTAATTTAAAATCCTTACAAAGTACAAAGCAGATCAAAGATTACACTCTGTAATATACTAGGTACCTATATAGCATGTATAACAAAAAGATACCTTTTTGCAAATCATTCGCTGGATGTTCAAAGTTCAAAGACCTTAGCAACTGGTCCGGTTCCCAGCAATATTTGTGTCTGAATATAGACTGTTTGGTAAATCCATCGTTGGATAATGATTCTTTATAAATTACAGCCGCCATTTTAATATTTAGTCTAGACGATTAAAAGGAATAATTTTTTTAAAAACTTTCAATTAATCATTATTTAAATCACGGAAAGATTAAACATAAAAACATAGTTTTAATTTCATGGATTTTTTTTGTAATTTTGTTTAATCATTGTTACTTCGAAACTTATAGATTTATATTAATAACTAGCTGTTGCCCGCGACTTCGTACGCGTGAAATTAAGAAATCAAATCTTAACAAACAGAAGTTAACTACTCCGCTCGATAGATGGCGCTGTACAGTTTTTAAATCGCGCTATGGTTTTGTTACTCATATTAACACTTAAGCTTATCAATATTTTTATTGTGTCATCATCTCGCTTTCACATTTATAAATTAGTAAGGATTTCAAATTTTGAATGTTGTATTAAGTTTTAAAAAAGGTAATTTAAATAATTACATTACAAATTATCACTTTAAAATTATATTACTAAAGTTTATTGACTTTTTTTAAGATATTTCTTGAATATTGTACGTATGTATTATGCGTAAATTGTTTGTCATTAAAATAATGCCACACAACACAATTCAACCTTTGAACACCCTGCTAGTATTTTCCTAACTGAAAATAGTTTTATACCTGCTCTGCTACTTTCGATGAAGGACAAAGGTTTGCGTGGATTAACCACTTACGTACTAAAATAACATAGGTCAATGAATCTAATTCACGAGTTAAAAGGGCATGGGGTAATAAATAAAAATCTACATATTATAATCTTTACTTATTAAAAAAAACTCTCCGTGTGGTGATGGATTAAAATTACAAGTTTAGTGTCACCACCCCATCTCCTCCCAATGGCGCTGTAAAAGTCAGCTTAGGGATATTTCACACAGATAACATCTTTTGTGAGAGACGAAAAACACGAAAACAAACCCTGTGTCAACACGCCTGGTCAGCGCGGCACAGAAGACCATAATCATTTCCAAAGTGGAGGAGGCCTGTGTCCAACAGTGGGACGTAAATGGGCTGGAGAAGAAGAAGTAGAACAGGTAAAGAAAAAAAAATTTCCATTTTCCCCAAAAGTGAGAATTAGTAGGAAATGACTCGGGAGCTAGCAACACTGCGCGGAGGTGAAGCGTGTCCCCGCGCTTCGTTTAGGGGCACACTACGATGCATTAAAATATTGCCGAGCGCTCCTTCTGTTAACACAGAAGGAGCGTTAATACAGAGTTAATACAGAGTCTGTTCCACAGGCTGTCTGTGGAACAGACAAGCAAATCCATGTAGTATCTTGTCTGTTCTTCTCCATAAAATTCACATTTGGAACATTCAATTAGCTCCTAACGCTTTAAAAGAGCTTGTAAAACATGCCAACTTTAAATAAAAAATGTTGACTTTGACTTGATTGTTTGTATGTTTCTGAGCAGTAAATAATGTTATTATTTGTATAATAAAGCTGTAAATACATAAAAAAGATACCATTAAGATATTAATAGCATTTTATTGATCATTTCATTTATTTATAGGATTTTTATAGGATATTTTTGCTATAAAAATGTAATTAATATCCTCTAAAGGAAAATCATATAAGATTTTCTTAGCGTATCTAAGACATTAAGAAAATTTCCTTAAGAAAAACTAGCGCTTTTATTCGATATCAATTTACATATTACTTATTGTTATGTCAATATAAATGCTGCCTTGTCACTTTGACTTTGAACTTGGCTTAGTCAAGATTTATATCGAAGTAGCCCTGTGTTCGCGACCTCGTCTGCGTAGAATATTTGCCTTAAAAATTACGAATCCTCATTACAAGCTTCAGTCACTCTTTTTAATCCCCTACTAATGTTTATCGCATTAAGAAATTCCATTCCAATTTGGTTTCGTAATTTTGGCGTGTAAACGAGACAGGCAGATTAGCCAGTACCTATATAAATAAGTGCATTATTATTCCCTCTAATCAGCACTAAAAAAAAATTTCAGGAATTTCGGGTCCGTGTGGTGATGGATTAAGAATACACGTGTCACCACCCCATTTCTTTCCTAAGGTGCTGTAAGAGTCAGATAAGGGATAATATAAGCAGTTAACGTCTTCTGCCAGAGACAGAAATCACGCATTCCTTAAGCAAGGATTTCCCTGCCCCCGCTAGAAAATCTGTGTTGCAGGACCCAGAATTAAACAAATGTAAAAATATATATATATCAATCCATTTCCAGCACCAAATGACGACAAGTTTTTTCTAGGAAATCGACAATAAGCGTCTATGCTGGTCTAATGATCTTGACCGATACTGTATTTATTTATCCAATTAGCATGATTCATAATATTCATATGGAAATATTTCTTAACATTTGGAATTCACGTAATATCGATCGACTTTAATTAACAACTATAATAAGGCAGTTTGTTTGGTTTGGGAAGAGGACGTTGTGTGAAATGTCCATGAATATTTATTTATTTATTATACATGGGGCAGGTAAGTGGAAATGCTAGGAGTCGACGTACTCTAATCTCGTAACTGATGTCTTTCAAAACGAACTTTTCAACAAAATTCTGCTCAATTTTCCGTTCTCAGAAATCTTTACTTCATTCACTTATATATGTAGGAGTATAATAATATTGTTCCCAAAATCATTCCTATTTTGGTATCTGCAATTAAAATGATTTTGAATTCTGATCCTATTATTAGGATTCCATACCAAAAAGTATAATGAGAAATTAGTGATAATTCACAGTCTATCCATCCGTCCGTCAGTCGGTCACCAGGCTATATCGTTGGAACGGTGATGGCTAGAAAGCTATTAGAGGCAGAACTTACACAGTTTTGTGTCTGTTGATACTACAACAACAATTACTCACCATCATCATTCTCTTGCCCTCATCCCTTTATTTGGAGTTGGGAGTATGACGAATATACTACGTTAATTACGAAATGGAACCCCTCATGTGCGAGTCAAACCCGTACTTTCCTGATTTTAAAGCCGATGTAGTTGTCGCTGCTTATATAGTTATAGTAGATAAAGAATAATGGGATGTTCTATTGACAATATAATACATAATTAAGTTAGTCTTAGTTCTTCATACAACTAATATTATCATATCCTGTCATTTATATAATACTTAGTAAATTGCATTAAGTTATTTGCTTTAGTCATGCCACAATACATTAACACTGTAATTTTCCACTGACGCAAACCAAAGCGGTTGTTATTGAAATATGAAGGCATTCTTTAATTATTAACATTTCAAAGAATTAAATCTATCTATACATTTATATTCAGGGTTGTTTTATATTCGTTTTGTGACGTCACATCCTTAAGAAATTCTTAGCTAAAAGTTATATCAAAAACAGCTCTCTTTTCATTTTGCTACGGTGCTTTTTTTTACATTTTGCTACGGAACTCTAACAAAATGTAGTTCTTTGAAATACGTATGGGTTTTCTGACGCACCTAATGACGTCTAAAACCTGTACTTATGTAAAAAAAACCCCGTCTATAAACGAACATGATATGAACATTGAACTCTAATATAAAGTTATTACTGGTATTATTGTAATATATTTACCTTCGAATTTTACTAAACGAAATATGAATTACTTTCTTCATACTATATATGAGTAGTTTTTACACAGATATTATGTTTATTCTTCTCTAATATATAAAATTCCCGTGTCACAGTGTTAGTTACCGTACTCCTCCGAAACGGCTTGACCGATTATTATGAAATTTTACATGCATATTCAGTAGGTCTGAGAATCGGCTAACATCTATTTTTCAAATCTTTTTTTTTGTATGGCAAAACAACGTTTGCCGGGACAGCTTGTTATTATATATATTTATATTATGCTTCGTACACATTTATTAGTATGTATTTGTTTTTATATTTACACACCATAACACCGTCTATCCAATTGACATGTCCATGTAGGTTGTATGGAAGAGACAGCGATAAGACCGCCGATTGTACCTACATTAATTGTTTGTAGATAATTTAAAAACTCTGTATTATTGGTGAGCAATAAGGTATATTGTATTGTATTGTATGAATTTTGTTTTTAGGGTTCCGTACCCCAAGGGTAAAAACGGGACCCTATTACTGAGACTTCGCTGTCCGTCCGTCTGTCACCAGGCTGTATCTCAAGAACGGAAGCTAGACAGTTGAAATTTTCACAGATGATGTATTTCTATTGCCGCTATAACAACAAATACTAAAAATAAAATAAAATAAATATTTAAGGGGGGCTCCCATACAACAAACATGATTTTTTTACCGTTTCTTGCTCGATACTAATAACGTTGCCTTATGTTGCCTAAATAATGGTACGGAACTCTTCGTGGGCAAGTCCAACTCGCACTCGCCCAATTTTTTTGGTATCGGTACCAATTCTACGTGCACAACTAAACTTAACTAAAAATGAAATTTGATTGTTTCAATAACACAATTCGGTAATTTTAAGTGAATTTTCTTATCATAAAAACTGTGTAATAAAGAATAACAGTTTTAATTATTGTGAAATAGCCGATTAATCAAAATAAAGCATAGTTGTTTTTATATTTTTGAAGTTAAGTTACAACATTTTTACAACATATAAATACTATTTTTAAAACAAATTTAAATTTGGCAAATCTTCTAAACGTCAGCAGAAACTGCTAGCTTTTATATATTTGTCATATTCCTAACCCGAAAAAACGGTATAAGGGCAGAAGAATGATATTGATGAGTATTTTGTTCACCGTTCTAGAGATACAGCTTGATGACAGATTTGCGGACAGCGAATTAGATCCCGTTTTACCTTTTAATGCAGAACTCTACTCGTGAAAAGGAATTACAAAACTAACCAATGTTTTTCGTAATCCGACACGTTGATCCAAAGCCAATCTTAATTGGCACTCTATATCTCAATTGATCTCTATTAATCTCTATACATATAGGCTATTTGGAACATTGTCTGAATATAATCAATTATATTCAGACAATGTTCCAAATAGCCTATATGTATACAATGTGCCAAATAGCCTATATGTAAAAGGAGGAGGTACTCAAGTACCTCCTCCTTTTTTGAAATTGGTTAAAAATTATGTGAGACCTTGAATTTTTGTAATGAAAAAATAGGTTTTATTGTTTTATATAAAAAAAGAACGAACCTTGTCGAACCTTGTAACAACGCCATCTAGTTTTAAACTAAGTTAACATTACTCACAAAATAGTTTGTAATATTTTATTTTCTAAACTCATCTTCAGTCTTTATATACCAACAAATATATAATTTTCGGTTACATTTTTTGCATGACTCTTAAAAACTCATCGTAACTTGTGTTAATGGCGTAACTTTTTTACAGCCTATTGGAGCCAAGGCAAAGGTGTGTCATCATAAGTCCATAAGTTCAGTGCCAGTTAAATGGCTTCCTTTTATGTTAACTAGTCATTTACTTGTTTTAAGTAATATTATACAGTTTTATTTATGGTATCGATTACCCAAGGTTACGGATAAATAAGGAATGCTACCTTCGTTTTAATTAAGTACTTATTGGGATTTTTTAAC
This sequence comes from Orgyia antiqua, assembly GCA_916999025.1. Lineage (NCBI taxonomy): Eukaryota > Metazoa > Arthropoda > Insecta > Lepidoptera > Erebidae > Orgyia > Orgyia antiqua. Next base: position 30,163,257 of record OU779863.1, read on the forward strand.
TGTGGCAATACATGAAAAAAAGAAACGAAATTTTGGATTTCCCCCCCACCCTATTTGCATTATTTTTTGCTTTACATATTATAAAAATAGATAATTTTTTAAAAAAGTTCAGCCGACTTTATGTGCTTTGAAATTTGAGGGCATTCCTCGATTTATCAGGAGATAACCATTAGATCCTGACCTGGTGCCAATGGGACCACATGGGAACCACCAGCTTCCAAATAATAAAACAATCATTAAAATCGCTTCGCCCAGTTAAAAGTTATGAAATAACAAACATAAATTTAAAAAACACATGCAGTCGAACTGAGAACCTACTCCTTTTTTGAAGGCGGTTAACAAAGGCGATTTCTCTTATATATAAAATTCACGTGTCACAGTGTTAGTTACCGTACTCCTCCGAAACGGCTTTACCGATTTTTACCAAATTTTATATGCGTATTCAGTAGGTCTGAGAATCGGCTACTATCTATTTTTCAAACCCCTAACCCCCATGACATTTGTAAGGCAAAACAACGTTTGCCGTAACAGCTGGTTTTTAGGGTTCCGTACCCAAAGGGTAAAAACGGGACCCTATTACTGAGACTTCGCTGTCCGTCCGTCCGTCCGTCTGTCACCAGGCTGTATCTCAAGAACGGTGATAGCTAGACAGTTGAAATTTTCACAGATGATGTATTTCTATTGCCGCTATAACAACAAATACTAAAAATAAAATAAAATAAATATTTAAGGGGGGCTCCCATACAACAAACATGATTTTTTTACCGTTTCTTGCTCGATACTAATAACGTTGCCTTATGTTGCATAGATAATGGTACGGAACCCTTCGTGCGCGAGTTCGACTCGCACTTGACCAATTTTTTATATATATGTTCTTATGAGAGCTTGAATCTTGATAACCTCTCAACGGATTTTGACGCTTTTATTTTCGTAGAATTTAATAAGGTTTCGTTTCTAAATTCCACCCGTATGGAGTCACGGGCAAATACTAGATAACTATAAATAACAAAATATAGTATTTTATTAAACCATATGTTACCATTTATGTTTATACGTTAACCCACATCAAATGTTATTTGTACTTTCCGTTCCAATTAAATTCAATTAATTAATTAATTAGGTTATCTGAAGGTGAAATATTTTGCAAATTATGTATCTAATGATATTTATATTATACTTATACTATGGTCTATGTATATTATGGTCTATGTATGTATATTATACTTATACTATATATAATACTTATGGTCTTATTCATAATGATTTATCGGAGGTTTAAAAGTTCGCTAAAATCGGTTGGCGAAAATTGTCAAAACTTTTTATTCATGATAGTCTTTTTACGCTAAAACGTTTATTATCTCTCCGATAAAATCTCCGTTTAAACCTCCGATAAGTCATTATAAATAAGATCATTTATAAATAAAATCTAATATATAAAATTCACGTGTCACAGTGTTAGTTACCGTACTCCTCCAAAACGGCTTGACCGATTCTTCTCAAATTTTACATACATATTCAGTAGGTCTGAGAATCGGCCAACATCTATTTTTGAAACTTTTTTTTTTAGTATGACAAAACAACGTTTGCCGGGTCAGCTAGTAATAATATAAATAAAACTACTTTTTACGCATTTAGACGCGTGTATTTGTCACGGGTTATTTTAGTTAGGTTAGGTAGTTCGTTTTTATTGTTTCAATTATTGAAACAATACAAAACATGCTTGAAAATCCTGAAGTTTAACTCATTGCATTGTCATAGGTCCTTGATATATGTGCAAAATTTCAGATGAATCTGACTACTGCAAGTGAGTGACAATCACATTCAAAGATTAATGCATTGATAGATACGTACCACCCTAAAAAACGTGTTAAAAATAACAACTTCTAAAAATGATTAACCACATTGGAAGGGTAGGAAGAGGTGAATCAATATAATGGTCGCGTGGTGCCGGATTAAGAATACAAGTGTCACCACTCCTTTTCTCTCCCAGTATGCTGAAAAGCAGCTGTGCAGCGGAATACTCAAATACTCAGATACTTTTTTATTGATAAAATATTTTTACAAGTTAACATTTTAATGATTAGATAGTTAAAAAAAAAGAATACAATATAATTTTTCATTGCGCATTATTTTATATAAATACATTATTATCTTAGAGAGTACGAGAGGTAAAGTTAGTATAGTAGAAATTGTAGTCCTTAACCCTTCATCACGTTTTATGCAAAGCCAAATATAACAAAATTGAGATTCACCCTTTTCGATAAAGTTTGTTTACATTGCTTATCTTTTAAATAGACTTAATAACTTTAAGTAAAACATAATCTAGTTGAGGTTTAAGTGTAACAGAGTATGTCTAATGTAATGATAAATACTCTGACAAGTTACAACTGATATTAACATGTCACTCCAGTTGATGAGACAGTTTAGATTTATTACTAAGTTTAATGTACATCGTATTTTAAGTGGTATAATATATTTTGTAGCTAAAGTTCTAAACTTATAACCAGTAGGTATCTACTTTAACACGCTTTTATTAGCTTGGTAAGTATCTATCAATGCTATACAACGTGTTTCAGAAAGGTGTAGTCATATTTGACCATCGTTACACATGGCCGGTGACTAGGCACTAGGCATGGATGAAATTACAAATACTAGTTATATCATGACTTTTATGTGTTCATAAAAGTTTAATTAATTTATTAAATTAATCGATCTTCTTTAAATACAACACTACTATGAGGTCATCTTTTATCGTAAGGTTCAATCGGATTCAATAAACCGTAAACATCTCATAACTGATGCGTTTCTGGTAGTTATTTAATAGTAGGCTATAAACAACAAAAAACTTACCAACTGTATTTTTCTATGTGTAACTGTAATATTTATAATATTACTAGCTGTCCCGACAACTGTGTTTTGCCATACAAAAAAAAAGATTTGAAAAATAGATGTTAGCCGATTCTCAGACCTACTGATTATGCATGTAAAGTTTCATAAAAATCGGTCTAGCCGTTTCGGAGGAGTACGGTAACTAACACTGTGACACGTGAATTTTATATATTAGATTATATTATTTAAGGCCTATCAAATGTATAAGTTTTTGGATTTTTCCATATATCAGCACTATGTAGACTTCGTCTATGCCAAATTTCAAGGCTCTAGGGCAACGGGAAGTAACCTGTGAATTTTGATTCCCTAGCATAAGTCGAAAAAAATCTTAAAAATGCTCGTAATTCGGTTATATCTTTTAAATGCGTAGAGGTGAAAGGTTGATTGTATTTTTTGAAGCAAGGGACCTTTAATCTACATTTGGTATGAGTTTCAAGTTGATACCTTCAGCCGTTGCTAAGTAAAAAAAGTTTGACAGACGGACAGACAGACACCGGAGTGATCCTATAAGGGTTTGTACGAAACCCTAAAAACACATCAAAATCCGTTTCATTGTTTTGCAGATCTCATAGGGACATAATACAATAATTGGTCAAGTGCGAGTCGGACTCGCGCACGAAGGGTTCCGTACCATTATCTATGCAACATAAGGCAAGGTTATTAGTATCGAGCAAGAAACGGTAAAAAAATCATGTTTGTTGTATGGGAGCCCCCCTTAAATATTTATTTTATTTTATTTTTAGTATTTGTTGTTATAACGGCAATAGAAATACATCATCTGTGAAAATTTCAACTGTCTAGCTATCACCGTTCTTGAGATACTGGGTACGGAACCCTAAAAATCATGTTTGTTGTATGGGAGCCCCCCTTAAATATTTATTTTATTTTATTTTTAGTATTTGTTGTTATAGCGGCAATAGAAATACATCATCTGTGAAAATTTCAACTGTCTAGCTATCACCGTTCTTGAGATACTGGGTACGGAACCCTAAAAATCATGTTTGTTGTATGGGAGCCCCCCTTAAATATTTATTTTATTTTATTTTTAGTATTTGTTGTTATAGCGGCAATAGAAATACATCATCTGTGAAAATTTCAACTCTCTAGCTATCACCGTTCTTGAGATACAGCCTGGTGACAGACGGACGGACGGACGGACGGACGGACAGCGAAGTCTCAGTAATAGGGTCCCGTTTTTACCCTTTGGGTACGGAACCCTAAAAACGACAACTTTGTCTTATAATAAGTAAAGATTTCAAACAACCTCCTCTAGTCCCAAGTTAAGTTTATATCATTTCTTTTTAGGGTTCCGTACCCAAAGGGTAAAAACGGGACCCTATTACTGAGACTTCGCTGTCCGTCCGTCCGTCCGTCCGTCTGTCACCAGGCTGTATCTCAAGAACGGTGATAGCTAGAGAGTTGAAATTTTCACAGATGATGTATTTCTATTGCCGCTATAACAACAAATACTAAAAATTAAATAAAATAAATATTTAAGGGGGGCTCCCATACAACAAACATGATTTTTAGGGTTCCGTACCCAGTATCTCAAGAACGGTGATAGCTAGACAGTTGAAATTTTCACAGATGATGTATTTCTATTGCCGCTATAACAACAAATACTAAAAATAAAATAAAATAAATATTTAAGGGGGGCTCCCATACAACAAACATGATTTTTTTACCGTTTCTTGCTCGATACTAATAACGTTGCCTTATGTTGCATAGATAATGGTACGGAACCCTTCGTGCGCGAGTCCGACTCGCACTTGACCAATTATATAACATTACTATAGGTTATTTAATTCTATACTTAATACAATGTTAATCATTACCATCCAAAGTACTTTCAAGCAAAAAATTGTAGGAAACAAATCAAGAATACATACAATTAAAAACACATAAGAAATAATTTTGAATGAAAAAAAAATTTTACAACGATTTGACAATGACCTGTAATGGCAGCTAATCGATGTGTATGATGGCAAAAACTTATTACGACACAATAGGAAAAATATTATTTATATGTTTTGAACACAGAATAGTTTTGAAATAGGCAATAGAAACTAGCAAAAAGGTTGTGCTTTTAAAAGCTTACTTATTACAGTTGACATCATTTCATATATCCCATTATTTTAGGTCGACGCAACCATGAAGCTAAAGATAAAAACGGAGGGCATACTTGGAACATCGGTTTGAGGCAAATACCTACGTATCTCTATCTCACTCTCTGTGGTCTGACCTCTCTTTTTAGTGTGGCCTTAGTACTGCTATCTCCTTATTAAAATCTCCTAGTAAATTCTTAAAAAGAGTCACCACACATATCAAATCACAAGTTAAACACTGTCATTTGATAGTGTTTAATCGTAACTATAAATAACTAGTTGAAATACGATGAATGAAATTAAAAATAATAAAATAGGAGATCACGGATGCTTTTCATGGTTGACGAATCAGTGAATTATTTTCCCCATTTCCTAAGGATTTCGTAATTTGGCAACATTGGTCACCATATGTCAAGTTGTCGACAAAATTGTGCCAATATGTCGGTTGTTTACTTTACGGTTCACAGCTTCGTTTCAAATTTTCGACTCTAATTATTTTTATAATTAAAGAAATGGTGCAAACTTGTGTAGTGCGTGGTTGCGGTAGTACGTGGTGTCCAGGAGGTGATATACAATTTCACGCGTAAGTGTTTAGATCGTGATTTCTGGCATTGAATAACTGCAAACATATTTCTTTGTATTTTCAATTAAATACTTCATAAAATGATTAAACAATGTTTTCAGCATACTTCTAACTAACTATACTGATAACGATGTAAAGATCTAATAGTCTTACATTGAATTTCATGGACTTAGTGCAATTTTATCTTTCTTGTTTACAAGAAGTAATTTTGAAATAGTGTGACCATACTGAGGACATATCTAGGACTTTCTGTGGGACTTGAACTAAATTATACATGTTTGCTTAGTCATTTAATTTATTATTTCACATTATTTACAACATTAATATACTTACCTACAATATTATTTTTTTAGATTTCCTAAAAATAGTACTCGAAGGAAAATATGGTTATCCATTGTACCATTGAAAATGAAATTTTATAAAAGTGCAAGGATTTGCAATTTGCATTTTCAAGAATCAGATTATGATCCAACAACAAGGCGCTTAAAACAAACAGCAGTTCCTACTATAATTGTAATTGTATATGTATTGTCTCACATGTTATACAATGTTAAATATTTGAATATAAAAGAAATATAAAACTAGTACGAAAAATAATACCCCACCAATATCAGGAACATTTTCCAAACTACCGGCGCTCCAGGCTCCAGAGATAATTGCTGCTTTCTGAACCAGCCCCCCCCCCCCCCCTGATCCGACTGCCTAATGAGAGCCTTACATTATTATTATGTTTTAGAAATGTAGTAGTTCGAATATAGCCTTTTGCCATATACAAAAGGCTATATTTTGTAAAATATATTATATAAAACTACTTTTTACGGATTTAGACGCGTATATTTGTTTTAAATTTTGGCCCGACGTTTCGGAGACTTTGCAGTCACCATGGTCACGGGTGAGTATAATTCTAATAAAAAGTCTAAATCTGTAAAAAGTAGTTTTATTTAAACATATGAGTCGCGCAAGTGTTAGAAAATATATTATAATTTTCAAATAGACAGTTCATTACAGGAAGAGTCTATGGTGCAAGTAGCTACTCTGGGTGTACCAAGTACTAGTTCTCTCATTTATAAAAGTAATCCTTCACTTAAGGAAACAGGATTAAAACGGGCTGGCTGCCATGTTGAGGACCAAACTAGTAAAAAACAATGCCGAAAAGTCCTTGAAAATATAAGCAATCTTAACAAGCTACCGGTAAGTTTATTTTTCACTAAATATTAAATACATAAATTTGTGTCTGGAAGGCAGCCCCTCCACGGAAAATACTAGTATTCAGCTGAATCCGGTTTGACTGGGAGCCGACCCCAATATAGTTGGGAAAAGGCTAGGCAGATGATGATTAAATACATAAATTTTTGTTTACCTAATGCTATAACCCTAAGGAGTAGAGGAATGTGGGTGAAGTCGTGGGCCACAACTAGTCCTACTTAATATTATAAATGCGAAAGTTTGTGAGGATGTATGGATGTATGTTTGTTACTCTTTGACGCAAAAACTACTTAACGGATTTCATGCAAATTGGCACAGAGGTAGATTATGGTCTGGAATAACACATAGGATACTTTTTATCCCGGGAATATGTTCCCTTAGGTTAATTTTCGATATTCACGCGGGCGGAGCCGCAGGCAGAAGCTAGTATATAATAACTTCTTAATAAAACAATCAATCGGATTAGTATTCATAAATGTTGTACTGATTTCACAATGTTTTCTTGTTTTCTTAGATCAGCAGTGAAGATCAAGTTCCTGCGAAGATTGATAGGGGCGTCCAAGTGAAAATAAAGTCAATTAAAGAAAAAATACTGCAGAAGAAATCTAAGATCCTTAAACAAAAAGTTGCACGACAGACTAAAAAAATTCAAAATATGTCTTCCTTAATGGCAACTGTTAAAAAGTACACATGTCAGTCAGAAATCGAAAATATTATACAAGGTCGTTTTGCTGATATTTGCAAGGAATTCAAAAAAACACCTAGTAATCCACATGGTGTTCGATATAGTGAAGAAGTGAAAGCCTTTGCTTTAACATTAAATTTTTATTCTCCAAAGGCTTACGAATTTTTAAGAAAATTTACCACTTTGCCTCATGTAGAAACCATACGAAGGTCTTTGTCTTTATTCAATTGCAATGTCGGTTTCTTAACAGAAGTACTCGAATATTTAAAAGAACAGGTAAAATTACCCGATAAAATATATTTAAAAAACGTTGCTTTAATATTTGATGGAATGGCATTAAAAGAAAATTTAACCTATGATCAAAAATTGGACAAAGTGGTTGGGTATGTAGATTTAGGACCAATCTCTGTAAGTGATCCAGAAAAATTAGCATCTGAAGCCCTCGTATTTCAGATAGTGTCTTATGGTGTACGATTTAAGTGTCCAATCGCATATTTTTTTATTGCAAATAACTTGCCTGGAGAACTGCTATCGGAATTAATAAAAACAGCAATAATTCTGCTTCATGAAATTGGTGTCACCGTAAGATCTTTGACTTGTGATGGTGCATCTTCGAACATAAAGGCTTATGAATATTTAGGCTGTTCATTTGATCAGGATAATTTAAAACCGTTCTTTCAACATCCCATCTCGAAGAGTAATATTTATTGTCTGCTTGACGCTGCACACATGCTAAAACTCGCTAGAAATGTGTTGGCCGATTTTGAAGTAAAGTCAAATTCCGGCGATATTTCTTTTAGTTACATCAGAAAATTACACGAAATACAAAGCAGTGAGGGGTTGAAATTTGCCAATAAATTAAGCGCTTTACATATAGATTTTAAAAACAAGAAAATGAATGTTAGGCTTGCTGCACAAGTACTCAGTTCATCAGTTGCTGATGCGATAGATTTTATGAGGGTTAGTGGTCACCCTGACTTTATAAATAGCGAAGCGACTACAGAGTTCCTACACATGATTGATAGAATATTTGATCTAATGAATTCAAAATCACCCTTCGGAAAAGGTTCTAAGTCTCCACTATCGGTGAAAAATAAACGATATTGGGAACCAATTTTTAATGATACTAGAACGTATTTAAAATCCTTAACAATAAATCGTAAAGGTATTTTAAATCACCCTAGAAAAACATTTGTATTAGGATTTTTAATGAACATACATAGTTTGTCATGTCTTGTTAATGATTTGTGTACACTGGAGCAAAATCCATTGAAATATTTGTTGACTTTTAAGTGTTCACAAGATAACTTAGAAATTTTTTTTTCATGCATAAGGGCTCGCGGTCGTGCACAAGATAATCCGTGTCCTCTCCAGTTCCGCTTTATAATGAGAAAGATGTTGTTCAGACATTCTGTCCAACCGTCCATCAATGCCAACTGCATCGACAATGGTTTTGAGACTTCACACGTCTTCGATTTCAATAACCCGAAAAGTTTGTTTCAACCTCGGGAAGAACCTAACTACCAACAAGACGTTGATAATGTGTTTAAACATTTAAATGCTATTAATACTAGTCCATATCAGGAAAATATATTATATTATATAACTGGTTACATAACAAAACAAATTCTTACTCGCATGTCTTGTGAACATTGTTATAATGCGTTAATAGCACCTACAAATCTTCCAACAGATCATTCATATTCTTTAATTGAAAATAAATTTAATTCGTTTACGACATTTGTGAACCGAGGCAAGCTTTATTTTCCTTCGGTACCAGCGTACAAAATTGTAAAATATTGTGACAAAGTTTTTCAACAAGCAAATTTGATGGGCCAACTCAGAGAAAACAATATAGAAAATAAATTAATTAATGTCGTATCACAACATTTTACTCCTCTCTTGCAAGAAATGTTTAGGCATCCCATCACGGACTCAATTTATTGCAATGATTTGCATGAAAGCGTAATAATTAAGAAAATTGCAAATTCATTTTTTAACATGCGTATACGTGCTCACTTAAAGAGTCATACAGAAAATATACGTAGTGATTTACGTGGTAAGAGACAGAAATTACACAAAGCAATAATATTCAGTCATGTATAAAAGAAAAGTTATCATCATCATCATCATCATATTTTATTGCCATAAACATAGTATACAATAAGGTGTTACAAATTTAAAGCACTTACATGTTTAGCTAATATTATAGCATGCAATAACTTAATGATTTTTACAATTAAAGAAATCATTAATATTGTAGAAGTTATTTTTACTTAGCCATTGATACAATTTTGTCCTAAATAATGAAAATTTTAACGTTTTTATATCTTTCGGTATCTTATTAAATATTCGTATACACATAGCAATACAGTTTCTTCTTATTAAATGATTTTAATTTGGAAAGTGCTGTTGTTTCTTTTTTGCCCTTTTTTTGTAACTTTATTATCGTATATATTATACCCCCTATGATTTTATTGTGTAACTTGTTTTGTTTACTAAGAAATTACTAACACCTTGTTATTTTTAACCGGCTTCAAAAAAGGAGGTTGTCAATTCGTTGGAATCATTTTTCTGTGTCTTTGTAACATGGACTTAGGTCTGAAATAAAGGTAAATTATTATTATTTTATCCCAAGCAGATCTCACAATCAGTCATTAATTTCGTATTGCCGTAGGAACTACATCTTTGTTCTAGTAATTATCTATTTCCCACCAATATTCTATAGGTACATCGTACATACGAACTAGGAAATTTTACGTGTTTAAAAATGTAAAAAGAATAATAAATTTAACAACCGAACCTCCAGTTACTGTTAAAAAATTAGAATCATCCAAACTTTCACGCGATAACAAACAGCTAGTTTTTTCAGTATTTTTTTTTACGCACAGTACTTAAAGTATCTCGACATATAAAATCTATACGGGCTAGGTCTTAGAAGTGAACATTTTGTTGACACTTTATGGAACACAACTACTTGAAGTTTTGTCCTGGAAGAAATAAAATAAAGGTTACCCTACTTAGAAAGAGAGGATTTGACCACAGTGAGCGAGATAGCCATACATCATTTTTGCTTCAAGTAGGTATTCAGAGTCTGGACTCCACTCTTTTTATCTTTAGCTTCATGGACGCAACATGTCTTTTTCTTCCATAGTTTTCTATCAGCTGTCATATCTGTGTTAACACCTCTTTGTTTCATGTCCTCGTTCACACAGTCCATCAATCTTTTCTTAGGTCTTCCTCTAGACTTTTTTTCTTCCACATTTATACGCAGAACTCTCCTAACGATATTACTTTCCGCTCGTCTCATTACATGCCCATAAATTGAAGAATGATCGGATGTCCTAACCGCTCATTCTTCAATTTTTTAATCACTGGAATCACTTTCAGACTTCCTCTAATTTATTCATTCCTTATTTTATCCATTTGCGTGACAGCACACATCCATCTCAACATTCGCATCTCCGCAACGTGCAATCGTCTTTCATCAATCGCTTTTGTTGCCCAGCATGAGGCGCCATATAATATTATTAAGTCTATGGTTTTACAGAGGTGATCATGGCAAGCGACGATAGATAATGGATACGTCTTTCATAATGGAGAAGTTCTTTTCTTCTCATGTCTGCTGTTCTCAGTCTATACTCATTTTATATAGCTGAAGAGATTGTTTGGTTGGTTGTTTGAACGCGCTAATCTCAGGAACCGCCAGTTCAAGCGTTCAAACAAACAAACAAAATCTTCAGCTTTATAATATAGTATAGAAGTACAGATATTTTGCTACATAAACGTACAGAAAAATCGGCCTATCGGCTGTACTTTAATGTATTATTTATGACTTTATCAATTAAAATATACTTACCTATGTAATTATTTAATCACTTAATAACTATTAAAAATGTGTTATTGCAATAAAATGCGTCAAAAACTGAACATATTTCCTGCTATAAACTGGTGACTTTATGTTATGTATAAAATTCACGTGTTAGTTACCGTACTCCTCCGAAACGGTTTGACCGATTTCTATGAAATGCATATTCAGTAGTTCTGAGAATCGGACAACATCTATTTCAAACAAACTGACATTTGTATGGCAAAACCACGTTTGCCGGGTCAGCTAGTATTCATATAGATATAGAACGATCGATTCTAATCGATTTTAATACGATTTTATTCATCTTCAAACCGATTTTCTGTAGGTGATTCGCAAATCGTTTCGTTAAATTCAGCTCTTATATAACTAGTGCAAAAAAACGTAAAAGTTTCCCTGAAGTAACATTTTTAAATAATTGCTTTGTATTGAGACCTTTAAAATTGTATTTTATATTGTGTTCAGATTTCTGTACTTTGTGTATTCTTCCTCCTAGCCCATTAATGTCCCACTGTTGGGCACGGTGGCCTTCACTTTGGAAGGATTTGTGGTATATTATGCCACACTGACTAGGCGTGACGGCGTATGTAAGTTTCGAGTTCTCCGTCTCTTGTCAACTGGCTCATACAGTACCCTGGGGCGGAAATGAAGAGGTGACACTTGTATTCTTGATCCGTTACCACACAGATAGATAAGGAAATCTCCAAATTATTCAAGGGGGTGAATTTGGCTTCTTTAGTACGTAGATACATACATACGAAAAAACTAATGAAAGTAGTTTTAAAAGTGTTGAAATAATAAAATCTATTTATTTTCTGTCTCCGTGTGGTGACGGATTAAAAATACAAGTGTCACCACCCTATCTCCTCCCAAGGGTGCTGTAAAAGTCAGCTAAGGGATATTGGACACAGATAATATCTTCTGTGAGAGACGGAAATCTCGAAAATAAACCCTGTGCCAACACGCCTGGTCCAACGTGGAGGAGGCCCGTGCCCAACAGTGGGACGTAAATGGGCTGGAGAGACATTTATTTTCTACGTCTGAAATTTTAGAATTATTTCATTATAGTTACTTTTTGCTATTGATACTACTGGTTGAATATTATAACAAGTTTTTAGAATAATATAATAAAAATTTATACGTGTTTATGTGTATATAACTTAACACTTAGTCATGTCATTATTTATTATTTTTGTTTCTGTGTATTTCAATATTTACTATTTACACTAGCCAATTAACATATATGTACATACATATTGTAAATGTTTTTACTCCGGATTTTGGGTATTTTAGCAGTTTTTAAAATATAATAAACATATTTCGTAATATGACGGGTTAAGAAGACAACCGTCACGACCGCATTTCTTCCTAAAAATAATAAATAAATATTTTGGACATTTCACACAACGTCCTCTGGTCCCAAAATAAGCTATATTTCTATGCTTGTGTTATGGGTACCAGATACGGATATACTACATATACTACTTTTCTTTTGTAAATACATACTTATAATACATAGAAAACACCCAGACGCAGAACAAACATTTGCATGACAAGTATAAACCAAAGTGCTATAAAATTCAGTTAATAGAAGAATAATTTAAGCATTTAACGTCAACTGTGAGAGATGAAAACCCCGTAACTAATCCTTATGTTAACACGCCTATTGTAGCGTACTAGAACAAAAACCTTATCGAAGTGTTCGTGGAAGTCCGTGCCCAACAGTGGGACAGTAATTACAAAGTTCATTTGTATTACTATTTCACACAGATTGAGATATCACTGAATCCACATAACATAGTTCAAACCTAACCTTCAACCAAGAGCTTTAATTCTACAGGAGTTGATATCGTCAGGTGACTGAAAAAGGTACGAATGCACTGCTCATCCTAATGGTGCACGGACTGTGTTATCTCTTAGTGCATTACCTCAGCATCCCACAGACCTCTCGTGACAGATAAAATTAATAAATAAAATAAATATTGATGAACATTTCACACAACGTCCTTTGGCCGCAAGCTAAGCTTATTATGCTTGTGTTATGGGTACCAGAATACATACTTATAACAAATAGAACACACCCAGACGCAGTACAAACATCTAATTTATCCAAATATTTATTATTTGCCTCATTCCTGTCGGTTTCACCGACTCTGGTTCATACCTTGTACGTGTGTTAGCATCTATTTTTATAAAATGCTGCATACATAATGAAAGACAATCAAAAATAAAAAAAAAATCAAAACAATTCAAGGAAAACATGAGCTGTAATCGAGAAAATAAAGAAATGGAAATATTATGACAAAGATAACTATGTGTATAACTGCTCCGGTTAGTTCAACTACTCTAAGTTCAACCCCTATATTCCGATAACCTAATTTAGGTCTGTAATCTCATAGTTCGATAGGAACAGAAACTTAATAAAGGATAACAATAGAAGTTATTACAGATCCTTCTATTATTACGACGATTAGAATTAATTTGTAATGAAACTTATTCTAATAACTAACTAGATGTTCTGACTGCGCACCTCCATTGGATAAAGACGCAACATATGCTATCTATACTAACATTACTAAAGAGTTTATTTGTTTGAACGCGCTAATCTCAGGAACTACTAGTCCAATTTGAAAAATTCTTTCAGTTTTGGTTAGTACAAATGTACTAACCTATCTAGGAAGGCTATAGTTTATATAACATCACTCTGTGACTGTGCGAGCAAAGGATCTGTTAAAAATGTTGCAACCGGGCAAAATTTTCTAAATTCCACGCGTACGAAATCGCGGGCAACAGTTGTTTATTATATCAGAGTTTCTTAGATACAGAAACTAAACTCTGTGATAACTTAAATATAAGAAATAGTTCATTTTATCGCATACGTTCAGACAGATTCTGGAAAGACAGTATAATAATATAGTGATAATAGAATCCACCTGAACCCTTTAGTCATAAATCGTGAAACAAAGGCACAATAAAGGCTTAGGCGGTCCCTAAAGTCTTGGGATTAATAAGCAACTTTATTATATTACAAAGTTTAATCTACGACTTTGATTATTATAGAATACTAACTGTTGCCAGCGAGTTCGCATGCGTGTAATTTAGAAAATTTTTTTCTCGATTTTGTAACATTTTCATTGATGCTTCGCTTCTATTGGTCACAGCGTGATGTTATATAACCTATAGCCTTTCTCGATAAATGTACTACCTAACACCAAAAGAATTTTTCAAATCGGTATCGTTGTTCCTGAGAATAACACGTTCAAACAAACACTCTCACTTGTAACCATAAGTTTCCGAAACGTCGGGCTTAAATTTAAAACAAATTTAGTCGTCTAAATTCGTAAAATTTTTATTTTAATTGTAAAACGATTTAATTTGTAACAGTTACGATTGTATTTAGAAGCTTCTTTACTTATCATAAAAGAAAAGCGTTATTTTTGTATGTATGTCTCTACGTGAGCTTATATCTTCAAAACTGCGCAACAGATTTTGAAGCGGTTTTTTTTTACTAGACAGAGTGTGAGTTCAAGAGGAATGTTTCTTTTTAATAATTTGTTTATGTTATATACGTATACTAGCTGTGCCCGCGACTCCATCCGCGTGGAATTTAAAATTTTTTCCCCGTTTTTGCAACATTTTTCGCAACTACTGCTTCGTTTCTACTGGTCGTAGCGTGATGTTATATATATATAAATCTCTCGTACGAATGTTTGTAATTGAACTCCTGCTAAACGGCTGGACCGATTTTGATGAAATTTTTATAAATCTTCTGTACGAGTGTTTGTAATTGAACTCCTCCTAAACGGCTGGACCGATTTTGATGAAATTTGTTGTGTGTATTCAAGGGGGTTTGAGGATGGTTTAGATTCACAATTGGCTGGACCGATTTTGATGAAATTTTTTGTTGTTGATTTTTACACAGAATTGTATGGCAAAACAACGTTTGCCGGGGCAGCTAGTATATATATATATAGTTCCTCAATAAATGCCCTATCTAACAATGAAAGAATTTTTCAAATCGGCTCAGTGGTTCCTGAGATTAGCGCGTTTTAACAAACAAACAAACAAACAAATCTTCAGCTTTATATTATTATGTTAGTATACATTTCAAATTTTACGCGTACGAAGTTGCGGGCGATGGCTATTTTATCTATTAACAAAAGTCCGTATATATTATTTATACAGTAAATACATATCTATCTAGATAAACTCAAACTAATGCACTGCGCATGCTTTATTGCTTAACGTGTCTTAACTAAGATATAAACCTGAAGGTTATTTATTACTTTCATATTCGCACGTCTAGTAATGCGATGACTCGACGAAAGGTGACGGCTGAAGGCTCACTGGTATCTTATATTTACTTTCATATAATAATATGTATTATAATACAAGCTAACATATCTATCTCTTTATCCGTGTGGTGACGAATTAAGAATACAAATGTCACCATCCCATCTCCTCCCAAAGGTGCTGTAAAAGTCAGCTAAGGGATATTGCGCACACATAACACCCTCTATTATAGACGGAAATCTCGAAAATAAACCCTGAGTCAACACGCCTGGTCAGCGCGGCACAGTAGATACTCGTACTAATCCCTCCGAAAATGGAGGAGACCCGTTCCCAACAGGGGATGATAATGGGCTTGAGAGAGAGATGTTATAAACTACTTACTGTAAGTCTGATCTTATGAGTTCGCCCTTCGATCGCAGTAGATTCAAATTTCACTCACCCTGTAAACAAAAATAATAAGGTTAAACAAAATACCTAAAATCAAATGTCGTTGCTAAGACATAATAACTGCTTGGTCTTAATAAGTCATCATCAATCAAGGATTTGGGATTGGGATCCCTTTATTTGGTGTTATTTGGAGTCGGTTTGAAGAATATACTATTTATAACAACGGTACGAAACCTCTCGTGTACGAATCCAACTCGCACTTGACCGGTTTTTTGTTCAAATGTCAGTAAATTTGAATTTTTTTATTTCATTCTACTTTTAAAATATATATTTAGGTCGGCATTTATCTCTTAATCGTCTGAAAGAGGGACAGTAATCATTCCGCTCGTTTTAACTCGAAAAGTATAAAATGTTTAAATAATTTCAACTTTTAAAAATGTTAAAGAGCTTTTAAAAACTGTAAAAGGCCGAAATTATAGAAAAAATTATCAGCCAAGAGAGAGTTGGACTCCCTTATGAAGGATTCCGTGCCGTTGATATCACAATATATTCACCAAACAGTCATAATAATTATGTCATCGAAGCGTATCATCAAGTTACACTGAAGACAATTGTTGTACGGAAGCCCACTTAAGATATTTATTTAATTGTATCCTTGTTTCAAATGTTGTTATAGCATCAACAGACATCATCATTTTTTCTTACTTAGGTACTTATCGTCACATTTTGGACAATTCACACAATATCTTTATAAATTGTAGCCTGTGTTATTCTGAGGTACCTATAAGCTACATTATCGTAAAGTTTCATTAAAATCCATTCAGTAGTTTTTCCGTGAAAGAGTAACAAATATACATACTTACTAACTTTCATATTTATAATATTAGTAGGATTATGCACAAGTAGGTATCCACCACTGCGGAAGAATATTTCATCTGACATGACCGCGTTAGCTTAAACGGTGACTCCACACCCCATGAATTCACAATTTAAGTATTTGCACAAGGTATTGTGGGAAAATATCACCCCACAAAATATTCTATGTTTACGCAATAAAATTTGGACCAAAATACGATTTTTCTCATAATCGCCTGGGAATCGATGTGATTACAAAGTTGAAATGTAGGCGATAACCTATATTTGAACTACAAAATGAAGTTTGTTGTTTACTTTGCTCTTTATTTTAGGTCAATTTGTAATGCTTATATTCGGTCTGTTTAGTATCGTATGCTTAGGGCGCCAACCTATTTTGAGCTTGACTAGCTTTTTAAGACATTGCTGTTTGTCTTTGTAGTCTAGTCTATGATTCTGAATGTCCATGGGGTGACGGACAGAAAGACTACAAGTGTCAGCTCTCCACGTCCTGCCTGGGTCGTAACCTCTCTCTCTCTCCAGCTCATTAACGTCCCACAGTTGGGCACGGGCACAGGGCACGGGCCTCTTTCGCTTCAGAAAGAATTGTGGTCTACTAAGCCGCGAAGACCAGACGTGTTGGCATAGGGTATATTTTCGAATTTTCCGTCTCTGAGAGGTACCATGTGTGTACAACACCCCTTAGCTTGCTTTTACAGCACCCTGGGAAGGAAATGAAGTAATGGACTCACCTATGCCTCTGTCAGTCACCATACTGATTATTGATGATAAACATATTTGTTGCGTATTCCTGTTCGGCAGAAACCAAATTAAAGAAATAATAATATTTTTAGTAGGTATTTTAGGACTAGCCTCGTGGTTGAGTGGTTTATGTAACGGACTGCCGATCAAGAGGTCACGGGTCCGATGCCCGCTCGGGACTATCATTTGTGTGATTTTTCTAATTGTCATACAAATGTTTGTACTGCGTCTGGGTGTTTCTATGTATTATAAGTATGTATTTACAAAATAAAAGTAGTATATGTATTCTATCCGTATTCTGGTACCCATAACACAAGCATATGAGCTTAGCTTGGGACCAGGGGACGTTGTGTAAAATGTCTATGAATATTTATTTATTGATTATTATTATTTTGTATTATTTCAAACATTACAAGTATTACTGTTATTAATTTTAATTGTATTAATGCTAGTGTTATTTTGTTTTTACACAGTCCATATTACTTTACAGAACTATGAATGTGAATTATCATCAATAAAATTATCACGGTATAGCGATCTTAAAATTATTTTAACCTTGACTGTGCCTTGACTCCATCTTTTATTACAGTCTGTATTTTTTACTATATTATTCTAATCTTATTCTACTAATGTAATCTAACATCATAAAAGCTTATAAGCGGACTTAGAACAGACAAATTCCCAATTTAGGTATTTGCGTGAGCTATTACTATCATTATTTACTAGAGCCGCGCCGAAAGGGACAGCTATACTTCTTTACAAAATGTTAGAAGTCAAAGGCAAGAAGCTAGTCATTTATAAGTATATATTTACAAAAAATAAAGTAATATATGTATTCTATCCGTATTTTGGTACCCATAACACAAGCATATAAGCTTAGCTTGGGACAAGAGGACGTTGTATAATCTATAAATATTTATATTATATTCATATTATAATACAAACACACATTCACACCTCGAAATAGAATACTTAAAATAGAATCAAGTTAATGCAAAAAGTACGATTATTTATTCAAATTCAATTTCACAAACAAATGGAACTCTCACAATATTTTATGTGATTTTATGTTTCATTCTTTTCTCGGCTCCTGTACTGTGACATTATGCCAATGTCATGAATATCAAATTACTCGTCAGCACATTAAAGATCAAAAATATGAGACTAAATAAAAAATTATATGATAAGTAGGTTTTTTTTTTTAAAATTGAACCAACTTCATGAGACCACCTCGGTAGGGTTTTCCTCGATTTCTTAGGAGATAACCATCAGATCCCTGACCTGGTGCCATGGAACCACACGGGAAGCAACAGCTTTCAAATAAAAAAAGAATCATTAAAATCGCTTCGCCCAGTTAAAAGAGGTTACATACAAATATAAAAAAAATACAGACGTATCAAGAACCTCCTCGTTTTTTTAAGTAGGTTAAAAATGTAGAGCATTTGCCATATATATCTCTCTCACTCTTTGTCCAGCCTATTACCGTCCCACTGTTAAGCACGGATCTCCTCCACTACGGGAAGGATTATGGTCTAATTTTAAATAAAATATAATTTTGTTTAAAGATAAGCTTATTTTTTTAATTAATTTGCTAAGCGTCTAACACATAAGTGATAAATCGCATTTAGGTTGTAACCGAAGCTATTTTGGTCAGACTTAGATAAACAAAATGGTGTGAAAATTAGACAAAACCAAATAGAATGACATCATAAATAAAGTGTACGTCAATCACAATATTATTATTAATAACACTAAGGATATATCCGTCAGGGTTATTTGAGGAACAGCGTACAGCACTGGTATTCAGTAAGGAAAAGTGAAGTGAATTTTCGGTGAATCTTGATCACGTGACAGCGCTCCTCCAATAAAAATAGAGGTGATAGTTAATACGACAATCCACGCTAATTCAGACATTTCTGTTTAGGAAATATGACAGGGAAATTACAAAAATGACGTCCAAATACGACAATGTAGTCAATTCTGTGCGAATTTATTTGAAATGATAATTGGTTTTTTGTTTTTAAAGTTTAACCGACTTTCAACCGCCTTAAAAATAAGAGTTCTAAAGAAGGTTCTAAATTCGTCTGTATTTTTTTTGTATTTGTTAAGTCATAATTTTAACTGGGCGAAGCGATTTTGGTGGTTCCCTTGTGGTCCCATTGGCACCGGGTTAGGATCTGATGGTTATCTCCCAAGAAATCGAGGAAGACCCTCAAATTTTAAAGACACACAATTTGATTTAACATAATAATATATCTAAATAAGCAAAGAGTAGACTACTCTCATAAAGTCGGTCCAACTGTTTTTGTAAAAATACTCTTCTCCTTCTCTATATCTAAATAAGCAAAGAGTAGACTACTCTCATAAAGTCGGTCCAACTGTTTTTGTAAAAATACTCTTCTCCTTCTCTATATCTAAATAAGCAAAGAGTAGACTACTATCATAAAGTCGGTCCAACTGTTTTTGTAAAAATACTCTTCTCCTTCTCTATATCTAAATAAGCAAAGAGTAGACTACTCTCATAAAGTCGGTCCAACTGTTTTTGTAAAAATACTCTTCTCCTTCTCTATATCTAAATAAGCAAAGAGTAGACTACTCTCATAAAGTCGGTCCAACTGTTTTTGTAAAAATACTCTTCTCCTTCTCTTCTCCAGCCCATTATCGTCTCACTGTTGGGCACGGGCCTCCTCCACTTAGGGAGGGATTATGCGTGTTGCCACAGGGTTTATTGTCGAGTTTTCCGTCTCTCACAGAGGATGTTATCTGTGTGCAAAATCCCTTAGCTGACTTTTACAGCACCTTTGAGAGGAGATGGGGTGGTGACAATTGTATTCTTAATCCGTCACCACACGGAGAAAAATACTCAATTATTAAGAATTACATTCATTAAATATCGAATAAACCAAAAACATTCGTAATTATTATTTACCAGCGTAACTACAACCTCGTCAAACAACCTCCATTAATTTTAGCATCTCAATCATGTCAGATTTCATTTAATCCTACAACTATAAAGCAAAGTTATTATTTTTTTTATGTTAAACAAAAAAAGCCATACGTAATTTTATTTTTAATTTTAGGTAACACAAAAAATAGTTGAAATATTTGTCGAAGATAAAGGGGTTTTTATGTAACCTTTGACGCACGTAGGCAAGAAATGTAAACGTCTAAATATGCATACCGAATTATAATATCGTGTGGTGACGGATTAACAATACAAGTGTCACCACCCCAATTCCTCCCAAGGGTGCTGTAAAAGTCAGCTAAGGGATATTGCACACAGATATCATATCATCTTCTGTGAGAGCCGGAAAACTCGAAAAGAAACCCTGTGCCAACACGCATGGTCAGCGCGGCACAGTAGACCATGATCCCTCCCAAACTGGAGGAGGCCCGTGCCCAACAGTGGGACGTAAATGGGCTGGAGAAGAAGAATTATAACATATTATACAAATATATAAATCACTAGCTGCCCCAGCAAACGTTGTTTTGCCATACAATTCTGTGTAAAAATCAACAAAAAAAAATTTCATCAAAATCGGTCCAGCCAATTGTGAATCTAAACCATCCTCAAACCCCCTTGAATACACACAACAAATTTCATCAAAATCGGTCCAGCCGTTTAGGAGGAGTTCAATTACAAACACACGTACAGAAGATTTATATATATAAAGATATTCATAATACTAGCTGCTGCCCGTAACTTCGTATGCGTGGAATTTAATATCCAAACCCTAACAAGTTATAAATACAAAAAAGATATTATCCTCTTAAACCACTCAATCTATTAAAAAACGCATCAAAATCCGTTGCGTAGTTTTGAACTTATTATAAAACAAAGTCGTTATTTTTAAATATATGTCCCAATTTTAAAAATATTTATATGTTACCGGCTAACACTCACTTTTATAGGATCGATGATGTCGATGTGATATATGTCCCTATGTGAGCTTATATCTTCAAAACTATGTAAAGGATTTTAATGCTGTTTTTTTAGCAGATAGAATGGTTCAAGAGGATGGCTTTTTTGTATAATTACATTCCTGTATTTTATACTGGTATCTATAGTAATTGCACATAAATGAAACCGCAAGACAAAGCTAGTTAAATAATAATATTTCTAGTATATATTCAAGACCATACTTAATATAAAAATATGATTTACATATTTATACAACTTTATAAATATTCATGCAACAACAACGATTGTAATTGTTACTAAAAACTTCATTGTTTTTTAACAATTAATGTAAATAATTAAGTTAATTGTTTTACACTTATGTATTCCCGCAGTAGACAGAGATGAGCCGTGAATCGTGATACATAACCATCCAAAGGCCTTTTTCATTTTCGTAACCCTATTTAACAACGTCCTGTGTTCCAAAGCTAATCTTATTTCCTTGTGGTAAGGTGATCAGAATACTAATAGTAATAAACTGTCTTTTTCTGTAAATACAAGAGACAACGAATGGAGAGGGAATCTAAGGTAGAGAAAGACCAATGAAACGATGGATGGATTGTGTAAAAGAGGATATGAAATAAAGAGGAGTACACCTAAATACAGAAACAACGTCTGACGGCAGTTCGTTACATCCATGAACCACCAGACAACAAATTCTCTTTACAACTAATACGCATGATCTTCTTCTTCCTGCCCTTGTCCCAAATTTTCTTCCAACCTCTCCGCTCATCCGTCATATTCTCAGCAACTCTTGTTTCTTTCATATCGTCTCTCGCACAGTCCATTTATTCTTATTTGGTCTTTCTCTCCTTTTCCGGCCGTCAATACAACTATTAAGTATGATTATTATATTAGTTTTAGTCGTATTAAATTCGTCATAAAATATATTAAATTAATTTTCAAAAAATATAGCATCGGAAATGGAATTTAATTAACGGGAATCCCCACATTAAATCATAATCCATAGTCTAATTTAATAAATATGGCTACGTAATTAGTTGCCTAGCTAAAGGTCAACATCTTTTGAGAAAACGCTAGCTGGTTATGTCACTTTATTAAGATTAAATTAAAACATGGTTTAGAGGTACATAGTTTAATCCACGTTAGTAAAAAGAATCTATAATGTTAGTCCGTGGTGACGAATTCAGAATACGAGTGTCACCACTCCTTCTTCTTCCCAGAGTGCTGTAAAAACCAGCTAAGGGTTATTGTACACAATTGTATGTCTGTAACGAAGATTGTCACAAAGGACATTGTCCAAATAAGTCCTCAAAAGTATCACATAATTTATACGGCTGCTAACTAGCAGGCTGTTACTAACATCTGCACGGACTGCGTGTTAATACGCCTCACTGATTCCTTGCAAATTGCTAACTAGAACATTACTAAACAGCTTAAGCAAAAATATGTACTCATGGTGTAATCGTAACCTAAATTTATAACTATTCATTGTAATAATGTTATATCACAGAACGAAATTATTGTAATATTATTTTTGTTGTAACTTGTCAAGGTTACGCATTATGACTTTCTTTCTTGCATTATTTCAAGTTATTATGATGAGTTAGCATTAAGTTTTAAGGCCAAGAACAATAGCAACTTTGTAATGTTAATGCTACGTGTTTATTTATGTTAATATTAAACAAGATGATTTATATAAAACAGAGGAAAGGTTTACCGCAAGGTATTTCGGAAGGTTTTTTATCGGATACATTGGCTTTGGCGAGCACTGCCTAAAGAAAAGATAAGTTCAGAACTAACTGAGGTTATTCTTTAATTTTATCGTGGGTGTTTACTATGTATTATAAGTATGTATTTACAAAAGAAAAGTAGTTTACGTATTATATCCGTATTCTGGTACCCATAACACAAGCATATAAGCTTAGCTTGGGACCAGAGGACGTTGTGTGAAATGTCCATGAATATTTATTTATTTATTTATTTATCATTATTGGACGCACCCATTATGAATATTCACACTATAGCCAAATATAATTATATTTGATATATTCAGTAGTCAACATTATAAATAATAATAAATATTTTATTTTTCAAATAATATTACAGTTGTTGCTTACATAACTCTGGATCCCGTGCTAGTAGATACTGTATTACAGGATCCAGTCTTCCTCCGATTTTACATTTAATAAAATAACAATGGGTAGTGTAGTGACGCTATTTAGGTTTAATTACTACGTACAGATATTATACACACGTTAATTAAATAAATAAATAAGACAGTTCAAAATAAAATTTATAAAAGGCATGCAGATTAAAAAGATTTTTTTTTTTTATAAATATTTTTATATATGTATTAGATTTTACATACCAAGGAAGTCCAAAAACTGCTAAAAAATAAAACCTCTAAATAGGATACTCCTATATACATAATTATATTATATAATAGCCTATTTCTACGTTGCCGGTTTTATTTTTTTTGTAGTTTTTGGACTTTTAGTAATTATTCAACAAGCCTAAAACATCTATAGAAATGATTTTCATACGTAAAAATTAGGTCATAGCATGCGGAATCAAGCATTTTTATACATTTTTTTATTGCCTTTATTTTAGGAAACATTTTGCGAACGCTGGTAACACTAATTGCTACATTTATTTGCAATGGTTGGGTAAGCTGATGTCTTGAACGTTAGACACACGATGTTTATTATCTATTTGTGAAACAGTATGTATTAGAACTTATAATTTTTTTCTTATAAGTAATTAACTTTTAAAAGATATATGTCATAGGAGACTTGATTAAAATAGATTTTGACTTGATTTACTTAAGGATTTTTAGTTTTAACTTAGGTTCCAAGATTGTGAAGTGGGTCCTGAAATGGTGTCAATGGTGAGTAATTCCTTTATCTGATGAGTTTGAATGGTGACCCGTTGAATATTCATAAAAGTATCCTTCCAAACCAGTTACACGTGTCGTAAGCCACGGATCAATCTCATCGTAGTTAATAGAATGTTGTAGTTAAAGTAGGTAGCTTATTCAGTATTACAGGGTGTTTGGATTGGAGACTACCCTGGCAATAATTACAGGTGATTTCCATGACATTTTTATGATATAAATGTATATGTATTAGGAGAAACAGAGAAATTTCAATTCATTGGATTCTTAGAATATTAATATAAATATAATAATATGTTACCGGCTAACTATCATCGTCATGGGATCGATAATGTCGACCCAGGTTTCGAGCATATCCAATGCATCATCATTGGATCCTTTTATTTTTGTTTTGTATGATATTAGATTTCTCGAAAACACATGATTATATTGTTGCAACGTATGGTAAATTATATTTTTAAGAGGTGATACTTTCAAGGCGATTCTAGTCTTTCTGGTCCCCGGAATTCTCGAAGTATCTATACCAACTTAAATGTCCGAACAACTATGTATAATATTATTGATTTTAAACTTACGCGATTTGCACTCATAATTTGTTAATATTACCGGGACTATAATCACGTTAATAACTTAAAAAGGCACAATACCTTTGCTCCCGACGTTTCGACCGAGTTGCATCGATTGTGATCACGGGTCAAATTATGTATAATATTAATGAAAAAAAAAAAGGAAATGAAAAAAAACATCCATGGACTATCTTGTCTGTTCTTCTCCATACGATTCGCGTTTGGAACAGACACCTAGTTTCTGACGTTTTAAAAGAGCTTGTAAAATATGCCAACTTGAAATAAAAAATTAGACTTTGACTTTGACGATCATTCAAGCAAAGCGCTGTAGTTCATTGACTGATAAAATAAGTATAATCAACTTATGTCAAAATATTTACTGCATTTTAAACTATTTTTAAAGAATATCTATATTAAAACTGGTTTACAGAACAAGACATTTAATTATCCTCTCAAACGAGTTTTGTTGGTCATTATAGGAAGTGCAGTATTCTTTGTAATTGTACGAAGCAATTATACCTTGTTAAATTTTTTTTTTAATAACCTGGTAATTTTCCGTATAAAACGACATATTTCGTTTTAAATATATAATATGGGTAATTTTCCTGTCTTATTCTGGCAACAAGACTATCACATTGCTGTTGTGTTGGTGATGATTACTGGTTTTACTAAAATCTGTGAAAGGTTTTGGGTTCGAGTGCTACCGGAGACAAATAATTTTAATTTTATTTAAGTTCTCATAATTTTAGCTCAATAATTATGTAGTTTTCTATATCACAAGCACGACTAATTTCTTTATACATATAAAACCACCACTTTTTACGTAAGTGTTAAAAAATTTATGATGGTACTTTTTTCCTTAAAAAAATTAATTGATAATAGGTTTTTAAATGAGATAATCTAAGGAAATAATATCGAATTAAAACGTAGAAAATAAAACCTATACAGACTTTCCTCTTTATGGATTTAGATTAGAACAAAAGTAAGCCTGTATTGCAGCAGGTTCATTCCCGACAGCGAGACGTAAAATCGACCCACTATTAAGTTGAAATAATAAAATATTATGTTACTAAAATATCACACAGATAAATAAATATTTATAGACATTTTACACAACATGCTCTGGTACCAAGCTAAGCTTATATACTATTTTATTTCTCTCTCGCTCTTTCTCCAACCCATTTGCGTCCCATTGTTGGGCACGGGCCTCCTCCACTTTTGGAGGGCTTACGGTCTACTAAGCCGCGCTGACCAGGCGTGTTGGCATAGGGTTTAGTTTCGAGTTTTCCATCTCTCACAGTTTATGTTAACTGCTTCAAATATCCGTTAGCTGGATCTTACAGCACCCTCCAGAAGAAATGGGGTGGTGACACTTGTATTCTTATACGTCACCACACGAGTAATATATTGTGTTGTTTAACCTACATCAAAACAAAAGTGGAACGGATGTTAGTACACGTCCTAGAGCCAAATATAACAAAAATATATTAAGAGCTAACAACATCCTGGCAAATATTTTTGCTATATATGTGTAACATATTGTGAATATTGTTTTAGCAAAGACTAACAAAATTGTGACACTAC
Organism: Orgyia antiqua; assembly: GCA_916999025.1. Lineage (NCBI taxonomy): Eukaryota > Metazoa > Arthropoda > Insecta > Lepidoptera > Erebidae > Orgyia > Orgyia antiqua. Next base: position 30,189,852 of record OU779863.1, read on the forward strand.
GGGTTTGTTGTGATATACACAAAATCGTTTTATTCATAATGACTTATCGGAGGTTTAAACGGAGAGTTTATTGGAGAGATAAACGTTTTAGCGTAAAAAGACTATTATGAATAACAAGTTTTGACAATTTTCGCGAGCCTATTTTAGCGAACTTTTAATCTTCCGATAAGTCATTATGAATAGGGCCATTAGTTTATTAAGTAAAAGCATATCAAGTCAATTGCAAAAATGATTTATTTTTTGGTTTCCAAAAATAATTACGGGATTCTTTTTTTATTTGCAAAAATATTTCGGGTTGGTTGCGGTATATTTATTTAGTTTATTATGTAAAAGCATAGCAAATCAGTTGCAAAAATTAATAAATTGATGCGATATTGTAGTTATTACTTTATCTTGAGATATATTGTATTGTCCATGTGGTGACAGATTAAGAATACAAATGTCACCACCCCCAGTTTTCTCCCCAGAGTGCTGTAAAAGCCAGTTAAAGGATAATGTGCACAGATAACATTCTATGTGAGAGATGGAAAACTCGACATTAAACTATACGCGTCTAAATCCGTAAAAAGTAGTTTTATTTAAACAAATGAGTCGCGCAAGTGTTAGAAAATATTAACTTCAAAAACTGCTAAAAAATAAAACCGCTACATAGGATACTCCTATTTACATCTTTATATATATATAAATCTTCTGTACGTGTGTTTGTAATTGAACTCGTCCTAAACGGCTCGACCGATTTTGATGAATTTTTTTGCTGTTGATTTTTACACAGAATTGTATGGCAAAACAACGTTTGCCGGGACAGCTAGTAATATATATATAATAGCCTACTCTACTATTATATATCATATAAAATCCATGGAGTTTCTTGTCTTCTCCATAGGATTCGCGTTTGGAACAGACACCTAGTTTCTGACGTTTCAAAAGAGCTTGAAAAACATGCCATTATGAAAGAAATAAATTTGACTTTGACTTGACTTTGACTTTGAACAAAAATCACAACTTCCGAGAGCTAAGTCCTACCCATAATCAAATGTCATGATTGACGTACTTGTCAAGGAAAACAATAATAAATATTGAAGGAAACATAAATTTAAGTTATTGTTATTACAAAAAACAGTGTACTATCGTCACATAAGACTTTATTCTGTAGATATGTCAATTATGTTTTCCATACTAATATTATAAAGTTGAAGAGTATGTTTGTTTGTAAGCGCTAATCTCAGGAACCAATGGCCCGATTTGAAAAAATTTTTCTGTGCTGTACAATCCATTTATCGAGAAAGGCTATAGAGTATAATATATAACATCACGAAATAATATAATATATAACATCAAAAAATGTTGCAATAACCGCCCAAATTTTCTAAATTCCACGCGTATGGACTCGCGGGTAACAGCTAGTTTCTATATAAAATTTTAAAATGGTCAATCACGAGTTGTAGTTGCACACGAAGAGTTCCGTAACGTCATTATTATAATATACCATGGACCCAAAATAACGAGGCAAGGGCAATGGAATGACTATCAATGCGATGTATTTGTTGCTATAACTGTTAAATTTTCAGCTCTCTAGCTTTTACTGTTCCAGAGATGCCTGGTGACGGACGAACATCGAAATCTCAGTAATAATTTCCCATTTTACCTTTTTGTATGAAACCCTAATTAGTATAGATACATGGTCTTATTCATAATGACTTATCGAAGGTTTAAAAGTTCGCTAAAATCGGTTCGCTAAAATTGTCAAAAATTGTTATTCATAATAGTCTTTTTACGCTAAAATGTTTATTATTATTTTATTGTTTAAACCTACGGTAAGTCATTATAAATAAGACCATAATGTGTAGTAAGTTCCATTCTCTACCTTCTTTGCAATTATCTTAATAATTTACTTAGCTGAAATACTAAAAAACACGCTTGAAAATCGTGAATATAATCCCCACTAATATTATTATAAATGCGAAAGTAACTCTGTCTGTCTGTCTGTTACGCTTTCCCGCTTAAACCTCTCAACCGATTTTGATGAAATTTGGCACAGACAATCTTTAGACCCTGAGAAAGGACAAAGGCTACCGAAGGCGAAAAAATAAAAACCTAATTCCACGCGGACGGAGTCGCGGGCAACAGCTAGTTTTAAATAATTGCATTGTCTTTGACATGTGTGCAAAATTTCAGATCAATCAGACTACTGCAAGTGGGTGAAAATCGCATTCAAAGATTCCGTTACATAGATTAATACATTGATAGATACATACCGAACATATAAAAGCGTGTTAAAAATAGGTAGGTACAATTGCTTCGTTGTAGGTAGTGATTTTAAAATTCAAAATCGCGTTGCGCTACTTCATACATTTCTTTATTGATACAGTGAGTCATTGTAATATTGCAATAGACGAGTTTTGTGAAATTGGAAGGGATTGTTCTTCCAAGTACAACGTGATGTATATGCAATGTTAAAACATTTTTTCCACGTTACTGAATAAGTGGCCTATTGTAGATTTTATATTAGTAACATTTTGCGAGTAAAATATTGTTTTTCGCTGTTGATATTGTTCGCAAACTTAGATAAAGAAATTAAATACTTAAATGGTTTGAATGGATGTCGTCGACACAAAAAATAGAATGTTGATATCTTAAAAATACCATAAGTTATCTTCATCTTTACTTATTATAAAACAAAGTCGTTATTTTTATATGTATGTCCCTAGGTGAGCTAATATCTTTAAAACAAAGTTACGAATTTTTATGCGGTTTTGTTGAGCAGATAGAGTTGTTCAAGAAGAAGGCTTTTTAGTATAATTTGTTAAGGTTTACTGTATATTGATAGGGAGCGGACTCAATAACCATAAACGCGGGTAAAATCACGAGCATTAGCTAGTTCCATATAATTTGTTTAGTTTAAGCAACAATGTCACAAACACGTTTGAAAATCGGTTTTCCATCGGTTCATAATATACAAAATTCCAGATCAAATCGATATTTGCAAGTCCCGAAGAAAATCGCTTTTACGGATTTCTATACATAACATATTAAATACTTATTACACAGCGAATACATACATACCGAACTAATAAAAATGTGTTAAACAAGTTAAGTTTTATTGTAAACTGGACTCATTTATTGAAACTGGTATGAAAATTACCTCACGGGTTTTTTCTCGGGACGCATAAAGAAGTCGTGTTTTGTATTGTATTTTATGAAAAACTAACTTGAAATCACACGAACGCACAGATGAATCAAATTTCATGAAATATTACAACAGGTAAATACTTACTACTTAGTAAGGTTTGGTCATAAAGTTATATATTAAATGTATTATGGTGGAATTTTATTAAATTTTATTTTTTTTAAATTTAAATTTTATAAATTTGAAATCGGATATAACGACATTCTATAGACGTTATGTCGTACTAACCGGATGAAGCAATATTATAAACAGTTGACGTTGTAAACGGTTAGTCATTACAAGCGAGGTCGCCCCGTCTTTATAAGTGAATTCTATTGTAATTTAAGTAATGTAGCAATTCTATAAACAGTAGAGAATTTACAATAATAATTTAATATAAAATTTAATTTCATATAAGATGGCGTGCTTCTTGATTGAAGCTATCTTTGTAAACGGTCACGCATCTATAAACTAACCTTCATGAACGTCACTTAACCTTGGTTTCGTCAATATGTATAATTTCTGCATTATATGCATATGATTGAAATAATGGCGTGTTATGTAGTATAAAATGTAGTACGAAGCTTGTATTTAAAATAATTTGGGAAATAACCGGCTGTCTTGAAAGTTTATTTTCTTTTCTGGCTATTAACGTCCACTATTGGGCGCGGGCCACTTCCACAGAACATGGGTATTTGATCAAAATAATCTCTAACTAGACGTTCGAAGCTTTGAAATGCCTATGAGTTAGACTGGCACACTAATAGGGTTCTAAGCCATTATCTCTCTCTCTCTCTCTCTCTCTCTCTCTCTCTCTCTCTCTCTCTCTCTCTCTCTCTCTCTCTCTCTCTCTCTCTCTCTCTCTCTCTCTCTCTCTCTCTCTCTCTCTCTCTCTCTCTCTCTCTTTCTTTCTCTCTCTCTCTCTCTCGTCAATTAAGATCTCACTATTAGTCACCAGTCTCCTCCACTTTGGGAGGGATTATTGTCTAATGTACCCCGCTAACTGGGCGTGTTGGCATAGGGCTTTGTTTCGAGTTTTTTTTTTCCCACACAGAATATTATCTGTGTACAAAATCCCTTAGCTGGCTTTTTCTTTCACAGCACCCAAGGAAGGAAATGAACTGGCGACAAATTCTCAATCTTAATTCGTCACCACACGGACAATACATTAATAAAGTTAGGTACGCAATGTCAAATGACAATCTTAAAACACAGAACAAAACTGGTTTAACTACTGACAAACATATCTATAATAGTATGTGCTAATTGCTTGTTGAATATAAATTATTTATGTATAGGTGTGTATGTTATATATGTGGTGACGTGTTTAAAATATGTCACCACCCTATATTCTCACGTATATACTAGTTACCCGCCGGCTCAGACTAGTACAAAACCAAGGAAGATTTTAGGCGGTAAATTTTGCCAAATAGGGCAAAGTTTCCACTTTTGCCAACGATTTAATAGTTAGGGTTTCGTATCAAAATGTAAAATGGGACGCTATTAACAAGACTTCGCTGTCCATCCATCTGTCAGCAGACTGTATCTCAGGAACGGTATGTGATAGCTAGATAGCTGAAAATTTCTGTTTATATAATATATCAACTGATGCTTTAACAGCAATAACTCATCGTTATCATTCTCTAGCACTTAGTACCCCTTTAGTTTTTTAGCAAAAAATTAAAACAAACATACTGGTCGAAATTCGTAAAAAGTGGTTTAATTTAAGAAAAATGAAGAATTCCAAACTTTAATTTGAGTATGAGCAAAATTATCCTCAAAAAAGTTGTTTGATTTTTTTTTATTGAAAAACCTCTAGTTAGTTAAAAATACCACAAAAACACTCCAATTATTTGAATACATCATCGCTATATACGTAAGTAACAACAAAAATCATAATTGTTTTAAGATTGGGATCTATAAAACAGGTTTAATTATATTTGGTTTATGTTATAAGAATTCAAAAGCGCTGTTCTTTAATTTAATCTTACTTCCTATTATGCCTACTAAATATTTCCATATCTTTTCATTCTGTATGACATATCAAATTTATCCATTTATTTATAGTTAGCTTTTTACCGCAACTTCGTATGCGTGATATTTATGAACCAAACTTTATCAAATTATACAAATGAACAACTCCATCGTTTAAAAAATCTTCATCAAAATCCGTTGCGTAGTTTTGAAGATTTAAGCTGACATAAGGACATACAAAAGTGACGACTTTATTTCATAATTAGTAAAGATTTGCCCCAACTCTGTCAGTTTAAAAGTCCCAAAAAGTTCGGGCTAAAATTTAAACTGGCATACGCGTCTAACCTGTAAAGAGAGGTTATATTCAAATTAAACAATTTTTTTTTATTTAAAAATACCTTTCACACAATTTTTCAAATATTTTTTGCCAATCCATTAGCGATTGCAAAACAACAAAATCTCAGTAACTAATGTAACCAAAATAAGGCTTAGTAAAAAACTTTGTAGCCGAATCTAGATCAATAAAGATTTGCCAATTTCAATGACGAACTGACAATAAGATTTTACTGTTACTCTCAAAATAAAAATGTAAAAACAATTGGATCTCATTGTTTCTTATTTTAAGTACTTTTTAGTGATTAAATTCTCCAGCCCATTTACGTCCCACTGTTAGGCACGGGCCTCCTCCACTTTGGAGAGAATATGGTCTACTGTGCCGCGCTGATCAGGCGTATTGGCACAGGTTTTATTTTCGGGTTTTCCGTCTCTAACAGAGAATGTTATCTGTGTGCAATATCCCTTAGCTGACTTTTACAGCACTATTGGGAGGAGATGGGGTGGTGACACTTGTATTCTTAATCCGTAACCACACGGAGAGATATATGTACATAACTAATACCTATAGTCAAATAACCTACGGAAGACCGCGAACAGCGTTCCAAATAGTGAAACGTTAAGGGACTGCGAAGATAGAACCACGACTTCTTCAGCCTTTCCAGATTTCAACAACTTTATACTCAAAAAATACGAATTTTAATACAATATCACATTAACTGCCGCACTCAGAGACATTTAATGGTTACTTAAGGAGCTCTTTAGTATTGATTTAAAAAGTATTAACCTTACTTTTACTTTTTAAATCAATACTAAAGAGCTCCCTAAGTAACCATTAACAGTTAATGGTTACTTAAGGAGCTCTTTAGTATTGATTTAAAAAAGTTTTAACTTAACTTTTACTTTTTTAAATCAATACTAAAGAGCTCCCGAAGTAACCATTAAATGTCTCTGAGTGCGGCAGTTAATGTCAAATGTCTGACTAAATATAGGTTTGAATAATTTAAGTTAAGTTAAGTTCATCTGTTTTGTATATTATTCTTGACAACAGATTTCTCTCAACTTGTATGATCTGCTTAATACAAAAATTGGTCAAGTGCGAGTCGGACTCGCGCACGAAGGGTTCCGTACCATTTTCTATGCAACATAAGGCAACGTTATTAGTATCGAGCAAGAAACGGTAAAAAAATCATGTTTGTCGTATGGGAGCCCCCCTTAAATATTTATTTTATTTTATTTTTAGTATTTGTTGTTATAGCGGCAATAGAAATACATCATCTGTGAAAATTTCAACTGTCTAGCTATCACCGTTCTTGAGATACAGCCTGGTGACAGACGGACGGACGGACGGACGAACGGACAGCGAAGTCTCAGTAATAGGGTCCCGTTTTTACCCTTTGGGTACGGAACCCTAATAACTAAAAACACGCTTACAAATCCTGAATATTTTTTAAATGATTGCATTGTCATCATTTATTATTATGTGTGCAAAATTTCAGATCAATCCGACTGCTGCAAGTGAGTGAAAAATCACAAGATTTTATTATATACATTGATAGATACGTACCAAGCTCATAAAAGCATGTTATTAAAAACACACAGGTCTTTGGTCGTCTTTATAATACAATTTTTCCATTAAATTACAAATTGACGTAAAACTAAACGACTTGTTAATTAGTTGCGTAAATGACATGTTCTTGTCATAACTTGTTAGCACTTACGTTAGAGTAGTATGTGTTACTTGGATAAATACTGCCAATCACTAGTACTAGGTACAGATTTACCTGATAGAGTGTCAATGGCTACATCACTCACTTGTGAAATATGTATGAAATGGTGACACATGTATTGTTAATTACACAGACCGGAAGATTCGTAACATTGCTGTAATATTCTTCTGGTGTTGACATTATAGTATACGGAAGTGGAACCTTTTACAATACGAGGAAGAGGAATGTATGATAGTCGTTATCCAATTATATTAATCACTGTATTTTTGATCTTGCATCACAATCAATGGTTAAATGGCAGTCATTATAACTATAGTATTTTAATCGACTTTAATGTACGCCAATTTTACTAAATGATGCCGGGTTTTTTCTTGGTTTCGAAGTCTGGTAGCACAGACAAAGCCACTTAATGTTTAAACTATCTGGGCCCCACGTCCGGTAAATGAAATGTGTCACAATGACAGCTCAATGGCACCATTATGGCGCCATAGTGGAATCATCTGTGACAAAAAATCAAGTTTGGTGTCATTATAACACCATACCGGTGCCATAATGGCGGAATTTTATCAAATGGTAGTCTACTATTACGTTTTTGTCATAATGACGCCATAATGGCGAAGGTAACTGACCATTATAACAATATTGTAATATGATTGTAATAGCAGAATTACCAGACTTGGCCACCAGATCTCTCTCTCTCTTTCTTTCTCCAGCCTATTGGGCATGGGCGGCACTTTATGAGACATTATGATCTACTATGCAACATGTGATGTGGACCATATCACACAGAGAAATACTGAGCTCAACAATAGGTATATTCGGCTTATCCATTTATTATTTAACTCACAAGAATTTAGCTAGCTGTATGCACGGGCACACACTTTGGGAGGGATTATTGTCTACCACGCCACGCTGTCCAGGCGTGTTGGCATATTTTATACATTGCCGTCCCTCACAGAAGATGTTATCTGTGTACAATATCCCTTAGCTGACTGGGAAGGAGACGAATGACCACTCCGTCTCCTTTCCAGGGTGTTGTAAAAGTCAGATAACTTAAGACTTGAGAATACAAGATTCTTAATCCATCACAACACCGACAATGTTGAGGTACCTGCCGGCGTATTATGAGCTTTTTAAAATCATTCAAGTTCCAGGCAGGCCGTAAACTGCATGGCTAAATTAGGTATTATGGCAGAAATAAAACTTTTAGTTCAAAATTTTTAGTTAGTACTTTAATTTTTAGTCGTACCTTCTCCTTATACATGTTAATGTATGACTGGTTTAGCGAACTGACTGACTAAGAATTTTGTTCATAATACGAATTTGCCAGACAGTTCAATTCACGGCGTAAACTGCCTGTTAATAAAAGCTCATAATACGGCCGCTGCTTAATTATTTTGAAATTTCATAACTTAGACACTTTAAGAAACACACACAGAACTCGGTATTGAATATTTCATTTTATTCAATAATCGCATGTTTAATTTATGTTAATAAAGAATAAAGACAAGTAGCGTAAAATGAAGATTGCTTTACGTGATACAGTCGTAACCTGTTATTATACAGCTACATAATTTTACGTGTTTATTGTATCTCCATTGCGTGGAGACACAGATTCGTGAAGGTCGCAAGTTTGACAGAAAGTGTTCAAAATTATTATGTAAATAACATTACCAATGTTCTGATTTTAAATACGGTTCGTTTTTATCTATGTATGCAGTTAACTATTAGTCTATGTAATAAAATTTAAACGTGATTTTTGCCTCCTTCCAATAGTCAGATTAATCTATAAAAATATAATAAAGCTGACGAGTTTGTTTGTTTGCTTGAACGCGCTAATCTCAGGAACGGAAGGTCCGATGCGAAAAATTCTTTCATTGTTGGATAGAACATTTATCTAGGAAGGCTTAAGGCTATATAACATCACGCTGTAAGCAATATGAGCGAGGCATTAGAATAGAATAGAATACACTTTATTGTACACCAAAACATAGTATATGGCACTTATGTAACGAAAATAAAATAAAAAATAACATGTACAATTGGCGGTCTTATCGCATATTGCGATCTCTTCCAGACAACCTTTGGATGGACTCAGTTGATCTGGAACTGGGGTAAAGTGGTGTACCTACTACTTAAAAACAATAGTGAAAAAAATTTTACTTTAGGTAAACCTACTTAAAATTAAATATACATACACATAACCTATACATACATGCACAGTATACATAAAAGTAATAAATAAATACGCATAATGACTTAACTTGTAGAGTTGGGATTATTGAATAGTTTGCAAATAATGTTCCTTGAGAAGTTTATTAAATGAGACGATAGATTGGGCATTTTGAATCCTGTTTGGCAGTGCGTTCCACAGGAAAGCTGCCTCTATAGTGAAGGGTTTATTGAAGAACCTAGTGGAGTGCGCTGTCAGGACCAGTCTCAGATTTTTTATTTATAGTGAAATTTGTAACAAAAACGGGGAAAATTTCAAAACTCCACGCTTATAAAGTCGCGTGGTACAGCTAGTTTAATATACTTATTAAGAACTGCTAACAATGTAATAATTATAAAAAATCAAGCATTTTCAGTCTCAACTGGTTATAAAATGATATTTAAGCATTTTTTTTTTAATTTACATAATAATATAGAGATATTTTTTTAAAAATATGGCTTATGTAGTTTAGTTTTTGCCAAATGGCTCTTACCAGTTTATTATTCAGGATTCCATATAATTATGATTTACGCGTTTATAATTCTAATGATGATGATAATGATGCATGACTGTGCAAATTTTTTTTAAGATCAAACAGGGTCAGACTAACACTTGGCCTGTGCCTCTATGACTATGCCATGAGTAGCTATTATCTATAATAATGTTATAAAGCTGAAGAGTTTGTTTGTTTAAACGCGCTAACCTTGAGAACCGCTGGTCCGAGTTGAAAAATTCCCTCCGTGTTGGATAGTACATTTGTCGATCAAGGCTGTAGGCTATATAACATCACACTCCGGTCAATAGTAGCGAAGAATAAGTGAAAAATGTTGCAAAATAGGGGGAAATGTTTTTAAATCCCTTGTGTACGAAGTCGCGGAGAACCGCTTTTTTTTATACGTCTAGGGTGACAAAAAAGCATATGGCTCGCCTGATGGTAAGCGATTACTGTAGCCTATGGACGCTTCCAACACCAGAGGTACCACCTGCGCGTTGCCGACCCTGTAGGAACCTTTTGACGCCCTTTTTGAAGAGCGCCAGAGCGCGTCCTGTGGGTAAATCGGCTAGTGATAGCTAGATAATTTATCCATCCTTCTAACAGGCTTATTCTTTTCAGTCTTAAATATAAACTTATGACCCCTTTATGCTTGATCTTGTCCGTTTGCAGCCGACGATCTCTCGTTAACCAACGCTTAATTTACCTCATCCATTAAGTCAAAGTTATTTTATTTATTTATTTACAAACTTTTGCACAAATATGTACATAGGCGTGCTTAATGCTTAAAGCATTTTCTACCAGCTAACCTAGGGTAGTGCAGAAAACTTCAAGGCCTTGTTAACATTAAGCCTTGCCTTATTAAATTACACTAGCTGGTCCCACAACATCGTAAGCGTGAAATTTAAAAAATAAAAACCCTAATAAATGCTACAATAAACCATCTCATAAACCACTCTATCCTCGAGACCTCGTGATCGGCAGTCCATTACATAAACTACTCCACCACAAAGCCCGTCATTGTCAGTTATTGTTTAAACCTCCGATAAGTAATCATAAATAAGACCAATAAGCTGACATAGGGACATACATACAATAATAACGACTTTGTTTTATAATAAGCAAAGATAAATATGAAATCGTGCCTAACCTTGAAAATTATTATGTTTATAATTGTTATATATCAAATATAATCAATTAGCACTTAAAAAACGTATCTTTAATATTTTAATACTTGGTAACGTTTCAAGCTGTTACACAACGTTATAATGATTTTAATTAACGAAATAATTGAAGTAGTACCTACAATGTTGAAAAAATATAGCATTTCATGGTCATATTCTTATGGAGTTAATATTATAAAGTAACCCTCGCTGAAAAAGGTACTAGAGCAATGCTCATACTCTTTGTTATACTGCCATCTCTTAGTGTTCGCGTGATGATTTTGACCGATTTTTTTTTGTGTTTGTGCGCCTTACCTCAACTCCCTGCCGACATGGCCAGTATATTGGTTTAATACTCTAACGGTCTTATTCATAATGACTTATCGGAGGTTTAAAAGTTCGCTAAAATCGGTTCGCTAAAGTCTTTTTACGCTAAAACGTTTATTATCTCTCCGATAAAATCTCCGTTTAAACCTCCGATAAGTCATTATGAATAAGCCTATAAGTGTTTTTGTCAAAAATACATACTATTTTTTTTAACTATTAACGTGCTCTGGTCCCAAATTAAGCTTAAATCATAATATGCGATAGGTAGGTCTCTTGTAGAAAATAATTTTTATCTATTGGTAAGAAACATCCAGATGCAGTAAAATATTAATTTTATTATTATTATTTTTTTTTTGGCTTTCCTTACATAAATAATAGAGTTCTATGCGAGAATCAAACCCGCAACCTTGTGAATAAATTTCGGTATTTAACAGATGTTATAAATGCAAAATAAACTCTGTTTCACACTCTTAAACCACTAAACCCATTAAATAAAATAAGTTACACACATATTCAAAGAGAAGAACAAAGATTTATGTGAAAATTATGATTCTTAATTTAACTCCTGCGAACTCACGAGCAATAGTTAGTATAATTAGTTACCTAGTATAAATTATCTATCATCATAATCCAAGTCCTAATTTAGAAGCTTATAAAAACCAAGGCTTTATACCTCTACGTTAAGATAATACCAGCGATCATCAAAACCGATGGTCATATTACAAAGGTTCTTCATTTAACAAAGATTATTAAACAATTATAATTCTTACATACAATAAAGAAAAAAATACTTACTTTAAAATTCCCAGGCCGTTAATAAAAACAAAAAACAATAACCTCACAACACAACACAAACACAATTCGTTTTTCGTTTAATATTTAATGTGTTACAGAAACGTCCGCACGCACCGAACGCTCGTTTAACACTGAACTTGAGATGAAAAATAACAACTCCTGCGCAGATTTCCTAAGATGCTTAGTTTTAAAGTTAAGTTATTGAATAATTAACTCTACATCCATAATAAATAAGGTTTCGGATTCGTAGTTAACTATGTATTAAAACGACTTGCGTTATTTGCGTAATTCGTGGGTTTTTTATATTCCGCAAATCAAGTTATGTTGTACTATTCTTACTTCTGTTTGACGTTCACAGGAAATTGGCTAAAATAAGTAATTATTAATACGCTAGATCCAATACCGGATAGGCAGATAGAGAAAAGTGCTAGAAGGATCGATAGTTTCAGATACAAAAAGGAACATATTATGTGATAACCTGTACCCTACGTTGTTCTGATGCCCATTAACGCTCCACTGTTAGTCAAGGGCCTCCTCCACTTTGAAAAGACTATGGTCTACTATGATGCGCTGACCTAGCGTGTTGGCATAACATTTATTTTCGAAATTTCCGTCTCTTACAGAGGATGTGAAGTAAAGTAAAAGTAAAATACTCTTTATTGTACACCAGATAGTTTTACATAACTTACTAACTAAGCTTAAAATAGGTACAATGGGCGGTCTTATCGCAGGCTGCGATCTCTACCAGACAACCTTAAGATGGACATGAATGAGACAGAATAGGTGACTTGTGGTGTACTTTAATAGTTACTTAGAAGGAAGAATGAAAATACTAGCAAATACAATATAAATAAATATATTACATACTTATAAATAAGACCTACTTAGATACATACATACATATATATAATAATATACATACATATACATACATACACAAACACATATATACATATACCTACAAATACATAACGATGTTCACATGGATCTCTCAGTTGGTTTATAGTGACATGTAGTGATCCTTAACGAGCTTTTTGAATGATGTTAAGGTTTGAGCCTTCCTTACCGTCAATGGTAAGGCATTCCATAGCCGGGCTGCTTCTATTGTGAAAGATTTGCTGAAGAACCTCGTGGAGTGTGATACTACAGTCAACGTTAAGTTTTAAGTTAGGATGTAGTTCTGTAATATCCCTTAGCTGCCTCTTAAAGCTCTCTGGGAAGGAAAAGTTTACAACACAAGCCTTCTCTCTCTCTTTCCAGCCCATTTACGTCCCAGTGTTGGGCACGGACCTCCTCAACCTTGGGAGGGATTTTAGTCTACTGTGCCGCGCTGACCAGGCGTAAGCACAGGGTTTAGTTTCGAGTTTTCCGTCTCTCACAGAGGATGTTATCTGTGTGCAATATCCCTTAGCTGACTTTTAAAACACCCTTGGGAGGAGATGGGGTGGTGACACTTGTATTCTTAATCCGTCACCACACGGAAAGACACGTCAGAACACAAGCCTTATTACTTCCTTTTTAACCGACTTCAAAAAAGAAGGAGGTTCTCAATACGTCTGCGTCTATATGTTTTTTTTTATGTGTGTTACCTAATAACTTTTAACTGGACAAAGCGATTTTAATGATTTTTTTTTAATTTAAAAGCTGGACCGTCCTTCTCGAACCTTCCGTTTGGTCCTGTTGGCACCAGGTCAGTATCTGATAGTTATCTCCTAAGGAATCGAGGAAAAGCCTTAATTTTCTAAGAATCGTGAAAAATACCCATTCATTTGAATGAAAAGCAAAGTAAAAAAATACTCAAGCCTCGTCTATTATTATAATTCTTAAAACACTGTACTTTTTGGTTATACCCCAAGGCCCATCTCATAGTAACTATGTCAAGGTAATAAAAATATTCTTTTTCGATCGTATTCCTTCACAGAATTAATAAGTATAGGTGTATATTGTAATTTAACTGATTTTAACAAATTTTTTCGCGAACATTGACGGTGGTATGAAATATCTCAGATTTATTTGTTACTTATTTTATCGAAAAAAGTGCAGCAATATACATTGTATATTTTTTTATTACGCATATAAATACTAAAATCTATATGTTTTTTATTAGCTATTGACCGCATCTTCTTACGCTTAAAATACAGAGACCAAACCGTAACAAATTATGCAAAAAAAAACATTCTTTTGAAGGGCTCTACGTAACTCTCTCCAAGTACCTACTCTACTAAAATTTGTTGCGTACCTTTGAAAATATAAGCTTACATAGGGACATACATACAGAAGTAAAGACTTTGTTTTATAATATATGTATAAAGATTAATGGTCTTATTCATAATGACTTATCGGAGGTTTAAACGGCGATTTTATCGGAGAGATAATAAACATTTTAGCGTAAAAAGACTATTATGAATAACAAGTATTGACAATTTTCGCGAACCGATTTTAGCGAACTTTTAAACCTCCGATAAGTTATTATGAAAAAGATCATTAATGTTGACAACAAATAAAAGAAAAAATTGTGTGTTGTCGTGTTTCTTAAACTTCGTTGAAAAAGCAGTATAGCATCGCTTATAAATACTGGTGATTTTGTAGAGTTATAAAATAAAGTTGCTATTGCAAGTAGATTATGCTTCTAAAAATAAATTGTCAGCGTTCAAATGGATGGTTTCACAAATCGCCATTTTAAATGTAAATTTGTAAATTGGAAAATAGACAACGTTTTATTTGTTTTGAGAGATTTTTAACAGACTTCAAAAAAAGGAGAAGGTTCTCAATTCGTCTGTCTATTATTTTTAATTTTTGTTACCTCGTATCGTAGCAGATGGCGCTCTATAGTCTCTGCCTACCCCCCATGAGAAAAAAGCATGATGTTATTATGATGATGATGCTAGTTCTTCCTGTGTAGTCCCATTGGCACCAGGTCAGGATCTAATGGTTATCTCCTACGTAATCGAGGAAATCTCTCAAGTTTCAAAGACACATGCAGACGGTTCAACTATTTTAATTGAAATAAGTACTCAAATTTTTTATTCGTGTCATTTTTATACGTTTTATACCTAACATTAAAAAGACATATTGAAAGTTTGATGTGTGAAATTAAACTTAAATTGGTGCCAATTCTACGAGCACAAGCATGTAATAATTGCTACCAAAGTAAGTCCTCTGCGAGAGATAGAAAACTCGAACCTACATCACTTTTCTAATGTCTGTGTCTAGCTTGGGGAAGCCAGGGAAAACTTGAAAATAAATCCTGTGCCTACATTCCTGGTCAGTGCGGTATCCCTCCTAAGGGGTAGGAGGCCCGTGCCCAACAGTGGAACGTAAATAAGCTGGATATAGAAACAGAGAAAGAGAGATCCCAATACAATACAATATACTTTATTGCACACCAATAATACAGAATTTTTACAATTTATATACAAACAATTAATGTACAAACGGCGGTCTTATCGCGAGATCACTTTTATTATCTTTCTAATATATAAAATTCACATGTCACAGTGTTAGTTACCGTACTCCTCCGAAACGGCTTGACCGATTTTTATGAAATGTTACATGCATATTCAGTAGGTCTGAGAATCGGCCAACATCTATTTTTCAAACCTTTTTTTTTAGTATGTAGGTATGTATGTAAGTATGCAAAACAACGTTTGCCGGGTCAGCTAGTAAGGTTATAACTTTACTCAGAACAACACTCGGTAAGAAATATCTAATATTTCAAACAAAATAATTAATCTAATGCGTTAGCAGTTAACCTTCTACATGACCTCGTCCTTACATACGTCTTGCTTAAAACCTGTTTCATGTGTCTATTCTTAATTGACTCTTAATTAAATTTAATAATGTTACCACATCTACATGCACAACTAAACTTAATTAAAATACATTAAAAAAAAAATTTTCATGGACATTTCTCACAACGTCCTCAGGTCCCAAGCTAAGCTTTATATGCTTGTGTTTTATGTACCAGAATACGGATATACTACATAAACTAGTTTTCTTTTGTAAATTCATACTTATAATACATACAAAACACCCAAACGCAGTGCAAACATTTGTATGACATTTATGGATATCATACAAATGATTGCCCCAAGTGGGAATCGAACCCGCGACCTCGTGATCGGCAGTCCATTACATAAATCACTCCACAACAAAATAATCTACTTAGTTCAAAAACTAAAAAACACGCTTGAAAATCCTGAATATCTTTTTAAATAAGTGCATTGTGATCGGTCTTTGATATGTATGCAAAATTTCAAATCAATCTGACTATCGCTAGTGGGTGAAAAACACGTTGAAAGATTCCGTTACATAGATCAATACATTAATAGATACATACCGACCTTATAAAAGCGTGTTAAAATGAAAACAACTATGTCTCGCCAACAGCGACGGACGATCTCTCTCCACGTGTTCTGGGGAGAGGCGTTGGTCTGACAGGGTGGTCTAGGGCCCGCCCCGTCGCAGTGAGCCCCCACCGATAGAGGGCCACCCCTGGTCGGGTCATGGTAATACCTGAGTGACTACCATGGCCCGGCCAAGGAGCGAGGGAACACCGTGGGGTTTAGTGGGTAGTCCGGGTCCGTTTCTGACCCGGGAGTCCCCCACAAAGTGCGTAAATGCATTCCCCACATAAAAAAAGAGTGTTTCTTTTCTTTTTTAAGCATCGTCACTGTAAAGTTAGTTCCGAACAAAGAATAATGCTAAGAATATACAAAGAAGTGGTTACATATATAATTTCTGTTGTGCATATAGACTCTACTTTTATAACACTGACTATCTTAAAAGCCTAGCTATAGGGAGCACTATGGTTGGTGTTTCACGGGACAAACTCCATAATGTAGAGATTCGAGGCGTTCGGGTGGGGTTGAAAACACTACTCTTATTTAAAAATTAATTAAAGCTTTTAGTTTACAACTCCTGTGCAGATTTGAAGAAGCTTATGGTATCTATTTAGTATACTTTAAAATTAACATCGTAACTTAAAATATTTTCTGGAAACGCCTGTTTGAAAAAATTAGCAAAAATGTATCAAGAATCAAAAGTTATTTTTATGTATAGGTAAAGTTGCAGGCGATTACATCAATACAAATAATTCAAACATTTTAAAAAGTAAGGATTACCTACTCTTTTAAGACCAATAATTAAACTAAAATGAAATCGACTACAAGTCCGAATGGAAAGACTCGGTTTTCAATGGTCCATCTTTTTTATTTACTTGTCCAAAGATCAGTTCTTGACCTATAAGATTCTGTACCTATATTGCAAATACATACTTAATGTTCTTAGAATTTGCAAATAACCCGTAAAAATTTCAATTTACTCTAACGATCGCATCATCAAATAAAAACCATGACTAATGACTCCACATCTGTTACGAAGTATATGTAAGTTTTTTTTTGTATATAAATATATATGTCTTCTGATATTTCACAATCCTCTGGTCACAAACTATGCATAATACTTTTGTGCTTTACGTGTGTAATTTTTGAGCATTAATCTAGCAGGAATTGACTTGGCAGTCGGGCACCTCCCAGCGCAAGTGGGGGCAGGCCTCCCTGAACCCCTGGGTATGCACTATCATAATTTCAGGCTGACGACTGGTGGTTAGCCATTTCGCAGACTACAGGGCTCTTTTTTACCTACCAGAGGTGTAGGGTACACATATTAAAATATATGCTCAGCTATGACTTACTAGATTAAGTACAAAAATATGTTGAAATAATGATTCAAGGCCCCCAATTATTACGAGGCCCTGGACATGTACTCATTGGAAAAGACAGGCATGGCAGGCTGCCGCCCAGGGCTATGGCTCCTATAGCTCTAGGCTAAATACGCATAGATACTTTATCTGTGTTTATCAAAATGTGTAAAAATTTGTTTCTTATTCGGAGATATAAAACTAAATCTTAAAATGTTCTACGGATTATAGCTTGCCATATAAATATTATTTTAATAGATTTTAAACCAATAAACCTGTATTAACTATTTAATTGAAATTCTATACGTTTTATCGTTACCGTTAACGATCAAATTTCTATACTAATATAATAAAGCTGAAGAGTTTGTTTGTTTACGCTAATCTCAGGAACCACTAGTCTCATTTTAAAAATTATTTCAGTGTTGTATAGTACATTTATCGAGGAAGACTATAGGCTAAATCTCATTACGCTTTGACTAATAGGAGTGATGCAGCAATGAAAAATGTTGCAAAAACTGGGTTTTTTTTCTAAATTACACGCGTACAGAGTCGCGCGCTACAGCTAGTGTACTATAATATTGTTTTAAACTACAATAATTATTCTGATCACGTACTTGCTTTTATTACTCAATTGCTCTCAGACGTACCTACCAGGACCTCTATATTACGATTCTATTTTGGTTTTAATTCGATTTGCGTAAATCGCGTAAATTAATGGCTATGTGCAAATAGATTACGAATACAAATTTCAACACAGATTTTTTCTTCTTTTCGTTGGGTCTCTACCTTTTGACACGGAACCCTGAAAACACTTACTGTGTTGGAACTACTGTCAGATCTTGTAATTGAGGCACTATTTTGGAAACTTCGAGAGAGTAAATAAACACTGTATTGTTCTCCATTTTTTACAAAAACAGCTAAAGTAGGTTTGTGTTTGGATTAGAATTTTAAAATGGTGTTTTCTATGTATTTTATGTATGTATTTACAAAAGAAAAGTAGTATATGTAGTCTATCCGTATCTGGTACCCATAATACAAGCATAGAAATATAGCTTACTTTGGGACCAGAGGACGTTGTGTGAAATGTCTTGAATATTTATTATTATTATTAATATATTATTAATATAAAAGACGGCTAACTTTTGTGAGATAAATGCGAAGATATGAAGAATAATTCAAAATAATAAACATTTTTTGTGGCAGTATTTATTGCCATCTATAAACCTTGTAAAAAACTAATACCTAGATAGAATATAAAACAATCAAATCGGGTTCTTTTATTTAATTGCTATTCGCGCCATCTACTGAGTTCGTTTAAGACTAGGTATGTTTTCTATCTACAAAATATTAAAATTAGTTATAATAAGTAATGATAGATGGCATACTAAGATATCTTTTTACAGAAAGAAAAATTACACTTGATAGTTATGTGGTAATAAAAAAAGCTTTATTTTTTACACGGACATTTCACACAACGTCCTCTGGTCCCAAGCTAAGCTTATATGCTTGTGTTATGGGTACCAGAATACGGATATACTACATACACTACTTTTCTTTTGTAAATACATACATAAAATACATTTAAACACCCAGACTTAATAAATAATAAATTTAAAAAAAACTATCGTACAGACGTATTGTGAACCTCCTCCTTTTTTGAAGTCGGCTAAATTTAAGGCCGGTTTTGACCAAAACTAGTTTTCACCAACCAAAAATCGAACACCTGCAGCTAATTAATAAAGTTTTCGACACGTGAAACTTTGTCCTTCGATCTATAACTTTGATTATAATAAGATGGTACGAAACCCTTCGTGTACAAATCTAACTCGTACTTAGATGGTTTTTTTATTAGGGTTCCATATTAAAAGGTAAAACAGGACCTTGTGACTGACTTTGCGGTCCATCTATCATATTTATACGTCCATATGTCACCAGGCTCTATCCCTGGTCTGGTGATAGCTAGAGAGATAGGTACTTATCATCATCATATCTCGTTATTCGGGATATTAAATAATTTTGTTATACCTAAATTAACAGATATACTTAGCAGATGTAGTGTCTATGGCTACATCACTCAGTCGCTTTTTAGCCTCTTACATTTGTATGTGTGCGTCAAAATGTATCTATGTGTGTATATGATTCAGGCTATACGTCATATGAAACGTCATTATTCTATGAAGTACTATTTAGCCAGGCTAAAATATGGCTAAAATTACTAGTCCTCAATTCTAAACGTCAACCCTCCTAGCAGGAGCTGTAAGCATTAGAGTCCGCTTTAATAAACTTTATAATGTATCTTGTTAGCCTTGTCTTCCTATCTCCACTATGGAGCAAACATAATGAAATGCAAAGCATGTTTATTAAAGCTTAAATTCGGTCCAGAAATCGGTAAATATTTATATATTTCTTCATAACAAAGTAGGTCACGTGTTCGCTGTTCGTGTATTATAAAAAAAAATAAACGTCAAAAATAATAGTTGCATTCACACAAAGTAACAATGCGTTCGTAAAACCAAAGAAAGGTCTTATATCTTGTGACGTCAGTGTCATAGTCACGCTAACCACAGAGCTATATGAATTTTAGAGGGGCAAAAAAAATGTTTTTTTATTTCAAACAATGTGAAATACTTTTATTCTTATTTTATATTTTAATAGGTTTAGTGATCTTTATAACATTTGAAGATTACTTTTCTACCATATACATCAGCAGGCGTATGTATGATAAAAAGTGAAAATTTTGAAAATGAAGGATATCAAAATTGCTTACCAATGTAGTTTTTATTGAGGCATGATTTTTGTTTAGTTTGTGTAGCAGAGTCTACGTACCTGACCACCTGAATGTGACACCACGACATTTTATTTGCCCATTTGTTCACGACGACGTCTTTATCTTTACTTATTATAAAAAAATCGTTATTTTCTTATACAACGTGTTGCAGAAAGGTGTAGTCATATTTTAAGGTTGCATTGGATAGGCCTTAAATATTATAAATATTACAGTTACACATAGAAAAATACAGTTGGTAAGTTTTTTGTTGTTTATTGCCTACTATTACATAACTACCGGGAGCGCATCAATTATAAGATGTTTACGGTTTACTGAATGCGATTGAACCTTACGATAAAAGATGACCTCATAGTTGTGTTGTATTTAAACAAAATCGATTAATTTAATAAATTAATTAAATTTGTATAATCACATAAAAGTCATAATATAACATCATAATATTATATACATATTTGTAATTACATCCATGCCTAGTGCCAAGTCACCGGCCATGCGTAACGATGGTCAAATATGACTACACCTTTCTGCAACACGTTGTATAAGTAATCTTTAAAACTACCTAACAGAATTTGATGCGACTTTTTTAATAGATAGAGTGGTTCAAGAGGATGGTTTTTGTATAATTTGTTAAGGTTTGGTTTTTAGATTCCACGCGTACGAAGTTGCGGGTAACAGCTAGTAAAAATAATTATATCTTACATAGAATTTACTGCCAAGCTGTTGAATGTTGAATAGAAGAAGAAAACCATGATCATACAAAGGAACAAAAGAATTATTGAAGTTTCACTCAAATTGAATCAGTAGATTTTTCAAGTGAAAGAGAAACAAACATAAATACGTCCATGCGCTCTTGCATTCCTTCGCGATTTAATATTAGTAGGATTTAATTTATCTTCTCTCAAAGTTCTTAGCTCTACATTGCCATCGGAGAGAGCGATCTAACGGCAGAGTGGCTGACCGCCAGTGCCTGTGCATCGTCTGTATTGGTTGGTTAACGCGCTACCTCAATACGTGCGTTCTATTTTCGAACTGATAAATAAAAGCGCGAAATATTTACTAACTTTTTAAATTGTTTTTCTTTTATTTTTTATTATTTAGAGTGACATTCCGTAAGCTTTTTTTGTGTAAATCATTTTTTAAATTTTGTGTGAGTGTGTTACATACGAAAGTAAAAGGAGGTGAAACGTTTTATAATAATTTTTCGGTGAGTTGTGTTTGCGTTCTCAATTTTTATTTATTCTTAAAAATATTGTTTGATTTATGATATCCATAACATTTAATAATTATGCATAAATACGTACATATTTTAAAGTAATGATCTATAAATAAATGGAAACTCTTATGGCTTATTTTCTGGTCTTGTAAGTGTAGAAGTATTAGGTGCATAACACCAAATAAAATAGTTAGATATATTTATTTTACTTTATCGTTATATAGTTACTTTATCGTCTGGAAATTCAGCTGATACATGACGATTATTGGTATTTTAAATACTTACCAGAAGATAAAATAGTAACCTGTTACTGAGACTGCGCTGTCGATCCGTTACTAAGCTATATCTCTGGAACGGTGACAGCTAGAGAGCTGAAAATTTCGCAGATTATGTATATGTATATCAAATATCAGTTGCTACAACAACAAATAATCATCCACCCATCATTTACCCTTTTCCTGCCCTTATCCCGTTATTTGGGTTTTGATGAATTTGTCATGATATTTGGAACCCTTCGTGTATGATTCCCACTCGTACTTGACCAGTTTTAAAACTAAATATGTATATTAAGCATGTCTCTACTAAGAATAGGGTATTGGCCGTGTGGTGACGGATTAAGAATATAAGTGTCACCACCCCATTTCTTTCCCAGGGTTCTGTAAGAGCCAGCTGAGTGACAATATAAGCAGTTTATGTCTACTGTGAGAGACGGAAGACTCGAAACTAAATCCTGTACCAACACGCCTGGTCACCGCGGCACAGTAGACCTTATTCCCTCTTAAAGTGGAGGAGGCCCATACCCAACAGTGGGACGTAATGGACTGGAGAGAGAGTCTTTGTGGTAGAGTAAAGAAAATAAATGTTGATACGGAGTGGTGAGGAAAACCTAGTTTATATTTTTAATTTGTACCTTGGATAATCGTGTCAATAATCTTAATTAACTTCTACAGCTAATCAAATAATCACAAATTTTTTATTGCCCTCTGAAAGGAAATGCTATTATTTTCTATACTTGAACGTAAAAGTAATGCGTAATTTTGGTATTATTTTAATGGCATATTTCTTTTAATTCTTCATTCCCATCAGAAGCAGTTTTTCCATCATCAGTTATTATTATCTTTGCTTAGCTCGGGACAATGATTTGTGTGATTTTTCTAATTGTCGTATACAATGTTTGTCCTGCGTCTGGGTGTTTCTATGTATTATAAGTATGAATTTACAAAAGAAAAGAAGTAGGTATATGCATTCAATCCGTATTCTGGTATCCATAACACAAGCATATAAGCTTAGCTTGGGACAGAAGACGTTGTGTGAAATGTCTATAAATATTGATTTTATTTATTTATTATATTATCTGTTATACTTTAATGGTCTTATTCATAATGACTTATCGGAGGTTTAAAAGTTCGCTAAAACAGGTTCGCGAAAATTGTCATAACTTGTTATTCATAATAGTCTTTTTACGCTAAAACGTTTATTATCTCTCCGATAAAATCTCCGTTTAAACCTCCGATAAATCATTAAGAATAAGACCATAGGTGTTCGGCGGCTAACTTTTGGTATTGTGATTTACTAATAGTGTAAATAGTCCGTGTAGTGACGGATTAAGAACATACATGTCACCACTCCATTTCCTTCCCAGAGTGCTGTAAAAGCCAGCTATCAGATAAAGTACATAGGTGACATTCTCTGTTAGAGAATGAAAACTCGAAAATTAATCCAAATATGCCTGGTCAGTGCGGCATAATAGAGAAACCTTCCAACAGTAGGACGTTAACGGACTGTAGAGAGAATAGTGCAATAGACATTCTTGTTCAAGATCGTAAGTTTGAATCCACTCAGGGCAATAATATTTGATTGAACACGTATTTATTATGTGTTGAGTGTGCTAACACATTAACCTTTGACGGGCTTCGTGGTGGAGTGGTTCATGTAACGAACTGCCGTTCACGATGTCGCGGGTTCGATTCCCGCTTGGGATAATCAGTTGTGAGATATTCATAAATGTCATACAAATGTTTGTACTGCGTCCGGGTGTTTTCTATGTATCATAAGTACCTATGTATTTACAAAAAAAAAAGTAGTATTATTGTGTTGTCTGTCCGTATTCTAGTTCCCACAACACAAGCAAAGAAATATAGCTTATTTGGGACCAGAGGACGTTGTGTGAAATGTTCATGAATAATATGTGTTGTATGTTTGCTATTCTCTTTTTATCTTTCTCTCCAGCCCATTAACGTCCAACTGTAGTTGGAATTAACTTCTATAATATTTGTTGTCTCAGTCGTACAATAATTTTATTACAAGATAACTATGTACGCTACGACGGATTCAAATCTCTAAAGTAACGTTTTTACGTTTCCGGGAAATGAATTAGATTTTGTACGCTTTTGCCGATTCGTAACTAGAAGTTATGTAATACCCAATTAATTACGAAATTTGTTCTATCTGTTATCAGCATTAAGTGGACTATTTATATATGTGCAAAATTTCAGATCAATCCGACTACTGCAAGTGGGTGAGAATTACAAAGATTCCGTTACATATATTAAGGGCCTACATCAATATTATCGCCGACATGTACCTATTAACACAGCTAGTAGGTATAGAAAATGAAGAATCAGGGATATTTTTTTTGTTTACTCATAATCTACTAAATATATTTTAATTCCGGTTTACGTGTTTCTATAAATAATAGTTACTTATGTTTTTAAAGTTATTTCATTAGTTGATACGCGAAAATAGACCGACAAATGAAAAAAATTAAAAATGAGAGAGGTTGTTTCGCTAAGATTTTTTATCGAGAAAACTTTTTTCAATCGCGTTTCTGAGTTTATGCGATCCTAGATTATATATTGAAAAAACATATATTTAAAAATTAGAGCTCTAGCCATTCAATATAAAGAAAAAATTAAAACTTCGTACGTAGAAAAATGCACGAAGCTATTTTGGTATCCTCATAATACATTGATAGACACATACTGAGCAAATAAAAAATCGTGATAATAATTAACACCAATGAATGTCCCCATATCGTCTAAATTAAATATACAATCAATCTAATTATTCATAAATCTATATTAATCGATTCAGGTTTTTTATAAATTTCATTAGTTTATCATTTATGACATCATTTTGTGTCTATCATTTGTGTATTATTGACATCTTTCTTCTTAATAGATAATTAATTTATAGTTAACGGATTTTGAGGACAATATTAATAGCATTTAAATTAGATTTAGGGCGAAATAACGATTGAAAATCATAATAATTTCTAATTGATTGATTGATTGAAAATCAATTAATTTTGAGGTTTTTTGTCCGTAGATATATAGATTTGTATGCTAAACATACATCGATATTGGTACAGCGTCTGGGTGCTTTTTATGTATTTAATGTATGTATTTGTATGATCAGATGTATAAGAACGAAGCTCGCGCACGAAGGGTTCCGTACCATTATCTATGCAACATAAGACACGTTATTAATAAATGAGCAAACAACACACACAATACTTAATTAATCACGGTTGTTGTATGAGAGCAAGAAACGGTAAAAAAATCATGTTTATTGTATGGGAGCCCCCTTAAATATTTAGTTTATTTTATTTTTAGTATTTGTTGTTATAGCGGCAATAGAAATACATCATCTGTGAAAATTTCAACTCTCTAGCTATCACCGTTCTTGAGATACAGCCTGGTGACAGACGGACGGACGGACGGACGGACAGCGAAGTCTCAGTAATAGGGTCCCGTTTTTACCCTTTGGGTACGGACCCTAAAAATGAAGCAAAAGAATGTGTGTAGACAACACTGCCTCGTCTCGAAAGGCGGCAGGACGCACTACGACAAGGTTGGCAACAGTCGACCGGAGTGGAAGAGCCTAATGGGAGAGAAACTGACGAACTATATGAGCATTACTATATGGACATACTATACTTAACCATACGGAAGTATGTTTATATTGTTATCATCCTCCTCCTCCCCATTAACGTCCCGTAGCTGGGCACGGCCCTCTTCCAGTTTGGGAGGGATTATGGTCTACTGGGCCGCGCTGACCAGACGTGTTGGAACAGGGCTATAAACCCTGTTCCAACACGTCTGGTTTCGAGTTTTCCATCTCTCACTGAATATGTTATCTGCGTACAATATTCCTTAGCTGGCTTTTACAGCACTCTGGGGAGGAAATGGGGTGGTTACAGTTTTATTCTTAATTCGTCACCACACGGATAATAATTATATTATTAATTGGTACCATTGTCAACCTTAAACCACGACTTAACACTTGACTGATTTCTTAGCGTTTTATCGACCTTAATATAAACTCAAGTGTAAAATATTTATGAGAAAGTTTACCTCAAGAAAGTGGGTATAATTTGTATGAGATCTCAACCATTTTAACTAGACCCATACAACATCTAATTTAAATGCTTCGTATACAAAGTGAAAGCTAAATTTATATTCATATTTCGGTTTTAATTATAGCTATGTAGCATTGTGTAATCATTAAAATTTTTTTTCCGATTACAAATAAGTGTTCAATTATACTCTGTTTCGGTGTCACTTAGTAGGCTATACTTTAATCAAATTTATAAAAAACTTGTTAATGCCGAAACGTTTATAATTATTGAGTGCCCCCTCCCTCCCCCAATATGAACCATACTATTACAAATTATTAAAAAGAACATCAAAATCCGTTGCGTATTTTTGAATCACACATAGGGACATACACACAAAAACAATGACGCAACAATTATCATTGGGTGTATAAAAAAATTTTTTATTTACTTTTTTTCGATTGTTTTGGTGAGAATAAAGCCCTAAATATAAAATTTTCATGTGGTGACGGATTAAGATGACAATTGTCACCACTTATTTTAGAGTTCTGTAAAAAGCAGATAAGAGATATTGTACACAGATAACATATTCTGTGAAAGACAGAAAGCTCATAGCTGAATCCTACACCAACGGGCCTGTTCAGCGCGGGAAAGTAGACCATACCTCATATAATGAAGGAGGCCCGTGCCCAACGATGGGACGCTAATAGGCTGCAGAGAGAGAGAGAGCTTAATTTAGTTAGTTGACATTATCTGACTGCATTTTAACACTAACAATATAAATAAATAATAAATAAATATTCATTGACATTTCACACAATGTCCTCTGGTCCCAAGCTAAGATTTTATGCTTGTGTTATGGGTACCAGAATACGGATAGAATACATATACCACTTTATTTTTGTAAATACATACATATAATACAAAGTAAACACCCAGACGCAGTACAAACATTTCTATGACATTTATAAACATCACATAAATGATTGTCCTGACCGGGAATCGAACCCGCGACCTCAGGAACGGCAGTCTGTCACATGAACCACTCGACCATGAGGCCCATCCCGAGTGGCGTGATTAAAATTAGTACCATTATTTCTACTTATAACGTATAAAAGACCCTATCATACTATTTTACATGCCATCCTAATTACATAAGATAACCATTAACAATGGGAACACAACTAATTACAAATAATTTCCTATCGCATATCTATTGTAATAAATAATTCCATCATTATTCATTGTGCATTGTTCTTGTGTATAAAACATGAGATGACAACACGCAATGCAATCATGCTGTTTACTCAGACATCAAAACATTATTGATTATTTTAAATCGGCAATAGAAAATCCTCGACTGTGCGTGCCTCTATTACCAGGCTGTATTTAACCTAACTAAATTGCGAAAACAAAATTTTACGAATTGGACTCGCATGCATTTATTGTGTTTACTCAGACGCACGTCAAAATATTGATTATAGGATTACCGAAATAAAACTGGATAAGTAGAAATAGGATTCGCACAGGATCACTCAAATAACGATATAATTAAATAACGGAATAGTGGGCAGGATATTTTTTTTTTATTTAATAAACATTCATAAGCTTAGCTAGGGACCAGAGGACGTTGTGTGTAATGTCCATGAATATTTATTTAGTTATTTATTCAAAGATACATAGATACTAACGAAGATAATAATCAAATTCTAACTATACTCAGCTTGGGTAATCCCTAATATCTACATTAACATATACCACTGCTTACGACACCATACCAAAATAATGCTACACAAAAGAATTCGCTATTAAACTCTATCGATCAACTTTACATACACTTGTTAGTATTCCTGTCACACTTTATCTCCTTTATATCTACTAAGTAAAGGAAGTCTGTTAGTTTGTCATACATATTAACTCGTGAATCATGTTGATAGATACCATCTGGATTGGATAACATAATGTCCTTAGGTCCCCAATTAAGCTTCATTATGTTATGCTTTCAGCCTTATGGGATCACTTCGGTGATCGACAGCCTGTGAAACATCCAAACTACTTTTTATCTACAAAAGTTTACAAAATGTTTCATTCTTTTCAATTCTCAAGTTTTATGTTAGTATTTGGTTATTGCTATAAAATGTCGCCTAGTACATAAGTAATCGAGAGGGTATAGAAAACAAATGATACATATAAACCACTAACGCAGCAAACGCAACAGAAGCCCTAAAATAAGGATAATTTTACCCGTTTTCGCAACATTTTTCACTGATATTTCGTTCCTATTGGTTGAAGCATGATGTTATATAGCCTTCCTCGATAAAAAGGCTATCTAACACAAAAATATTTTTTTAATTCGAACCAGTAGTTCCCGAGATTGGTGCCGATTCTGAGCGCACAACTAAACTTAACTTAACTAAAAAATTAAAATTGATAGCGTCATTATCACATTTCGGCAATGTTTACTGAAGTTTTTTATTATTAAAACTGTGTATTATGGACTAACGATTTTAATTAATATAAATGCGTACAACGAAATATCAAGTAATAGCTCTATTGACACTACCCATTTTCATTTTTTAGTTAAGTTAAGTTTAGTTGTGTATCTAGAATTGGTACCAATAACGCGTTCAATCAATTAAACAAACTCTATAGTTTTTTATTATTAGTACTCTAATATGAATAATTTTTTCCCGTTTTTGCAACATTCATCACTGATGCTTCGCTCCTATTTGTCGCAGCGTGATATTATATTGCCTTCCTCGATAAATGGACTATCCAACACTGAAAAAATTGATCGAGTTGGTGCAAACCGCTTAATAGATGGCGTGGTACAAAAAAAAACGTCGCACGATGTTTAACTCACATTGAGAAGATTGTAGTGGAGGATTTGGTAAACATATGCGGGAACCATGATACTCGTAGCTCAGATGGGAGAGCAACGGAACGGTATTCCGAGGTCGTGGGTTCAAGTCCCGCTAATGGTTATCATTTTTTCCACTATAATTTAGTTTATTTAGTAAAAAGCATAGCAAGTTAATTGCAAAAATTAATAATTTACTGAAAGAATTTTTCAAATTGGACCAACGGTTCCTGAGTTTAGCGCGTTCAAACAAACAAACTCTTCAGCTTTATAATCTTAGTATAGTCACGCAATACTTGGTATTCATTACACACCATTCTTGACTTGTTATATGAAAGTCAAATAAGTGCTAAGATGAGTAAATATATAAGAGCTAGATGTAGCTGATTCATCTATGTAAATTATGCAACGGACGTGCCTATCAGTTAAAATGGCGTCTAAAGCGAGAAAAGTATTTGTATTTGGAATTTTTATACAACGTGTTGCAGAAAGGTGTAGTCATAATTTAAAATTTCATTAGATAGGCCTTAAATATTATAAATATTACAGTTACACATAGAAAAATACAGTTGGTAAGTTTTTTTTGTTTATTGCCTACTATTTAAATAACTACCATAAACGCATCAATTATGAGATGTTTACAGTTTATTGAATGCGATTGAACCTTACGATAAAAGATGAACTCATAGTAGTGTGGTATTTAAACAAGATCGATTAATTTAATAAATTAATTAGAAAGAAAGAAAGAAAGAAAAGAAATTTATTAGCGATAAGACAATACACACAAAAAGAGTAAAAATAAATAAAAAATATTAATATATTAACAGAAAAAAACATAATAAAAATAATTACATGCAATTACATAATAAAAAAATTAAGTGTATTGCTCCATCACTAAACGGCCACAGCTCAGCATAATGCTGGTTAGAACCAGCGCTGGTCTTCCGCTGGGCCGCTTAGTGACGTCACAGACTACAAGGATGGCATAAGTTTATTACACATATAAAAATAAAATAAAAGAACACGAAACAAAATAAAAACAAAGCATTAGTAAAATAGGAGAATGAAAGTATACAAAATAAATATTATATGAATAGTGCGCTAAACAAGGAAATAAAACCAAAACATAACAATAGATAAAAAACAACAAGCAATAAAATAGGCAAAAATGAAAATTAAACAAAAAAAGAAATGAAAATTAAACTGGCTATTAATCTATCATTTTTGTGACAAAATAATTGACTTGAGATAATTAAATGAGATAATTTAATGAAACTAAACTTTTATGAACATATAAAAGTCATGATATAACTAGTATTTGTAATTTCATCCATGCCCAGTGCCTAGTCAGTCACCGGCCATGTGTAACGATGGTCAAATATGACTACACCTTTCTGAAACACGTTGTATAGCATTGATAGATACTTACCAAGCTAATAAAAGCGTGTTAAAGTAGATACCTACTGGGTATAAGTTTAGAACTTTAGCTACAAAAATTTTCATGAACACATAAAAGTCATAATATAACTAGTATTTGTAATTTCATCCATGCCTAGTGCCTAGTCACCGGCCATGTGTAACGACGGTCAAATGAAACTGAAACAAATGAAACTGAAACGTTGTAAACCTGTTTATAAAGCAAAATGTGCTTATTAATGGCTAGGTCACAATAGTCCCAATTATTATTTACTAGCTTTTGCCCCCGACACGTACTGGTGAAATTTTGACGAGCCTCGTGGTTGAGTGGTTCATATAATGGACTGCCGATCAAGAGGTCGCGGGTTCTATTCCCGCTCGGGACAATCATTTGTGTGATTTATCTAATTGTCATACAAATGTTTGTTCTGCTTCTGGGTGTTTCTATGTATTATAAGTATGTATTTACAATAAAAAAGTAGATGTATTCTATCCGTATTCTGGTACACATAACACAAGCATATAAGCTTAGCTTGAGACTAGAAGTACATACTTTATTGTATACCATAATATACATTTAACATAGTAGTACATAACACTGAGATAGTACAATGGGCGGCCTTATCGCTGACAGCGATCTCTGCCAGGCAACCTTTGGATGGAAATGAAAAAGGATTGTTGTGTGAAATGTCCATGAATATTTATTATTATTTATTTAGAAAATGTTCTCTATTTTTGCTACATTTTGCACTGATGCTTCGCTCCTATTAGCCGTAGCGTGATGTTATATAGCATTTTACCTTTCTCAGTACATGTACAATTAAACATTAAACGATTTTTTTAAATATGACCAGAGGCTGCAGAATTACAATTATCTGCAAAACTGGAATTACCTAATTATGATAGAAATCAATGTTTCAGTAACTAGGCGTAAACTCTATCATCTAAGAGTATAATTCGTAACACAACACTCAAACCCATAACACATAGAATATAGCTTAATTTAGGCCCTCAAGACGTAGAAAAGCTCACAAAAATAATTATGATAGTTTAAAAATAACTATCTTTAATTAAAAAGAGAGAGTGAGTGATGTAATTATTTCGTAATTGTGGTATTACCGTAAAATTTAAATAAAGATAATTATTTCCTTAGTGTGGTACATAACGGTAATGATTATTTAGTAGTGATTATTATGTTATTGAATAAATATTAATTTACTCAAACATAAACAGTAAATAAAATAAATATATATTGAAGTCAAAATTTCGAAACGCACATATCGTATTCGCAATATGTTTGAGTATTTTAAAAAAACGTCTAACCGACTTCTTGTGCTTTTGAAATTTGAGGGTTTTCCTCGATTTCTCATGAGATAACCATCAGATCCAGACCTGGTTCCAATGGGACGACACGGGAACCACCATATTTCAAATAAAAAAGAATCATTAAAATCGCATCGCCCAGTTAAGAGGTAACAAACATAAAAAATAAAATAAAATAAAAATTCAAATGAATTTTGAAGCTCCTCCTTTTCTGAAGTCGGTAAAAAAATGTAATTTGAATTCAAAATTGTAAAGTGTTTTATTAGTAACCCCGCAACCGGAAAGGCAAAGTGCGTGCATTCCCCACGTCAAACAAAAACGTATTTTGGTGCCGATTCTACGTGCACAACTAAAGTGAATTAAAAATGAATATTGATAGTGTCAATAACACAATTCGGCAATGTTAACAGAACTTTCTCGTTAGAAAATCTGTATATTATAGACTTACGATTATAATTAATAAAAATGTGTACAACGAAACAACCAATTAATCAAAATACTCCATAGTTGCTTTTATTTTTTAGTTAGGTTGAGTTTAGTTGTGGCCGTAGAATTGGTACCTTTATTAATAAGTAGGTTGTATTATTTAACCAACAGGATACGTTGCTTGGTTGGTACCAAAAGGTAAAATGCCACTCAATTATTGTGACTTTGCTGTCCTTCCATTCGTCTGTCTGTCACCAGGTTGTATCTTTAGAACAGCGATAGCTAGAGAGCAGCAATTTTCGCAGATTATGTATAAGTGTCTTTCAATTGATACCAGTGGCGGATTTACCCTAAGGCCCGGTAGGCCCAGAGCTAGTCTGTACTGCACTTGACTGTACTGCATGATGCAATCTATACCGCATCCTCAAATACTCTTCTATGTTTTTATTCTTGCGAAACAAAACTGATTTATTCTCCTAAATTTCTAAATCTATTTAGATAAAAGTTAGCAATGAAGTAATTTCATTATGTAGTCTATATGGTGGATGCTGAGAAAGGGGCGGATAATGCCTTGGGGCCTAGGGGGGCCGAAGCTGCAAATCCGCCACCGATTGATACTGTAACAACAAAAACAATAAACAAAAATATGTTACTAAAAATAATTTACCTGCCCTCAACCCGTTATTTGGGGTTGGTAATATGACGAGTATATATGACAATGAGGAACCTCTCGAGTTTTACAAGTGTAAGTCCCTCATGACCGATTTTATAATTTTTTCTACTTGTTTATGTAAATTAAGATGGGGATGTAAAAAATTATTTTTAGGTCATTGTTTCTATATAGTACTATATACCATCTCATATCACTTGACCAACATCCATAAAGATATTTGCACAAGAATCGAAGCTCACATATCCGCAGTTAACATGAAGGTTGTGTTACATTATTGTGCGTGTGTTGCATCCAATGTATCAAGGTTAATTTCACCCATGTGTTGTGCGGAATGTATTGTACTAAGGCGATGTAATAAGTTAATGACTCCACTGGTATGATGAATAATTAATTTATTATTATTTATTGACTAGCTGACCCAGTCCGTGTGGTGACGGACTAAGAATACAAGTGTCACCACCCCATCTCCTCTACAGGGTGCTGTAAAAGCCAGTTAAGGGATATTTTACACAGATGACATCCTTTGTGAGAGACATAAAACTCGAAAATAAACCAGCGTGGCATAGTGGACCATAATCCCTTCCAAAGGGGAGGCTGCAAGTGCCCAACAGTGGGACGTTAGTGGGCTGGAGAGAGAGAGAGAGAGATAGAGATCGATTATGTAACAATAGCGTAAGATGTAGTTAAGTAAGATTTTCGTACCTCATTTTTAGGGTTCCGTAGGATGTTATCTGTGTGCGATATCCCTTAGCTGACTTTTACAGCCCTGGGAAAGAAAAGGAATGGTGACACTTGTATTCTGAATCCGTCACCACAACAACAGACCATTATCACTGCTTTATTATAGACGTGATACAAATATTATAAGTATGTTTTCAAGTGTCAATTTGATATTGAATGTGAGGAAGTGTTGCACTTCCGATATTCCTTACTGCTTTGATTGTTTATTTGTATTGTTTGTTATGATCGGGACTTTATTTGGAGTGTTTATAAGCTATTTCTGGGCATTCAAGGTATTACATTAGTTACTATAAAGATTCTATCGTCGATAAGAAGTGAAAATGATATTTCACTTCAACAAAAATGGCAATTTGGCGTGCAGAGTAAAACTATGTACGTGAATTAATTATTTTTTCCATTTCTAAGTCAAAAACCATAAATTAAAAAAATAAGTAATATGTTTTTTTTAAATTAGCAATCAATACAAACAAGATTTCTTGAAACTGGATAAAGAATATAATCAAAACCTGCACACAACCGATCCCTAAAACTGTGAATTTTAGTTGTTAAAACGTATTTGCCAAAACATATAATAAGTATATGATTATTTTTTCTCTGAAGTAAGTAATTATTAGTTTGCTTATTTCAAAAACCCTGTATGTTAATTTATTACATTGACATTAGTACTTAATGCACAAATTTTCAGATCAATCATCAATGGGTGAAAAATTTTTTTAAACAAAGCTTTCAAATATTACGTTACATAGATTGGTACATAGATAGTAGACGTTCCAAGAGTAACATGGTCACTAATTAGTTCCTAAGTGTTCCTAACACGAAATGTTAAACTAACAAGGAACAGATGACCGGCAAAGATTAAAACATTATTACATACTAGCTGTTGCACGCGGCTCCATCCGCGTGAAATTTAAAAAACTTTTCATCCCTTTTTTCGTAATAAAAGGTAGCCTATGTCCTTTCTCAGGGTCTAAAGATTGTCTGTGGCAAATATCGGTTGAGAGGTTTAAGCGGGAAAGCGTAACAGACAGACAGAGTTACTTTCGCATTTATAATATTAGTAGGGAAGTAGGGATTTAACTAAAATTTCCTAAACTTGCAAAAATATACTAATTTCTTAGTTTATAACTGAAACTAGCTGTCTCCCGCGACTTTATATGGATGTAGTTTAAAAAAAATTCCCCGTTTTTGGAACCTGTTTCACTAATGCTTCGCTCCTGTTGGTCGCTATATAATATTATGTAGCCTTCCTCAATAAATGTGCTATCCAACACTGGAAATTTTTAAATCGGACCGACTTTCCTAAGATTAGCGCGTTCAAACAAACCAACGAATTCTTCAGCTTTATAATATTATAGTATAGACACATAGATAGATACGCATGTTAAAAAAGATTAACCTGGTCATTGGATGACTCCTAACATGAAAATGCTAAACGAACAAGGAACAGATGACCGACAGAGATAAAAACATTATTAGGTTCATATACAACTTTAATTATCTAAACCTTGCGAAAAATACACTTTGTTAGTTTATAACTGAAATATAACACAAACTTGAGGAATATTTAACAAAGATTAGTAACAAATTTGCACAACACGACAAACATAATAAAACACAAGGTTAATATGCTGCTGGATAAATACCTACCGTACATACATATTGATTTTATGTATTAACATGTTTAAGTGTTGATTTTAAATGTCCTCATAAACGGCATTGGTTAGGAAGATGTAGGTACTTATCTGGAGGAAAACAAGGAAGTTGGATCTGTTTGGATTGTAGCAGATAAAAAGAAAGATAGATAATGCGTTTATTTTAGTTAACTCTACCACATTGAATATAATGTTGTAGAGTTAACCAAAATAAACAAAACATGATGTCACTTTAGTCTCTACTTATTCCAATCGGGAAAAGACGTAACGGTATTATGATGATGATCTACAGGAGGAAAATGATAGATTGACTGACGTATCGGAACTACTGAAGCTAAAAACAGTAGGATCTTAGTGAGCTAGAGAGAGAGAGAACCATTAAATATTGGGAGTGGAATTTTGTAAGAAAGTCCTAAAATTTTAATTTTTACTTTTTGTTATGATAAACTGCACACTTTTATTATTCTGTGTAAACTTATAGATATATATTTTGGGGGAAATTGTGTATTATATTACCCAAATTTATTTGTTTTTCCAGCGTCTTATATAGAGAAATCAATAGGGGTGAAGACCCCTATTGATTGCAGCGTGATCTTATATAGCCTATAGCCTTCCTCGATAAATGTACTATCCAACACTGAAAGAATTTTTCAATTCGAACTAGTAGTGATGAGCTCGTTCAAATAAATAGACTCTTCAGCTTTATAAAATTAGTAGATATACAGGGTGTGGCGTAATTAATGGATAAGCCTGTGCCTGTGGATAAGCCTCCTACTGCGCTATACGAATATGTATATTTTTAATTAATCCTATGTATGGTCTTGAAAAAAATGGCATAAGTCATGTTTTTCATAAAATGACTACTTTCACTAACCAATTATGCTACTGTTGCCACAATTTTCAAAAATTTTGCATTCTGTTTTTTTTATAAAACAGCTTAAGAGGTGAGCTATTGAAAGCAATAAAGAATTCCCTATTCGTAATACAAATTTTGGGAAAAAATACATGAGATATCAAAAAAGTGTTATTGATTATTCAATTTGTTGACTTTGTACATCGTCTAGCTTAAAAAATCTTTATGGGAGTTGATTTGCCCAATATCTTAAAAACATGCTTGTTTTATGCAGTTTCCGAAATGGTATAATACTTATTACATTTCACGAGGTTTTAAAAAAAAACGACAGTTGTAAAAAAATACCCTAATTTTCTTTAACAGAATTATTAATTTATCTTAAACATGTCTTTGTAAACAGTTTGAATGGACCCTTTTTTGTGTGCTCCGGAGCAGGTAGTCATTCACAATGGACCCTTTTTTGGGTGCTCGGGAGCAGGTAGTCATCCACCATGAATAGGGTAAGCAGATAACGACTCTAAGTCAACTACTTGTGGTTGTTTATCGCACGGCAAATCCAGACGGTTAGTCTTATCATAAGACAGAGACAAAGCATTTTGATGTCAGGTAAATAACAGTTGTGCGACAGAGATAGATTTTTATTATTCTCACAAACAACAAAACAGCTTTTGAACTTGTTTAACAAAGTTAGTGCTCTTTTGACTATCGTCTCTTGCGCACATATCGTTTGCTCTATCGTGTTTGTTATTGTGACGTGAATTTGGCTTATGTACTACGGACTCTGTTTTTGCTATACGAATTGGACAATTGTGATATTATCGACGACTTCTACATATCCCTGGACTACTGATCATGCCGCGTCATACGTACACTCCTCAAGAGTATGCAAATATGCATCTTATTTACGGCCTGTGTAACTGCAATGCAAATGAAGCTGCACGCGAATATCGTCGAAGATACCCCGATTTGCGACACCCAGACTACCGGGTGTTTACACGTGTGCACATCGCTTTTAGCGAAGGGCGAATGCCTGGTACCGGTGTTGGTGGTGCTTCGGAAGGCAGACCTCGACGACATCGTGATGACGAAGTTCTAGAAGCTGTGCGTGCTAATCCAGAGTTATCAATTCGTGAGTTAAGTAGAGGAACCGGTGTAGATACGCGTACTGTGGGCAGAATTCTGCACAGGCATGAGCTTCACCCGTATCACTATCAAAGGGTGCAAACACTAATGACACGAGACTATGAGCCTAGAGTCCAATTTTGTCGCGTCATGTTGCGAAAAATACGCGAAGATTCGGCGTTTTTTGACAAAATACTGTGGAGCGATGAGTCATCATGTAAAAGAAATGGCTACGTCAACATGCACAATCTTCATAGTTGGCAGGCAACCAATCCGAGAAACATAAGGCAAGACCGAGCTCAAGTCCAGTTTAAAGTGAACCTTTGGACAGGAATTTTAAATGGACAAATAGTTGGGCCCGTCGAACTATCCGAGACACTAACAGGTCCCAATTATTTAAATACTAACTACTAACACTACGCACGAATTGTACGGAACTACCTCAATGATGAGTACAATGAGAGGTGGATAGGTCGTTTGGGTCCCATTTTGTGGCCACCAAGGTCCCCTGATTTGAACCCTCTAGACTTTTTTTACTGGGGGTGTTTAAAAGAAAAAGTGTATAAAAAAGAAATAGCATCCCTGGAACAACTAAAGGCCCTGATTTTTGAAGCCGCTGATGAAATCAAGAGCTCCGGCTTCATCCGACGCCTAAAGCGGTCATTTATCCGTCGATGCAGGGCCTGCATAGCCGCAGGTGGCCGCCATTTCGAACATTTTTTGTAAAATAAAATTTATGTAGTGTTTGCATCTTTAGAATAAAAAAAATAAAATAAGTTGTTATTTTTTTTCAACGACTAACATTCCCACTGGTAAACTCAGACAGATAAGTTAAAATACCACTGACAGTTTGTTTAAGTTAACAGTATTAATTTGATTAATTAAATCACAATAAGAACATTTTTTTACGAGTGTCATTTGGTTCTTTAATATCACATCAAACTTAATAAGTATTATAATAAGTATTATACCATTTCGGAAACTGCATAAAACAAGCATGTTTTTAAGATATTGGGCAAATCAACTCCCATAAAGATTTTTTAAGCTAGACGATGTACAAAGTCAACAAATTGAATAATCAATAACCCTTTTTTGATATTTCGTGCATAATTTTCAAAAAATTTGTATTACGAATAGGGAATTCTTTATTGCTTGCAATAATTCAACTCTTAAGCTGTATTATAAAAAAAACAGAAAGCAAAACTTTTGAAAATTGTGGCAACAGTAGCAGAATTGGTTAGTGAAAGTAGTCATTTTATGAAAAACATGACTTATGCCATTTTTTTCAAGACCATACATAGGATTAATTAAAAATATACATATTCGTATAGCGCAGTAGGAGGCTTATCCACAGGCACAGGCTTATCCATTAATTACGCCACACCCTGTATAACTATGGATGCAGAATTCCATCCAAACATCAGCTTTTCTGTATCAACTGCTATACATAAGCCTCTCCTCATACACCACAATTTATAGCAGGCAGTTCTGCAATCTATGTTTGACTCAGATTTCCTATTATAAAAAATATTTCACAAAGCTCAAAGGTTCGAGATTTTTCTTTAGCATTTAGGTGGGAATTATAGAGCATCTTTTTCGACAAAGATCCGTATTCCTAATTATATAGACGGAGATAGTTTGTTCTGCCACAAATTGTAACACAAGATGTGATCTAGGCCATGACGCATACGTCGGAATTCCACATAGTGAAAGTAATCTTGAAGATCTCAAAGATTTTAATATAATTTATAATCAAACAGTCTACTTTTGTTATGAAAAAAATTGTTTTTGTTGTATTAACATTGTTTATGTCTGTATATTTATTAATATTTGGCTTTATATGTGTTTGTTTTAAAATTTTTCTCCTCGCCCTAACCGTGCCATGGTGTGTGCCCTGAGCCTGACCATACCCGGCAAGGGGTGATCCCATAGCTCAGCCCAGTAGCAATATATAAAGATAACAAACTATATTTAAAGCGTTGTTATAATATCTAAATATATAGACTACAGGCCCACGTTGAAAAATGACGGGTCATTTGAACCACCAGTTGACCTATCTAGAACGATATATGAGCATAAAATAATATGATTCAGCACTATGCCGTCACTTGTAAGCTGTCCAACTGAGTGCAGGTGAGAATTCAAAAGTACAAGTAGACTCACTACATTTTGGTCATATATTTTTGTACGGCATTCTTACCACCGATAGATCCATGAAAAATAATAAAAAAAGCGCAATGCCGTACAAAAATGTGGGGCCAAAAAGTCGGAATTTCTTTTTTATTTTCCGACAATTACCAGGGTAGATTCGGTCATTTGATTTTGTACGGCATCTGTGTCGTACTATTTCAATACTGTTTAGAAACCATTATTCCGCAACGCCGCCGCGCCGTACCAAAAATCATGCGACAAGAGGAAAACATCGAGGGTTGCAATCCCCCCTTTTTCCTTGGTCCAGGGGGTGATTAATTAAATTAAATTAGTAAAAAATTATTTATATTTATTTATTTAATCAATCATATTTATTTTGGGTTGCATCCACAATCGAATTTATTACCTGACAACCAGTAATTCAGACGTTTTTGAATCAACAAATTTGTGGTTATTAACTTTGTTAATCTAGACATAAAATAATAAATATTTAAATATTCATGATGTTTCACACAACATCCTTTGATTCCAAGCTAAGCTTATATACTTGTGTTATGGATACCACAATACGGATAGAAGACATATACTACTTCTCTTTTGTAAATACATAGGTACTTATAATACTTATAAGACCTCGTGAACGGCTGCAGCCACGGCAGTCTGTTACGTGAACCACTCGACCATGAGGCCACTTGTATTCTTATTTTGTCACTATATTCACTAAAACGGCTAAACGGAAAATCGTTCTAAATTTTACTTTATATTTGAAACAATTTGAGTTGTAGTAGTTAACCGAAATCCGCTATCATGACGTCATAAATACACCACAAAAGAATGCCACACCTTCCTATAATTAAGATATTTGACACTCAATACAACACTGGGTCATGTTATTGCATTTCATGATATAACCAACTACGTAACATTTCCGTAGGTCAGCCTTAGACCGGTTCGGGAAAGGATTAGTGGGTCAATCATTGAGGCTACTGGTTTGACTTTTATTTACATTTTATAATTATATTACTTAACTTTGAGGTCTGTGAACATTTTATTTATTCACTAGTTGTGCCCCGAAGTTTTTCAAGAGAAACTAGTAACTAGTTGCTAGTAAGTGCCAAGGCACTTACTAGCAACTTACTCCCTCTTGTTGCTTAGGAATGGATAAAAACCAGATGTCACCTGATCGTTAGTCCAGTATAAGCGATTGGCACATAAAATTTTATAAATACCAGTCAAGTAATTTATTAATTTTGTAATTGACTTGCTATGCTTTTACTTGATTCCGAGGTCGTGGATTCAAGTCCCGCCTTCGGTTGGTGATCACTTTTTCCATTACAATTTAATTTATTAAATACCAGTCAAGACGTTTTGGAGAACTTTGGAAACTTAAGATTTCACAGCAGAATAAAGCTGATATTTTTTTTTTTTATAGCTTGGGTAGGCAAATGACCACACTCCACCTGATGTTAAGCGAAAGTGTAATCCAGACATGAGGACGGCTAGTACGTTATCAGAGCACTAGCCGCCCCCACCTTGCCGGCCCACAAGATGCCTTTTCACGCCTCGCTTTAAAGACCCCATATTGTAGGAGTAGGGAAAAACGTGTGCAGGGAGCGAGTTCCATTTCTTCGAGGTGTTGCAAAGAAAGGAGTTACCAAACTTTTTTGTGCGAGATAGTATGGTGTCCACAGTATAGCGGTGGCATCTCAGACCTGCGCGTGTGGTGCGATTTAAAAAAGGAGAGGGAGGAATAAGGGAGAATAACTCTTCAGAACATTCTCCGTGGTATATTCTATAGAAAGCGCTAAGTGCCGCAATATCTCTGCGCATTTGTAGAGTTTCTAATTTGTTGGAAACATCAGCATCAGCAATAATGCGGACTGCACGTCGCTGCAGCCTATCCAGGGCATCTAAAAGGTACTGGGCGGATCCATCCCAGAGGTGCGAGCAGTATTCAACGCATGGCCGGATCTGTGTTTTATATAAAAGGCATAATTGTTGAGGCGTGAAAAACCGCCGCACTCTGTTCAGGATACCGAGTTTCCGCGATGCAGTCTTGATCACAGTCTCGATGTGAGCCCTGGGATTAAGGTCACAACGAACCTCTATACCGAGCATGGTGATGCTGTTCTGAAGAGCTAGGGAAGTATTATGAAGGGAGGGAAGAGGGAGGATATTACAAAATTCGCTATCAAATATTTTCATTAGCTGGTTTATATTGGGTTTTTGGAAATATTTCTTTAATTTCTTCTTAAAATAATTTTTTTTCATCATCATACTATCACATTTTCTTAAGGGGGTAGGCAGAGACTAAAAACTAATTAGCATTGTTCATTTTTTTTTTAAATTCTTAATTCAAAAACCATTTCGGGGAATAGAGTTTCTGATCATGATCTATTAGTTTTTTTTTCGGAAAATTTGCTATATTAACGATTATTTTCCCAAAAAAGCAAATGATGTCTATTTGCCCTTGAAATGAATGACTTAAAATTTATTAAGGCACTCTTAGGGATATACTACTCTGTGGTGGCGTTGAAATTGGTCTATTATATCAACTTGGCAACTTTGAAAAGATGTATTACAATCTGTCTTGAGATTATCAGGAAAAGACAATACACAGATTGCGTGCAACAATGACGGCACAACATTTAAAACAATATCTTTAAGTATTTTTAAAAAATTCTATATAGTGAATATTTCAATAATATTGAAATTAGTTGCTTAAAATAGTCTATATTTTCTAGAAAAAATATAAAAACAGCAGGTCGAAAATTATGAACAATCCCAATTAATTATTAATTATTTTTGTGGAATAAAAACATTGTCAGTAGCCCAGAATCATTCACTCATTTCAGTAACAGTGTCAGCGGAAAAGCTCGTAATTAAAGCACCGCCAGCATTTTAAAACGATTTTTGTTTAAAACTAAAATTGTTAAACAGTCGGTCTAGAAGGAAAATCGTTAAAAAACATTTAAAATGACGTCAAGCGGGTTTAAAAAAGTGGCATTTGTTTATTTTGGTAATCCAAACTTATGTAATATACGCTTATATAACAAAAAAATACAAGTTTACTACGTTTACACTGTGCGTTTACATTAGCACATCGATAGATATAACAAAATTGTAACATCGTCTGTATCGACATATTTCAGATTGAAGAAAAATTTCTGACAAACATACATACAGCAAAGTATTAAGTATTAAGGTTTTCCTATTGCACCGAACTCTAAATGACGAGCCTCGTGGTTGAGTGGTTCATGTGACTGACTGCCAATCAAGAGGTCGCGGGTTCGATTCCCGCTCGGGACAATCATTTGTGTGATTTTTCTAATTATCATACAAATGTTTGTACTGCGTCTGGGTGTTTCTGTGTATTATTATAAGTATGTATTTACAAAAATAAAAGTAGTAGGTATATGTATTCTATCCGTATTCCGGTACCCATAACACAAGCATATAAGCTTAGCTTGGTACCAGAGGACGTTGTGTGAAATGTCCATGAATAAATATGGGCCAAGTGTCTCTAACACTCATTTAAAGAAAATTAATTTCATCATCGTCATCACATCCTTTTCCCATGTGGGTAGGCAGAGACTATAGATCGCCATCTGCTACGATCTAAACACACCTCCTTGGCTTCATCCACACTCATACATCTGGTCATACCTGCCCGACGAGTGTAAGTATACTCCAAAACGGTCAAGTGCGTAGCACGCACTTGACCGTTTTTGAGTATACCGGCGATGACATCAGAGTATATTTTTCTCGGGCGTCCTCACCCAGCGTTCCCATTTACCTCCGCCGTGTATATACCTGTCGTATGTCTTCTATCATCCATCCTCTCCACATGGCCAAACCACCTAAGCATACTTTTCTGTACCTTAGTCATTACATCCGCAACGTTCAATGTCATTATTTCTAGAAAAATACAGGCACTATTTCTTTATTTTCCTACCTTTTTCCTTAAATATACCTTTCAAACGCCTTTGTTCGATATCAACAAAAACACTATGAGATATAACATAACTTACGCTTAGATCGCAAAGGATCTAAGTCAAAATTGAATTCCTTATCTAATGATCTGTCCACCAATAAAGCATAAAGAACACAGATTTAATATTATCTCATTGATCACCTAAGATAGATAGAGCATTACATGATTTTTGGCAACGACTAAATGCGCCAACGTTGGATTAAGGCGTGGGATGCAGATTATCGGATAATCCATTTTCATTGGTAAAGTACTCGTAGTAGTAGCAAAGTATACAATGAGTTATAACCTATGCGAAAATAGCGCATACTTAC
This sequence comes from Orgyia antiqua, assembly GCA_916999025.1. Taxonomy (NCBI): domain Eukaryota; kingdom Metazoa; phylum Arthropoda; class Insecta; order Lepidoptera; family Erebidae; genus Orgyia; species Orgyia antiqua. The sequence goes on from OU779863.1 coordinate 30,233,605, forward strand.
GTTCATCGCCTTATGTGTGGAATCTCTTAATGGTGATCTGTGTATTACCTACTTCGTCAGTCTAGACTTAAAATAATAATCAGCTTAGCATAATTTTAAGGCTAAACTTCATTATATTCTATAGCGATAAAGTTCTATTATTATCTATAGTTATATAATTAATTATATTATAAAGTTGAAGAGTTTGTTTGTTTGTTTTCTTGAACGCTTATCTCAGGAACCTCTAGTCTGATTTAAAAAATTGTTTCAGTGTTGGATAGTAAATTTATCGAGGAAGGCTATAGGCTATATAACATCACGATGGGACCAATAGGAGCGAAGCACCAGTGAAAAATGTTGAAGAAGCGCGGAAAATTTTCAAAATTCCACGCGTACGAAATCGCGGGCTACAGCTAGTCAAGAATATTAAAATATTAATTTTTATTCTATTTATATTATAATTCTATTAATTTACATTTTCTATAAATATTAAAATTATAACTCGTATTGTCATATAAAAGAATTTTAAGTTTGTAATAATTTTAACAAAAACACGATAAATCTATTTTTGTCATATTTAGAAGGAACTAACATAAATCTTTAGAATCAACTTGTACATAAGCGTGGTTTTTAGGACTCTGTACCATAATGTAAAACTAAATTACAAAGACTTCACTTTCAAATTCAATACTTTTTATTGTACACCAAAAATAGATTACAGAGTTTACTTAATAAATCAATTACAGAATACAGATTAATACAGATACAATACAGATATATATATAATACAATACAGATTACAGATTAAGATTACAGAGTTGTTTATATTGAATTAAAACAGGTACAAAAGACGGTCTTATCTGCGAACTCTTCCAGACAACCTTCGGATGGAAAACTTAATTTCCGGAATTCGAATCTTTGTGGTATACCTACTAGTAAGTTTTAATCTACCTAATAATAAATATACATACACACATACATATATACGTCAATACACATACATATACATACAATTTCATATACCTAAGCATAAGTTGCGTGGTAGGCGAACTCTCCGTCCGTCCGTCCGTCTGCTACAAACCAAGTTGCTTTTATTAAAACGGTGATAGCTGAAGAATTGAATTTTTTACAGTTGATGTAAGTATAACTGTTGATGCTATGACAACAAATATTAAAAACTAGAATGCAATAAATATTTAAAAGGGCATCCTACTTCATCGGTTTTTATAACTTTTTAATTTTATTTTATTACTGCCTACTGCGTCTGGGTGTTTCCTGTGTATTATAAATATAATTATTAACATATCAATGTATTAATCTATGTAACTGAATCTTTGAAAGTGATTTTCACCCACTTGCAGTAGTCAGATTGATCTGAAATTTTGCACATATATCAAGGACTGATAACAATGCAATAATTTAGAAAAATATGCCAGATTTTCTAGCGTGTTTTTTAGTTTTTGAACTAAGTAGATTATTTACAAAAAAAAAAAGGAAACGTAGTCCTGAGAATGTTTTGTGAAATGTCTATGAAATGCTATTTATTACAATCCAAATTGATGGATTGTACAAGATCTATCTTTAAATTCTCTCTCTCTCTCTCCAGCCCATATAACGGCCCACTGTTGGGCACGGGCCTCCCTTTGGGCTGGATTATGGTCTACTGTGCCTCTCTGACCAGGCGTGTTGGCATAGGGTTTAGTTTCTAATTTACCGTCGCCCATAGTAGATGTTATCTTTGTATACTATCCCAAAGTTGGCTCTTACTAGGAAAGAAATGGGGTGGTGGATCTCTCTCTCTCTCTTTAAATTGTATTAGGTAATTTGTTGACTTTACACGGAAGAACTAACTAAACTTCGTTTTTTTAACCTCAACCATAACAATCAGCATAATTTAAAAAGCGTGAAGAAGAAATACCATTAGTTACATTAGATTCGGTATATATAAAAAAAATGTTTACTGTTACGGAAAAAAACGAAATATTTAGTTTTATGATAAAATTTTGGAGTTTCAAAACCATAATATACATACAGGAAATACTAAAAATATTAATATAAAATCGTATTATGTAGTAATCTATACTAATGCATAATATAGATAAATATAATAATAATATGCATATACTTATATATATACATAATATAAATATAAATCTAATATATAAAATTCACGTGTCACAGTGTTAGTTACCGTACTCCTCCGAAACGGCTTGACCGATTCTTCTCAAATTTTGCATACATATTCAGTAGGTCTGAGAATCGGCCAACATCTATTTTTCAAACTTTTTTTTTTTTTGGTATGTCAAAACAACGTTTGCCGGGTCAGCTAGTATAATAATATAAATAGAACAATACACAAACAAAAATCTGTAGTTTTTTTGTTTGTTTATTTTAACGTGCTAATTTCAGGAACCACTGGTCCGATTTGAAAAATTCTTTCTCTTTTTAAATATAGTAATTTCATCGAGGAAGGCTATAAGCTATATAACATCACGCTGTGACTAATAGCAGCGAAGCATTCGTGAAAAATGTTGATAAACAGGAAAACTTTTTTAAATTTCACGCATACCTACGTGTCGCTACATCTAGGTAGTAACAAATAAAATAAAAATATAAAGAATTACTTTAATAAATTAGAAATAGAAACCGTATTTTCGTAAACAAGCAACTTTGTTAATGACCAAAAAAATTTATTTCGCATCGTGCCAAAGTCTCTAATGACTTAGGCACGATGCGTAGAGTAGGTACATAAGTAACTATAGAGCGCGAATATTGACTAATAAAAGCATATAATATTATATCTGTGAGAGACGGAAAACTTGAAACTAAATCCTATGCATAATATCCTAACAGTGAAACGTTTATAATGAAACAACTTTGTCCTTTTAACATTAACTTTTATTCGAACTTAATATGTACTTGCAACAATTACTTTATTCATAAAAGAAACGTTACTACTACTTATTTGCTAAGAACCTCTTCACTTGGTAGCTCACTAAGAACTGCCGTTTGTACTACCACTCCCTTCCTTGTTGATTGTCGACCGACATTGCAATCGTCGAGCCAACAAAGTGGGGAATCGAATACAACACGAAGTTAACACAGAAAGTCAATTGAAGTACTCTTATAGCTATTTACATTTTTATTAGGACTAAAGCTAAAATTATGGTATTAAATCATTAAAAATAATAATAAAATAGGAATCATGACACGTTAATAAGCTCGTGAAAGAGCACAAGTATCATACAAACCAATGCAAAATGTAAGTGAAATAGGATTCCGAGTTAAGGTTTCAATACTTCTTTTCGTTCGTTCAGACTCCTACGACATGGGGTCTTTCAAGCGAGGCATGAAATGTCATCTTGTAAGACCAGCAAGATGAGGTTGGCTAGTGCATAAACAATGTACTAGCTGTTCTAACATTTGGATCTCCCACTGTTGAACACGGGCCTTTGACACTTTGAGAAGGATTATGGTCTACTGTGCCGCGGTGTCCAAGGGTGTTGGTGAAAGATTTATTTTCGAGGATTTCGTTCCCTTGCAGAGGGCATTATCTGTGTGCAACATCCCATCTCATTCCATTTCCAACACGGTGCCGTAAAAACCAGCTGGCTTTTGACACTAGCTAGGAAGGAAATGGGACGGGGACAGTTGTATTCCTAATTCATCACCACAACGACCAAGTATACTTGCTATAAAAACAATTTTGGCATTTCCAAAATACGTCTTTTGTCCCGTAATTTTGTTTGTTTCTATCGTTATTGTAGAAAAATGCAATTTTTTCACTTGCACTAACAGTTCTCCTTTGAAAACACGAACTCTATAGTTAACTATTAACTAACCTAAAACGGTATAAAAAAAAACTCTTTTAATATTATTATTGTTTGAATTGTTATTATTCAAATGCTCGTATTTCATCCATTTATTTAAAAACGACCATAATATTGTGTTTACATAGAATAATAATGATTATTTACATTGATTTTGACTTCGCGACAATATTGGTTATATCAATAATACTAAGCAATGACTATTAATTCATAATAAAAAAACGTTTTGTGTTTTACGTCCTTATTATGTTTGTCAAACAATCAAAAACTAAAATAACTTCAGTGACAAACTGACAAATATAGTTCTTAAATCATTAATCTAACAGGAGTTAACTTTATATAAATTACTAGCTGTTGCCCGCGACTTCGTACGCGTGGAATTGGGAAAAATTTCCCCTTTCTTGCAACATTTTTTACTACTGCTTCGCCCCTATTGGTCGCAGCGTAATGTTATATGGCCTATAGCCTTCTTCAATAAATGTACTATCCAACACTGAAAGAATTTTTGAAATCAGACTTGTGGTTCCTGAGATTAGCGCGTTTAAACAAACTAACAAACAAACAAACTCTTCAGCTCTATAATGTTAGTATAATTTGTATATATTAGGTATATTAGTACTTATTAGTAGTAGTATAATTTTGTTGCTTTATATTTTGTAAAATATTGTTATATGTAGATTTTTTTTTTTATTTTACCTTGTATAATTATCCACCGTAATAAATTAATATTGTATTCTCTTACGTCATATATTTTCTTATTATTAAAGTTTAAGAGGATACCAAAATAGCTTCGTGCATTTTTCTACGTACGAAGTTTTCATTGTTTCTTTAGATTGAATGGCTAGAGCTCTAATTTTTAAGTATATGTTTTTTCAATATATAATCTAGGATCGCATAAACTCAGAAACGCGATTAAAAAAAGTTTTCTCTATAGAAAATCTTAGCGAAAATACCTCTCTCATTTCTTATTTTTTTCATTTGTCGGTCTATTATCGCGTATCAACTAATGAAATAACTTTAAAAACATAAGTAACTATTATATATAGAAACACGTAAATCAGAATTAAAATATATTTAGTAGATTTTGAGTAAATAGGAAAAGTATCCCTAATTCTTCATTTTCTGTGCCTACTGGCTGTGTTAATATGTACGTGTCGGCGATGATATACGATAATATTGATGTAGGCCCTTAACGTCTGTCCCAATTGCTATACGATTAACTGTATTGTACTTCATTTAAATTTGATTGTATTGGATCGGTACTCTATTTTAAGTGCTTTGGCAGACATCGAATGTATACTTCTGTGCTATTATTACAAAGCTGAAGAGTTTGTTTATTTGAACGCGCTAATTTGAGGATCTACTGGTCTGATTTGAAAAAATTTTTCAGTGTTGGATAGTACATTTATCGAGGAAGGCTCTAGGCTTCTCCAATATACAAGTTCATGACGCAACAAAAGTTGACATACACAACAAGCTCTGTTCCGGTCATCCAAGATCGTAACATAACTCGTTGCATCAAGTATCTACAGTGGTGCCTGTTAAGAGTGTGTGTTTCCATTTTATCCGACACGTGTTTAATGATGTCACCATATTATTTTAATGAAACATTTTGAAATCACATAATGATATAGTCAGAAGGTAAAATATTCCCAAATTGTGTATTTTTTATTAGATTGATAAAGGTCAGATTAATATAATCATGATTTTACTAAACATAATTATTATATTTACCTTCATTGAAACGTATTTACAGCCCTTTGTCGCATTCGATATTCGTATGCCATATAAGTACTTAGTATAAGTATGATATAAGGTCACTTAAAAAAGGCAGAAAAAAGGAAGTGTGTCGTGTTTACTTAGCTTGCATAATCTGATTACAGACAAACCTCGAAAAAGATGAAACTGTATAAAAGTTTATAATAAAACCACACCTCTTCGCAGTTAAGGTTAAAGTGTAATACTGTCGAATAATGGAACCAAAAAATCTTGACTTGAATAATTAATTAATTATGTGTGACTAATGCATTAACGTCTATTATAATGCGGTAATCTTAAAAATTGGGACAATAACGCTAATGTATTTGCAATTAGTCACTGAAGGTTGCTGACAATACCTATTGAATAAGATATTCAATGCATAAAAATAACATCTTAGAAATCACTACCGTCCAGCGCAACATCGATTTTATAGAGATAATAATATCTCCAGTTCATAATTTGAATTTTAGTCCATTGAATTGTAAAAAAGCTATTTAAAATTGCATTTATACATCATGTTTTTCAAATTAAATTTTATTTAAATGCCACTAAATAAGGTGGTGAATACAAATACTGATCTTTGTCACAATTAATTTATGCGATACATGCATTGATTTATTCATGTCAATTTAAAATTCAATCAGATGTATTTCTATAAGTAACATAATGAACATCAATCAAACAAAAACAGTAATTACTTACGATGTTTTGTTATTAGAAGCTAATTAATATTTAATTGGAAATTATCATTCCAATCAAATCAATCAATTTTAAAAAGTTGACAAAAAATGTCTACAAAAACAATAAACAGTGGAGAAGCGCATGAATTACGCACACAAATACATTTTATATGTTAACGTTGCCGTTGTTATGTATTCATTGGTATTAAAGAGTTTAGTGGGACAGACAGAGTAACAGGTTTATGTATACATAACCTAGTTATTTTAAAAGTTGGTTATGTTTTTGCTATTCTAGTGAAATAAAAGATTACACTGTCTGGGTAAAAATGAAAGTGCAATATTACTTATTTTAAAACAAAGTCGTTATTGTTTAAAACTACGAAACGGATTTCGAAGCAGTTTACTTTTAATAGATAGAGTGGTTCAAGAGGATGTATTTTTTTTATAACTTGTTAAGGTTTGGTTCTTACGAAGTTGCCGGCAGCAGCTAGAATAAACTAAAGAACATGCTACACTTAAGAACTGGACTGAACTTGTTTAAATAAAACTACTTTTTATAGATTCAGAAACGTCGGGCAGAAATTTGCAGCAAATCTGAGCGTCTCAATCCCTAAAAAGTAGTTTTATTTAAAGTAATTGTTTGTTATAAATTAGCACCCGTCCCAAAATATCTCTACACCAACATTGGTAGACTGGTAGATAATAGAGTATTTAAAAAAAGAAAGTACAACCGACTTCATGCACCTTTGAAATTTGAGGGTTTTCCTCGATTTCTCAGGAGATAACCATCAGATCCTTACCTGGTGCCAATGGGACTACAATACATGTAAACCACCAGCTTTCAAATAAAAAAAGAATCATTAAAATCGCTTCGCCCAGTTAAAAGTTATGATTAACAAACATAAAAAAATACATAGACGAATTAAGAACCTCCTCCTTTTTTTGAAGTCGGTTAAAATGTCTAAAATTTCAGATCAATCCAAGTGAATGAAAAACAAGTTTAAAAAAGATCGTTACACGAAGATACGGATAGATATGAACAAAGCTATTAAAAAGCAGACATGTTAATATAACTAGGTATTAGTCCATTGAAATGATACAATTTTAGGACCGAATATTGCATTTCTTAGAGGACGCAATTTTATTTTTGGAACATTGTCAATAGTTTCCGGGATATCGCGAAAAAATGTTTTCACCCCTTTTTCAAGATGGCGGCCGGGTGACAAGGGTGGCGACCCCACAAACTTCAAGTTAAGCTTCTATGACCCCCCACATGTTCCAAAAATAAAATTGCGTCCTCTAAAAAATGCAAAGCTCATGTAACATATCAATGGACTATATGTAATAACTTGTACTGTAGATAGATAGCTATCTACTCAGACCTTTTGTTTTTCCACATATGGTACAGTGACGTGAATAAGTTTGGTCCGACTGATTCATCTACTGCCAAACTTGCACTTAATAAGGCGAGTACTTTCTGGGATATTCGATGGTGGAATGTATTATTCGATTAGAACTTATGTAAAGTCTATAGTCTATCCGTGTGATGACGGATTAAGAATACATGCGTCGCCACCCCTTTTCTTTCCTAGGGAGCTGTAAGAGAGATAACACAGATAACATTCTCTGTGAGAGCTATCAATATATTTATTTCTGAAAGTAATTTTTACCCACTTGCAGTAGTCGGATTGATCTGAAATTTTACACCCATATTGAGGACCAATGACAATGCAATAAGTAAAAAAAATATTTAGGTTTTTCAAGCGTGTGTTTTTATTTATTTGAACTAAGCAAATTGTTTTTAGTCAAGTCAGTCAAGTCAGACTGACAGCCAGTCTTGTGCCGCTTGCATCCAATAGTCATGTGGTTATCAAATCAAAAAGTGTAGGTTGTTTCAGAACGGCTCTCTATTAGGTCGTGTCTAGTTTCTTTAGGCACAAAATTACCTAAATTATTTAATTACAAACATTATTATTACGTGATTACTATCATACAAAATAACAAAGTAGGTACACGACAACGATCGCATGTTATCTAACGAAAGTATGCTGCCTAATACAGTTAGGGCTGTCAAGAATATTATTGAATTTATTATTTTTTATTAAACACATACGTTATTTCTAATTTCTATCCTACTAAATGTTATAAGCGCGAAAGTATGTGAGAATGTATGGAGATCGTTAATGTCCCACTGTTGGGCACGGGTTTCGTCCACTTTGTGAGGTCACACCAGGGGCCCAAGTCTGCTATTAGAATATTATCATAATGATCAGTCACTGACGCTATTATGGCGCCATAGTGGCGTATATTATGACAAAAATTTATAGTAGACTACTTGATAAAATTCGCCATTATGCAATCGGTGACTGATCATTACATTACAATAGCAGACTTGGGCCCGAGGTCAACGCGTCATAGTAGACACTATGACGCGATGCCCTGGTGTGTTGGCACAGCGTTTGTTTTCTGTCTCTCACAGAAGATGTTATTTCTCTACAATATCTTTTTACAGCACCCTGGGATGGTGAAGTATGATATTTGTATTCTTAATCGGTCACCATACCGAGATAGATCGATAGATGGACGAATTTATGCAAGAATGTTTGTTGCTTTTTCACACAAAACTTACTGATTACTTTATATTATTGAAATTACGAAATTAATTCAATTTAAACTTTGGAATGGAATGGGTTTACATAAACATTTTCTTTAATAATGATTTTAAATCAGTTATAATTAAAATAAAAAAAATCCATTACTTATTTTAATGCACAATATGATAATTTTGATTTTAAATTTAAAAATAAATTACATTAACTGTAATTGATATGCTGTTCTTTTTAATTTATAAAATATGAAATACCTAAAATTTAAATGTTGAATGAATTAATACGTTTAAAAATTATAATAATAAATATTTATAGACATTTGCTTACATGCAAAAAGTATCATTTGACTTTAGAATTTACTATTTGCTATGTTGCCTTAAGGGCCTACATCAATATTATCGTCGACGTGTACATATTAACACAGCTAGTAGGTATAGAAAATGAAGAATTAGGGCAATTTTTTTTGTTTACTCAAAATCTACTAAATATATTTTAATTCTGATTTACGTGTTTCTACATATAATAGTTACTTATGTTTTTAAAGTTATTTCATTAGTTAATACGCGATAATATACCGACAAATGAACAATTCAAAACGACAATGAAAACTTCGTATATAGAAAAATGCACGAAGCTATTTTGGTATCCTCTTAACTTCGAGCGCGTGAAATTTACAAAACTAACGCTAACAAATGATACTAAAAAAAACATCTTGACCGCTCTATTTATTAAACGTAGAAAACTGCATCATATGCCTATTTTTTTAAGTATTATCTCATATAGAGATATACATACAAACATAACGACTTTGTTTTATAATAAGTAAGGGTTATGTGTTTAATATTGTAACGGTGACAACCCTAGACATAGCCCAGTACATAGCGTGCAATTATACAGCCTCCAAGGTTTCTCTTAACATTTAACTGTTATTTAGACAATTGTAGGTAATGTTAGAAGCATGATTGTGTCTGTTTTAATTATATATTATGTACATTCTCTTTAGTATGCTCATTGCTCAGCTATACTAGTCTATACTAATATTAAAAAGCTGAAGAATTTGTTTGTTTGAACGCGCTAATCTCAGGAACCATTGTTCCGATTTTAAAAAATTTGCGATTTAAAAATAAAAAGTGTTGGATAGCACATTTATTGAGTAAGGTTATAGGCTATTTAACACCACGCTATGACTAATAGGAGCAAGCCTTAAGTAAAACATATTTTGAAAACTGGAAAAATTTTCTAAATTCCACGCGTACGAACTCACGGGCAACAGCTACTCTGTAATAATAGTGCAATGAATTATCCAGTAACGAGTTGTGTTTATTGTTATGTATGACTAGGTATTTATGACTTATGCTTACACACTAGTTATAATATTTTTCAAGGGCGTTTCACATATCGTCCTCTGGTCCAAAATCAAGCATAATAATTCTTGTGAGTAACAATCACGATGGAAATATTAATATGTTAATTTTATTCTTAAAATACATTCACAATTTATTAAATGAAACTATTATTTTTAAAGGCTTTTATTAGGTACGTGTAAAGTGAATTACAAAGAATTACCATAAGCGATTAAAATATAGTACTTAAAAACTTCTGGTTTTTTTTTTATACATACTTTATATCGTGTGTGTAACATATTATGGTGTGTCCGTGTGGTGACGGATTAAGAATACAAGTGTCACCACCCCTTTTTCTTCCCAGGGTGCTGTAAAAACCAGATAATGGATATTTTACACAGCATAACATCCTCTGTGAGAGACAGAAACCTCGATAATAAATAATAAACCCTGAGCCAACACGCCAGCAGTGGTATTCAGTAAGAAAAACTGAAGGGAGTTTTTGGTGAATTTTGATCACGTGACAGCGCTCCGCTATTTTTATTGGAGGAGCGCTGTCACGTGATCAAGATTCACCGAAAATTCACTTCACTTTTTCTTACTGAATACCACTGCTGGTCAGAGCGGTACAGCAGACCATAATCCCTCCCAAAGTAGACAAGGCCCGTGCCCAACAGTGGGACGTTAATGGGCTGGAGAGGAGATGTGTATCATAAAATATTCTTTATACGCGCCTGAAGCTTTAAAAAAGGTTCTATTTCATCAAATGTGTCACACTAGTATTAGGAAACATTATTAAAATCGATTTAAGTAATTATCAATCTTTAATAACGATTGTATTTCTTTGTTCTCAGGTGAAAGATGTTAGTATAATCAAAAAGTTAGCCACAAATTCAAGATGGCAGCACGATCGGCCGCGGTAGTTGTGGAGAAGGCCTGTAAACATTATGGCAATGAGGACAAGGCTGACTTTAAACCTGTATTGAAAGACCTGGATATGGTTGTGGAAAGGGGTATTATGTAAGTATTTATCCGAAAAGCTGGACCAAATTTGGTATTATTACAAGTAGGTACCTCAACTTCTCCCCTGACATGCTTCAGATAAAAGTTCCCAGACGATTTTATAAAGATTCGCCACGTTAATTCATTCAGTAAACTGTGGACAAACGAACTGACCACAAGACGCGGCAGGGAACTTTTTTTAATAACTAACATTTTTTTATTTTGCGAGAATGTATTTTTAATGTAATCTCAGCTTGCGGCGCTCGGGAATGGGGATAGTAATACCTAACAGAAATACCTATATTGTGAATTGGCTGGCACTGTAATGGGCTCTTAAGATGTCTAATTTATTAGCAAAGTATAGGTCTCTAACAAACTTATAGCATCGATTAAGTATACTTGGTCGATGCTTATAGTTCTCGAAGTCTTGGAATGTGAACTAGCACTTACCTATTTAATATTCTTCAACACTTACTTATGCGGCTCATTTATTTAATAAAAACTTTCAAATTAAAATTCAAACTTTACAGTCACCATGGTCACAAGTGGGACTGAGCTGAAGGGTCAAACAATATGTGGGTAATCCCGGAACAACTTAGAGACAGTTGCACCCGTGACCATGGTGCCTGAAAAGTCTCCGAAACGTCAGCCAAAATTTAAAACAAATATACCTACCTACGTGTCTGTAAAAAGTAGCACTTAATTGTTAATTAAAGCAATTTATATTTTCAGATACGGCCTACTCGGCCCCTCAGGGTGTGGCAAAACAACATTACTATCGTGCATAGTCGGCAGGAGAAAACTAAACAGTGGCAATGTGTACGTTCTTGGTGGAAGACCAGGGGAGAAAGGCAGTGGTGTACCTGGTCCTAGAGTTGGATATATGCCTCAGGTATATTCATATTGGATATTTCTTATCCACCAAATAGGTATTGCACCTTGGAAGGAAAAGTGGTGGTGCACTTGTATTCTTATTCGGTACTAGCTGTTGCGGGCACAACTAAATACGGGTCGAATTTAATCAAAAAATAATCCCTCCCACAGTGAAAGACTCCTGTTTCCAACAGTAGGAAGATAATCGGCTGAAAAGAGAGAAAAAGTGAGATTCGTTTTCGATTCGATTTCACACAAATATTTTGCATCGAAAGCAGGCATAAGTAAAAAATCTAATAAAACCACTTATTACTGATTCAGGCTTTGTATTTTTTTCAAATTCTAGCCCGACGTTTCGGAGACTTTACAGTCACCATGGACATTAAAACACTGGGAATTTGGTTTAAAACACATACCCTCCTCTAAATCCTTATAAAAGTGGTTTTATTTGAATGAATGAGTTGCGCAACTGTTAGAGAATATTATAATAATACTAGCTGACCCGGCAAACGTTGTTTTACAATACTAAAAAAAAAGTTTGAAAAATAGATGTTGGCCGATTCTCAGACCTACTGAATACGTATGCAAAATTTGAGAAGAATCGGTCAAGCCGTTTCGGAGGAGTACGGTAACTAACACTGTGACACGTGAATTTTATATATTAGATTTTTAACAGTCCCGAGAATGTTGCCTGGCCTCATTAATTATTGTGATCGTGGGAATCTGTATGTGGTCATCTTAATATATGTATATATTTCTTGTGTGCGTGTGTATGTGACTGAACTCCTCCTAAACGACTGGACCGATTTTGATGAAATTTGTTGTGTGTATTCAGGGGGGTTTGAGGATGGTTTAGATTCACAATTGGCTGGACCGATATTGATGAAATTTTTTTTACACAGAATTGTATGGCAAAACAACGTTTGCCGGCGCAGCTAGTACAATTATATTACTAGTGACAAATGTTTCAATAACGTAAATTCTGCCGCAACGCAACGCTAGAAAAATATACGCAAATTACTGTGTGTCAATAGACACATGCTGCCCAAAACCGATAAGTATACTGACAAATCAGATGCTAAATGTCCTCAAGACAGATTGCATAGTAAATGAAAACAAAAAATAGATTACTGTGTATTTCAAAAACCGGTCAAGTACAAGTTAAACTCGCACACGAAAACTTCGGTAGGTATCGGTGTGATCATCATCGAATAACAATATCATCAAATAACGGTATAAGGGCAAGAAGATGAAGATGATGAGTATTTCTTGTTGTAGTCAGCTCTCTAGCTATTACCGTTCCAAAGATACAGCCTGGTGACAGACAAACGAACGGACGGACAACGAAGTCTCAGTAATGGGGGTCCGTTTTACCTTTTGGTACGGAACCTTTATAAAAAACACTATAACATTTTCTTCTATTGACTAAATCATCATGTTAAGAGGATACCAAAATAGCTTCGTGAATTTTTCTACGTACGAAGTTTTAATTTTTTCTTTAGATTGAATGGCTAGAGCTCTAATTTTTAAGTATATGTTCTTTCAATTGTATAATCTAGGATCGCATAAACTCAGAAACGCGATTGGAAAAAGTTTTCTCTATAGAAAATCTTAGCGAAACAACCTCTCTCATTTTTTTTTTTATTTGTCGGTCTATTATCGCGTATTAACTAATGACATAACTTTAAAAACATAAGTAACTATTATATATAGAAACACGTAAGCCGGAATTAAAATATATTTAGTAGATTTTGAGTAAACAAAAAAAAAATCCCTAATTCTTCATTTTCTATACCTACTAGCTGTGTTAATAGGTACATGTCGACAATAATATTGATGTAGGCCCTTAATTGATTGATTCAAGAAAATTATAATTTCTAGGACATAGCCCTCGTCGCCGAATTTACAGTCCGCGATGCAATTTATTACTTCGCTCGCATATATGGTATGGAACAAGACAAGATGGTGGAACGATTCGAGTTTCTCAGCACACTCCTGGACTTGCCCAGCGGTGGACGTCTTATCAAGACCTTATCTGGTGGACAGCAACGAAGAGTTTCATTGGCTGCTGCTTTAGTCCATGAACCAGAGCTGTTGATTTTGGATGAACCGACTGTTGGATTGGATCCGGTTTTGAGGGAGCGGTGAGTGTATTCATACAAGATCTAGATGGTTAAGTATCAGATCAACTAAGATTTAACATCATTTTTGTATCGTGGTGAAATTCTTTTTCAACTAAAATCTCACGTTGTTATTTTATACAATCCAAATAATCAAAGCAAGAATTGGCGGAACAGCTTATTTATTTGTCTTACCACTGAAGGATTTTACTGGTTATGATATTCGTCTGATTTGAACCGCTGAGAGTACAGGGGCTGATTTGAGTCTTTCCTATGAGCTTCAATATTACTTCGAAGCTAAATGCCGATATTTTCCCAAAGATTTGTCAAAATAACGGCTGTTATAATTTATAGTGTGTCCTTTTTAATACATATATATATAGTAAAAAAGTCAGAATTATCGTATGTAGTATCTATATCGTATGTAGTATCTTCTATCTATTCTGTGATATAGTCGCCTCAGAATAGATAGAAGATACCACGTATATATACAACATACGATAATTCTGACTTTTTTGACATAAATCCTTCTATTTAGTTTTCTTTCTAATGTATTTAAAGTGCAGACATCGACTATTTAACTTCAACTTCAACTTCTTTTTGTTTATGGCTTTTGTATCGACTATTTACATCTTATATATAAAATTCACGGGTCACAGTGTTAGTTACCGTACTCCTCCAAAATGGCTTGAACGATTTTTATGAAATTTTACATGCACATTCAAACCTTTTTTTTTTTAGTATGGCAAAACAACGTTTGCCGGGTCAGCTAGTTTTTGTTATAAATATAGATTAGGGACATACTCTTCGTTTTTCGCTTATCTTTGAAAGTGATTTTCACCCACTTGCAACAATCGGATTTATCTGAAATTTTGCACACATATTAAGGACCGATGACAATGCAATAATGTAAAATAATATTCAAGTTATTGTGGTTTTTTTAGTTTTTGAACTTAGCTAATTATTATTAAATTTATACACACTTTTGCGTTTCTGCTTCTATATCATCAATCCATCTTACGGGGTTAGCCGAAAGCACACTAACATAACACCTACTTACATCAATCTCTTCGCCATTTATGATTCTCGTCACGTACGCTGAGTTTAAAGAATCTAAGGTGACTTTAAATATAAAACGTCGTTATTATTTAAAATGACAATTTGTACTCATTGAACATAACAATCAGAGAACCTTGGACTTAGTATTATAAACCAAAGTACTAACATTTTTCAATAGAACGCCAAATTACTGGACGTAATTTAAAAATTTTGGGATTTTGTGTACAACTTTAGATTCTTTTTTTAATATTAGGTATTAAGACCTAGTGTTTTTTCGCAATATTTATTAAAATACCGGTTAATACTGGCTTCAAACTATGTTCTATGTTTTTGTCTTAATATTGTTTACTTATATAAGTATTTGATGTAACAAAAAACAACATTAACACATATTCGTTATTAGTTACATTAGTTAAAAACTGTGTCCCAACAATTAACGTTCACAAATTTTACGACATTTTTTTTAAATATCACGCCTATATCAAAACGTCGCTTCGGATGAAGTTGATGACAGAATAGATAGTAGGTAGGTACTAGATTATATTTTTTTTAAACATTTGTACTCATAACCTCATACTCGACGGACGGCTGTAAGTGCCACGTTCTTGACTCTTTTGAAGGACATCACTATTGACATTAGAGTATGTCGGTCACAGCGATTCCACGTTCCTCCGCCTCGATACCTACCTAAATGATGATGTGTAATGTATACATTATGTATGATATGTAGATGTATACATATAATATATGTAGGCAAATGACCACAACCCACCTGATGTTAAGTGAGGTGTAATCCAAATGGTGTATAAGTTGGTTGAATTGAATAATAATCCAATGAATACATCCAATGGTACCGATTCTAAGTGCACAACTAAACTTAACTAAAAAACAAGATGTGTGGCACTCGGGGACTGCCGCGGTAAAGCTATTGCATAGCATTTTTTTATCAACATATGTATTTATAATTATTTATTTATTTATATATTATAAACTAAAATAAGATTAATACTATAAGATTCATGTTATTATTTACTGATGCTTACATCTGTCCATTGTTTAAGGTAATTATGATAAAATAGCGTTTGTCAATCAAATGTCAATCTGTTTTAAATTAAATGTCAAATGTCAATCTGTTGGTACCTATACAATTTAGGTTTGATATTGTTTTACATTATTAAAATCTAAAATACGCTGTTATCTAAACATTTAGGATATATGTTGTCAATTTAAAATCCTTATTTTAATACGTTGTTTAATTTGAGGACGGCGTTTACCCTTGGTATCAACAGTATGAAATAAATTGCGGGGCGAAGAGGGGATTACGCATGCGCAGTAACGCCGATAATGTAAGGTTTTTTCGTTACCTACGGAATTTAAATTTAGAATTTTGTGGATTTAGTCTCTACGCTCAAGGCCCGCGATAGAAGCTATGCAATAGCTTAAAAATGAAAATTGATAGTGTCAATAACACTATTCGGCAATGTTAACAGAAATTTTTTTTTGGAAAATCTGTATAATTTAGACTAACATTGTAATTAATAAAAATGTGCACAATGAATTAGCTAATTAATCAAAATACGCCATAATTGTTTTCATTTTTATTAACACACACTTATATAAATTCGGTACGTATCTATCAATGTATTAATCTATGTAACGGAATCTTTAAAAGTGATTTACACCCACTTGCAGTAGACGGATTGATCTGAAATTTTGCACATATATCAAGGATCGATGACAATGCAATAATTTAAAAATATATTCAGTAATTTCAAACGTGTTTTTTAGTTTTTGAACTAAGTAGATTATTTAGTTATGTTAAGTTTAGTTGCGAACATAGAATTGATACCAATGTCTATCATGTCCTTCAATGTGCGCGATCTTTTACACGTTTACTCATTGTTTAGACACTGATGTCCATTGTATTCACACAATTGATCGGCTGTTCTGCATTATTGTACACAATCACCGGAAAGTATAGCGTCAATTATTATCCAACTTTGTAATTTATTCTCAAGTTATTCAAATCCCATGAAACGGATTTTAATACACTTAAAACTAATTTCTAATAAAACTGTACCCTTAATAAATCAAAGATTAGTCTCCGCGCTAAATATAACTACTTTTTACGCGTCTAAACCCGTAAAAAGTAGTTTATTTAAACAAATTATTTCACTTATCGTTGCTATTAATTCAAAGTCACACCCAATCTTATTTCGAACTCTATGGCTCTTTTTGACACTGATAATGCAGAGATAGAAAACTTGATCCTTGGTCTAAAACTGAATAGCGCTGTGGGTTGGGATGGTATATCCGCTAGTCTGGTACGTGCTGCAAGGCATGTACTTGTTCCTATTATTTGTCATATTTGTAATTTGATTTTCATAACAGGTGTTTTTCCCTCTGTATTCAAGAGAGCCCTTGTCTACCCTATACAAATCCGGAAACAGAGATAGTGTCAACAATTATAGACCCATTTCGGTTTTAACAACCTTGTCAAAAATTGTAGAAAAGTTAATAAACAAAAGACTGCTTAATTTTTTAAACACACACAATCTTATAGCTCAGAATCAATACGGTTTTAGGTCGGGAAAGAGTACAGAGGACGCTGTTCTAGATCTCACGAGTAGTATAGCAATGAATTTAAACAAGAAACTTAAGACTTTGGCAATCTTTCTTGACCTATCCAAAGCATTTGACACTGTCTCTGTTCCGCTTTTGCTGTCCAAACTTCACCAAATTGGCGTGAGAGGGATTCCCTTTGAGATTCTTAAGAGCTACCTGAGTGATCGTTCGCAAATCGTTAAAATAGGCTCTTATATCAGTAACGAAGAGCTACTAAGCTACGGTGTACCACAAGGTAGTGTTCTTGGACCTACCTTGTTTTTAATCTATATTAATAACTTGTGTAACCTATCTTTGCAAAATTCTAAAATGATAAAGTATGCCGACGACACGGTTATACTCGTCCGCGGAAGAGACTGGATGGAAACACGCTCTTTCGCGGAAGCCACCTTGTCCAAAGTTATGAATTGGCTGTCTGCGAACCTTCTTACACTCAATGTTGAGAAATCCAAACTCGTAGTTTTTACACCGAATACTTCAGCACTAAGTCGTTTAGATTCTACCTTTGCCTTAACTGCTCACAGCTGTGTTATGACGAGCGTTGACTGTAGCTGTGATATTATTGAACCCGCAGTCTACGTTAAATATCTTGGCATTCTTATTGACGGTTCATTATCGTGGCGATATCAGGTTGAAACACTGGTGTCTCGTGTTAGAAAACTAATATACGTCTTTAAAAATCTGCGCTCGTCAGCGAATTTTTCAACATTGAAAATAGTTTACTCTGCTCTGGTGCACTCTATTTTGACCTACTGCATAACAGCATGGGGTGCGGCAGGGAAATGTTTGCTTCTCAAATTGGAAAGAGCTCAAAGAGCTGTACTTAAAGTTATGGCTCGTAAACCAATTCGATTTCCCACCAATGAAATTTATGACCTTTGTAAAATACCTCCTGTAAGACATGCATACATCATAAATATCATTATTCGCAAGCACTCTGAGCTCATATTTAATCCAAACATTATTAAACATAAGCGACGATCTGATAGAGTATGTCAAATAGAACCCACTAAACTGTCAATAGTAAGACAACAATATCATTTCATTAGCCCCATTTTGTACAATAAAATCAATAAAATTCTTAAAATTTACCCACTCAACTCAAAAGAATGCCAGAGGGTCACAAATGACTGGCTGCTGGGTTTCTCTTATGATGATCTGGAAGATCTTATTAAAATCTAGGCAATTGCATTTACAAGGTACCAGCACTTAGTTAGCAAATATAAAGTATTAATTGGCTGCTTCCGCTGTGGTTTCGCGATATTACTCATCACTCACACACACACACACACATACACATACACACACAAACACTCAAGAAAAAAAACTTTGTTTAATGCATGATTGTAGTTGGAACGCTGTCTCATCTCCTGGAGGTGGGCGATAATAGTTACGACACAGTTTATAACTAATGTTACTATTAACGAACACAATGTTAATGTTAATTTGTTATTTTTGTTCCAATAAATTTATTTTATTTAAAAAAAAAAAAAAAAGTCATTATGCACAAACGATGGCAGCATTGTGTAGTATCTTTTGTCAACTCTTAATTAATAATAAGATAAAAAAGTGTTGACAAGCTGTTGTTTCACAACTGTTGCGTGTTGACAAGAATGATGACGTTTGATTTAGTAATGACTTGCATCAATGCACCTGTAATCGCAAGAAACGTTCTAATACAGGTGAATTTGTCTTTTTAACAATTTGCTAAGATTTTTTTAGGTAATGATTATAAAAGTTAGTTAGTTCTCACTCTGTCTTTCTCCAGCCCATAAACGTCCCACTGTTGCACGTTTATGGGCTGGAGAAAGACAGAGAGCTGAACGTCACACTGATCAGGCATTTCGGCACAGTCTCTCGCAGAGGATGTGTCTGTGTACAATAATCCTTAGCTGGCTTTTACAGCACTCTGGGATGGAAAGAGGGTGGCGTGGTTGTCTCAATAACAAGCCTATATTCGATAGCTTATCTTTTCTGCAACGTAAAGTCCTGTCCCATATTGAGCGTTTTATGCAAAAATACTAATATTTTATGATTATTACACAAATATTTATGACGAGAGAGAATCAAACTCACGACTGGTAGCACAAAGTAGCAAATTAAAAGATATTATGAGATATGTACCTAAATATTATTTTTATTTATTGTCTGTTAACCGAAGGAATGAGAGGCTCATGGGACCAGAGGACGTCACGTAAAATCTCTGTAAATATTTATTTATTGACATAAATGCCTACAGAGATACATAAATAATCATGAATTATTCTATTCACGTAGTCCTAGGCGTGTAACATTATTAATATGGATAGCAATTTCGAACAGTGACTGTTTGTAAATACGACTATTTATTTAATGCGATTCAGTTCCATGGAAAACTTCCAAACTAAATTCCATCTTTTAAGTGAATCTTAATTCAAAATCTGTTAGGTACAATTTAAAATCTTAAAATTATCAAGATTGATTATTCTGCACGATATAACATGTACTAACATCTTCATGTACTCCTATCGTAAATCCCCGGGATGCTCCAGAACGTCCTGACCTCTGTCCTACCCCAGGGCACCTGGAATCAGGTGCCCAGGAGGAGGAGTCAACATGGAATAGTTGACGAAACGCCATCTTGAGAAATATTAACAGTGGGACATTCGTTTAGCACAGAGCTTAGAATAAAAACAACATAAACCATATGCCAATATTTTCTTTACAAATCAAGTGAACAAAGAACTTACTCCTAGTTCCCACAACATTATATTGCTCAAGTGATATCGAAACAAGATTAAATCACCGCACACCGTGATGATTCCCACTTATTGTTATTTTAGTCAGCTCGCGTTGCAATACTGCTATACAGGTACCATCTCAAGGTCTTTGTGAAAGAGCGCAAGTGTACTTAGAAATATTTAAGAACAGTTACTGCGGATGCGTGCAATAGTGAGCAATAAAATTATAGGTAGTATTAAAATCTGTCAAATACGAATTGGACGCACAAGTCACGTCGCACTCGCACGTGAAGAGTATCGTACCGTACCAGTATTATCATTATAGTTTGTTATATTCCCGAACATAATTAATGGTGTAAGGGCAGGAAAATGATGATGATGAGTATATTATTATAGCATGAACTGATATACATAAACTGTGAAAATTTCAGCTCTCTGGCTATTACCATTCCAGAGATACTGGACAGATCTTTCTGTCACCAGACGGACAGCGAATTCTTTGTAATAGGGTCGTACGGAACCCGAAAAAATAAACTATGTGTTTTAGGCTCTAGAGTCTGGAGTATCTGTATACCAAATATTACCTTATAGTAATTCCCTGCACGCACTATCATAATTATGTCTCCTTTATTGTCAATTCCACGTTTTGTTACAGAATTTGGGATTTCCTAACTGAATGTGCTCGTGGTGGAACTTCCGTTATCATCACCACTCATTACATCGACGAAACGAAACAAGCAAATAAGGTATTAAAAACAACTTTTAATCTAAATTTGTATTAGGTACTGATAAAAATAATTAATTCACTTAATTAACTGTTTATATGCTAATTATTGTCGCCCTTCTCTTTCTCTCTCTGTTTTTCCTTTCTCACATAGGATATTATCCGCTTACAGTATCCGGAAGCAACCTCTTACAGAATCCTGGGGAGGAAATGGGGTAGTGACTGTGAATAGTTAATATTTATAATTTTTTTTTATTTTTGCAAAAATATTTAATGATTTTTTTTCCATTAGATCGGACTACTCCGTGACGGACAACTGTTGGCTGAAGATTCTCCTGACGAGATCCTACGCAAGTTTGACTGTGATACATTAGAAGAAGCCTTCTTAAAGTTGGCATTGAGACAACATGAGATGCCTAGGAGGCAGTCTAGTAAGTTAATTATATTCTAACTACTGACTTAATGTTATAAAACAAGTTAATGTTGAGTTAGAAGTTGGAAGTCTGAATGATTTTGCCTTTGTCCTTTACCATTGTGTCTTTTAATAAGATTTCTTAAACATTTTAACTATGGGTATCACCGCGATGCACCAGTCTAGCAAGACTGCTTTCTGCATCTTGGCCGTCACTGACTTGCTATTGACACCGAGCCTCTCGAGGTGTTGAGAGAGGCTTACATTTTATTATTCTGGTTTAGCTTATGTTTTCCGCAAATTTCCCATGAAGCTTGAACGGTATAGTTACGCCTGAAATGGTCCGATAAGTGATTATTAAAGCCAAATTACTTTCCTTCGAAAGAAAAGAATTACAATACAAAAGTGTTTGACAGTTATACAGACATCGAAGTGATTCTATAAAGGTGCCACTAGGATCTTCGCTACTGAATTGTTCGATGCTTACACGGTACGCTAAAGTTAGCCCAATAAAATAAATCTTTAATTATTACAGCATTAACGGCATCTCCAGATGTGATACCAAATAGTATCAATAGTTTAAGTAGCATTAGTGGCATAGAGAACCCGTATCAAAGAGAACCCATTCCTATTGACGACTTTCCTGCCATCACCACAAGTACTGATGTAAGTATAACTTGTTTTGTTATACCTCTAGTTTCTTATATACGTACTAGTTGCCCGGCAAACGTGGTTTTGCCATACAAATGTCAGTGGGGGGAAGGGTTTGAAAAATAGATGTTGTCCGATTCTCAGAACTACTGAATAAGCATGTTAAATTTCATAAACGGAGTACGGTACTAACACTGTGACACGTGAATTTTATATATTAGATTTCCATTTTATAATGACTAAATTTTGAGATTTTTTCTTTATTCATATTTTTTCTTGTACCTACTTAACTCTTAATATTGACACACCTACCTCCTTTAATTCTACATCATCCTATGGTTAGCTGGTAGAAAATACCTCATGATTTAAGCCCGCCTATGCATGTAATAAATAGCATTAAAGTGTTTGAATAAATAAATATTTTTTTATTATTTCAGATATTAACAAAAAAAGACAAATGTCTTAGATCAGAACGAAAGAGGTTAACAAAGTCTAGGTATAAGGCTGTCTTCATTAAAAGTATACAGCAGTTCTCGAGACATCCTGGGTAAGACTATTCTCATTAATATTATCAAAATGAAATTTTGTGTGATTTTAATAGAGGCGTAGCTATTTAGGTACTTAATAATGTAAGTGATACTGGGGCCCCTGGCTGGAAGGGCCCATGTAGAAAAGATTTTCTAAAAAACTCCTTGCTTTTGGGTTTGTGTGAAAAATGTTGATATAAAGCCGTTCTCTCCAAGCCTTTAGGGGTCAAACACTGCTCTTTAGGGTTCCGTACCAACCGGTGATCATCCGTTTCTCACGAGGCTGTATCTCTCGAACCGTAATAGCTAGATTGCTGAAAATTTCAGTTTTTGTATATCAGTTGATGCTATAACAACAAAAACTCATCATCATAATTCTCCTGCTTATCCTGTTATTTGAGTTTGGGGTATATTATGATAATAACAGTACGGAACCCTTTGTGTGCTAGTGCAATAACACTTGACTGTTTTAGGGTTTCCTACAAACCCTTATAATCTCACTTCGGTGTCTGTCTGTCCGTCCGTCCAAATTTTTTTATTCAGCAACGGCTAAAGGTATCAACTTAAAACTCATACTATATGTAGACCTATGCGGTCCCATGTTGCAAAAAATACTATCAACCTTTTACATTTACGCATTTAGAAGATATAACCGAATTACGATCATTTAAGGTTACTTCCCGTTGCCCTAGAGCCTTGAAACTTGGCATAGATAAAGTCTATATAGTGCTGATATAGGGAAAAATCCAAAAACTTGTAATTTGTCATCACATCACAAGAAAAAAGTGTTTATACTAATACCAACTTATGAAGTAGCTGAAATGTAGGCGATTCCCTATATTTCAACTACAAAATTAAGTTGGTGAGTTGTTTTGAGTTTAATTAACTGATTATTTGAATGCAGTTACTTATCTTTATATGTCCAGTCGGTACGAAACCCTAAGGGTGCGAGTTTACCTCGCTCTTGACAGGTTTTTTTTAATTGTCTGCATTGGCTGACGATAATGCAACGTCATCAACCACGACCATTCCGCCAGGAATGAGCTACTAAGAAATTTTTTTTTTGATTTATAATCAAACGATGTTTTGTCCAGAGGACTGATATTCTCGATCCTGTTCCCCATAATCCAAGTGGTGGCGTTCTTCTCAGCGGTAGGACATGATCCTAGAGATCTCCATGTCGCTGTCGTTAACGAAGAAGCTCTGTTTTCACCACGTAAGTTATTTTTAAAAGCATTGATTTATTGAACCTGTTCCCATGTATATTAATTAGCCTTATCATGACCAAGAGCTGATCTGATGATTGAGTTGGAAAGTGGCTATAAGAACTCTAAAACAGCAAAGAAACAACTAATCCCACCGAGTTTTATTTAGTTTGATTCATCTTTTTATTGTGTTCTATTTAGTTTTAAGTTGATTGAGAGGGATTACTGCCTAGTAGAATCTCCAAGTTAAGAGATTCTCAGTAGTATTTAAGAATTTTTTTTAACAAAACCAATTTTCACAAGCCTCTCTCGTCCACGTACAAAGAATACAGCGTGACAGGTTGGAGAATAATCTCATCTGTACCTTAATTTCTACGTACACGTAGAGATCATTTGAGCGAGAGTACCAGAGTTTGTCTACGTAGACTAATGATACTCTAGCTAGGGTAGTCTCGCTAATGTGTACACGTCCTAGAATGACCTATGAGAGACGCTCTCCGTTATTTTAATCTATCGTGGACGAGGTCTATAAGACTATTCTAGTTTAGTTTTTAACCAAAAAGAATTAGTACAAAGAGACGAAAACGAACGAATTAACCTATGTACACATAAACACACACACACACAAACACAAATTCACACAACAACGTATAAAAAAACAAAAAAAAATGACAAAATATCTCTGAATTTTCAGTTGGCCTAGACATTTGCAAGAACAATACTCTACAACCAGTCACTCAGAACTTGGAAGAAGATACATGTGACTTATATATGCTTAGCTGCTGGTTTCTAGAAGAAATGGTTAAGAAGAATTTGTTTCCAGTAAGTATTATAGAGCCGTGGAAGACGCTAGGTGCAAATTGCGCAAAACCGCTCGTTGTGGCGTTCAATAGGGGACGCTTATGTCCAACGGACGGAGGAAGGCTGATGTATAGATGGAAATCCATCCATCAACATTTCTTCGTCCACTGTTGGACATAGGTCTCCCTCATAGAACGCCACAACGCCATAGGACATCTAATAAGGAGCAATTTGAGAGCTTTACCTAAGCTGTTCGATTCCCGCTCGGGACATTAATTTGTGTATTATAAATGTCATACATTAAATTTCTCACCAGATTTTATAGAATACTAGCTGACCCGGCAAACGTTGTTTTGCCATACTAAAAAAAAAAGTTTGAAAAATAGATGTTGGCCGATTCTCAGACCTACTGAATATGTATGCAAAATTTGAGAAGAATCGGTCAAGCCGTTTCGGAGGAGTACGGTAACTAACACTGTGACACGTGAATTTTATATATTAGATGTTACAAAATTTAAGACTATATGTTACAATAATTGGAAAAATCACTTTAATAATTGTTCGAAGGAGAAGGGACTTTGGTATAAAGCTATTCAAGGTGAGCTTCCTCGTTCCCCTTGGTTTTGTGATGTTGGAGTTGACAGATACTATGCCAAGTTAGCGTCAAGATTGCGCTCTAGACATTATCCATCGGCCAGCTTTGCATATCTAATGAAGAAAAAAGATTATCCAAACTGTGAACTGTATCTAAAAGTAGAGGATGTGCAACACTTGCTAATGGAGTGTGTGCGGAACAGTAATGAGAGAGTCGCTAGTAGAGGAATTAAAACTGAATTTACAAAGTGTTGGCCTCATTCAGGAAATACTGTCACGACCTAATACGGACGAAGCGAAAAAGCTTTGCCAGCTGGTTCCTCACTAACGATTTTCTCATATTTAACAAATAATCGTAACGATATGTATATAAGTAATATGTATATAAGTAATATGTATGTAAATAATAAGAGTCAGGCGAAATTGGGCACGATGGGGTTGGCATTTCATGTGACAAAACCCCTTTAAAAATTTAGAATAAAAAATAAAAAATAAATGTCATACAAATGTTTGTACTGCGTCTGAGTTTTTTCTATGTATTATAAGGATGTATTTACAAAAGAAAAGTAGTATATGTAGTATATACGTATTCTTGTACCCATAACACAAGCGTATAAGGTTAGCTTGGGACCAGAGGACGTTGTGTGAAATGTTCATGAACATTATTATATGTATATATTACTAGCTGACCCGGCAAACGTTGTTTTGCCATACAAATGTGAGGGGTGAAAAACCCTTATTATCACTTAGGGGTATGAAAAATAGATCCAGTAGCCGATTCTCAGACCTTTTCGCATTCGCATAAAAAATTTCATAAGAATTGGTCAAGCCGTTTCGGAGGAGTATGGGAAGGAACATTGCGACACGAGAATTTTATATATTAGATTTTATAGAGTCGGACAATTAATTTGGTTAAAATATTCTTGTTACAATATATTTCAGACGTCATATAACAGTTCAATGGAAGCTAAACAAGCTGTAGCGAGTGGTAAACTGTATGGTGCTATACACTTCTCACCCAACTTCAGTCAAGCTCTTGGTAAGAGGGTGGCAGAGGGTGAAGTGGAAGATGATATAGTTGAAGACAGCAGTGTTAGCGTGTGGCTTGATATGACTAGTAAGTATTGTCTATGTGAGATAAACATCGCATCGATGTTCTTGTATAACGCCATCTGTCGAGCATCGTAGCTAACTGTCCTGCTGGTCCAAATATGTACTAATTTTTATGTGTTATTTATTTATTTATTTGGAAAACCAACAGCTTAAGATACAGAACTAAGAATTACTTAATATAAAACATACAGCCAATTACAGGTTTCCACGGATAGTTAACAGTACACAGTTGTTAATAGGAAGTACATGAATTTAACATTGCAATAGTCCCAATGGTACAAAGTGATAGCATGTATAAGTCAAAATCATTCAAAAAACTGTTTGCTTAGTTGCCGTCTAGCCGATGCCACACTTGTGTAGAAAATGTCTAAATCAAGGTCCTGCTCCTTACTAAGTCTGTTAAAGCTTCTGCTCGCTCTGCACAAATAGGAGTTTTGTCTATAATTAGTACTTGCAAATGGAGTAAAAATAGATGGGTTATACCTAGTAGTTCTATTGGGGATATTGAAGTTGAGTGAATGAAGGATGAGAGTATTTATTTGTCTTTTCCACAGATCACCAGATCTCAAACTTCTTAAAGAGCCAATTACACAAAACTTATGAGAGTTTCACACGACGTGCGATGAAGGCTTGCGGACGACCAGAAAACTTAGTACAGGTATGTGTAAATAAACGATTACCAAATAGCTTATTTTCGACTATAGGTATAGTCTAAGTTTTCGACATAAAACACACTTGACAGGCATAAAAAGGCTACAGAAGTAGGCTTAGGCTTTATATTAACAGGCGAATGTCATATTTATGTTATTTGTAAACAGATTCCAGTTCGTTTCCAAAAGCCGGTGTTTGGTAAAAGTGAGCCCCAAATTGTTAACTTCATGGCCCCCGGGATACTCATCACGTAAGTATGCCATAAATTGTCAAGCGTAGATCCCAATCCCATAGTCAGAGGTATAGTTATCTCAGGATTATTGGAGCCATAGCTTAGGGCGGTAGCCTGCTAGGGGCGGCAAATCGAATGGGGCCCATTTAATTTGCACGCAAATATTTTTTGCATGGGGCAAATATTCAAAAACGGTACCAATTCTACATGCGCAACTAAACTCAACTAAAAATGAAAACATCTATGGCGTATTTTGATTAATTGGCTTTTTGGTGTTGCACATTTTTATTAATTAAAATCGTAAGTCTATAATATACAGATTTTCTAACGAGAAAGTTCTGTTAACATTACTGAATTGTGTTATTGACATTATCAATATTGATTTTTAATTCAGTTTAGTTGTGCACGTAGAATTGATACTATTGCCACTGCCAACAATCCTAATTTAGGCATCTCGAAAAAGATAAAATATCTGCATGCTATATGTTTTACCCGCCTTTTTCCTTTTCGCTCCTTGTACATATTATAGCAAAATTATTAGCAGCATTAAAAGAAAATAAATAAAATTAAAACTATTTAATTACAAATTACCATAACCCAATAAACTAATCCACATCTTGAACAAATTTCTTTTTAATTATTTTACGAAATTGGATATGTTGCCTTATCATTACGAATGAATAAATATAATCGTAACCTGTAACTAATCAATTATATTTTATTTTAATCACATTCATAATTAGTTCAAGATGTTAATTAACTTCATAATTTAATTAAATTTGTAATTAACTACCTCTTACTCGCGACTTCGCACTCGTGCAATTTAGAAAAATTTTCCCGTTTTTGCAACATTTTTCGCCTATAGCCTTCCTCAATAAATTTGCTATCCAACACTGAAAAAAATATTTAAACCAGCGGCCGTATTATGAGCTTTTATTTACAGGCAGTTTACGCCGTGAATTAAACTGTCTGGCAAATTCGTATTATGAACATAATTCTTAGTCAGTCAGTTCGATAAACCTAACACATTACTATATACATACCATATACTAACCTAATACATTAATATGTTTATGGAGAAGGTACATCTAAAAGTTAAAGTATCTACTAACTAAAAATTTTCAACTAGGTAAAAGGGTTATTTCTGCCATAATACCTAATTTAGCCATGCAGTTTACGGCCTGCCTGGAACTTGAATGGTTTTAAAAAGCTCATAATACGTCGGCAGACCAGTGTGCAGTGGTACCTGGGATTAGCGCGTTCAAAGACTTCAAACAAACTCTTGAGTTTTATAATATTACTATTGTCGACGCGGGGAATTTAAAAACAATCCTCCTTTTTTTCAAAATTTTTCACTTTCGGCATTTTATTAATAATTTCCAGAATAATCTTTTTCTTATCTGCGGTTGTAACATCGACTCTGATGATTACTGATCGACTGGAAGGTGTATGGGAGAGGAGTGCAGTGGCCGGAGTAAAGCCACGGGAAATGTTAAACGTTCACATCACAATGCAATGTGTCATTATACTGATGCAGGTAAGATGACAAGGATTTAGCAACACTTAAATCTAATGTTTTGAATTGTTTACAGAATTATTTAAGATTTTTAGAGTTTCGTACCAAAACGCGACCCTATTACTTAGACTTCGCTGTCCCTCCGTCTGTCAGCAGGCTGTATCGCTGGACCGGTGATAGCATAGAATATGGTTGCGTACATTTTGGTATGGAACCCTAAAAATTACGGGATTCGTGTTCTAGTGGTTTATTTCACAGACTGCTGTTTACGGGATAGCGCGATTGATTTTTTTTGCACAGTACAATCATTTGTGTTTATCATACAAATGTTTGTTTTGCGTCTGGTGGTACCGATTATAGCGAATAATTTTTTTATTTTTTTTTTATTTTTCTTTTAATAGGAAGAAGAAAGAAGAATGTCTTATTAAAAAAAATAAAAAGAAATATATAAATAGAATTTAAAAAATAAATTAAAAAATAAAAAAGAAATGTAAATAATTCGCTAAAATCGGTTGGCGAAAATTGTCAAAACTTATTGTCTCCGATAAAATCTCCGTTTAAACCTCCGATAAGTCATTATGAATAAGACCATAGGTGTTTACTATGTATGTTTTACAAAAGGAAATCAGTTTTTGTGGTATTTTCGTATTCTGGTACCCATAATACAGGCATATAAGCTTAGCTTGAAACCAGAGGACGTTGTGTGAAATATCCATGAATTTGTATTTTATTTATTTATTATTTTACGCGTAGGTACTCTATTTAATAAATCTGTGTATTCACATACCTATTTGTTTATTCTCTTTTCAGACAGTAGAAATGATGGCTCTAGCATTCGCCGGGTACGGTATACCTTCAGAAGGCTCGAAGCTTCTTTGTGGAGTGTTATTATTCCTTCAAGGTTTATGTGGCATGTGTTATGGGTTCCTGCTATCAGTATACTGTTCCAGTCATACTGTATCATTCTTTGTTGCTACTGGGAGCTTTTATCCGATGATATTATTGTGCGGTAAGTAGAACAAACAATCAAATCTTTGCTAAAGTAGAATAAAATAATGTATTTTAAAATTGATTGGTTTCGAGGTCTGGTGGTTCATGCAACAGACTGCCGTACACGAGGTTACGGGTTCGATTCCCGTACAAATATATACTTACTCGATTCAACTTAACTCTTGATAAGGGTACCTAATACAACAATGCAAATATCTCGAAAACAGTGCGTTATGAAAATAGTAATGCGAAAACTAATGAAAATTTGGTCAACCTATATGAAACCGCATCAAAATCCAGTTAACATTACCAAAAGGTCAAAGAGGTCAAGATCAGAAACAATTTTTATACTTATTGAGTACAAAAATTGTTTATGACTTTGACCTCTTTGACCTTTTGGTAATGTTAACTGGAATTTTCATCAAAATGTATTCTAGGTTTTTTTCATCAAAATGTATTGCTCAATTATTTGATATTTTTGCAGGAATCCTATGGCCTTTAGAAGGGATGTCCGCGACGCTAAGATACATAGCACTAACGCTTCCTTTCACTATACCCTCTAAGTCCTTGAGGGATATCACAGAAAAGGGGGCATCTATCACCGAACCTTCCGTTTATTACGGATTCTTAACAACAATCGCATGGATTCTTGTCACCTTAGCTTTAATATACCTTAGATTAAGATTGAAGAAATCGTAGTGGTTTATTTTTATTATAATTTTAGGGAAATCTGTGCAATTAATCAGGAATGAGTTTTTATGTTGAAATACTGAATATTAATATTTGGAATTTATTATAATGTTTTAAAGAATATATTATAACATTGGAATTATTTGGGATATTATGGGAGGCTTTTGTCCCAAATTATATGAATATCGGGTTTTTTTTTTTTCGTAGTTATTATAAAGTATGTTAGCAATTTTGTCCGTTTTGATCGATACCTATACGCCACTTGGGGCGATGCAATTCAATCGAAACGTCGACATTAAATACAGATACCTACCTATCTTTAAATTCGTGAGGAAATTATTATCCCAACGTAAATACGTTTTTAGTTGGTTTTAATCATCTCACTGATAAGGGCCTTTGGATGAAATCATGATATTCTAAGCTTTTCGTTTTATTTACCTTCCTGGCGAATGTGGAATAACTAAAATTTTATAGAATTTTAATTATATTTTTCAAGGAGTGTTCAAAATAGCATTTAGCACTAAAATACAATTTTATTGTACAAAATATGATCCAGAATACATTTGTTTTGGATATAACGTCTATTTAAGGTGTAAATAAATCAACTTGTCAAATTTTGTGAGGATAGTTGGTATCGAAAAATAAACACGCTAAAAATAAAATTTAATTGTTTTGAGCAATTTCATTTTTTCACGAAATAAAAGTATTTCATCAAATATTTTTATGCGTACATATCTTACCTACAAAATAATGTAGGTACTATGCCGTTCTGTCTCACTCGTCGGCAGTCGCTTGCGCCGACCGACCCCGCACAGTGAGTGTATTGTGGTACAGTGCGCATAACATTTACGCGTAATGTAAATCATTACAAATCTTCAAAACGGTAACTTTTTCTTGACTTTTTCACCGCAATTATTCATGATATATTATTCAAAACAACTCCTAAAAATACGACAAGTTAATTTTTTGACACCTTGTATATTAACACCAATTCTGCGTGCACATCTAAACTAAAAAATTTCAACTAGTGTATTTTGATTATTTGGCTATTTTGTGTGCACATTTATATTAGGTAATCAAAATGCTTACGGTCTTATTCATAATGACTTATCGGAGGTTTAAAAGTTCGCTAAAATAGGTTCGCGAAAATTGTCAAAAGTTGTTATTCATAAGTCTTTTTACGCTAAAACGTTTATTATCTCTCCGATAAAATCTCCGTTTAAACCTCCGAAAAGTCATTACGAATAAGGCCTTTAGTCTGTAATACACTGTTTTTATAATAAGTTAGTTCAGATAGATCATTTCCCAATTAACATTAATAATTTTAATTTAGTTGTGAACGTAGAATTGCTATAGGCCACACAAATTGATAATGCGACTGGCGGCCATGTTGGTGACGTCATAGTGACGTATAGATGAGAACATTACATTTTGTTAGCTGTACTTTTCCTTAGCTGATGACGTCACAAGGGCGTTAATTTGACAAGGTTCCAGCGCATTACCAATTTGCGTGGCTTATACCATTGTTTACTCTTGTGTAAAAATATGGTAAATTTAATTTAGTTTTCAGATTCTCGTTTCATAATTGTAATTATTGGAATTAAAACTGTAGAAAAGTTATGCACATGCCTAACTAGTAAAAAAACAGGGCTTAAGTTATTATAAACATTTTTCTTCTATTTTTCTTTGTATTAATTATATTGCCGGTATGATTTGTGATACCATGTGATTTATGGAAACCTATTTATTAATAAATATTTTATAGAATTGTGTTTTTATTTTACCCCCTTTTCACAGTTTATGTATGTATGTCTGCTACTTCTTAACGCTAAAACTACTAAATGAATTCTGATGATAACAGCTATGTATGTAGGTATAGCATAGGCTCCGTGTGTTGTCGGTTTAAGAATAAAGCGTCACCATCCCATTTCCTCTTCAGGGTGTTGTAAAACGCACTTTACATAGTAAAACTGCATATTATGTGAGTTTTTAATATAAATAAAACATCAAATCAGATATAAAAATTTTATTATTTATAGGAAATATTTTGATTTAACAACAACTCTTTCTGGGAGTCACATGCGTCTGCACGCTGACGTCATCATGGCACATTGATTTTTTTATCTTGCAACATTACAAATTGATCTCTTTATTTTTGTTAAAAACCGCAATTAGGGCAAAATTTTGTATTACGAAGTTAAATGTGTAAGTACCAGTGGAATGAGAGTTGATCCGATTTCAACTTCGTAAAATCGCCAACGTCTAAACGCATGTGACCACAGACAATATGAGGTTTCGTTGTCAGCAAACCGTACGAGGTTCCTCACAGCGCAAAACGGACCTCAAAAGAAAAAAGAAAGTCTATCGATAACACCATCGCGTCCGAAAACCACATACACCGCATATTGGCGCCTTTATCACATTTATCAAGCATTGTTGATCCCCTCGACACAGGAAAAAAAAACTGATTTTTTTTTTTAATTTCTGTGTATTCACAGTTTTCGCCTAACTATAAACTAGTACTTAAAATATAGCTCACTCATCATCTGATTCGCTCGCATTCTCGCACCGCAACCATTCTTTATACAAGGTGTCTTTGCATTTACACTAAAGAGCGACAATTATTTTTTACAATGGATCTCGCGGGGTACAGTCAATTCCTAAACTATTATTGCTTTTAAAGCAACTACATATTTTAAAATTAACACTATTCCACTTACAACCGTTCTAGAGTTTTCTATATCATTACGGAGACGTTTATAAGAGGATTCAGTCCGAAGCTGCATAGGCATCTTTTAAAATATCACATTCTTTTATTTTATTACTTATTTTATAGCGAAATAGCGTGTTCATAGATCATTGGAACAAATTGGTAGAAATTAGTATACAACCCATTTTTAACTTGCATTATAACTGTACTGTATTTTTTTTTTCTTTACGAAAATTGTTCATTAATTCCCTCCACAAATGGAATTGACCGGGCCCCTTACAAACGAATTACGATAAAAGAACTAAAAAAAAAACTTAACACAATTCCTATACAAATAGATGAACTTAAAAACTTGTGGAGATTATGAAAAGGGTCTGTATACACCCGAACATTAAAAACAAAAATGTTAGCCATATATTAAATACAGACTGGTTTTACTACAACCTCTAGATGCGATTCCAAATTCAAATTATTTTTTTTTTTTTAATTAGTGTTGTGTACAGGGAAGTTCTCCATATAACTATAGACACCAAAATACTTATTTTTTAATGGCTGTTTAGTTTAGTCCTTTGCTTTCTCACTCCCTCAGAAGTATAAGTGCGAGCGAGAGATATTAAATATTGCTCTAACAGATTGTAGTAATTCACCCTGAATTTTGTGCTATTTATTAAACATGATTGACTCTACAAGACAATAGGGTACTACAAAGGTAATTTTTTTTTAAAACAAGAAGTTTACAATATAATTAAAACAAATTCACAGTATCCAATTTGATAAACTTGACCAATAATAACTGTTTTACATCCTAGGTTTTATAAAACATGTTTGTTAAATATTTATGAATGTTTGGAAGATTTACACAAACAGACACCAATTGGCAGAGGTCACTACGAGCGATTATTCAACTGTATTTAGTTTGACTGTATAAGTTTTGCCGTTGATTAAATTAAAAAGGTGTGCTTGGAGACATAGCAACGCTTAAGTTTATGTCACAGAATCTGAGATCTAACTACAGATAAAATGTTTAAACAAGTAATTATATAAAAAGAAGTCTATTAGCAACAAAAATGGTATAGTTAAGATTGTACGGTATCCTTTATCTGAGAAAATGAGATCTACCCACATAACAAATATTAAAGCTTGTAGGTAGACTCCAATAAACTATAGAAATATTAAAAAAAAATTTGATCAAATACTGTTTAAAATCTCTAATGAAACCGGGTTGAGCCCCAGGTAATGGGACCACCCTTTATCGGTTTATGATCAGGCACAATACCAGTTATGGCTAGAAGGGAAAAACTCTGTTTAAAATCAACCAATTTGAATAATCGCTCAAATCTCTATCACAAACATTATAACAAAATTATTAAGACATAATAAAGGCTAGCCGCTGAGACTAACTAAACAACACTAAAACACAAAAAAAACGTACACAAACATTTTTTTTACCAAAATACATAATTATAACTGTACAAATTGTGACTTATAATAATGATCAGGCCTTATACGTTCACTACATTTATTTACACATTTTTTTTTTATAAAGATATACTGTTTAAGCTTCAATCACATTTTTTTTATAAGTAATATACGCCCATACATCTATATATAAACGGTATAGTCTTGATCGGGTCGGATGGTAAAGATAGGTACATTTTTACCAACTTAATGAAATATCTTATAAATAAAATTCTCGTGTCACAATGTCCGTTCCCATACTCCTCCGAAACTGCTTGACTGATTCTTATGAAATTTTTTATGCATATTCAGTAAGTCTGAGAATCGGCTACTATTTATTTTTCAAACCTCTAAGTGATAAGGGTTGTTTACCCATAACATTCTTATGGCAAAACAACGTGTGCTGGGTCAACTAGTCTCTTTGTAAAAATTGGATTATCTGAACAGTAGTATTAAGTGCGATACAGTAAAAGGCAACTTATTTTTATACTCATCGTTAAAAGTCTTTACGGTACTGGAAAAAAGTACTATTTTGATATTTATATATGCATCCAAACATGGTATTATTCAAAATTATTTTGAAAACACTGAACTAAACTAATCCAAAGTTTTAAAAAAGCCTATTTATCGGCATCAACGTATTATCTTTACTTATTATAAAACAAAATCGTTATTTTTGTACGTGAGTTTATATCTTCAAAACTATGCAACGGATTTTAATGGGGGTTTTCTTTTATAGATAGAATGGTGGATGGCTTTTTAGTATAATTTGTTCTATGAATTCCACGTTTACGAAGTTGCGGGCAACAGCTAGTTTCAGTTTATATACTTCTTTTTAGTAAAGTTTTTTTTTAGTTTCAATTTCCTTCTTGATTCATCATGGTTCTTTCAAACGCACAATACACACGTATATTTTGACTATTTTCT
This sequence comes from Orgyia antiqua, assembly GCA_916999025.1. NCBI lineage: Eukaryota > Metazoa > Arthropoda > Insecta > Lepidoptera > Erebidae > Orgyia > Orgyia antiqua. The sequence continues at coordinate 30,269,407 of OU779863.1, forward strand.
CAACAATTACACATTACCTAGTAGCTAATCTATTAGGTAATGTGTTAATATTGTTACTTGTAAATAATATTAATAAAACTATTGCTATTTCTGCTATATATATGTAAAAAACATGAACGGGAAGACAAGCTATATCTGTTTCTTACACCAGTTCTTTGCAGCGGATTGCAAATCCTGAACCGCTGGTACGGAAAAAAAATTGACATTTTACTACACCAAAATTTTTGTTAAAAATTATACCTACATGAATAAATAACATTTTACGTCTATTTAAGCTTTTCACTATATAATTACTGAACTGTATATAAAAAAAATCATTTTCGAAACATAATCTAACACATTACCAACCCATCAAGACTTAATTAAAAACTTTTTAATCATAATCGCAACAAGAAACATTTAGTCAGCCAATTCATTGTAGAAAAAAAAAGTATTAAAAAAAACAATCTATAATCAACATTATGAGTGTTCAAATTGATTGGGTTAAAGACCATTTTCAATATTTTATCTACCCTCGATTCTTGCTCAAAGTCAGATTAGTCTAAACATTTGTCTTCAATAGCAGTATTCTCTGTTGAAAATTTGACAGGAGATAGAAATATCCTACTGATAAATGAGGACAACTATATTTTCGTAATTGTAGGTTGGTTATTGAAAATGGCCATAAGTTTACATAACGCTTATCGAAAGACAAAGGCGCGAATTTTATTAGTTTACAAAATCTTACGTTTGCACCAATTCTGTTGCATTAAAGTGATACCTCATCCATCTAACAGCTTTTTTATCCACTGCTGGATATGACCCTAATGATACCAACTATGGCGTATTTCCATCGCTCATTTCGTTGTAACTTTATATTAATTATAATCATTAGTCTAAAATACACAGTTTTTTTATAAATCAAGGTCAAGTGCCAGTTGAGAGGATAATAAGAAAGTTCAGTTCACATTGGTGGATTGTATTATTGACACTATCAATATTTAACTCACATTGAGAAGATTATAGTGGAAGATTTGGTAAACATATGAGGGAACCATGATAGCTCAGATGGGAGAGCAACGGAACAATATTCCAAGGTCGTGGGTTCAAGTCCCGCTCATGGTTATAATTTTTTCCACTATAATTTAGTTTATTTAGTAAAACCATAGCAAGTGTATAGTAGTCCCACGTTATGTAAACACGCCTTAAAAATCATTTACTACAGAAAACTCGCTAAGAAATTCTGTTTTATTTGACATCACAATTTGTTTTAAGCAATTATTGAAATCAAATCAAATCCAGTAAAAATTATATATTATATGCATAACAAGTATTTTGTTTTAAATTTTTAAGTATTTTTCGAATTTTTTTTATATTATCTATATTTTCTTTAATTTTAAACTCATTTTTCAATATAGTATACTCCGCACGCCGAATGATGATCCCTATGACAGTTCGTTAGCGCTTAACATTGTACTGACGTCCTATCACATCAAATCCTTTAGAGGTCCATTAAAAAGTCGAAAAAATCATAATTGTGTACAATTGTAAATTATAAAAATGAATATTAAGAAAATATTACGTAATGTTCGGAAATAATAGAAAAAAACTCAATGCAAATGTACATGGTACGTGCTGCTAAAGTTACGTCGTCAAGCTGTTATCGACTAAGAAGGGACACATCGATAAACAAAATATCTATAATTTGTGAAATGCGCGTAGTCTTTTTTTCAAAATAAATAAATATTGCTTATTATGTTGAATGACCTGGCTGAATGACATGACATTTGCCTAAAAAAACAGTATTTTATCGAAATTGTTTCGCATAACTAATATAACTGTCAGTTGAAACGTCATAGGGATCATCATTCGGCGTGGTAACTATAGATGAAAACACGCCCAAAAAACTAGGTTAATGCAGTAAATATATAAAATGACGTATATGTTGTTGAACTTTTTTTGCGATATATCTGCGCTGTTTAACATTAAAATTGTATTTTGACGAACATGAATTTAAGATGAGATCAAAAAGTCTTGTATTTCTGACCCATAACATAAAAAATATGTATTTCGTCGGCCGCGTGCAATACAAACTATCCTATCACTAGCCTTATCAGTGAAGATCGTAGGCTCGGGCAACGGGGGGCGGTGTATTTTTACATTCGATTTAATTTCTTATACACTGACGGTCTTATTCATAATGACTTATCGGAGGTTTAAACGGAGATTTTATCGAAGAGATAATAAACGTTTTAGCGTAAAAAGACTATTATGAATAACAAGTTTTGACAATTTTCGGGAACCTATTTTAGCGAACTTTTAAACCTCCGATAAGTCATTATGAATAAGACTATTAGAGTTTAATATATTGGTAAAGTCACTAGTGATAGACTCATTGATTAATTTTTCACTTTTTATCGATATCGATAAATGTAAATTTGTATATACCCCATTTCTTTCCTTGGGCGCCGTATAAAGCAGCTAAGGGATAATATAAACCTTTAACTTTAACTTCAACTACTTCAAAAGATGGAGAACTATAAACAAAACCTACGCCAACAAGTCTGGTGCCGCCACGCATGGCATAGTAGACAACAAACCTTTCCAAGAAGAGTCCCGTGCCCAACAATGGGACGATAATGGAGTGCAAAGAAGCGTTAATGCTCTGTATATCACAATATTTTGTCATATTATTTATTGTAAAACAACGCAGGAATAAAACAAAGAACTAGTATTTATTGGAGATTGATTTCAATACAAAATTATATTCTAATTGTAATTTAACGTACACTGATAACATGTGTGTTCAATATTATAACGCAAGATACTGTTAATATATGAGTTATTAAGATTTTTTTTAAGTCGACTTTAGGATAAAACACACATTACGCTCGCGTATTAACACCTAAATTTGAGATAAATTATGATAAATATGTGCAATACATAGTATTGTTCTAAAATGATCATTTCAAAACGGTTTATTTAATTTCTAACTACTGTAGGCTTTTTGAAACCGCATCAACATAGAATGAGTTTGTGACTGATTATAATTAGCATATTAGTTGCTGTAATTTATCGATATAAGTATCGACTAAAGAACGGTCACAACACTAGTACAAAATTGGTATTAGAGTTTTAATGTAAAATTAAATAAACACTTTATTGCGGAAGGAAATATGTCCATTGAATAGGACACTTTCTATCAAATAATCGGAGACGAAAGTTCAACGTAGAATGGCCCAATGTATACGTAGTACGCATGGTTAAATTAATACTAAGAAATAAGAAAAGGACAATACTATGAAATAATGTAACCGTTTCTTTTATAACACATACATTTACAGTCCATAAGCCTTTTTTTTCATATATAACTAACTAATCTCAAACGCGGCGTACGTGTATCAATGTCCTATAAAATGGACAGGGTGACATGTTTAAACAAATAAATACTTAATTATCGCTTAGAACCTTAATTAAAAGCGTATAAATTATTTTTTTATCGGTATATTTCATTCAACGGACTTAGTTCCTATCTAATTTTATGTTGTATCATATTGTGCCTGATTTTAGTCACTACACATATCTTCATGTCCCTATATGAGCTTAAATCTTTATACGCAACGGATTTTGGCGCGGTCTTCTTAATAAAGAGTGGTTCAAGAGGAAGGTTTATTAGGTTTATTATGTATAATTTAAGAATAAGTTTGCAAATTCCACAAGTACAAAGTCATGTGCAAGCTGATAAAATGCAATAAAAGTAAAAATGAAGTAGGAAATTTTGATAATGGTGGAAATATAGTGTAATTATATAAATAATAGTGGAAATTTTCATAATGGAATTCTTCTGTCCTCCATAAAGGACATGATTGATTTTCTCCGGTATACTGATACACCAATACTACTTATACCAACACAATATGATACTACATTATTACAATGGCGGTTTTCATAATTTTTTTTCTTTCAATCTATACCGAGACCAATTTATACTCAAATTATATTTATTTTTGTAGCGTTTTAAAAGGTATATTATTATTTTGATCATAGAACGAGGTTAATCTCTTTATGACAAACCACATTATGCATTTGTCGTAATCAGAACTAGAGTAGTATTAAAAAAATTCGTTTTAGAAAATAAAAAGCTTTATAATACAACTAGCAGTTGCCCGCGACTTCGTACGCTTGAAATTTATAAATTAAACCTTAACAAACAGAAGCTTATCATATCACTCGACAAATGGCGTTGTACAGTTTTTTTAAATCGCACTATGGTTTGGTTACACACATTAACACTTAAGCTCGTCAAGATTTTTAGTTTTTACTTCCAATTTTCGAATTTATAAATTAGTAAGGATATGATAGACAAACTAAACAAATTGTGATTAAATTTAGTTGAAAACCGCCATTGTTTTTAAGAAATTTATTATATCGCCGACGCAACGAGTTGACACGCTTTATATCTGGTAATAGGTAATATAAAATTGTTATAAACTAAAAAAACCGAACATGTACGAGTTGGTCTCGCACACAAAGGGTATATGTGTATAGGTGTATGTATTTTAGGGGTTTTGTTAAAAAAAAAGTTCAAGAAAATTTCCTACCAATCTTATAAACACGAATGTCTGTAACTATGTATGGATGTTTGTTGCTCTTTCACGAAATACTACTGGATGGATTTTAATGAAACTTTTAGAGCTGTGTAGCTTATAGATCAGGATAACACATAGGCTATTTATATCGTAAAAACGCGGGCATTTCCAAGATACCTATAACTTCTTTAATTGGAAACTAAACATTTTTTAATAAGGTCATTTGTCCTTATAAAAAAAATAGGCGTAATGGATTATCATCGGTCATTTGATATGCAAAATTTCAAATAAATCCGGCGTAAGGGGCGTGTGAATTGCGTTTAAAGATTATGTAGATACAACCGATACCGATGTAAATACAACCGATGCTAATGAAAGCAGATTATTTTACCGACAATCTTTCAAGTCACGTCCCTTTTTTAATAGACTTCAAAAGAAGGAGGTTGTCAATTCGTCTGTATGGTTTTCTTTACATTTTTTAACATTTTAGTGCAAACATAGCGTATGAGACCCCAACTTTATAAGTACACTGTTTAAATCTCAGTAATAGACGAAATCCTAAAGAAATCTTAATATGGTTAAATTGTAGATGCAAATTAAACTTATAAGAGATACATTCATCATATTAAAACACACATATCACAAACTTTTCAGAGAACAAACATACTGCATCATTCTTATATGACTTAACAACTACCAGAATTATCCGCGTTTAACTACAATGCATACGTTGCGTATTATGCGTAAATGCACATCATGCGTAATCTCGCATCAATGCGTAAATTAGCCTCAATACGTAAATACACATCAACGCGTAAATACACATCAACGCGTAAATACATATCAATGCGTGAATACGTATTATTGCGTAAATGCGCATTAACGCGTAAATACGCATTGCAACGACTTATACGTATTACAATGCCGTGTCAATGTATACGCTGCATATTATGCGTGTATGCGCATCAATAGGTATGTATATGCGTATTACCATACTATGCATATGCTTGGCTCGATGCGTGCGTGCGTGTGGGTATTGCTAGAACTTGTCTTGGAAGATGAACAGGTTGTTAGTGGCGGCCACTGCGATGATACTCTCGTGTGGATGCCACGCAGTATGGAGTATCTTCTTGTTGAAGTCCAAACAGTCCACACTTATTTCATCCTGTAAATAAAATTAAACAAAATATTTACATAATGTATAATAGGCCGACTATTTGAGTGATAGTGACACTATTAGAGCCACTAGTCAGGTGGTTTATTGCATAGTGTTCAAACATAAGTTTCAGTTCTCGTTTGTAAACAAATGCTCTACAGTTAACTTTATTATACCTATGGGCACTATTATGGACAAAGCCTGGAGTTGGTTTTGGGAGTTGAAACCCTCAAGAAGAAAGATAAAAGCTATCTCAAAGTCAGAAAATGAAACAAATAACGTAGAAACGTCGGGCCAAAATTTAAAACTAATATACGCGTCTAAATCCGTAAAAAGTAGTTTTATTTAAACAAATAATTCAAAAAATACAATTGAACAAAAAAACAAACAAATTGTAAAGCTATAAACAGTTGTTCGGATCTTGTGGATGTTCATCGTGACTCTAAAAACTTTTGTTGCGTGTATGGATGACATGCCATGACTTGTTATGTGAGTTATTAGTTATTATTAGTATTAATAAGTTAATGTGACATTTTTATAACATAATTAATCAATTTTAATATAATAATAATTATAATAATCAATATCTTGACTGAATGTAGGCATAATATCTTTGGAATTCTTCAAGTTGTAATACTGTTGAATAATCTTTGTTCTATAATAACCGTTATGCGCAAGCAGTGTTAATCTATAATTAATTGGTTGTACCACCCTTTATATTTTATCTTTTCTTGTCTGTGAATGTATTGTACAATCGACTGTTGATTAACCTAATAAATAAATAAATAAATAAATAGCCTCAGTGTACCTATTCTTTATACATTTCATTTTAGGCTTGAAGTTACCTTTAGCGCCCATGCTAGCCTCGTGGGACTCAATGTTCCTGTTACAGTAGTAAGTCAGTATAGCTTACCTTCTTCCTCTTGGCGGTGGTGGCGACTCTACGCGGACGTAGTGGCTGCCTGGGCCTGGCCGCTGCATCTCGTGCAGCCTCCAGGGTCAGGTCACCGCGACGTGAACCGCATCCACCGCCGCCAGCGCATCCACCGCGCTCGAATATCCTGCGCATAAAGTTAATTATTATTAACCATCACTTCATCATCATCTCTGTGTGGTGACGGATTAAGAATACAAGTGTCACCACCCTATCTCCTCCCAAGGGTGCTGTAAAAGTCAGCTAAGGGATGTTGCACACAGATAACATCCTCTGTGAGAGACGGAAAACTCGAAAATAAACCCTGTGCCAACACGCTAGGTCAGCGCGGCAAAGGGCTGGAGAGAGAGAACTATCACTTAACATCTTTCTTATGTGCCCATTCACGAGTCTGTCATACAATAACCAACTTGAGAGTAAAACACCATTATTTTTATACACACTGTTTTCTTAGTTCAATATGCTGCTTGGTTGATGTTACCTAGGTAGTGCACACAAACATTGAAGTTTATTGTGCCAACGATATTCCAGGCAGAAGGCTAGCAAGTCCATAAAGATAGCAAATTTTACTACAAGGTACAAGGTATGTACCTATTATAACTAAGGTCATGATAGTAAAAAGCCTTCCGGAGAATACACAAAATATTTCTGGGTTGCCCCAGCAACAAATAAATGTAGTAGGTTATCAGTGTTTCTTGGTGTCGACATTCTTTCTAGACTCTACTAGTCTCGCCATAACCTCACGCACCAAAGAAATAAAGCCTCAAAAACTAATGCTATTAGTGTCAGATGCTTTTACTTAATCCAAAAGTATTACAAATAAAATAAAAATCTATTCTAAGAGTTTCTTACATCATTTCTGATAATAATATGACAATTATTTATCAAATGGTGTAATCAACAATTAATCTTAGATAAATAAATTACTGCTAAATCAGTGTTACATTTTAATATTTATTTCAAGCAATCATTCATGATATGCAGAAAACTTAGCAATGATAATCTTCTAACAAATGAATGACGGTATGTATGATAAAGCCAAGGAAGTATGTTTGGATCGTAGCAGATGGCGCTCTATAGTCTGCCTACCCCCATGGGGAAAAGGCGTGATGTTATGATGATGATGATGATGATAATTAATGAATGGATGGAAGTGAGAATGTTTTCTGCTAAACTACTGTATTGATTTTAATAGAACTTTGACACTAGGTTTTCTAATCTTTACTTCTTATAAAACAAAGTCGTAATTTTTGTATGTATGTCCCTATATGAGCTTATATCTTCAAAAATACGCAACAGATCTTGATGCGGTTTTTTTAATAAATAGAATGGTTCAAGAGGATGGCTTTCTTTGCATAATTTGTTGGGGTTTGCTGTATATTGGATGAGATATGATTAAATTTGCTGAGGATTTCGGAAGTGCGCAAGCTTTAAATGAAAACGCTGCCTTATCTATGTGTGGTACAACAAAGTAATGTATGGAGGAATTGTTTATTACCAATAGTTCTTCAAAAAAGTCCGCGAAACGTCTATCAAGGAAAACCCGCTGTACACATAATAATGGCAAAAAAAAATATCTAATTCAATAGGGTGTTTTCAAAAGCTATTTACGTGTATATAGTAATATTTTTATCAAAATAAATACGTTAGTTAGCTTACGCATTTAATATAGGTTATAACTGCTTTTTATAGCATGCAATTTAAACAAATATCTTGGGAGATATGACAAAAAAGAATTACGCGCGGCAAAATAAAATACTTAAACTGCTGGCTGAGCAACGCGATCGTTTCCTCGCTCTTCTATCTATACTCCAATGGCAATGTCTGGATATTGCCATGAATTTAAGGATGTTCGTTATTCTTTCACGTAAAGACATTTTGCAAAAACCGGGAATATTACCTAAATTCCACGCGTACGGAGTCGCGGGCAACAGCTAGTTTTCTTATAAACAATATTCCATTGTTTATAAGAAAATTTGAAAACCTAGGTGCATACAAGAAATCCTTGTTCAAATTCTTAATTGACAAATGCTACTAGGGTCTCGGATTTCATTGCAGACGAAGAGAAACAATATTTATGGTACTTCGGCTTGACAATTTTAAATGCGCAATCCCCAATAGTGTGTTTAGATTACTAAGTTATTGTTCATAAATGTTTTTGTATTGATTGTCAATTTATTAATATTACGCCACTTAATGCTGACCTCGTAAATTTTGACTCCTATATTATTCTACTAGCTGTTGCCTGCGACTCTGTCCGCGTAGAATTTAGAAAACGTTAGTTACGGCGCGATGGCTTATTTCATGTATAAGTTTGGTGTTTTTATACCGATTTCTATGATTTTTTTTTTATTGAATGTTAACTTTTTAAAATTAGGAATGAGTGAGAGTATTATAAACGTAAGAGTAAACAAATATAATCAGAATGAACGAACTGCTAAGCTATCAGGAGTTACACGTGTTATTGTGAGTCAACCATAAAATATAAATATGTGCTGTTTCGGGATATTTTTTAGACAATTTAATGTAGAATATTTCCGTCATACATGATTTCCATGTAACTTTAACCATAAAGGCTGCACACGCGACGGAAGCTTAAAAAATGGAGCACCTTTTCCCGTTTTCCCAACATTTCCCTTCACTACTCTGCTCCTATTGATTGTAGCGTGATGGAAAGTATACTATAACCTGCCCAGGAGTATGAAGAATATTTGTACCAAGTTTCATTAAAATCCGTTGAGTAGTTTTTGTTTCTATAAGGAACATACAGACGGACGGACAGACAGACAGAAAATTTTTACTGATTACATTTTTGGCATCAGTATCGATCACTAATATCCTGACAGTTATTTTGAAAATATATTTCATGTATAGAATTGACCTCTCTACAGATTTATTATAAGTATAGATTATGATTTTATTTTCATAGTTTTAAGATTGATTAACTTTTGACATAAACTTTTCACATTTGTAATAATATTAATATGATATACTTGTGGCGCGGGGCACGTCGGCCGGCGCGCTCAGCTGTTACCTCGCTCCCCGGGCCTTCGCTTCACCCCCTCGCGCCCGTATAAAACACGGAGCTGCACGTGCGCGGGCTCTCTTTTCCTGGACCGGCCGATTAAGTTAAGTGTCTCTCCTACTAGGAGGCACTGGTGGATTTTCCTAAGAACCTATCACCCGCGTAATTAACTTTTAAAAACTCATTAACGTAGATTTTGTTACAAATAACTAAACAGTAATTTATTAGACTTTTTATATACTTTTTCGACCGAACATTGTGAAAGTGAAATAAACTGTGAAACTCGTTGAGATTTTTCTTAAATCATCCCTTAACCCTATAATAGGAAACGTGAGCCTTCAGCTCACGCGACATACTTTTAATTTTAATTATTTTTATTTGAATTTTGTACACGACCTACAGTGGTAAAATGTAGCGGACACATCTATTTTGACAATTTATTGTAACATCTACTAAACCTATGTTTACAAAATAAATATTTGATTGATTGATTGATTGATTTGAAGCAACATCAACGCTTACTCGTTTGAAACAGCAGGCATTATTCCATATCCCACAGATCTTCGATCTATCTCACAGGTTTCGTACTGGACACTTTCCCACAAGAAAATTTGGACATCTAATGAAAAAGACTGATTCGCCTAATTGCGACCAATGTAACGTGATTGATGATGTCCAACATTTGTTGTGGGAATGTGTAAAGTACGAAGATAAAAGAGAGGAATTATTTTCTAAATTACAACTCAATAGATATAATATGGGACTGTATCAGGCCATTCTCAGTGAACCTGAGAGTGTAGGGGCTATCATGGTATACAGAATTTTCATGTTGTGATTTTTTTTTATATATGTTGGAGTAACATAGATGAAGATGGAATTGCCATGTTTTAAAATCAGTCTACAAATTGTAGACACTGTCTTTAAGATGTTCATACATCAATCTGACATTCTCTTTCACACATAAAAGGTTCCACAGCAGGTCTCCAACCAAATCCCCTATAACCTGCGCCTCTACCACCAAGATAATGATGTTCACACAAAACGTCACCTCTCAATCGTCACTTTACACTTTCTCACAAATACACACTTTATAATTATACACTCGCGATTATGACCGGAATAAACTCTTTATCACTACTGTGAGTGAGCAACTAGTCGGGCAGAGATTCGCCCAAGAAAGGTCCGTACTGTACGGCGGCTCGAGTGTAACTGCTTCGATTGCCCACCGTGCGGCGGTATTTATAGTGCCGGCGCACGTGCATGTCATTCGGTCGTACCTGCACGTGTTCGTAAGTTTTTAGGTTAAGTATTGAATTTACAATGATGTTATTTTTACATCGTAATAAACCCTAAAGTAATCAACTTGGTGGTTTATAAATTAATATTGGAACAATGAAATGGTTTAACTTAATTATTCTAGGTTCTCTAGACTAATTGTTGTGGTTGCGCCGATACGGCCATTCTGATAGGCGGTGCGCGCTCTGCACCTGGCTGCGATGTGATGTGTGTTATCTGAAATTAAGAGTTTTCTCTGAGATCGGTATCTGTAAGCAACCCATGTTGCTCATTTTGAAAGGGTTATTGTTAGGACAGTACACAAAGACATCTCCAATGTACTGACTTATTCATTTAGTATCTGTGGTGTGTACGTGTCCACTCATGGCTCCACAAGGCGTCCCAACGGTATCTCATGGTTCACATGTGGACGCATCAAGGATCCGTGGTTAGCTCAAGGGTAACACATGGTTTAGCTCAGAGGTACCACTCTCCAGATATTTTGTTCTCGTAGATTATTATTACAGAGATGTAATTGTGAGGTTAATAAGTATAGTAAGGTTATTAGGTTCTCGGAGATTATAACGAAAGGATTTCGAAGGTTCTCGTAGAGTTCTCGGAGGTTCTCGTAGCTTTTCGTTGGATCTCGTCGATTCTCGTTGACCTGAAAGAAGAGAAATAACTCCTTTTGAGTAGTACATCTGTAAGCAACTTATGTTGCTCATTTTGAAAGGGTTATTGTTAGGACAGTACACAAAGACATCTCCAATGTACTGACTTATTCATTTAGTATCTGTGGTGTGTACGTGTCCACTCATGGCTCCACAAGGCGTCCCAACGGTATCTCATGGTTCACATGTGGATGCATCATGGATCCGTGGTTAGCTCAAGGGTAACACATGGTTTAGCTCAGAGGTACCACTCTCCAGATATTTTGTTCTCGTAGATTATTATTACAGAGATGTAATTGTGAGGTTAATAAGTATAGTAAGGTTATTAGGTTCTCGGAGATTATAACAAAGGATTTCGAAGGTTCTCGTAGAGTTCTCGGAGGTTCTCGTAGCTTTTCGTTGGATCTCGTCGATTCTCGTTGACCTGAAAGAAGAGAAATAACTCCTTTTGAGTAGTACATCTGTAAGCAACTTATGTTGCTCATTTTGAAAGAGTTATTGTTAGGACAGTACACAAAGACATCTCCAATGTACTGACTTATTCATTTAGCATCTGTGGTGTGTACGTGTCCACTCATGGCTCCACAAGGCGTCCCAACGGTATCTCATGGTTCACATGTGGACGCATCATAGATCCGTGGTTAGCTCAAGGGTAACACATGGTTTAGCTCAGAGGTACCACTCTCCAGATATTTTGTTCTCGTAGATTATTATTACAGAGATGTAATTGTGTACTGTTATCGGGGTAATATAATAGTAAATGGAATGAAATGAATGAAATGAAATGAATGAATGAATCTCGGAGGTTCTCGGAGAGTGAGGAAGGTCGATGCTGGGGTCTGGGCCTTATTATTATGACCGTGGCCCCAGAGGTTCTAAAGATCAATAGGATAAGAAAAAGCTAATACGAGCAGATAAAATGAATCTGACCAAAACGATGTCAGATACAACGCAACAATTTAACGCTTATATCCTCAGAAGACTCAGGAGCGCATCAAAACTATTTGATTCGTGATTTTGATTGTTAAGAACCCTTAACATCCATTATTAAAATTATTAGCTTAAGAATTTCTTGTATTGCTTTTTTTTATCACTTTAATATCTTCGATAAAATTGCTATCACTAGAAGTTGTCAACACTGACTTCATTATTTGTATAGAGGTAAAAATATTAATCACACACCGGAAATCACTGTCTATTAGTTCCTTATTTGATTTAAGAACTGTTTTTTTTTTTTTTTAAATAACTGATCGTAGATTTTAAAGAAATGGATTATGCGGATTTGTTATGAAATCGTCGACTGTAAATTTTAATCAATCTATTCCAATTTCTTTCAAAAAGAAAAATGTTTAAGGTTGAAGCGATTTTTAACTTGTTCCAAACATATTGATTTAATTAGCTATTACTAATCGACTCGACTCTTATTCGAACGATGTCACGATGATAAAATTAAAATAAATCAAAACGTTATCTATAAGGATTGAAAACTGCACTATATTCTAGTTACGGTAATGTCTTCGTTATCTAGATGAAATTCTCAACTTGTTTTATCATTTTACAATGTGTGTGTAATTGTCGAATACAAAATCCATCGATTTCATCACAATTGTTAACTTTTCTACCAAGTCAAAAGTAATGACGGTAGTTCAACAAAATCATATTATTATAAAGTTCATTTCGGTAGTGAAAACGTTGATTACAAACGAAGCGCATCTAAGCGATAAAATTACGTGGTGTAATTTGTGAAACTTATTCAGTTTTTAAAAGATAACTAGAGAACATTGTTTTTTTTTTTTTTTTATAATGAGTGTACTGAATATGTGGTGATCTATCAATTAAGTATTTTGTGATAAATTTTAAACAAATTGAGTAGTTTTATGGAAAGAGATAAGTGAAGTGAAAAAGCATTGTGAATACGTTTTAATTTACGCAGTTATAACATGGGGTAAGTACTTGTGGCTTGTTTTTATCAATCTTACTTTGATGATAATCAAAGCAATATAAAAAGTGTCTATTAAATCTGTGTATTGCGCAATTTTACAATAAATTTGTTACGTGACGTTTTATTTTCTTATTACAAAGATGAACTAGGCATATGAAATGTCATAACAATATGAAATTTCATGTCGAATTTTGGTATTTTTATTGCACCACAGCTTATTATTGCAAATGACATTTGTTTTTATATTTCTCTCTTATTTAATAGAAGAATGGTACTGCTTACCGAGTATGATGTCGTGGTTCCATAGCCACAAGTTGCTGCTTTAAATATCACCTTTGCTTACTATGACGACTATTTGAAAGTAATAAATTTTACTCACTTGTGGAGACACGTTTTTAACTACTTTTAATTATTGGTAGGAACGCGGTTATGCGCATATCCTACTATTTATTATTACGACGGCAAAAGTGCACGATATCTATACTTTTGATTTTAACAATTTAAACGTTTTACACTTATTGAGTTAGTCGTAGGGGCCGCCTCTCGGGTTTTTTATCCCACACTTCTGATGTTGGAGTAACATAGATGAGGATGGAATTGCCATGTTTTAAAATCAGTCTACAAATTGTAGACACTGTCTTTAAGATGTTCATACATCAATCTGACATTCTCTTTCACACATAAAAGGTTCCACAGCAGGTCTCCAACCAAATCCCCTATAACCTGCGCCTCTACCACCAAGATAATGATGTTCACACAAAACGTCACCTCTCAATCGTCACTTTACACTTTCTCACAAATACACACTTTATAATTATACACTCGCGATTATGACCGGAATAAACTCTTTATCACTACTGTGAGTGAGCAACTAGTCGGGCAGAGATTCGCCCAAGAAAGGTCCGTACTGTACGGCGGCTCGAGTGTAACTGCTTCGATTGCCCACCGTGCGGCGGTATTTATAGTGCCGGCGCACGTGCATGTCATTCGGTCGTACCTGCACGTGTTCGTAAGTTTTTAGGTTAAGTATTGAATTTACAATGATGTTATTTTTACATCGTAATAAACCCTAAAGTAATCAACTTGGTGGTTTATAAATTAATATTGGAACAATGAAATGGTTTAACTTAATTATTCTAGGTTCTCTAGACTAATTGTTGTGGTTGCGCCGATATATATATTCTGTAAACAAAGATTAGGGTACGATGGGACTGTCATACCCAAAGGGTAAAAGTTCCGAAAAAAAAAGATTAAAAAAATAAATAAAAAGATCTTTTCTGCTTATAATATCACTCTGCTGGGTCTTACAGCACTTGGGGTGGTGACATGTATTCTTTATCTATCACCACAGGCGCAATAAACTTCTTAAGATATATAAATAAATAAAATAAATACATATTCATGGACATTTCGTCAACGTCAAGCTAAACTTATATACTTGTTCCAAAATATGGATATACTACATAAACTACTTTTCTTTTCTAAATACATACTTATAATACGTAGAAACACCATAATAAGACATATAACTGTCCAACTCACCTAAAGAATCCATTATAAGAGCCAGTCATCAATCGCTGGTCATCACCGCTCCAGCAACACTCAAACTTGTCGAAAATACAATCATTCTCATACAACGAGCACAACTTGGAACGTAAATATTCATGTACAGGATATGTCTCTACTGGTTTCGTTTCCATACGGAGATCCCATACTTTTAGACCTAAATAATCTCGAGACATCATGTATCTGGAAATAATTAAAAAAATATACTGTTTAGTTAACTTCATCTATTCTATATTACAAAGCCAAAGAGTTTGTTTCTTTGAACGCGCTAATCTCAGGTACTACTGGTTTGAATTGTAAAATTCTTTTTGTGTTGAATTACATATTACATACTTATATTGTATTACAAGATTTAACGAAGAAGGCTATATAACATCACGCTGCGACCTATAGGAGCAGAGCATCAGTGAAAAATGTGGCAAAAACGGGGAAAGTTTTCTAAATACGACGCGTAAAAAGTCGCGGGCAACAGCTAGTCATCTATAAAATATAGTCTGGTTAGAACAACAAGCCGCTAAAATCTAAAAAAAATGTGGCATATAGACAGTACCACCATTTTCTCAAATTTTTATCAATTTAATTTTGTCAAAATTACGATGCTAATGACTAATCTAGACGTAAATAAGTTAGTTTACACTCCAAACGTCGGGAGTGTAAAATGTTGATGTATATTACATGGTACCTACATACTGTTGTGTGAGCGCCCATGTATAAAATATATGTTTATAAAGATGAAATATAACATACCGGCCCGAATTACTAAGTTTAACATCACTGATGGAGGAGATTATTTCTGAGAAGAAGGACCTCGCGTGAGGATCCTCGGGCTCCTCGAACAGCTTCGCGTGTCGGTCGCATAGCGCCGCCGCTCGCATGTCGCATAATCTTATTGTACCTGAAAATACAAATATAATTATTTGAATAATAAAATTATAAAACAAAAGTCGTTATTTTTGTATGTATGCCTATGTGAGCTTATAAAACTACGCAGCGGATTTCAAAGCGGTATTTTTTAAAAATGTATAGCGGTTCAAGAGGACGGTATTTTTCAATAATATGTTAAGATTTTTTTTAATTTAAATTTCACGCTTACAAAGTTGCGGGGAGCAGCTAGTTTTAACAATAAAATACAACAAGTCCTTCTGTTGACGGATTAAAAATAAAAGTATCACAATCGCTTCTCTTCAGCAAGTTTCTCCAAGATTAAGAAAACAAATGTCACCACCCGATATTTTGCCACAGTGCTGTTAAGAGGATACCAAAATAGCTTCGTGCATTTTTCTATGTACGAAGTTTTCATAGTTTCTTTAGATTGAATGGCTAGAGCTCTAATTTTTAAGTATATGTTTTTTCAATATATGATCTAGGATCGCATGAACTCAGAAACGCGATTGAAAAAAGTTTTCTCGGTAGAAAATCTTGGCGAAACAACCTCTCAATTTTTTTATTTTTTTCATTTGTCGGTTATTATCGCGTATTAACTAATGAAATAACTTTAAAAACATAGGTAACTATTATGTATAGAAACACGTGGATCAGAATTAAAATATATTTAGTAGATTTCGAGTAAATAGGAAAAGTATCCCTAATTCTTCATTTTCTGTGCCTACTGGCTGTGTTAATATGTACGGGTCGGCGATGATATACGATAATATTGATGTAGGCCCTTAAGTTTGAGAAACGGATAACTCGAGGCCAACGTGGAGGCTGGAAAGTACGTGCACAGGACAATATTTTTTGTGACACATATTTGTACTGCATTTCACATCATTTTTGTATTATTATTTTATATGAATACAATAATATTAACAGTTAAAGTACTCACCCTTACTACTAGAATAAACAAAGAGATTACATTCGGTAGGATGGAACTCTGCCGCGGTTATCACCTGAAAATAAAACAATATAAATTAAAAAGAAGTACTGACAAATAAAAAGAAATATTTCATAAAACATGTTTAGAACACGAACCTCAACAAATTACACTAAAAAGTAAAAAAAAAATTTCGTACATAAAAAATAACAACTTAGATTATAACAAGTAAAGAAAAAGAAATCGGTCTTCTTTTTCTCTTACAAATATCGAGGGCAATAATTCCTAAATGGAGGACACCATTTCAGAATTATGTATTCTAAGTCACTCAGACCAGGCGTGTCGGCAAAGGCCTTCATTTTAAAGATTTCTGTCTCTCACAGATGATATCTTCGCAAATTAATGCTAACTCTTACAGCACCCTGGGAAGGCGATAGGGTGATGATACGTGCATTCTTAATCCGTCACCACATGGATCTAATCACTGGAAAAAAATTCTTTTCATCCACCTGAATGCTGATTTTCATAATAATAGATAGGTATAGATAAATTAAATTATAGTGGAAAAAGTGATTACCGCAAGCGGGACTTGACGACTTACCGACCGAGCTATTGCGGCCCTGCCAACAATACCCAATTTCTCCAGTACAGTGTTACTCGATTGAGTCTACATTGTATTTGATGTGGGTTCAAGTCCCGCTTGCGGTGATCACTTTTTCCACTATAATTTAATTTATTAAGTAAAAGCATAGCAAGTCAATTCCAAAGTTAATAAATTACTTAGGTATAGATAGTTACCTCAGTAAGCTCCTCCATATTAGCAGGTTTTATATCTACAATATTGAAGCTCTGATCCGTAATCTCCAAGTGCCATAGATTGATACGAAGATCATCAGCCGACAGGTACGTTTCTTGATCAGAGTTCAGAGATATTGAATTTATGTGGTATGTGTGAGCATTTGCAAATATCCTCCTGTTGACAAACAAACAAATTTTTATATTACTATTTTCTCTAAAACGTTTGGTATCGATACTAATATTATAAAACTGAAAAGCATATTCGTTTGAACGACCTAATCTCAGGAACTACTGGTTCGAATTGAAAAATTCTATTTGTATTGGATAGTCCATTTTAATTGAGGAAGACTATGACATTACTCTGCAATCAATAGAGCTAAGCTTTAATGAAAATGGTTGCGAAAACGGGGATAACTTTCTAGATTCTACTCGTGCGAAGTTGCGGGCTACAGCTAATTATAAATAAATATTAATGGTCTTATTAATAATGACTTATCAAAGACTATTATGAATAACAATTTTTGAATATTTTAGCGAACAGATTTTAATGGTCTTTTAAACCTCCGATAAGTCATTATGAATAAGCCCATATATATTTATGGACATTTCATACAACGTCCTCTGGTCCTAAGTTAAGCTTATTTGCTTGTGTTATGGGTTCCAGAATACGGATATACTACATATAGGTAAATTTTTTTCAAAACACCCAAACGCAGGGCAAACATTTATAATTTAAACATCACACATGAATGTTCTTTGCGGGAATCGAACACGAGACCTCGTGAACAGCAGTCCTTTTTAAGAACCACTAGACCATGAGGCCTGTCATCATCAAATGCTCTCCAATTGTACTCCAAAGATAATAACTATATTAAAATTATATATCATTAAACATAAGTGTTAGTGCAAATAATATTTAATTAATATTCACATGATAAAGACTAGTTATTGAAAATAAAAAGCTTATCTATCATATTGATAGCAATAAATTGGTTTTCGTGTTACTGTTGCTACCTTATTATTTTTGAGTGGGTAGCTTTATAAATGCAAATTTATATCATACTGGCTGTCAATTCTAGCTGCTGTGAAGTTTGTATTTATTACACGTTTTAACTGAGAATAGGATTGGAAATGACCTTTAGTTGTCAAAAGTGATTAGAAAAGTACTGTCAGCAAAGTAACTTTATTTGCGTATCAATAATTTTTTTTTTCTTTTACCTAAACTCCGTAATTTGAAGCGAAAAACGTCTTAAATTATTTAGTAATAAAAATTATAATATTATTAAAAAAAAAATACTATTTTCTTTCAATAATTTCGTTGTTGGATACTATGATATTAAGTTGAATTTCCAACCGCCATTTTGTTGTTGTTGGTGTGCCTTGTCGAGTATATGAATTTTATGGCATTTTATTTTAAATTCTGTTAGTTATGTAGTTGTTACCCGTTAAAAAAAAAATTTGTTGTTATTTCTTATTGTTTTTGTTTATTAGTGTTGTTATTTTGAACTTGTCGTTATTTGTTATTTTTGTATTTGTCTCGCTAATTGCTCGAAAATTAGCAAACCATAACGACAAAGTGATAGATAAAATTATATTATAAAAATGACTTTTTTTGTGATCCTACCAAAATTGTTTAAATTGACAACTATAACGTGACGCGGGGTAAATTCTATTCTCATTTGAACGGCATAGATAGCGTACCTAGCTAAGCCCGCTGCTTTAGCCACGTTTATAGATACAGCCTCCTCGATTTAAGCATGATGATGTATAACCAATGTGTAATTCCAATGTCAAAAGCTTTAAAATTTCACTAAAATTCATTCATTCCATTTTTATAATAAAAAAAATATACAAATATTCTCTAACACTTGCGAGACTTATTTACTGAAAGTACGGACACTACATAAGGATTTAATAATATAATAATAATAATAACTTTTATTCAGATAACAAGATCCATATCACATAATTATTAATACACAGTCAAATAATTTCATTTCTATACAATATTAAAATTATTTATTCATAATTTAAAACCAAAGTCATCCATTAAAATTATTACCTACTTAACAATAATAAAATTAAAATATAAATACATACATAAAAAGAATAAAAATAAAAAATTCATTTATTAAAACATATTTTTCATTAATTTAGACGCGTATAATTTGATTTAGATGAAACCCAAGGTTTGGGTGACTTTTCAAAGGCCATAGTTAAAGCTTGGAGTTTTGACTTTTAAGACGCCATGGTGAGCGAAGTCTCTGAAAGGTCGAGTTACATTTAAAACAAAGTATACTCGCCTCAATCCACAAAAATAGTTTTATTTTTAAAAATATTATATCCTTTTCATCTATAATCATGTCTGTCGTCATTCACACAGTTCATCCATCTTTAATGTACTAGCATAAATTCAAAGCAGTAAAGAATAACGTACCTAGGTGACGCCTCGACCATAAGTTCTGCCGGCCTCACAGTGGGCACTCGCAGCTGCGTGATACGCGCCGGGTCTCGTGGTCTACCGCCTTCTTCACGAGTATTGTACCCTGTAACGCGTTTGTCACGCTCTGACACCTAAAAATAAAACAATATTATATTAATACATAAATCATTAGTAATGGTAAACGATTATCATAACCTATGAACGTATCCAACAACAGAAAAAACTCGCGCGTTGTCGACCCTGTAAGAATATATTAACTCCCTTTTTGAAGAGCCCTAGAGAGTATTAGTAAGAAGACTTTCCGAATACATCTACGTCAAATTGTTGGTAACGAGCCTCCTTACTCTACGTGTGTTTGTAGTTTACTTAACTAAATACGTTTTCAGAGATTTACACTGATCGGACGTGTAGGCATAAGTGCATTGAGTTTTCCAGAAATGTTCTCAGAATAGCTCAAATGCCACTACCTTATGTCCGGTCCAGACTGTAAGCCAGGATAACGATAGTATACTCTTAACTGGCTTTTACAGCACCCTGGATAGGAAATTAGGTGGTGGCGTTTGTATTCTTTATCCGTCACCATACGAACTCAGTAGTATTCATAACCATAAAACGTTAATAGAGTCTTTAAAGTAGATTTTCGACTTCAATATAAAACTAGATATATCAAGATATGACATAATCTATCTGTTATCAGTATTTAGAGAATAGATAGATATTTCTAAGTATTACACTGACATCACTCACTTCTTTGTACTAGAATTTAACAAGCAGTGTATAGTTACGGTGTAAGGCAAACTCTCTTTTGTTAATAACGTTACGCTTGTAAAACACGAACAAAAGATGATATTTTATATTACTTCTAAGTATCGTTTACGTTACTATAGAAGCAAGTTCTATAATTAGTAGGTAGTAGGTAACTACTACAATGTGGTGATGTATTAAGTATATGATTGGCCGGAGAGAGATTAGAGAGAGCGTGTTGGGACAGGGTTTATTTTCGAGTTTTACGTCTTTCACAGACGATTTTATCTGTGTACAATATCCCTTAGCTGGCTTTTATAGCACACTGGGATGAAAAAAGGGTGGCAACACTTGTATTCTTAATCCGTCACTACACGGACAGCACAGAAACTATATTACCTTACAATCGCTCAGTCTTCAGAGCAGAGGAACAATATTCTAAAGTATTGTAAATATACACTTCTAAATATACTTTACCAAGTAGGCTAATTAAAACTGAATGTTTAAAAATTTTTAATACATACAAACGCCTTTATCTTATGGAGGTAGACAAAGACGAGCCCTACTTGCTACGAAAATTATTTTCTTTATTTTACTGAAGACCTTCATCGCTTAGAGACTACAACTTCCAAAACATAAACTTTCAAAAAAAATCAAAAAAACGTTTGCCCGTGTGGTGACGGATTAAGAATACAAGTGTCACCACCCCATTTCTTTCCCAGAGTACTGTAAGAGCCAGCTAAGGTACAATATAGGCAGCCGACGTCTACTGTGAGAGACGATAAACTCGAAACTAATCCCTGTTCCAACACGCTTGGTCAACGCGACACAATAGACCATAATCCCTCCCAAAGTGGTGGAGGCCCGTGCCGAGCAGTGCGAGCAGGAGAAGAGAGGAAAAGGAAAATACAAAAAATGCTTATAAAACTAAATAATAGAACATAAAACATACATACAAGACTAACCTTCCACAACTTGATGGTCTTGTCATTGGTTGACAATAGGAAGTGAGCTTGATTCTTTCTCTTTAGCCATCTTATCTTATTGATTTTCTCCTCAATCTCCAACGATTTCAAATAATCGAACTCCGGCTCGTGAGATTGGAACGTTGAATATACATTGTACTCCCCTTTCTTCGGAACACATTGCTTTGATGCCGGGTCCCTCTACAAATAAAATATTGTTTTATGAGTTACCAGATGCCCAGGACCTGACACTTCACTATCCATCATTCTCTTGCTCTTATCCCGTTATTTATTTATTTAATCTTTATATACAGACATGTATACAGGCGGAGTTAATGCCTTAAGCATTGTCTTTAAGTCAACCAAAGGAGGTGCAGAAACAAATTAGTGGAAAGTGTATAAATATTTAAATAATGGAACTTACTTTCCACGTTATTGTGGTCGGAAAAATGGATACTACATTATGATAATAACGGCACCGAAAACTTCCCAAATACAACTCGTACTTGACCGGTATTTTTAATATAACATTTTCTTACCTGAAATATAACAACCCTGCCGCCTTTATCACCGGTGGCGAGCAGTTCACCATCATGGTTGAACTCAACACAGGAGATCAGATCAGCCTCGGTCACATCATCTTCAAGAGTGCCCTTCACTTGACTGAAACACCATGTCGTTTCACCACCATTGCCTGAAGCAATTACAATAAAATATATTTGACACTAGTAATAATATAAGAAAGGGACCATATGACGTGTAAAATAGTTGTAAATATATATTATTTGTTCTATAAAATTACAACAAATCAAAAGCATGAAAAAAAAAAAAGATGTTACTAAAAAAAAATTAGTATTTCTTTTATTTAAATAATATTCTTAAATTGATTTTAAATTCTTACCATTAATGGATTTAAAAATAAACTATGTACATGTATTTGACTATTTCAAATAGATCCAATACCTACATTTTTTTATTTTACATTAAAACCTAAGCCTTTTTTAATTATTTACAACAGCAAATATAACAAAATTAATTTCAAGGATCTTATAAATAATATTTAACAACTAAAAATAAATAAATACTTGTTAATAACATCAAATAAATCAAACATTTTTATACATAGCAAGCAGTTAGTATAAGTCATTTATTAAGGAAATGTTAATAACATAACTCGTAAATGCAATGTATTTTACACACAAAACAGTATTTTCTAGACAGAAATCATAAAGCAGTATCTATTTTGCATTAAAACCTAGATATTTAACTAATATTGTTAACAAACAAAAATAGTATTTAGATATTTCAAAAAATAATTGTCACGAGTTCACTTAACTAAATAACTAGTTAACTAAAATTTGCCTACTACATTATAGTAATTTGAGATTAGAGAATATTCGTTTATGATGGCCTAAAAAATGTCGCCGCGATATTTGCTTTCAAAGTCATATAGGAAATCAAAGAAACGGAAATATTACCAAAAGGAGAAAAACCCTAAAATAAATCAACCCGTTTACGTATTTATCAGGCTTCCTGATCTCAGTATAACCTAAATTTTAAGTTTAATAAACGAAAGACGAGGCTACTAAACTATAACGATCAAAACTTACTTTAGTAACAAGTCGATTATAACAATTTTTCTTTTACTAATTATTGCCTACCGGGATTATGTTTACTTTAAAGCGAGTCTCACAGAAAAGGTCAACAGTACTTTACGAATTAGCTTAGAAATTGAATATTTATGATACATACAATCACAGACAGTGTTCCAATGCAGACAACTGCTATGTTGCCTCCATGTCGCAAAATTATCTTGAATCCTAATACTACGATTGGTATACCACGGCACTTCTTTTTTTTTCAACATCTCTAACTTAAAATCGATCTGGCTGAATACACAGGCATTGTTAGCACATAATTAAAAAGAAATAGCAAATAATTTAAATTAAGAACAAAATAAAAAAAAAATAACACTACCAGTTTGAAACATGGCTAAAACAGTAATGGCGTTGGAGGAGTCATTGGGGAACCTGTTTTCCTTATTCAAATAGTAACTCTATACTCGTGAATGAGACTACGGGTTTAGTAACATTATAGTTTTCTTTAGTGGTTTTTTAGACAATGGATGTTACACAAAGTACAGGCTGGTTTGTCACGATTGAAGGAAGTATAATATATATTTAACTGGATATAAATTAAGTCGCAAACGTTACATTCGCAGTCATGAAATGACGCTTACGCAGTTTAGAACTTTCTTCTTTCTTTCTTTCTTCTTCTATTTGATTTTTTTTACTAGTATACATATAGGTCAACAGATAAACAGAGCTTTTATCTAGCCAAAGGGTAGACAGAAAGCTGAAATAACACTTGAAGTCGATTAAGAAAACTTCTCTAGTGTTGACCTTACCCATGGCAATTTGTCTAACAAAATCTGACTTGAATGAAACGTCTTACGTTGAATTTTTCTCCGACTCATAGAAATTCCCATTGCTTGGCATGATCTAAAACGTAAGGATTAAAAACCTTTACGTTACTAAACCAATCAGACCAAAGAATCTTGCATTTTTTTTGGAATTTTCAGTCTTTCGCAAGTCATGGATTGGCGAACCATATCCTACTTAACAAAGCCTTACAGAATGGCAATATTTGGTGTAAAGTTAAGTGATGATTTTAAAGAATTTTCATAGACTTAGACTCAATACTTAACAAAACTAAACAAACTAGTTCAAGCCATATAAATTCAAAGATGATGAAATGAGTGACGTACATGAATACTAAATGTATCACAAACATATAGGTTTTAGCTAGACAACGTCGTTTTATGGACCATAAAACTTCTATATCTGCTACAATAATGACAATAATGACTATAGAAATGTGCCATTCCAAAATAGTACGTTGAATCACATACAATCATGTCAAATTGTACAACAAATACGTATTGATAGAAAATCGAATTGAAAAGTAAATTAGGATGTAACTGAAATAGCAAAAAGCTGAACTTCGTGGAATATTTAAAATAAGAAATTCAGATTTTCAAGCGCATTTTTTACTTTTTGAACTGAGTTAATTATTGTGCGTTTTATTTTATATTCCACAGATAACACATCTAGATATGAAGTTAGAAATTACTACATCAAAGCACAAAATCTATAGGTAAAGTGTACTACTGTACAAAACTGCTCAGATAATGGGATAGTACTAGGGCTCTTCGGTCCCAATTAGTGTACGAGATTACAAGATTCTAAAACACTGGTTGTAATAGCACCGAAATCTTCTAGTCCGGTGTTTTCATAGATTTTGTTGTGTTTATAAAGTAAACTTCACGGATTTCAAATCATTTTTATGGTACGTTCTCTTTAAAGTTAATTGTTTCTTTAGCGTCTACCTCTAGGCTTAGGTTTGAAGTCATCTTAAAATAAATGTCAGTCAGCATTTAAGATGACTTTTATCCTTTACATTACTACTACTACGACATTACTAAGCAGAATAAACTTTTCAAGAACTTATTGGTGTTCCTTCACCTGAGTACAAATGACACATGAAATCAATCGCGTGTTAACTGAATTAATTTAAACAGGATAACTGTTTTACTAAACGTTTATTGTAACAAGTTGTCCTGTAATTTCATAACTATTGACTCACTAAATACGTATACCGGTTTTCTAAAATACTGACGTAAAACAGCATACAATATATAAATCATACTAACATTAATGGTAAATAAAGAACAAAAAACCCAAAAGCTATGTTAAAATTTCCAATAATAAGAATGGAATGTGCTCGCCTCGACTAAAGATTTTTTACAAAACAAAGTAGTTATTTTTGTGTGTATGTTTCTATGTGAGCTTATATCTTCAAAACTACGCATCGGATTTTAATGCGGTTTATTTTAATAGATAGTGGTTCAGAGTATGGTTGTTTTGTATAATTTATTAGCTAGCGTATCATTATAATCAGCTAATAAGATCTAGGAGAGGGAAAACTAAAAAAAAACCTGGTATAACTAACTTTGTAAGGGTACTAAAATTATGGTTATTAGGTGCGTATTAACCGCAGTATCAGCCTTATCAATGATACGTGGTCTCTAAGCAAGAAGCAGGCCTCGGATTAATGTTAGCAAGGTCTAAATACAATTTTTTATGTTAGGGCATTTCCTTTCAACCAGTAGACGTAATGACCATCCATCGGAAGCCACCTAAATATTAAAACAAACTTAAAATCACTGTTACGAAATCTCACAATACCACACGTTATACTTTAGTAGCGTGATATTATGTCATAACTGGATCGGTAACTGGGTTATAAAAAGCGTTCATTTTTAACCGGTAACTACGAGATTAATTAAAACCGAAAAATGTTTCGAGTTTGTAATACTTAAAGTACTCTCGTTTTCTTTATGTTTTGAACTACAAAAATTAAATATGTTCTTCAAGCCCTGGCTACTACTACACTGTAATCACCTTTTCACTACCCATTCCGGCTTGTGGTTAGGCTCAAAGCACACATAGTTCGGTTAGGAAGAGACGGCCGAAAAAGAAAGCCGTCCGACCCCAAAGAAATGGCATAGCGACAATTCAGTTACTTCGGGTAGACGCAACTGTTGAAATACGCATTTAAAAACATTCTAAATTCAAACCCAAAAGTCATACTCGTGTTTAGTTTCTTTTTTCATAATATTGTGCTCTCGTCCTGAGTTTGTATTCTGACTAATAGATATACGTAAACAGATTGGGGATTTCCATGATCTTCCATCAATGGAAACCCCGATCTCTAAAACAATCAAGCCTTCTTTTAGAGGGACTCAAAATATACGCATTCCCTAACACAATTAATTCGATGTTTATTTCTAAGCTTACTATCGAAATTCTTAGCTAACTTCCTAAACAAACTAGGTCAAGCTAAAAAGACAATCTGTTATACACGCTATTAGTTACTTGTAATTTACATCTGCGTAAAACGTTAGTCGCTTCATTAATTACGAAAGACTTTACGAGGAAAATGTTAAATTGCTGAGTAATCCCGAAGAACATTGATTGTGATTACTTACTCACTAAGGAAAAGTGCCTAAAGTATACCATAAATCAATAAAAGAAGAACGATTCTCCTTTCAAAGTATGTATTGGAAATGACGGTATTTGTGACGCAGAAATTTTATTGGTCCCCTGACCACGGCCGCCGTATTAAGCGTGGTTAATTTCCAGCGCTAGAATAAATTAATATTGGTGTCATTCATAAATAGACACAACTTATTAGGCTGTTTGTCACGTATACTAAGGCCATTTTAAAATCCTTGGACTAGAAACTAGAAGTCTCATCTCATGCTCCATATTAATTTATCCCATAAGACATTCACAAAAGCTATTTTTTTTCGACAAAAGATATTAAAAGCATGCTACCAAGACACTAGAAACCTTATTTGAATTAAAATTTTACCAGACAAAAAAATCAGAAAGTTATGTAAATTACCAAGATAGAAACCGCGTGTCAGTGCCAGTCTAAGAACATCTCAGGCAACGCTAAATGCAAGATAAGACGTTATCATATACATGTAACATTCAAAAACTGATAACGCGATAATCCGCGTCCAAGTCATTGGGTTCAAGGTCGGCAATTACTTACAAGACTACCTACAATTACAATTGTAAACAAATCAGATTTGTTTGACCACAATTTCACATTTAGAAGTGCTATTATTTTCCTCAAAATTGACGTCTTTAAAAGTAGGCATCAAAGAAAACATCATCGTAACCACAAAAAAACATCATAACAACGTACGATAGATGACGTGCCAAAAATGATGTAATGGGACAATTAATTGGCCTAAATTTATACAATCGGGGATTTTACATAGACGAATTCGTATACAGACGTAGACATTGACCAATTCGTTTCGTATACAGACGTAGACATGGATGTGTAAATAGTTTACATAGAAATACAGCTTATCTATGCAAGAAACATAATCTCTCTTATGTGTTAGGAGATTATGTTACCAAATAGCTTTTCTCCAAATATAAAAGCCTGTCTCTATAAGACATCAATCTTGGTTTACGGATTAACCTGGTAATGCAGGTGGTAGCCTGCTAAATATGCCTTAAAGTTTAAGGCTTAAACTATGGTACCCACTAAAATCAAGAGATTAGCATTCCTATGAGCACATAATGTATTTTCACATAACCAATACTCCACGTCCAGTCAATGATTAGCATTTTCTTTCTGTAAGAATTCTGATATAACCATATAACTACAGGTGCCATCTTCTACGATACTCAGAAATCACGAAAGTAAAACCTATAACAACACACCCTGTCAGCAAGAAATATTAGAACTAATAGCCTCTTCTTATGATGGAGGCCCATGCCCAAGAGGGACGTTAATGCTGTATAAAGAATCTGAAACAAAGGTTTTCTTAGGGATTGTTTCCTAATTAAATTAAGATACTCTATATCACTGGACAGTTTACAAAAAACAAATAGAAGAGAATAGACAATCTAATATATAAAATTCTCCTGTCACGGTGTTTGTAATTATACTCCTCCGAAATGGCTCGACCGATTTTCGTGAAATTTTGTGTACATATCCGTTAGCTCTGAGAATCGGACAACATCAAATTTTCATCCCCCTAAATGTTAAGGGTTCAACCCCCGACATTTGTATGGCAAAACAATGTTTGCCGGGTCAGCTAGTAACATATAAAACAGTATGCCCTTGATTAGATAAATCAATCTAATATGGAAGAAGTGACCACAAGGTCAGCTATTTAGCATTCCACTACATTACTACACATTGGTGTCATGCCAAATTAGATGTTAGTATTTGTAACACACTAATACATCATTTTCCTTATCTTTAACTTGCCATTATTGTGTGGTCATTTTTTTAAAGTAGGACATAAATAGGACATGGACGGATAGACAATGACATATAGTCCCAGGATAGAACGGCCCCAGAATAGCGGTATAAAAAGCTATGATTGAAACCAACCTAAGCAATAAATATTGCCAAAAAAATTATTTGTTAGTTAGATAAACAAATGAGATATTATGTTAAATGAAATATTATATTAATAATAAACCATATCATAGTAAACAAATATATGTTTTAATCAAAACAAATATGTATTACTTAATAATTTATCAAACTCAGTAAACTGTGTCTAAACAAGACCTTAGCTATTTAGCTTATATTAATCTACTTGCAACTTTGTATTACTGAATTTAAAAACCTTATTGAACCACTGTAACCGAGTTAGTTAGTTAGTAATTATAAAACAAAGTCATTATTTTTGGATATCTATCCCTATGTGAGCTTATGTCTTCCGAACTACGTAACAGATCTTGAAGCAGAGAGTGGGCGACATCTAGTATCACAACAAGAGTAAAATGTAGGAAATATATTTTGTCTTTCATTAAAACATCTGTTCGACAACAAATACACAAAGGTGAATGACATTAGCCCAAGGTCAATAGAGACTTTTAGTATAGATCCAATCTATACTAATAATAAAGTGATAAAGTTTGTAATATGTATGTAGGAGATAGTCTGTATAGAAACAGATTAAAAATACATGGGTCACCACCCCTTTTCCTTCCCAGGGTCCTGTAAAAGCCACCTACAGTATGTTGTACATATACATAACATCCTCTGCGAGATGAAAACCTTGTAAACAAACCCTGTGCCAATGCTTCGTCAATGCAGTATAGTAGATCATGATTCCTCCCAAAGTGGAGAAGGCCTTTGCGCAACAGTGGAATGTAAATGGGCTAGAGAGAGAGATATATATATACATATATATATATATATATATATAAAGGATAATCTCTGAAAGTAGTAGTCTGATCATTAAATTTTATTACTAATAAGAGACTGTATCTCTGGGAGTACTATAGATTATGTATATTAATGCAAAATTCTAGTGGTACAAAGACATTTAACCACATTATTAAGACACACACAGATATGCTAATTAACATACCCAAATGTAAGTTTTAGACATTCAAGGTAAAATAGATTGTCAAAGATAGGATATTTAAACATTTACATAGTCAAAATGCTCATACATATGCAATTAGTCATCAAATTAATCTTTCACAAATTATTTTAGCATTTTGTCACTTGAGTGGTGACAGTTTAAGAATACATGTCATCACCACACCATTTCTTACCCAGGCTGCTGTATTACCCAGCTTAGGGGGTATTTATTTCACATAATTCAAGCTACATAGACACATTGAGATATTATTAAATAAGGTAACATCATTTGGAACGGAAACTGTAACCTAGTGACCTTAATACCTT
Organism: Orgyia antiqua; assembly: GCA_916999025.1. NCBI lineage: Eukaryota > Metazoa > Arthropoda > Insecta > Lepidoptera > Erebidae > Orgyia > Orgyia antiqua. Next base: position 30,299,608 of record OU779863.1, read on the forward strand.
TCAAGAGCAGAGGGAAAGCAAGGAGCAAAGACATTAATGACCTTAGAGAAGAAGACTTAATGATTTGTAAATGTAATTTTTACCAAAAATTTTATGAAAACTAAATAAATAACAAAATCATAAATCCTATATTGTATATTGTGTGCTTAGCAAATATTTTTCATAAGCATGTTGATACTAAATAGCATATCATGAATCCATGATACTTACTAACTAATAAACTAGATAAATATTTGAACAAAATATTTACATATCCTTATACAATACACATACATGATTCCGGAACCTAGACATGTAATATATTTTTCTTGTAGTGGTCACCATTCTCTTTAAAAACAGCTTCACCAATTTGTGTGTATAAATTGGTCTATGAATGAGATATCAACACTACCATTAATACCATTAAAAAGGCCCTCATGGAATTAGACACAAGCGAAACTGTGGAATACAGTTAGTGTATGTTCAAGATACTGCCTAAATAAACTACAGAGACATAACTTACCAAAAAATATGTAGTATATTTTATATCAATAATTTGGACAATCAGAATACATTAGGACTTATTTAACAGCTGATCATTGAATGAAAACCTACAATCACTAAATTCTTTAATGTTTTAGGACAATTTTGAACAAAGGGAGCTATCCAATCATTTTCATATTATAACATTGTTATATTGTTATAATTTAGACATATGCAGATCTATCATAGTATTAATATGTTTTCAAGGTTAATAAACAACTAAAAACTATTTATAGGTACTTTTGTAGTGGCACAGACTGGTTTATAAGAAATTTCATTCAGGGGTTATGCTAACCAGAAATTGTACCCAATTTCTACACAAGTCTACTAAGATACAGTGTAAAAGTAAGAACTTAAATAGTATACTGTAAAATGAGTCGAGAAAATCAATTAAAACACGATTTAGGACTATAGAAAAAGTGCCAGTCGTTAAGATATGAAAGTGTAAAGACAAACGTCTTACCTATTAATAACCTCATTTGAATAACGTATTTTCTTGAACGAATCACAGGACCTTCATCAAACTATCAAGCAGACGGTGTAACACTATTACACTACGTCCAATTAAATACACAGTAAGCAGTTACAATCATAACGAACTCTACTCTTTGAAAGTTATTGCCTTCGAACCGTTTTATATAATCATTATACGCAAATACAGGTATCAAAAAACCGTTGTGACATTTACCCTGCGTCTACAATTTCTATTAACAGTGAACTCGGACAACTAAAGTTTAAACTATCGGCGTAAGTAGGTAACGATTGATAACCAAACAATCCAAACAAGCCATCTTCACAGTTTGTAAACACTAAATACTAAAACCAAACTAATGACAATAACATTGCATTTACCGTCGGAATTCGAACGATAAAACATCTTCGACTTATGCGATTTCCCAAATCCAATTTCGCCCTTGACTAGCGGGCGCAAAAAGTCACCACTTACCGGCCATGACAAAGCCCAGCACAAAAACTTTAAGAAGTTCGATAGTTTTATTGCACAATCACTTCAATGTTTTGCTAAAACATCACACTGATTTGCCGATGAAAACGGATTAGAAACAATTCAACATTACATCGGTAAAAAGTAATGGCGCTGAGAAATACATACAAATAATTACTGCAGACTTTAGTGTTGCCACACTAAACTTATTTCATTCTACCACAAAATCTACTTCGTACGGACGTACTTGCACGCAACCAATCAAACAGCCGAATACTCATACTGACTATTATATTAGTGACTTTGTGTTATTGTATAAGATTTATTTAGCGCGTGAATGCAGAAAATTTAATATTGTATTAACCAAAGCAATCCTAAAATCTTATGTTTATGTATTGTGACATAGAACTAAAGGCTTTAATTGTTTTATTTTGTTAGTAGTTTTGGAACGAAGTTCCTTATCGCACGTTACGAAAGGGGGCTAGACGGAAAAAATTAAGACCAAAAGTTGTAACGACACTTTTTGTTGTTTGTGTTTCTCTTTCTGTCTCTCTCTCTCTCTCTTATAACATGAATAAAATATTAATATATTATTTTTTTATGAATTGTTGTGTATCTATTATACTATATAATAATTTATTACATAAAATTTAATTACAATTCCTTTACCAGTCGAAAGGAACTTCATTCCATCCGGGTGTCTCTTCTCCATCTCACAAGTTATTTTTTTATTATTTTTATATATTATTATATTTTTATATATTTTATAATAAACTAACAGTTGCTCGCAACTTCGTACGCGTAAAACTTAGATAATATAAAAATCTTAACAATTTATACAAAAAAGCTATCCCCTTGAACCACTCTATCTATTAAAAAAACCGCATCAAAATCTGTTGTGAAGTTTTGAAGAAATTAGCTCACATAGGGACATAAATATAAAAATTACGACTTTGTTTTGTGTATGTGTTAATAAAATGGAAGAATCTTTAGACCTAAGCGTTTTCGGGATTGATTAATACTTTTGTATTTAGACTGAATTGATTACTGTTTTTGAAACCATCTCTCTCTGAAATTTAGACGCATCCATAGGTTGCATCTGTTAAAACGCTGCAACTGCAGATAAACTATACTAACTTTGGTAGCCTACAGGATAAATTAATTCTTCAATGCACCTAAAGGGCTATTAAATAGTGAAGAAATAATATATTATGATAAACAGCAAAATCCTTCATAAAAACCAGTTAAGATTTCGAGAGCCCCACTTGCATAAAAACATATTATAAAATGTCATGTCTTCAGTTACTTTTTTGCATTCTGAGTTAAAATTTCACTAAAATAGTTAGAGTTTCATATACTGGCAACTTTAATATCATATGTCAAAGCGAACGTTAGTGTCAAAAACTAATGACATCGTGACAAAAAGCCATCAAAAAGCGCGCAAATTGATAATATCAAGTGCTGCCATCTTTTAATCTTTGAAATAATTTATGCTGCTTTACCGACTCAACGAAGGCATGTAAATAAACACCGTACATACTAAACTACCACTATTTTTTACTTTATTAACATAAATAATAGTGTGGTGTGGTGTGGAGTACTGTGGAGCTTGGTGGCGATATAACATGGCATTTTGTAATCAAAACCCATTTGAGCTCCGTTGACATTTGGTTCTGCATTTGATAACACAGGCACACAAGTAGGAACCCTTTTGTATCACCCATCATCATTTTTAGTGCGCAGATACTATGGTAGACACAGATAAATCGACAGGACACATTATTTTTTTTAAACCACTGCAGCACTGTGCTTGCTTCCATTATATAAAATCCAAAATAACTCCAAAATAACCATAGGTTGCCGTAGAGGTCCTAATTACCTTCATGACCTCCTTTTACTATCAAGGCTGGCTACAAATATTTGAAACAAAAATATTTACGAATAAACGCCAATTACTGTCATAAATTCATAGCATAAATTGTGCAAAATATTTTGATTTTTATTTCGCGGTAGAAATTAACTTACTTTGTGATTATCTTTGTTTTCAATTTTAATTTTATATCTATAACATAAATGTCGGACGAAGCGCAAATTACAGAAGAAATGAACGCTATGTTCAATAGGGTAAGAACTAATTTTACCATTATTTAAAATGCCAAAATAAGATTAGGACCGGGATTGCTGACTAAAGACCCTAAGAACATAATTACCCTTGGACATAACATTGATACGGTAGATCAATGTTATGTCCAACCCGAAGGGAAGTAAGAAAAAAAGAGAGAGAAATGGAGTGGTAACATGACAATAAACACCCATCCATCAAACTTTCTCCAACCACAGTTAAGCATATTCCCCTTAAGCACGGTGTTCTTGGTGTTCTATGGGGAAGCATAGAACACCTCAACTTGCGGCTACTTGTAACATCTAATGGATGCCATACACGCTAGGTTTTGCATGATGGTTTCAGCCGTGCATGCATAACCGACAGGCAAGCCCTAGCGTGTATGTGATTAAACTGTACAGTTATCGGTGCATGTACATGCAACCGAGCAAATATCAAAATTGATATTTTATGCCGCTCGGTTATGTTTGCACGCGAGCATAACCGAGCGTGTGTGGCATCCGGCGAGCTTGCCTGCCACAGTTCTCAGCAAGTTCTCAGTTTTTAATTGTTTGCGACGGCGGAAGGTCGCCAAAGCCCAAAGCCTGAGGTGATATAATAGCAGAATATTTAAGACACTCGCATGTTCTTCCTGTTGCAAGAAATCTTAATGTTACTGCTAGTCTCTCATGTGCTGATATTGCTTTCCTCATAACAGTATCTTGTCTTTGTATTAACGGAGTAATCAATGATAATAGTTTCAAATAAATTTTTTCATCCATTCGTAAATAATTTTTGTAATCTGTTGGTGTAAATTTCAATTCATTTATCAAATTTACGTGGGAGAATTGCTTTCTTTTCAATAACCAGCGTTTAGACCATTCAGTGCGATTTCTTTTTCTTTTTCTGTTCTGCAGAACAAGTGTTAGGCCAAGTACAGCTATCACATCGTCGTCGTCCATTGTAGTTTGGTATTGGCGTCCTACACACACCGTCACGTCACGTACTACGTAGCTCAACTGAGAGTTCATGGCAAGATGGTGCATGCAAAACCTAACGTGTATGTGTAGTATGAAACTCGGTTATGCTTGTCGGTTTTGCATGCAAAGTTATAACCATCATGCAAACCCTAGCGTGTGTGGCCGCCATAATAGTGTATTGAGCTAAAAAAGGTATTGAGTGTACATTCATGAACTGCTTTATTACCACACCACCTAGCGAGCTAGATAGAAATAAAATAACAGAGAGAGCTTTTATTTACTGTGAGAAGTTACGTCTCAAAATATCTCGAAATTAAACCATAAAAACTATTAGGAACTTAAGTTTGCTACATCATTCTGTAACTTATAGAAAATTCCTTAAGCATTAAGTCCGTCTTTGCAAAAGTAATGCAGGAGTTATAAATTATATGAATTTTAGATATGCCCTTGCTAATTGTAAAATACCCTACTTACTATTCCTGTTGGCGTGATCGAAGATAATGCTCAATTTCTGCAAGCTGTTCTGCCTAGCTTCAGCGAATAGCCGCTTCTTGTTCTTCGGCGAAGGTTGTGTAGCTAACGGTGACACTACCATGGTTGTCGTTGCCATGGTGTCACACCATTACTCCAACACCCTGATGACAAAAAATATTCATTTAAATATTTCAAAATTTCGAGTTATTCACAGGCAAAGCGGCACAATACAGTTCTACCTGCGTGTACTTGTGTCTTTTACTATCTACCTTTCCTGAACTCAGAGGCGTATTTTGATAATTAGCGCTCTAGGCCATTTGATTTGACGCTCCGGGCCAATTTAATTAGCCGCCCGATAAATTAATAGAGACAAAGCAAAATTTTTTACTCGATGGCTTTCGCCACCCTTTTCAGGCTAGCCGCCCCGGGCCATGGCCTCTATGGCTCTAGGGTAAATACGCCTCTGCTTAAACTACGATAGACATAGGTCATTAGGTACAAAACCAAAATTAGCTAAATCCACCCAACCGTTCTCGTATTTTAGCATAAATAACAGTAACTGAAATTGATCTTCGTGGTTCCGTTACAAGAGATAAAACGGGACCTCATTGCAGCATTGGTAAGACTTCGCTGTCCGACCGTCTGTTACCAGGCTGTATCTCTCGAACGGTGATAGCTAAAGAGCTGAAAATTTCAGTTTGTGTATATTAATTGATACTATAGCAACAAATACTCATAATCATTCTGCTTCCCTTATCTTATTACTAGCTGTTGCCAGCGACTTCGTACGTGTAGAATTTAAAAAATGTTCCCCGTTTTTGTAACATTTTTCACTACTACTTCTCTCCTATTAGTTGGAGCGTGATGTTATATAGCCTTCCTCGCTAAATGGACTATCCAACACTGAAAGAATTTTTCCAATCGGACCAGAGGTTCTTAAGATTAGCGCGACAAACAAACAAACAAACTCTTCAGCTTCTTATTATTAGTATAGATATGGGGGCTCGTTACTTGGTGTTATAAAAATTCATAAGTAGTGATTATATTTTGTAGTACAAATAAATTAAAATTCTCATATTAATATGTTGCGTCTGTAGGACGTTTTCTTTTGAGAGTTTGTATTACAATTAATTGAGAGAAACCAATTGGAACCAGATAAAACTACACTAAATTGCCACGAACCGTTTTACGTAGTTTAGAAACACGTTTTTTGTTACTGTTCATATTTTTGTTGTTATACCTACGGGTTAAGATCATGCTAGTTTTTTTTTAAACTGTAGTTATTAACAAAGCTTACATAAGCACTATTTTGTTTGTTTTAGCCACTCTTATGGCCATACATACATAAAGTATAAATAAAATAAATAAATATTCATGGGACGTTTCACATAATGTTCTCTGGTCCCAAGCTAAGCTTATATGCTTGTGTTATGGGTACCAGAATACGAATATACAACATATACGTACCTATTACTTTTTTTTGTAAATAGATACTTAAACTACACTAGCTGTTGCACGCGACTTCTTACACGTGGAATTTAGAAAGCAAACCTTAACAAATTATACAAAAAAGCCATCCTCCCGAACCTTTCTTTGCATTGTCCATGTCCCAAGCGAGGAAACGAACCCGACCACGTGAACGACAGTCCGTTACATTTACTACTCTACTACGAAGTCCGTCAAATATACTTATCCTATTCACAGACCTATAAATTTATTGAATATGCTTACACACTCGATCTTTAAATAATGGGCTGATATTAACGTCCCACTGTTGGGCATGGGCCTCCTCCACTTCGGGAGCGTTTGTGGTATACGTATGGTCGCGCTGACCAGGCTTAAGCGTAAGCATAAGGTGTAGTTTTGAGGTTTCCGTCTCTCACAATAGATATCTTTCTATGACAAATCTTTTTCAGTGACAGCTGTACGCTTGTGGAATGCCTTACCACTAAACATAGTATTACGTCGTGATAAAACTTTAGCAACATTTAAAAATATGGTCAAAGATTACTATCTAAATATTATAACTAAGTGAATATGTCTGTGTATATTTTTCTGTATTTATGTATGATATATTAATATATAGATTATGTATTGTTATGTAAATTTGTGTATATATTTATGTTAAAATAGTATTTGTTTATATTCTTGTCATGTATTTATTACTTAAGTGCACCAAAGACTACCAACTTGTCCTGCCATTTTAAATTCATCCAAAGGTTGCCTGGAAGAAATCTATGTGAGCAAAACCACAGCCATTAACTTGTTATAAAATATTAATGTTTAATTGTACACGTAATACATACGTAATACATTTATTATCCTAATAGGTTGTCATAAAAAAGGTTATTAAAATATAACCTTTGTACTTTTTATGTGGCCTCTAGCTACGTAAAATACGTAAAGAGGCTTTTATTAATTCTTATATAACACTGGTAAGGATAAAATCGCTGTCTTAGACATATATTATTAATAATCGATATGTGATGCTGTAAGAATTATCGTTCAGGGTATTCTACTCGGAACATTTTAGGTTTTGAGGCTGGAGTAATTGTATTTACTTTGGGGTCATAAGAGCCATAGCCCTGGTCGGCCGCCTGCAATCATACGCACCCAGGATGCTAATTTTCTGCTGATTCTGCCCGGATCTTGTTTGCCTCCGAAACATGAAAACGTAGCCTGAATCATGAATGAATTATATACCTTATTTATGCCTGAATTGCATTGCCTATTGCTGGTAATTTTGTCAGTTTAAATACAGATTTTCACAACTTTACATTTAAAAATAATTACCTACAAAATGGCGTAAAAATGTCCACTCTTTTTCACTTGTGAAAAGCCGGAGCAGGTTGCTAAATATTACAGGTATTTTAGCGTATCAAACAAAAAAATAACTTATACTTGTGTATTTGGGTGTCTATCCAACACTTTTAAATTCTTTTTACCATATAAATATATATGATTACGTATCACAAAGCAAATACTCAAGCCTAACGGAAGGAGGAAACAATAAAACATAATATTAACTGTATATTAAACGCCATATAAATCAATAGTGTTGTTTGTTTACTAATATAGGAGCGTGTTATAGCGATAATCCGTGGCGATAATGGTATCAATTTGTAAGCGGATAGAGATACTGCGGTCATGTTCAAAAGAATTTATAGTTCATCTGTAGGAAGTTTTGTAGTCCTTGTAAAGATCTGTATTGTACCCTTGTGCTTTAAATATGTCCATTACTGTCTAAATAATAGTTTTGTAGCTTCACCGCGTTCACCCGTGTTTATGGTTACTTACTGCCCCGCTTCTAGAATTTCATCGTGATAATATATATAATCCTATGTGTTATTCTGGTCTATAAGCTATACAGCTGTAAAGTTTCATTTAAATCTATTCGGTAGTTTTTGCGTGATAGAACAACAAACATCCTTTCGGTCTTCCAAATTATTTATTTAGTATGTTGAACAGAATTTTGAAAACAATTACATGAAACTATGCAGCATACATTAGTGAAATGCTCAGCCTATGTAAATCTGCGTTGTGACCTCACTGTGGCAGTTGGATTGAATGACCCCTCAATTCCAGCTGTAGGATTCTATGAGCACTAGCCTTGCGGGAAGATACTTAGGGCAGTTTATCGCCCTAGTAGAAGTGACCAGTTGAATGACGGTGGCATACGTATTGTTTCGCTGCGCGCATCTCGTGTAGAAGATAGGACAAGCCGGGCATGGCGACTACATACAAATAAATAAATATTTATGGACATTTCACACAACATCCTCTGGTCCCAAGCTAAGCTTATATGCTTGTGCTATGGGTACCAGAATACGGATACGGTAAATACATACTTATAATACTTAGTAAACACCCAGACGCAGTACAAACATTTGAATAACATTAATAAATATCACACAAATGATTGTCCCGAGCGGGAATCGACCTCGCGACCTCGTGATCGGCGCGGCAGTCAGTTACATGAACCACTCCACCATGAAGCCGGAAGACGGAATCTTTGAAAGTGATTTTCATCTATTAGGAGTAGTCAGATCGCTCTAAAATTTTGCTCACTTAACAAGAACCAAGGACAATGAAATAATTTAAAAGCAATATTTTGGATATCAACCGTGTTTTGCTGTTTTTGATTCAAACAAATTATGTATTTCTAATTAACACTGGTTTGTAACTTAATAAGTTGAAAGAAAATGTGTGTGTCCGTTTTAAGTAATCAATACCATTAGTAGGAGATTCCGTAGTAATCATTTATTATTGTTATCCTATTACTTAATTTGCGCATTGACCCGAATGAAACGGCATTGTATAGCAATGACAGACAATGTAATAAAATAACACAGTTACATATTAATTTATTAATATTTTACGATTGACTCGCTATGCTTTTTACTAAATAAACTAAATTATAATGGAAAAAATGATAACCATAAGCGGGACTTGAACCCGCGACCTCGGAATGCCGTTCCGTCGCTCTCCCAACTGAGCTATTATGGTCCACGATGAGAGCGACGGAACGGCATTCCGAGGTCGCGGGTTCAAGTCCCGCTTATGGTTATCATTTTTTTCATTATAATTTAGTTTATACAGTTACATATTTTAAGTATTGTTACTTATTAGGATTAAACTATACTCTGTGGATTAAACTAAACATTATACTATGGACAATGATGTCTGTATAATTTGATTTTTTCTGTATACCTATACATATGGTAGCACGTGTAGTGACGGAAAAAGAATTCCGGTGTCACCAACCCTTTTCCTTCCTAGGGTGCCGTAAAAGTGTCAGCTAAGGAATACAGTACACAGATAACATCCGCTGTGAGACATGGAAAAAAAGGACAATAAACCCTTTTTTTTGTTTTAGGCGGGGAAATGCCTAACCGCACACCCCGCTATTCGGGGATAACAGAAGGGTAGTGTGGGGCCCACGCCCATTAAAACCCCCGCCGTGTGCCTAACTCGGCTGGGGACCGGCAACAGGCACTGCGGTGATTCCGCCATCAGTTAGGACAATAAACCCTGTGCCAACACGCGTGGTCAGCGCGGCACAGTAGTTCATAATACCTTCCATAGTGGAGGAGGCCCGTGCCCAACAGCGGGACTTTAATGGGCTGGAGAGAGTGAGAGAGAGAGAAACAATTTAAGATTTCTATATACATACTTTGGTAGAGCTGAAGATAGGCTATTTTCCTTCCCTAGGATATCTAAAAGTTCATAGTCTCCAGACCTCATTTTTCCCAGCCTAGGGAAAATAAATTTGTGGAAAACTACTTTTTACGGATTTTTAATCGAATATTTTGGTTTAAATACTTTAAAACTAGCCCGACGACTGAAACTATGGTCAAAATTAGTTTTATTTATCGATGAGAGCGAGTGTTGCAAACATTTTATTAATGATTACTTTGTACTTTATATCTATACTAATATTAAGAAGCTGAATAGTTTGTTTGTTTGTTTAAATGCGCTAATCTCAGGAACCGCTGGTCCGATTTGAAAAAATATTTCAGTGCCAGTACAATTATCGAGGAAGGCTATAGGCTACATAAGCGATGCATTAGTGAAATATCTTACAAAAACTGGGAAAATATTTTAATTCCGCGCGTACAAAATCGCGGTCCACAGCTAGTTTCGTATAACATCAACTGTAAATGAAACTGCAGGCGTACACTTACATAAATTTATTTTAATCATCTTGGTAATGTGGTCCATTGTCTTTGCTCTCTCTGTATTCCAAGAATTGCATACGAGTATATCTTAATGAAAATTACAATATCTTCCCGGATTGTTTGATGACGTCATCTTTCAATCGATAAATATAAAGGACGTTTTACAATGAATCAACGTCACCAAGATCATAAACTCATTTAACCCATCCTTACTCATGCAGTACAATGGAACAGTCAACGACTAATTATAGCTTGGATCGATTTGAACTTTGTTTTACGACATTATTTTATATTTTGTCTCTCTCTGGATACTTGCTACAACTGCAGTAAACAAGACATCTAAAACTCTCTTTTTCTCTCTCTCTCTCCCTAACGCATTAACGTCCCACTGTTGGGCATGGCTTTCTCTACTTAAATAGACCTACTAAGTAGTATAAAGTATTCTATCCGTATTCTGGTACCCATAACACAAGCATATTATAGCTTAGCTTGGGCCCAGAGGACGTAGTGTGAAATGTCCATGAATATTTATTTACTTAGGGAGGGATTTTGACCTACTATGCCTCGCTGACCAGGTGTGTTGGCATATGGTTTATATTCGAGGTTTTCATTTCTCACAGAGGATGTTATCTGTGTAGCGTGTGCAGGTACAAAATCCTTTAGCTGGCTTTTATAGCACCCTGGGAATGAAAATGGGTGGTGACATTTGTTTTCTTATTATGTCACCACACGGACGAATTGCCGGTATTTGAATGATAATAAGCTATGGCTAAGAGTCAATAAGTCTTACTCAAATCTTTCTTGTGACTGATAATTTTAATTTATTTTTCAGAATTCGAAAGACCCAATTGTACGTGAACGTGGAATGTGTATAGCAAGTAAATATCCTCATACAAATTATTGATATTTTTAAAATTTTGTATCAGCAAAAGTCTACTTATTGTCACCCTACACGTCACATAAATTTTTTTAATCCCAAATATTTATAAAACTCATATGGGAAAAGTTCGCTGAAATCGGTTCGCGAAAATTGTCAAAAACTGTTATTCATAATAGTCTTTTTACGCAAAAACGTTTATTATCTCTCCGATAAAATCTCCGTTTAAACCTCCGATAGGTCATTATGAATAAGATCATTTATCTTTAGGATTCTATACCAAAAGGTAAAACGAGATACTATTACTGAGACTTCGCAGTCAGTCCGTCCTCCCGTCTGTCCATCCGTCTGTCACCAGGCTGTACCTCAGGAAAGATGATAGCTAGAGAGATGAAATGTTCACAGACGATGTATGGCTGTTGATGCTTTAACAACAATAACAAATATTTAATGTAGAATTACAGTAAATAGGTAAATATTTAAGTTTCCTCCCACACAATAAATAAATAAATATTCAGGGACTTTTCACACAACGTCCTCTAGTCCGAAACTAAACTTAAATGCTTTTGTTATGGGTACCAATTACCATGGATATACTACATAAACTACTTTTCTTTTGTAAATATATATTTATAAAATATAGTAAACGCCCAGATGCAGAACAAACATTTATATAACATTTATAAATATCACACAACATGATTGTCCCGTGCGGGAATCGAACCGGCAAAACCAATAAACGTTTTCAGTGTCACTTGATAATATTATGAATTTGACGACATGATTTGGTTTGAAAAATATTGTGATTTGAATAAATTCTAACAAACAGTAGGTACCATCCTACAGAGCCCTTCGTGCGTATGTCAAATTCGTACTTATACGGTTTTAATTGTTGACCTTTTCTTATATTTTACTTTTTCAGACAAACTTTTTTTCAACTTTCTTTTTAACCCACAGCTTGTTAAAAGATAATTTTGGGGTTAAGCTCGCCTTTCTTTAACTTTTATAATTCGTGGACAAAATTTCACATGACATATCAAAAACGTCAATTATTAAACTCCAAAAGTTTTAATAGGTAGGTATGTACATAAATAGCTTTAAATAGTTGTGAAAATATCACATAAAGTTATGAAAGCTAGAGAACAACAATAGTTTACTTAGTCCTAAAGTTATTATTTATATATTATTAGTTTATTGTGTGATGTGATGACGGTTAAAGAATGCAAGTGTCACTATAGTCTACACCCATTTTCTTCATGAGATGGTGTAAAAGTTAATTGTGCAATATTAAACAGATAATATAAAGATAACCACTGTGAAAGACGAATAACTCAAAAATACATACTATGCCAACACCCCTGACAAGCGCGGCACAGTAGACGACAATCCCACCCAAATTGGAAAATGCCCGTGCCCAACAGTGAAGCGTTAGGCTGCAGAGAGAGAGAAAGAGAGATTATCTTAGCCTGTGATCTAAGCCCTTTTACGTCACACACCAGGCATGTTAGTATAGATAGGTTTTAATTTCGATCTACCTTCGCTCACACAAGATGTTCATCTTTTATATGATCTTAGGAAGGAAATGGCGTGATGACGTTTACATTCTTAATGCACTACACTGATATATTTTTTTATACAGCCGATTGTAAATCAAGAAAATATTACATGATATTAATGGAGTGTAATAACAGAGTGACTTCCAAAGAATACACGGCCGAGAGCTGCCACGAGGAGATGGTTGATCTGATGGAAGCTGTCGACAAATGTATGGGAAGCAAAGCGTTTTTGGAGATGCCATAGATATACGGTTAGACATTAGAGTATAAAGCCAACAGGAGTTGACAATGGCACCAATTCTACGTGCACAATTTAACTTAACTAAAAATTAAAACAACTATGGCGTATTTTCATTAATTGGCTATTTCGTTGTGCATATTTTTATTAATTAAAGTCAAAATTATGCAGATTTTCTAATAAAAAAGTTCTGTTAACATTGCCGAATTATGTTAATTACACTATCAATTTTTATTTTTAACACACTTTTATTAGTTCGATAAGAATCTATCAATGTATTAATTTATGTAACGGAATCTTTGCAAGTGATTTTCGCTCACTGGCAGTAGTCTGATTGATCTGGAATTTTGCACATATATCAAGGATCGATGACAATGCCGTTACGTAAAATAATAATCAGAATTTTCAAGCGTGTTTTTAGTTTTTGAACTAAGCAAATTATTTAGTTATGTTTAGTGGTGTATGTAGAATCGGTACCATTATATGTCCACCCCCGCTAAAAAGGCTTTTTAGCTTCTCATTATGTGCGAACGCTGTTGTCTCTTAGGGTTCGTAAGGCGGTTTTAAGTGGGGCTTACATTCTGACCAATGACATTATGTTACCCCGCTAACGTGTCAGTATATTTGTTAAAGAAAGCAGCGTATGTAATAGCTCTTGTTGGTTTTATGGTCTAAGGGTTAGACTGTAGAGCGTAGAGCAATTGTATTTTTTTTTATTATTTTGGACATCTATGTTACTAGAAGGAATAGGCTACTCTAGAATCTACATATATTTGTAACTGCTACATTAAATTTTATTTTATTATTTTTCTTTTTTTCTTTAGTGAATCGTGAAGTTGAACATTGGTATAACATAGGGTATAAAACACTGAAAGAATTTTTCAATTCGAACTAGTAGTTTCTGAGATTAGCGCGTTCAAACAAACAAACAAACTCTTCAGCTTTACAATATTATAGCTGTTGCCCGTGACTCCGTACGCGTGGAATTTAGAAATCTTTTCCCGTTTTTGCAATATTTTTCACTTATGCTTCGCTTCTATTAGTCGCAGCGTGATGTTAAGACCAGTGGTTCCTGAGATTACCGCGTTCAAACAAACAAACAAACTCTTGAGCTTTATAATATTATCATATTTATGTCCAATTATAATATGAATCAAACAATATTTTACAATATCTATTACTTACTTAGAAAACAAAAAACCTTATTACAGTGGAATAGCTCATTAAAATAAAAGAAAAATGCCCGAGAGCGAGGTAAAATGAGCTAGTTATAAGTGCCTATTATATTGAAACAAAATACATTTGAATACCTATAAGTTATAATATATTCGTCTAATATTGATCTTTTTGGCTTCAGCCTATTAAAGTCCCACTATTGGGCTCAGGCTTTCTCAACCTTGGAAGGCATTATGGTCTACCTACACTACAGTCTAAAATGCCGCGCTGACCAGACGTGATGGCACAGGGTTTAGTTTCGAATTACTAAACTTATTTTGTCTACTAGCCAAGAATAAATTATTTTACCGCCCCCCTTTTTTCTAACCTAAAACCTCTACAACCCCATGTTTTTCTCCGTCTTTTGCCGGGCCCCTTTTGACCTACATCACTCATAAGGGGGCGTTATCGCCTACTGAGAAACGCTGGTTTGCAAAAAAACCAGTACCCAATTACCCTAGTTACTAGCTCCTGTAGATTGGCTGGATTGGATTTGGCTGTGGATTGATTTGAAAGTCAGTTATACAGTATACATAATACATTTGTAGAAGGACCGGTGTGTACGACAGAGCCCGAAGAGTTAGCACGCTGAACTGGCAATAGGCAGGGCACATTGCTCGACGATCGGATGACCGTTGGGGACGGAAGGTCCTCGAGTGGCAACCACACACCGGACAACGCAGCATGGGGCGGCCCCCAACAAGGTGGACTGACGATATCGTCAAATACGCCGGGGGCCGATGGGTGCAGTTAGCGCAAGACCGCGCGTTGTGGCGTTCTATGGGGGAGGCCTATGTCCAGCAGTGGACTGAGAAGGGTTGATGGATGGATACACAGTATACATAGTCCTATAGATAAGCAAATCACATGGCAAAAGCTAGTATGTATATTGATAAGTTAATACGACATTCCTACAAGCTATTACTTACCCTTGAGTGCGTATTTATTGCTCCTAAATTCGTATCTAATATCCAAGATGAGTTATCACTGTACGGAGGACACTTTACACATTTTCATTCCTTATCTATTACATACCATTAGAAAGACTTATTTCAATTATTTTATGCTAGCTTTTTGCCTGCGACTTCGTACGCGTGGAATTTTGGAAATATTCCCCGTTTTTGCAAGCACTGATGTTTCGTTCCTATTGATCGCAGTGTGACGTTATAATTCTATAACTTGTCTCGATAAATGTAAAACTGAAACGATTTTTGTAATCGATCCAGCGGTTCCTGAGATTAGCGCGTTCAAACAAACAAACACGAAGCATCATTGAAAAATGTTGCAAAAACGGAGATTTACCTACTTACTAAATTCCACGTGTCCGAAGTCGTGGACAACAGTTACTGTAAATATATAACCACGTTGCTAAATAAAAACATAATTAAATAAATAATTAACGGGCCTCGTGGTCTAGTGGTTTATATAACGGACTGCCGATCACGAGGTCTCGGGTTCGATTCCCGGTCAGGACAATCATTTGTGTGATGTATATACTAGTCATACAAATGTTTGTTCTGCGTCTGTGTGTTTTCTATGTATTATAAGTATGTATTTACAAAAGAAAAGTAGTTTATGTAGTATATCCGTATCTGGTACCCATAACACAAGCATAGAAATATAGCTTACTCTGGGACCAGAGGACGTTGTGTGAAATGTCCAAAATATTTATTTATTTATTATAAATAAAATATAAAAACATTTAATAACTTTATAATCAGCAAATAATGTTAATAATTTAAAATTATAATTCCTCTTTTATGTCAAGAGTATTTACCTTCTTAAGTTTGCCGACCTTTTAACTTGT
This sequence comes from Orgyia antiqua, assembly GCA_916999025.1. NCBI lineage: Eukaryota > Metazoa > Arthropoda > Insecta > Lepidoptera > Erebidae > Orgyia > Orgyia antiqua. The sequence continues at coordinate 30,315,999 of OU779863.1, forward strand.
GGCGAAACCTTTGTACACAGAAACGAAGTAATTTCATTTGATATAATACGTACAAACCTCATTTAATATACCAACAGTATTTTCATTACTGTGATAATAAAATTACATAATGCAAAGAATAAAATTAAATGTCATAAAAGACATAAGCTAGATGTCCATGCGACGGTATCACATGCGTTTGTAGTTACTGCCAGCTCTTGGGCGTTTAGCGTGATGATATATAACCTAAGTGTTATTCTAAACTGAAATCCATATTTGAGTAAATACATATCGATTATCCAATGGAAACTTTGCATTTTTTTGGGATTAAAAGTAGCCCATATATTGATCTAGAGACTCTAAATTCTATAGTGCAATTTATGATGTCTGAAGAGTTTATTTGAACGCGTTAATCTCAGGAACCACTATTACGATTTGCAAAATTCTTTTAGTTTTAAATAGTGCATTTATAGAGAAAGGCTATATAACATCACGCTGCGACTAAAAGGAATGAAGCATCAGTGAAAAATGTTGCAAAAACGGGGAAACTTTTCTAAATCCCATACGTAAGAAGTCGCAGGCAACAGCTAGTCTACCATAGTATTAGATTTCATTCAAATGAGGACGATTTGAGTGTGAAATAGTTACAATAAATATACGCACACACAAATTTTCATCATTATATATTAGTTAATGCGTAATGCAAATTCATGTGAAAAGATAATGTAAAGGGATTATCATAAAAGTTTCATTAAATAGAAACATGGTGCTAAGTGTGTCACATATTTATCATGGTGATATAAAAAGATAAAGCTCTTTTCCTATGGCAATTTCATTAGGGTGCCTCGTTTGATATTGATACTGTGTCTAGGTGTTTGCTATGCATTTAAAGTAGGTTTGGCTCTGTCATTGTGCTGATGGATTATGAACACAAGTGTCACGACCCCATTTCCTCCAAGGGTTCTGTAAAAACCAGCCAAAGAATATTATACACAGGTAACATCCTCTACGAGAGACAGTAATCTCAAAAATAAACCCTGTGTTAACTGGTTAGCGCGGTACTGTAGACCATAATTACACAGACTATAGGATACAAGTATCTCAAAGTGGAAGAGGCTCGTGCCTAACAGTGGGTCGTTAAAGGGCTGAAGGGGGAGACCTGATTATACTAATTATCTAATATATAAAATTCTCGTGTCACAATGTTCCTTCCCATACTCCTCCGAAACAGCTTGATCGATTCTTATGAAATTTTTTATTCATATTCAGTAGGTCTGAGAATCGGCTACTATCTATTTTTCAAACCTCTAAGTGATTAGGATTTTCCACCCATAACATTTGTATGGCAAAACAATGTTTGCCAGTTTAAAGGTAAATGCTTTAATTAAAGACGAGCCTCGTGGTTGAGTGGTTTATGTAACGGACTGCCGATCAAGAGGTCGCGGGTTCGATTCCCGCTCGGGACAATCATTTGTGTGATTTTTCTAATCGTCATACAAATGTTTGTACTACGTCTGGGTGTTTCTATGTATTATAAGTATGTATTTACAAAAGAAAAGTAGTATAATGTATTCTATCCGTATTCTGGTACCCATAGCACAAGCATATAAGCTTAGCTTGGGACCAGAGGACGTTGTGTGAAATGTAAAAAAAAGAATACTTGTGTTTATTGCTCTTAGAGCAAATACTGACGTTTATATGTTATTTTGATCAATAAGCTGTACAGTTGTAAAGGTTTATAAAAACAAGCTGTTGGTCACGGTCGCGAATTCATACGCGTAGAATTTAGAAAATTTTCCTCATTTTTAAAACATTTTTCATTGTTTCTTTGCTCCTATTGGTTGCAGCGTGATGTTGTATAGCCTTCCTCGATAATTGTACTATGCAATACGATTTTTTTCAAATCGGACCAATGGTTCCCGAGATTAACGCGTTCAAACAAACAAACTCTTTGTCAGCTTTATAATATCAGTATAAATTAATTCCGCCATTATTGCATGAAGAAAGGTCAAGAAACGGGGCAGAAACTATTAAAACCGCAGGCATTACCTTGTAGAAAAATATGTGAAAATGGCACAGTTCTTCATATTGTTTTTACTACAATATAAATTATCTTACATATAAAAATCACGTGTCACACTGTTAGTAACCGTTCTCCTCCGAAACGGCTTGACCGATTTTTATGAAATTTTACATGCATATTCAGTAGGTCTGAGAATCCGATTCCACTGACATTTGTATAGCAAAACAACGTTTGCCGGGTCAGATAGTATTTATATAATAATAACACACGGAATTATTATAATTAATAGAGACTATTAGACTATTATAATTAATATTATTACTAGAGACATATTAAATGTATGTGTGTTGTGATCAAGGTTACTTATGTTGACTAGTTAACCTTGCATATAACTTGACAAATAATCAAACACAATGCATTAGTTATTAGATGCCTTTCGCAGATATCAATTAAAATGTTACTTTGTAAATCAAAACTTGGATATTAACAACATACTTTTCTTTTTTTTTTAAATATATTTATAATAATATGGTTTTTTTTTTAATTTTTTTTTGACAAGCTTGGTAAGTATTAATAATAATCTATGTCAACATATCTATGTCAATGTAATGAGATCTTTGAAAGTAATTTTCATGTACACTGACAGTACTCAGACTGATCTGAAATTTTGCACACATATCAACGCCCGATGACAACGCAATAATTCTTTTAAAAAAATTCAGGTGAACCTATGTGAGCTCATATCTTTAAAACTTCGCAACGGATTTTGATGCGTTTTTTTATCGATAGATTAGTTCAAGAGCATGGCTTTCTGTAAGTGGCAAGCAACAGCCTAGTTTAATAATATTTTATAACAATATTAATTATTTAATGCTTACAATGCAAACTAGGTTACAAGTTGGAATGATTTAGTTAAATCAACTAATTGTATATGAATGATCCAAATTAATATGTTCGTGTGACTACGTGACTTGTAGTTCGTCACTAATTGATATAACACTTAATTCATAATGGATATGTTAACTGTTCCTATCGTAAAACTCATTTGGAGGCGTTTGATGTACTGCCTAAGGCGTAGAGACGACTTGAGGCTAATAAGTAGAGCGGTAGATCTAACACATTAAGGGCCTACATCAATATTAGCGTATATAATCGCCGACACGTACATATTAACACAGCCAGTAGGCACAGAAAATGAAGAATTAGGGATACTTTTCCTATTTACTCAAAATCTACTAAATATATTTTAATTCTGATTTACGTGTTTCTATATATAATAGTTACTTATGTTTTTAAAGTTATTTCATTAGTTAATACGCGATAATAGACCGACAAATGAAAAAAATAAAAACTTTGAGAGGTTGTTTCGCCAAGATTTTCTATCGAGAAAACTTTTTTGAATCGCGTTTCTGAGTTGATGCGATCCTAGATCATATATTGAAAAAACATATACTTAAAAATTAGAGCTCTAGCCATTCAATCTAATGAAACAATGAAAACTTCGTACATAGAAAAATGCACGAAGCTATTTTGGTATCGTCTTAAGGGCCTACATCAATATTATCGTCGACATGTACATATTAACACAGCTATAGAAAATGAAGAATTAGGGATATTTTTTTTTTACTCAAAATCTACTAAATATATTTTTATTCTAATTTACGTGTTTCTATATATAATAGTTACTTATGTTTTAAAGTTATTGCATTAGTTAATACGCGATAATAGACCGACAAATGAAAAAAAATTAAAAATGAGAGAGGTTGTTTCGCTAAGATTCTGAGTTTATGCGATCCTGGATCATATATTGAAAAAACATATACTTAAAAATTAGATCTTTAGCCATTCAATCTAAAGAAACAATGAAAACTTCGTACGTAGAAAAATGCACGAAGCTATTTTGGTATCCTCTTAAAACTAACTACAGACTACTCCTGTCTTAGGGATGAAATACATACTTATAAGTCATGCCTTTTATGAATTGTATAGTTGCATAATGTATAATGGATTAAAAATACAAGTGTCGCTACCCCATTTCTTTCTCAGGAGACTATAAGAGCATTATCTGCTTATAGCTTAGCTCGTTTTATGAATCTATTATCACACGATAAGAAAATCAACACGTGAATTATTAAACGTTAATATAACAACTCGTTATAACTAGTTATCATTAAACAATTGAGAATAAAGTGAACAAGGAACTTAAAATAACCACAATAGATGATCATTGTGTATCTAATTACGGACGTACAGGATCTAAACATAACACAAGTAATACGTATCGACTTGTGGCCGTGTTCAATATTATATCCATAGACCAGAATAGGTACAGATTTTAAGTGCACAACTAAACTTAAGAGGATACCAAAATAGCTTCGTGCATTTTTCTACGTACGAAGTTTTCATTTTTTCTTTAGATTGAATGGCTAGAGCTCTAATTTTTAAGTATATGTTTTTTCAATATATAATCTAGGATCGCATAAACACAGAAACGCGACTAAAAAAGTTTTCTCGATAGAAAATCTTAGCGAAACAACCTCTCTAATTTTTTATTTTTTTCATTTGTCGATCTAATTTCGCGTATTAACAAATGAAATAACTTTAAAAACATAAGTATGTAACTATTATATATAGAAACACGTAAATCAGAATTAAAATATATTTAGTAGATTTTGAGTAAAAAACAAAAATTTCCCTAATTCTTCATTTTCTATACCTACTAGCTACATATACATATTGATATCATAAAGCTGAAGAGTTTGTTTGTTTGAACACGCTAATCTCAGGATCCACTGGTTTGATTTAAAAAATTCTGAGGAAGGCTATAGGTTATATAACATCACGCTACGACCAGTAGAAGCGAAGCAGTAGTGAAAAATGTTGCAAGAACGGGGAAATTTTTTTAAATTCTCCGCGGACGGAGTCGTGGGCAACAACTAATCACATAAATAAAACAATCAACTTAGTTAAAAAAAATCAGAATTGTGTTATTGACACTATCAATTTTCATTTTTTTGTTAAGTTTAGTTGTGCACGTAGAATTGGTATCAATGGATACCTATGCATTTAATCTTGAAGACACAAAACTTTAGCTTGGCTGATACCATCACTAATGTTTGGTTATCGGATTTTCAATAAACTGTACGGCTCTGTTATATATTATCATAAATCTATACTAATGGTCTTATTCATAATGACTTATCGGAGGTTTAAAAGTTCACTAAAATCGGTTCGCTAAAATTGTCAAAAATTGTTATTCATAATAGTCATTTTACGATAACATGTTCATTATCTCTCCGATAAAGTTATTGTTTAAACCTCCGATAAGTCATTATAAATAAGACCATATGTTTCATATGACGTATAGCCTGTATCAGAGACACACATAGATACGAGTATATATTTCGCGCAAACATAAGTGGCTTCAAGCCGAATGAGTGACGTAGCCATGGAAACACAATCTGGTAAATCTCTGATTATATCTATGTAGTATGCAGTAGTATGTACAGTTCTGGCATTCCTTGTTCCAAAATATTTGAGGTCCATCTTTCTTTGGTTTTAGGTTGGAAAAATAAAATCCACTACTTAGTACAATTCGGAAAAATGCATATTTCTGCAAACACAATTTGAAAATTGATTCTCTACTTTGTATTATCCAGACATGTTACTATAGCTTGAATCTTATTTTTACAATGACAATAGCGTATTTGATCCACACCTTTGAATTCAATCACCATAACTAACTACAAGTTCAAAATATGAACGCTCGCTCCTATGTTTTGTATATGTCCATGGACCATATCGGAATTAATATGCAACTAAATACATAAATACGTAAATACACCTACCCAAAGGCAAAGTCGTATTTACCATAAGCACATGGCCCGGGGCGGCCAGCCCGAGAAGGGCGGCGAAGGCCTTCAAGTTTAAAAATTTTCCTCTATATTTTATAGGGCGGCAAATTAGATTGCCCGGGTCGTCAAATCAAATGGCACATGGCGCTAATTTTTAAAATACGCCTCTGCCCAAAGGGCTTTTACATACATTTTTTACAATTTACAAATACTAAACTGACACTTATGTGATGACGGGTTAATATCTTCTGTGAGAGACGAAAATCTCGAAACTACTACTTCTTCAGGAAGCTAACTAGTTATCTTCCTGAAATCCTGAAGAGAATGGAAGCCCGAGAACAGTGGTGAGTAATTAACTTGTTACCTAAAAGCCTTTATTTATGTAGCATAAAACAAACAGACAGAATATGTAATATCGAGTAATTTTCCATTTACAATATTTAAATTTCAGAGCTTAGTTTTTTGGAGCGCTTCTTTTATTTTCAATCATAATGTAGGAATGAAATGAAATGAAATCCTTTAGATACGTATCTGTCGCTAAGTGACTAAGCACTTCAGTTAAAGGAAATAAGAATTTTATTCGCAAACTTTCCATACACGTTATACGTTAAACAAACATTATTATGTATGTGTAATTTCCGTGAAACGTATGTTATATTCATGAAAAATCATTTATTAAGCTTACTTCGAGACTTGAAGATTTTTTGTAGAATCTATAAATGTATTATTAAATTAATTTTTATGCAGTTTTCACTAACAGTTATAGCAATTACTTAATAAATTTACAATTTATTTATTTGAACTTTATAAAAAATGGTTAAGATTTGAATTTTTCAAAATCGTACCGTAATAAAAATTACGGAGAAATCTAGAAACTAACATAAAACTATTTAATTCTTAAAAGCATACAGTCAAATTGATACATAATCTCCTCTGACTGAAGTCGATTACAATTTCTTTTTTTCTTACTTCGGCAACTTTTATTGCAAAATTAGACTTAGATAGCTAATAAAAATAAAATTGGTATAACTACGATAATCATAATAAACTAGATGTTACACATAATAATCGCATATTTTATATTGATAGCGTTAATTCGAGGTAAGCATACGAGTGGTTAGACCTAAATATTTGCTAACGTACCTATCGATTTAGCAACATATCCGGATTTATTTATAGTCAAAAATGAGGCCATGGTACACATACTCAGTAATCCTCTGATAGACGTTAGAAATAAGAATACTCTCATTTAATTTAGATACATAGAATCAAGCGGTGGAGTCAAGGTTTTCCTATCGGGTTAGACAGAGATTATCTCTGTGAGTCATCCGTGTGATGATGGATTAATACAAGTGTTATCATTCCATTTCTACCCCCAAAGTGCTGTAAGAGCAGTGGCGGATTTACCCTCTCAGCCGCCCTAGGCCCCAAGCCATCAGCCGCCCTTGGCCATCAACCGCCTCTTTCTCAGCATCCACCATATAGACTACATAAAGAAATTACTTCATTGCAAACTTTTATCTAAATAGATTTAGAAATATAGGAGAAAATTCAGTTTTATTTCGCAATAATATGGTACATAAGCTGTTACAAATAGTTTTTTGTTTTAACATTATCTCGAACTTGGCATACTTGGTTATGATAACCTTGATTACATACAAATAAGCAAGCAAGCGAACATACAGGTGAAACTAATAAAAGTGTGCTAAAAACAAAGAAGAGTATTTTTGAGGATGCGGTATAGATTGCACCATGCAGTGCAGTCCGCCCGCTATACGTTATGATAAGTTTTTGACATGATTAGGGCCGCCCCCTGGTCGCCCTAGGCCTGGGCCTACCGGGCCTTAGGGTAAATCCGCCACTGTGTAAGAGCCACCTAGGGTGTGATATAAGCAGTTAAGAGGATACCAAAATAGCTTCGTGCATTTGTCTATGTACGAAGTTTTCATTGTTTCTTTAGATTGAATGGCTAGAGCTCTAATTTTTAAGTATTACATATGTTTTTAAACTCAGAAACGCGATTGAAAAAGTTTTCTCGATAGAAAATCTTGGCGAAACAACCTCTCTAATTTTTTATTTTTTTCATTTGTCGGTCTATTATCGCGTATTAACTAATGAAATAACTTTAAAAACATAGGTAACTATTATGTATAGAAACACGTAAATCAGAATTAAAATATATTTAGTAGATTTTGAGTAAATAGGAAAAGTATCCCTAATTCTTCATTTTCTGTGCCTACTGGCTGTGTTAATATGTACGTGTCGGCGATGATATACGATAATATTGATGTAGGCCCTTAACTTCAACCGTAAGCGGAGAACATACACCTATACCAATACAGACTAGTCTGCGCGGCGTAGTAAACTACAAACCATTGTTGTGGAGTGTGGAGATTAGTCAGCATTGGTATAAGTTTGGTAGATAAATTGATTTCTTCCTCTCGTAACGTAATATACCTCTTATAGTAGGGGAGCCGAAGAGGGGATTTCGGGATTTACTAAAGCGCGTCAGATTAATATACAGGAGGATACCTTGTACCCGGTTAAGTACCTCCACAAAATATGAGACCCATATATAAGGCCGCCCGTGAAGGATACAGGATCAGATTAGTAAAAAAAAATTGACCATCAGAAATTCTCGAGCGCGTCAGATTAAGGTAGGGTGAGTTAATTACATCCTAAAAAGTGTATATTCCACTAATCTGACAATTTGAGAGTGACGTAAAAAAAGGGGAGGGCAACAAAGTTGTAAAAAAAAACGTCATCTCGACATTCTCGAGCGTAGCTAAATTTTTTTTATTTTGAAGGTAATAATTCAAGAATAATGAAAAATATATAATCTGACAATTTCCGCAAGCCGAAATAACAAAAATTCGTCGATAAAGTTAAATGCGTGCAGCTGCGTGATGCCTACATTTGGGTTTGTTTGAGTTGGACTTCTAAATGTTTAATTAGGACTGTTTATGAGATATTAAGCCATCAAAATATATCGTAAAAAAAGTTGCAAAGTTACACTGTCGGCTTTTAAATTGTTAGATTTACCAGCTGCTCTGTGTCTAGCCAACCGGAGTCGCCGATAAGATATAACAATAGATTTTAAGGACAATAGAGTCGTAAAATCTCATCTCCATTGAATCATAGCTAGACAAGAAGCACAATTAAAAAGCTCTTAGGAATATTTATGAGTATGTTGTAAAGATAAATCATACAAATTTTTAGACAAGTATAAAATATTATTTCTATTACAGCGTGATCATTTATAATTTACAACAATTAAAAAGAAAGTAAATATTATGATCTAAGATAATTTGTATCACAGAATAGTTTTATCACATAATGGACAATAATTTGAAAGTGTAAATACTTTCGTTAATGTTTTCGTTCTTCAAACTATTTACTTTTGAGGTGTAAGTATTTGGTACACAAGGAAACGTTGAAGTTACTAACTTTCTTTTAGTATTGAATATAGTCGCTTCAATTTTATTTTTCTCAAATCACGCTGTAATAGAAATAATATTTTATACTTGTCTAAAAATTTGTATGATTTATCTTTACAACATACTCATAAATATTCCTAAGAGCTTTTTAATTGTGCTTCTTGTCTAGCTATGATTCAATGGAGATGAGATTTTACGACTCTATTGTCCTTAAAATCTATTGTTATCTCTTATCGGCGACTCCCGTTGGCTAGACACCAGAGCAGCTGGTAAATCTAACAATATAAAAGCCGACAGTATAACTTTGCAACTTTTTTTACGATATATTTTGATGGCTTAATATCTCATAAACAGTCCTAATTAAACATTTAGAAGTCCAATTCATCTTTTTGAAATTTAACTTTTTCTAGTGTCGGCTCCTGCACTGTAGTGTGGAGGACTGGGAATAAACGGCACCTTTCCCTCCTCACCCTTTTTATTCCCATTCGTCCACACTATTCCCATACCTCCACACTGTGGACGACGGGGTGTGGAGGACTGGGAATGACCCGCTGAGTTCAAAATATAGTTCAAAGTACAATTTTAAGCGCCCAGGAATGGAATTAGCGGGAAGTTGCAGGGATGGCCTTTAAGGTGAACCGTTTTTCGAATTTTTTTTTGTCAGATTAGGCGAATCCCTCTAGGTAATCGTCAGATTATGAGACAGTACGTTTAGAACATAAAGATGAACCATATATATCTTAATCTGACGCGCTTGAGTATTTCAAAATGGCGAATTTTTTTTGCACATTATGAAACTGCCCGTGAGTTTGCGTCCCATCGAAATCGTCAGATTAGTGAATGAGAGCTTTTTTTTGGTGCACTTAACACTCCCTTAGAAAATCTGACGCGCTCGACAAAATTTTTTTTTTTTTCATTTTCAACCCTTAAATACAACCACCCGCATCATGCAAACGATCAGATTAACATACGTACATTATTAAAAATACGTAGGGCATTGATGCTATCAATATCTGACGCGCTCGAGGATGTCCATGCAACAGTTTTTTTTTACATATTTAAAAATCTATAGCCGCTTTCCCCACCGATAAAAGTGAAAAATCACATAACATTTTTTTCTTCTTATCATCTAAGCTTTGCAACTCAATAGGTCTCTATGACGCTCGAGTAAATCCCCATTTAGCATCGTGGGCTCCCCTACCATTACTAAACTATTTTTGTATAAGCTAGGACAATAAATAAAAATAAAAAGAAATAAAAAAAAAAATTTCAATCTTTGATAAAAGTGCACCTAATCAGGTGCTCAAGTCCACTATTTTGGAACAATTGTCATACCGGCACAATACCGGCACGATACCGTTGCAATTGAAGTCAAATATCCGTAGTCTGCTATATGCCGTCATAACGGTCTTTCAATGGTAATAGAATTGTCGATCTCTTTTATCTATGCATTGAATTTTCGGTCTCTTTTATCTATGGATTGTGTTAGAATGGTATGTATGTGTTGAAAAATTTTTTAAAAAATGCGTTAGTTGAAGTGATTTTCGAAAAACTACTAATAAATTTAAACATTTAATCATGCTAGACTTCGTTTAAATATATTTGTACATACTATTTATTAGTATAAAAAGCAATGTGAAGTTTAGGAGATTAGTAAATTGCAATAAATTACAAAGAACAATTTCTAATATTTCTATCTATCTATTTTTTATTTATGGCAATCTGTCGACACAGAACAATTTAAAAATATTACTGTCAAATTCAAAATAGCAGACTACCGAAACATTTCAGTCATTGAATTGCAATTGTGAAGCAGTTGTGTACGAGACTAGCAATTTATGTCACTTTGACAATTGTAAGACAATGATGAAGTCGTTATGACGACACATTAATAGTAGACTACCAAAAACTTTACTATTGCACCATAATGGTACAATAATGGTACAGTTGTGACACCGTTGAAATACCCGACTCAGGGCCCAGAAGAATTAATCTATGTATTTGTTTCTAAAGCGATTTGTTAAGAGGATACCAAAATAGCTTCGTGCATTTTTCTACGTACGAAGTTTTCATATTTTCTTTAGATTGAATGGCTAAAGCTCTAATTTTTAAGTATATGTTTTTTCAATATATCATCTAGGATCGCATAAACTCAGAAACGCGATTGAAAAAAGTTTTCTCGATAGAAAATCTTAGCGAAATAACCTCTCTTAATTTTTATTTTTTTCATTTGTTGGTCTATTATCGCGTATTAACTAATGAAATAACTTTCAAAACATAAGTAACTATTATATATAGAAACACGTAAACCGGAATTAAAATATATTTAGTAGATTTTGAGTAAACAAAAAAAATATCCCTAATTCTTCATTTTCTATACCTACTAGCTGTGTTAAAAGGTACATGTCGACGACAATATTGATGTAGGCCCTTATGTAAGAAATTAGGGATTTATTGTTATCGCTTGCTCGAATTCTCCTATGTATTTTATGAAACATTGAAATTTCTTTCATTTCATAAATTAAATTATGTCGGTCTTTTGTATATTTGTAGAATTTACTTATATTTAATATCATTTCTAGAGCAACACACTTTGCATCAGGTGAGGTTGAGGTCAAGTACTCGCCTTGAGTATAAAAATAATGTTTTGATTAAAAATATTGAGGTTACAATAAAAATTTTATTACGCAAACACTCCAGCACATCTTTTATTTATTACAAAACATAGTCATTATTCCTGTATGTCTCTATTACTTGGATCATTGGTCTCTGTAAACTTATATCTTTAAATCTAAGTAACAGATTCTGTCGTAGTGTTTTTAATAAATAGAGTCGTTCAAGAGGATATACCTTCCTCTTGAACGACTCTATTTAGCAGTGAGGTATTTTAAAAATTAGCGCCCCAGGCCTATTTGATTTTGCACCCCATAAATGAATGGAGAAAGAGTAAAATATTGCACGTAAAGGCTTGCGCCGCCTCTCGCAGGATACCGCCCTATGATCCGTATAACCATCGGATAAAATACACTAAATACGCCTCTTTCTGTGCGTTATCTGAAAAGGTTTGGTTTCAAAATTCCACGAGTACGAAGGCACGGGTAACATTTAAATATAAGTATACAATACTAGCTATTGCCCGCGACTTCGTACGCGTGGTATTCTTACTTACTTGACGCTTATAAAAAGTAAAAAAGTAGTATATGTAGTATATCCGTATTCTGGTACCCCATAACACAAACATATAAGCTTAACTTGGGACCAGAGGACGTTGTGTGAAATGTCCATGAATATTTATTATTTATTTTCATAAATCGTCACATTTTCGACAATTCACACAATCTTCTAATATAAATATTAAAATCAATTGCCGCTCGTTAGTCTTGCTAAAACTCGAGAATGACTGTAATGATTTTGGTGATTTTAGCCTTGAAATATTCCTTAAAGTCCAGGGAAAGTTTAAACGATGACAAAATATATGGGGATCAAAAATTCCACGCGTATGGAGTAGCGGGCATCAGCTAGTATTTTTATAAATTGTAGCCTATGTGTTATTCTGATGTATAAGCTACATTATTGTTAAGTTTCATTAAAGTCCGTTCAGTAGTTTTGGCGTGAAAGAGTAACAAACATCCATACTCATACATAAACTTTCACACTTATGATATTAGATTAAACATCAATACATAACTACATACAGTTAGAAGTAGTTGCACTTTAATACGACTGGTTAACCTTATTGAAGGTTCTTTCGTATACATACGTTAAATATTACAGCATTTATTATTAAAACAATATGAAGAATCTACCGAATTAAATACAAGTATCACCACTCCAGTTCCTCTCCACGATACTGTAGGGGCCAGCTAAAGAAAGTTCTTCTCTTCTTAACCCTTAAATATCTCACTAAAGGCACAGGTTATATTGGTATTGGATGAATGTTTTGTGTACTATGCCACGCTGGCCCGACGTGTTGGTATAGAGTTTTCGCCTCTCACAAAAGACGTTTTTTGTTTGTAATGTAACAGCGACGATCGTATCTTAAAAAATACTCTAATATTTTTTTTTAAATATGCAAATCTTTAATAAATAAGTATTACTATGAAGAAATACTGAAACTGTAAACATAAGCTGACTATTCAGCAATAATAACCTTGATCTAATATTGAATTGGCATGGATTGCATTTTTAATACATATAACATACATAATAAATATGTACACATATAGTTATATATTTGTCCGATTTCTTAGTAATAAAAACATAACGTTTGGTTTTAAACAATGACAAAACAAAATATGCTGTAAGAAGCAAATATTGTTAAAATTAGGTATCTCTACAATCGAGTCGAGATATATTTTTAATATTTTTTAGGGTTTCGCACTAAAACATAAAATTGAACCCTTTTACTAAGACTGCTCTCCGTCCGTCCGTTACCAGCTGAGAGTATAGAATAAGTAGTAGTAAAACAATCATCTTGTCGGAGATTACGTATTTGAGACGTTTGGGGTCGAAACGCTCGGACCGTGGGGTCCGACGACTCGTTCTTTTTACAGAGAATTGTCGAATCGGCTAGTCGACGCGGCGACGCCTCGGGTGACCAGAACGCTGGCCTTTATTTTGCACAACGTATAAGCATTGCCATCCAACGTGGCAACGCTTCCAGTGTTCTGGGCACTTTACCAGTTGAGGACAAGGAGGTTACAAGTAGGGAGGAACAACTCGGGAACATAGATTGGTCCCAAGGCCCGGCCCGTTTACGGTTTAAAAGTAAAATAGTAGCCTTGCCTTCTCTTTTCTTCTTACTAGCTTTCTGTTTTACTCCAGCTCAAAAAGAAAGAGTTAGAAAGGCTACTAAATAGGCTCTTTGTCATTTATTTTTCTTAATGTGTTCAACTAAAAAAAGAAGCAGGCCGGATTTGTTGTACTGAGTCTAGATCTATATCGTAAGTCTATGGTTGAGGACGATGCGGAGGAATATTTTGACGCATAACTTTATTTTATTTGTTATTTTGTTATTTTTTTGTTTTTTCAGCTTTGTATATAATTTTGCCTACTTAAATTTAAAAATAAAACATTGTAAATATTGTATTAAATAAAAAACTATTTGTAATATATCATCTTTTTAAGTATGAATCTCATTTCTGAAGGGTCACTCTACAGAAGCCACTTATTACTGTAAAGTTATCAGGCTGTATATTAAGAACGGTGATAGCTAGACAGTTTATGCACAGATCATGTAATAATGATACACTTAATTTGTCCGTGTGGCGACGGATTAAGAATACAAGTGTCAGCACCCTTTTTCCTTCCCTGGATGCAGTAAATGCCAGCTATGGGATATTGTACACAGATAACATCCTCTGTGAGAGACGGAAAACTCGAAAATAAACCCTGTGCCTTGTCACACACCTTGTCAGCGTGACACGGTAGACCACAATCCCTCCCAAAGTGGAGGAGGCCCGTGCCCTACAGTGGGACGTTTATGGGTTGGATGGAAAGAGGAATATACAATTAATATGTAAGAGCGGCTCGCAAACAACAACCGTTTTGAGCGTAACTTAAAGATAGCCTTAGACATGATTATGATGGTATGACGAATACCTATATTATACTAAACTTTGGGAGGTGTCAAGGGACACCCGGGTGGAACGAAGTTCCTTTCGACTAGTAAAGGAATTGGAATAAAATTTTATATTAATAAATTATTATAGGTATAGTATAATTAATAGATACTTAAAAATTCATAAAATAATAAATATATTATTATTTTATTCATGTTATGAGAGAGAGAGAGACAGACATAGAAACACGCGCACGCCGCACAGCTTACAAATATAGCAAAAAGTGTCGTTACAACTTTTGGTTTTAATTTTTCCATCTAGCCCCCTTTCGTAACGCGCGATATGGAACTTCGTTCCAATAACGCTACTGAACCCATCGTGTTTGAGGCCAACTCGTACTTTGCCGGTTTTTAAGTGCGTTATGTATGATATTTTTTACCAGACTAAAAAGAGCCAATGTGCTCCATGACTAAGGAAAGTCAAGACATTGGTTTTTGACTTGTCTGAATGTCCAATCACATTGAACAGATCTGATTAAAGTCTGTGAACTGATTGCAGATAAAAAAAAAATTAAAAAAAATGTATGATATTTGGCTGATGTAAAATATATGTACCGAAAGTAGAAACACGCTTATGTGAAAGTTTCTCATGCTATTAATTTAATTATCACTAAATATAAATTATAATTACTAAATCTCTATTCTGTTTAGTTTTTTTGTTTACAAATACTAAACTATACATATTCGTTTTTATTTTAAAACCTGTTAAGTTCATGTTTCTGTATTAAAATAAAGAGTTTTTATTCAATACTGGTTGTTACTTTCGTATCTGTACATACTACTAATACAGAAAAAAAAAGTTATACATATTATGTATAGGCCAAGTAATGATCCGATCCTAATTAACACGCTTTTATTAGGTTAGTAAGTATCTATCAATGTATTAATCTATGTAACGGAATCTTTGAAAGTAATTTACACCCACTTGTCGTAGTCGGATTGATCTGAAATTTTATTACGATGCAAACCTAAATTAGTACCACCCTCAACTTCCTTCTTCCTTTCTTATCTCTCCGCGTGTTGAGGGATTAAGAATACAAATGTCACCAGCCCATCTCCTCCCAAGGGCGCTGTAAAAGCCAGTTAAAGGATATTGCATACAGATAACATCTTCTGTGAGAGACAGAATACTCGAAAATAAACCCTGTGCCAACACGCCCGGTCAGCGCAGCACAGTAGACCATAATCCCTCCCAAAGTGGTGGAGGCCCGTACCCAACAGTGGGACGTAAATGGGCTCCAGTCTATTGAAGAAGAAGAAACTTCCTTCTATATTTTAAGACCAAATTAAGTGCAAATTCGCGAGATTTAGCGAGACAAACAAACAGCAATTCAAAGGTTAATAGGGTTCCGTGATTCAATATGTATATAATGGAGGAGGTAGGTAGCAAAATCGTGTTAAAAAGAATTCTTGCCTTTACTAAAAGCGTTTACGATTGTTTTCTGTAATTCTCTGAATGCGGTTAAATCAGCAAGTTGATATTGCATGTGACCAACATCATGGCAATACTAAGTACATACTATGCATGTGATACTGATTATTTCCATGTAGCTAAAGAGTTTGTTTGTTTGTTTGAACGCGCTTATCTCAGGAACTACTGGTTCGAATTGAAAAAATATTTTTGTGTTGGATAGTCCATTTATCGAGGAAGGCTATCGGCTATATGATATCACGCTGCGACCAATAGAAGCGAAGCATTTGTGAAAATTGGAAAAACGGGGAAAGTTTTCTAAATTCCATCCACGTGTACGAATTCGTGGGCGACAACTAGTAATATATAATCTTAATCCAACAGGGGTTGGCATAGCTTGCCATTGACCTCCGCTATAAAAAGGTACAAGAGCAATGCTCATACTCATTGTTTACAGACATTGTCGTCTTTTGGTAAGCGTGAGGCGATTTGGGGCGGGGCGTAAAGTACGGCAAAATAGTGTTGTGAGCGTTACCTCGGTACTTAGCAGACGGCAGTAGGTATAGCTTAAGGGGACCAGAAACGGCATAATTACTATAGCGAGAAAGAGACAGGTATGACGTCACCGACAGATATATCTGTCTCTTTCTGATGTCGTCTTTTTTCTATACATCGTCCCTTTCTCGCTATATTAATATGCCGTTTGTAACACCCCTTACAATATACAATATACACCCTTACGATAACAGAGTGTGTAGTATAGTGTATATTCTAAGATTCTAAGTAAATAATACTATATCCGCAACTTGACGCTTCGTATTTTATTTAGCAAAGTTAGCAAACACATATGGTCACGATTACGATCGATTTGTTGTATGTTTTGCAATGAATATTTACACGATTCCTATATTCTGTGTCTATCCCATTAGCGCTAATTCTATGTAAATATATTTTAACAATAGCATGTGATTTGACTAATTTGTCCAAGTTTAGAAACTTTGTTATCGAAACATTTTCCCGGTAACTAGCATCATTGGCTATTGCTGTGGAATTCAGGGTTTGTTTTTTTCTTTTTAGGGTTCCGTACCCAAAGGGTAAAAACGGAAACCCTATTACTGAGACTTCGCTGTCCGTCCGTCCGTCCGTCTGTCACCAGGCTGTATCTCAAGAACGGTGATAGCTAGAGAGTTGAAATTTTCACAGATGATGTATTTCTATTGCCGCTATAACCACAAATACTAAAAATAAAATAAAATAAATATTTAAGGGGGGCTCCCATACAAAAAACAGATTTTTTTTACCGTTTCTTGCTCGATACTAATAACGTTGCCTTATGTTGCATAGATAATGGTACGGAACCCTTCGTGCGCGAGTCCCACTCGCACTTGACCAATTTTTTTATGTAGGTACGTAATGCTATGGTCTTCATAATGAAAAAAGTCATTTAGCGGCCACAGAATAATATTAGCGGCTTTCGTGGTTAGTCTTTCGGACTTGCACTAGCGAGGTCGCGGGTTCAATTCTCGCACTGGATAATATTGTGATGTTTATATTCGTTATACACGCAGGTCATACAGATATTTGTCCTAAGGGTCTTTTCTCTATCTATTAAAAGGATATTATTTAAAAAAATAATTCCTTATGCTGGTACGCTAAACTATACATTCTGCTTAGTTTGGGACCTTTTCGATTCTGGTTGGTAATATTGCGACACTTAGCTCCGAAGTACATACTTAAATTTAATTGCCAGGTGTTTTGTTTTTCAGAGTTAGCCATTATGTAGAGCGTATAGTTGTATGCTTATTTTAATTTAAATTATTTAAGTAATCTAAAAATATAGATACTTTTTGGAATGGAAGATATAGGATATAATATTTTATACATTACATTCTTAGATAAAGGTGCTGAGACTATTCTATTAGCAACAGGTTGGCAGAAGAAACGAAAGTTATGATTAAAATCCTAATCGCTAAGATTTTTAATTGGCCATAACTAGAAACTATGAATACGTAAAAATAATAATAATAAGTAGTGATTATTTAAAATTAGGTACTTACACTAATGCAAATATAATTATATCCTTTGCCTAAATGTCAACAAAAAAAATAGAGCACTGAAAAACGCGGTAATTACTGGTCCTACACTTTCGAAAAAAAAGTATGCAGTCTAGGCACTGAGCACAAGTGAATTTTTCAAAATTCAGCGTGATTGCGTCGCAAGCGAGCGTTCGCTGCGAGAGAGTTTCCGACAATGCGTATTGTAAACAAAATGTTGTGGACGCAGTTGTGGCGCGAAACGAGGTTATTATCAAAGGCTATTGAACGGGCGCCAGCAGCTAGTGCTTACCCGAAATTAATATCAACGCCATCTAGGAATTTTTTATGATTCTCTCTTCTCACGACAAAAATACACTTCTGCTGTGAAGTATCTTCACACTTCAGTTTTTGAGTATTGTAAGATGTCCTACTCATAATGGAATTATTTGAGATCGGTGCAACACGTTTTCTCCTTCCAAGCTGTCAGCCATCCTACTCTCATTAACTGCTTTTTTTCTCTCATACCATGCATCTCTCACAATACCTACATAATGGCTTTTTCTCTATAGGGGTAGACAGAGACTATTGAGTAGTTACCACTTACTCTCATCTATCCAGATACATACATGAATATCAGCAGTGATATCCAAACATTTTTTTTTTATTATTATTTGGCATTTTTAACAACCTTTTTTCAAATGCCTGAAGCTAGGTGACTGTTCCAAAAGTGAATCCTATGGAGAACAGACAAGGAACTCCATTTTCTTGTTCTTTTTACTTTATATCAATATGTAATAGATAAAATTATCGTGTCACAATGTTAGTTACCACATTCCTCCAAAACGGCTCGACCTATTTTCGTGAAATTTTGTGTACATATCCATTAGGTCTAAGAATCGGACATCTATTTTTCAAACCCCTCCCCCCTCCCTCCCTGACATTTGTATGGCAAAATAACGTTTACTGGTTTTAACGTTTACCGTTTAATGCAATGTCGACTAAGTTAATTGTATCCATGATGATTTTCTCTGCTATGCACCTGACTCTTGAAGAACATCACAGATGAGATCAGAAAACATTCTCCTTAGACATCCCCTCCACATAATATCAGGAATCATCACCTTGATTACTTATCTATCACTCACGCCATGTACTTGACCATTACCCAAATAAAACAGAACTATGTATTTTTGTTATTTATTATATCAATTAAGTGGTGGAAACACGGAATAATAATGATGAGAAAATTATCATTTACAAACAATTGTCCCATTCATTCATCATAGCTTACTTATAAAGAAAACACCCACAGATTACTAATTCTATTCATGGTAGGAATAGCTGGTATACTCTCCTTCGATTTTTATCTTAAATTCAGCCAGTATTTTTATACTTTCTCCTTAATAGTTTTTTTTAACATAGAGGCTAATGTTGCCATCATATTAAAGTTGCAATTATCAAATATTTGTAGATTATTAGAACACTACTTCTCCTTAATTATTGCTCCAGAAAGGTGGACAACCAAAAGCCAAAGTCATTGGTACTATCTGTTGTTTAAATTAAAAATCTTTACCATTATCCGACCTAGATTCATTGAAGTGTATACCAATTACAGTCAATATTTCAATGTAAGAACCAGAAGAAAGAAGAAATTAAAAATTCTTAATGAGGTACCCATTAAAATACTGTCAAATATATGTTTTCCAAAACATTGTTTTTTAAATTATGCCTCTATTGTTAAACAAGGCAATATTTGAGATTTTAAAAATGTTAACTCTTCTGGGCCTTTCATTGTTAATTTTACCATGATTTTTTAAAGTTATTTTCCCGAAGCAGTGGCCAGTGGGTTTCGTAAAACTAAAATGACTGAGTCTCCTCGGAGGAACATTTTTGAGATAAATCTGTCTTTGTTCACAGCCTTTCCCTGAAAAAGAAAATGAAATTTTAAATTAAGAACCCTTGGGATTTTTGTAAAGAGATATTGTAGGAAAATTGTCTCTCCATTTGGAACTACTTCCCTAGGTGTATTTACTTTGGCAGTTTAATAGTAGTGAAAATGAAACCAAAAGCTAAGGGTAAACAAATACACAAAATCCACTTATAGTTGAAGTTACGAGTCCGTTCATTTACTTAAATTGTCAGGAACATAACCTAAAAATTTACTAATTACAAAAAAACTATATAACTTTGATATAGTAAAAAATATAACAAAATATACCTTTTTGCCTTTTCCTAGTCTTGGTACTTCAGTCCACATTTCTTTTACATTCTCAAGAACCATGTTACAATGCCGGTCAAAAGCTTTTACGCGCCCAAGCAACTTCTTATTGTTACGACAGTTGATCAGAACTTGTGTGTTGTTTTTTACCGATTGTGTAAGTACTGAAAGTGGTCCAGTACTGAATTCTTCTTCTTCAATTTTGGATAATTCGTCTAAAGTCATTTCAGAACGGGGTTTAGCTGTAGTCGCCCTAAAATTACAAAAAGAAAAATGCTTAACGAACTTAACGTGTGGGAAGATTTCTCTTCAATATATCTTTGAACCTTGTACTTACATTTTAGCAAATTCTTAATCAAGGCTTGATTAAACTTATTAAATCTGCACAAATAATGCAATTTAAGTAATCCAGCAAACAATAAAATTATACACGCGAGTTGGTGAGAAATTTTCGTCAAATCAAATTGTCAATTTCAACCACAGAGTAGAGTAGTTAAAAGAGACGCTAACTTGGTTTCAATAGTTATTTCTTACTCTGTATTTTAATTCCTACCTTTTTCTACCAAAGCGAAATTTACACTTATCCAGCGGCTAGAAATGGGCAAAGGAAAAATACATTTCGGTAAATATTGTAATGATATTTTAAATTATTTTGTACCGCAAAATTATTAACTTGACTGGAATTTAACTGTAAGTTGTAAAGATAGAAAAATAAATAAATATTCATGGACATTTCACACAACGTCCTCTCGTCCCGAGCTAAGCTTATATGCATACTTGTGTTATGGGTATGGGTACCAGAATACGAATAGAATACATAAACTACCTACTTTTCTTTTGTAAGTACATACTTATAATACATGGAAACACCCAGACGCAAACATTTGTATGACAATTAGAAAAATCACACAAATGATTATCCCGCGGGAATCGAACCCGCGACATCTTGATTGGAAGTCCGTTTTATGAACCACTCAACCAAGAGGCTCGTCATAATAAAAAAATAACTGTTTGAAGCTGCTGCTCAGTATATTCAAGCGTTATATCAAATCAGAACTAACCAACGAAGCTTATTTAGACCGTAGAATAGTCAGTTTGCAGGACGTATTATTTGAACTATAATAATCAAACGAATTTTGATGAAATATTTTTAATTATCATTCTATTTTTTGTAATAATGAAATATTTATCTAGCACTTATTTACTAATTTCAATAAAACTAATAATCATAATATATATTAAAATTCACAGTCTTGGAAAAAAATAAAGGCTAATTTTACAGAAATTTTTGGTAATTTATATTTACTTGCTTTTGACCACAATATTAGATATTTTTTTAAGAATAAGCTTGGGCACTTTTTAGCGTATAATTTCGCCTTGAGTCAGAACGGAATTTAAATATTACAGTAAAGTATGACACAACGTAGGCTACACCGGAATCGGATGTATGTAATGGATACTTAAGAGGATACCAAAATAGCTTCGTGCATTTTTCTATGTATGAAGTTTACATTGTTTCTTTAGATTGAATGGCTAGAGCTCTAATTTTTAAGTATATGTTTTTTCAATATATGATCTAGGATCGCATAAACTCAGAAACGCGATTGAAAAAATTTTCTCGATAGAAAATCTTGGCGAAACAACCTCTCAAATTTTTTATTTTTTTCATTTGTCGGTCTATTATCGCGTATTAACTAATGAAATAACTTTAAAAACATAGGTAACTATTATGTATAGAAACACGTAAATCAGAATTAAAATATATTTAGTAGATTTTGAGTAAATAGGAAAAGTATCCCTAATTCTTCATTTTTTGTGCCTACTGGCTGTGTTAATATGTACGTGTCGGCGATGATATACGATAATATTGATGTAGGCCCTTAATACTAAATTGACTTAGCTAAAGTATACATACAAAAAACGTGTCATATAAAACTAATCATAAGCAGCTCGTTTAGTCACGTTGCACAAGCCAGCTGGTGTCTAATTTTGTGTCTCTATTTTTTAGTTATGTCACTTTAATGTTATCCAGGCGTTTCAAGTTGTGTCATACTATACGAATAATTAACCACTTTAAGAATACAAAAAGATAAGGTTACCAAGATGATTCTTACTTAAATTTCTTTGGTTATATTCACAAACATAAATGTACTTTGTAAATTATCACAACTACCCTACACACAGCTGCACTTTATACCTTAAATATAGGTAACAAAAATATCAAATAGTGGGTAGTTAGTAGTATATTACTAAATGAGTGGTTGAATAAATATAATTAATAGCTTCAAATGTCAAAAAAATTGTAATTAGATGTAGTTTACTATTAGTAACAGCTATAAAAATATCCCAATAAAATTAAATGGCTAACTTAGGGACCTTTTTTAACATTAATAAATAACTTTAATAAGAGATTACCCACCCCTTTTATTATAAACGTTTAGATACAATTATTTGTAATATAGCGACCCCCAAACACATAAGCTACTTTGAAGTTGATTCCTGAATATTTGTATATGTATTGTAATCGCTCTTGGGTCCGTGGGATGACGGACAAAAAGACTACACATGTCACCTCCCCGTTTCTTGACCGCGGGGATCGTAAGATCCTACGGAACCATGGGACCCAAAGAGGATTGATGTCAGGCAGGCGGCCTAGAGTAAAAATCAGCCAATACCCACTGCAAGGTGGACAATTCATGTTTCGCTGACCCCGAATTACGGGATAAGGAAAGCAGAATGAATCACTGTCTTGAATTGTCGCTAGAATACAACCAACTTTATCTAAATGTTTACTTTATTTTAGCAACACTCACTTAGTAATACAATTATTTATTACATATAATTCTATCGCTTTACAAATTTAATAGCTGCGATTTTCCATTAACCATTACTGATACAATCAATTAAATAATTATTTCTGTTATACATATTCAAATCATTTTATTTCGTTGCTTTACATTTTAATGTTATTAAAGTGCGGCTTATAATCAATTAATTTTTATACTCTCAAAAAAATATGTCCCAAAATTATTATTATTAAAGTTTATACATTTTGAGACAGCACCTTATATTTTGTACCAAGCTATGGCAGTATTTATAATATTATGGACGATAATATTATGCATTTGTATTACAACTATTGTATTATATCGATTTAAGCGTATAATTGATGTCCATAAACTGAATTAAACTGTGAAAATTGTTTTAGTAATAAAACGACCTACCTAACTCAAATTGTTTTTACAAAAAGTGTCTTAACGCGCATTAGTATGTAGAATATTATATTTTTGCCTTTTGAGTGGGTGTATCAAGAACTAAAGTAGTTTGTTTAGAGTTAAGTCACTTTATTTTTAAAACGGTACACCTGCAATAAATTTATAATAGAATATGTCGCTTGCATCAATAATAAACATTACAAAAATACTGAATACGTTCAAACATGTACAACATATTTACAAAACCCTATCCAGTCACAAAAAATTATCTTTATTTATTTTTATGTCATAATCGCGGAATAAATAGCACTGTGTGGAATACTCATTAGCTTTGGTTATCACAGACTACCAATCGTTTAAAATCGGTCCGGTCGAAATAAACAAACATTTGCATTTACATACACAGTCAAAAACACTGAAACTATTATATAGTTTTGGGCGTTAAATGCGATATTTATGTACCCACATATAGTTCAGTCTATGGACAACATCACTAGATTAACACCAAATATTATGTTTACATTTTGTGATATAAAAATATGTTTCATACTTTTTTTCCTGGTAAGCATGTCTGTTTGCTATAGCACCATTAAGAAAGAGGAATTATGAATACGTAGCTATTATTTATATAAATATTATTATACAGGGTGTCCCAGAACTCAACGTCAAGCCGAAACGGGGTGACAGGATAGATCATAACCATCACGAGAAAAATCAGAAAAAAAATCTAGCCCATGCAGTTTGAAAATTATGGGCATTTTAAGAAAAACCTAGAAATTTGGTCTAACTGTACCATTTTTCGGTTATTGTGGTTAATTTTTATTATTTTTGGTCATTTAAACTTTGGAACCGTAACCCTAAATAACATCTCGAGAATCACAGTCTAAAATAATGACACAATTACCCCAAGTTTCCTAGAATTTAGACTATTTGTTAAACTATGAATTTAAAATTTTCAAACTTTGTCGACTTTGAAACACCCTCCTTTAAAAAAAATGTACTAGAGTGCCTTGGCAAGTGCCATTAAGAGTTGGCGCATTTAATCAGGATTGTAAAATGGTACAATACTTGTAAGTTTCGTACTAAAAAAAACGAGTAAAAAATAAAAACCTCAAGTAACCCGATTTTTGCTAACCCATTTTACTCAGGAAAAATGTTTTTTATTCGCACAAGCCCTTGGTAGGTTCTTTATTTTACGGCAAAATGATGAGAGAGATGGATAGTGGACATGTTTGCCATGAGCGAGCGAGACAGATAGTGACGCCACGCAGTGAGACGGAGATGCATCGTTTAAACGAGTGCGAATGAAACAGATACAGACGCCATACCAAGCAAATAGCTACGCTGCCAGTCTGACACCAGTTAGTACATTTCGCTCATTCGTCTACTGCGCACCTTTCCGTATTCGCTTGTGTTAATTTAGTACTGACAACTTTGGCTTTTCTTTTTGGACTTGGATTTTTGTGAATTGGACTTGTTGATTACATACCGGCAACTTTGGCTTCTCTCTTTTGGAATTGGACTTTTGTGTTGACATCCTTCTCATCACTATGCCTACGCGCTACACTTCACAAGAATATGCGAACATGCATCTCATTTATGGGGAATGCAGATGCAACGCAAGTGCCGCCGCTAGACTTTATCGTGAAAGATATCCAAATTTAGAGCGCTATCCGGATCACCGCGTGTTTGTTAATGTGCACCATTCACTCACAGAGGACGGCCATTTCCCGAATCAAATACGGGCTGGAGGTAGACCTCGCTTTCCTTACGAAGAAGAAGTGTTGGAAGAGGTCGCAGATGACCCAAGTATTTCCGTTCGTGGAATTGAAGAAAGAACGGGAATACCCAAAAGCACAGCACATCGTATTTTACAAAGAGCTGAAATGCATCCATTTCACGTACAACGAGTTCAAAGTCTTCTCCCTCGAGATTATCCTGAAAGGATTTCATTTTGTAGAACAATGCTACAGAGGCATAATGAAAATCCCCAATTCATCCAAAAAATTCTCTGGTCAGATGAATCTACATTTAAAAAAGATGGCTACATAAACTTACACAATTTTCATGAGTGGCATGTGGAGAATCCACATTTAATGCGAGAAGACCGATCCCAATATCGCTTTAAAGTTAACCTGTGGACAGGAATTTTAAACGGCAAAATAGTTGGGCCTTTTGAGCTGCCTGAGAATTTGAATGGCACGAATTACCTAAATTTTTTACGAGAAAATTTACCAAGTTTGTTAGAGGACGTACCACTAACAGATCGTTGCCACATGTGGTATCAACAAGATGGCTGCCCAGCGCATTACGCAGTGCAAGTAAGAGATTTCCTTGACCAAGAATATCCGGGAAGGTGGATTGGACGTTCAGGCACTATCTCGTGGCCAGCCCGTTCCCCAGATTTAAATCCCCTGGATTTTTTTTATTGGGGCGTTCTCAAAGAAAAAGTTTATTCTAAGCCCATTGAGAGCGTAGCCGAGCTGCGTGAACGAATTTCTCAAGCTGCTGAGGACATCAACTCTCGAGGATATGCCCGGCTAATAAGTAGATCTTTTTTAAGAAGATGTAGGGCGTGTGTTGAAGCTGATGGTAAACAATTTGAACATTTGTTTTAATAAAAAATGTTATTTTCAAATCTGACTTTTATTCCAATAAACCTAAACAAAACAAGGTCAACATTTTTCATTATTTTATTAGTATTTTGTTGCTTTGGTAAAAGTGGCGTCACTATCTGTCTCGCTCGCTCATGGCAAACATGTCCACTATCCATATCTCTCATCATTTTACCGTAAAATAAAGAACCTACCAAGGGCTTGTGCGAATAAAAAACATTTTAACTGAGTAAAATGGGTTAGCAAAAATCGGGTTACTTGAGGTTTTTATTTTTTACTCGTTTTTTTTAGTACGAAACTTACAAGTATTGTACCATTTTACAATCCTGATTAAATGCGCCAACTCTTAATGGCACTTGCCAAGGCACTCTAGTACATTTTTTTTAAAGGAGGGTGTTTCAAAGTCGACAAAGTTTGAAAATTTTAAATTCATAGTTTAACAAATAGTCTAAATTCTAGGAAACTTGGGGTAATTGTGTCATTATTTTAGACTGTGATTCTCGAGATGTTATTTAGGGTTACGGTTCCAAAGTTTAAATGACCAAAAATAATAAAAATTAACCACAATAACCGAAAAATGGTACAGTTAGACCAAATTTCTAGGTTTTTCTTAAAATGCCCATAATTTCCAAACTGCATGGGATAGATTTTTTTTCTGATTTTTCTCGTGATGGTTATGATCTATCCTGTCACCCCGTTTCGGCTTGACGTTGAGTTCTGGGACACCCTGTATAGCAGCACTCAAAACATACTAGTACGTAACTTCTGCAATGTTATCGTTTAGCACTTAAATAGTCGTGAATGGATATAGAAAAACCTTCATTATATTTATTTCGTTATAATAACTACCCACATTTAAAATCCGGTTCGAAGGACCAAACAAAAGTTTAGTGTTTCACTCAACCGAAGGACCAAAAGCACATTTAACGACTAATTTATTGGGCTATTCAATAACATTCCAAAATTACTATTTCTATAAAATCTCAAACATTTATAGTCTTTATAAAAATACAAATTAAGCATTATGTACCATAAGACACTTCACTTTATTATACTAATTTTAAGGAATAAAAGATAACTAATGATATATATACAGAGATCTCTTAAATTACATCTAGTCAACCTTCATTTCAACTTTACACTTTTACATCGCGTTAATCAATAAAGTAATAAACAATACTTTATTAATTACTCAGTAGCACTGAAGCTACTCCGAGCTAAAGAAATAACGAAGCAAAAACAAAATGAAAAATAAAAAGAAAAATATTTTTTAACAAAATTTACTCAAAAAACTTATTCATTTGTAAAGAAAAGTTAAATAACATTGTTTGTCGAAACAATTTGTTTAATTAAATAAAACATTATGAAACAAAATAAAGAAAAGAATCAAAGCTATTTCTACAAAAACGAGATTATTATTTTAATGCGATATAAAAGTTTAAAGGTAATTTATTCGAGTCCTTTTTCTATAAAAGCTATCAACATTATGTAGGTACTTTAATATTGTACAGATTTTTGTAAACGTCAAAATTACTAATCTTTACAAAATTTGAACACTTTAATTTATTAATCTTTAATGCTCTTTTTACGGATTGTACTGCCTTTTTATATTATGATTTCGAAGATTTTTGGTTATCATACCACGGGTAGGAGTAGAGTTATTGTTAATTCTCATTGGAGGGTAAATCGCTTTGTTACGTAACGCGTTACGGCGATTGTCTATATACCTTCTTGTTTTCATTCCATTCGTGCCATAGTTTATAATGCAAGGCCATAACTACTGTCTGGAGTTCCAAGATGCACACATTTTTTATATAATGTAGGTATGTTCCGTGCACATAGCTACTGATGACAAAACATGTCTGTCCTTCCCGTGACTCTGGTTTTCCACAGTTTTATAGTAAAATAAACGCGATAGAATCCGTAAAAAGCATAAGTAATTTGAAATTTATTCAAATAAAATTGAGTCGCACATGTGTTAAAGATAAGTCTTACGTTGTTCTCTTTCCATTTAGGTAACTTTAACAGCCGTCAATGGTTTTTATTAATTGTAAGTTCTATTTCATCAATTGACGACAACTTTTCCAAATATTTTTTTCAGCTTAAATCTAATCAGCCATTATCCAATTAAAATACAACCATGAAATTCTCACACAGTGTCACATAAAAATGCTTTGTATAAATCAGATCCAAACATATTTCGTTACTTGTGAGTCTTTCTAATGGGCCATTAGAAAGACTCACAAGTAACGAAATATGTTATTGGTTATGCTTTTAAAATTTTTAAACGTAACGAGACTTAAAAAAGCAGTTTAGGCAGTGCGCTTTTTGTTTTTACGGAGTAAACGTGTGTCGCTCGTTTTGTTTGTTTGCGTAAGTTACGTTGTGTGCTTTTTCTTTTTTTTATCTTTTTTTCGTTGTAAACTAATAAACATTGTTGATGTAAATACGTTTTGATGTGTGTTGGTGGTGGTTTTATGTAAATAAAAACTTTGTAAATATAATATTGAACTATAATAGTTTTAGGGTTGTGTATATGTAAATATAAAAATGGCGAGAAACAGTAATAATATGATTTGGGACTATTTCCATAGAAATGTGGAGGACAAAATTGAAGAATGCAATATGTGTAAAAAATACATTTCATTTAAAACTACAATTACAAATCTAAAACAACATTTGAAACTAAAACATATAAGTGTATATAATGAGTTTCTGTCGCGTAGTATGGCGCGGCCCAGCAGCAGCTCTAGCGCCCGGGTGGCCCAGCCAGCTCCAACAGCATCTGAAATACCGGCACCAGAAGGACAGCAACAACAACACGGTAACCAAAATAATGTTGCTAACAATGTCGGTGGTGGTGATGGTGGTGGGGCTATTAACCGACCACGGCAAAGAACTATTGCATTTTACTTACCTCGCCAATTAAGGCCAGAAAAAAAAGAAAATTGACAAATCTTTACTTAAAATGATGACATTGGACTTTCAACCATTCAGTATCGTAGAGGATGAAGGGTTCAAGGAGTTTGTTGCAGCTGTTAACCTTAGTTGCCTAGCAGAAAAACGTTATCCAATGCGTTATTGTCGTCTGAGCAGCGAACAACTTGGAAAAGTCCAGACTCTAGTTCAACAACAGTGCGTGAGTATTTGTGCCACTGTTGACTGCTGGACTTCGAAAAACTTAGATGCGTACATGGCAGTAACAGGGCATTTTATTAACAAGGAAACGCTGGAGTTTTACAGCATTTTGATACAATGTGCAGCCGTTGAAGGAAACCACACAAGCGAAAGGATAGCTGATGAGCTGAGAGTTATTTTCGCTGAATGGGCTATCAGTAACAAAGTTAACTTTATTGTGACAGATAATGCAGCCAATATGAGAGCAGCCGCAAGGATTTTAGAGATACCTCATTTTGGTTGAATCGCCCATAAATTTAATTTAATTGTTCAAACAGCTTTGGCACATGACGCTATTTCCCAAACAATCGCCAAAGTGCAGAGAACGGTGTCGCACTTTAAGCGTAGTACCATTGCCAAAGAAAAACTACAAAAATACCAAATGACGGCACAAAATATACCACAGCCAAAAAGCCTGCTATTGGCAGTACCAACCCGCTGGAACTCCACGTACCAGATGTTGGAGAGATTTGCTTCCTTACAAGAAGGAAGCTTTGCTTCCTTACAAGAAGCTTAAGAAGCTTAAGAAGCTTTGCAAGAAGCTTTGCTTCCTTACAAGAAGGAAGGCTTGAAGGCCACCATACCAAATTTGAATGTGGACCTTCGTGTGATTCCTCTGGAGGAGTGGAACTGTATATCTCAAATTTGTGAAGTCCTTAAACCTCTTGAAGACGTTACTAAAATAATTAGTGGTGAGACGTACCTTTTAGCAAGCAAAGCTCTTGTTTTAATTACTGGACTAAACACTGTATGTGACCAATTATTGCAGCGCAATTTCTTTGAGTCAAGCGAGAGAGAAACAGGGTATAGAGTCTCGATTTGGGGACATTGAACAAAATCAAGCAATTGGGATTTGCACCCTATTAGACCCCCGTTTCAAGCAACACGCCTTCGAAGACCAGGCGATGATGTTGAGAGCAAAGACCGCACTACTTAATAAAGTTATAGCCATTCAACAAGAAGAACCAGTCGCAACTTCAGCTGCTAGTTCAGTATCTGATCCCCTGCCCTGTTTATCTTTGTGGGAAAAATTCTCTTCGCAGAGTTCGTTTTTATTGGCAACACAACGCAGCAAGCTTTTCACTTCAACGATTTCTAAACGTGAGAAACAAAAAGCGTTTAAGCAAAAAAGCGTTTTTTTAAGCACGCTTATTAAAATAAGTACAACGTTTAAACGTTTAAAAATTTTAAGCCGTTTTTTCCACCTCTACTCCTACACCTCTTTTAATATAATTACAGACTAGATAACTCAATTAAATTAAATATCTCAACTAGAGCGTCTATAACATTACTCGGTTTAACCAGAATCGATTATTTCTATATTCCTAATCGATTGCAATTCGAGTGAAAAGATGCTATAGAGTAAGCCTATTTTTTCGTAACTGTAATTTCTTTGCCTAAAGACTTTCTATTTTCAAATTTCTGCTGCAAACTAGCTACATTGGACGGTTTTGCGGTTAATTTCGATTGAATCGGTTTATTATCTGTTTTGAGAACAGTGGATGGTTTTGGTACTACTTTTGGTTTGTTCTTATTTAAATTATCAGCTATTGTTTTGACGGCATCTAAATCTTGTCGATTTAATATTGAATTTTGTCTTTCAGTTTGACCTTTATTTGGAACTGTATTCGTAACGATCGGTTTGCGGTTAGGCGCGGCTTTATTTATATTTTTCTTGTCAACTATCGGTGCTGATCGAACTGGAGGTCGATTATTGTCATTAGGTTTAACTGTAACAGATGGTTTAGTCGCCACTTTAGGTGCTTCATTCGATACCTTATTATTATTAATCACATCTGGTGCTTTAACATTTTTTGTATCAGGACTTGTACAACTTGAAACGACATCCGGACTGTTATATATTTTAGGAGTATTACTTTTTATTGATTTCGGTGTTTGAGGGGCAATCTTAAATGTTGATGTATTTCTAAGACCTGGTGGAGTTACTTGTCTTGCAAATGTTGGTATTTTTGAATTAGGGCCCGGGACTGGAGGAGCTTTATCCTCTTCTTTGGGTTCTTCCTTCTTTAAGTAGGTCGGCACATTCACGGCTGACGGATGCAAGTAACCACTGCTTGTTGTAGAAGCATTTGATTTAGCACCAGAATTACTATAGACACTTTCAGGCGTTTTATATTCAGAGTTCATATACGTGCTGTCTCTATTATTGTCACCATTTTTCTCCCTTTCTTTTCTCTCTTTCTCTTTCTTTCTAGAAAGTGTCGATGCGGAATATATCGACTCGAAGTTTCGATTCTGTATTTCGTTAACAATCTCGCCAAGTAAGCCCATGCTTTCAGTACTGCCAGAATTAGAAGGTATGGGTTTGGGAGTGTTATAACCTTCGGGAGGAGGATGAGGTAGTGTTTTTAAAGGAGGAGGTAGTCCAGGTAGTGGTTTGGAGATCTTTTCGGGGCTTTCCTCTATAACAGCATAAATGTTATCAGTAGATTCTTCAGCTATATGTGCCAAAGGTGCTTGCTTTTCTTCAATACAGTCTACATAGTCTACTGACTTGTTCTCTGTGTGCGGTTTTGGAATAATGGAGGTAATAGGTTCAGGGTTATTCGGTAAAGGAGGAGGTGGAGCAGTTGGTCTCCCTATTCCTGATAAAGGTCTTGGAGCTGCGGGTGCTTGGCGCATTGAACCAAAGCTTTGAAGTACTGGCTTCTGAGTTACTGGAGCTCTCATACTCTGAGCTCTATTAACAAATGCCTTAGGATCATCGCCATCTTCAGAATCAGAAACCACAGGCACCGTATTAACATGTAGCTCAATATCTTTTTGGAGAATAGGATTTGATATTTGCAAGTTCCTCAAAGCAACCTTATCTACTTTTGATATTTTTATTTGGTTATTTGCGTTCTTTGGTAGCGAATGACTTCTTTCAACGGGGTTGCGTTCTTTTTCTTTTGGTTTTTCTTGCTTTAGGAACGATGCTATACGATTTAGTGAGATTCCTTCTCTGACTTTCTTTGGCTCTTCAGGAAGAGGCTTTTGTGGGACGCCAGTGGAGTGCATACTTAATGGTCTTTTAGAAAAGGCATCTGGGGATTTCGGAATCGTTGGAGCTGCTCTTATTGGTCCTAATGTTTTGGAGCCTTGTAAAGGCGAAATTAATTCCTTTGCGGTACAAGTGGAAGCCTCTAAAATAGGGCTTGAAATAACTGGTCTAGGTGGATGGTTGGCAATTACAGGAGGCACATTTTCTGTTTTTTCAGTATTCATTAGAACTTTAACTTTGTTTTGGACGGAACTGTTAGCTCGTTTAACTGAAGGGCTTGTTTTTGGACTGGTCTTTGTCGTTGAAGGTACTACTGGTAAAGGTGGAGCACTTCTCAAAACAGGTTTTAATACTCCTTGAGTAATGATACTCTGGCTATTACTGGCGCTTCTATGTACCGGAATGATTTTGGCACTTTTATTAGCGACACTTTCGGAGACTTTTAAATTAGGCTTATTGGGTATGGGTGCTTCTGTGACTTCCTTTTCCGCAGTCTGAGGTTTGTCCATAGGGGTTAGAGAGAAACCTTTGAAATTTCCAAAGAAATTGACAGAAGGATTGATGTTTCCAGGGGGTGTGCGATCAGAATCGCTTCGAAGTAAACTGGAGCTCATATCATCAGGATTGGATAGAGTGTGGACGTTAATTGGTTGAGTGTTACTCTGAGAATTATTTTGAAAATTTGCTGCAAATTTGCTGGCACTTCGTGATATGCGGTGTTGCAGACTAGTTTTCTTCGGTGAAGGTGCCCTGTGAACAGATATCGTTTTGTTATTTTCTTAGAAATTAATCACAGTGAGCTAGTTAAACAATAAATTAATATAAGTTTAGGGCGCTATTAAGAAAGGAAACTTGATGTAAATCAAAGTCTGAGAACCTTTCGTTTTTGGTAACTTAAGGAGTCCGTTTATACTATTTCCATATGTTAATTTACTCAATGTTTCTATTTTTTAATGATCATCTTTTTTACATCATGTGTGCATAATTTTATGAGAATACGACGCTCACACACGTAAATGGTCATACCAGAGTCGGAAGAGTCGATAGAAATGGGGCAAATAATAAATAAACGGATAATTTAAATCGAGAAAATAAAGAAATGGAAATAGTACATGTCGAAATGTACCAATAATAGTGTAAATGAAATACCGCAAGCTTTCAAGCTACCTATGATAACTTCACATGTCTCATGCATATATTTTAAAAATTTAGAAAGTAGATAAATAATATATTAATAAGTTCTACAGTTCCTCATCGAAAATTTTCATATTAATAATTATTGCTAAATAAACGACCGCCAAATATAATTATTTTGTTAATAACATGCATATAATATAAGTTACAGGTGCGCATGCAATGTTAAACAGGCAAAACCAATGCAAAACACTCACCAAAACATTGAAGCCATTGAAAAACCTTTACCCATCTGTTTAGAAGCGGATACTAGATACCAGTTTTGTTTTCATAAAACTATTGTATACTCAAATATTGGAATAAAATACCAAGGAATATTATGTATTACGTTACTCATAGAACCGGATTAAATACTCCTTGATTGAAGAAATAACATCTCGTTTTGCAAATATCTTTTATTGTAAGAGTCTTTACACACCAATTCCCGTGCGACAAAAAACTTTAACCAAATTTGCTATAATGAAAAAAGCATGAAAAAAGCAAGAGGTTGTTGTACACATTTATATTTAAAATTGTTATTCTATATTACACAGATTTTATAATAAGTTAGTTATAATAATTTAGTTTATATCACCGATATGGTGTTATTGACACTATAATCCATCCCAGAGTTCGAAATGTTATTTGACAGTTGCTAATATCAAACTTGAAAATAATGCTGCCACATTTTCGGCATTATTACCGCTTATTACCGATTATTCGAACCGACCCGAAATGTCGTACTAGCTATTGCCTGCGAAGTCGTACGCGTGAAATTGGGAATCACTGCTTTGTATAATATAACATAAAGTAAAATAAACATGTCTTCAAAATCAAACAAGGTTAAAAATTCGCCATTTTACGGTTAGTCATTATTTGATTCTTGTTCCACTGTTCTATGATTCTGGCGAGCATAACACCATGCTGAACTCTAGTAAGATTATTAGTTATTTGTTCGCGTGAGTGAGTTTGTACGCGCACATCCTGAAATAAAGCAATACTCAGGGTTGCACTGGTCGTATGAATCCGTAAAAAAAAGCTAACTTGTACAAAATTATATAAATCTGCTAAAGATTTACGTATAGTTTTTTGATTAATAACGGTTGGAGGACATCACTATTTTAAAAGTGTAATTACCTAGCAACACAGTAAACGTCAAATAACATTTGGAACTCTGGGATAAGCTATAGCAATATTTATGTTTTAATTAAGTGGCGTTTAATAAACTAATGGTGCCTTAGCCTTATTTATCTCTTTTCATTAAGACACCAACAAAAGGTCAGACTTTTGTTCTTTACTTATTCATTGAGGTCATAGAATTTGTTTGCAAAACGCGCTCTAGTTAAAAAGGAGTATTTAATATCTCTATGAAGTCACCGTAATGTAAAAAAATCAAGAGTTCTATTTATAAAAACAAAACTGGCAATGTGTAGGTACAAATAATGCAAGATACAGTGAAAAAATAGTAAGAAATCATAAAAGACTTTATTAGAGACATAACACTAACTACCACTAAATATTAAAACTATTAAAACTTTAGCAACATTTAAAAATATGGTCAAAGATTACTATCTAAATATTATAACTAAGTGAATATGTCTGTGTATATATTTAGTATTTATGTATGATATATTAATATGTAGATTATGTATTGTTATGTAAATTTGTGTATATTATATTTATGTTAAAATAGTATTTGTTTATATTCTTGTCATGTATTTATTACTTAAGTGCACCAGAGACTACGAACTTGTCCTGCCATATTAAATTCATCCAAAGGTTGCCTGGAAGAAATCGCTTTAAGCGATAAGCCCGCCCATTGTACGGGTTCTTATTATATTTCTTTTTAATGTAAATTTAATGTAATTGGTGTACAATAAAGTTTAAATAAATAAATTAAATAAAAAAATACATACAAATGAATGTTAGCTGCAAAAATATTGATTTTTAATAAAAAATGATGTTTCTAAGTCTAATTGAGGAATATTATAGTGGAAGACTTGATTACCATGGGTAGGTCCCCATGATAGCTCAGAAGGCAGAGCAACGGTAAGTCGTAATCGAGGGTTCAAGTCCTACTCATGGTGATCTTATTTTCCACTAAAATTTGTTTAAAAAATAAAGGCATAGCAAGTAAACAGCAAAAATTAGAATTATTTTAAAGTTCTAATAAAATGTATTAATAAAAGCTGAAAAATTAATCCTAAAATTACTACTAACTATACAAGCAACAAACCAAATGTTTGTATGTGTGTTCGAATAATCGCTTAAAACAAATTAAAGCAAAACTTTGGTAGTATGTTTTAATACATTCAGTCATACATTCTATATTATAATGTCGTTAGGAGAGTTCTGAGTATAAATATGGAAGGAAAAAAGTCTAGACAAATGAAAAAAATAAAAAATGTGAATGTTTCGCTAAGATTTTCTATGGAGAAAACTTTTTTCAATCGCGTTTCTGAGTTTATACGATCCTAGATTATATATTGAAAAAATATATACTTAAAAATTAGAGCTCTAGCCATTCAATCTAAAGAAACAAAGAAAACTTCATACGTAGAAAAATGCACGAAGCTATTTTGGTATCCTCTTAAACAACAAATTAAACAACTAAATATACCTAACTAATAATAATATCGTATATAACAATACTGCTTGCTACCATAACATAAAAATTACTTTTTAAATCCTTGCACATTAATATTCTGAACACATATATTATTATACAAACTATTATCACCAACATTATACATAAGACGTTTATTAACTAACATTTCATTTGTAGTCGACTCCAATCCTTTAATTACAACATTAGGTTTATTATCATTTAAACTTAATTTAGACTTAACAGGCGGTGTATATTTAAAATCACCATTGTTAGCTATACGAATATCATCTTTAACTATTTTTCTAGCCGGTTTGGTTAATTTTTTAACATTTTTAGTATTTTTTTGTATGTTTTCATCGATAGTAGCATATATAGGTTCGGGGTTAGATTCTGTATATATATTTGAGTTAACTGAATCATTTCTTTTGAAACTTAGAAGATTTTTTAAAGAATTTGTGCTGGATTGGAACTTTGCAAATCTATCAAAAAATGTTTGTTTATGGTTTGTGTTAAAACAATTATTACAGAATAAGTTTACGTACGATTTTCTTGGTTTCTTCCACCATAGTAGTACGTTGTGACGTGAGTAGTATATGAGGAATAACATCAGAAGTATCCCCGGTATGATGCCCAAGAATATCACATACATAGCCACCATGAAGTTATGTTGTACTGTGAAACAAAAATATTTATTACAATTTTCATTTTCTTCTCAATCCATTAATATCCTATTATAAAACTATTTTTCACAGATTCGGACGCGTATATTTGTTTCAAATTTTAGCCTCAATTTACGGAGACTTTTAAGTCACAATAGTCACGAGTGGAGTAAAATTATACAAACAAATATACGCGTCCTAATCCGTAACAATTAGTTATATCCCATAACTGTCCGTGTGGTGACGGATTAAGAATACAAGTGTCACGACCCCATCTCCTCCCAAGGGTGTTGTAAAAGTCAGCTAAGGGATATTGCACACAGATAACATCTTCTGTGAGAGATGGAAAACTCGTAAATAAACCCTGTTCCAACACGCCTGGTCAGCACAACACAGTAGACCATAACCCCTCCAAAGTAGAGGAGGCCCGTGCCCAACAGTGGGACGTAAATGGGCTGGAGAAGCTGGCTATTACAGCACCCTAGGTAAGAAATAGAATGAATATTTAGTCCGTCACCACACAGATAAAAAAATAACTATTTTAAAAACAAAAAATTCTTTTTTGTACCTAAATGTAGGTATATTCCGTAATATGTAGGTATATTTTTATCAATCCGACATTATGAAAATTACTTTTAAAGATTACGTTACATAGATAAGTTACATTGGAAACTAATAAAAGCGTGTTAATATAAACAAACTTACTTGTTGGATCAGTGGCAGGACCAGACTCATAAGATCCACCGGGTCCAGGAAGGGCGCATAATGGAGGAGAGAAACCTGGCTCGCAGTGACAATGACCTGGTTTTAACGAAATAAAATATTAACAAAAAGAATCATTAAGTAAAACAATACTTATATTCTACTTATTACAAAAAATGGCTATCGCCAGCAACTTATACGCGTAAAATTTAAAATAAACACCTGACCTAAATAACTTATACAAAAAAGGCATTCTCTTAAACTATTCTATCTACTAAAAAAACCGCATCACAATCCGTTGCGTAGTTTGGAAGATATAAGCTCACATATGGACATACATACATAAATAACAACTTTGTTTTATAAAAAGTAAAGAAGTCGCTTTTATGTATGTCCCTATGTAAACATCTTTAAAACTACGCAATTTCAAAAGAACGGTTTTTATACTGCGTATATTTTGTTAAGGTTTTTATAATGAAGTAATTCCAAAGGCAAATACTAATACACACAATCTTAAACGAAGTCGCGGTTTACAGCTAGTAATTTAATATAAATACACAATGAGACAATGACACAGTACATATATTATGTGACAAAGACATATTATGTCATACAAGTATTTGTATGATATCCTTACCAATATAAAAATGCGAAAATCGGAATTAAAAACTAAAAATCTTTAGATCTCGAGCTTTAAGTGTTAATGTGTGTAACCAAACCATAGAGCGATTTAAAAGAACTGTACAACGCCATTTATCGAGTGATATGGTAAGCTTCTGTTTGTTAAAGTTTAATTTCCAAATTTCACGCGTACGAAGTCGCGGGCAACAGGTAGTATGACATATACATCATACAAGTAATTATATGATATATGTGTTATTCTTCGTTATGGATTTTGTGTATACCGTGCGGGGATCGAACCTGCAACCTCGTGAACGGCAGTCCGTTACTTGAACCACCAAACCACGAGCCCAGTCGAATAATGGTAAAACTTATAAACTACTAACCTGCTGAATTACAAACGCCATGTCCAGAACAGTTGGACGGACAAACAGATGAATCTTCCATCGCTATAGTTTCTCTTACCGCAGCAACTGACACGCATTTTTGTTTCAAACACATCTGTAAAGAGGTCCTTTAGTAAGTTAAGGTGGCCTTCCGATGTAGGCAACGCGCGTCCCTTTATTATTAGCGTAAGTTTTCAAATTTTTAAAAGAAGACAAGAATACATTTATGTTAATTTTATTTGTTTTTATTAAGTATCGTATTATATCTGTTTATTTTCCTATTATAAATGCATATTAAAAAAAAAAACATTAATAATATAAAAAAAAAGCTATACGAATATTTACCATTTCGTCACCACATTTAGCGCCATCTGGCACCATGCCGGGGTCAATATCACTCAGTCCTAAATCAATGATAGCTGTCCGACAAGGTATTATGGTACCTGGAAATATAATAATTAATCAATTATTCATAACATTGTAGACAACACGCCTGGTCAGCGCGGCGCAGTAGAACATAATCCCTCCCAAAGTGGAGGAGGCCCGAGCCCAACAGTGGGACGTTAAAGGGCTGAAGAGAGGAAGAGAACTTGGAAGAAATCTGATACATATATAATTTTACTAGCTGACCCGGAAAACGTTGTTTTGCCATACAAATGTCAGTGGGGGGAGGGGTTTGAAAAATAGATGTTGTCCGATTCTCAGATCTACTAAATATGCATGTAAAATTTTATAAAAATCGGTTAAGCCGTTTCGGAGGAGTATGGTAACATTATGATTAACATTGTGACATGGAAATTTTATATATTAGAAGATATCTGTGTTTATCTCAGATTAATTAATCAACAGGAGTAGGAGTAGTACTTTCAAGTCAGTGGCGTCGATATAAGGCACGCGCAAACACTACAATGTTTTTTCTTTGGTCGCCTACACACCGAAAAACAACGCCACACGCATACATATGTCCTTACAATGAGTATGAGCATTGCTCTTGTATCTGTTTCAATAAGGGTTGTCTGACATTTAATGTTACATATATGTCGGCGCAACCACAACAATTAGTCTAGACAACCTAGAATAATTAAGTTAAACCATTTCATTGTTCCAATATTAATTTATAAACCACTAAGTTGATTACTTTAGGGTTTATTACGATGTAAAAATAACGTCATTGTAAATTCAATACTTAACCTAAAAACTTACGAACACGTGCAGGTACGACCGAATGACATGCACGTGCGCCGGCACTATAAATACCGCCGCACGGTGGGCAATCGAGGCAGTTACACTCGAGCCGCCGTACAGTACGGACCTTTCTTAGGAATCGTTACGCTGCTCGTTGCTATTTATCTATTTATAGTTAGTGATAAAGAGTTTATTCCGGTCATAATCGCGAGTGTATAATTATAAAGTGTGTATTTGTGAGAAAGTGTAAAGTGACGATTGAGAGGTGACGTTTTGTGTGAACATGTTATCTTGGTGGTAGAGGCGCAGGTTATAGGGGATTTGGTTGGAGACCTGCTGTGGAACCTTTTATGTGTGAAAGAGAATGTCAGATTGATGTATGAACATCTTAAAGACAGTGTCTACAATTTGTAGACTGATTTTAAAACATGGCAATTCCATCCTCATCTATGTTACTCCAACATATACATAATAAAATCTTTTTTTTCGTTGTTAGTTTGAGTTGTCC
Source organism: Orgyia antiqua (assembly GCA_916999025.1). Taxonomy (NCBI): domain Eukaryota; kingdom Metazoa; phylum Arthropoda; class Insecta; order Lepidoptera; family Erebidae; genus Orgyia; species Orgyia antiqua. The sequence goes on from OU779863.1 coordinate 30,356,430, forward strand.
TTTAAAAAGGACACGTTTGAAGCCTACCAGTAAAATTTATAATCTAGAAGGATATAAAGAAACACATACCATTATCATTGATAAAAACTGCGGAAAGAAAAGCGGCCGACTCCATTCCAAATTCCAAACGTTCATTAAGGTGTCGACACTGCAATGTACCACACATAGCATCTCTATTCGCACATGGTAGAAACCGCTGGTTAAGACGGTCGTAGCCACAGTTGCCACTCCTTGGACAAAATAAATAAATATTTTACAAGAATTCAAATAAGATATCAGGTACTAGCAGTTGTCCGTAAGTTCGTACGCGTGGAATTTAGAAAACAAACCCTAATATAAAAAAGCCATCTTCTTGAACCATTCTCTGTTCTTAGTCTTTGATTCTATGATATAAAAAAACTGCATCAAAATCCTTTGCCTTGGTTTTTAAAATATAAGACCACACTCGTTATTTCATTATTAGTATTTACTAAAGCAATAGGAATAATATAGGGGACAAATTTTAGTGATGGATATTGAGACAATTTTAGGTAAACATATTTAAGGGTTTAGTATTAAATTCTGACAATGTACTATATAAAGGACATGTAATTAGTAATGGATTATTTAGTTCTATAGCTGCTATAAAAGTAAGTTAAGGGCTAAAAAGGCGTACCTATTTAGCATAGTTAGCGTATTATAATAGTAGACAAATTATGGACCCATTATGGAGAAAACCTTTATTCAGAGAACAGATAGAAGTCTAAAAAATAAATAATATTAACAAAAAACAGTATAAATAAACACTATACTTAATATATCTGTTTAAATAAAACTACTTTTTACGGATTAAAACGCGTATATTTGTCTCACCCGTGACCATGGTGACTGCATAGTCTCCGAAACGTCGGGCCAAAATTTAAAATAAATATACGCGTCTAAATCCGTAAAAAGTAGTTTTATTTAAACACTATACTTACTTATTTCCTTTAACATTAGTGCTGTAATAACATTTATTGTGGCTGGATTCTCCCGAAGTGCCCCACAAAAGGCGACATTGATCTGAATGCGAACGACAACCACCGCGAACGCAGTAAGCACTCTGTGGAATATAAATACTAAAGTTACTAGAAAACTCATGGAGACGAAATCATTAAAATATTCAAAAAATTATACAAAGCTCATACAATTTTGTTCTAAAAATGGAAAGGTTATGAAAACAATAATACATTTTAAGACTTAATCAATAAAAAAAAATTTAAAGCAAAAGTAAGACTAAAAGAATGATCACCACAAGCGGGACTTGAACCCACCACCTCGAAATATCGTTGCATCGCTCTAACAACTGAGCTATTGCGATCGTATAAAATTAATAGATAACTATAAAAACAAGAGTCTCAAAAATGAAACTTATATTACTGATACAAAAGTTTTACCTGTCCACCTTTCCCACAAGGCATGGTATCCATCTTGTATACATCATCAGGACAGTACTCTGAATGTCCGGTACAGTACTCCGGCAAGTCACACTCACGATCCGCGCTACGACATACTGTACCGGCTGACTTCGGACGACATGTCTGAAATATTATACAGTCTTGTCTCACTATAAAATCATTTATTTTAGAGTCTCCTATAATAAATACAAGGATATCGAACGTGAGGAATCCAAAGTTTCCTATATAAATTACACAACTGTTCCCAACAAGTGCCCAAGGATGTCCTACATAGCTAACACGAAGTGTCCTATATAAGTGTCCCGAATGTCCTATATAAATTACACAAGATATGTCTTCAATAAGGACTGAAGGATATCCTATATAACAGTGACACTGGGATGTCCTATACAGGGTACACAACATTTCAAACAAATTATTTTTTAGATATTTTTATAAACTAACCTGTAGATCACAGCACATTCCAGAGCCGCAAGTGGCATTAGACCTAAGCATACAAGTACCAGGATCGCAGCAAGCGTGACAAGGATTGTACGAGCCAGCTAGCGCCATAGTTCCACAGTCACACTGTTCTCCTGGTTCCACAAACCCATTACCACACGTCGGGGAGTCGAATAACATCTTCGGTTTGTTTCTGAAAATAATATACTATACTATAACATCACATTTAAAAAAAAAGCGGTTGATGTAAATATTGGAATTATTAACAACACTTTTTCTCAATAGTAAATACATCTATAGAAATGAATAAAATTAAAGTGTCTCTTAATCTATTTGTAATGTTCTCTGGACATTCAAACCAGAAAATCTGGAAATACCGTCTCTGGGTTCCAAAAAATACAGCTATCGTACTGACTAATTTCTGGTATAGAGATGTTAGGGTTTGTTGCTTATGATAGTTTTTATTTTAATCTCTCTCTTTTTGCCGCTGTCTTCTTTTTTATTTATTTATTTATTTAAAAGATTTTACACCAGGAAACCATAGTAAATACAGACTTAAGAAAAGTAGTGTAGGGATCCACATATTTCTAAAAGAAATCTCTACCTGTAGACCCGCGAGAGGAGATTGTGAAAAAAAAAGATTGACCATGGGTGTGTAGTGTAGGGTGACAGAGATACGGTGAACTATTTAAGTTAAAATAAATTTATACTAAATACATAAACATACATAGATTCTTAAAAAGCCTACATAATATATACAATAAATACACAGTACATAAATATATATATCGACCAATAATAATAATACATAAAATATACACACACAATACATACAAACCTATAAAAGCACACAATATAAACATACTAGGTGAACAACACAATACGATGACACAATTACGAGATTGTTGATAAGTAATGTTGACGGGTCTTCAGTTTGAATGTAGAAACGGAACGGGACTCTCTAATGTGGGACGGTAGTGAATTCCACAATCTGACTGCATGTATAGTAAAGGAGTAGGAGAAAAAGTCAGTTTTGTGAGCAGAGTATTTGAGTAGTGTGTTTTTTTGTTTGTTTAAATATATGTGTTAAATATTTATGTTACTTTTACTGTAAATATGTATGTTACTTGTTTTAAAATATGTACGTATATTAATATCTGTCATTAGTGTTAATAGTTAAGCGTCACAATCAAGTGCAAGAAGTGACACGTTAAAAACTGTGCATTTGAGTTAAAAAAGAAATGAAAAATTATTGTAATTAACTGTAAATGTTTAATGTAACAGTAATTAGTTTGTCCAAATAAATAAATAAATAAATATCTTATTCACAACTTTTAAGTAATGTAGTATAACGTCATCTACTGAGGTATAGACGCAATTCAAAGCACAACATTTTAAATATTTTAACAATAAATATTCAGGACATATTCAGGACATTTCACACAACGTCCTCTGGTCGCAAAGTAAGCTATATTTCTATGCTTGTATTATGGGAACCAGATACGGATAGACTACATATACTACTTTTCTTTTGTAAATACATACTTATAATACATAGAAAACACCCAGACGCAGTACAAACATTTGTATGACATTTATGGATATCACACAAATGATTGTCCCAACCGGGAATCGAACCCGCGACCTCGTGATCGGCAGTCCATTACATAACACAACAATAACACAACAACATAACACAACAATAGCACTAACCTTAAACAATAATCCATTCCTCTTTCAAAAGACAGTGCTAATGAATTTAAACTGCAAGAAGACCAATGTACGGGAGTGATTGAAGTACTTGAAGGGCTCATTATACATTTCTGATCAGGACATTCGCATAGATCATCGGTATCATGTTCCATGCCGAAGTTATGACCCATTTCATGAGCTATAGTAGTAGCAACTAGGCCTATAACTTGAGAATGATTGGTCGCAACACCACCTGAGAATTCGTATGTACATATTGGTCCTTTCAAAGCTTTACCTACAACGCCATCTGTGAATTTCTGCCGTCTGAAAGTAATATTAGAAAAAATTTTTTTATAAATTATCAAAACAATTTTTTTTTATCAATAATACATAGTTAATAGCAATAAGTATGTATATAAAATTCTATTGAAAGAAAAAAACATATTTACGTTAGTCAGATTTTAATAATTAAATCTGTCTCGTTTCTGATTAAGTCCGTTGACTGATTGCAGATATAAGAAAAAAAAAATTGTCTCGTCTCCTCTCCAGCCCATTAATGTCTTATAGTTGGACTGTTGGGCACGGGCCTTCTATACTTTGGCAGGGATTATGGTCTACTGTGTCAAGCTGACCTGTCGTGTTTGCACAGCGTTTATTTTCGAGTTTTACATCTCTCACAGAGGATGTTATCTGTTTAATATCCCTTAGCTGGTATCCTGGGATAAAAATAAGACGGAAACACTTGTATTCTTCATCCTTCACCACACAGATACGCAACTCAGTTATATTCCAAAATATTTTTACGTTAATTTCTTCTTCGTTTGATATACCAAGAATTGTAATACTCACGTTAATAAATGTGCATTATCATTGGGTATCGTCTTAACAAGCACCGACTTCCTATAAGCCAAGAAGTTAGTCAGGGTCCTGTCTCCATCTTCCTCTAACTTAATCTCATCATCTTCAGTCCAAACTACTACACCCACCAATGCTATGAATATGTTTAGTGGGGAGTATACCTGAACAATTATTATTAAACTAACAATAAATAAAGAAAAATGTGCTTAAGGGCCTACATCAATATTATCGTATATCATCGCCGACCCGTACATATTAACACAGCCAGTAGGCACAGAAAATGAAGAATTAGGGATACTTTTCCTATTTACTCAAAATCTACTAAATATATTTTAATTCTGATTAACGTGTTTCTATATATGATAGTTACTTATGTTTTTAAAGTTATTTCATTAGTTAATACGCAATAATAGACCGACTAATGAAAAAAATAAAAAATTTGAGAGGTTATTTCGCCAAGATTTTCTATCGAGAAAACTTTTTTCAATCGCGTTTCTGAGTTTATGCGATCCTAGATAATATATTGAAAAAACATATACTTAAAAATTAGAGCTCTAGCCATTCAATCTCAAGAAACAATGAAAACTTCGTACATAGAAAAATGCACGAAGCTATTTTGGTATCCTCTTAATTAAAAAGATAAAGACATCGTGAAAGTCCTAAATATGTTTTTCAATTAATGCAGTCATTACCTACTCCATATGGTGTGCAAAATTTCAGATCAATCCGATTAGTGCAAGTTAAAAATCACTATAAAAGATTTCGTTACATAGAATAATACATTGATGTTAGATAGAAACGAACAAAGTTAATTAATGACCTGCTCCAATTCAGAACCGAACATGGTCTAATAAATTATGCTCGGTTAACCAGACGTGTTGGCATAGTGCCGTTTTAAGTTATCCCTCTCTCACAAAATATGTTTGCCATGAGCTGTCTTTTACTCACTAACACACTTGGAAGCGAATTAAGTAATAATACTTGTATTCTTACCGAATTAATGATATTAGCAACAGTCTTCAACTGTCTATGCACTGTGTGAATGTTTTCACCGTTTGCTTGATATTCTCTATGGTCAGCGACTAACACCAGCTCCACGTAGCGAGACAGCTTGTTAGCGTTGTAGGGTCCACGCACTTGAGTGTCATCTGATGCATATCTCTTATACTGGAAATGATAGTACATAGTTCAAATTAGATGGTGTCTACAGAAATAATCACAATATCGACGAGCCTCGTGGTTGAGTGGTTTATGTAACGGACTACCGATCAAGAGGTCGCGGGTTTGATTCCCACTCGGGACAATCAAATGTGTGATTTTTCTAATTGTCATACAATTAATGTTTGTAATGCGTCTGGGTGTTTCTATGTATTATAAGTATGTATTTACAAAAGAAAAGTAGTATACGTATTCTATCCGTATTCTGGTACCCATAACATAAGCATACAAGCTTAGCTTGGGACCAGAGGACGTTGTGTGAAATGTCCAAGAATATTTATTATTATTTATCGGTGAAAGGTTTTATCCCAAAGAGTACTATTTTGCTTTTTTTGAGCGCAAGTTTTTTTTTTTTTTTTTTTTCTTTTTAATAAATATTCATAGACATTTTACACAACGTCCTCTGGTCCCAAGCTAAGCTTATTATGCTTGTGTTATGGGTACCAGAATACGGATATAATACATAAACTACTTTTCTTTTGTAAATACATACTTATAATACATAGTAAACACCCAGACGCAGTACAAACATTTGTATGACAATTAAAAACATCACACAAATGATAGTCCTGACCGGGAATCGAACCCGAGACCTCATGATCAGCAGTCCGTTATATAAACCACTCGACCACGAGGCCCGTCAAAGTTTCTGATTAAAACGATTGAAAGTTCAATTTATTATATTATATTTTCAGTTCAAAAACGCCATGTACTTAATGTAACTTTCCATGAAGTTAGTACGTAGTTGACTCACAAGGTGCATCATTGCATTACTAACTATTAGTAGTTACTTACATTAGTTAACAGGATAATTGATATAATTGACGTAGTCTTAATTAACACCTACGTAAATGTGCAGGTGGACTGGCACTAATGTTCAAAGCAGTTACATATAGCTATCTCGAAATTGTTGGCATTTATTCTAATTTGCGTATTTTTATATAGGGCCGGATGTTAAGGGCCTACTTCAATATTATCGTCGACATGTACATATTAACACAGCTAGTAGGTATAGAAAATGAAGAATTAGGGATATTTTTTTTGTTTACACAAAATCTACTAAATATATTTTAATTCTGATTTACGTGTTTCTATATATAATAGTTACTTATGTTTTTAAAGTTATTTCATTAGTTACTACGTGATAATAGACCGACAAATGAAAAAAATAAAAAATTTGAGAGGTAGTTTCTTTAAGATTTTCTATCGAGAAAACTTTTTTCAATCGCGTTTCTGAGTTTATGCGATCCTACGAACGTACGAAGTTTTCATTGTTTCTTTAGATTGAATAGTTAGAGCTCTAATTTTTAAGTATATGTTTTTTCAATATATAATCTAGGATCGCATAAACTCAGAAACGCGATTGCAAAAAGTTTTCTCGATAGAAAATCTTAGCGAAACAACCTCTCTCATTTTTTATTTTTTTCATTTACCGGTCAATTATCGCGTATTAACTTATGAAATAACTTTAAAAACATAAGTAACTATTATATATAGAAACACGTAAATCAGAATTAAAATATATTTAGTAGATTTTGAGTAAATAGGAAAAGTATCCCTAATTCTTCATTTTCTGTGCCTACTGGCTGTGTTAATATGTACGTGTCGGCGATGATATACGATAATATTGATGTAGGCCCTTAAGCGGCTACCGTAGTTATCCTACGAACATTTGAAACGCTGGAAGGATCGCCTCGCATCTCTGAGTGCCTAAAATCGCTTTACGCCCCTTTGAACCAACTCATGCTGTAGTTCTTTGGGAAAGCCCAGACAAGGTGGTTCATTTTTAATCTAATTGTGCGTATCTATAACTTTTGGGCAAAATCCATTGCGAAAGTTTCTTCTGCTTTTCAGCCTACGAACTTTGGGTTAACGTCTACTACAAGAAGTACCTAATAGTATTTGTAATAGTACACGACGGTTATCAGGAAATTAGTATTATTTAGAGTATTTCAACATTTATAGCTTCCATGCCATTGACTGGAGTGGACTATGTATTCTTAATTCATTGTTTATGATAACAATTTAACTATACCTTTCAGTTCAGTAGTGTCACAAGTAGTCACAACTAATATCGGTGACAAATTTTAAATAACGAGGTCGGTAGAGTTAAGACGGTACGATACCAAATTATGCTCCATACAAAAATATGGGTATCGTACTTCCCTTTTTTCTTCGCGAAAGTTAAATGGATTTTAATTGTTTTTAAGTTTTATTATAGATAAAGAGTATATCTATGCTTGTATCACTTTCTTTTTTTTTTAAACATAATAACTAAAAGAAATATGACCATCCGTAAATCCCGTTTTTTTGGTTTTCTTTAGGTAAAGTTGCAGCGAATATCACACATATTTCGTAAGATTTTACCAAAAAAGAAAGCGATAGAAGCATAGATATACTTTTTATCTATAATATAGCGTAGAAACAATCAAAATCGGTTTAACTTTCGCAAAGAAAAATGGGAAGTACGGTCTTTATTTCAAAGAATTTGTAGGTAAAATCTGCTTCATCTATATTTGTCCTTTTCAGCGCGGCGCTCGAGAATAGGGACAGCAATACCTAAGGCAAATACCTAAATTAGGAGTACAGTACCCTCTTAATGGTTAATGGAGACAAACACCATCGAGTTCAAACAACGCAAAATTAAATCGACCGATAAATGACAAGAACATTTCGATAAAAGTCGATCGATCGAATTTGCTATACAAAACACGGGTTAAGAAAGGTCGAAATACAGCGGTTAACAATTTGGAGAATTAAAAATACATTGTTATTTGTTCTATAACTTAATAAATGCAAAAATACTAATAAAAAAACTGTATTACTCGGGAAGGTACTGTTTACCACATACCGGTATACAAAGAAGGTATACTGTTTTAGGTAATGTAAAACAATCGAGCGAAAAGTTGTTAAATATATACTTACTCTGTTGATTCTACTTTTCTCAACATTCTGTTGTTTATGATATTTGTCAAAAAGCTGCGGGTCATACTTGGAGTTATTCGTCACACCACCGAGGTATCCACAATGGTGAGCCGTGGAGAGATCCGCGTGATCGTATATGTAGTGCTTTGAATTTATATCACCACCTAAAAAAATTAAGTAACTTTTTTGAATTACTAATTATCATAATGAATTAAAGAACAGAAAAAACCTGCAAACAAGATTTTGCAATACGTTAAAAGAGTTAAATGTTTGAGTTTGTAAATGACAACTATAAGGCACGACAATTATTTTATGGAAAGCACTCTTGCTTAAAATATTTCTAGATAAATGTCGAAAATACCTGCAAAGTAAAAGTTGGACTTGCGCACGAAGTGTTCCGTACCTATCATTATTATCATCATCTAATATTTAAAATTCACGTGTCACAGTGTTAGTTACCGTACTCCTCCGAAACGGCTTGACCGATTCTTCTCAAATTTTACATACATATTCAGTAGGTCTGAGAATCGGCCAACATCTATTTTTCAAACTTTTTTTTTTAGTATGGCAAAACAACGTTTGACGTGTCAGCTAGTAATAATGTAAAAATATTCGTCATAATACATATGTTTATCATACATTCATACTATCATAATCAACTCTAAGCGTATCACCAAAGACGCTGAAAGAATATTATTTCGTCGGCTCGTCGGCAATGCCGTTCAAAAATCACCCTAATCTTATATTAAAAAAAAAAAAACTCTGCTCGCAATTAAAACATAAATACCATATTAAAACTAGTCAGTAGACAATCTTACCTTGTGCCGGCTCGATGTATCTCATTTTGTTGCCATCAAACACGATACCTTGAAGTCCATGACATGTAGAGATAGCTACCCATGAATTAGCCTTGCCGCGTACAGTACCACTGTAGTGACACAAATCTATTTCCTGTAATAAAGAAATACATGTGATAAGTGGATAGCACCCACCGGATGGGCACTCACTTATTATCAAGTCTTGTATTGTATAGTTGTTTTCGGAAGAAACGAATTAGTACTTACACAGCTTTTCTTTCAAAATTTTTAATCGTTAGAATGTCTACACTACAGAATGTAGTATGTAAATTGTAAAATTTTGAAACAAGGCGTGTTAGCACAGGGTTTATTTTCAAGTTTTCTCTCACAGAGGATGTTATGATGATGAAGATAAGCTGGCTTTTAGAGCACCCTGGGAAGGAAAAGGAGTGGTGATACTTGTATTCTTAATCCATCACAATACGGACTTACTGGATAACTATAACGGTGTAAAAAGCTGCAGTTTAAAATTAAAATTCAGTTTCTGCTGTTATAGATTTCACATGGTTGACAGAATTTCTATTAAATGCTGACGGAACGAAATCGTGACTTCTACAAATGTAATATTTAAATGGTTGTAAGTATTTAAAATTTATGTGTACAATTCGCTAAATTTGTTGATTAAAATACCAACAGTAACTAGAACAAAATAGTCTAAAACAAAACGTCTTAGAATCGCAAAACTTTTCGTTACCCCATAAAATACTTAATGCTGCAAAAAAAACAAAATGCACCCAACAAAAGCAAATTAATAATGATGAGTGACTTTAAAACCTGTGATAGGAATTTAAGGCATCATTTCATCTGAAGAAAATCCATTCCTTGTAACACTCTAGAATTCGTATTCAAATAATCAGCAGCAGTAGAGAACTCTTAATTACTATTCCGACAATAGAAATTTTCTTTTTCTGCAGTGAAAAAATGGCAATAAGTAAACTTACCTCTTTCTTAGGTCTATGTAGCACAGTCTTCCCATTCTTCTTATAACTAAGTACATGGTTGTCAGTGATCAATTCTTTGTTTAGTTTTAAATCGAGTATATACTCCTGGTCATCTACAGGCACTCTTATTGTCACCTCTGAATGATGTGGACCGCTCTGGAATATAAAGATATTTACGTAACATTTGAATATATACTTTTTTTGTAAATACATACTTATAACACATTGTGTAATCATACCAAAGATCTTTTAGATTTGCTTTGACTAAGAGAAAGGAAAACTTAAAAGCTCTTCAAGAAAGAGTAAAAAGACTCCTGCAAGAATTGAGGATCCGCGCGAACGGAGCGAGTACAATAACTTCGGTAGCAAATTTAAAATAGACAGAAGCAAACTTGGTTATCAACATTCTTTATGGCTTACATAGTTAGTTTATATTTTTTTTCTAATTAAGGTCACGACACTACCCAAGTTACACACGTACTTGTTTATCATTCGTTACAAAAAGCACACAAAACCGGATATAAAAATTACATTGGTATTTAAATGACCGTAACATTAGTGCCATTTGGAAATATTAATTGACAGAAACTGACAAATTGTCCGCTTTTGGTAGCACCATATTACCGTAGATATATTTTTTAGAAACGCTATTTATGTAGAGATCATCGCACGATCTTCACAGTTTAGAACAAGTTTAGTTTAGTTACAAGAACATTTCGCAGAATCCCAAACAAAGCAGAGTTCTTGTCAAAGCTACGAAATGCCAAGCCACATAATAAATATAGAAATGCGGACAGTTTACAAAATCTAGTCCTAAAATTAAGCGTAACAAAATTATGGTAATAGCTCCACATTCCAATTAAAAGTAACATTAGACACAACTGCATTGTACGTAGTAACTAATACAAATTAAATAATTTTTAATTGTTCAGAAGCACGACTCATTTTCTCTCTTTCTCCAGTCCATTAATTTCCCACTGCTGGGCACAAGTCTTCTCTACTAGGGAAGGGATTTTGGTCTACTTCATGAATAAATGATTTTTGATTTTGATTTCTCACAGAGGAATCCGTGTACAATATCGGGGTGTAATAGCCAGCTAAGGGCTTTTACATTACCCTGGGGAGAAAATAGCGTGGTCGTACTTGTAATCTTAATCAGTCACCACACGGGCACCAGACGATCAGAGGTACCACATAGTTCTAATTCTTTTTCCTAATAAATATAATGATATCAGTTCCTTTTAGACGTAATTAACTCGAATGGATATCGAAATGCAACAGGACGCCTGATGCGTATTTTGGTCCTAGAAACTAAAAATAGATGTCTCTGTCATGTTTCGTGGGCGTCACGAGAGTTGAGAGAATAACGTAGGTTAAAATGAATGAAGCACTTGTATCCTTATTATTATCTAGAATCTAGACTAATAAAGACTTCATCTGAACAGTTCTAGTTTAGTAAATGCCTTTTGATTAGTAATGGGTCGCACTCATTTATTTGCGGAACAAGGCAACATGTTCTGATTAATTCAGACACATGAGGAATATCGATATACTGCTCTGAATAGGAATGCTTCTAAAGATGTTAATGTATTTAAATATCTGCATGTTTTCTATATCTTAAAAGTCTTACAAATTCGATAAAGAAATGATGGAACCCATTGTACTTGTTCTGTGACATTATGGTTTCAAATGTTACGATCGTATTGCCAGTATTGGCACATATGGGGGTCAAGACTAACAAAGATCAAGGCCTATAAACCTCTGCTCCCGAAAAGCTGAAATAATATCTAATCAAATCAATGAGGCTACTTTATTTTTAGAGGCTTTACACAAGGCTCATTATTTTGATCCAAGTCTGCCGTATTTTGAGACCTGTGGCATTTAATTGGAGTTAATCTCGCAATGACCAAATTTTAACCTCTCCATCTATCATAAGTATCCAAACTAATTCAGTAGCTAAGTCATTGAACTTTTTAGCTAGAGGACGTTGCACATAAACGTTTCATGAGCCGCTAATTCCACTGGTAATTTTCTACTTCACTGACCATCGGTCGTAGGTAGATATAGACAGACTTATACCACGAGCTACGTCAATGTCCTTTGTTTTTAGTACAAAATTGCTACTTATATCTTCCGGAATAGCTGAGTAACTATATAAATTCACCGAGAATCGCAGTAGACCTAATCCCCAAGGTAGTTGTTTCAGCTTTTAATTCAGATTTGCCATAACGTGCACTTTTCATAATAATGGTAATATAATTTCAGTGTCCGTTACAATATATAATTTTACATCAAGAGTGGAGCGGCATGACAGGTCAGCGGCACTGCTTCCGTTCCAATTGCAATTCCGTATTTTATTATAATTGTGAAATTGTTGCTCACCACGCGATTCAGCACATTACTTAGTTGGTACCAAGATTAGAGCTTACTAGTACATTAGTTCTAGTACTAGCTAGATTGAATAATAAGAATTAACCGGTTGTGACCGAGGCAAGTATCAATTCCATCTATTCAGAAATAGCAATGGAGATATTTAGTGCTAAACTCCTTGTGGCTGACCCATCTATCCAACATTCCAACCACACATGTTTGTTGTTTGAAAGAGTTATACTTCTAAGGTGAAGGAATGGTGAGAATACTTAAAAATTTTATAGGCACACTTGAAGCGGTTAGAGTATATTTTCTAATGATTCAAATCGGTCTTTAGTTGTAAATGGCAAAAACTTATTGTACGGAATCATGAATGCGACGGGCCTCGTGGTCGAGTAGTTCATGTATCGGACTGCCGTTCACGAGGTCGCGGGTTGGATTCCCGCTCGGGACAATCATTTGTGTGGTATTTATATTTGTCATACAAATGTTTGTACTGCGTCTGGGTGTTTTGTATTTATTTACAAAAATAAAGTAGTATATGTATTCTATCCGTATTCTGGTATCCATAACACAAGCATATAAGCTTAGCTTAGGACCAGAGTACGTTGTGAGAAATGTCCAAGAACATTTATTTATTTATTATTTATGAATAGTAGTAGAATTACCAACCTCGCCTCTCGTAGTGTCAATGTTTCTCTTAGTTCTAGCATGTTGAATTGTAGGTTGGACTATGCTGTGTCTGTTGAAGTCTGAAGCTGGTGTACCTGGAACCAACGAAACAGAGAAATTAGATTTTTCCTGAAACACGTATAAGTATAGTTTACATATTACAAGTTGGTGCTTCACTACATTCCACCTGATAGTAAGTGGCAATATAGTCCTGGATGGTACAGTGCAACAAAAGTTATCGCACTATGTGAAGAGCCTATTCGCTCTTGACTTGAAAGCTTACGATTTCTTAAGATAACGTAAAGTCATATGTTTTATATTATAACTAGCTGTCCCGGCAAACGTTGTTTTGCCATACTAAAAAAAAAGGTTTGAAAAATAGATGCTGGCCGATTCTGAGACGTACTGAATATGCATGAAATTTTTCAAAAAAATCCGTCAAACCGTTTCGGAGGAGTACGGTAACTAACACTGTGACACGTGAATTTTATATATAAGAAGAAGATATTCTAACATGACGCATGGATGTAGCCAGGAATTAATAAAATGAGGGAGATGTTTCACAGATTGATGAATTAATGTTAAATACAAACATAATAATATGTAGTTACAATAACTTTAATTTGCATGACACCGGCACCGTTATAATGCTTTGTTAGGTCGTGAGTCATGAAAATATGCTGCAACGGATGTATTCAAATCGATTAAATGATATTCTGTACAGAAAACAATATAGGTAGTGCTCACGTGTATATTACTGAATGAGAATACTAATTACACCACCCCATTTCCTTACAGTGGTGCCCTATGAATATGCTAGCACAGACACCTTGCTAACTTGACAGCTTAACCATAAGCTATTTCATTGAAATTAATTAGCCTGCAAAAGGTTGTCAGAAATTTTTGATATATTTGCCGCAAGTAAAGACAATGACCTAAAACTAGTACCTTATGTTACACAACGGGTTGTAATCAAATAGGTACCTACGTCGTACACGCACAAATTGGGATTGTTCATAATTTTTGACCTACTGTTTTTATATTCTTTTAAGAAAATATAGACTATTTTAAGCAACTAATTTCAATATTATTGAAATATTCACTATACAGAATTTTTTAAAAATTCTTGAAGATATTACTTTAAATGTTGTGACGTCATCGTTTTACGGAATCTGTGTACTTTTCTTGATAGACTTAATACAGATTGCACTTTATCTTTTCAAAGTTGACAAGTTGATATAATAGACCAATTTCAACTCCACTTTAGAGTAGTATATCCCTAAAAACGCCTTAATATTTTAAGTCCTTCATTTCAAGGGCAAATAGAGATCATTTGCTTTTTTGGAAAAATAATCGTTAATATAGCAAATTTTCCGAAAAAAACTAATGGATCATGATCAGTAACTCTATTCCCCGAAATGGTTTTCGAATTAAGAGTTTAAAAAAAATATGAACAATGCCCATTGTCGTCAATAGTTGCCTATGCGCAGACTTTATTACCAATCATACGTCTACAGTTCTTAGGGCACGTACATACTATAAGTATAGATTGCCACAGAGTATGATACAGGCAAACTATGGACATGGACATGTGTGAAAACACAACGTCCTCTGGTCCCAAGCTAAGCTTATATGCTTGTGTTATGGGTACCAGAATACGGATAGAATACATATACTACTTTTTTTTTTTTTGTAAATACATACTTATAATACATAGGAACACCCAGACGCAGTACAAACATTTGTATGACAATAAGAAAAATCACACAAATGATTGTCCCGAGCGGGTATCGAACCGCGACCTCTTGATCGGCAGTCCGTCAAACTATGCTCCCTAATTAACAATAGCACCTCAGAAAGAACACAGTGCTATTAATTTGCAGCAGCAAATTAGCGTTTTCAGTTCACGCAAGCCACATTATTGTAGCCTGTGGCAGCTTAGATGAATAACTGTTGCGCTGACCTACCTAGGGCAAAATATAATCTTCTTCTATACATAATCTTGAAAATTCACGTGTCACAGTGTTAGTTAACGTACTCCTCCGAAACGGCTAACCGATTTTTATGAAATTTTACATGCGTATTCAGTAGGTCTGAGAATTGGCCAACATCTATTTTTCTAACCTTTTTTTTTAGTATGGTCAAACAACGTTTGCCGGGTCAGCTAGTCTAATATATAAAATTCACGTGTCACAGTGTTAGTTACCGTACTCCTCCGAAACGGCTTGACCGATCTTTATGAAATTTTACATGCGTATTCAGTAGGTCTGAGAATCGGCCAACATCTATTTTTCAAACCTTTTTTTTTTTATTTTGCAAAACAATGTTTGCCGGGACAGCTAGTATTATATGTATAATAATTATGAAGAAAAAAAATTTTTGTACATTGATATATTTTCAAAAAAAATAGTCAGATGGTTAAAGGACTACCAACAGAACCCATTTCCAGCATTTTTGAAATTTTCGTCTGTTTGTCTGTTTAGATGTTTTAAGCTTCCGTCGCGTGTGCAGCCTTAATGGTTAAAGTTACATAGAAATCATGTATGACGGAAATATTCTACAGAAAATTGTCTAAAAAATATCCCGAAACAGCACATATCTATATTTTATGGTTGACTCACAATAACACGTGTAACTCCTGATAGCTTAGCAGTTCGTTCATTCTGATTATATTTGTTTACTCTTACGTTTATAATACTCTCACTCAAGCAGTAGTTAAAAATGTTGCAAAAACGGGGAAAATTTCCTAAATTCTACGCGGACGGAGTCGAGGGCAACAGCTAGTTGTTAATAAAACTTTCCAGATATACATCATAAAGCCTTTAGACCAGAATAAGGCTATATTATCACGCAAAAAGTCAAGGCGCGGGGCAGTAAGTATAAACGCGGTTGAAATCGCAAGTACATTCTAGTTAGCTATAATATACAAAGGTCGCAGTAGCCAGGTTTAGTATTCGTCCTCGCATTCAACACAAAGGGACATTGTTGATCCATTATAGAAGTATCTGTACAGAATGGTACCACTATTCTTTACTGATTTTATATCGCTAAGCTTTATAGCCAGTTAAAGAGTACTTAACATAATATTTCTATTATTACAAAACAAAGTCGTTTTTTGTATGTCCCTATGTCAGCTTCTCTCTCTCTCTCTCTCTCCAGCCCATAAACGTCCCACTGCTAGGCACGGGCCTCCATCACTTTGGGAGGGCCTTTGGTCTACTATGCCGCGCTGACCAGGCATGTTGGCATAAGGTATAGTTTTGAGGTTTTCGTCTCTCACAGTTGATGTTAACTATGTACTTATAATATTGGCTTTTACAGCACCTTGGGGAAGAAATAGGCTGGTGATACTTGCACTCTTAATCCGTCATCACACGAATATGTGAGTGAATAATGTGAGCTAATGTGAGCTTAAAACTTCAAAACTACCCAAGTTTTTTTTAATAGATTAAGTGCTTCAAAAGGAAGGCTATAGGGATAACTTTTTAGTTTCTAAATTCCACGCGTATGAAACCGCGAGCAACAGCTAGTATGTGTCTGAACATGATAAATTCTCAGATTAATATTATTTAGTTACAATTGTGCACAGTATATGACCTAAGTGAACACCACACGCGTCGCCATATTTTTGGTGCTGTCCTATTTACAGCGTTATTTTTAGACTAACAATACGAATGTGCAGTTCTAACAATATTAATTGTTTAGTTCCTGGAAACTGTGTATTATTTTGGTGAAATTGAAAGTATTGCCGCTAGATTGATTTAATTAGTTTTCCAGAAATCCTGTAAGATGTCAATATTATGAGTAAAAATTTATGTAACGATTAACTTAGCTATTATGAGGGCTCGATACCAAATTATGCTCCATACAAAAATATGGGTATCGTACTCCCTATTTTTCTTTGCGAAAGTTAAACCAATTTTAATTGTTTTTACGTTTTATTATAGATAAAGAGTATATCTATGCTTGTATCACTTTCTTTTTTTCATAACATAATAACTAAAAGAAACATGACCATCCGAAAATCCCGTTTTCTTTCGGTTCTTTACGTAAAGTTGCAGCATCTATCACACATATTTGGTAAGGTTTTACCAAAAAAGAAAGTGATAAAAGCATAGATATACTTTTTATCTATAATATAGCGTAAAAACAATCAAAATCGGTTTAACTTTCGCAAAGAAAAATGGGGAGTACGAAAGGTCTTTTTTTTTCAAAGAATTTGTAGGTAAAATCTGCTTCATCTTTATTTGTCCCTTTCAGCGCGGCGCTCGAGAATAGGGACAGCAATACCTGAGGCAAATAACTAAATTAGGAGTACAGTACCCTCTTAATACTTTGTAGTATTAATGTATGGAGTCAACGTTTAAAATTACGAAACTTATAAAAGCTAATTAATAATCTTATAGTAATATTTTAAAGTTGAGAAGTTTGTTTGTTTGAACGTGCTAATTTCAGGAATTACTAGTTCGAATTGAAAAATTCTTCTTGTGTTGGATAGTCCATTTATAGAGGAAGGCTATATGACATAATGCTGCTGCACAAGCATTAGTGAAAAATGTTACAAAAACGGGGTAAATTTTTTGAACTACACGCGTACAAAGTTGTGGGCTACTGCAAATAAAAATAATAGTCAAAGTAATCCTTGCATAATACATTTACGGTGTTATTAGAATGTAGATTGCACAAATACAGGGTGTGACTAGTTCCACAAGTATTTATGTACTATCTTTGTTCTGCCTCTAGCCGTTATGGACTGAAGGCAATATTGGCACATTGCCGTGGTTTCCGTAAACATTGTACGACATCAAACCTAATGCTGTAATTGTAGATAACATGTTTTCTTAATAGAGATGTTATACAAAGCTGTTTGTTATTAATAAAGATGTATTCTAATGGCCTTATTCATAATGACTTAGGTTCGGAGGTTTAAAAGTTCGCTAAAATCGGTTCCCGAAAATTGTCAAAACTTGTTATTCATAATAGTCTTTTTACGTTAAAACGTTTATTATCTCTCCGATAAAATCTCCGTTTCAACCTCCGATAAGTCATTATGAATAAGGACATAAGTGTATATGGACATTTCACACGACGTCTTCTAGTCCCAAATTAAACAATATTTCTTGAGTTAAGTATGGATGTGTGCAAAATTTCAGATCGATCCGACTACTGTAAGTGGATGAAAATCACTTTCAAAGATTCCGTTACATAGATTATTAATACATTGATAGATACCTACCGAACAATTATAAGCGTGTTGAAAACGAAATTCTAATACAGACTAAGTAATTGAATTTAATATAGTTATAGTTTGAATTATAAACCTGAATAACTAATAATGTTTAAATCGTTAAAACGCTGGTACTAACTAAGCAAGCCCTTATAATTATAAAAAATCTAATTACATGTAATGAAGTAATACAAGGCCTTTTGAATGTTTTCATATTAAGAACATTTAGACGTAGTTTATTCTATTAATACTAGTTACTATAGTTACTAATACAAACATTAAATAATTACGAACTGAAAGCTGTTAAGCTTAGGCTTTTTACAGTTTTTTAAGTAGTAAATCCACTTAATAGGTAGGTGATAACACTAGAAAAATTGGTCAAGTGCGTAGTACCATTATCTATGCAACATAAGGCAACGTTATTAGTATCGAGCAAGAAACGGTAAAAAATCATGTTTGTTGTATGGGAGCCCCCCTTAAATATTTATTTTATTTTATTTTTAGTATTTGTTGTTATAGCGGCAATAGAAATATGTACATCATCTGTGAAAATTTCAACTGTCTAGCTATCACTGTTCTTGAGATACAGCCTGGTGACAGACAGACGGACGGACGGACGGACGGACGGACAGCGAAGTCTCAGTAATAGGGTCCCGTTTTTATCCTTTGGGTACGGAACCCTAAAAAGGGTATATTGTAGACACGTTTTTATTATTTCTACCAGTAGAGTAGTGTTAGTCTACTTATAGAGTAGGTCTTCTTCTACAATTGATTATAGTCAATCCTAAAGATTCATATTTCTCTTATGAGAATGTAATCTCAAAACTAACTATGTATTTTCTATGTATTTTAAGTACCTATATATTTAGAAAAGAAAAGTAGTTTATGTAGTATATCTGTATTCTTGTACCTATAGCACAAGCATATAAGCTAAGCTTGGGACCATAGGATGTTATGTGAAAGGTCCATATATAAAAAAAAAACTGGTTATGATAATACATTTTAATAAATGATTTGTATTAACATCCAGATAAATTACTACTCACAAACAAGTATAATCGTACCAAGATGTTTGATTTTACAAGTAGACAGGTTGTCAACCCGTCATCTATTTATAGATGGAACTGTAGACCTTGCCTTTAGTTCCAGTTACCAGAGCCCAGATGATAACAGAGCAACTGTATTGATATCATTCATAATATTACGAACATGTTTCAAATTTCCAAGACATTCCTAGGTTATAAAATAATATTTTCCATGGATCCGTCCCAATTTCCTGTTTGATCAAAATTATTGTTTGGTAGAGCTTAAACTTTTTGTTTGCATGGGAATGCATTTACGCACACCCATTCTTGTCATTGCGGTAATCACCGTCATGGTAGGGGTGCGCAGTGTTGGACTCGCCGATGTCTAGGTGAACCCGACGGCGGAATACCGACTAAACCTAACTGCAGGGCTCACCACGTCTTCCTGGAGCGCCAGAGGTTCTCTTTTCAGGACTTGCATTCCAACGTTGGCCAGGCGACACAAATACCCGGTGAGCAGAGCTTAAAACTCTTTTAGAATCGAAATTTTGTGTACAGGTTCCTTTCAAATCCTCGCGACACACGACCCGTGACTTTTTTATATCAAGTAGGTATCACTATGCGTTAAATGTTAATTTAGACGATATTTATACGAAAAACCAATTTGTGTAGTTTTAAATTACGCCCGCAGCTTTTGTATTGTATAAAGATAATGTACCCGTGTATGTTGACTTTTTATACGAGAGTATAGACAAGAACACTGATAAAAATATTTCATCAATTTTAGACACTGAATCGACTGTAGAATTTACTGGCCATGGAATTTGTAGAGCTTACGCATTTAGTTCAATAAATTGTAAGAAACTACCTATCGTTCTAATTTTAATAAATCAACACAAACTTATGTGTCGTTTTTCCCGCAATTCACTAGACAAAAAATTCGTATTCGGACGGACATAATATCTGGTACGAGTGGTACGAAGTAAATCGTATACATCTTATACGTAGTACATCGATATTTAATAACACACCGTTATGTTTGTATCTATTAACCACCTTAAGTTAAAACTTTCCCTATTAAAAGACCAAAAACTATCTTTACATCTTTTAAAAGCTTCCTTATCTAAAGATAAAGACTAAGATATTATTAGGGTTCCGTACCCAAAGGGTAAAAACGGGACCCTATTACTGAGACTTCGCTGTCCGTCCGTCCGTCCGTCCGTCCGTCACCAGGCTGTATCTCAAGAACGGTGATAGCTAGACAGTTGAAATTTTCACAGATGATGTATTTCTATTGCCGCTATAATAACAAATACTAAAAATAAAATAAAATAAAGATTTAAGGGGGGCTCCCATACAACAAACATGATTTTTTTACCGTTTCTTGCTCGATACTAATAACGTTGCCTTATGTTGCATAGATAATGGTACGGAACCCTTCGTGCGCGAGTCCGACTCGCACTTGACCAATTTTTATATTTCGCCACACGAGCGTTGTGAAAGTCAAACACTGCGTGTCCCACATCCTGTGATACATAAATCCTAGTGTTATCGAAACATTTACTGAGATTAATGACGTCATAAACTTGTCAGGATCATGAGCAGTAAAGCTCATATTATATTGTGATTGATATATCATCTTACTTATCTATTAGATGTAAAATATGTATTCGTTATATTCGATTTTAAAACTCTGTCATTAACAGGAAGATGTAATACAGACTTTAGGCAAAGTCGCTGGCAAAAGTAACCTTTCCCTAATACACAGGGTAACCTAGTCAAGATAAATATTTATTAGGTACACAAATTAACCTAAACAAGATAAATATTATTTGATTTGTCTGAGAAGTGACGGATTAAGAACACAAGTGTCACCACCCCTTTTCCTTCACAATCTACTAAATACACCCAAGCCTGTTTAAGACGCTATAACATTAAAATTCTTTTTTCTATAGTACCTTAACATAGCCGTGGGTCTTCCTGTGTTCATAATTATAATTGAAGCTCCACCGATGACCGATATCAACTAACCAAAAATAAAGAAAAAAAACAATTAGATTAAAATATGCTGCGAGAACACGAAACTTTTTCTTATACCTTGGCTTTTAAAAGTTAAGGATATAGTATTTTTCTCACAATAAATTACTAAAACCAATCTAATTAAAGTTATAGGTTTATAGATACGTAAGTACATGAATACTTTTATAGCATTGATTAGTAAATAGGTATTAGTATGGATATGTTGAGTAAAACACCGACATCCTTCCGGTTCATTTAAATAATGATTCATGGTCGTCAACTTATATCCCAATAAAATGAAACATTCTAAGAATATGTATCACTTTATTGTGCAAAAATATATGTGTTGATTAAGCATCTTATTTTATCTATATTGTATGAGCTTTAACAAGAAAATACATTATGAAAGATGATTTTATTTTTTTGTATTAAATTTCTCAAATAATCATTTGCCATCATTTTAAGCAGCTTACTACATCATCCTAATCTAATATATAAAATTCACGTGTCACAGTGTTAGTTACCGTACTCATCCGAAACGGCTTGACCGATTTTTATGAAATTTTACATGCATTTTAAGTAGGTCTGAGAATCGGTCAACATCTATTTTTCAAACCTTTTTTTTTGTATGGCAAAACAACGTTTGCCGGGTCAGCTAGTAATTTTATAAATGCGAAATTTTGTGAATATGGATGTTTAGATGGTTACGCAAAAACTACCTATGGATTTTTATTAAACTTTACATTAATGTAGCTTGTATGTATATACATACTAGCTGACCCGGCAAACGTTGTTTTGCCATACTAAAAAAAAAGTTTGAAAAATAGATGTTGGCCGATTCTCAGACCTACTGAATATGTATGCAAAATTTGAGAAGAATCGGTCAAGCCGTTTCGGAGGAGTACGGTAACTAACACTGTGACACGTGAATTTTATATATTAGATATACCAGATATTTTTTTCCCCTATTTATTTACAAAATATAACATAAACAAACATTGAATTTAATAAAAGGTTAATCCTGAGAGAATACCGGAAGAAATATAATTATTATTTGTATGATTCGTGGTATATTTTTATACGGGATTGAATTAGCTTGGTGCGATTTAATATAAAATGCTAAAAATTATAATATGAGCTATTTTATCATGCTTTTATTAGGTCGGTACGTATCTATTAATGTATTAGAATATGTAACGGAATCTTTGAAAATGATTGCACACACGCAATTGCAGCAGGCATCTGATATTTTGCACACGTATACGAACTGATGACAATGAAATGGTTTTTAAGCGTGTTTTTTTTTTGTATATGAACTAAGCAAATTAATATCAAAATTAATTTTTTTATTGCGTTAGAAAAAAAAAAATGTAGAGACTGTTTATTCAGAAAGTAACAAACATGCAAAAACAAAACATACTACAGCGAGATTGACGATGATTATTAATTACGTCTATGGTAGGCGATTACTTTCGTTAGAAGTTATTTAAAAATGTACATTTATTTATTATTCACCACAATTTGTTAAACAATTAAGACACATTTAACAGCGGGATGCCTCCATTAAATAAATTCGTAATACAATCTATAGACTGTGCATAATGGGATTTCCAAACGTCATTTCATATTCCCCCTAACTATTCAAGGGTTATTTTACATAATAATACACCGTAATCACAGACCACCGCTTATAGATAGACCATTACGTTATATTTGATAACGACTAAACGCACCAACGTTGGATGAAAGTGCGGTTTGCGAAGTATGGAATAATACATTTTCATTAGTTAATTCACACGCTTAATACTCTTAAGGTGTGTCCAAACATTGAGCGGCAAGAGCGCGGCAGCAACACGCGGCGTTTGCAGGACACATTTCTGCCGCGCTCTAGTTAGGACAATTACAATATTCAGGACATTTCACACAACGTCCTCTGGTCCCAAAGTAAGCTATATTTCTAAGCTGACTAAAGGTGTGTCCAAACATTGAGCTTCTGACTACCTACGCAGACACGTGTCTGCGTCGCATGCACCTGCTTCGCAACGTACGTAGCACACGGTACGCATAAGCATTACAAAATCTGCGCCGCCCTGCCCTGCCTGTACCTGCGTTACCCGCGTCCCAGCATGCGTTAGCCTAAATGTTTCCACTACAACGGGGCGCAGAGCAGAGCAGACACATGTCTGCGTCGCATATACCTGCGTTGCAACGTACGTAGCACACGGTACGCTCGAGTATTACAAAATTTGCGCCACCCTGCCCTGCGTGGACCTACGTCGCCTGCGTCTCAGCATACGCTTAGCCTTCATCGTGCGCGGCAGGTAGTCCGCGTGGCTGTCGTCCAATGATAGCGCGACGGGCCGCGCGCGGCTGCCGCGCTCGATTGCTGCTCAATGTTTGGACACACCTATACATTATCTACGCGGGATTAGCAGATATGTTCGGTGTGCGTTGACCGCCTTGCGTGCGGTATCTATTGGGGTAATCTGTGACCGTAACCCTCCAATGCAGTTGTGTGACGCAAAACACCCATTGTCCTGGACTTTTGACAGCCAGCCAACCATAACAGCCTGAGTCTAATACATAAAATTACATCAAATACAGCTTTATGCCATTAGCACAAGGAATTCACGTAAGAAAGTTAAACTTTGTTAGGGTAGTCTCATCGGGTCAGTGACACGTGACTTTTGACTGTATATATTAAATAAGTTAAAGTTATACAAAAAGTACTTAAATAAAAAAGATAACTGAGCTGATTCATTATCGTCTTTTATCGGTTTTCGTGGAGGTCTAGTAGATGTGTATTAACCAACTTCGGTTGCTGTTGATGATCTGCACCAATAATTGAACATCCTCTTAAGAGGCGTATAAAATCAAACACAGCTAATTTCATGACCATAACATATTTAGTTAGGAAGTCAATAATAATAAAATTCAATATTTTTTTCGTAGTATGTACGACTTGCTATATTTTAAATCAAATGATAAAGAATGAGAGCTTTGCCTGCGTTTATTTTTAATGAGTAGGTACGAGTAGGTACCTTTTATGTCTTGTAGGCGAATATGTACAAGACATAAAAGGTACTATTTTTGTTAAATCTTGATTAGCGAACTCTATCTTACTTAAAGAAAGCTGAGTAGTTACGTTAACTAATAAAACTAATTTACGACTTACACTATTCTGACTATACAGAATATTCAAATGTGTTCACACTTCATAATACTCGTACGTAATATAGTAGTTAGAATTATTCATGAAAGTAAAACGCCTACAAAAAGAAATAATATACATGTATCGTAACGTAAACCGAAACGTGAACATAGAACCATGCATTTAAAAAAAGGAGAGCCATATCTATGACATGACTATTCAAATTTCGAATGCACTCGTGATATGTTTTTCAATGGCCAGCTGTAAAAAAAGAATAACAAATGCGTACGCGCGCTTTTTAGGGTTCCGTACCCAAAGGGTAAAAACGGGACCCTATTACTGAGACTTCGCTGTCCGTCCGTCCGTCCGTCCGTCCGTCCGTCCGTCCGTCCGTCCGTCCGTCCGTCCGTCCGTCCGTCTGTCACCAGGCTGTATCTCAAGAACGGTGATAGCTAGAGAGTTGAAATTTTCACAGATGATGTATTTCTATTGCCGCTATAACAACAAATACTAAAAATAAAATAAAATAAATATTTAAGGGGGGCTCCCATACAACAAACATGATTTTTTACCGTTTCTTGCTCGATACTAATAACGTTGCCTTATGTTGCATAGATAATGGTACGGAACCCTTCGTGCGCGAGTCCGACTCGCACTTGACCAATTTTTTAACTTTTTTCCGCGCGATGACGCACGGTCTGTGAACTTCCTCCCATTGTGAGAATCGTGTCTTAAGCCAGTCGGAGCTTGGCCTAATACGGTAGTAAAAAAAAAAGATACGTCCTATTAATGTCCCTGACGTTTGAAAACGACGGGCACGACTTCAAATGTGAAGGAAACTGTTTTAATGAACGTTATAATATATTCATCCTACAGAAAGGATCAGCAGAAAATAAAGTGAAGAGTTTAAAATTTAACTTGAAAATTCAATGACAATACACAAATGAGTAAACATTTTCAGTCCGCTAGACAGATAATATATGTAGTTATAAAGATAAAAAATTATTGTACAAAGTCTTCTTAAGAGAATGGAACCGTATGTCAAAAAGTTTCAGTGTGGTGACGAGAAGCAGCAATAATTATACTAACACGCTTGATCAACATGAAGTAGCTAGTAGACCCTCGTAGCAGAAGAGGATCATGCGGTCATGCCCAACAAAGAATAAAGGTTAAAAGACTGAGAAAATAAAGAACTATGGCCAGTAGCATCTGCCACAGATTTTTCATAGTGAATGGTTTGAACTGATGTCAAGTAGCTATATTTTTGACAGAAATAATCAATGTTTAAGCGATTCGCAAATTTCACGGTGTCCATTAAGGCAGCCAATACAGCTGCGTAAACCTTATAGGTCGTAATTTGCGTAACATGAGAGAAAGTAAACTGGCATCGACCGGCCCAACCTTGCTATCTTTAGCATAAATAAAAGTAAAAAAAAACAACAAGCTTAAAATTACAGTATCAAGTTACGTTCGGTATTGCAAATTCAAAATATTTTTGCAACGAAACAAAAACATGAGCAAATGTAACAAGTATGTATAATGTGGTTGTCTCATAGATGCCATTATTAAAACTGGGCTCAATTGAGAGTCTATACGGGAAGCACGAGCTTTCCGGTAGATACCTTTGAGCACAAACAAACATAAAAAAAATTGGAGTGGAATGCTTAAAGCTTGAATGCTTGAAGGTGCTTAGCTTGGGACCAGAGGACGTTGCGTGAAATGTCCATGAATATTTATTATTTATTTATTTTGTTATTTTAGTAACTACAAAGAGATCACTATCTCTTCTTACTTTACAATTATAGATAATAACACAAAACAAAATAAAATAAAAAGAGAGCGTGTAACCTTCACGCACGATTGAAGAAAAACTGACAGACAGCTGCTGTACTGGAACAGATACCATAAAAAAGTTTGCAAGCATTCGAGCTGTATGTGTTAGTAAAGTTTGCTTTGGTATAAAAAGTAAATCAGACTTTTCTAATAATATAAACCTGGGCTTTCTTTGAATTAGGAACCAGCTGGATAAATTCTAAAGTTAAAACCTTGCTTGCTATCCTAACTAATTTATAAATGTGAAAACGAGCTGATGACACAATAGAAATTTTGACGAGCTTAAGTGTTAATGTGTGGAACGAAACAATAGCGTGATTTAAAAGACTATCAACGCCATCTATCGAGTGGCATAGTAAACTTCTGTTCGTTAAGGTATCATTCACGAAGTATAGATAGAAGGAGTCCGAACGGTATAGGCTTTTCCATAATATTTCGTGTACACATTAATAAACCCAGATCATAGTTCTATTTTCTGCCACTGGCTGCGCAAGTGTTCAGGGCGTACCGATGCTATTATTATTATTACATGTAAACACGCGCTGGCTCGTGAAAGTTGAATTTAATTTAATTATTATTATTAAATTAAATATTAATTTAATTAAATATTTTTTTCCACAGGTGTCAATACCAATAAAATTTCCCGCGTAAGAATTCAAACGAGTACTCCTTGAAAAATGGCGCGCTCTACCGGCAAAAAATCTGTCCCTTAAATTGAGACCATTCGTTCAACATTACGTTCGGACTCCTTCTATCTATACTTCGTGGTATCATTTCTAAATTTCACGCGTCACGAAGTTGCGGGCAACAGCTAGTTTATTGATAATCAAACTAGTTGCAGATAGGCACAAAAACTAATAAATAAAAAAAAAAGACGAAGCAAGTCTAATTTTATTTACCGCAAACTAAAATGTAAATGACTCTAAAACTTCGTAGCGTAAAATTATTCAACAGTTATGCAGGTTTTTTGAGACAATTCCGGTCAATGACAAATATTTTGTGACACTTGATCTTGAATTAATTAACTGTTACAACTTAATTACACGGTTCATAAGTCCATTCATACATTCTATTTTTAAAAGATTTCTAATCGATATAGTATCGATTCTAATTTCAATGTAACTTTTAACTTTAGTTGGTTTTATTACCGCTCAGTTTTGATTTGAGTCGATGAGATCGATTTCAGATTTGATTCGGCCACTATCGCGCAAGCTAGTTTTTGTTTTGCATATTTCAAA
Source organism: Orgyia antiqua (assembly GCA_916999025.1). NCBI lineage: Eukaryota > Metazoa > Arthropoda > Insecta > Lepidoptera > Erebidae > Orgyia > Orgyia antiqua. The sequence continues at coordinate 30,384,333 of OU779863.1, forward strand.
ACGTAACAAATGCAAGGTCATGAGTTGTTTACACGCGTGTATTTCAGAACGTTAATGCACCTGTCATACGGTCATTTGTAAAATGCGTTTCGTTAATACATATTAACATGTGCAGGACATTGAGCGTATAATCGATTCAAAATGCGAATTCGACATGAATGGCTCACGATTTAGCTGGGACGTTGTGTTTGCGTTAATGAAATAACAATGTTTATCTAATCAGATTACATATACGTTTAGATAGCTTCCGAATTTGAAAGTTTTACCTTCGTCTTACCACTTAGCGTTCCTCCTAAGCGGGGTAAACAATTACGCTAAAGAGAAAAAGTTACAGTGCTAATTATTATGTGGATTAAGCAAGAATCTTTATTTTATGATAGCAAAAACTGGAATGAGACACGTGTACTTAGTGAAACGTGTAACGTGAGCAATGTTATGAATGAATGACTAATTTTCCCGCCAATATTTGTTTTCTTTTTAGGGTTCCGTACCCAAAGGGTAAAAACGGGACCCTATTACTGAGACTTCGCTGTCCGTCCGTCCGTCCGTCCGTCCGTCCGTCCGTCCGTCCGTCCGTCCGTCCGTCCGTCCGTCCGTCCGTCTGTCACCAGGCTGTATCTCAAGAACGGTGATAGCTAGAGAGTTGAAATTTTCACAGATGATGTATTTCTATTGCCGCTATAACAACAAATACTAAAAATAAAATAAAATAAATATTTAAGGGGGGCTCCCATACAACAAACATGATTTTTTACCGTTTCTTGCTCGATACTAATAACGTTGCCTTATGTTGCATAGATAATGGTACGGAACCCTTCGTGCGCGAGTCCGACTCGCACTTGACCAATTTTTTAATAAATAAGCAAGATGTGATCACTACTTTGTCACAAGGGCATGTTAGTCATTCTAATTAATAAATGAGGTTTTACTTTAAAGCGGATTTTATTGTTTACCTAAAATATAGATTTCTATGGGCAGTATTATTTAATTTGACATTCTAGGTTTTGAACAGGACAAATTTTTGAAATATGCCTGCCATATTCTTAATTGTTTATTTGTAGTAATGGACAAAGAGTTTCTATAAATGCAACAGCCGGAGCTCTCTCAGCGGAGCAAAAGTACCCATCGAAGGGGACAATTTTTTGTGGTAACACTTTTTGCCCAACTATCAAGGATGGATATGTTCTTTATTTAGGATGTTGGTATGTCTTTATATTGGCTTGTGCAGTATAGGATAAAATATGATAAAAATATTTTATTATTATTCTCAAACGAAGAGTGTTCCGGTTTTACAGATATAAACAGTATTATTCATCTTATCGGAGGTTAATATTGTGTACATACAAGTGATAAAAATGTTACTGTGTAGGCACCATTAACATATGATTGTTCTTATAACTATAAACAATAATAGTTGTTTATTTTATTTTACTATACCTACGTATGAAGGCTTTTTGAAAAGGCGGACAGTTAAGACAAAATATGACAACCGAGTATGGAAGAAAAAGATCTCCCAGATCTCACGTGGCATAAGGGCAAAAGACTTTTTCAAATTATCTTCCTCTAATGTGGATTCGTAACATAAATAAATATGGACGTTACACGCAACTTCCGCTGGTCTAAAATTTCTTGTATATGGGTACACACATACATACCAAGGCTGACCTTTTAATTACCTAAACATGTTATAGTGAGATGACAATTAATTCGAAAGGGGTGTTAATACCTATCCATAATTTACCTGCCAACATTCAAAGTTTACGACTTCGTAAAATTTTACGTTAATTCACCAAAAAAAATAAACAAATTTAAGCAAATACCATAATATAGGTGACCTAGCTCAACCTTATCTGGAGCCTAAACGCAATAAGATAAGATAAAGTTGTAGAATTGTCTTGGCCTCTTTACAAGTTCACCTGTCAACATGTACTCTTAGATACGAGTGATAATTGTAATGGTCGTTTACATTAGACGATACAATACCGACTAACATGGACAGATTGTAAATAATACTTATTAGTAACTAAAAGACAATAGTTAAGTGAAAGTAAAGTTCAAAAATATAGACGAATAATCTACTTAGTTTAAAAACTAAAAAACACGCATAAATATCCTGAATATTTTTTAAATGATTGCATTGTCATCAATACTCAATTCTATGCCACCTACTTACAAAACGTTGACAGTTTATGTTGTCAGAGACATAAGTTTCTGTTGTCACCATAGACTTAGGATATAGATCTAGACGTAACACTCGGTACAACGAATCCGGCCTGCTGCTTTTTTTAGTTGAACACATTAAGAAAAATAAATGACAAATAGGCTATTTAGTAGCCTTTCTAACTCTTTCTTTTTGAGCTGGAGTAAAAGAGAAAGCAAGCCTAGGGCGGCCCTGCCTTTGAATAAATCTATGTTCCCGAGTTGTTACTCCCTATTTATAACCTTCTTGGTTGTCACAATCGTAGTAAACACAAGTAAACAATTATGATATTTTTACCTGATTCTCTAAACAAAGAGTTTTTATGTGAAATTATCTGATTGTATATGAAAGGCATACGTAGAAACAATAATCTTGGTGAGTCTACTCATATACAATTAAACTATTACGTGTATAATTAAAAATACAAGTGTGGTCATAGTGATACTTCAACACGCTATTCTAGTTATTCTGATCAAGGAATTGGGATTATTATATTAAATTATTGCATTGTCATCGGTCCTTGTTAGGTGTGCAAAATGTCAGATCATTCCGTCTACTGCAAGTGGCTGAAAATCGCTTGCAAAGATTCCGTTACACAGATTAATACATTGATAGATACATACCAAACTTATAAAAGCTTGTTAAAAAGAAAACACACACACGCTACAGACCAAACTAGAAATAAATGCCATGGATTGGACCACAATTTCAGAAAAATACAATTATAACAAAATGAAACAAACATGTAACGATTTTCAAATAGATCCATTGCCTTTATTAATAGAGAGTTAGGTTTGTAGTTTGAGTAATTTTGGAAAGTAATATGTAGTACGATCACTAAAATATTTTTACTGATATCCAGCTACTCTCGAGAGTCTCAGTCTCGAAGTCTTCGAGAGTGCTATCTATAGCAGAGACTTAATATAGGTATACAGTCTAACGATAATTCGAAATTCCAGGAAATCGTTACAATATATTCGTTTCAGAATTAGTTTTTCATAAATTGCGTACTCCGCCGCACCAGTATCCATATTTTAATATTCTCTGTTTTAAAATGCGACAAACACATCTAGTCAACAGAAGAATATAAAATAATTATTTAGGATGTAAACTAAACAGAGCATAAAATAAGCAAATTAATAAGGTGACAAGGGTGCCAAATCTACGTGCACAATTAAACTTAGCAAAAAAATTAAAAGAACTATGGTGTATTTTAATTATTTGGCTATTTCATTGTACACAATTAATTATCTATAATTACATATAATAATCTATCTATACTTATAATAAATCTGTAGAGAGGTCAATTCTGTACATGAAATATATTTTCAAAATAACTATCAGGGGGTGATTAGTGATCGATACTGATGCCAAAAATGCAATCAGTAAAATTTTTGTCTGTCTGTCCGTCTGTATGTTCCTTATAGAAAAAAAAACTACTCGACGGATTTTAACGAAACTTTGTACAATTATTCTTCATACTCCTGGGCAGGTTATAGTATACTTTTCATCACGCTACAATCAATAGGAGCAGAGTAGTGAAGGGAAATGTTGGGAAAACGGGAGAAGTTACTCCATTTTTAAGCTTCCGTCGCGTGTGCAGCCTTAATGGTTAAAGTTACATAGAAATCATGTATGACGGAAATATTCTACATAAAATTGTCTAAAAAATATCCCGAAACAGCACATATCTATATTTTATGGTTGACTCACAATAACACGTGTAACTCCTGATAGCTTAGCAGTTCGTTCATTCTGATTATATTTGTTTACTCTTACGTTTATAATACTCTCACTCAAGCAGTAGTTAAAAATGATGCAAAAACGGGGAAAATTTCCTAAATCTACGCGGACGGAGTCGAGGGCAACAGCTAGTATTAAATAAATCGTTACTTTATGACCCACAGTTTTATAATAAGAAAGTTACGTTAACACTACCAATTTGTGTTATTATCACTTTTAATTTTTTAGTTAGATTAACTTTAGTCGTGCACGTAGAATTGATACCAATTTCACAAGCACACAATAAAATACTAGCTTTCGACACATCGCATGTATGGCGTTGATTGTAACGCCTACTCATATCCTGTGTTTCCATTCAGTCATTTATCAAAAGTGCACAATACGATAAACAAATCAAAACAACACCATCTTAATAACCAGTTTCTGAAACATGATCATCATCAGCGTCATCTTCATAACATCACGCCTTTTTCCCATAGGGTTAGGCAGAGACTATAGAGCGCCATCTGCTAGGATCCAAACATACTTCCTTGGATTCATCGACACTCATACATCCGGTTGCAAGTGCTACGCACTTGCCCCTTTTAGCGACTATCGTCATTATAAAATTGCCCGTGCGAGATCGCAGCCGCTCTTTAAGAGGGTACTGTATTCCTAATTTAGGTATTTGCCTTAGGTATTGCTATTCCTATTTCCAAGCGCCGCGCTGAAAGGGACAAATATAGTTGAAGCAGATTTTACCTACAAATTATTTGAAAAAAAAGAAGTTTCGTAATCCCCTTTCTTCTTCGCGAAAGTTAAAACGATTTTAATTTTTTTTACGCTATATTATAGATTAATATAGATGAAGAGTATATCTATGCTTCTCTCACTTTCTTTTTTGGTAAAACCTAACCAAATATGTGTGATAGTCGCTGCAACTTTACCTAAAGAAAACCGAAAAAACCCGGATTTTCGGATGGTCGTATTTCTTTTAGTTAATATCTTTTGAAAAAAGAAAGTGATACAAGCATAAATATACTCTTCATCTAAAATATAGCGTGAAAACAATTAAAATCGGTTTAACTTTCGCTAAGAAAAATGGGGAGTACGAAACCCATATTTTTGTATGGAGCATAATTTGGTATCGAGCCCTCTTAAGACTCTCCTCGGTAGCTATCTCTCTCTCTCTCTCTCTCCAACCCATTAACGTCCCCGAGTTGGGCACGCGCCTCATTTATTTATTTATTACATGCAAATAATAGAAAGTAAATACATATTGTTACAAATAGTTAACAAAATTTTATACAAGGTACTAAAATTTGGTTTAGTACCCAATGGTAAGATTTTTTCCTCTTTATTTATTTGTGACTTCGATTACTTTGAGTTCCCATGGTAAGATTTAACTTGTGTTATGGATGCCAGTATAATTTATTTTTTATGATTTACTATGCCGCGCTGACCAGGGCATGTTGTTAAGTTCTATATTCGAGTTATCCGTCTCTCACATCATTTCATCATTCATTTCACACAAGATGTTATAGTACTACAAGTACAATAATTAACAATCAGTACATATACAAGAGAATAAACTACATATTTATTATACTGTGTATTTCAATGTAGGTAACAAGGTCAAACGCTATTGATACGGATAAAGTTTGATTGGAAAGTTTTTTTTTTTCTTTTATACTTTCGTATCTAATTACTGACAAGTGACAAACAATTCTTAAGTCTTCATTCGATTTCTTTTACAGACATCTACGCATTTATTTAATTGAAGAATTAACTAAGGTTTCGGCTTAGAGCATTATTCCGACAAGAGTAGATACTATGTATACCTTAAAGAAAACAGAGAAGAAATCTTTTCTAACTAGCACATATTTCGTAAGATATCCAAAGTTTAATAATATTTTCTTTTAACTACAAATATATGAATTGCATACACAAATGTAAACACTGGTCTTATTCATAATGACTTATCGGAGGTTTAAAAGTTCGCTAAAATCGGTTCGCTAAAATTGTCAAAAATTGTTATTCATAATAGTCTTTTTACGATAAAATGTTTATTTATCTCTCCGATAAAGCTATTGTTCAAACCTTAGATAAGTCATTATAAATAAGACTATAAGTATATTAAAATAACTAGATAAGATTTCTGTTTTTCTCAAAACACTTCAGACCGCGAACAGGAAATACAGTAATAATTTGGCTAAGGCGTTTTCTTCGAAAAATTTTAAGTTAATCGTTTTCCGTTAAAGCATTATCATTATAAGTAGTTAATACAAATATCACTGTCCAAATTCACTGTCCTAAATAAATAACACTATAGAGAATTACAAGTTACAGAATACAGGTATATAATTTGATATGTACAATAACAAAACACTTAAACAACTGGATAGATTTCAAGAAATCGTGCGGAATAATACCGATTTACTAAAACGATTATAGTTAATCAAAGTCATAAGAATTACGATTACATGCGATGTCTGCAAAGGACAGTCAAATTACTCTTTTAAATTAGGAACAATGATATTTTGTGAGCTCACGGACTATAAGTATAAGTTACAATTTGAAAAAGACGATCTCATCTTATTGCGATTGCCGCTTTTAGAACGATGCGAATGTAGCTAATTGCGGGTAGCTTGGTAGTCAGGTTTCAAACAATGTCCTACAATCATAACAAATCCTTATTCCGCACACACAAAACTAAATTTCATTTGCTACTCTTGTTACATGTTACGTTTAGATAATGGACAATCAGTAGTGAGTCAGCGTTCAATACGACTAGACGTTAAGTACTTGACCTCAAGTACTTTCGCGGTTTAAAACAGCTGTTAGATAAATTCTAATTGTTAGAGATATAGTGGCATGGCATATCGTGTTGCGATAATAAAGCGTAATTTATCTATCGGACCGTACTTTTAATTAACAAAAACTTGAATAAATAATAAAAAAGTTATGAACACGTTTTAAAAGAAAACAAAAACAGCTGGCCAGGATAATTAGTTACTAAGTTATTAAATTATTGCACTGTCATCGTGTTTTGATAAATATAAATTTAAAGTGCAGTTGATTAAAGCAGAGAATTATGTTCATAGTATTAATTGCCGGTTTATTTATACATTGTAGCTTACATTCATCTATTACATATTAATAACATTGTGCACTTAAGATTTGGCAGGAAATAATTCGGAATACGCTCTATTAAACTGAATCTAAGACAAAATAAGTGGCAAGGAATTTGTGTTGCTTAAGAGATTCTGATCTGATATCCATGTAGTGAAAGAATCTGTGTGGTGACCGATTTAAGGATACAACTGCCACCACTTCATTTCTTCCCCAAGATGGTGCAAAAGCCAATTATGGGATAGAATAAACAGATAAGATTTTATAGACATAGTAGACCAAAAGCCTTTCTGAAATGAAAGAGTCCAGTACCCAACAGTGGGACGTTAATGGGCTAGAGAAAGAGAAAGAGAGAGACAATTCACTAATCGGATAAAGTGTAGTTTCGTTCTTCTACTCACTCGAGAGTTCGTAGATTTTATGTTATTAGAAAAGTTCTTACTACGAAGCTTGTGCGTGTATAATAAAAGCAATGTAATGGACACGGCAACTGCCCGACTTTCTCTAAATTGGATAAGTAGGTATAACTACACACCAAACACGCTTTCCTATAATTTTCTATTGTACCCATCTAAATAGCTTTACTTTCCAATTATTATCGGACATAAAGATTAGCAATTCCATCGTCAGTAGTCAGCATCGTCGCCACTCGTGTAATCTTTTTTCCCAATGGTTGTTGATTCATCGAGCTATGTGGCCTGAACAGTAGTGTAATAATTCAGGTATTCTCTTTCCAATGGCATACTTGTTTATAGTCTGTAAAAGTAACGCTTGTAGTTCGCGAAAATTACAAAGTCATATTAACTGGGCATACCATATTTTATATACCATATCCTAAACATAAGCATGCGATACAATAAGATAGGCTATTAAATAAATAGCTATAAACATCACATAAAGTGACACATTTTAATGTCAACGTCCCGATGGGCCCATTTGTTTAGTGACATCATCAATTTCGCCATTTCACAGAATTATATGAACCGTTATCAACTGTACAAGTTTCAGAGCTGATAACATGAGAGGAATATTTAATTATATTAAAATCATCACTCCATGTTGTCCATGTTGATATATATATCTACTAGTTTTCCAAGCATATTCTGGTTATTCCTTATACAAAATTATTTATGGTAAATTATTTCTATGGTATCTGATTTAACACCGATAGAGAGTATTTTTTGCTTGATATTAAAATCAAATCAATCAAATCTTTCAATACAAAATATTTTAGAATACACTAGAATAAGAACTAGGAGCCTTTAATGTCATTGCAATTGCTATAAGACACTACAGAACCGATTTTAGGTATCAGCTATATGTTATTGTTAAAACAATGTTTTTCTCCTAGTATGATTCTATTGACAAACTAGAAAAACTCGTTTGTCTTATTAAATACTCAATCGACGGACAGAAAAACTACAAATTCAAATTATAACCGACATAGTACCATGACCTGCCTCTAAATTGGCAATGGCGCCAAATCTACGTAACGTTATGACTACGTCTATTACTTCAATGATGTGTAATCACACTACCGAATCAATGTCATCGTTTAGACAAAGTTTGATATAAAGGTGACCTTCTACTGCAAGCGAAGCGAAATGATTAACCTTCAAACAATTTTCTACAGCGAGCTTTATATATTATGTATAAGTGGTATCTAAAGATAATATCTATAATTACAAACACCAGGAATTGGTATTAATAATACTCGATTTTATATATTTATTTACCTAAATAAAAACCAAATAATAATTTTTAATAGTATTTACACTAAGTGTGATCAAAAGTTTTATTTACAAACAAACAGAAATAAAATATTTTAATCTATCATATCACATCTATCACTGTTTGTATCATCTTATTTCAAAGGCGTGAAATTTTAAAACCCACAAAATAAGACCAATATTTAGGACACCCTAATGAAAAGAGATTGTTGATGATGTTATTACGACACATTGTAAGTGCTTAAAAACTTAATGCTGAAGCTGGCATTCATTTATCCAACGAGACGCAATGAAGAATTCTCCAGCTAACAAAAATATTAACAGCATTTATCGCTAGCAGTGTAAGTACATCATAAAAACCGGTTCTATAATATAAAAGTGAGGTTTGAGCGTCACGGAAATAACATCGTTGGCTAACAATAAACGGCGGAGGCACCTGTGAATATATTTTTATTGTATAAAACATAAACAACGCGTGGGTTGTATAAAAATGTTTTACAGTTTGCATAGCAGATCAAGAAGATATCAATCTTCATATTTCTGCCCAAATTCGATTTTATTTGTGGTCGATACAACACGATTTTTGAATATGTAGAATCTAGTATCGGAAAAAGATACAGCGACACAAAAGCTTCATGTGAAACATTTTCTTGCACTGCTTTTTCCCCCGCGATTAGACAACCTAAAAAGCTATAGATTGTATAGCGTAATATTTTCTAATCGATCAATAAATAGACAGAAAGCTTTTGAAAGATGTCTGTAAGAATAAATTCAATAAAATATACTTTTAATAATTCTCTAGTAGGCTGAGCTGAGGGTCACTACAAACTCTTCAGCTATTTATTTATTTATTAGGTTACCCAACAATTGTTTACACTGATACAATCACATTATAACGGATAAAAGAAAATTAAAAACATGTGTAACAATTAATTATAGGATAACACAACATGCATATTATAAAGAAAATTTTGGGGACAAGACAAAGTGAATACAAAAATAATAACAATAATATCAATACCGGATTCAATAACATCATAATAATTATTAATTACTTTCACACTAATCATATTTGCACCCAAAATATCAATACGTATATAATATAAAAAGAAAACAATAAAAAAAAAAATTAAAACAAATTAAAAACAAAATAGAGTAAAATGTAAATTGTCAAAATAGAATAGGGTATAATTCAAAGCACTGACATTAACCAGCTATATTGTAGTATCGATTGCATGGTAACTACTAATTAATGACGTCACATAACACATGTGTACGCAAATCAATTAATTCATATTTTATATTATTACTAGCTGACCCGGCAAACGTTGTTTTGCCATACTAAAAAAAAAAGTTTGAAAAATAGATGTTGGCCGATTCTCAGACCTACTGAATATGTATGCAAAATTTGAGAAGAATCGGTCAAGCCGTTTCGGAGGAGTACGGTAACTAACACTGTGACACGTGAATTTTATATATTAGATATTATTTTATATATAGATATTTTATATTATTTTTCATATAATTACGGACGAAATATTTTTATTTTGTTATTATCATATCAGAAACAAAAGAAATCAAATTTAGACTCGTCCTGTGGCACGTGTTTTAATCGAGGTCTCCGAATTATACTCAACTAGCTGTTGCCCGCGACTCCGTACGCGTGGAATTTAGGAAATTTTCATTAAAATCCATCCAGTAGTCTTTACATGAAAGAACAACAAACATCCTTACATTCATACAATCCAACATTAACCAAACATCCAAATATTAGAGTATGGATAGAAGACCGAGGAAACGTTCGCGTTGCTCGGCCAACAGTTTAATAAGTATTTTGTTTTGTCGCGCGTAATTCTTTTTTCGTCATATCTCCTAAGATATTCATTTAAATTTGCATGCTGTAAAAAGCAGTTATAATTTATATTAAACGTGTAAGCTAACGAAGGTATTGAATTTGATAAAAAAGATTACTATATACACATAAATAGCTTTTGAAAACACCCTATTGAATTTTATAATTTTTGCGACATTATTATGGGTACAGCGGGTTTCCCTTAAAAGATAGACATATGCCCTCGCGGACTTTTTTGAAGAACTATACCTATAGTTCTTATTATTATTATATTTAACAATTTCTCCATACATTAGTTTGTTGTACCTCACATAGATAAGGCAGCGTTTTCATTTATAGCTCGCGCGCGTCCGAGTTTCTTGGAAAATTTAATCATATCTCATTCAATATACACCAAACCCCAACAAATTGTGCAAAAAAGCCATCCTGTTGAACCATTCTATCTATTAAAAAAAACCGCATCAAGATCCATTGTGTATTTTTGAAGATATAAGCTCACATGACATACATACAAAAATTACGACTTTGTTTTATAAGAAGTAAAGATAAAGATTTGGAAACCAAACCCAAAATTTATTCTGAGTGGGCTCAAAAACATCATTTTATTATCATCATCATACCGTCATACCTTTTGTAGGGACAGGAAGTAGCTACAGAGCGCCATTCGCTACGATTTAAACACACTTCTTTGGCTTCCGTTACAGTCACAACGACGAGCGACGGTTGTAACTGATGATGAACATAGTTGTTTATCATAATTTCGGAATATTTTAGTTTAAAAAAACAGTAAGTGGTGTATTTAACCTAGAGCCATAGGAGCCAGCAACGGGTCTTTGAATTTCCAGATACGCCATTGTCAACAACACACACACAAAACATTTAAAAAAAATCTCAACGATAAAACATCTTAAGCTTATTATTGCTGAATTTAGAAGTAGATGATCTTGTGCATTGCGCTAATCATAATCTCTCTCTCCAGCCATTAACATCGCTCAGCTGGACGCAGGCGTCCCCCGCTTTGGGAGAGAATATGGTCTTCTGTGCTGCGCTGACCAGTTGTGTTGGCACAGGGTTTATTTTCGAGTTTTTCGTCTTTCACAGAGTGTGTTATCTGTGTACAATATTCCTTAGTTGGCTTTTACAGCACTGTGGAAAGGAAAAGGGGTGGTGAAATTAAATATTTCTAATCCGTCACCACACGGACAATCCCTCACACATAGGCTCGTTAATGAATAAGCTCAGAAACTTACATTAACATTCTAAACAACTATGCAGTAGAAATCATTCATTCTGATTCGACCTCATGACTTACAAATCTGGTAATCACTTTGATTTGTTTATGACTCATTCGTTATGTTAATTTGTGACGGCAAAGAACTTCCTTGTTCAATCGCGGAATTTGTAATAGTAGGTACTGAAGTAGTTCAACTATATACGGCATAAACACGATATAATTTTTTATTTAAATAAAACTGCTGTTTGCTAGGCTTTGGTTTTGGCGTTTTATGGGCTTGTGTCCAACAGTGGAAGGAGAAAGGCCGATGGATGGATAAGACATTCAAAATGTATACATTAAAAATATACAGTTAATTAAATAGTTAATAAAAAATTTATTGAAACAGTTACCAGATCATATCATACCATAGACCATAAGATGTAACCAAAGATTTATTTCGCGATAATTCTCCTGAAAACTCCGACAAATCCGCCTCCGGCAAGATATAGGCATTTACCTTAATCAGACGGTCGAAAATAAAACCCTGCAATATTCATGCCTAAAATAAGGTAGTTTAAACAAAGCATCGCAAAAATACTCGTACATGTATTAAAAACCGATCAAGTACAAGTCAGACTCAAACACGAAGGATTCCGTACCGTTATTATCAGAATATATTCGTCATACCAACCCCAAATAATGAGATAAGAGCATAAAAATGATAATGACGAGTATGTATGTTATTCTAACATCAACTGATATACATAAACTGTAAAATTTTCAGCTCTTAAGCTTTAACCGTTCTAGATATAGAGCCTGGTGACGGGCGAACGAACAGCAAAACAGTCTCAGTAATAGGGCGTTACATCTTTTAGTACGGAACCCTAAAAACAAGGACATGCGAATGAAGTATAATGATTAAGATAGCCTCACTAAGACCACATATAAATTACTTTCACCAAAATATTTCGACTACCATTTACAGCAAGTCTGAGTTGATTGCAAAACTGATATAACCTTTTTAATACTGTGCAAGTCTTGATAGTAAAAGCCTCCGTAATATCAAAAAAAGAAACCGGTTGTTCTTGCGTCATTTGTCAAAAAATGAGCTGACCTTGGTTAAGCGGTCATATTTTAGCCCAAATTAGACTAACTTCTAAAAGCAACTATCAATGCGTCTCTCTATACTACAGAAGATATCCTGTAGCCCATTCAGTAAATATTAAGGCTAATAGTCGATTACCGAGAGTGCTCCTGTCCTGCATTCTCAGAATAATTGATAACAGATCAGAAGACTTGATGTTTAGAATGGTTTTCTGGACTGGGAAAGAAAAATTGCTTTCTAATTTGTGCAATGGAATGAATGGGCTGCGATTGCTCCTTAAAAATTAACTATTAATATGGTAAAAATACATTTGCGTAGTCAGGAGACTTAAATCTGTATTTTCGAAAAATTAATGGTTTGATAAAATAATTCAACGTACCTTATGCTACAAACAGTACAATTCTCTCAACACTCATTGAACCGAATCCACTAGTTCTAATCCAAGAGATATCAAAGTATACGGGCGCGGAAGAACATTCACATTGTATCAATTGTCACTTCCTTTGTTCTAGCCTACTTGTAAAACAACTAGACTGTTAAGGGTCTTGTCTAATTCAATTGCAAGGAAAACGGATACTTTAAATTAGGTTTTTACCTTTGGAACATAAAATGAGGCCGGGTCGGTAAAAAATTAAGCATGAATGTTCTTTTTAGGGTTCCGTACCCAAAGGGTAAAAACGGGACCCTATTACTGAGACTTCGCTGTCCGTCCGTCCGTCCGTCCGTCCGTCCGTCCGTCCGTCCGTCCGTCCGTCCGTCCGTCCGTCCGTCCGTCTGTCACCAGGCTGTATCTCAAGAACGGTGATAGCTAGAGAGTTGAAATTTTCACAGATGATGTATTTCTATTGCCGCTATAACAACAAATACTAAAAATAAAATAAAATAAATATTTAAGGGGGGCTCCCATACAACAAACATGATTTTTAGGGTTCCGTACCCAATATCTCAAGAACGGTGATAGCTAGACAGTTGAAATTTTCACAGATGATGTATTTCTATTGCCGCTATAACAACAAATACTAAAAATAAAATAAAATAAATATTTAAGGGGGGCTCCCATACAACAAACATGATTTTTAGGGTTCCGTACCCAGTATCTCAATAACGGTGATAGCTAGACAGTTGAAATTTTCACAGATGATGTATTTCTATTGCCGCTATAACAACAAATACTAAAAATAAAATAAAATAAATATTTAAGGGGGGCTCCCATACAAAAAACTGATTTTTTTTACCGTTTCTTGCTCGATACTAATAACGTTGCCTTATGTTGCATAGATAATGGTACGGAACCCTTCGTGCGCGAGTCCCACTCGCACTTGACCAATTTTTTAAACAACATATTACACCTTAATTGTCTGAGTTATGTGGTACTAAAAGCTATGGTCATTCAACTGGTGCCCTGTCAATAATAAAAAACGCGGATGGACGTCATTCAGACAATTATGACCGAAAAGCAGACCAATGAACGCATTTAGCAAAACCTGAAAAAAAAATCTAACTGAATGAAATAAACTAAAAGTCGGTCTAAACTCAGTTTCCTAACACTATATTAAAGTATGTTGAACTTTCAAATCAGAATATTATATTAGTTATACAAAAAGAATGACGGCAGTCATACTAACTTCCGCATTTAAGGTCGTGGGTACTATTCCGACTTAGGTCAATCATTACAGTGTCTAATTAGCATTAAAAAATCTCTAACAAAGCGTAAATTGAAGCCTAAAGAATTACCTTAGATTGTACCAAAATAAGATGGGCTTATTTACGTGTAGTGGCGTCAATATCGTATGAAATGTTTAATCCATTATCCATAGTGTAAACAATTTAGTGTATATTTCAGGAGTTAATAACCTAGAATGTTAGGGCATACGTCGTATAGTCTGTATTATGTCTTGATTGTATAAATTACTGACACAAGTATACCGCTTCCTTACTACAAATAAATTTTACCATATTTATATATACATATATATATAAAGCGCTTTTTGAATTTACTGGTGGATGAAAGATGGATATAAAACACATTTTTAGCGCTTTTATGTATAATTATTTACTTTAGTTCACCACATGACTCGGTGTGGCATACTTTCATCTCCTTTTCATGTAGAACGACTACTCTTTATTCTGGTATCCAAGTGCGCCCAGGATTCTCGAATTATTTTGGCCACATTCTAAAGACGATTCAAAACAAAGCTATTGTAGAAAAGATATTAAAGCTTACCCTAACCTTACCTTAAATCAAAAAGAAAAGAGGAATATAACGCAAGGAGGATACTCTCTAGAAGATGTAAGCAAGTTTTTATATGTTTATCTTTAGTTTTTTGTATAACTTGTCTACAATAACAAATGTACCATATTATACTAAGGGTATTCAGATATAATCCATTGAAACAACATTTATTTTAAATGCAATACTTGCAATTAATTTAGAAACGTTTGGCCGGTGTGCCAGGCTTCCGTTGTGGAGGAATCCTCCCCAAAAACGTGACATTTTGGGCTGAAAATGCGCAACAATTGCCAATGCATCACATTATATAAGTTATCGTGTTCTGCTTATCAAGTTTTAAAATAAACAATGTAATCACCAGGAAGACAGCAAATACAGCTAAAACAATGCAGTCTGCATAGTTCGATAAATCATATCGGCTTATAATATATCCCGGCAGTTGTACAGGATATCCAGATATTGCATAAGGAAGGTTAAACTGATATAATAACTATACCACAAAACCACAATTAATAAAACCACAATAAATTTAGCAATTAATTGTTATAATCTTATTAGAATATGTATTACATATTACATTCAGAAGAAACTGTCACAAAAATTATGTAGAGTCCAATATTTGGAGTCGCTTGAATTGTCGCCATTCTAAATTCAATGCAATTCAAATTAATTTAAAATTTCAGTATATCACCTATTACGTGTGGAAATTTTGTTAAGTACCTAAATCTGAATAATTATAAAATATTTCAGTTCATACAGTTGTACAATCTCATTACTCGAAACGGGCCTACTTAGTCATAGGCTAACGCGACGAGTTACACAGGTTTTGTGTATCTCAAAAGTTATTTAATCTCTCAACTTGCAGACACGTAACGTTTGTATTCTTAACTTTAGAATGGAAAAGACTCTAAAACAACACTTGGCTTATTGAGTAACTCTACCAGGTGGGCAAGTCCCGTATTTCAATGGTGTCACAATGGCATCACAATGACACATTATAACCTCAAAAAATTTACAATAGACTACCAAAATTCGCCACTAAACAATTAGTTGTTTAGTGTTATTGCAAAAAGATGCAATAACTGATTGCTTAGTGGCGAATTTTATCAAGTTTGGTAGTCTATTGTTAATTTTTTGAGGTTATAATGTCTCATTGTGATGCCATTGTGACACCATTGAAATACGGGACTTGCCCACCAGACATGACTGTGTAGAGCAACCAAGACGTCAACAAAAATCATAAGGCAAGTTTCTATGACGCATTCAGCCGCGTTTTCTCTATGTTTTTGAGTAAAGTCACTTTTATAGTAAGGGTGCGAAAGATAATCCAATTCCCATAGAGGATTCACATTAAGCTTTATGGTTCACAGATGCGCAACACATCTGAGAATCACTTCTAATCTGAACACTCGACGAATCATCGTAATGTGTTCTTTGGTAGAGAAGGGCTTCAGTGAATATATTATATGATATTAGATGTAAAATTATGAAAAATTTACTTTTAAAATCATCTATTTATTATAAGCAATAATTTATGTTAATAAGAAAATACACAAATAGCGGTTTTCGTAGATAAAATAGACACAATAAAGATACAAATTTTGAACGTTTTTAAATTATTTTGGAAGTTACCTCTTAACTACAAGAGTAAGCAACTGTTATAATAAAAATCCTCCAAAATTCTAAAAAAATATACTTGAACTGGCGCCAAATTTGGACGTCCCCCATTTAAGCTATACAGCGGCACCTGCCATCATCAGATGCAAACAAACCACTCCACCAAAATGTCATTAAGCATACATTTAAACAGATGTTATTGTAACAGGTGAAAACAGCAGCGGGGTAATAAAAAATTTTTTAAACTTGTGCAGAAGACGCGTGGCTTTAGACGTGTATTATAACTTATAAGATACTGGCTGTTGCCCGCGACTTCCTACGCTTGAAATTTCGAAAAATTTCGCCGTTGCAACATTTTTCACTGATTGCAGCGTAATGTTATATCTTGCTCGATAAATGTACCATCCAACACTAAAAAAAATTTTTCAATCGGACCCGTAATATCTGCGATAAGCGCCTTCTAACAAACAAAGAAACTCTTAAGCTTTATAATATTAGTAAATATATATAGATGTAATAATTATATCCATAGGATAAATATGCCTCTTACATAGTTGGTACGCTTTACGATCAAAGATTTCAATACCGCTCACCATCAGGTGGAATGGGATCAAGCACCAAAAATGGGGTCAGGCAAAAACTATAGATCACCATCTGCTACGATCCAAAAACACTTTCTTCACCAACACGTTTTATTTGAAAAAAAAAAAAATACACTAATTAGATGCACAAATAGAGAGTAGGTGACATAAAAAATACAAGTGTTACCATCCCATTTCCTACCCAGGGTGCTGTAAGAGCCAGTTAAGGGAAAATATAGGCAGCTAACGTTCTGTGTGAGAGACGTGAATTTTGAAACGAAGCCCTGTGCCGACTCACCAAGTTAACGTATAAGTAGACCATATAATACCGTCTTTAAGTTAAGGAGACCCGTGCTCAAAACAGTGAGACAAGACAGACAGAATGGGCTGAGGGAGAAGCGATGGTTATCTATGAAGGAAATGATTTGACAGACTGAATAAATGAATAAATCAATGCAGAGCCGCGACTGGCTCCTGAAGCTAGCAACTAGAAATATTGCATGCACTGATTATTGGAATTCTCTTAATCGCGAATGCAAAGTTGATTTCAACAAACTTCTTAGCATATCACTGAATTATTAAGCAACTTTTATTAGGCTTTTAATATTGACACAGATCACCCCCAATAGATACCGCAATACAAGATTTTTGTTAATGACTAAACGCATCAACTTTAGAGAAAGGCGCGGATTAAGGGGTATTGAATATTACATTTTTATTGGTCTTAGCAAAATCACACGCCGAGTAGTGATACATTACCTATGTGAGAATAGCGCATACGTTCTGTGTGCTAGTTCTCCTACACTACTTAGGCGATAAATGCACATACATTTGACATGACATGTGTTGCTAGCGGGTGAGTGCCAACGGCACCGCTAGCGGGACGGTTCCAGCGGGGCCGTTGGGACTCACCTTTGCCCGCCTTGCGTGCGGAATCCACTGACGGTGATCTGTGAATACTGATCATAGTTTCCGTGGCCCAGAGATTAACCGATATTTACGTAACAAACGGAATTAATATGCGAGTTATATTTCGATGCGTTCTCGTCTATTATGGCGTAACTATAAACTGGGTCGCTCTACATTTTTCGCGTCACGCTAATTGACTATAAACAAAATAAACATCAAATTTAATTTTTTATCACGGTATGAAAACTTATAGACCAGATTAAATTATTATTCGCTTCGATGGAATTGCATAAACAGCTATCAAAAAAATAATTTAATAAACGCGAAGTGAACTATGAAAGATAAGACCCCTGAAATCTACTTCTGTCAAATATTTGAATAGATAGAAAAAATGAAAAGATACACATGTCTTTACGGAATTAATCGTACAGATGAGAAATGTAATCTCACCGTAATTGTTTTATTTAGTAACATTTCCAATGGTTTAGGTAGTTATTAGAAAAGCTCTCACTTCTCTACTAATAAATTATAAATAACTAGCTGTTACCCGCGATTTCGTACGCGTTTAAATTAGAAAATATTACCCGTGTTTGCAACATTTTTACTGATGCTTTGCTTATATTAGTCACAGCGTGATGTTATATAGCCTTCCTCGCTAAATGTACAATCCAACACAAAAACAATTTTTGGAATCGGTCCAGTGGTTTCTAAGATTAGCGCGTTCAAACAAACTAACAAACTCTTCAGCTTTATAATATTCTTCTTCTCTGTCGTCTCGCTCTTGTCAGAGAGGTCGTGGTCACGCTGAGGCATCCGTGTCATTGGTGGAACTGGACACGATTTTTTGCACGATTTGCCGCCATCTCTCCCTATTGCTAGACTGTCTGGTGCACTCTGAAATTCTTGTTCCCACTGCACATTTCACTTGGGTCAGTCCAGCGCAAAGGTGACCTGCCCCGCGACCTAGTGCCCTCTACTTTGCCCTGCACAACCAATCGCTCGCAAAAAAGTTATAATATTAGTATAGAAGAATAACCTACAAATAAGGAAGACTACGATTATACTTTTAAAAAATTTACATAAGACCATGACTTATTAAAACAATCGATATCTTTGAACCACTCTATTTATTCCTGAAAGGCGGAAAATCACGGAATTTTGAATGCAACTAAAAGTTAAAGCACAGCTAAACTTCATGTATTTAATGTGTCTTACTTTCATTTAAAAGCACTTAATATAATTGTGTTTAAATATTATTAACTGTTTCAAAGTTGAACGCATTACAACTAGGTCTTGTTTAACTTTATTACACACCTGCGCCATTGTAAATAACAAAGGCAGGTGAGTCTAAATACGGAAAAGAACTCGGGAGTAGAGCTTTAAAAAATTCTATATTAGTATAATTAAGTTTAAGTATCAGTAATTAATTCGGTAAAAATACAATGCGATAAAAAACGGATTTGACTCTGGCACAGAAAAAAAGTATTTTAAGTATTTTTTTTACAAAAACAAGTATTACATAGTTAGTGTACCTCGAATTATTAAAAAAAAATTCAAATAGTCTTAAAAAACTAAGCAGCAAAAAAATAACCTGCTTATTTCATACTAGAAATCAAGAGAAGAGACCGTTAACACTATTCTAAATTTAAATCAGTGAAGATGTCAGATTCAAAATTTAAAACTGTGTCTGAGTATGTGTTTGCCTTATTTATTTAAAGAAACATATACATTTGCATTTATTATATTCAAGGATTTTTAATCTGTATACTTAATGCATTTTATTATATAGTTCACACCTACCGAAGTAGTTAGTGCATTAGTTTTAAATAAATCATAGATAACTATTATAATTTACTCTTACTTACCATACATATAAGTTACAAGGCCGTATAGAGATTGATCGACATCAATTTTGAATAAGGTTGTCAAAAGATATCCAACCCAATCTCTACTTAAAATTACTATGTTGATCTAATGACCTCCTGTTTTGAGATAGGTATTTAAATAAACTAATCTGTATACCTCTTATAAAGATATTTTAACAACCCTAATACAAAAAGTTGGCATTCACAGCCTGCAGTCATTATAACTAAAACCACTGAGTGTTAGATTGAAATTATTTTGAAACTTAGACATGTTATTTGCAAAGAGGAACATTAAATTACATTTAGTAACGCTTTAAAATCTAGACTTAGTAGTGTAATTGTAGCTTTTATAACATTTCTGCAATAGTACTAACAATTTACGAGGCGCAAACATAGGCATTTAGGAATCGAAGCTGTTAACGGCTCTAACTTCTTCGATGCGGCAGGTTCGATTCCTCTATCCACTTAACGATAAACGTAAAAATTTGTGCTGAATAAATATGTATGTCACTTTTTCGTGACTTTTCTACGTGTTATTTTACAGAATTCAACGGCGGGCAACAGTTACTTCATAATATTATGACGTATGCATTTATTCACTTCATCATTCTCTTCGCAAATCATTACTTTCGCATATAAATGTTACATAGAACTCGGTCTAATTAACTTCATCTCGATGGAAAGGTGTTTTAAACATACACAAACAAACATACGCACCATAAAATTACAATAATGATGTGTTTAAAGAGCTATATATATAGAATATATTTACAATAAAACCTAATGAAAATAGCATCTGGAAATTTGGCATTGACAACGAGTTTACCTTAAAAATCAATCTATTACATAGTTATAGCGATATTAGTTTATATAGCACTAGCTGGCCCGGCAAACGTTGTTTTGCCATACCAAAAAAAAAGTAATAAAAAAAGAAATTAACTATAAACCTCACGGAGCCCGAGACCTTTCCAACGAATGCAAAACCGTGGAAATCGGTTCATGCGTTCTGGAGTTATAGCGTCAGGAAGGAAAATCCGACTTATTTTTATATAGTAGATAATGTTACTAGACCGCGTTTCAATATGTAGAAAAATAATTTTGGACCTATATTGTATTACTTACAAAATATCACACACATCATTAGGAGATAATGATTTCGGTCGAAGTATTTACTTCGAATTTCGTCACATTGAATATTTTTTTAATATTTATGCTTAGATCACAGCATGGAGGGCTCTACCTACACCTATCGGAAAACAACTAAAATAAATAGTTTGTTAAACCATTTTCCTTATTACTAAGAGATTTTGGTTGTGGCTATTCGCACTTTATAAGATAGCAACTCACTAGACAGTGAAGATGCACAATAGACATAGATATAAGTTCAATGGACGCCATTTATTTCTGTAACATCGTAATCATACGTATTCAATAGTGCGGGGACGTTGTTTCAAAGAACTAGTTCTTTACCACTAGAGTGCGAACCGGAATATCGTCCACTATTATTCGTCTACAGAGTTTTTCTTATAAGTAACAGGCAAAGAAAAATCTATGTCCATAATGTCCGACAGACGGACGATTCGAAACCCTGTCATAATAATACGCCTGGTAAGGGCAATTAAGGTCATTAGATTATTATTATTATTATACTTACTTCTGTTTTGGAGTGGAAGATTGAAAATTTTAACATGCAGTGGAATCGCGCAGATGTAAATAGCTACAAATATTTCTTAACATTAATTTCATCATCATATAGTCACATTTGAAGTAACTAAAATACTACATATCTACCGGGGAAACTTACATTAGAAGAGCTGTGGAAATTAAACTTCCTACAAGACAAATTAAATTTAACTAATTATTACCATTCAGGCTATCAATTAAGAAGTTTATAAATGACTAGCTGGCCCGGCAAACGTTGTTTTGCCATACCAAAAAAAAAAGTAAAAAAAAAAAAAAATTGCTATAAACCTCACGCAGCCCGAGACCTTTCCAACGAATGCAAAACCGTGGAAATCGGTTCGTGCTTTCTGGAGTTATAGCGTCAGGAAAGAAAATCCGACTTATTTTTATATAGTAGATAATAAAACATCAGCATACATTATGGAGTTCACTAACATACAGTAAAACAAATAATTTCTCCAATGAGTTGGGAACTAAACTTATTCCCAACATTATCCACAGGGCATAATAATACATCTTTGTTTACTCATTCTAAAACGCCTGGGCCCTGAGTCGGGTATTTCAACGGTGTCACAACTGTACCATTATTGTACCATTATGGTGCAATAGTAAAGTTTTTGGTAGTCTACTATTAATGTGTCGTCATAACGACTTCATCATTGTCTTACAATTGTCAAAGTGACATAAATTGCTAGTCTCGTACACAACTGCTTCACAATTGCAATTCAATGACTGAAATGTTTCGGTAGTCTGCTATTTTGAATTTGACAGTAATATTTTTAAATTGTCCTGTGTCGACAGATTGCCATAAATAAAAAATAGATAGATAGAAATATTAGAAATTGTTCTTTGTAATTTATTGCAATTTACTAATCTCCTAAACTTCACATTGCTTTTTATACAGGGTGTGGCGTAATTAATGGATAAGCCTGTGCCTGTGGATAAGCCTCCTACTGCGCTATACGAATATGTATATTTTTAATTAATCCTATGTATGGTCTTGAAAAAAATGGCATAAGTCATGTTTTTCATAAAATGACTACTTTCACTAACCAATTCTGCTACTGTTGCCACAATTTTCAAAAGTTTTGCTTTCTGTTTTTTTTATAATACAGCTTAAGAGTTGAATTATTGCAAGCAATAAAGAATTCCCTATTCGTAATACAAATTTTTTGAAAATTATGCATGAAATATCAAAAAAGGGTTATTGATTATTCAATTTGTTGACTTTGTACATCGTCTAGCTTAAAAAATCTTTATGGGAGTTGATTTGCCCAATATCTTAAAAACATGCTTGTTTTATGCAGTTTCCGAAATGGTATAATACTTATTATAATACTTATTAAGTTTGATGTGATATTAAAGAACCAAATGACACTCGTAAAAAAATGTTCTTATTGTGATTTAATTAATCAAATTAATACTGTTAACTTAAACAAACTGTCAGTGGTATTTTAACTTATCTGTCTGAGTTTACCAGTGGGAATGTTAGTCGTTGAAAAAAAATAACAACTTATTTTATTTTTTTTATTCTAAAGATGCAAACACTACATAAATTTTATTTTACAAAAAATGTTCGAAATGGCGGCCACCTGCGGCTATGCAGGCCCTGCATCGACGGATAAATGACCGCTTTAGGCGTCGGATGAAGACGGAGCTCTTGATTTCATCAGCGGCTTCAAAAATCAGGGCCTTTAGTTGTTCCAGGGATGCTATTTCTTTTTTATACACTTTTTCTTTTAAACACCCCCAGTAAAAAAAGTCTAGAGGGTTCAAATCAGGGGACCTTGGTGGCCACAAAATGGGACCCAAACGACCTATCCACCTCTCATTGTACTCATCATTGAGGTAGTTCCGTACAATTCGTGCGTAGTGAGCGGGACAACCATCATTTTGTAACCAGTAGTTTTCTGGCACATTTAAACTTTGTAATAGTTCCGGCAACGTATTTTGCAGAAAATTTAAATAATTGGGACCTGTTAGTGTCTCGGATAGTTCGACGGGCCCAACTATTTGTCCATTTAAAATTCCTGTCCAAAGGTTCACTTTAAACTGGACTTGAGCTCGGTCTTGCCTTATGTTTCTCGGATTGGTTGCCTGCCAACTATGAAGATTGTGCATGTTGACGTAGCCATTTCTTTTACATGATGACTCATCGCTCCACAGTATTTTGTCAAAAAACGCCGAATCTTCGCGTATTTTTCGCAACATGACGCGACAAAATTGGACTCTAGGCTCATAGTCTCGTGTCATTAGTGTTTGCACCCTTTGATAGTGATACGGGTGAAGCTCATGCCTGTGCAGAATTCTGCCCACAGTACGCGTATCTACACCGGTTCCTCTACTTAACTCACGAATTGATAACTCTGGATTAGCACGCACAGCTTCTAGAACTTCGTCATCACGATGTCGTCGAGGTCTGCCTTCCGAAGCACCACCAACACCGGTACCAGGCATTCGCCCTTCGCTAAAAGCGATGTGCACACGTGTAAACACCCGGTAGTCTGGGTGTCGCAAATCGGGGTATCTTCGACGATATTCGCGTGCAGCTTCATTTGCATTGCAGTTACACAGGCCGTAAATAAGATGCATATTTGCATACTCTTGAGGAGTGTACGTATGACGCGGCATGATCAGTAGTCCAGGGATATGTAGAAGTCGTCGATAATATCACAATTGTCCAATTCGTATAGCAAAAACAGAGTCCGTAGTACATAAGCCAAATTCACGTCACAATAACAAACACGATAGAGCAAACGATATGTGCGCAAGAGACGATAGTCAAAAGAGCACTAACTTTGTTAAACAAGTTCAAAAGCTGTTTTGTTGTTTGTGAGAATAATAAAAATCTATCTCTGTCGCACAACTGTTATTTACCTGACATCAAAATGCTTTGTCTCTGTCTTATGATAAGACTAACCGTCTGGATTTGCCGTGCGATAAACAACCACAAGTAGTTGACTTAGAGTCGTTATCTGATAACCCTATTCATGGTGGATGACTACCTGCTCCCGAGCACCCAAAAAAGGGTCCATTGTGAATGACTACCTGCTCCGGAGCACACAAAAAAGGGTCCATTCAAACTGTTTACAAAGACATGTTTAAGATAAATTAATAATTCTGTTAAAGAAAATTAGGGTATTTTTTTACAACTGTCGTTTTTTTTTAAAACCTCGTGAAATGTAATAAGTATTATACCATTTCGGAAACTGCATAAAACAAGCATGTTTTTAAGATATTGGGCAAATCAACTCCCATAAAGATTTTTTAAGCTAGACGATGTACAAAGTCAACAAATTGAATAATCAATAACACTTTTTTGATATCTCATGTATTTTTTCCCAAAATTTGTATTACGAATAGGGAATTCTTTATTGCTTTCAATAGCTCACCTCTTAAGCTGTTTTATAAAAAAAACAGAATGCAAAATTTTTGAAAATTGTGGCAACAGTAGCATAATTGGTTAGTGAAAGTAGTCATTTTATGAAAAACATGACTTATGCCATTTTTTTCAAGACCATACATAGGATTAATTAAAAATATACATATTCGTATAGCGCAGTAGGAGGCTTATCCACAGGCACAGGCTTATCCATTAATTACGCCACACCCTGTACTAATAAATAGTATGTACAAATATATTTAAACGAAGTCTAGCATGATTAAATGTTTAAATTTATTAGTAGTTTTTCGAAAATCACTTCAACCAACGCATTTTTTAAAAACGGCAACACATACATACCATTCTAACACAATCCATAGATAAAAGAGACCGAAAATTCAATGCATAGATAAAAGAGATCGACAATTCTATTACCATTGAAAGACCGTTATGACGGCATATAGCAGACTACGGATATTTGACTTCAATTGCAACGGTATCGTGCCGGTATTGTGCCGGTATGACAATTGTTCCAAAATAGTGGACTTGAGCACCAGGTTGCCTGGCCGAACGCCAATGGACTAAGTGTTAATACTAAGATTAAAAACTTCCGTTTACTATGAAATATTTAAACAAATACCTATCTAATACCGTATGAATCACCATTGCATCTACCTCTATTTTATATATTTTATGATGTAGCTTTTTGTTTAGGTATCGAGAAGAAATTCATGATTTTGCCGGTGCGTAAAATGATGCTATCACTCGGATGCCTCACTGTGTAGGAAAAAACTTACGTGAGAATTTTCTAATCGCAATTATCTAGGTTTTAGTTATTTAATATAGTTAAGGTGGTACTCTGTAGTCATGCGACTAAATGTTATATGGAAAATGTCGTCCGATTCCTATATTCAAAGTTAAGAAGTTGTCACTGCTTTCAAGTATGAGAAGTGGGTGAGGCTAAACGTAAAAGTGACTGTAGAATCGGCCCAGCTCAGGGCGCGTCAGTATCGCATCGGGTCGCGCGACTCACATCCTGACATTGCGAGAGCGGTGTTACCGAAATAAATGTATTTAATGCCTTGTTCTTAATTCGATGGGTCGCACGTCGCAGTCGTACGTCGCGGGTATTCCACCTTTAGGCTAGGCGTATGCTGGGACTCAGCACAGCACAGATTTAGCAACGCAGGGCAGGCGAGACAGACGTAGGCCACGAGCGTATACTGAGAGAGACAGAGCGGGGCGCAGAGCAGAGCAGACACGTGTTTGCGTCTCAGCATACGCTTAGCCTTAGTTAGGAATTAAATCAACGTTTATATTATAGTCTTATATAGGATTCAAACAAATATGTAAAAATATTAGATCTCAACTTATAATTGTAGAAGTAAAGGACTAATCTTATCGTACGTGTCTTACTTTCAGTTATAAGTGCAATAATGACTCACTGTCTTACTTTGTATTAACTTTCAAGGTTTGAACGTAATAGCGTTTTGTAACAAATATACTTGAATAAGATATATAGGTACTGCAAACATCGATAGGATATCCGCTTAAAAATTCTTAGTTATGAAATTATGTACTTAGTTATTAACTTAACTATTACCAAATACCAGAAATTTAGGTTTAAATAATATAGAACAAAGGTATTTAGGTTATGTAGGTTATATCCGCTTATCTATAGAAATTACTACCTAATTAACTAGTTATCATTTTACGAAGAAAATTAGTTATTTTTGTTTCACATTTTATTTTACGAGACTTTCCGATGGTAACCGTCAGTTCTGCGAGTAGAGTGTATGTATACTATTTTTACATCCCTAGGTTATAAGAAAACCCCTATTCAGCGAGTACGCATGTAAAACTGCGGGGCAGAGCTAGTATATTTATAACTATATATATTACCAGCTGTTGCCCGCGACTCCGTCCGCGTGGAATTTAGAAAAAATTCCCCGTTTTCGCAACATTTTTCACTACTGCTGCGCTTTTACTGGTCGTAGCGTGATGTTATATAGCCTAAAGCCTTCCTCGATAAATGCCCTATCTAGCACTGAAAGAATTTTTCAAATCGGCACAGTGGTTCCTGAGATTAGCGCGTTTAAACAAACAAACTCTTTCGCTTAATAATATTAGTATAGATAATAAATATTTTGCAGCATTCAGGGCAAAACATATTTATCATAGGCTATCTATAACTAAGACAAAGTGGAGAGGGTAGTTATTATGTATAGCATTGAAACTAAATAGTCATAAATCGTTAGGATCGCGTGACACAGCACCACTCCAAATTAACGTGATCCTGTCCCAAGCTCTTGTTTTCTAGACATAATTTACATGCCAATATGTTAAACCTATGATAGAGATCCACTGAGAGGTTAGCGGGGCGATAAGCGATAAAGATTCGCGAAGCTTAAAAAGATACTAAGACTATTTCATATAATAATATAGCTATCCTCATTTTAAGGTGAAATAACTGTATGTGATATTCACTAACATTTGTGTGAATGCGACTCTTTTATTAATTTTATTCGAATAAAACCACTATTGACGAATAGAAAGTCTAAATCCTTAAAAAGATATAATATCATTTGAACAAATGTGAATTACACGAGTTTTAGAAATGCATTTAATTAATATACCTACAATTGAAAAAATAGCATGTGTTATCCTCATATCAATATTATAGCTACATCCGGAACCTTACAAATTAACTGGTTATGACAAATATAAAAAAATCATCAACATAATGACTGACTACTTTCATTATTCTGCAATTCTTTATCAACAGCTTTTGATATTACTTTACTAATATTGCAACAAACTGTTGTTAGCTTTCTGTATAACAAGACATACTCGTACATCAATAGCAATTTACATGTCGTACGCTCCTCGAGTCTCAGCACGCTACCTAATATATTTTTTTATTTAACGTCATCGAGTATCACTTTACCTAATTAAAGGCCAGTCATATTTTTTGCCAAATACAGCAACTAATGGCTTTTGTTTTCGCTACAGTCTTTTGTCTAGTGCTAATTGTGGTAGTTATACAGGTCTTACAAGAACTTAGTCATAGCTTTTTATCAACACGATGTTAATTAAATTGTGAATGATCAATGTTATGTCTGATATGTGTGCAAAAAATATAACGCAAATATTTTGTGTAAACTTGGGTTATTTTATTGTATTTTTATGCTAAATTTTTATGATGACTTTGACCTTAAAGGTTGACCATAAAGGTTAGTGAGCGTAAGTTTTGATTTAGATGTCAGCAAAACAGGTCTGTATTACGTCTCATACAGCTACTTCGTATGTCATTAAAACGACCAAAGTCAAGAAATAGTCTCGTTATAGAGGTTATTTATAAAAAAATCTCTATATTCTGTAAAATAATTTCTACTTCTTCTAACAAAACTCAGACAGCGACTCGTAATAGTCGCTACATGACATTGAAGACATTAACTAACTAGTTACTTAACAGTTACAAATGTGGCAAATTTACTTTAATAAGACACAAATCACAAACATGACATAACTCGACTCACAACAGAAAAATATAAATTTAACATGCTTAATGCAAAATTGTATAACAATGACATTGAAATTATTACTTAACGATTGCATAAAAGCAATATAGCAATTGTAACTGAATTAACACAGACAGACATTATGACTTACTTCGGCTTAAATTAATGCAGGCCGTTTCTAATGTATGTACTAAGTGACTTAATGCAACTGGTTGGCAAAAATTACAAATAGGTGTTTGTAACAAGAGAAAATAAATAGAATAGACGCAAACGGCGCAGAACTGTGCTATTCATGATAGAATTCACTTTAGCAATTCTTAATTTCATCATCCTCTTGCCCTTATCCCATTATTTGGGGTCGGCGCAACAAATGTCTTTTTGTTCCATAGTCTTCTATGAGCGGTCATGTCTGTGTTAACTCCCCTTTCTTTCATGTCCTCATTCACACAATCCATCCGTCTTTTCTTAGTTATTCCTCTAGACTTTTTTCCTTCCACATTTATACGCTCTCAAACTCTCCTAACGATGATAGTTTCCTCTCGTCTCAGGACACGCCCATACGAGGACATTCGCTCATTCTTCAATTTTTTAATCACTGGTATTCTTCAATTCTTAATTTAACTTATATTATACTTACTATAACTTAATTTTAATTAAGTTATTATTTTACCAATTTACGAAAACACTAAATTATTTTAAACTAGCAAAAGCCAGGGTCTGCATTGCAAAACGGTAATGGACACTTTAGTTGTTAGAATAATGAGGTTAAAACGTGAAAGACGAACTCCGTTGCGTATTCAGAACACAAGAGAATATATTTGTAAGCCAATACGGTAAAACTGAACCCAAATTCACATTAAATTGAATAGAAAACATTTAAGTTGTTTACAAATCATGTACTAACCTAATCTATTAAATAAAATGCAGTTTCTCTAAAATATGGGATCCAGTTAAGTCTTAACTTTTTGTTAGCCTACAAAATTTACCTAAATAATTACTATTGTAACAGTGTGAAAAAAAAGACGAATAATGAGAGTAACTATGTTTAAAAAGTTATGTAGAAAAACGTATTGCGTAAACCCAAAATAATTTGGGTTAAGGACAGGAAGAAGCAGAATAAGAAGGAACGGTGTAAGGCTTTTCAGAATTATCCTCATAGCTTGTCAGTTTTTATTAGTTGTCTTTTAGACGTAGTTTTTATGGAAAAATTTTCGTTTTTTAGGAATTTTCTTCCTCGACAAATAGTTTAACTATCACCAAATGAATTCTTGAATTCCGAGAGTTTCCGAAAAAAAAAAACAAATATTTTAACTTTATTTCTTTACAACTTATTTTGAGCTTACTTATATGAGAGCAAGTAGTTTATTGTATTTAATAGTTATTTGTGTACCTAAGTATTATATAGTTATTATGTTTTTATTTGGTATGTACTAATATATTTTATGTTAATATTATGTATTCTATTTGTCATATTAAGTTTATTCGTTCCTTGATGTTTATTTTTTAAGCAAATAACGCACCTACCACTAATGTCTCTGCATCACCCTTGGTTGACTGGTAGAAAATGCTTTTAGCATTAAGTCCGCCTACTGTACAATTTTGTGCTGAAAGTTTTTAAATAAATAAATAAATGAGAGCAACAAACCACAGCCTTTAAAAACCAATTCGAACAAAAAAATATAAACAACATATATTTAATTTATGCTTTCATACTGAGAACAACCATCCTTATATGACCAAAACAATTTTGACAGAATGGTCTTTTCTTATACGTAGTGACCGTTATTTTGGCATTGTTGCGACCATCGACCTACATTTACTATAACCTTGAATGTATGTAAACGGTTTAAGAATAAAAATGTAATACTTAGCATTTATTTTAAAATAAAAAATACAACAAAATAATTAGTGAATTTTAAGTATTTCAAAGTAAACAAAGGAACATTGTTTGACATTATGACCGACAATTTTTAAGTAATTACTTATGCTAAACAGAATAACACAAACCAAATCACTCAATTTTAGCATATTTTGGCTAAGCTAACGATCAGCTTATCTTCGACAACGGTGTAAGACTTAGAATTATTTAAAAAATTTCATTATAGTCAAAACACCAATTCCGTAACTCGCATTGACATAGCTAATTAGTTTATGATCGAACTGTGTCATAAAGATCCTCATTTTCAATGCCAATGAAACAGGCCTGCAAAAAAGAACTGGATTTTCAATTTAGAATTCCATATTTTCTTTTTAAATCGAGTGACAAATAAACCGGAAAATATTTATTGTGGAAATTACCGGTGACCGCTATACTAACGGTTCACTAGTAAAGAAATTACTGTGTAATTTACGTTTTACTATAATTTCCTTGACGAAAAATCTAGAGTTTAGGTGAATGACCTGTTAGTTATAATTAATAAAATTTTATGAAATGGACACGAACATCTCGGTCAAATTATGACTAAGTATTCTACAATACTTTGCCTTGTGCACTGCAGACTTATTTTTAAACACCTGGACAAATTTTTGACAATAACTGTGAAACAGTTTTTGCATATGCAATCGAATAATTTGCTAAACATTACGTCCTTTGGAACGTAAGGACGGACGTAAAGTAATATTGTGAAAAATGTTACTTTACGTCCGTCCTTACATTCGTTATTATGAACCAAATAATTGGTCAAGTGCGAGTCGGACTCGCGCACGAAGGGTTCCGTACCATTATCTATGCAACATAAGGCAACGTTATTAGTATCGAGCAAGAAACGGTTGAAAAATCATGTTTGTTGTATGGGAGCCCCCCTTAAATAATTATTTTATTTTATTTTTAGTATTTGTTGTTAAAGCGGCAATAGAAATACATCATCTGTGAAAATTTCAACTGTCTAGCTATCACCGTTCTTGAGATACTGGGTACGGAACCCTAAAAATCATGTTTGTTGTATGGGAGCCCCCCTTAAATATTTATTTTATTTTATTTTTAGTATTTGTTGTTATAGCGGCAATAGAAATACATCATCTGTGAAAATTTCAACTGTCTAGCTATCACCGTTCTTGAGATACTGGGTACGGAACCCTAAAAATCATGTTTGTTGTATGGGAGCCCCCCTTAAATATTTATTTTATTTTATTTTTAGTATTTGTTGTTATAGCGGCAATAGAAATACATCATCTGTGAAAATTTCAACTCTCTAGCTATCACCGTTCGTGAGATACAGCCTGGTGACAGACGGACGGACGGACGGACGGACGGACGGACGGACGGACGGACAGCGAAGTCTCAGTAATAGGGTTTCCGTTTTTACCCTTTGGGTACGGAACCCTAAAAAGTCATAACCGATTTCAATACAGGCAGTAATGAAATAAACCATATAAGATGTTTTAGCCTTTTAAAAAAATTGGTCAAGTGCGAGTGGGACTCGCGCACGAAGGGTTCCGTACCATTATCTATGCAACATAAGGCAACGTTATTAGTATCGAGCAAGAAACAGTAAAAAAATCATGTTTGTTGTATGGGAGCCCCCCTTAAATCTTTATTTTATTTTATTTTTAGTATTTGTTGTTATAGCGGCAATAGAAATACATCATCTGTGAAAATTTCAACTGTCTAGCTATCACCGTTCTTGAGATACAGCCTGGTGACAGACGGACGGACGGACAGCGAAGTCTCAGTAATAGGGTCCCGTTTTTACCCTTTGGGTACGGACCCCTAAAAACGATTTCATTAGTACAATACTGTGGTACAATAATAAATTAATAATGTAACCTTTATACCAAAGTAGTAAAGTCCTGTATTATGAAAATAAACATCATACAGTGTTTTATTGAGTAGCTACAGCGCTGGTTGGTTCTTGATTAATTTGTTTTGATTACATTTAAAGTCTTGTCTTACAAAGAAATAAATACATTGAATAAATCTACTATATAAAAATAAGTCGGGTTTTCCTTCCTGACGCTATAACTCCAGAACGCACTAACCGATTTCCACGGTTTTGCATTCGTTGGAAAGGTCTCGGGCTCCGTGAGGTTTATAGTATTTTTTTTTTTTTTTTAACTTTTTTTGGTATGGCAAAACAGCGTTTGCCGGGCCAGCTAGTCATTTATAAATATTTTTTTTATAATAACAGCAAACATGGAAAGAAGATTTAAGAAAATCCACCTTTAACAACCCGTAAATATTGTTTCATTTGAATATATCCTAATAATTAATGTGAAATGGAGCTGATGACACTATAGAAATTTTGACGAGCTTAAGTGTTAATGTGTCGAACGAAACTATAGCGCGATTAAAAAAACGGTACAACGCCATCTATCGATTGTCATAGTAAACTTCTATTTGTTAAGGTTTAATTTCTAAATTTCAAGCGTACGAAGTCCCGGGCAACAGCTAGTATGTACATATAAAGGTGTTAGAGAATACATCTAATATTTAAAATTCACGTGTCACAGTGTTAGTTACCGTACTCCTCCGAAACGGCTTGACCGATTTTTACCAAATTTTATATGCGTATTCAGTAGGTCTGAGAATCGGCCAACATCTATTTTTCAAACCTTTTTTTTTGGTTTGGCAAAACAACGTTTGCCGGGTCAGCTAGTATTATATAAGATTAAAGTCTTCTTTAATTTGAACTCTAATTAAGTTTCTTCCTTAAAACATGGGATCAACCTACTAACAAATATCTATACCACAGTGGTCATTCGAGTCCCAAGAAACTTTCTACTCTAGACATTCTATAGAATAGTTAATAATATTGTAAGAATTCAGTCCTAATTACTTAACTAGATACAACCCGCAATAACAGTAAAAAATATAATTTTCATAACTGTATTTTTCCTCTTATTACGTTAAAATTTCTGCATAATGCAATTGTGGTTTGTGAATAGCAACTGCAAAGACCGCTATGCAATTCTCACTAAAAACAATACCGCTGTGTCCTATCGAGGTTACAAGTTTAAAGGCATTCATATGCATGCAAAACATCAACGCATATGTTTGCATGACGCATTAATAGGGCAATGTCAGCAGAACGTGCGAAAATAATTAAATAAAATATTATTCGTGAGGTTGTGTAAATAGTTTTTCGATTAGTATGTTTATAGAATGCATTGTTATATACATAGTTATGAGATTAAATGTTAAATAAGCACGCGTTATATTAAATACTTATCTGTAAAAAGAAACGTGTTATTTATTTGTTTCTAGACTTCCCTATTTCGACGAAACTGCAAACTACACAACTCTATTGAGTTTTATGCGTTAACTTTTATTTTATGTAATTTTAATTAGATGAAAGTTTGCTAGAAGCTGTCGGATGAAAACCGGACACTGCTTCTCAATTTTAACACCGTTTTATCAACAAAATCCCGGGATTTTAACTATCCATCGTCTGCAATTGAGACGGTCGCAACTCTAATCTTTCCTTTATTTATGAACTAGTTCTATTAGCTTTAGTTATGCCAGTAGAATTAGTACCACTGTCTATAAAAAACCCATAATGCCTATATCCGCCGGAGTGCCCTGATGCGGCAGGAGACAATAGACCCCCCGCGGAAGAGATCGTTCGCTGGAGGAGTGAATTGCGTGACGATCTCTTCCTACGATGGGCGGAGAGGTCGGAGGACCCCTCTGCGAGCAGGCGGCTTGCCGAGGCGGTCCGCCCGGTCCTCAGGGACTGGGTCGAGGCGAGGCACAGGGATCCGACGTATCATCTCACCCAGCTCCTTACGGGTCATGGCTGTATCGCCAAGTACCTGTGGGAGCTGGTTGGTAACGAGCCGGATCCCGAGTGCCAATTGTAGAGTGTAATTGTAGAAGTGGGGCCGTGGACACGGCGGAGCACACCCTCGCCGTGTGCACGGCCTGGGACGCCCAGCGCGCCGAACTAGTTGGTTAGCCATCGTTTCGCTTATGGCCGAGAGCGAACAGTGTTGGGCCGCTGTCGCCTCCTTCGCTGGGGAGACGATGTCGGCAAAGAGGGAGGCCCTGCGGGAGCGCGAACGCGCTGGCGAAACTTTGCCACCCCGCAGGGCCCCGGGCAGGGGTCGTCGGCGCGCAATAGCCGGCGGCCCTCCCCTAAGAGGTGGTCGCGCGCGGCGGGTTGGCATCCAGAGACCCGCCGCAGCAAACGCGACAGGGGGGACCAATGCTCCCCTCATCAGGTCGGGCTCTGATTAACAGGACCATCCCTTACCGGGTCATGGTAAAGCTCAAGGCACCATCATGGCCCGGTAGGACAAAGCGGAGAACAAAAAAATAATAATAATAATGCCTATATGCTATGTCCTCATACATAATGTGAATGACCCACAAGTCTATGTTCCTCATCCGTGACGTCATCACTATCGTAGTTAAGAATATAGGTCGTCTGATGGGTGTTGTTTAGACAGATGACATAGATAGGCAGTAAATTACAAAGACACAGACTGTCTACACAAAATAGCCTAGAATCGATACTAATATTATAAAGCTAAAGAGTTTGCTTGTTGAACGCGCTAATCTCGGGAACCACTGCTCCGATTTGAAAAAATATTTTTGTATGTTTAGTATGAAATATTGCTAGTTCACACCGATCCCAAACGAAGAATTACACACACTGACACACACAAGAGTGTTTTCCAAAATCACGCTGTAACTATTTAGCCGAAGAAATACTGACTAACAACTCTCTCTCCAGCCCATTTAACGTCCCACTGTTGGGCACGGGTTTTCCACAAATGGAGGATAATGACTAGGTCTATAACATGCTGATGAGACGTATTGGTAGTTATAGGACTTTGTTTCAAATTATTATTATTATTTAACACAGGAGTTATCTGCTAGAATTACACATTTGCTGACTATTACAGCATTCATTTAAATTACCATTGAAACTTAAAAGCCATTATTCATAATATTTTTGCCAAGAGAAACCAACCAGGTTGGTAATATGCGTGAGAACTATCAAAGCAATTATTTATTTTTTTATTACCGTTATACGTAATTTCAAATTCATAATAATCACTTGTGCAGTTGTGACATTGTAAAGTAGGTTTTACGAAATTAATTTATACCTTTACGCTACTATGTAAATAGTTTCGTAAAATTGTAGGACATGACGTCATCAAGAAGGAAACGCACAATGTCCCGTCGTGAAAGTCACCGTTCCCATATCGTCTCTAGCAATATTGCGTCCAGAAATAAACATACGACCATTTTAAAAAGAACTGGCATTTTGATACCACTCTAAGATTCAGTAAGGGCTTATAAGGGAGATAGGGGTCATTGCAACATTGCCGGGCTATAAACAGCTGTTGACGAAGAACGTTCGACTTTTGAATTTTTATTTTTTATTTTTTTATAGAGTGGCAGTGGCATCGTTGGATTTTAATTAGAGTTTAGATGTTTGGTATTAAATATATGATGCGTTAATTTAATACAGATACTTGGGGATAAACGAAAGAGGTTATGGGAAGATGACATCCGGTATAAAGTTTGTAGTATCATCATACAAATTGTATGGCAATTGTTTTAAATATAATTAGTTAGTTGGGTAGCTATATATAAGTACTAACAAACTACGAGTATTACGTCACGACTTTAATGTCAACTTTACTTGGATATTCTTGGCTTAGAGAATTCCTTAAGAGCTGATTTCAAGCGAATCTATATTTTGTGAAAGAACTGAACTAAACTAGTGTGATTTGTGTAAATATATAGATATTAGTTTAGATACAAGACTGCCTCGCCTTGAAAGGCGGCAGGACGCACTCCGACGAGGTTGGCAACATTCGGTCGGTGTGGTTGAGCATAATGGGAGAGAAACCGATGAACTATACGGGCATACGAGCCTTCACCGACTTGCTATTGACGAGATGTTGTGAGAGGAATGAATAGTTATTTATTATTAAACCAATAAGAAGAGACCACGCCAGAACACCAGGCACGATTATGACGCCAAGTCAATAACTTAAAAATAATAAACAAGTCCAAAAGAAAAATTCTAGTCTATTTCTATTAAGAAAGTATGTACATTAGATCAATTTCCGTCCTGATAATAATTATCATCTAGGCATCAAATAACTGGTTCTTCAACTATAATTGTAATTATCGGAGAAACTTGTAGATCTTGTGAGCGGTCACATGCCTAAGCAAATAGATAAGAGCAGGACAAGGATTTACTATAACGCGGCAAAAGAAATGAAAGTTCAAAAATAGACAAACTTTTCCTGAACTGGATATTTTTTTACTTTACCTATGTGTATTTATTTATATTTCCCATATTTACTATGAAACATAATAAATAAACAAATATGTGCATCAGTCACCGTGTTACGCTCATAAAACTGTACGACCGCCTATATCTATAAAAAGTTTGTTACAAAAACAAGCAGGGATGCCATCATGTGTGTACACAACTCAGGCGCATCGCACCCTCCGTGAAAGGAAACACTCGGATGACACACGAAAATGTAAAAATAGTTACAGCAATTCAACAAGAGTACCAAACAACCCCCGCGGGAAAAGGTATGGGAGCAATGCTCATACTCATTTTGTACGGACAGCGTGTCTTTTGAGCGGTCACTTAGGAGATATGAATATTTTAGAATTTACATATTATATTCTCCGTGCGGCGACGGATTAAGAATACAAGTAATCTTACCTAAATAGGAATAAAATACCTGAAGTGTCGCCACCCAATCTCCTCCCAAGGGTGCTGTAAGAGTCAGCTAAGGGATATTGCACACAGATTACATCTTCCGTGAGAGACGGAAAACCCGAAAATAAACCTTGTGCCAACACACCTGGTGCTCAAGTCCACTATTTTGGAACAATTGTCATACCGGCACAATACCGGCA
Organism: Orgyia antiqua; assembly: GCA_916999025.1. Classification (NCBI taxonomy): domain Eukaryota; kingdom Metazoa; phylum Arthropoda; class Insecta; order Lepidoptera; family Erebidae; genus Orgyia; species Orgyia antiqua. The sequence goes on from OU779863.1 coordinate 30,421,914, forward strand.
CGATACCGTTGCAATTGAAGTCAAATATCCGTAGTCTGCTATATGCCGTCATAACGGTCTTTCAATGGTAATAGAATTGTCGATCTCTTTTATCTATGCATTGAATTTTCGGTCTCTTTTATCTATGGATTGTGTTAGAATGGTATGTATGTGTTGCCGTTTTTAAAAAATGCGTTAGTTGAAGTGCTTTTCGAAAAACTACTAATAAATTTAAACATTTAATCATGCTAGACTTCGTTTAAATATATTTGTACATACTATTTATTAGTATAAAAAGCAATGTGAAGTTTAGGAGATTAGTAAATTGCAATAAATTACAAAGAACAATTTCTAATATTTCTATCTATCTATTTTTTATTTATGGCAATCTGTCGACACAGGACAATTTAAAAATATTACTGTCAAATTCAAAATAGCAGACTACCGAAACATTTCAGTCATTGAATTGCAATTGTGAAGCAGTTGTGTACGAGACTAGCAATTTATGTCACTTTGACAATTGTAAGACAATGATGAAGTCGTTATGACGACACATTAATAGTAGACTACCAAAAACTTTACTATTGCACCATAATGGTACAATAATGGTACAGTTGTGACACCGTTGAAATACCCGACTCAGGGCCCTGGTCAGCGCCGTACAGTAGACCATAATCCTTCCCAAAATGGAGGAGATCCGTGCCCAACAGTGGGACGTAAATGGGCTGGAGAAGAATTTACATACATAGGTGCTGTTTGAGATGCTAAACAGTTAAAAAACATTAATTATTTTAACCATATTTAAATAGATATGTAATTGAGCCATTGGATACAGCGTTTTTATATTTACTTTATTAGTTATTTGAAAATGTCTGTTATTTATTACAAAATACCTGACTAACAGTCACACACTTGTATTATTTGTTCATGTGTGTATAGTGTAAACAATTACAAATCAATGATATATGTATTTATTTTATCTATTTGTAAGATACAATTAGCACAATGAATCATATTTACGGCACTTCAAAGTTTATTCACAGTTTCACGTAACTAGTGTAAGCAGTGTATCTTTACTTACATGTATTAAAAGAAATAAAATCAGTTATAGGATTTTAACTATAGTTAATCAACTAGGATTGGATGAAGACTTACCTATAGTTACCTAGTTAACTAAGAGATAAGATTAGTTAATTTTAGAAAGATTTCTAAGGAAAGAAGAATCACGAATAAATTTTCAATAACCAACCTACCATTACGGACATAGTTATATATATTGCAATCTTCATTTATCTGTAAGATACTTCTACTCCTGTCAATCTTTCAATAGAGAATGCTGTCATCAGATTATTGATAATGCATATGTACAAAAGTTTATATTAGCCTGACTTTGATAGCAAGAATCGAGGATAGTCCATAGACTTAGGATTATAGATCTAGACGTAACACTCGGTACAAAGAATCCGGCCTGCTGCTTTTTTTAGTTGAACACATTAAGAAAAATAAATGATTTAGTAGCCTTTCTAACTCTTTTTTTTTAAGCGGGAGTAAAAGAGAGAGCAAGGCTACTATTTTACTTTTAAACCATAAACAGGGCGGCCCTGCCTTGGAACAAATCTATGTTACCGAGTTGTTACTCCCTATTTATAACCTTCTTGGGATAGACAAAATATTGAAATCGGCTGTAAGTTACTAGTTAATATACTACTAACTACTACTTTAGTGGTTTCACAGGTATATTTCGAAAGGGTCAAGTGCGTAGCACTTACAACCGGCATGTATGACAAGATGTATACATATAAGTGTGGATGAAGCCAAGGAAGCATGTTTGGATCGTAGCAGATGGCGCTCTATAGTCTCTGCCTACCCCCATGGGAATAAGGCGTGATGTTACGATGATGGTGATGGTTTAAAGAAATTACTAAGTACCAAGTGCTGAACAATAAATAGTAACTATTATCATGTATCACCCATGTATCTTGTATCACCCATGATTCACGATTGTCAATCGGAAGCTGAATCATTCACACGGACATTAACAGTACGTACTTACACGAATAGAATAAATTTTAATACTATCTTGTCTTTGATTTAAAAAGAACCTGGTTATTTACCTTAACCTGTCTCTTAATAAAAATCAGCATCATGAGTTAAATACGGAATAACTAACTAACTACTACGGTATTAGTGGCTATCGAAATGCTTAGGAGCTGTGGCCAAAATAGGAACGTCTTTATTTTTTTCTTAGTTAATTATTAGTTAATAGTAAGCATGTCTCCTGGCCATTATCTTTGGGCACTGGACTTCTCCACTTTAGGAGGGATTATGGTCTACCATGGAACACTGAGCAAGCGTGATGGCACAGGGTTTGTTTTCGAGTTTTCTGATTTCACAAATTATTTTATCTGTGTAATTTCCTTTAGCAGCCTTTTACAGAACCCCGGGAAGAAAACAGTATAATAACAATTGTATTTCTAATCCCTCACCACACGGACTCATCCATTAGTTTGCATCAATTATATCCCAATAAGACAGTCTATGTAACATGTCTTTCACCATTCACAGACAGACAGACGTACAGACCTTTATTGTGTAACTAATTACATAACTGTTTCCGACGTATGTCACCATACTTCATTTAGGCATACACGTGAGTCTCCATATGGATAATCAGATGTCGAGATATGAACTTCCCATTGATACTTAAGTATGCAAGCTATTAGCGAGTACCCATGTCGGGAACCAATCCAAAATTAGAAGGCTATAATGTGTTTGGAAGGTCATTGTACTGTTTGTTAAAATGTGCTTTCCGTTCCAATCAACATGACAATATCCGTACTATGAAAGGTCAAATGATATGCAAAACTCTTAAGTTGGACAGGATATAGTTTACCTGTAAGTTTTCACTAATAAACATGTAGCCTAAACCGTATTAAAATGTTAGACGGTTGTTTCGTTGTTCGTGATGTAATGTTGAAAAGCTAGGAGAAAATCTATTAAAGTTATAGCTCTCTTTCCTTACGTTGTGCATGGGCCTCCTCCACTTCGAGCGGGTATTTGCTCTACCTAGTGAATTAATCACTAGAAACAACAACAAGTGGAAGTAATAAAGCTAGGATAATTACTAATAACTGCGACTACCTATTACAAAATTGTAATTTTCACAATACACATATAATTTTCTACATCGAATAGCGTAATTATTGCACACACAAACCTATGCCCCCTTATGATCGCGATATGAAACGCGGCTCAACGTTAAACCCAGGTTTAACAAAATTTATTTACGAGGAATTGGATAGTTAGACCCGCTCTGACACTAGTTTGGCGTCGGTTTAAGACTAAGGTCGTTGTTAGATCTAGGATTTGAGAAAAATCTGCTTGAAATGCGCAATTGAAGTGTTTAAAAACCAGGCTTAAACTGTGGCTTAAACTTAGTCCACGTTTTGTAATAAGGCGGATGGAGTTTTAGAGTAAGTTTTGGTTAAATCAACATTCAAATAACAAATTATGGAGTTAGTTACTGACAGTCTTATATGTTATTAGGAAGGTTAGTAGTAGAGTAGATCGTTGCTAGGCCAGCTGTCTTACTAGCAGCTTTTTGAACTTTCTAAGAAAGTGAAGCAGGCAGTTTTTATAATTCTCTTTCTGTCCCTTCAGCCCATTAACGTCTTACTGCTAGAAACGGGCGTTGCAAGGAATTACGGCCTACTGTGCCGGGCTAACAGGGACACAGTTATTTTCGAGATTTTCATCTCACACAGAGGATGTTATCTGTATACAAAATTCCTTAGCTGGCTTTTACAACACCCAGTAATGGAAAAGGGGTAGTGACAGTTGTATTAATCCATCACCACAAGGACTACATTTACGAAGTAACTAAATAGTTCTTTGACATTGTTTTTATAACTACTTAAGTTAATTAGTTATTTCAAACAATTATCAGAATGTTTGCAGTCAATTCTGTAATATTAATTTGACCTGAACAAGTTTCCTAACGGTAAAACGTACGTGAGATAATCAAGATGCGACTCCTTGGCAGTCCCTGTTATGGAATCTTGAATTACCTGATCTTGTTATTACATTGACACAAAAAATCAATAACTTTATAAATACCTCATGGTATGATATAATAAGTAGTTAATAAATATAAATAAATATAAATATTCATGGACATTTCACACATCGTCCTCTGGTCCCAAGCTAAGCTTATTATGCTTGTGTTATGGGTACCAGAATACGGATATAATACATATACTACTTTTCTTTTGTAAATACATACTTATAATACATAGAAAACACCCAGACGTAGTACATAATAATGTTAATGGTAGTAAGTTAATGGTATTCCACGTTCTTGTAGCACAGTAGTTTTCAGAAAATTTAGCTTCGAACATGACTTGAAAAGTCTGCGAAAGACTAAATCGAAATGTACGCGTCAAAATCCGTAAAAGGATTTTAATTAAATAAGGAGTCGCAAAAGTGCTAAGTACACTTTTGCGACTCCATAATTAAATAAAATCCTTTCAAGTTATGTTCGAAGCTAAATTTATTATAAGAGACCTTAACACATGCGTTACGTTTTACCTGACTGTAAAAGATGAAGAGTAATGTTTATATTTGTTGGAAACTGTTCATAACAGCATGTAGTTCAAAACGCCATAAAAATGTGTCCTCATTTTGGCAACATCAGTGCTAAAAATCCCGTTTCTGACCCAAGGGAACTTTTTTATGGCCTTAGACCATGAGTTCAAGCCAGCCAACAAAAATTACTTTTTTGCAATTTTTTTTATTAGTAGAATATAGTTGATTGGGTGTCTATTCTATGTATTTTAAGTAACTATTTATTTACAGAAGCAGCAGCTGGTACTGGTGATGACAAACATATAACCTTCTCCTTTTTTATAAAGTTGATTACAGAATAGTTTATATAGATCTACTAGTTGACCCGGCAAACGTTGTTTTGCCATACTAAAAAAAAAAGGTTTGAAAAATAGATGTTGTCCGATTCTCAGACCTACTGAATACGCATGTAAAATTTCATAAAAATCGGTCAAGCCGTTTCGGAGGAGTACGGTAACTAACACTGTGATACGTGAAATTTTATATATAAGATATTCTAGTATCTACCCATAACACAAGCATATAAGCTTAGCTTGGTACCACAGGACATAGTGTGAAATGTCCATGAATATTTATTTTATTTTTTCATGTTCTTGTTTGTTTTATAAATAGTTGTGATGTTAAACTAATTGACACTGCTTAACCAGTTTCTTACCAAACTGAAATTTTGTATTAACTATGTAGATGTATATATGTACATACATTATGTCAAAGTGAATTACCCCAATTTGTAACATAATATGGTCATATATTACACGATTTCAAAACAGTAAATGTCTGAATGGTAACAATATTATAGTAATCATAGGGTACTACATCAAAAAAAGACGGAGGTTCTCAATTCAACTCATGACTTTTAACTAGGCGAAGCTATTTTAATGATTATTTTTTATTTGAAGGCTGGTGGTTCCCGTGTGATCCCATTGGCACCAAGTCAGGATCTGATGGATATTTCCTGAGAATCAGTCAGTTAAACTTTTATTAAAAATACTCAATTTTATACACTCGTATTTGATGCCGAATAGTGGGATAAGAGCTGGAGAATGATGAAAGTTAATATAACATTTGGAATGGTGATAAATAGAAATTTGAAAATATTACATTTTGTGTATATACTCGTATACAGAGTGGCGATTTATATATCACATTAATTGATACCACATATTCTACAGAACATTCTTTGACCATTATTAAACTAATAAGAAAATAACACTTAATATTTTAGGCACAGGAATTTTTTTCGTATTTATCATAAACAACAACCTGTAAATAAATGCAAGCAGGTAAATAGATTAATTGATTTGATAATTATGTGAATTACATAAAACTAAATAACAAAATGCCGCCGAACTGTACCTACATTGTCTGATGAGTAGGTACCTACACACGCGTCGACGTGCGACGTTGCCGCTTTACAGGTCAGTAAATTATTATAATTAAGGGTGTTCTATTTGGTCACAATTTTATTGCTATTTATTTTGTTCGAAATTTTCGTTTTCTCTTTTTAAGTAAAATTGGTAGTTTTATTGTTTTAATAGAAATATATTAAGCCGTGGTAGCCTCTGTTTAAATTAATGTGATTGTCTCCGCGCCACCTTGTATATATGTTGATGCTACAGCAAAAATACTCAACATTGTGATCCGACTCGCGATGCCCAACTTGTACTTGACTTTTTTTTATTAAGCTAGCTATTGCTATAGATCAGGAGCGGCAAGTTCCATATGGGGACGCATTCAATGCCAAATGATTCTAGTATTTGATACAGGAATGAACATGTACGCAGGTCATCCTTTGAGTAGGGAGATGTTCAGCGTGACCACTTTTAATAGTTTTCTACTATTTCCAAGAGTGCACTCGTGATTCAATTTTAAAATAAAAAGTAGATCGTATGTGCACAAAAGTTGGCCACACCTGCTATAGAACATACTATCACACCTTTTACCCGTGGAGATAGGCAGAGACTATAGAGCGCCATATGCATCCAAAGTTTTTATTAAAAATAAACTCCAGTTTGAGTAGTTTTGTTGGCTTAGTACATGCAAGTGTCTCATAGCAGAAGAATAAAATGAAGTAACATGGTAGAATATTTTGTTTTACCTAAACATAATATTCTACCATAATAAAATAATAAGCACCTTGTGTCCTTATAAAGATATAAGACAATATGGATTAATAAGATCAAATAATTTTATGTATATGTTAAAATATTTTATGACTAAGTTATAATATGTTGATATTCAATTTTGATTTGTGCCGGGCTGAAAAGAAATTATGTTTTAGTTTTTTAGGTTTAAACATATACTTAGTATATTTATACTTTTTCATTTTAGGGTTCAAATATATTATGAGGGATGTCAAAAATAGGATAGAACATGTTTTCAAGATTGGTTGGATTTTGATAATAAAGAGAATTGTTACAGTTTGTGTTTTTGTAAATGCCATGATTTAATAAAAGCTATTTATATCAGGAAATGTGCTTTATAAATATTATTTTATTTTAACATGATGATGTATAATGTAGAAGACTAAAGGCAACCTAACTAACATAAATATGTACTATGAAACTGGATATAACTTTTTAAAAACATAAATAACTGAAAAGAGACAGTACATGACTTAATGACAAGTGGCTAAAACCACCAAAAAATAAAGTAATATAGTACTTCAAAAATATTTTGGAATTAAAAGTTTTACTAATAGAAGCAGTTCTTAATTTAATTTTAAGAACACGCACTCACACACACTTTAACATTAAATAATACTACATTACTCCAAAACTAATTTTAAGTAATTAGTACGCAGCATAGAAAATACTACGCTAAAATAAGATGATGTAAAAATGTAAACGAACTTACTTAATTCCTGAGCTTCCACTGTGCCCTTTGTCAGTGCTAATATTATAAGTAAATGCATCAAGCACAACACACAAGCATCACTAAACATTTTAACTCCTTTAGTTTTTGAAGACATGGCAAACTCGAAACTAACGGACTGAGCTTGCAAATACCATAATATTTATGAACAATGCATATTGATCATAGTTGAAGCATTTAGACACTACACATAATTTAATTCAGAACACTACGAACTACAACTACACTTCACAAAACAACAGACCGCAACCGCACCAACCACAAGCGCAGCTTGATTAAAATTTTTTGATTTAGCGAAGCGAGCAACCGAACCGTTCAGCGGATTCGAGCCGAGCTTGACATTGACAGATTGACACATTTGACATATTGGCTGCCATTTTTTAATTTGACGTTTTGTGTTCTGGTTACCATAGATAAAAGAATAAATCCATGCTGGCTACTGGCTAAGTAACAAAGTCTTTTTAATTTTATGTGTTGCCCAGTTTACTTTCGTTATTTACTACTATTGCCGTAGAAATTTAAAGCGCCTCTCCTGAACTTAAACTGAAACCACACATAGTCTTTATTTTTCATAATCTTATGCTTATCACGTTATTTGCGGTAGCTCAACATGCACTTCTTTTCCATACCCGTCTGTCCTTATAACAAAATATTTGGTTATAATTTATTACTTAAATGTACCTACATTTTTCTTTTCAATATTATTATTTATTATTACATTTTTATCAAAGAAGAACGCAATTTTAAGATTCAATTAAACAAATATTTTAAACTAATAAATTATTTTTGACTACTAAATACTAATATTATTGACTTATATTACATTTCATGAAACAGGTAGCGTGTAATTTTTTTTTTTAATTATTATTACTAGCTATGACCCGTGACCCGCGAGGAATTTAGAAAAATTTCCCCGTTTTTGCAACATTTTTCACTACTGCTCCTCATATACTGGTCGTAGCGTAATGTTATGTAGTCTAAAGCCTTCCTCGATAAATGCCCTATCTAACGCTGAAAGAATTTTTCAAATCGGCCAAGTGGTTTCTGAGATTAACGCGTTTAAACAAACAAATAAACTCTTTAGCTTTATAATATTAAGTATAAATGGTAATAACTGTGTGGAACTATAAAAATATAAATATGCGAATTTGCTCTATTATTTCAAATTCTATGAAGATTTTTCTATTGCTTTGTGGCGACCTAACTTAGCAACACTCGCCGACAAGCAACGTGTCGTGACACGACTCCCGCGCAACAACGAGATCCTAGCTAACCAGTACAAACACTGTTTGAAATGTCAACATTTTATTTCTTTTGCCTAGATTTTTAAAAATACAAATTAGACATAATCTAAAAACTATTATAATTCGTGTGGTAGTAAAAAATATGCATATGGTAACATTATAATTGTTTATGGTAGATGATTTCCCGTGAAGTGGGTATTAATTAGTAATCAAAATGTTCTAGAGAGAAGAAAAAAGCGCGGGAAACCTTGAACTTGGCGGGCGCGTGAAAATTTTGTAAATTAATTTTAATTAGTTATAGTGGTCAGTTGTGATTGATTTTGTAAATATTTAGTATCTTTATTTGTTTATTTAAATAGTGTATATATTTTCGGTAAGTTTTATATTGTTTTTTATTAAAAATGAATGAGCCCCCTGATAAATCAGGGGGCCATGTTCCCCTACCAGCGAGTTTCGTAACTGTAGGATCTAACGAGTCCGGCATGGATACCGACGGGTCAACTTTTTCAACTAAATCCTCAAACACCTCTTCAGCGCTTAAGCGCAGTCGCACAATAAAGATGTGTAGGCACTGTAAGAAACGTAGACGCAAACGCAACGATTCAATGGACTCTATAGATGATAGTTGTTGTAGTTGTACAGTTACAGACTCAATCAAAGAAAAAGTTGTTGCTAATACCAATATTGTAAGTACGATACCGAACACAAACAATAGTTTACTAACAGAAAAAACACAAACTACATCAAACCCCTCGCAGATTAGTAGAAAGCTTTATGAAAAATCTGATTTAGCACCTTTTATTGTCCACATACAAAGGGAACAAATAAGCCCTGACGATAAAGTAACTCTTCATCCACTCGCTTTTGGTAGAATCCTCAAAAGTCAAGGCTTCAAAAACATCGTAAATGGTAGCTTGAAAAGAATTGGTCGGAACCGCATGTCTTTAACATTTACAGACGGAGATAGTGCAAATGCGTTTATATTAAATGAAAGTTTAGCTAAGCAAAACTTTAAAGTTTTCATACCTACATTTCACTTGACTAGAATGGGTTTAATTCGTGGTGTGCCTTCTGAATGGTCACCTGAAGAGGTACAAGATAATATCAATTTGCCTATTGGTTGTGGGAAAATTTTAAAAATTAGGCGTCTTAACTATAAAACCACTGTTGATGGGAACCTAACCTGGAAGCCCTCACAGACCATTGTTGTGACATTTGATGGTCAGGTACTACCTAAACGCGTTTTTATTTGTTTTAATTCTCTACCGGTTGAACTGTACACATACCCAACAATTCAATGCTACAACTGTTGCCGGTTTGGGCATACAAAGCTACAGTGTAGATCACAACCTCGCTGTTACAAGTGTGGTCAAGCCCATGCTGGTAGCAGTTGTGATATTGAAATGGATAATTCATCTTGTTGCTTATGTTTAGGTTCCCACTTTGCAATTAATAAATCATGCCCAGAATATGTAAGGCAAAATAATATTAAGAAATCCATGGCTGAATGCTGTTTATCATACCCAGAAGCATCAAAATTACACCCTCCTATTGGCAAATCATATGCAGAGGTAATTTCATCAACCAAACAGTCTTCATCATTAAGTAAAATGCCACCCCCATCTTCATCTACTATCTCTTACAAAAAAACAGTTATTGCTAAACCCCGTACTCCATACCAGGCCAATAAAGGATATGACCGCACTGCTCACAATGATCTTATTAAAGATTATAATATTCAATCTTCCACTAATGGTTGTGCATTACAATCTAATACAACTTCAAATGATGAACAGTCCTTGTCAGAAATTATTTTATTATTAATTCATACTCTATCTCAGTCCAACCTTATAAACTCAGACCACGCTGCCCCAATGATGAAATTGCTAGAGAAATATACAAAATTAAATGATGGACACACAATCACCAATACTAAACAGTAATAACGGTTCGATGATTCCACAGTGCTACCCCCATGTGGTAGTGCAGTGGAATTGTCGAAGTGTTATTAATAAAAAATCTGAAATTTGCCATTTAGTCAATAAGTTTGACCCTACTATTATTGCCTTGGCAGAGACCTGGCTCAAGCCAGGCCTTGCCTTCAAAATTAAGGGTTATTCCTGCCTTCGCGAAGACAGAAGCGATGGCTATGGTGGAGTAGCTTTACTTGTGAAAAATAAACTTTGTATAAAACCTCTTTCTATTCCTACTCACAATGATTTTTCTATTGTAGCTGTAGTTATCACAAACATCTGTTTTATTTCTATGTATATACCTCATCCTTCACCTCAAATATTTTTAGATTTAAGTAGTATTTTAAATAATTTACCAAAACCTCTATGTATACTAGGTGATTTTAATGCACAGCATAGATCATGGGGCAGTTCAATCTCTAATTCTAGTGGTGATGAGATATTAAATTTAATTGACAACCATAACTTATGCCTATTGAACACTGGTTTACCGACAAGACTTACTGCTCCAAATGAGAATAAAAGCGCTGTAGACCTGTCTCTTGTTTCCTCTTCGTTGTCTTCCTCCCTATCTTGGTACACACTTACATCAACACATGGCAGTGACCATTTCCCAATCATTGTAGCTTTCCCTGGTAAAAAACCTAAAAATACTATCTACAAACCTAGATTAAAACATATCATTCGTGAAGATAACTGGCCTACTTATGAATCTCACATTAATGATTATATACACACCCTACCTGATCCAAATGATAACAATATTAACTATTGCTCTGAGTCCTTAACAAATTTAATAATTGAATCTGCCAACATTGCTTTTGCTCATAAAGTTTTTGGTAATGGTAAGACTCCCTCCCCACCATGGTGGGATAGGGAATGCACTGATGCAATTAAAGTAAGAAAAGCAGCAGAAAAACAATATAAAGAAAATATGACAGATGAAAATTATAACAGTTTATTAAATTTGTTACATACAACAAAACAGTTATTTAAAGAAAAAAAGTTAACATCTTGGAGACGATACTGCTCTTCTATTTCTCCACAATCCCCTTTATCTTTAGTTTGGACTAACATTAAACGTTTCCGTCTTGGTATTTCAGACACCAATAGTTTCTCCATTCCTCCTTCCTTAAAATCTGAATTTTTAGATAACTTAGCACCTCCCTATGTCCCTGATTTAGAATTATGCCAGCCACCTGTAACATCAGCTGTTACTGATAATAATAATTCATTTTTGTGTAGTCCATTCACTCTTGACGAACTTAAAGGAGTTCTGTCTGCTGTTCATGACACTGCTCCTGGAGAAGACGGGATTCCTTATTCTTTCTTCTCTCATTTAGGAGATAATAGTCTAAATTATTATTTAAAGGTTATTAATTCTGTTATTTTGACTGGTGACGTTCCGTTCTCATGGAAATCACAAGTAGTGTTGCCAATTTTAAAACCTAACAAAACCCCATCAGATGTCGCTTCATACCGGCCTATCGCACTTTCGCCGGTAATTTTAAAAATTGCTGAAAACTTAGTTAAAATTAGATTAGAATGGTTCTTAGAAAATAAAAAATTGCTATCTAAATCACAATATGGTTTCCGAAAAGCTAAGAGTACTATAGACAGCATTGGAATTCTAACAACGGACATCAGACTAGCCTTCTCTGAAAAAGAATCGGTAGTTGCTGCTTTCTTAGATATAAAATCAGCGTATGATAGTGTCAGTTTGCCCATTCTTAGAAAAAAGCTACATTTACTACAAGTTCCGCAACACCTAACAAATTTCATTATTAATACATTATCAGGAAGAGTCATTACATTGGAGTCTTCGAGTAGAGAGATGTGGAAAGGACTTCCACAGGGCTCAGTGCTTAGTCCAATCCTCTATAATATTTACACATATGACCTGGAAGGTTACCTAAATGGCTCATCAAAAATCTTACAATACGCGGATGATATAGTCATGTACTGTACAAATAAATCAATTAACAGTGCATGTAACTCACTTACTTGCGCGTTAAACAATTTAAAAACCTGGTTAAACGATAATGGTCTAGATTTATCGGTCCCCAAAAGTAATATAGTTTTATTCTCACGACAGCGAATGCCGCCTCCCATATGTGTGTCATTTAACAATCAAATCATTCCAGTTAAAACGCAGACTAAATTTCTAGGTGTAGTACTTGACTCCAAATTAAACGGTGTAGCACATTGCGATTACCTCGTTGATAAATGTGAACGCTCACTAAATATTCTTAGATGCCTAGCTGGTGTTTGGTGGGGCGCGCATCCTTTTTCCTTGAAGTTAGTCTGCAATGCTCTAGTAAGAAGTGTTCTTGACTACGGAACCTTCTTGCTGGAGCCTTGTAGCGTTACTGCAATGAGGAAACTGGATGCCGTTCAGTCCAAAGCTTTAAGAATCATAGCCGGTGCCATGAAAAGCAGTCCTATAAATGCATTACAAATTGAATGTACAGACCCTCCTTTAATACTTCGACGCCAGTATCTTTCAGACAGATTTTTCTTCCGAATTTTCCAACTCTCTGAACACCCACTTATTAAAAAACTTGAGTACATATCGTCAATAGTTGGTACATGTCAATACTGGAATAGCAAACCGTTACCACATTTAGTAGTAAGCTACAACAAATGGAAATTATTAAATGCTCCTACTCATAGTTCGGTTATACTTCCCGTCTTCGAAACTCAATACAAAGCTCTTTTAAAATCTCCCGATATTCACTTTAACTTAGACATTAAATTAGACAGCACTTATACTGATATACATTTTAATTCTGTAATAGCTGAACGTTGGCCGAATTGGCATTATATTTTCTGTGATGGGTCAAAACACTCCAATAATGATTTTGTGGGGGTGGGTGTATTCCATCAACAGTACAACATTGTGGAAAAAATTAAATTCCCACCTGAAACTAGTGTTTTTACTGCGGAATGTTATGGTATTTATAAATCATTAGAATATGTTATCTTAGCTAAATTATCCCATACTGTAGTTTTTACTGATTCCAAAAGTGCATTACTAGCTTTACAAAAATTTCCCTTGAAAAAGAATTCTTGTCATCCCTTAATTTCTAAGATTAGAGAAATGCTTTCGCACTGTGATGATAAGGGATATTCTGTAGCGTTAGCCTGGATCCCAAGTCATAGTCGTATAAAAGGTAACGAAATTGCTGATCGTCTGGCAAATGAGGCTTCTACATGCGGTGATGTGTTTCCCTTTGTAAATTATACCCAAGATCTTGTTGCTCTTGCCAGGCTTCACCTTGAACAATCTTGGAAGGAATCTTGGTCCGAGAGTGCAAAAAGTAAGGGCAAATATTATTTTTCTATTCAACCAAACATCCAGGGCAAACCTTGGTTTTCCAGGGTGAAGCTTGGTAAGAGAGCTACATCTGTAATTATTCGTATGCGATTGGGTCATTTATGCAGTCCTGCACATCTTTTCCGAATCAAAGTTATTGATTCGGCAAAATGCGAATGTGGAGAAGAGATTTGTGATATCAATCACATTATATTAAAATGTCCTTGTTACGAACGCTCCGAATTATACAGTGATTTAATCGAACTTAATATTCCATTCCCAACCAACGTCCCATCTTTACTATACAATAATCACATACCTGTATATAATATTTTAGCATCATTTATTGAACTTAATAATATTAAACTTTAATGTCCCATGATTAAAATTATTTATTATAAGTATAAAAACTTAATATGTATATAAAATGTAAATATTTTTATGTTTTCCATTTACCTATTCCCATCTGACCCTATGTTTTTCCAAATTCCTACTTCCGTTTATAATTACTTTGTTTATTTTAAATAAGTTTCCCCGTTTTATAAACATAATGTACCTTACAAACCTTATCTGAACATCATAACATACTCTCGTCACAAGATAGTATAATAGAAACAAAGAAGAAAAATCCAAGAAAACCACGAGAAGAAAAGAGACACATTGACGCTGGCAAATGCAAAGCGAAGCCAACCCTCTTGAAGAAGAAGAGGGAAAAAAAAAAAAAAAAAAAAAAAAAAATGTTCTAACTTTTTTTACATTCTCGCGTTCATTTCATTCGTGGATTGGTTGGTGGATTGGTCATCCGCCATTGCAGATTGTTGCAGGTTCATCAAGCTTCAGTATATTTGTTTAATAGTTCTAATTTTTGTTTTTGTACTTGACGTACTTGCTTTACAATAAAGTTTAATTACCTACCAATATCACAAAACTGAGTGGTGCAGCTAAGTCGTTCTGTAAGTACTTAATTATTATTACGTTTTTATGGGAACGCCAAATGATATAAATATAGTCTCACTATTTATTTGTTTTGAGTAACCAGTTTCTTTAATTTTGATTGAATAAAAGTAGCAAATCTACAATTACATATAATATCTACATGCATCATGTCATGCCATGCCATGCCTACTGACAACGTCGGGTCTTTTTCCTATGGGGGTAGATAGACTATGTATAGAATACTAGTTATCGATAAGCTACGATTTACCTAAATTTATAAGCATATTCGTGTTAATTCTAAAGTGGAAACAGCCACTCGGCAAAAGTAACGTAGGGCTTCCCGCGCCCCTCTACTAGGTAGAATGACATTGCAGGGTGGAACATCGATGGTGGAACTGTGCGGAAAACGGAAAACCGTGTAGGTATTGTGGCGCGAATTGGGAGAGGCTTTTGTCCAGCAGTGGGCTCCAGTAGTATGTTTTGATGAGTTTGTAATCATACCATACCGTTATACCTACTTATAAGTTATATTTCGTCGTTTTAGGGTTTCGTTCATATTTTTATGTGATCTGTTATAAAAAATTTACTGTCAAAAACTCATTTTTTCGGAACTCTTGTGTCTTCTGTTAGCTTATATTAGACAAGCTACATCGCTTTTATCCACACAAAGAGTTTCCTGTATTATAATTAGCTATTAGCAACTTTGCTCACGTACATTTTGAAATCGCTATCTTTTTAGTCTTTCGCCATTATGTTGCTACGTTATCCTTGAGTAATTAGCTAAAATTAGTTATTATAGCCTGTTACTCAAGGATAAGGTAGCAACATAATAGCGAAAGAGTTATATAGGAATCCGTTTATTAGTGTTTAGAGTTCCGTACCAAAAGCTAAAATAGCGCCATATTACTTCGTTTTCCGTCCGTCTGTCACCTAGCTATATTTCTGGAACGGTTAAAGTCAGAGAGTAGAGAGCTGAATATTTCTCTGTATATCGTTTTTATGTTACAACAACAAAATACTCATCATCATCATTTTCCTATCGTTATCCTATTTTTTGGGCTCTCGCTTATTAGGGTAGGGTAGGTATGACGAATATATTATGATATTACCAATACGGAACCCTTCGTATACGATATACTAGTACTTAAGAAGGGTTTTCTTCTTATTATACTATACTTATTGCTAAATCACCAAAACAATTTCGTTATCGTATTATAGTAGTATATGAAATCGTTCGTAGCTTGAAAGTAGCTTTCAAGCAATGAACAATCAGCACAGTATGGTTTAATCTGTTTCCGTTTGTAACATAGTACTTACACTACTTACTACACTGTTTTCCACTTAATCATTGCTTCTATGAAATTATTTTGCATGGTAATGTATAACGTAACAAAGTATGTAGGTATTTATAAAAGATTTATTCATTAAATTATTTACTAAGTAGAATTAATATTTTAGGTACATAGGAATTTTTTAAGGTACTAGCAGCTGTCGCTCGGACTCCGTATGCGTGTGAATTTAGGAAATTGTTTATGGACTACTGCTTCGCTCCTATTGGTCGCAACGTGATGTTATATAGAAATAATATGTAGGATAGTACATTTATCTAGGAAGACTAGCCTTCCTAGATAAATGGACTATGCAACACTAAAAGAGTTTTTAAACTCTTCAGCTTTATAATATAAGTATATATAATGCTTATTGGTCAAAGTGCGTCTAAAAATTTAAATTGCGTTAATAATGCAAATAACACACAAATAACTTCCCTGCGTGGGATTCGAATTCGCGACCGGCAGATTGTTACAATAACGACCATGAGGCCTGTAGAACTTCAAGATTGATTCAAACATGGTATCTATGTATGAGTTTTATTAACACTTTTATATTAGTTCGGAACTTCTCTATCAATGTAATAATCTATGTAACGGAATCGTGATTTTCACTCACATACCGTAGTCGGATCGGTCTGAAATTTTGCACACATATTATATACCGATGACAATGTTGTAATTAAAAAAATATATTCAGGAATTTCAAGCGTGTTTTTTTAGTTTTCGAACTAAGTAGATTTTTATTATCTATCAACAGGTAACTTATAATCATGGCGTACGAACTAAATAAGAATGCTATTATTACAAACAACATCAATCACTATTGCTTAGCGTGTGATTGGTTTCTTGATACAAAGCAAGAAGCTTACATCCATGTACAATCTTCTGAACATTGTGAAAAGATCAGCTTGACAACTTATTTTGACAAATATAAGGCTCATTACATTAGAAAGGTAGGTATACATTTTCCGTAACTTAGCCATTTATGTCCCAGTGTTGGGCACGGTTCTCCATTCTAGGGGAGTTTGGACCACTATGCCATGCATTCAGCCAATTTAATACGCTATGTTCAGTATTTCTCGAGATTAAAAACTAAAATATAGAGATCCATAGAAGAGCGTGTAGAACACAGTCCGAAGAGTCAGTGAAAGGGCAATAGGTAGGCCATATCGCGAAATGAACTGACAACCGCTGGGGAATGTATCACGTAGGTACCGGAAGACGCAGCATAGCGCCCCTACATGGTGGAATGACGATATCATCAGGATCGCAGGTGGGGCAAATTTCGTGTTGTGATGTTTATACACGAAACTTTATAATACTTATTATTACAAAAACCACTAAATATGTAAGAAATAGTAGATATGAATTACTGTCAAAAATTTTTTCAGCTTTGAGCCTTTGTCTTAACCTTTCCCTCTGCCTAGCTATACAAACATGGTTGTTCGTACAGTAGATCAAAATTGTAAATTAAATATTATTACGTCATTGAAGAAGAGAGCTTGCCAGCTATTATCCGTAAAATTTTAAATCATAAATATACCTTTGCTTAGAGTCTTATGTCACTGACGGAAGTAACGGATAATGTAGCATTCTAATGGTAAAAGTAAATAACACAACCACACACTCTATTTTGATTTTTAGGGTTCCGTACCCAAAGGGTAAAAACGGGACCCTATTACTGAGACTTCGCTGTCCGTCCGTCCGTCCGTCCGTCCGTCCGTCTGTCACCAGGCTGTATCTCAAGAACGGTGATAGCTAGAGAGTTGAAATTTTCACAGATGATGTATTTCTATTGCCGCTATAACAACAAATACTAAAAATAAAATAAATATTTAAGGGGGGCTCCCATACAACAAACATGATTTTTTTACCGTTTCTTGCTCTCATACAACAAACGTGATTAATTAAGTATTGTGTGTGTTGTTTGCTCATTTATTAATAACGTATGTTGCATAGATAATGGTACGGAACCCTTCGTGCGCGAGTCCGACTCGCACTTGACCATTTTTTTTTGTTGATTATCTAACACACCTACTAATTCCTCTTTCTGCACCACCTAAGGTAGACTGGATGAGAATGCCTCCGGCGTTATGGCCGCCTTTGTACCTTATTTGTGCATGGAAGTGTTAATCTAGTTTTTCAATTTTCAAACAGTATTCAAATTTTATTTACAGTTTCAAAAGGGTTACTACTGTGCATTTTGCAATGTGCTTTTACCTACTGCACTCAAAGTTGATTCCCATATATGCCAAGAAGTCCATAAACAAAATCGTGGCAACAATTTACTAAAATGTAAAGGTAAAGAAATAATTGCTTATGATACAGTGTTGATTAAAGAAAATACCTGGCACGGCCTAAACGAAAACGTCTGTTCAATTTGTGATACTGAAATTGAAGATGAAACAAGACACAGAAAAGATGCAACTCATGTTTTGAATTTGATTCAGAAATCTGTTAAATTTGGGGCAAACGATGCCATTTATCGACATGTAAGTTACTAGGATTTCTTTTCTATTAAAGTAGTTTTTTTTAAATAAATATTCATGCACATTTTCACAACGTACTCCGGTCCCAAGCTAAGCTTATATACTTGTGTTATAAGTACCAGAATACGTATAGATTAAATAATATACTATTTTTCTTTTGTAAATACATACATATAATAGATAGAAACAACGATACGATAAAGACGCAGTACAAACATTTGTATGACAATAATTATAAATATCAAACAAGTCTAATAAGTCCCTTGTTCTAATGTTATAGATATAATAAATTTTTAAGCGTATGTGTGTATGTATGATTTGTTACTTTTTAACGCTCATAACATAAAGCCTATATTTGTATGAACTAGACATCGAATAACTCTGCAATTATTGTCTCTTAAACTTGATTTATGTTATAAGTTAGATTCAGTACAGGTATCTTACTTAGATGTAAAGCATTCGAAACGACGAGACCTCCCAAGTAAGAAATATTAATTCCCTAAAATTTGTTTTAGATTGATGAATCTACTGTTCACTGTCTCACATGTGACAAGATTTTGTCTTCAAAAACACTCAACAGCCATTTTGATGATTCTGAACATCGTGATCTTTATGAAACTTGCAAAATTCAAGTCACTGATGATGTAACAATTATTAAAAATAATTCGAATAATGAGACGAAACTAGAAGTTGAAATTAAACCAAAAGAAAGACAATATAAAAATAACGATGAAGAAAATATAGCGAATATTGTGAACAGCTTAGATACTTACAAACGCAATAACATTGATATTAACATTGAGATAGGCACTGCTTTTTGTAGAAAATGTCGGATAGTAGTAAAATACAATTGCCATGATATCGATAACCACATTGAAAGTCAAACTTAAACTAAAAAGTGAATTTTGATACTGTCGATAACACAATTTGGCACTTTCTTTTTATAAAAACTGTATATTATAGACTAAAGATTTTAAGTAATATAAACGTGCATAACAAAATAGCCAAATAATTAAAATACAGCAACAGTTGTTTTCATTTTTTAGTTAAGTTTAGTGCATATAGAATTGGTGCTATAATCTTACAACGCCTTATTGACATAATTATAGAATAGAACACCTATACTTAATTGTACACCATAATATATTACATGTCACTTAAGTAATAAAGTTATAAGAAATCCAGTCCAACTGGCGGTCTTATCGCATCAGTGCCATCTTTTCTGGACAACCTTTGGACAGACTCAGTTGATCTGGAAATGGGCATTATAGCAGAGATCTTCATTTAATTCACAGTATAGTCAAATAGAGTAAAAAAGTATACATTTCTTTAATACCGATAATTTACTTTGCACTAGTGTCACTGAAACGATAAAAACTGAAGACAAAAAGACGTTATTAGGACACATACTCCACGCCTTGTTCCTACAAGGTAGGCAGAGCATATAAAGCGTCATGTGCTACAATTTTAGATGGCTGCCATATTATAAACATAAATTTGATTTTGTTTACTCTCGTACTTCTAGTGCAATAGTTATTAGACCACAAACTCCACGCTTTTTCCTATAGAGTAAGCACAGACTATAGAACACCATCTGCTACGATTCGTTCGTTTCGTCTTCGTTTTTATGTATAACAAATGTATAAAGCGACGGTTGTAAGTGCTATGCGCCTGACACTTGACAATAACATCGTTGATGAGACTATATCGTTATAATCGCAGGCACTATTGCAATTTAAATTATTGCAGATCATTCTATACTGTCATACTTATTTATCCTATTTGGCTGACTGCACCACTTTAAATATTTTGTGCCATTATTATTTTGGAATTTTTTTTTATTAGTTTTTTGAAATGTGTGTTTAATCTGATTTCCATATGACTATATTAAATCAATAAATTTATAAAAATAAGTTTTATGCATGCCTGTTAAGTTTTATAATATAATCATAATTTTAATTTTTTAATGTTAATTTGTCTTTAGTTATTGTGAAAATAAATTCAATGATTACCTAGTTAATTAATAAATGTTTGATAACCATATTTTTTTAATAAAAATATAATTTAAATTTTATCGTTTTTAAAAAAACCTGTATATATAACCTATTTATTTATGTAGAGAATAAATAAAACATTTAGTTAGGTTTCTCTTATTTATAAAAACAAAACGAGCCTCGTGGTCGAGTGGTTTATGTAAAGGACTGCCGTTCACGAGATCGAGGGTTCGATTACCGCTCGAGACAATCATTTGTGTGATATTTATAATTGTCATAAAAATAATTTTGTTACTTCAAAAGATAAAAACCACGCTTGAAAATCCTGAATATCTTTTTAAATCATCGGTCATCGGTCCTTGATATGTATGCAAAATTTTAAATCAATCCGACTATCTCAAGTGGGTGAAAATCGCGTTAAAGATTCCGTTACATAGATTAATACATTGATTGTACATACCGAACTTATAAAAGCGTGTTAAAATGGTTGTACTGCGCCTGGGTGTTTGCTCTGTATTATAAGTACCTATGTACATATTTACAAAAGAAAATTCGTAGTTTATCCGTATTCTGGTACCCATAAAACAAGCATAAATAAGCTTAGCTTAGGACCAAAGGAAGTTGAAATGTCCATGAATATTTATTTAGTTATTTTATTTACTTATTTACAAAAGGAGGAGTAAGCGTAGTCTGAAGCCTACTTAAAGACGGCAAATCCGAATTGAGGTCTTTTGCTGCTAAATATCAATTAAATCGTGGACACAAATAAAAATATTCTCTGACACTTGCGCTACTCGTTATAAAACGTTTCAGCGTTGTAGCGTTTTGCGTATTAAGCACGACTCCATCCGCGTGCATCGATTTTTTTTCGGTCGACCCATTAAATTTTTTTGATTATTTTCTATCCGCTAGATGGCGTTGCAAGTAACCAAATTGAGAAATTTCGTATTATGTAAATATCTCTTGATTTCGTGAACCGATTGCGATGAAACAAAGATTAAGTAATACCTTGAGTTGTGTACAATTTTTACGTACTTATAACATTTATATTTATAAGTGTTGTACATTTTGAACAAAAAAAATTCAAAAATGCTGAAAAAGGGTTCTGTTGGTAGACCCTTACCATCTGACTATTTTTTTGAAAATATATTAATAAAAGCAGTTATAATCTATATTAAACATGTAAGCTAACTAAGGTATTTAATTTGATATAAAAGATTACTCTATACACATACATAGCTTTTGAAAACACCCTATTGAATTTGATAATTTTTGCGACATTATTATGGGTACAGCGGGTTTCCCTTAAAAGATAGACATATCGCGGACTTTTTTGAAGAACTATAGGTAACAAACAATTCCTCCATACATTAGTTTGTTGTACCTCACATAGATAAGGCAGCGTATCCATTTATAGCTCGCACGCGTGCGAGTTTCTCGGCAAATTTAATCATATCTCATCCAATATACATCAAACTAACAAATTATGCAAAAAAGCTATCCTCTTGAACCATTCTATCTATTATAAAAAACCGCATCAAGATCCATTGTGTATTTTTGAAGATATAAGCTCAAATAGGGACATACATACAAAAATTACGACTTTGTTTTTTATGAAGTAAAGATAAAGATAATAATAGAATAGAATAGATATGTACATGTATATTTTAAAGAAATATTTGTATCCAATGTTCAAAAGTGGACAAAATCTATAAAGATTTCATGGTCATTAGAATTTTGAGTACCTAACAGGTTAAACATGTAGGTATAGAATTAATGAATACCTGTTTTCTCTAAGTATATCTGTTGCATTGTTTAGGTGGCATTATGCACGATGATATTGAAATATTTTCCCTAAGGATAGTATAAATTAGGAATGCGAATTATTTAATACGTGTTCGTGTAGCGAAAACCACGCTTGAAACAAACGGCAAATTCAGTATAAAATAGTTGCAGAAATCTCCAATATTTGGTTTTAAAGCCGATGTTTTTTTTTAATAAGAAGCTATTTTTGCTATCATATTTTATGTGAAAATGTTTAATAAATTAACGTTTTTCTTAGTGCATTTTTTACTTGTTACGAATTATGGTGCTATTGTTGAAGATTTAGGTAAGTTTATATATTTGATCAGTCGTATCTATAGCTAATATTATAAAGCCGAAGAGTTTTATTGTTTGTTTGAAGAAAGAAAGAAAGAAATATTTTATTTGCAACTACTCAAATATTGACAAAAATAACACAAACAAAGGTAAAAAAGAACACAAACACACTTAACATAACAATATAACAATATGAGTATGAGTTGGGTCCGTATTTGTGACTACAAATACGGACCCAACTCAGCATAATGCTGGTTAAAAACCAGCGCTGGTCTTCCGTTGGGCCGTATTTGGAGGACGTCACGGATTTAACTAACAACTAAGTAAACAATAAAAATTAAAATAATAAACAACTAAAATAAAACATAAAATAAATTTGAAAGACATGAACTCTCAGGAATCAGCTAATATCCTGATATTAGCTGATTCCTGAGAGTTTTCCTGAGAAACGCTGAAAGAATTTTTCAAATCGGCCCAGTGGTTCAGGAACCACTGATTTGAAAAATTCTTTCAGCGTTTGATAGGGCATTTATCGAGGAAGGCTTTAGGCTATATAACATCACGCTACGACCAGTAGAAGCGGAGCAGTGCTGAAAAATGTTGCAAAAAGAAAAAAAATTCTAAATTCCACGCGGACGGAATCGCGGGCAACGGCTAGTTACTTATAATGATACTATCTGTTGCCCGTGACTTTGTAAGTGTGGAATTTAGAAGATTTTCCCGATTTAGCAACATTTTTCACTGATGCTCCGCTTCTACTGGTCGTAGCGTGATGTTATATAGCCTAAAGCCTTCCTCGGTCGCAGCGTGATGTTATATAGCCTTCCTTGATAACGGACTATCAAAAAAAGATTTCTTTAATTCGAACCAGTAGTTCCTGAGATTGCCGCGTTCAAACAAACAAACAAACTCTTCAGCTTTATAGAATTTGAAATAAAAGATTTAAAACTGTTTCTTTGTCATCGGTCCATAATATTAAAATTTCAGATCAGTCTCACTACTTAATATCTGATCAAGTAGGTAATCACAATACAATATATCCAATATCCATGTATATTACAGATATTAATCTATGTATCCACATAGATTAATATCTGTAGATACGAATGGAGCTAATAAAAGCACCATAAAAAATAAGGGGTTCTGTACGATAGTTTGGTTTTTTATTAATTAATTATGTTTAAGCGAGTAATCTGCAGGTTTTTCCGTGTTAATTTAATTAATACCTAATAATTTCCTGTAACAATTCCAGTTGTGATTCGGCTTTTCCCTCCCATTGTTTTTTTCGTGTGTTTCCCTGTCTGTCTGTGTACATTGAGTGTTTTATCCCTCTAGCTGTTGCCTGCAACTTCGTATGCGTTGAATTTAGAAAGAAAACCTTAACAAATTATACAGAAAAGCTTTACTCTTAAACCACACTAGTTATTTAATAAAAAATATATTTTAATAAAAAAAAATGATAAAGCGACTTAATGTGTCTTTGAAATTTGAGCGTTTTGCTCGATTTCTCAGGAAATAACCATTAGATCCTGTCCTGGTGCCAATAGGACCAAACGGGAACCATCAGCTTTCAAATATAAAAGAATTATAGATATCGCTTCGCACAGTGAATAGTTATGAAATAACAAACATAAAAAAAAAATACCCAGACGAGTTGAGAACCTCCTCCTTTTTTTGAATTCGGTTAGAAACAGCATCAAATCCGTTTCATAGTTGTTTAAGTTGTTTTTGTAACTATTCTAGTTACAAATCTCGCGCATTTGTTTGTATGCTGTTTGCGATAAACTTTAAACTAATTGTATAATAAAGTCAAGGACGAGTTGTTCTCGCATACGAAGGGTTCTCGATCATTACACAATAAACCCATTTGCCTACCCTAAATAACGAAAAAAGGGCAGGGCAATGATGATGAGGAATATTTACTGTTATAGAATCAACTAATACCTACACAAACTGTAAAATTTTCCGGACGGATGGCCAGTGAAGACTTCGTCGAAGCGAAGTTCCGAACCAAAAGCGAAATTCCCGTTTTACCTTTTGGTTCGGAACCCTTAAAATCAATGCTAATAACATATGAATGTTGCATGCAGAGTTGCTCGTTGAGTTTATGTTTCTTCATTTGCATGTTTTGTTAACAGAGCTTCTAGCGTCTGGTTTCAGCAGACATAGCATTGTCCAACCAATCCTGCAACATGCCAGAAGTAAGAGAAACATTCACACTACGCGGGATAAGGTCAGTACACTTCCGCTAGAGTGCCCCGTCAAGTAGTACTTGACAAAAATTTCGGACCTAAAATGCCCGTGTCAACTAGTCGTTGACACGGTGAAATCTATGTCAACTACTGGTATAAGTAATATTGATGGAAATAATAATTTCAAATAATTTACTTAGTTCAAAAACCAAAATCACGCTTGGTCATTCTGAATATTATTTTACGTTAAATCACTTTCAACGATTCCGTTATTAAATTGATACCTACTTATTATGTGTTGGGTACTGTTGGGGGCTGGCTTCCTTCTATATTAGTAGATATAGTTCCTAATTCTGTCATTTTGTGCTTATTATTTTTACAGAGTGGTACCCATCATTCTGAGGTGACAATAACAATGATCATCGAAGGTAAGGAATATATCCTCGACTTAAGAATGAATCAAGATCTGATAACAGACAACCATGTACTTAGCTATCAGAAAAATGGAAAAACAATTCTTCAAAAACCCTCAATAAAGGTAAACCATTTAAAGAATTAAATATTGAGTACATTAATTTATAATTTTTTTGCAATTGACTTGCTATGCTTTTACTTAATAAATCTACTATATAAAAATAAGTCGGATTTTGATTTTCGAAAATTGGTCAAGTGCGAGTCGGACTAGCGCACGAAGGGTTCCGTACCATTATCTATGCAACATAAGGCAACGTTATTAGTATCGAGCAAGAAACGGTAAAAAATCATGTTTGTTGTATGGGAGCCCCCCTTAAATATTTATTTTATTTTATTTTTAGTATTTGTTGTTATAGCGGCAATAGAAATACATCATCTGTGAAAATTTCAACTGTCCGTCCGTCCGTCTATCACCAGGCTGTATCTCAAGAACGGTGATAGCTAGACTATCACCGTTCTTGAGATACAGCCTGGTGATAGACGGACGGACGGACAGCGAAGTCACAGTAATAGGGTCCCTGTTTTTACCCTTTGGGTACGGAACCCTTCGTGCGCGAGTTCGACTCGCACTTGACCAATTTTAATCATAGACTTGCTATGCTTTTACATAATAAACAAAACAAACTGTCCAGCTTTATAAGTCTAGATCAGTATATTGTATCATCCATTTCATATAAAATTATAGGAAATAGAGTTATGTGAATACAGCGGATGCGTGCGAGGTAAACCCAACTCATGGGTGGCTCTGTCTACGTGTGACGGTGTCCAAGGTGTGGTGTTTGATGGTGATAAGATGAGATACATCGAACCTGCTCAAGGTGAGACTTAGTATTAAGAAGCAGTGAATTACGGATAATACGCTTTAGCAAGTGCATCGAAGTTAACAAATGTTATGTTTCATAGCGTAGGGCGACGCTGCGTGGGGTGGCACCCAACAAGATGGACTGATATAGCACAGGACCGCGCGTTTTGGCGTTCTATAAGGTAAGGCCCATGTTCAGCAGTGGACGGAGAAAGACAGATGGATGGATGGATTATGTTTTAAATCGAGCCTGACCCTTCAGAGACTTTTCAGTCCCCCGTGGTCATGGGTGGGATTGAATTAGTTGGGTTAGTTGGAGTCTCCGTTAAAAAGCGTATTTATTTTGAACAATTAAGTAATGTTTTGATTTCTGTGTTATTTATTTTTAGGGGATCATATTAGTTCGAAGCATATCGTGTACAATCACGAGGACCTTACGAGAAATTATCAATGTGGATATGTCGATAGTTTCATGAAAAATTCTGACTACGTCCACTCTGATAAAATTATGAATAGTAGGAGAAATAACAGAGTAAGTATAGAGCTTATACAGGGTATTTTTTCTAAGGGTACCCAAATTTTCATAGGAGGTACAGACTCGGTAGTATAATCGATTTTTAAAATAAAAACAATATGTTTTTTTTTTCAAAACTAAGCATTTTATTCCCTAAAACACAGAACTATTGATAGCTATTCCATTAAAAAGTATGTAATTGTTGTTATTATAAAGGAGTTATTACTTAAATTTTAACATCATAATTGTAAATAAACTAAATTATAGTGGAAAAAATGATAACCATGAGCGGGACTTGAACCCACGACCTCGGAATACCGTTCCGTTGCTCTCCCATCTGAGCTATCATGGTTCCCGCATATGTTTACCAAATCTTCCACTACAACCTTCTCAATGTGAGTTAAACATCGTGCGATGTTTTTGTGTACAACGCCATCTATTGAGCGGTTTGCACCAACTCGATCATTCGATCACTTAGTGTTCTTTACAGAACACAATTGGACCGAAATAATGACTGTACATGTATTTCTACATTAATTTATGAATTTTTGCAATTGACTTGCTATGCTTTTACTAAATAAATTTTATACTAAATTATTTTTTCCACTATAATTTAGTTTATTTAGTAAAAGCATAGCAAGTCAATTGCAAAAATTCATAAATTAATCATAATTGTAATTTTAATTCTAACTATAATTTATATTTACATTTGCATTTGTTCCAATAAATTTGATGTGTGCATGTTGTGTTGTCATGTAAACAATTGTTACACTGATTGATGTAATTTTTTTAAGCTAAGGACATAATGTAATAGTATTTGTGTAAACAATTGTTGGATAACCTAAATAAATAAATAAAAAATATATTTTATGTATGTATTTACAAAAGAAAAGTAGTTTATGTATTCTATCCGTATTCTGGTACCCATAACACAAGCATAATAAGCTTAGCTTGGGACTGGAGGACGTTGTGTGAAATGTCCGTGAATATTTATTTATAAATAAATAAATAAATATATTTATTTATTTATATATTTATTTATTACAATTACAGGGTTTAACATAATTAACTTTCGGTGAGGGTTTTATTTCAGTTTTTGTTTTGTCAGCGGTCCTTATCTTTTAGGGAGTTTACCCCGCCAGGTTTTCTGGTAAGGGTTCTTGTCCTAACACAGGGTTTTATAATTTATTTCTGGTTAATGGAGACATACGCTTGATTTCAGCAAATAAATACTTTAATCTTTTTTAATAGAACTTAACCGATATATATGGTGTTAACATTTTGGCAGCTGAAACAATAAAAATCCTCCAAGTCACAGTCTGCTTCACCATTCAACAACATTATAACATAGATCCCTTTGATTACAGTATAAAAGACATCTACCAAACAATAATCAAGTACATATTCCGTATAACGCAAACAATAAATCTAGCTACGTTGAGCTGGTGCTAGTGGTGGACAATGAAGAATATAGAGCTAATAGAAACGATCTTCGTACAGTACACCGACGTATGAAAACCTTGGCTAATATTATTAACTCGGTAAGATACAGTAGTCCGTCTGTTGATTAAGAACACTAATGTCATCAGCTTTTCCTTCCCAGGGAGCAGTAAGAGCCAACTAAAGCAGAAAATATCTGCGAGAGAAGGAAATAAATGAAGAGTGAAAACTAAATATGACAACCCTGTTGTTTGGTGTGGTATGAGTAGAATAAGTATAGAGGCCCTTGCTCAATAATAATAGGACATTACATACTCGTAGTATGACCAAAGAAATACGAAATACCATGAGTTTGTGGATTTACCAGATAGTATTATCTGCTTCTTATATTCCTTTCAAAGCCCTTCAACTTAGTCCTCCTCAAGGAGTTCTTTCTATTACTCTCCCGCGCTAGTTAATGTGGGTGTTGGCAAGTGGGAAAATTACATTTGTCTTAAGCTTATTAGGTTATTGTTAATTACAGATATACTCTCCATTAAACATATTTATAGCACTAGTCGGTGTTGTGGTATGGAGTGATAATGATCAAATGGAACTGGAACCAGATGGAGACAGAACTCTTAACAACTTCTTAGAATACAGACAAAGGGTGCTTGTTAAGGATATACCTCACGACAATGCACATTTGCTCACGTGAGTGTTTGTATCCAGTCTATTACATTAAGAGGGTATTTGGTCTACTATGGTACTGGTACCACATTGATCCGACCAGATAGTAAAGAGCTTAGTTTTCACCCGCCGTCACAGAAAGAAGAAGGTTCTCAATTCGTCTGTATGATTTTTTTATGTTTGTTACCTCATAACTTTTAACTGGGTGAAGCGATTATATTGATTCTTTTTTTATTTGAAAGCTTCAGTTTAGTCCCGACCCGATCCTGACCTGGTGCCAATGCACCAGGTCAGGATCTGATGGCTATATCCAGAGAAATCGAGAAAAAGCCTCAAATTTCAATAGCACACGAAGTCAGTTCAACTTTTTTTCAATAATATATTAGTAGAAAGTTTGGACATCCGAAAAAGACATGCTCTGGTCTAATCAATGACGCCCTTGAAAGGGTCGGACTCCTTAAAGATGCAGTCATGTTATCTTTGTTATTAGCTAAGAAAGTATCTTATGATAGATAGTAGATGGCGCGTATAATCTCTGCTCAACCCCATGGAGAAAGGCATGCATTTAAAATCTCAAGTGTGTTTTGAACAAACACTGTCACTTGCTTACATAAGAATCTTCCGAAAATTTTGACTGTAGGTAGGTACTACGGCTATTGTTTAACATTTGTGGAACAACAATCTGTGGAAACGTTTGTTAGGTCAGCTTTAAACTATTATGAATGATTTTATTCAATCAAATAAATATCGAATCTATTTCAGGCGCCAGAAGTTTCAATACGGTATAATTGGTAAAGCTTTACGCAGTTCTATGTGTACTTATAAATTTTCTGGCGGAGTGGAGAACATTCATACAACAGTTCTTGGCGAATTTGCTATCACTATAGCTCATGAGATGGGTCATAACTTTGGCATGGAACACGATACTGATGATTTATGCAAATGTTCTGATAAAAAATGTATAATGGATCCAGCAAGTACATCTTTTACACCAATACGTTGGTCTTCTTGCAGTCTGAATGCACTCGCGTTGTCTTTTGGTAAAGGACTCGATTCTTGCTTGAGGTAAATCTCAATGATGTATAAATAAAACTACTTTTTAAGGATTTAGACGCGTGTATTTAATTCACTATTAGTCTCACTCGTGACTTTGGTGACTGCAAAGTCTCCGAAACGTCGGGCCAAAATTTAAAACAAATACACACGTCTAAATCCGTAAAAAGTAGTTTTATTTAAACAAATGAATCGCGTAAATATTATTTTGATTCAATGATGTACTTATTATTAAACTAGCTGTTGCCCGCGTCTTCATGCTCTTGAAATTTCAGTTGATTGTTGACTTGATACTTGAAGTTTATTTAGCTAAGGCTAAAGGAGGTTTTCCCGAGATTAATTATAGCCTATTAGATACTTTAAATTAGATCTCTACCAACATATCACTGAAAACGGTATTTTATTCCATGCAGTAATTTTGCCGTGATACGGATGCCGTTTTGGATCAAATAATTACCTAATTTTTACTTACGTTAATTAGTAAACATTTGTTGCATCGTTATGTAAAGCAAATAAAATTGGTCAAGTGCGAGTCGGACTCGCGCATGAAGGGTTCCGTACCATTATCTATGCAACATAAGACAACGTTATTAGTATCGACCTTAAATATTTATTTTATTTTTAGTATTTGTTGTTATAGCGGCAATAGAAATACATCATCTGTGAAAATTTCAGCTCTCTAGCTATCACCGTTCTTGAGATACAGCCTGGTGACAGACGGACGGACGGACAGCGAAGTCTCAGTAATAGGGTCCCGTTTTTACCCTTAGGGTACGGAACCCTAAAAACAGTGTCATACCGACAAGAAACATGGATTTTGCAAAAAATACCGATTGGTGTTATTTCAGAAACAAACCCAAAGGTTTGTTCCGTTCCCCGACGTGTGGTAACGGTTTTGTTGAGTCTAATGAACAGTGTGACTGTGGTACTGTGACTGACTTGAGTTCATACAATCCTTGTCACGCTTGCTGCGACCCTGGTACTTGTAGACTTAGGTCTAACGCTACTTGCGGCTCTGGGATGTGCTGTGATTTACAGGTGAGGATTTTACGATACAATAAATCAATTCATCAGGATTTTGAACACAGTAGCAGTGATAGACTTAATGTTAATGTCGGTAAAACAATCTTTGAAAGGCTCATTAAATTAAATTTGTAATAGCATATAAAACGGTACACTTATTTGATGGATAAAATTTTAAAAACTCGCTTAGGAATCTTGGATATTCTTTTCAAATTATTGCATTGTCTTAAATGTGTGCAAAATTACAGATAACTCCGACTTTTGCATTTGCGTCCGACATTCACTTGTGTATTATTTATTATAGGTACCTTTGCTGGCTCTTAAAGCACCCTAGGGAGAAAATGGTATGGTGAGGCAGTTATTCTTAATCTGCCTTTACACGTATTTCAGACATGTCGTCCGAAGTCAGCGGGTACAGTATGTCGTAGCGCGGATCGTGAGTGTGACTTGCCGGAGTACTGTACCGGACATTCAGAATACTGTCCTGATGATGTATACAAGATGGACACCACGCCTTGTGGAAAAGACAACGAGGTATATTACAAAGCACACTTAACATAAACTATAAACGGATTCTCGTGCTATTTTTACGAGCAATTTTCGCATCTTTCGTCTAATACTGGACATGAACATCAAAAAGCTGCGTAAAACGTAAAACAGGACAGCAGTGAATAATACTAGCCCGTTAACGATCCACTGTTGGGCACGAGCCTACTCCATTTAAGAGCTTATGTGACTATTTTAATTAAATTAAGTAATGTTAGGATTCAGTCAGTGTGGTGACGGATTAAGAATACAAGTCTTACCACCCCACCACAAGACTGGTCAGCGCGGCACTGTAGACCATAATCTCTTCCAAAGTGGCTGGAGAGATAGAGAGAGAAATATGGAGAGAGAGAAGTAATTTTTGCTGTAAATTTCAGAGCGCTTACTGTAGGAATGGCAAGTGTCGATCTCACACAGATCAATGTCGTGTGCTGTGGGGAGTCACAGGACAGAATGTACATAATTTCTGTTACAATAACAACAAAAAGGGTGATAAGTAAGTGGAATTCTTATATTTATACCATTCATATCTCTTTCTCTCCAGCCCACTAACGTCCCACTGTCGGGCCTATTAATTTTGGGAAGCATTATAGTCTACTGTACCGCGCTGACCAGACGACCTCTAGTAAAGGAGGCCAGTGCCCAACAGTCGCATATCAATGGGTCGAGGAAGAGAGGATAGCAGCAAGTTATTTCACTCTTTAAAAAATTATGGTCTTATTCATAATGACTTATCGGAGGTTTAAAAGTTCGCTAAAATAGGTTCGCGAAAATTGTCAAAACTTGTTATTCATAATAGTCTTTTTACGCTTAAACGTTTATTATCTCTCCGATAAAATCTACGTTTAAACCTCCGATAAGTCATTATGAATAAGACCGTTATAATCGACGTTTATTTGTCGTACAGATATGGTCACTGCGGCTACGACCACACACGTAATAATTACATAAAGTGTAAAAAAGAAAATGTTTTGTGCGGTGTACTAAAATGTTTTCATAAAACTAATGAACCTCAAATCAGTGAGAAACAATATTATCCCACACAAATAAATATAAATGGTAAGTAATGAAAGTTATTTACTAGTAATCAACGGGTAAAATGACTAAACATGGAAAAATGTTAGGCTAAAGCTTTCTTTTAGTTAAGTTTAAATATTTTGGAAGCTAAAGCTAAAAGTTTAATTACAGATAGAGTTCAACAATGTGACAATGTAGCAGTAAATGTTATTTACAAAGACATAGACCCCGCAATGGTACCGGATGGAGCCAAGTGTGGACATGAAATGGTAAAAAAAACATATTTTTGTCTATAGGCCTGAGTATTTTCTTCTTCCCAGTCCATTAACTTTCCACTAGTCTTCTATTTTCGGAGGGAATTTGGTCCCCTCGAAAGTTTGATTTGGAGTACATATTCCCTTATGACAATAATGTTAAGAAACCCTTCTTGTATGACTCAAACTCGTTTTAACCAACGGGTAATACAGTGGAGTCCCGGTAATTCGGACCCTGGCTTATCCGGTGCACCCTCTAATCCGACATGGTCTATTATTTATTACTGAATATTAATTTTGTAATAAAACGTAAGCTCTATAATTTGTTGAAACTACTAAATTTGACATACATAATGAAGTATGATTTGTACTTCAGAGTACATATATGTATGTTCATATGTATATATGTACTTATTATGTATAAAGAATCTCATCATTGGATCTATAATTTCTCAGATTACAAGACTCTTTTGTTAAAAAAATCGGACTATAAAGGGTCTTAGGCAGTGCTCTATAATCCGACAAATTCAATAGTTCGACACTGCCCTGCAAAGTGTTTGTCAGACTACCAGGACTCCACTGTATTAACATCATCAGATCATAATTATATATTACGTAAATTCTTTAACAGGTGTGTTTAAATCAAACGTGCGTATCAGTAGCTGCTGAGAGAATGAAAATAGCTGAACTTGATTCATCCGTCTGTCCGTCCAATTGTTCTGGACATGGCATTTGTAACTCTGCAGGTAAGTTATTTAAAATTAATATGTCTTCTTAGTATGCTACTTAGTAGAATTCGTAAGTGTACATTTAGGAAGAAAATTACTTCCGCAATTCCCATAACCTGTAAGTTTTTAATAAAAATGTAGGATTGACGTTAAAGCCGATGTAGCCAATGTGAAGGGTCCCTTCATAAAGTTTACTAATGGCTCCGCGCTGGCTTAATGGCAATGAGCAAAACATAAAGGCAAATTGATAAAGAGCAAAAATATCTTTAGGGTCCCATTCCTACTTCACTAAAATCCCATTGTACTTCTAAATTTTTAAGTGGCTAATAGCATCTGACAGGTTTTCCAAAAAAATCCTTGCCTTTGAGACACATTTTGATACAGATCTCCTTTAAAGCTTACACTCTAGCTCTTACAAAAGTAGACCTAATTGCGGAATATTCTTTATACCAACAGGTCATTGCCACTGCGAGCCAGGATACGGTCCACCATTATGTGCTGGACCAGGCCCCGGAGGTTCTTATGAGTCTGGACCTCTCAACACGACAAGTAAGTAATACAATGCTGCTTATTTTTTTACTTATCCTTTGAATTCTATCTTCTATCTTTGAATCGTAGAGCTTTCTTTTCCTACTTTTCATTGACAAATACAAAACACGAAGAGGAATTTTATTTTTAGGGGTCCGTACAAAACTAGTACCGTATTACTGGTCCCCTATTCGTCAATGGTCGTCAATCTCTCCGTCTAACTGTCACCAGATTGTATCTCAAGAAGGATGATAGCTAAGGAGTTCAGTAGCTATTGTCTTACTACGAATATTTAATCTCCGATACAACTAACGTTTTCAATTTAACTTGATGATAGGCTTAGAAGTCATGATTATGGCGGTATAATAATTATTATAATTATAGCAAAATTTTCATTTTCCTTTCCAGGTTCACAAATATTGTATATTATAATAATATGCATTGGAATACTATCTTTTCTTGCAATCATACTATTCATCTTTCTTGTATGTTACTTTCATCCTAAGAAACTTGTATGCTGTTGCGGAATAATATTAAAATGTAAAAAGTCACATAGTTATGCCAAGGCAAATAGCAACGTAATATGAAAATTCGCAAATGATATTAAGACGTTTAAAATAGTTTGCTTAGTTAAAAAACTAAAAAAACACGCTTGTATATGCTAAATATTTTTTTGAATTATTGCATTGTCATCAGTACTTAATATGTGTGCAAAATTTCAAAACAATCCGACTACTGTAAATGTCTTAAAAATACTTTCAAAGAATCCGTTGTATAGATTAATACATTGATAGATACTTAAAATAAATAGAGGTAAATTATTTATGACTCTTTAAGCCGTGTTTTGTGAATTTATATTTTTTAATTGGGTCACCTTCTTTCTAAGGGTGTAGTATGTTTATGTAGAATACTACAATAAGTTTAACTTAAGTGATTAAGTGCTGTGATAATAAATTATTTTAATTTAAGTATTTTGATGTAACCACGGATTTTAACATACAAATTAAATAAATATTAAGAATATATTAAAAAAACCTGATGTTAAAGGCTTTTATGTAACTATTGATCTTATTTATGTAAAATATGTATTTATTTTTAAGTTAGTTATAAATAGGTTTATGTAGCACAAAAATTTAATAAAGTAATGTCATGTAAAAGTTTTGTTTTATTCAAATTCGGCACTTCTTCGTCCTACCTGGCTTGGTAGTTCAATTTTCGACTTTAATCTGTAAAATTAATTAATAGAAATACCTATGAAGTTAATATATCCTGGTTGCTAACTTATAGTATAAAGGCTTGTAGCAGACAGTGCTCTATAATCTCTGCCTACCTCTGCAGGAAAAGGCGTGAATAGTAATGCGTATTTAAGTTCATCTTTACTTATTTAAAAACAAAGTCGTTATTTATTTTATGTCCATAAGTAAGCTTATCTCCCAAACTACGCAAAGAATTTTGATGCATATTTTTAATAGATAGAGCGGTTCAAGAAGATAGTATTTCTGGATATTTTTTTTAGGTTTGGGGTCTAAATTTCACGGGTACGAAGTTGCAGGTTGTTACCTGCACTAGCTGTTGCTAGTATAGTATAAAGACTCGTATCAGAAATTGCTCCGTATTCTCTTCCTACTTCCGCAGGGAAAAGATGTGGATGGATATGCGTAGGTATATAAGTTCATTTAAACATATGCGACACTATCCAGTCATGGATACTGGATTTCCATTATTATATCAATATAATTAATTTATTTATTTTAATTCATATAAAACCGCATGGGCAGGAACATACTCATTTTCCCTAATGATAACGTCGTAGGTCGTCCGTTACTTCAACACAAAGTAATATACAGAATACACGCATCTAAATAAAGGGCTCAATTGTATTAGCAGTGTGTTTTTAAGTGAGAAATTATTAATATGAGGAACTAACAATAATTTAATTTCGAATAGACGTAATTTTTTTGTCAGTTGAATTAATCGGATAGTAAAAAGGTTCCTTTTACAAATAAATGTGTAAAAAGTTATTTGTTTTACTTGTAAAGTGTATTATGTAAACATATATTAGTGTTCTGAAAAATTTTTAACGTGAAAATGTCAAGAGAATGTGTGTTTTTCTGGTTATATAATATTATTATCTTTTCTGCTGTATCTGCAGTATTTTTGGGTAAGTTTACAATACTGGAATGGACGAATTTATTTATTTATTTATTTATTATAAAGAACCAACAGCTTTACAATCAGGGCTGGGCAAAATACATGCTTTCTTGTAATTGAAATACAAATTACAAAATACTGCGTTTGCAAGTAATTGAAATACAAAATACTAATTACTTTTGAGTGGAGTAATTGAAATACAAATTACAAAATACAGTATTTTGGCTGTTTGTAATTAAAA
Source organism: Orgyia antiqua (assembly GCA_916999025.1). NCBI lineage: Eukaryota > Metazoa > Arthropoda > Insecta > Lepidoptera > Erebidae > Orgyia > Orgyia antiqua. The sequence continues at coordinate 30,458,405 of OU779863.1, forward strand.
TACAAAATACAAATTACAAAATATAATTTTTACCCAACTTAAAAAAACAGGTTTTTTTTTAATGTTTGTTCACAAATAACTTTGACGTTTATCGATTTTAATGCTCCTTTTTTTGTTGGAAAGAAAATTTTTAAGAGGTGGTTCTATGATAGGGAAATTAGGTTTTCGTGATGGCAGTCCAGGGAATTAGATGGCAACTTTCAATAAAAATCATAGGGCACTGTTTGAGGTCGGTTTTTTATTGTTAAAAGCTGGGATATGAAAGAGGATAAATTTTGTAATACATATTAATATTTATTATCTCTGAAAATATTGTCCGTGGTGAAGTAGGTATTAAGAATACAAACGTCAGCACCCCCATCTTCCGCGAGCATGCGGCTTGCCAAGGCGGTCCGCCTAGTCCTCGGGAGTGGGTTGAGGCGAGGCACCAACGGAGGACCTGACGTACCACCTCACCCAGCTCCTTACGGGTCATGGCTGTTTCGCCAAGTACCTGTGGGAGCTGGTTGGTATTGAGTTGGATCCTAAGTGCCGCAATTGTGGGAGTGGGGCCGTGGACACGGGGGAGCACACCCTCGCCGTGTGCACGGCCTGGGACACCCAGCGTGTTCACCGTCGGCGTACTGAGCAAGGATTCGTCACCCTCAATGAACAATGTTGGGCTGCCGTCGCCTTCTTCGCCATGGAGGTGATAGCGGCAAAGAAGGAGTCACTGCGGGAGCCTGGGTTCAAGTCCCGCTTGCAGTAATCACTTTTTCCACCACAATTAATTTTACTAAATATTTCGTGATTTTTAATAATAGACATTACAATTTTTCGGTATTATATTAAAATCGGAATTTTAAAATTCGGAATAAAAGTTTTGCGGAATATTTCGGTGTTCCCGGGGTGGTGACATTTGTATTCTTAATCGGTCAACACACGGAGAACCAGCGTAAAAAACCACTATCCGTAAATATTACCAGCCTTTATAAGCATTACCTTCCACCAGTCAGTACTTTCATCAAAAGCTACAATGGTTCCAAAATATTTTTTTAACTTGTTTAACTTACAGTAATATAGGTATTATTTTACAATTTACTGTAGTTACCCCAAACAGCGCAAAAATATAAGCCCCTATGAGATTATTGATATGAGATTATTATGACGGGTCTCGTGGTCGAGTGGTTCAAATAGCGGACTGCCGATCAAGAGGTTACGGTTTCGATTCCCGCTCGGGACAATCATTTGTGTAATTTTTCTAATTGTCATACAAATGTTTGTACTGCGTCTGGGTGTTTCTATGTATAAGTATGTATTTACAAAAGAAAAGTAGTACATATATATATTCTATCCGTATTCTGGTACCCATAACACAAGCATATAAGCTTAGCTTGGGACCAGAGGACGTTGTGTGAAATGTCCACGAATATTTATTATTTATTTACTATCGTATTTGTGGCAAACGATCATTTTTGGCACTGACTTCAAACTAATGTTGGTAAAGTAAAATTTTATGGGCCACCATTCATTGACACTGCGTTTTGTTAACCAATTTTGGCGTACAGCTTATTTAACGGGTACAGTGATGCAGCTCCAATAGCTACTTTGGCTACATAAAGTGACGGCTGTACTTAAATGTATTTTAAAAATGTATTTTGAAGCCTCAAGTAATTGAAATACTAATTACAAATTACTTCGACGTCTGGTAATTGAAATACAAATTACAAATTACATTTTGAGGCAGTAATTGAAATACAATTACAAAATACGTAATTGTATTTCAATTACATATTTAAATTACATGTATTTGAAATACTGCCCAACCCTGTTTACAATAGTAACTTAGAAACTATATAGCAACAGAAAGCTAATTATAGGTTCTCGCCAATAGAAACAATGATAGGTAAGAAACAAAAATTACATCAGTGTCATAGTAATAATGGAATAGTAACTTAAGGTGGCATCTTCATTGTACCGCTTCTATTTGTCGTAGCGTGATGCTAATCTGTTAACTTCCTTGATGGATAGACTATTAAAATCTTAATTCCAATAAGAACCTGGTTCCTGAGATTATCGGGAACAAATATTTTTTAATTACAGGTTTATGTTTATGTAGATGACAATGTGGTTTGTGGTTCAGTATAGGTATTTTAAAAACCCGTAATTGTTAACACTCGTGTGGTTTTATAAAAAGTAAAGCTATGTTTTCATTATAATCCTACGGCAAACAATGAAACCGTGTTTAACAGTGCACACAAAAATTTGAGATTAATTTTGAATTAAGTAAATATTTATTTTCTTTTAATAGTATACACGCCATTTATTGGGTACGGATCTCGTCCATATTCGGAGAGTATTTGAAATACTAAGTATTTTTTGTTTGCCAGTTCTATAGCGGCGTAAAAACAGAATTACGACTTTCAAACATTATATAAAGTCCTATCGTCCAGATAACTAAGCCCTGCCAAGTTATTTTGCAGACCATGATCAGATTAATTTGACCATAATCCCGATATTTGGGCGAGAAATTGTCACAGCTTCGCCTAATCAGGTTTTCGAAGCCTTTTTAGCCCCCAAAAATGTACTTTAATTTTTTCTTGCATTTTAGGTTTCTATTAAATACTTACCTACTAATTCTATGATAGAAGTAGGTCTCTATACGGAAATAAAGTGATTATTCAGTTTCGTATTGTTCTGGTTTCTCCGTAAAATGATTCAACTGAATGATTCATAGCTGTCTGAACAGTGAATATATATTATATCATACCCGACCGACATGCATTGGATATAATATTTAGGTACCTATAGTAGTTACCAAACATGTAGGTCTTTTTTGATACTTAGGTACTTTCGGTATTATTGTGTATATATTATTGTAGTTTTGCCTGCAAATAATTGGACCGTAATTACAAAGTAAATAAACATTAACTAAATATGAATTTATTAACCTTCAACTTTCGTACAACCTTGTTTAAGTCATTTTGAGTTGAATGTTTTTACCTATTTATAGAAAGCATATAGGTAGAGATACATATAGCTCAGAGGCCTATTTATTCCTAGGGCCATAGGAGTCATGGCGCGGGGCGGCTAGCCTGAAAAGGGCGGCGAAAGCCTTCATGTTTAAAATTTCTATCAATTTATAGGGCGGCTAATTAAATTGGCCCGGTGCGTCAAATCAAATGGCCCGAGGCGCTAAATTTCAAAATACGCCACTGATATAGCTGAATGATTGTATGTTATCGTAGGCCTTATTACAATATTTTAAAGCTCGTTTCAGAAAAAGTAAAGTAAAGGGTATAAAAAAAAAGTAGAGTATATAATATACTTATATAAATATATATTTAGAAAGTAAAGTAGTAAAGGGTATGTTTTATGTGAGATAAAAATCGATTAAATGAATTTTATTTAAAAATAGTTATTTAAATGGAAAATTTATTATAGAGGGATGTGTTTTCAGAGGAACCAGCGTCTGATTTTAGTAAACACAGTATAGTCGAGCCTATCCTCCATCATGGTAGAACTAAGAGACAACTTGAAACAACAAGGGATGAGGTCAGTATAATTTATAATCTCCTCTAGAAATAGAGAAGGACTGTGTCCATTTTTTCTATTTTATATTTAATTTGGCTCTAAAGCAATTCTATAAAAAGAGACAAAACTCGTTTTACAGAGTGGTGCTCACCATTCTGAGGTGACAATGACGGTAGTGATCGAGGATGAGGAATATATCCTTGACTTACGAATGAATCAAGATCTGATAACAGACAACCATGTACTTAGCTATCAGAAGAATGGAGAGACTATTGTACATAAACCACTGAAAGAGGTGAGTTGAATGTAAAATGTCACTCAATTTATGATTTTTCATTTCGGACCAAGTAAAAAGGGTTAGGTAGGTACCATTGCCGCCACCATCTACCTACGCGGCGGTGGTGGCGGCAATCCGCCGCGTAGGTACGTGTGGCGTACGTATATGTATAAACAAAAGAAGAGAACTGTGCTTAGATCATAGCAGATGGCGACCTTTAGTTTCAACCTGATCGTCGAAAAGAGATACATAGTTATTTAAAATACAATTACCAAATAAATAAATATTCACGGACTTTTAACACATCTTCCCCTGTCTCTGGTCCCAAGCTAAGCTTATAATAATAATAAATAATAAACATCACACAAACGATTGTCCCGCGCGGGAATCGAACCCGCGACCTCGTGAACGGCAGTCCGTTATTATTATATTTACTTAGTCGTATCGCGTAGTCGTAGTTAGGTATAGGGAAATGTATAAATATACTTACGTAATGCGGTTTGACTTTTTGTATTTATAGGAAGTAGAGTTGTGTGAATACAGTGGGTCCGTGCGAGGTAAACCCAACTCATGGGTGGCTCTGTCTACGTGTGACGGTGTCCAAGGTGTGGTGTTTGATGGTGACAAGATGAGATACATCGAACCTGCTCAAGGTAAGATATGCTCTTGTTATTGCGAATAAGCTAATTAGGCTAGAAGAACTTCGGAAATATGTAAACGAGTTTGCTTAAATTAAAATTTTGCCTTTGCGTTGGATTGGTTATTGGATCTTGTAGGATCTTTCTTTGGACAGATTTCTAAACGGAAGAAAAGCTCTAGAAAAGCTGTTTTGTGTGCTGCTGCTACCATTTTAAGTCCATTTTCCCATACAATTCATATTTTCATATAATTTAAGGCAAAAGTTTATGAGGTGTTAAAATTTTTGTAAAATAACATAAGTATAGTACTTATAAGCAAAATGATCTCATTCAATTTTTAAACATTGATATTTTATAGCAGTTCGTTATATTGATAGGTGGCAATATAAGTTCGAAGCATTATCTCTATGATCACGAGGATTTATCCAAGTGGCATCAATGTGGACACATCAGCAATATGTCGCTAAACTTGCCCAAGTATCAAAAACTACAAAATATTAACAAGACAACAGCCAACAGAGTAAGTATATTGTTTGTATTGTCGTTAAACACACGCGGAAACTTAGTTGGGATCAATATTGTTGATAGAAATAAATATAAAATAAAAAACATAGCAATGCAATCGTAAACAATATTTAACGAAAAATGTAAGATGAATACTTATGTAATTTGTAGCATAAATTTTATGTATAATTATCGTCAGTAAATAATCCGTTCTCACAATGTCTAATGTCTGACATTTTATCGCACGCTTAGGAATTAGGATGCAATTGAATTACATATATACGTTAAGAAGTCAGTTATGTATATTTTTCGAATTCGGTCACTTTCGTTCTAAGAATGAGTTGTGAAATACCTAATTAAATAACCCTTTCGAAGGATAATTCTTATTCTCATTAAATGATTTGATTTCAGTTTAAACGGTATGCATCACATGGTTCAAAAGTGCATGTTCCGTACAATGCAAACAAGCAGTCTCGCTATGTAGAACTGGTCCTGGTGGCTGATTATGCTGAGTATAGAGCCAATAGTAATGATAAACACGCTGTATATCAACGTATGAAGACTCTCGCTAATATTGTTAACTCGGTAAGGACTTAAGGAGCTTCTAGGTAATGCCCGAAATACGGCACGAAACATACACACGAAACATACATACGGAAACACGGCTCGGCATTATACTCGACGACATCGTACTAAAAAGTGTTGAAACTGTCATAAAACTACGGGATATTGCGAATTGTTGTATTTTAATTCAATATATCAATCAACTAAATAATATTTAGTTATATTGAACTTCAACACTTCAACACTTTTAATAACAATTGTAATTATATTTTAGTTTGTTATTTTCCCTATAAGTGCTTGCATTTCCTTTTCCTTAACAGACTGGTGGCAACTCCTTTGGATACATAGGTTTTAGACGAATTAGTATTTTAAACTCTTTGTTAATGCAAATTTACTCCCGAAACCAAACCTTGTTTCACAAAAATGCTGACGATACGCCGTAGACCGTAGAGTTTCGACTGTTTATTTTAAGTTTTACTTACTGAAAATTTTATTTTAGATATATTCTCAACTGAATATATTTATAGCATTAGTCGGTGTTGTGGTATGGAGTGAAGGTGATCAAATACAACTAGAATCAGAAGGAGATAAAACTTTAAACAGTTTCTTGGACTACAGGGAGAAAATACTTATTAATGATATACCCAATGATAACGCACATTTAATTACGTAAGTAATAAATTAAAATTGATTTGTTTAATTAATTACAACTTAGTTAAATTACTTAAGCTATTATTTGATTATTTTTAGTAAAAAGCTGAAAAGAATCGCTCATTTTTATCCTCAAAATACTAGAACTTTCTTTAAAATTTGCCGCGCTGACCAGTCGTGTTGGCACAGAGTTTATTTTCGAGATTTCCGTCTCTCACAGAAGATGTTATGTGTGCAATATCCCTTAGCTGACTTTTACAGCACCCTTGGGAGGAGATGGGGTAGTGACACTTGTATTCTTAGTCCGTCACCACACGGAGTTCTATAGCTCTACTACTCTACTTAACTATTATATTTAAGTATCTCTCTCTCTCTCTATTATATATCTGTACTGTACCTCTCTCTCCAGCCCATCTATGTCCCACAGCTGACACTTTAGGAGGTTTATGGTCTACTATGATGCGCTGGCAAGGTGTGTTAGCACAGGGTTTCGTTTCAAGTTTTACGTGTTGGGAAAGGATGTTAATCTGTGTACAATAGGTATCCCTTAGCTAGCTTTAACAACACCCTGGGCAATGATAGGGGTGGAATACGAAAGTTTAAGCATATGAACTAACAATTCAAAATTTGTTATTTCCAGGCACCAGAAATTTCTATCAAGTGTAATTGGTAAAGCGCCTATAAACAGTATTTGTTCTCGCCATGCTTCAGGTGGTGTAGAAAATATGCATTCTAGTGTTATGGGCCTGGTAGCCAGTACTATAGCTCATGAGATGGGACATAACTTCGGCATGGAACATGATAGTAAGGATCTTTGTGAATGTTCGGACCAGAAGTGTATAATGAGCTCTTCCAGTACTTCTGTTATACCTGTGCGTTGGTCTTCTTGCAGTGTTAATTCATTAGCACTCACTTTTGGTAAAGGAAACGATTACTGTTTGAGGTCAGTAGATGTGTAAAATGAATTATGTGGCATGGTCTTTTTAATATTTAGTAAATATAATTCTAACAGCTATTTTTAATATTATATCTATCCTCGGTTCTTGTTGGGAAAGCCAGACTAATCTAAACTTTTGTCTTTACTTGCATATCAATAAGCTGACATTCTCTATTGAAGAAAAATTCCTAAGGAGATAGGCATTATCTCTTTTCTTATATAAAACAAATACGTTATTTTTGTATGTATGTCCCTATGGGAGCTTATATCTTCAAAACTACGCAACGGATTTTGATAGGGTTTCTTTTAATCCATAGAGTGGTTTAAGAGGATGGCTTTTTTGTATAATTTTTTTTCGTTTCTATATTCTATGCGAAACAAGTTGCGGGCAACAGCCTAGTTACTGATAAAAAAGGATTCACTCTATCCCTGATTGTTGAGTGGTTATTGAAAATGGCCGTAAGTAAATTAAACAAATAGTTTTCCTGATTAAAATTAAAACCACGTCGTCTAAGGAACCAGTATGACTGTTAATTTAGTGTCATAGTTAACTACTCCGTGTAACATTCCTTTTACTATCTATTCATTTACCTACTTAATAAAAATAAATAAGGGCTCTTCAAAAAGAACGTTCCTATAGGGACGGCAACGCGCGAGTGATGCTTCGGGTGTTGCAAATGCAAACGTCCACAGACTACGGTAATTGCATACCATCAAGTGAGCAGTAGGTATGGTTGTTTGTCACCCTTGTAAGATAAAAAAAAATAGGCAGAACAGTAATTACTTCAGCACTGATTGCATTTTTCCATTGCGCTGTAGAAAAGCTAAGCTTAGAGCATCAATCATTTAGCTAGAAGAGAGATATATGATTTTAAGTAGTAAAATAAACACTTTTTTTCTAGTAACAAACCAAAAAGATTATTCTACTCTTCAATGTGCGGAAACGGTTTTGTGGAACCTGATGAGGAATGTGACTGTGGTACTGCGACAGTTGATGGATCTCACAATCCTTGTCACGCATGTTGTGACCCTGCTACTTGTAGACTAAGGGCTAATGCTACCTGCGGCTCAGGGTTGTGTTGTGACTTGCAGGTAACCATTAGAAATTAGGTAGTAGGTTAGATCTCATTATATATCGAATCCTAAACCTCTTCCTAGCCTACTTACGTCCAACTATTAGTTTTTGTCACGGGTCTCTTGGTTAATTAGCATAGTATACCAAATAGGCCAAATACATATTCAAAATTGCTTTCGTGCTTATATACGCTCTACTAGACGTCTAGCTTCACTTTAAACATGACTATTTGAAATAAAATTATTTGAATTAACTTATACTATATACATTTAATTAATAATGTATACATGAGAATGTTAACCGTCTAAGTATATTATTTTTAGTAGACTTTAACTGCATCCTAAGGACGAAATAAGATGTACCTTTTCTCAATCCGACAACACACGTATTTCAGACATGTCGTCCGAAGTCAGCGGGTACAGTATGTCGTAGCGCGGATCGTGAGTGTGACTTGCCGGAGTACTGTACCGGACATTCAGAATACTGTCCTGATGATGCATACAAGATGGACACCACACCTTGTGGGAAAGGAAAAGACGTAAGCAAATCACTAAATCAAATCGGTGATAAAACATGATCTTTAAATCAACACACATTCTATACTAATATTAGAAAGCTGAAGAGTTTGTTTCTTTAATATTTTCTAACACTTGCGCGACTCATTTGCATAAATAAAACGGTCACGGGTCAGTCTCACCCGTGACCACGGTGACTGCAAAGTCTCCGAAACGTCGGGCTAAAATTAAAACAAACATACGCGTCTTAATCCGTAAAAAGTAGTTTTATTTATAGTTTGTTTCTTTGTTTGAATTCGCTGATCTCAGAAAATCACAAGAAACATCGGAACGCTGCCACGCTCTGGTCCGATTTTAAAAATTCTTAATTGTTGGATAGTACATTTTATCATAAAAGCCAAATAATATCACGCTGCGACGAATAGGATCGATGCATCGTTGAAAAATCTTGCCAAAATGAGGGAAAATTTCCAATTTCTACGTGTACGAATTCGCAGGCAACAGCTAATCAATAAATAAAATAAAGCAATGATTAAATGATAGATGTGTGTATTAAAGAATTTATAAAATAAAATTCTTTTCAGAGCCCCTGTAAATTAAGCTAACTCACTTTCATGTCCGTCATTTTGATTATATAGATAGTTGTAGTCATGGTCTAGGTACTCTAGGTAAAGGCTCGATAGTTATTTATTAACTATTTTTTCTTATTCTATTTGCATGTACAGAGTGCATATTGTGTAAACGGAAAATGTCGATCCCATTCGAGCCAGTGTCGGGTTCTATGGGGACCAACAAGCGAGAATGGACATCATTTATGTTACAAACCATCTAACAAAGAGGGAAGCGCGTAAGTTTCTATTGATATATGTAATTTTATTATTATTATGATAATAGCGGTATGGAACTACGAGTCCAACTCGTACTTGCCTGTTTTTTAGCAGACTTGAAAAATAGGAGGAGGTTCTCAATTTATCTGTATGCTTTTTAGGGTTCCGTACCCAAAGGGTAAAAACGGGACCCTATTACTGAGACTTCGCTGTCCGTCCGTCCGTCCGTCCGTCTGTCACCAGGCTGTATCTCAAGAACGGTGATAGCTAGACAGTTGAAATTTTCACAGATGATGTATTTCTATTGCCGCTATAACAACAAATACTAAAAATAAAATAAATATTTAAGGGGGGCTCCCATAGAAACATGATTTTTTTACCGTTTCTTGCTCGATACTAATAACGTTGCCTTACGTTGCATAGATAATGGTACGGAACCCTTCGTGCGCGAGTCCGACTCGCACTTGACCATACACACATGAAGACGGTTCAACTTTTTTTTTGTTTACAAAAGAAATGGTGTGTCTGTTTACTTGCTAAGTAAGTTCATTTACATTACAGATATGGTCACTGCGGCTACAATAATGCATACAATCGTTATATACAATGTAAAGATGAGGATGTGTTATGTGGTATGCTCAAATGTTTTCATCTCGCTAAAAGACCACAGATTACAACTAAAATGACCTTTATTATGGACGTCACTATTGGTGGTAAGTGTAGGTACCTACTTTGTCCGACTATCAAGGAAACATGTATACACGCTTCTGTAACTTCTTTACGATATCTTTATCTTCTAATATATAAAATTCACGTGTCACAGTGTTAGTTACAGTACTCCTTCGACACGGCTTGACCGATTTTTATGAAATTTTACATGCGTATTCAGTAGGTCTGAGAATCGGCCAACATCTATTTTTCAAACCTTTTTTTTTTGTATGGCAAAACAACGTTTGCCGGGTCAGCTGGTATTTATATAACAAAGTCTTTTGAAATCCTTCGAGCTGACAATTTTAGTTTATGCATGTCAATTGATGCTATAACAACAAATCGTCATCCTCCTGCCCTTATCTCGTTATTTGGGGTCGGTACAGAAACGGTATAGTACTCTTCGTGTATGAGTCCAGCTCGTACTTGACCGATCTCTTATTTTAAATAAGATCAGAGGTGTCAGTCGCGCGTCGCCGACCCTGCAGAAATCTTTTAATCCCTTTTTTAAAGAGCCCCATGCTGTAGTCCAATTCAAAAACCTTGGCAGGTAGTTTATTCCACAACCTAATGTACGTGAGAAAGTGTGAGAATTTTCTTAAAAATGAAATAATTTCTAATAATTTCTTTTTTACAAAATGAATTTGAATATCAATTACTTTAATTAATTTTGATTGTAACGTACCTTTATTTCAGATACAGTTAAAGAATGTCACGGTGTTGATATCAATATGCAATCGGATGATATGAACCTTGGCATGGTGCCTGATGGAGCTAAGTGTGGGAAAGGAAAAGTATGTACAATAATTACCATAATTCATTTTTGAAGTCTGTACATACGAGTATATATTATAGTCTTCTTCTAGCTGTTGCCCCCAACAACATTTTACACAAAAAGACATCCTCTTGAACAACTCTATTAAATAAACCGCATCAGAACTCGTTTCGTAGTTTTGGAGATATATATAAGCTCACTTGGACGTACAGATGGGTATATGTAATTTTAAAATATAAATTGAATTTTCAGATGTGTTTAAATCAAAGGTGCGTGTCGGTGTCTACTGAGAGAATGAAAATAGCTAAACTTGATTCATCTGTTTGTCCGTCCGACTGTTCTGGACATGGCGTTTGTAACTCTGCTGGTAAGCATTAGGATAAGGTCTTTAATTAACGGTCGATAATTAACCTACATTACGGATAGATTTTTATCTCGATTAGCAATAAAATATTATCAATCAATAGTACACGTTTTAGTAGTAATTGGCATTGTTCATATTTAATTAAAACTCTTAATTCGAAAACCATTTCGGGAAATAAAGTTCTGATCATGATCCATTAATTTTTTTCGGAAAATTTGTTATATTAGCGATTATTTTTCCAAAGAAGCAAATGATCTCTATTTGTCCTTGAAATGAAGGACTTAAAATAGGTAATAAGGCGTTCTTAAAGATATACTACTCTGTGGTGGAGTTGAAATTGGTCTATTATATCAAATTGGCAAAAAGATGTATTGCAATCTGTCATAAGTCTACCAGGACAAGGCAATACACAGATTGCGTACAACGATGACGTCACAACATTGTAAATAATATCTTTAAGTATTTTTGAAAAATTCTATATAGTGAATATTTCAATAATATTGAAATCAGTTGCTTAAAATAGTCTATATTTTCTAAAAAAAAAAACAAAACAGCAGGTCAAAAATTATGAATAATCCCAATTGCTAGGATAATATTCGTGTGATGAACACAAATACTTGTAGTTACTGTTTGTAACTCTACAGGTAAAGATTAGGCTAAGTGATTTCATTAACGGCCCTTTTCAATAACTAACCTACGAATACGGATAGAGTGTTATCCCGATTATCAGTAAAATATCAATCTACAGTACGCTGTATATGCTCGGAGTATTTAGGTGAAACAGAACTGTGGCCCAAGTCTGCTAATTCTGCTATATAAATAAATAAATAAATATTCATGGACATTTCACACAACGTCCTCTGGTCCCATGCTAAGCTTATATGCTTGTGTTATGGGTACCAGAATACGGATAGAATACATATACTACTTTTCTTTTGTAAATACATACTTATAATACATAGAAACACCCAGACGCAGTACAAACATTTGTATGACAATTAGAAAAATCACACAAATGATTGTCTCAAGCGGGAATCGAACCCGCGACCTCTTGATCGTTAGTCCGTTTCATAAACCATTCAACCACGAGGCTCGTCAAAACTATATATATATATGATATATATATATGTATATGACAAAGAATTAATAGTAGACTACCAAATTTGATAAAATTTCGCCATTATGGCACCATCATAGCACCATTATGTTGTCATTATGATACCAAATTCATTTTTTGTCATAAATGATGCCGCTATGGCGCCATAATGGTGCAATTGAACTGTCATTGTGAGTACATTGTATTAGCAGACCACAGTAGCAGACTTACAGACAGTGGTACTTCCGAATGCCACCTTTAAAGTTAATATAGCCTCAATGTGAAGTTATCTAGCTACTATGAATTCGTTATATGCAGGTCATTGTCACTGCGATGCCGGATTCGCTCCTCCATTGTGCACCGAGCCTGGTAATGGTGGATCATACGAGTCCAGTTCCATCACTGACCCGGCAGGTAATAACAGCAATATATTTAAACTTTCGATTCAGTTGCTTTTCCATCCAAAACAGCATGGCCGGTTCTTAAGAAAATTGTGTTCCTATATCAGTAGGATTGAAAATATGTAACCCGTTTTTATACTTGTGCTCAAAAATCTGGTTTATAAATCTGTGCTTGTCTTAAGGATTTCATCTCCAGTAACTATGCAATTGAAATCGACCAAGATGACACTCATATAACTAAGTATGTCTGTTTGCTTACGACACAAAAACTACTTAACAGATTTTTTTATTGTTTTCGCCAATAAATAAGTAGAGAGATGCGTACATACTTTGTTGTCTTTTTACTACGGGAGCAAGCAGAGGCTATCTGTAATATTACAATCCTACAGTTCCGTTAAATGCACTTTGTACTTCTTCTCTTGATACACACAACTCCCAATTCACGACAAAAATCTTTATTTTTCAGATACCAAAAAAGTTATGATAGCGATATATGCAATATTCCTTGGTATAGTCCCTTCAATTATACTAATTATTTTTCTCATTCATTACTTTAGTCCTAAAACTCTTAAACATTGTTGTGGAGAAATAAGAAAATTAGAAAAATATTGTAAATTGAATAGAAAAAACACGGAATGTAATTATGCTAAAGTAAATAAAAGAAAAACTAATAGAAAACATAAACTTAATAATATAACTAATGATATTAACTCTAATCCACTTTTGGACAAAACTGAATATGCCAATATCCAACCTGTTTATGCCAATAACGAGCCAACTTACACCAATGACAATAACTTATTGGACAAAATAAACAGCAAAACAATAAGAAAAATAAATAAAGATGATATTCGGATAATTAATGAATACGACAACACAAAAAATTATAATAAAGATGGTATTCAAATTATCAAAAATAATATCGTGATAAATAAAGAAAAGATAAATATAAAAGGTGAACCAACAAAGAAAATAAGAAATAAAGAAGACATTAAAATGGTTATCAATAATAAAGAGAACTCCATTGATGTAGATGAAAATTTAGCAATAAATAAAGTTAAGGATAACATATTCATAGCCAATGAAAAGATTAAAGATAAGAATATACAAGTCAAGAAAAAAATAAAAAAAAACGACATTCAAGTTATGAATAAAGATAAAGTATCTACACGAAAAGTTACACCAGAAGTTGTTAAAAAATTGGTCAAGTGCGAGTCGGACTCGCGCACGAAGGGTTCCGTACCATTATCTATGCAACATAAGGCAACGTTATTAGTATCGAGCAAGAAACGGTAAAAAAATCATGTTTGTTGTATGGGAGCCCCCCTTAAATATTTATTTTATTTTATTTTTAGGATTTGTTGTTATAGCGGCAATAGAAATACATCATCTGTGAAAATTTCAAGTGTCTAGCTATCACCGTTCTTGAGATACTGGGTACGGAACCCTAAAAATCATGTTTGTTGTATGGGAGCCCCCCTTAAATATTTATTTTATTTTATTTTTAGTATTTGTTGTTATAGCGGCAATAGAAATACATCATCTGTAAAAATTTCAACTCTCTAGCTATCACCGTTCTTGAGATACAGCCTGGTGACGGACGGACGGACGGACGGACGGACGGACGGACAGCGAAGTCTCAGTAATAGGGTCCCGTTTTTACCCTTTGGGTACGGAACCCTAAAAAGAAAATATAAAAGACCGTGTTATTGATGTTAATAAAGATGTACAATCAAATAAAAAGATAAATAGAAGTAATATTCATACAATTATTAAAAATATAAGTGAGGATACCAACCACGCAGCAAAGCCAAGAATTATTATAAAAAAAGATAGTGTAACTAATACAAAAGATATTAAAAATAAACCACTGATGAGTGCTACACAAAGTGATATGCCAAAGGAAACAAAAACAGGCGTTTCTGTTAAAGAATTAGCCTCTGCTATTAATTATATGGCCAATAATAGCCAACACGATATTAGTAATATAGGTGTAAGTAGTACGAAAACAATTAACTTGAAGAAAATAAATAAATAGTGTACTTACTATGTAAGGATAAGTAAAAGTAAGAATTTTGCGAATAAATTTTGAAGTCAATGTATTGCATTAAACTATTTTAGCTGAAATTTTTAATACACACTAAGTTTGAAGAATTAAACTTATTTATAGTGTAATTTAATACCTAATATCATTTTCCTTATCTAAAATATACAGGAAACGGACTCAATAAGAATGATTTAAAAATAAAATAACGCCGCTAAACTATTACAAACAATTTTTTTATTTACATGCGTCTAAATCCGTAAAAAGTGGTTTTATAAGTAGTGAGGCGGGGACGCATAGGAACGCTTGCAAACTACTTGTCAGCTCATAGGTATTTCACATTCACGACTAGGGAATGCAATCCCGATCCCGCGGGATCTCGATCTCGCGGGATCTCGATCTCGCGAGATCTCGGGTATTTTTTCGGGATCAATTCCGACGCATCTTATGACGAGATCCCGTTCAAGATTGACGGGATTGTAGTAGACGGGATTGTAGGGAGTGTAGTGCAGTAGTCAGCGACGCTACACAAACTAATAAATCGCTTCAAGAGGAATTAGAAGAAACTCTGCGAGCGTCTAAAAGTCCTTTTGCACGTATATCCACGTCCACGAGCTTAGATAAATTAGAGTCTACCATAAATAATTAAAAATAGTTTAAAAAAACTAAAAAACACGCTTTATTTAATCGAATGTATTGTCATCGGTCTTTGACAGGTGTGCAAAATTTGAATAGAATCTGACCGTTTAAAGTGGGTCAAAATAGCGTCCAAAGGAGTCGGTTACAAACATACAAACAAACAAACATACAAACAAACATACAAGTGAAGCTAATATAAAGCGTGTAAAAAAGAAATGGATTTATATTTTGAGTGTGGAGGAACAAGGGGGCTATTTTTGCAATTTGCATATAATTGCTTCGCCACGCTATTGCCAACCAGTGTAGAGTCGGAGAGGGCATTCTCAGCAGCGGGTAACATTGCAAAGGACATTAAATGCCGTTTAGCAGATGATACTATTAATAGCCTTTGTTTTTAAGGAGTCATTTTCAAAATCACTCGTCTTAGGTAACTACTTCATAATTCCTTTGAAATATGTTTATTATTTTGATTACCTAATTTACCTATGTTAATTTCCTTAACACCTGATAATTATTTTTGGTTGGTAAGATTATAGAATAAAGGTTTTTATTTTCTTTCGAGTAATATGTTATTTTACTTAACCTCACTATCACAAACAAGCAGTTATTAGCTTTTTAGTCATCCAAATTCATTATTTTTTTAAAACTAGACAGGATCCCGAAAATTCCGGGAAAAGTCGGGATTGCATTCAGGGTTGGGCAGTATTTCAATTACATGTAATTGAAATACAATTATGTATTTTGTAATTGTATTTCAATTACAGCCTCAAAATGTAATTTGTAATTTGTATTTCAATTACCAGACGTCGAAGTAATTTGTAATTAGTATTTCAATTACTTAAGGCTTCAAAATACATTTTTAAAATACATTTACAACCGTCACTTTATGTAGCCCAAGTAACTATTGGAGTTGCATCACTGTACCCGTTAAATAAGCTGTATGTCAAAATTGGTTATCAAAACGCAAATTGTCAATGAAGTAACGGCTGCCCATAAAATTTTACTTTACCAACTTACAATTTACTTTAGTTTGAAGTCGGTGCCGAAAATGGTTGTTTGCCACAAATACGATAATGTCATAGGGGCTTATATTTTTACGCTGTTTGGGGTAACTACAGTAAATTGATATACAGATATGAAGTTAATTGTAAAATCAATACCTATATTACTAATAGTTAAAAAAATATTTTGGAACCATTGTAGCTTGTGATGAAATTACTGACTGGTGGAAGGTAATGCTGCTAATGGCTGGTAATATTTACGCTGGTTCTCCGTGTGTTGACCGATTAAGAATACAAATGTCACCACCCCGGGAACACCGAAATATTCTGAAAAACTTTATTCCGAATTTTGAAATTTGATTTTAATATAATACTGAAAAATTGAAATGCCTATTATTAAAAATCACGAAATATTTAATAAATTAAATTGTGGTGGAAAAAGTGATTACTGCAAGCGGGACTTGAACCCACGACCTCGGAATACCGTTCCGTAGCTCTCACGGCCCCAACCCCACAATTGCGGCACTTGGCGAAACAGCCATGACCCGTGAGGAGCTGGGTGAGGTGGTACGTCAGATCCTCCGTCGGTGCCTCGCCTCGACCCACTTCCGAGGACTAGGCGGACCGCCTTGGCAAGGCGCATGCTCGCGGAAGATGAGGGTGCTGATGCTTGTATTCTTAATACGTCACCACGGACAATATTTTCAGAGATAATCCTTACATAAATATTAATATTACAAAATTTATCCTCTTTCATATCATAGCCTTTAACAATAAAAAACCGAACTCAAACAGTGCCCTATGATTTTTGAAAGTTGCCTCCTAATTCCCTGGACTGCCATCATAAAAATCTAATTTCCCTATAACAGAACCACCTCTGAAACATTTTCTTTCCAACAAAAAAAAAGCATAAAAATCGATAAATGACAAAGTTATTCGTGAACAAACATTAAAAGAAACTCCTGTTTTTTAAAGTTGGGTAAAAATATTAGTATAAATGTATTTTGTAAGTTGTATTTCAATTACAAACAGCCAAAACACTGTATTTTGTAATTTGTATTTCAATTACTCCACTCAAAAGTAATTAGTATTTTGTATTTCAATTACTTGCAAACGCAGTATTTTGTAATTTGTATTTCAATTACAACAAAGCATGTATTTTGCCCAGCCCTGTGCATTCCCTATCACGACAAATGAGTCGCGCAAGTGTTAGATATATTTAATATTACTTCTATTTTTTATCGCATCTAAGTAAAAGCAAGATATGTTAATATGTAACAAAGTTTTTACATAAAAATAACTTTTGTACAGAAATGAGATCTTAAATCAGTCTTGTATAGCATCTATTTGTATGAGAAATTCTATTTTAACGCCTATATGTTCGGTAGGTATCTATCAATGTATTAATCTATGTAACGGAATCTTTGAAAGTGATTTTCACCCACTTGCAGTAGTCGGATTGATCTGAAATTTTGCACACCTAACAAGGACTGATGATAATTGCATTAATTAAAAAAAAATATTAGGACTATCAAGCTTTTTTTTTAGTTTTTGAGCCAAGTAGATTTTTCATAATAACTTTGCACTCCTAATTTATTATTTCTCTTGAACTATTCTATCTATTAAAACCCGAATCATAATCCGTTGCGTAGTTTTGAAAGTATAAGCTCACATAGAGATATACATACATACCAAAACGTGACATTTTGTTATAATAAGTAAAGAAGCTCTGCGTTGATTCGTCAGCTAAGTAAGTCAGCTTCTCCTTTTATAAAGAGATTGTTAAGTCGTCATCATCATCACATCACGCCTTTTTCCCATGGGGGTAGGCAGACACTATACGTATCACAATAAAATAAAACACAAAATAAGGTAAAATTGTTTAATCAACCTTCTTGTTCGTCAACAAAATGCAATTCTAAAGACAGACAGATCTTATTGTTAAGTATAAAAAAGTAATAGCGTTCATGAAATTGATGCCCCCCCCCCCCCCAAACTTTAATAAAATGTATTTACACGTACACCTCATTATATTCAAATAAACCCACTTTTTACGGATTTAGAGCAAATGTTACGTGTCTAAATCCGTAAAAAGTGGTTTTATATATTTTTTGTATTGTAGTTTATATAAGTAATATGAATGCCCGTACGCAATAACATGAACGCTTAATTCTTAAAAATAATGACAAAAGATATTGTAAAATCCAAACAGCACACTTTAACTATAACTAAACTATAACTAAACTTATGACGGGAGTCAAAGAGATTTTGTGTAGCGACATTATCACGTTTAGTGCAAAATTCTATTACGTCATGTTACAAAAACATTTTTTTTATCTATTTATTTTTTAATAGTACATTACGATATTAGTGCGTTAAGATGGTTATAACATGCGAGGCGGAATTTCAGCGCGAGCCGAAGGCGAGGGCGTAATTGAGCCGAGCATGTTATAACCAATACGCACGTATATCGTACGACGTTTTTTAACACATTTGCGAGGAAACAGAAAAAAAAAAACATTAAATAAACTCAATCTGTGAATGCACACTGTTGCTTTCCCGCCATTTTAACAGCGCGCTAGCGCTGCCTAATGACTGGCGCCGCGCGGCGATTAGTTCGAAATTTGAATAGCAACAGCGCGCTGCTCGAGTCGTGCGGCGGCGATCAGTTCCATATTTGAAATGGCAAATAATACTGTTATGAAATTTGTATGGACTATAACTTAACTATTTGCTTTGGTAACACACGCGTTTTTTATGACCCGCTTTACATATTTAAAACCGGTGGAATTACATTAGCTTTACGAGCAAGGGTGTTAAAAATTAAGTTTACAATGCCATTATAGTAGAAAACCAAGTCGAAATTATAATTTAATTTTACATACATATAATATGTATATATTACACTCCAAGAGATGGACATAGTTTATGAATTTGTAACAATTCTCATACCCCTATCTGTAATTTTAGCCAAAGGACTGGTGAAAATATCTAGATCTTGGGCTATTTCGTTTATTATTCTGAGTGCTCTGGTAAACGGTGCCTGATGGAGCACATTGGTCCTTGGTTTCGAAAGTGCGATTAAATCACGCTTTCTCGCACTTAAATAATTATTGGGAACATATAAGTTCAAACACATTAACACTTGAGGGTTGTTAATAATGCCCCGAAGTAGTTTAATCACATAAGTTAGTATTAAAATATTTCTTCTTAATTCTAATGATTCATAATCAACCATCCCCAATACAAAAAGTGTTGGATAGATTAATGGGCATATAGGGATACATAAAAGAACAAGTTAATCTAAGTATCTTCCCAGATTGTACCAAAATAAAAAACTGACTTAGCATTCTATCATGTGAAATTGTGTAAATCGGTGGAACACAAATTTCTTTTTAGAATGCAATTAATTACTAACTTGAATTAATATTTTCTAATACTTACGCGACTCATTTGTTTAAATAAAACTACTTTTTACGGATTTAGACACGTGTATACGCGTATAAATCCGTAAAAAGTAGTTTTATTTATCTTGAATTAATATATTATAACATTAATACTTTATTCAGAACATGTTAGTTTCACTTGGCAATGGTCCTTCGAACAGGATAATTTATTACTGTTATGTTCTGTGTACTTACGTGTTAAAATTTCATCTAACATTGGTCCTTCGAGCCGGATAGTTTTTAACTTTTATTTTTTTGTGCTCTTAGCGATAAAACTATATTAACAACCATTACACATCTATTCAGGGTTATTTTCAAATAAGATGGGAAGCGGTATCACAATCGATTTAGTTTTGTTGAAACATTTTGCCTTATATTAGAAATCATTGCGATTTGATGATTGGCATAAAATCAGTACTTTTGCTAGTACATAAAATGTCGAAAACTGGTTGAGGTGGCTGACTTAAAATAAATACGTGAAATTATAATAAAAGCTTGCAAGAATAATAGAAAATATCCCAATTTGTCGCACAAAATATCAATGAAAATCTTTGGAGCTGCACTTTGGAACCGTAAATAAATATGAGCATTTCCTGCCATTATGATACATTTAGATTTTCTAGCATTTATATTAAGAGGGAACTATTAAAATATTGGTAAAAGAAATCACAGTTTTATAGACTTTAGACATAACTAAAGTTTGACGAGACTTATGGTGTAACGGTAGTTTAATCGACTGTTGTTTATGAGTTTGATTCCAGAATAGAACTTTTATTTGTGTTGTGAACACAAGTACTTAATATTACAAAAAAGAATTTAAGTATACATGTATTATATTCTTAAACTGGTATTCATAAAACAAGCTAGCAATTTGGTAGTATAAAATATCTGTAGATAAATATTTTTTTATTTCTTTATCATCTTTTTATGCAGACTTAGTATTGACAATGTAACAGATAAATTGTTTAGCATCTTTATGGTTACCAACTGAGCTATCGAGCTCAGTTAGCAATGACGGCACAGTACTCGGAAGTCTCGAGTTTAAATCTTTGTTCCTTTTCAGCTATAATTAAATTTCATTCCACAATTTGGTTGGTGGAAGAAAAAATTTGTAATAACTTATCAAATTTTAATAATTCCATCTTAAAAACGAATAAAAAAAAACAATGTATTATCGTCTCATCAAGAGACATAAGATTCACAGTTACATACTATGTACGAACAAAACATATTTATATCTTATATATAAAATTCATGTGTCACAGTGTTAGTTACCGTACTCCTCCGAAACGGCTTGACCGATTCTTCTCAAATTTTACATACATATTCAGTAGGTCTGAGAATCGGCCAACATCTATTTTTCAAAGTTTTTTTTTTAGTATTGCAAAACAACGTTTGCCGGGTCAGCTAGTAATATATATATATATATATATTATCACATAATAGTCTTTCATTATCTAACTAATATATACACACAGTCACAATTCACATTTCACTTGGCTAATAAGGGTGAATTCATATTAAACTTATAGATATTATTGCAGACATCGTTCATACTTTGTTCGTTTTCATAGGGTACACATATACTTAATTTTCTTTCTCGATTCTCTGAATACACTTCAACGACACCCCATTGTCTTAAAAGACGAATACAATTCCGTATAGCGTCTGTTGATACCGCCTCACCTGTAAAATGTTATAATTATACATATTTTTGATGTTATTTTGACAAAAAAATGTGTAGAGATGTGTTTGTGTCATTATGTTAGTCGTTTGTGTTATTATGTTAGTTGTTTGTGTCATTATGTTAGCTGTTTGTTTCATTATGTTAGCTGTTTATGTCATTATGTTAGCTGTTTATGTCATTATGTTAGTTGCTTGTGTCATTATGTTAGTTGTTTGTGTCATTATGTTAGCTTTTTGGTTCATTATGTTAGCTGTTTATGTCATTATGTTAGCTGTTTGTTTCATTATGTTAGCTGTTTATGTCATTATGTTAGCTGTTTGTTTCATTATGTTAGCTGTTTATGTCATTATGTTAGCTGTTTGTTTCATTAAGTTAGCTGTTTGTGTCAGTATGTTAGCTGTTTGTGCCAACATGTTGGCTGTTTTGTCAGTTTATTAAAAGTTTGTGTCAATATTGTAGCTGTAATTTTGTTAATATGTTGGCCGTTTGTGTTAACTTATTAGACTTTTGAATTGGAAAACTATTTGTCTTTTGGACTTGACGCTGGTATATGTAAGCTGTTTATGTGAATATGAAACTCTTGCGTTTGTATCGTTATGTTAACAGTGTTTACATCAATATATTTACGTATACATACCGTATATCATATTATTGTGTGTGAAGTCATCAGTGAGAGAGTCTAGCGTTGTCTTAACAATATTCTTCATAGAGCCGGGCTGTAGTGTCCGACAAGTCGCCGCATACGCCTCCGTTAAAGGACGCAACGTTAATAATAATCTACGTCTGCAATAAAAAGTATTGTTTAGCATTAGTTATGTAAATATTTGGGAAAATTGTAAATTTGGATGGTAGCAGACGGCGGCGCTCTATATTCTCTGCCTACCCCCATGGGAAAAAGGTATGATGTTATGATGTATATTATTATTACAATTAACATTCTCTAGTCTAAATCAAACTGAATTATTTATGATGAAAGAGAGAGACGTTTCGTCTCTCAGGCGTTTTTTTCTGTATTTACTCTTTTTTTTCGTATTTTCTTTTAAACAATCCATCCATCAATTATTTTACACATCTCTCTCTCTCCAGTTCACTAATGTCCCACGTTTGGGCGCTGGCCTTCTACTTTGGGAGGGATTATGGTCTACTGTGCCGCGCTGACCAGACGTGTTGGCACCGGGTTTATTTTTCGAGTTTCCCGTCTGTCACAGAGGATGTTATCTGTGTACAACATTCCTTAGCTGGCTTTTACAGCACCCTGGGAAGGAAAAGGGGTGGTGACACTTGTATTCTTAATCCGTCACCACACGGACATTTTACACATGTATGTAAATAATTTACCTTTCGGCCAAAGCCCGCGATGAGTTCTGAATGGTATATTTTATCCTATGTCCTGGGTCAGGCCTCTCATCCAGCTCATCCATATCATCTAAAGATTTAGCGAACCTTCGCGACCACATTTCTTCTTCTAAACCTACTGTATCCTGAAAAAAGAAATACATTTATTTTTAAACCATTTAACTGACTTGTAAAAGAGAACAAACAATTTGTTAGTTTTGATCAAATAAATACAAAATGTATTTATTCCATTAACGAAAACCATAGCAAACCTAACGACGAGTCCCAAAGACTTTTTCCATGAATCAATCATTCAAGTAGGTTTTTTGTAGTCCATAATATAATTTAGTAACTGGAGTGGATGCTTTATTTAACTACTACGTTTTTGGACGCATATACCTACTAATAACCACATACTCTCTTCTCTTCTGCTTAGTAGCTCTAAACGTCCCAGCATTGGACACAGACTTCCCCCTCTTTGACAGATTCTGATCTACTACGGTCTACCACACTGATCGGACATGTTGTTAAAAGGTGGAGTCTGGAATTCTATTTTTTTTTTGGAAATTATTTTCTCCCACAAGAGGTTTGTATTGTCTTTTAAGGTGCCATTCGGTTTTTAATTTTGTTATATGTAAAGTGAACATGGTTAGACGCAAAAGAGGTCGCAACGGCAGCAGAATATTGCGAAGGCAGCGCGATCAACATAAATATACTGCTGCCTTCTTTGACAAAGAAATATTGACTTAAACTTCAGGGGCCCGAGTCTGCTAATTCTGCTATTACAATCATATTACAATGTAGTACCAATGATCAGTCACTGACGCCATTATGGTGTCATTACGACAAAAAATTAATAGTAGACTACCAAATTTAGTAAAATTTCGCCATTATGGCGTCATTATGACACCCAATTTGATTTTTTGTCATAATGGCGCCATTATGGTGCCATACCATAGTGGCATTACTATGGCAGCATAATGGCGCCATTGAACTGTTATTGTGAGAACATTGTATATATTAGCAGACTTGGGGCCCTGGTCTCGCGACAACCATCGCAATGATCCGACAGTTACATTCAGTTGACTCTTAGTTCGTAGTTATGTAGGAAATGGGTTAATGACACTTATATTTGCAATCCATCACTTCATAATACTTACTTTAAGCGGCGCCAATATATCAGAAGCGACTAATGAATCAATAGCTTGTAACATTTTCTCCTCAATCCTTATACAGGGTGTGCACAAAATAAACTCATGACTCATAACTTCACATAACTGTAGTGCACTTTCTATTAATTGACTTTGTGTTATTTCTGTTAATGTATCTTCCGATGTTACTATTAGGGATTCTAAGGCGGTAGCTGTAAAAATACAAGAATTTAAGTTAAAAAAGAAAGAAAGAAAGAATGTTTTATTACTGTTCAACACAAAATACAATTACAGAACAAGTTACGTTTTATAGTTAAGTAGAAAATATAGTGTACATCGTGTCGTAACAGCAAAAGGCACCCATTTCAGCTAATGTTAGGTCGCAGAGACCTAACGCTGATATTCTAATGGGACCTTCGAGTGGCGACACGGATAGTTACGAACTACTTATTAATTACAAACGATATACATAACATTTTATTGTTATTTGATTTATTTGGTTTAGTGATAACCATTTTTTATATTTAACATTTTTAAAACACATCAAATTTAAAATAATTATACCTATGCGAATAAAATATAATATAAAGGTAGGAAAGTAGCTCCAAAGTGTCAGACGCATAGATCTACAAATATATATTTCAACATTTATGACTATATGTATGAGTTTAAATGATGTCCAAGTAGATTTAGATCTTAATAGATCTCAGAGTATTTATCCAAAAGGAGTTGTCAATGCCAGTCGACTCCCACTGAAAAATGTACAAGATAAACACCCACCACCCTACCCACCTTTTTATAGTTTTCTATAGTTATCCTAATCATAATATTATATTAAAAATGTGAAAGTTTATGAGTATAGATGTTTGTTAGTTTTTAAGTAAAAACTACTGAATAGATGTTAATGAAACATTACAATAACGTTGCTTATGTACCAGATTAACATATAGGCTACTTTTTTATTCCTAAAGAATGCAAGGTTCCTGTGGGATAATAAATTGAGGGAACATTTGTAAATTAATTTATTAATATTTTGCGATTGACTCGCTATGCTTTTTACTAAATAAACTAAATAATGGAAAAATGATAACCATAAGCGGGACTTGAACCCGCGACCTCGGAATGCCGTTCTGTCGCTCTCCCACCTGAGCTATTATGGTCCACGCAAATGTTTACCAAATTTTCCACTACAATCATCTCAATGCGAGTTTTAACATCGTCCGATGTTTTTTCGTACAACGCCATCTATTGAGCGGTTTGCACCAACTCCATCAAACATCAACATCCGCTTATGGTTATCATTTTTTCCATTATAATTTAGTTTATTTAACATTTTCTAAGTTAAGGCGTACGAAGTCGCTGGCAAAAACAAGTAAACTATAATAAACTACTTAGGTTATTCGTCTTTAATTGTATTTATTATTGTTTACTGTTAATTTTTGTGTTGATTAAATAAAAAAGACATGTGTCACTCGGGGACTGCCGCGGTAAAGCTATTGCATAGCATTTCTTATCAAGTTATATTATATATAGTTATTGTAATCTTCTAATATATAAAATTCACGTGTCACAGTGTTAGTTACCGTACTCCTCCGAAACGGCTCGGCAGATTTTTATGAAATTTTACATGCACATTCAGTAGGTCTGAGAATCGGCCAACATCTATTTTTCAAACTTTTTTTTTGTATGGCAAAACAACGTTTGCCGGGACAGCTAGTCTTATATATAAAATTCACGTGTCACAGTGTTAGTTACCGTACTCCTCCGAAACGGCTTGACCGATTTTTATAAAATTTTGCATGCATATTCAGTAGGTCTGAGAATCGGCCAACATCTATTTTTCAAATCTTTTTTTTTAGTATGGCAAAACAACGTTTGCCGGGTCAGCTAGTATTATATATAGTTATTGTAATTACATATGATTAAATAGCGATTGTCAATAAAATAAACATTTCTTTCTCTCCAGCCCATTTGTCCCACTGTTGGGCACGGGCCTCCTCCACTTTGGGAAGGATTATGGTCTACTGTGCTGCGCTGACCACGCGTGTTGGCACAGGGTTGATTTTCGAGTTTCCCGTCTCTCACAGAGGATGTTATCTGCGTCCAATATCCCTTAGCTGACATTTACAGCACCCTTGGGAGGAGATGGTGTGGTGACACTTGTATTCTTAATCCGTCACCACACGGATTAAATAAACATTATTTTACATTATTAAAATCTAAAATACGCTGTTATCTGAAGGATATAATAATATGTTGTCGATTCAAAATCCTTATTTTAATACGCTGTTTAATTTTTGGAAGGCGAATTTTTTTTTTTTTACCCTTGGTATCAAACGGGATGAAATAAATTGCGGGGCGAAGAGGGGATTACGCATGCGCATAAACGCCGATAATGTAAGGTTTTTTTTCATTACGCTATTTTCGTTACGGAATTTCTGGATTCGGTCTCCACGCTCAAGGCCCGCGATAGAAGCTATGCAATAGCTTAATAAATAAATAAATTATAATATTTTCCATACCTAATATAGCAGGCGTAGCATAATGCGCCACACAAGTGTTGGCATAATATGCCAATTCTAATGATGCAGCGATCGATGCTTGAGGTCGGACCAAGGCCCGGGACCCGGTACCTTCACGACGTACCAGACCTTTGCCGAGGGTATCCAGCTACAAAAATAATATAAATAAATATTCACGGAACATCCTCTGGTCCTAAGTCAAGCTTATTTGCTTGTGTTATGTGAAATAGAATATGGATATACCAAATATAATTTTTTTTTTATATATTTGGTATACAGAGGATCTACCCAATACATCATTATTTTTACAATTGATTTGTTTTTTTAACAAACAAAGAAGAAAGTGCACCATGTACTTGATAGATGGCGCGCATAGACATTACATGAATATCAAAAGTAAGAAATAACAAAGAAAGTAGTTTTTATTTACAACTTGGATACCATGATAGCTCAGTTGGTTAGAGACGTTATGCTCAGTATTGGATCTCGTTTTGCCCTTCGGTGCGAGCCCCTAAAGGAGCACTTAAGGCATTACTCACCGCAGCTTTAACCGCATGTACCGCATCACCAGTATACCCCAGATCTCTGCCATCATTGACTAATGCCGCTTGTCTCTCCGCCACACAGTTGGCCAGGTCTGACAGAGACGCCCCCTTGCGGGTTTCGGTCAACAAAGCGTATGCTACTACGTTTGTGCACATAAGAGCTGTGGCTTGAGCCGCATCTGAAATGAACATTTAAATTGTAAATAAATACTCGTAGCAGTGTGTGTTGATTTCTATGTATTATAAGTATGTATTTACAAAAGCATATTTATGTATTACTAGCTGACGCGGCAAACGTTGTTTTGCCATACTAAAAAAAAGGTTTGAAAAATAGATGTTGGCCGATTCTCAGAGCTCCTGAATATGCATGTAAAATTTCATAAAAATCGGTAAAGCCGTTTCGGAGGAGTACGGTAAATAACACTGTGACACGTGAATTTGATATATAAGATATACCTATTCTGGTACCCATAAGAAAAGAATAGAAATATAGCTTACTTTAGGACTAGAGGACGTGGTGTGAAATAACCATATATATTTATTTTAAAAAAAGCAGTTGCGCCCACCGTCGTAGGCCAGGTATTACAAATCATGTATAAAGACAGAATATATCATATATTATTCTCAATTCTATGAGCTGACAGATTAGGAAAACAGGTGTCACCACTTCTCCGTCCCAAGGTGCTGTAAAAGCTATCTAGGGGATATTGTACACAGATAACATCCTCTGTGAGAGACGGAAAGCTCGAAACTAATACCTATGCCAACACACCTGGGGTCCAAGTCTGCATTCACTGATTTCATAATGGCGAATTTTATCAAGTTTGATAGTTTTTAGATTTTTTGTCATAAATGACGCCATTATGGCGTCAGTGACTGATCATTATGACAACATTGTATATATCCTCTCGGAGAGGAGGCCCGTGCCCAACAGTGGATATAAATGGGCTCGGAAGAAGGAGTTTATTTATTGTGGGTAGGTTATAAAAAATGTACGGGTAGAATATGAAAATTATATGTGGGTAGTTTATAAAACTTACCATAAACAATATGTCTGCCAATAGCTTCAACCATCATCTTATGTTCAGTACTAACATCAGCACCGTACAAACTTGAATGACTATGATTGTACAATATCTGTCTATCTAAGTTTACAGCTAAGTTATTGTTAGGCGGTGATAGTGGTGTTTCTATGGGATTTTTATAATGATTGTATTTTTGGAATGATGTTACTAACTCCTGTAAAATAAATGTTATTTAAGATTAAAATACGATAAGAATAATTATCATCGTGCCTTTTCTACATGAAGGTAGGCAGAGACTATAGAGCTCAATCTACTACGATCTTAACATACTTGTTACGCTTCGTTAATACTATTATACATCTGTACATAGATACACTACATTATAAAATTCGAGCTGTTTCGGTGCCAACAAAAAACTATGACATGAGACGTAGTTTATATTATTTGGTCTACGGGACGTGGTTTACGGGACTGCAGTCATAGGTTCGATTCCCAATCAGCTCGACACAATCATTTGGGTGATATTTATAATTTTTACACAAATATTTGTACACGTTAGGGTTTATTAATTTCTCTTATTAAAGTATGCATTCACAAAAGAAAATGGAATTAAAAAAATTGCATAGCTATATTCTGGTACCCTTGCAAACAAATAAGGTTAGCTTGAAACCAGAGAACGCTGTATGAAATGTCTATGATTATATATAACACAAGCATACCAATATAGCTTAATTTGGGACCACTTGCTGTGTATAAAGTAAAGAAAGGAGGAAAGTTTTTATTCCTCCCCCACGGTGAAACAACAAAATAAATAACATTAAAAGTAACTAAGTACAGGAAAAAACAAATATAATCTTCTACAAATAAAAATGATCTAAAAACCAAAAATAACGTAAATATTTTCAAACTACCTTCAGAGAAATAGGTTGGTTAAAATCCACTCTTATACTGCCATGATTGGTGTTCAATGTACGCCATATACCTCTGAAAGCTGACCAGAACGTCTCCATTTGTTTGGGCATACCCAACTGTTCTCTCACAAAGTTACCGTCAACTAATTTATCATAGTTCAATGTTACTGGTACGAGTAATGCATCGTCTATAGTACCGTCTAGATATGCGTCCATTATTACGGAGAGGATACCGGCTGTGAAAAAAAAAAGAGTATTTAAAAAAAAAATTGAGTATTCTGGTATCCATAACGCAAGCAATAAAACTAGACGTTGTATAAAACGTACGAAAATATAAAAAAAAAAAAAAAAGTTAACACCATGTCTGTTCCAGTAATGGTGGGAGGTGAATGGATATAACAAAGAAATGTTATAAAATTCTAGTAACATACCCTTCATATTATCTTCAAAAATCCATGGGAGCATTAACAAAATATCAGCATTAAATAAATAATACTACCCACATTTTGACATTTAGGATAACTCTATAATAAATATATAAATATATTGTAGCAAATGTGGGTAATTTAACCCTAATACTAATGTTACACATTCCTTTGAAAACTACCTACATTTTGATATAGTATATTTAGGATTGAATTTTATTAAATACTAGCTATTGCCCGCGACTTCGTACACGTGGAATTAAGAAAATTTTCCCCGTTTTTAAAACATTTTTCACTAATCACAGTGTGATTTTATATAGCCTATAGCCTGCCACGATAAATGTACTATCCAATACTGAAAGAACTTTTTACATCAGATAAATATTTCCTGAGATTAGCACGTTCAAACACACAAACAAACTCTTCAGCTTTATAATATTAAGTATAGATATCAATATACTATTTCAAATGTGGGTAGTTTATTGATTACACTAATAAAAATGATACACGTTAATTTGAAAACTACCCACATTTCGACACAAGTCTATTGAAAGTATAGTTTTTAATATAAAATGTTTCCTATACCTTTAGGTGTTTGTGGTTTTCCTGTCCTTGAACGTCCACCTTCAATAAAGAACTCCAAATTGTTATGGGCCGCCAAACTGCTTAGAATATATGACCTGAAATTAAATTATCAATTTATCTAAATACATTAATAGCCAAAAGCTGAGTCTTGAGGATGCTTGCATATACTTAAATTTAATGGTCACAGTAATCATCACAAGCGATACTTCAACCTACGAACTTGGAATAAAACTCCGTCGCTATAAAGACTTAGCTACTGCGGCCGTGCCAGTGGTAACCTATTTCTCTACTACAATGTTTCTCCATTGAGTCTACATCGATGCTAAATACAACAAGATTCTCACGTTATAATATTTAGTTTTCAGGAATAACACATTTAGGTATGAAGTTAAATTCAAGTCAAAGCACAAATCAATAGCGTGATAGTTTGTCAGTAAAGTGTACTAGAAAACTACCCAAAATGCGAAAAAATACTTTTATTTAATATAATATAACTAGATGTCGTCCACAACTTCGTACGCGTAGAATTTAGAAATTAAACGGTAACAAATTATACAAAAAAGCCATAGTCTTGAACCACTCTATCTATTAAAAAAAGCGCATCAAAATCAGTTGCGTAGTTTTCAAGTAACAATCTCACATAAGGACATACATACAACAATAACGACTTTGTTTTATAATAAACTAGCTGTTGCCCGCGACCCCGTCCGCGTGGAATTTAGGAAACTTTCCCCGTTTTTGCCATATTTTTTACTACTGCCTCTCCTCTAATGGTCGTAGCGTAATGTTATATAGCCTTAGTTATAAGCCTTCCTCAATAAATGCCCTATCTAACACTGAAAGAATTTTTCTAATCGGCCCAGTGGTTACTGAGATTAGCGCGTTCAAACAAACAAACTCTTCAGCTTTATAATATTATAGTATATAGTATACTAGCTGACCCGGCAAACGTTGTTTGACAATACTAAAAAAAAAGTTTAAAAAATAGATGTTGGCCGATTTTCAGACCTACTGAATATGCATGTAAAATTTCATAAAAATCGGTCAAGCCGTTTCGGAGGAGTACGTTAACTAACACTGTGACACGTGAATTTTATATATTAGATAATATAGTATAGATAAAGAAGCTTTCTACTGTGCCAGTCTGCCAGTCTGTCCGTCTGTACTTTATATATAATATTAGTAAACTTTACCTTAACGCCGACTTATAAATGGGATCACTTTGATAATCAGACCCTTCGACTCTTCTTCTTATGTAGAAAGCACCGCTGCCACGCAAGAACCAACTGTAATACAAATATATTATCGATACATTAATATTGCTTCAAAACACAACGTCCTCTAGTCCCGATTTAAGCATAGTGCTTGTTATGTGTATGAAATTTCGAATATAACACATATACATTTCTTCGTAAATATATCTATAGAATAGACAGGAAACACACAGATGTATATAAAACGTATGTTTTTCACTCAAATAATTGTCCTCTGGGGATTGAACCTGCTAACCCGTAAACGTCAACGAAAAAGCCGGACATTTACACGGAAAACGTTTTTTTATGTAAATATTTATTATTTCCTAGTTTTTAATATTTGTTGTTTTAGTATCAACAGATATGGATCATCCGTGAAAATTTCAACTTTAGCTATCACCGTTCTTGAGATACAGCCTGGTGAGGCTCGATGGACAGCGAAGTCTCAGTAATAGGGTACCGTTTTTTCTTTTGATACGGAACCGTAAAAAGCTGTGACTTTTAAACAACACCATATCAAAACTATTCAGATTTATAGACAGAAAATATTAATTCACTATAAATATTTAAAAAGTCAAGGTACAATTTGTATAAAAAAGTGTTGTTTTTACATAAACAATGTTAAATTTATGAGCGGTTTACATGAAATTTAGTCAAATATAGGCCACAGTAGGCCCAATTATATTCTAAATGTGAAATTCTGAAAAATTGGTCAAGTGCGAGTCGGACTCGCGCACGAAGGGTTCCGTACCATTATCTATGCAACATAAGGCAACGTTATTAGTATCGAGCAAGAAACGGTAAAAAAATCATGTTTGTTGTATGGGAGCCCCCCTTAAATATTTATTTTATTTTTAGTATTTGTTGTTATAGCGGCAATATATATATAATACATCATCTGTGAAATTTTCAACTGTCTAGCTATCACCGTTTTTGAGATACAGCCTGGTGACAGACGGACGGACGGACGGACGGACAGCGAAGCCTCAGTAATAGGGTCCCGTTTTTACCCTTTGGGTACGGAACCCTAAAAATGTTTGTAAGTATACTGACGGGAAGAGAAAAAAGTAATACTAACCCAAAGAAAGGTATTCTCATGTTATCACCGGCAGCAACTAGCGGCGGCCTTAATCCAGTCAGATACAGTGTGAACGTAACTAATATGTAGTCGAAGTGAGATCTATGTAATGGTATGAAGACTAGAGGTAGTCCAGCCGCGTTCGCTCTCCGCAGACGATCGACGCAAGCCGACCGAGTAGCACAACCACCGCCAGCTATACGACGGATAGCTTTGTGACATACCCAGGCTACGAATCTGAAAGAAAACGATAAGTTAATAAAAAATAATATTAAATTAATATTCATGGACAAAACACAACGTCCTCTGGTCCCAAGCTAAGCTTATGTGCCAGAATGCGGATCTACTACATAAGCTACTTTTCTTTTGTAAGTATATACTTATAATAGGTACATAGGAAACACTCATCTAATCTAATATTATAAAGCTAAAGAGTTTGTTTGTTTATTTGAAGGCGCTCATCTCAGGAACTAAAGTATAAAGTTTACTAAGGAGGAGTTTTAACGCTAATATGTTTATGGTAATACCTAAAAATGTATTTATACAGGTCAAAATTCATTATATTTTTAGTTTTGGATAGTACATGAGGAAGGCTGTAGAACATTACGCTGCGACCAACAGGAGCGAAGCATTATTGAAAAATGTTGCGAAAACGGGGAAATATTTCTAAATTCCACGAGTACGAAGTCGCGCACGTTTAACAAAATTGTTGTAATTTTAAATATTTCTAATTATAATATAAATATATATATTTATTAAATGACTAATCACTCAGGAAGCATATTTATCACTCACCTAAGAACATTAGTGGACATAGCAGAGCTGATGTCGTGGACAACTTTAAGCGCCCTCGCTTCAATCTTTTTTCTAACATTGGCGTATTGAGCAGTATCGCCGTTCTGTTGAGCTATCTTTAATTCAACTTGCGTTGTTTCTTCTATTGAACGCTGAACGCTCTCGTCTGTTATTACCTGTGAAGAAACGATACATTTCCGTTAACTGGCCAAGTAAACAAACCCTGTAAATGTTCTCCTGCCAATAATTGGAATGAATTTTCCATAAAACCCCGGATTCGAAGACGTATAAAAATAATCCCTCTATAATTTTGATAAATCTGCAACTAATAATGTAAAAGCTCTATTAACTTTTTTGGCATTTTCGATATTTATCAATATGTATACTATAAACTTTATCAGCTATTCTACACAAAACTCTAACAAGTTATACCTCAAAACCTTCCTCGTGAACTTAAAATAATCATGAAAGCCGCATCAAAATCCATTCAGTATTTTATGTACTTTGTGACGATAAATAAAAACTGAAATGAAAACTTCCGCGCACTGCTTCAACTTGCCAGATATTAAATTTCAAGAAACAGCTAGCATTAGGGCTCATATACTCACATTAGGTACAACATCTTTATATTCATAATTGTAAAGGTTAAAGCACTGGGCCAGGTCACATAAATATCTGGAAACCACACCACCATTGGCGAAATTCAGACGTCCAATATCCAATATGTTGAGAACAGATCCTGTGTCCGTTGAGCTTTTGTCCTGCCAAGATTCCTGTAGACAAAGAAAAATAGAGTAAGCAAAAAATATACGATAAAACTTGCTTTATAATGTACTTACGAGTTATATTGGTACGTTTTGGGTAGGGTTATATAATAAAATATAGTTAGCTGAAATTATTCTGTAAAAACGTATGTCCTATTTGTAAAGTAATTTTTAAAATCAATGCAACAGTTTTTGGGTCATATAAACCCAAAAAAAAATTGAAATATACTTTTGCTACACTTTTACTTATATACTTTTGCTTCTAGCTAAGTTCTAAGTCCCAAAAACAATGAGAAGTAGCCTGTAGGTTTTGATACCCTTGGTTTATTACTCGTAGTACAAAAGTACATTAAAACAGTATAAATACGTTTTCAGGTTTTGTCATGAAAATATTAGCGTTAAAACTCCTCCTTAGTAAACTATATAACCTAGTGCGGGAACAATGTCTATACGCAGAACAAATTAACAAAAGTAATACTCTATCGATTGTACAATTTACATTTCAAAGTCAAGGTTGCATATTCATGTAGTATTCAAGATCTTTAAGCAAATAACGGCATTTGCGTAAACACATAATATAAAGCTGCGTGTTTATTGTACAATCAGTTTGTTGGAAAGATTTTGCTGTGTGAAAATGAAAATGTAGTAAAATTACAGCATTCCTTGCAGGTGCATTACGGCTAATATTTATAATACTGATAATCCTTTCAGTTAGCTAATATTTCAAAATAAAAAATTACTTAGGCGAAATAACTTTTGAAATTTCAACACCTAAATTTCTATACATACGATAAGGGGGCTCTTAGGCTAGAGACGCCTCGAAAGTATGTAAGCATAGATTTTCAAGAAACTGTTATGAGCCTTTAATACATTTTGATTCAAGGTAGGCTAAGCTCTAAAAGCAAGCTATGTCACTAAGATTGGACGAGGTTGTCAGCAAATGGTGAGTAGCAAAATTTTTGCCAATTGAAACTGATGCCTAAGTTATTTAATAGAGATGTCGATACAGGTGCGACAAAGAAGTCCGAAGTTTAGCGCCGATGTCATCCATCAACGAGTGGCGACGCGCGCAACACAAATATTTTATCGTTTAAAAATAAACAAGACGACAAGTTAAACCAACATGTGTTTCGCAACATATAACAAAGTTATAAATACAAAGGTAGTGAGAATTTTGTCTACTACTGGCTACATTGCATATTACCTTATGTACAACATACGTTAATTTCAGAGAAGCAGGACATCACATTTTTTGAAAAATAAAAAGTAAGCCGATGCTTTAGTCCAGGCTATCGGCAAAAGTTGATACGCTTGATTGAGCTTAAAGAAATAACAAACAAACACACCCACATACTTTCACCATAATAATACAGTGATAATAGCGGACTTGTGCTAAGAAACTTTCTTAGGTTGGACAACCGGTATGTTGATGACTGCTTTCTGGTTTAATTTTTCAAATCTTATTTACTACCTATTCTAGACTAGAGACTAGACATGGAATAAGAAATAAATATATAGGTATGTATCGCTATAAGAGCCAGCTAAGTAATAATACTAATAATCGAAACAAATGATAACTTCAAACGTAAACCATAGATCGAAACTCAAGGTCAGGGTGGTATAGCTCACTAAATACCCTCAGGCTATGTAGGAAACTCGTGGATACATGTAATAGTAGCAAGTAGGGCACGATGCTGTCACAGAATGCTTAAATGTAGTATGACAGTGTTAAATGAAAACCAAGAAAATAATAAGATTATATCCTAGACAGAGAAACTATTTAGTGATCTAATCTTTGCACAAACCCACAAACTATAGAAAATAAGAGGCGGTGAATTAATTAAAATAAAATCGAAATGTTAAATTATCATATGGACAAACTCGTCTATCACCAACATAAATAAATAATAAATAAATAAATATTCATGGACATTTTACACAACGTCCTCTGGTGCCAAGCTAAGCTTTATATGCTTGTGTTACGGGTACCAGAATACGGATATACTACATAAACTACTTTTCTTTTGTAAATACATACTTATAATACATAGAAAACACCCAGACGCAGTACAAACATTTGTATGACATTTATGGATATCACACAAATGATTGCCCCAAGCGGGAATCGAACCCGCAACCTCGTGATCGGCAGTCCATTACATAAACCACTCCACCACGAAGCAAGTAATATGTCTTTAGAATTCTAATTTACAAACACAATTGGATGGTTATTAAAAGGTCAGTAAACTATTCCTAAAAACGCAAAAATAACCAACAAAATAAAATTAACAAACTGCAAAGATACTAAAGAAGTTAACAATAAAGTGTTTATTATTCGAGATTATAAACAAGATGATAATCGAACACGGGTCATCACGATCGATAAAGAATCGATTGTTTGAGCTATATCGTAGTAAAGAAAGGTCGTCGCACTGTGTAACCGCGTTGAGCGCGAAGCACCGGTTGGCTGAATCGAGTCACGCCACTCGCTACATGCTTTGTGTATAAATTTGGAATATAATGCAACCAATTTAAAGAGATCATAGATCAAAGATGAATTGAAGTATGAATGAACACTTTGCAAATGTGGGACATACTTATTATGAAAAACATTCTATGACAACACGGCACTTGCTTTGTGAAAGATGTGAGGGTTATCGATAGATCGCGAACTTAATCGATGAGTCAGTTATTACAATGCGAGTGTTTAACTTACACACACATTATAATGTCAAGTTTAAATAAATATGTAACGCGCTATGTGTAACAGTTATTGGTAAAAGAAATAAAAATTAAAAAGATATTGTAGAAACAAGTTCTGATGGAGAATAAAAATGTTGAAGTTATGTTAACATGCGTTTTCTAATTACCAAAGTTTTCAGAGCAAACCAAAGTTGATGGCTTTCATTAGTACCGTTTATTTAAAATTGAACTACTGTATATTACATGTAGGTACATAATTATTACTACACTGAGAATTGCAAATTTATTTAATGCTGAATATTTTATAGTTAATTTTCAAATTCAGTCGGAATGCCGACAATCGAGAATGTCCCCGTTAAAATGGCATAGTTTTGTAAATGATGGATAGTATCTAACGAAATTTTAATACATATTAAGTGTAAAGCAAATAACCTTGGTATACATAACACTATACTGTTAAACTTTAAAAAAATTGGCTCGGAGAAACTACATTATAAAAATAAAATGGATACTACTATAGAATAAACTGCATAAATCTTTTAAACGACAGAATTTGTATATACCGAGACTACCTCTATCCGGTTGAGCAGTTTCCTTTGCTATGCAGCTGATATTCTATATTGTAGCTTACCGACATTACAGACAGTTA
This sequence comes from Orgyia antiqua, assembly GCA_916999025.1. Taxonomy (NCBI): domain Eukaryota; kingdom Metazoa; phylum Arthropoda; class Insecta; order Lepidoptera; family Erebidae; genus Orgyia; species Orgyia antiqua. Next base: position 30,495,808 of record OU779863.1, read on the forward strand.
TGACAGCTAATATTACTCACAGACAGCCAGTCAGTGGGCATTCTCACAATCCTAATAGAAGTCAATAGGACATCAATGGCAATCTTTCTTTTGAACAATCCTTAGTCATCTTTAATGTGTTACGTAAATATTGGACACTCCTCATTTTAAAGTATAGCGTTATAATAAATCGAGAAGGTAGAATCTGACTAGGACCATTAAAAATCTCTACTCTTGGCGCAGTTCTGATAGGTATGCTCATTGGCTATAAAGAAGATAAAATCAACGGTTGCAAAAACTTCAAAGATTATGCGTACTCGTATTATATTCAGCAAAGGATAACACACGTGTTTTAATGATACTGGCATATTATTAGCAGACCTCTGTTTTCTTGTTTTACTACTTGATAACTCGTTATGGTGATATTAAAACAGCATCATACCTTTACAAATGTTATGTTAATTTATGTAAATTGATACGTATAAAACACGCATGATGGGTAGTAAAAGTCTTTTTCGCACATGAGGTCAATTCAGATTGGCTATGTAAAAAATATTTTATGAAGAATTGTTCTTGTACCATATACAGCCTATAGTTGGGCACGGGCTCCTAAAAAGTGCTACTTATATAACTTATAGTAACCTATATAGATTTCTGGTTAAAGCCTACAAGTGCACTTACAGCCTTAGATTTTATCTGATCAGTAATTTTCAAATATCAGGTTAGGACCAGAATTTTAAATTACCAAAGGCTTCAGACGAGCTCATGGCATAACTGCATTTCGTAGCCGAACGAACATAAGTAATTAAATGCCATTTTTGTTAACTTAGGGCTTACATTATAAATTTTGTTTTGTAGAAAAATATACTCCAATGTCAGCCGACGTTCTTTAAAAGGGCAAAGTGTAATCATCGGGCATGCATGACCAGAAGTATGAGTGTAAATAAAGCCAAGGAAGTGTATTTAGATCGTAGCAAATAGCGCTCTATAGTATCTGCCAACCCCTATGGAAAAATGGCGTAATGTTACGATGATGACGGTGATGGTTGTTTATTACTCAGAATAGAATTGCCCAATCCCCTTGTTTACGTGTAGCTAATACTAATTTAATGGTTTCCCCTCGCTACAAGTGATCAAGGTGAAAAGCCGATGTAAAGACAAAACGCTTAGAGGAAAATCAAGATCAGAACCAAGGTGATGTATGTACGGCATACTGACTACAATTGACTTTGACCTACCCTTGATAGTCATCAGATGGTCATCAAATGATTTTCCTTTTATTTTGATAATAATAATAATAAAACTCTTTATTGTACACTATATAAATTACAAAAACACTTATGCAATAGATTATTGTACAATTGGCGGTCTTATCGCTCAAGGCAATCTATTCTAGACAAATTTTATTACTGGTTTAAAAGAGAGTAACAGCCATGTATCTGTGTGGTAACGGATTAACCACCAGTCACCACCCCTCTTCCTTCCCAGGTTGCTGTAAAAACCAGCTAAGGAATATTGAACATAGGTGACATACTCTGTGAAAAATGTAAACCTTGAAACTTAAGCAGGCGTGTTGACATAGGATTTATCCCTTAATTAGCTTTTACAGCACCCTGGAGAGTATATGGGGGTAGTGTTACTTGTATTCTTAATCCGTCACCACACGGAAAGTTTCGTTTCGTATTAATGTTAATCTAAATAAAATAAAATCATATTTAAAAACCCAAAAAGATTGTATGTAATGGGTAGAGACTACAGAGTGCTATCTGCTACGATCAAAACATACTTCCTTGGTTTTATTTATTCCCAATATTTGGTAGTATATACACGACGATTGAGAGTACTACAGTGTCTGTCAATCCTCATGCAAAAGGTCGTGGCGGTATGTATTTTTACATGATCTATTGTAGGGCTATTACCTATGAATTTTACATACACAGTGTTCAGTGGATTCCCCGAAATCAATACAACAAAACATTCAAATAACTATGACAAACTTTTTCGGTTTGCATTACATTTAAATACTTAAAATATTAACTCAACAAATATTTACTTCCTTACGTATGCTATTACATTTTAAACGCTAAAAGCACATTAACTTATAGAAATAAAAACCGGTCAAGTACGAGCTGGATTCGCACACGAAGGGGAATTCGTCATACGACTCCGAATTACGGGGCCTTATTCTCCTGCCCTAATGGCAGGAGAATGATGAGTATTTGTTGTTGTAGCATCAACTGGCATACATAAACAGTGATATTTCCAGCTCTCTAGCTATAACCGTTCCAGAGATACAGCCTGGTGGACAGACGGACAAACAGCAGTCTCTGTAAGATTCCCGTTTCTCCCTTTGGTACGGAACCCTAAAAATCTCTTGTCAAAGTGTTAGTCGTCATACTTCACAGCATCGGCTTGATCGTATATTCAGTAGGTCAATTACTCCTAATATTAAATAAAAATTACATTACTGCCTAGACACTACATAAGTTCAACAGAAGTCATACTAAAAACCCAAATGAACTACAAAGCTTTTACAGTTAAGATTAGTTTGGACAACGACCGTGACCTAACCTTCACACGATACAATATCCATACGTTACATCGATTTGATAACATTAAATTTAAACTTGCACACGCAGGAATTGATAAAAATATACATAAAACATAGACATGTGCCTTATGTGCTTATATCTTAAAAACTACGCAACGGATTTAGATGCGTTTTTTTTTAAATGATTAATTAGTTCATGGGGTTAGATCTTATAAATAATTAGTTAACTTTTGGTTTCTAAGCAAGCGTACAAAGTTGCCAGCAACAGCTAGTAAACTATAAACGCACTGAAAGGGTTGTTACATGGTTTTTATCAATAGATAGATTGGTTTCCATGGAAGGTTTAGAGGTACAAATTGTTAGTTTTATATATAACTAGCTGACCCGGCAAACGTTGTTTTGCCATACAAAAAAAAAACAAAAAGGTTTGAAAAATAGATGTTGGCCGATTCTCAGACCTACTGAATATGTATGTAAAATTTGAGAAGAATCGGTCAAGCCGTTTCGGAGGAGTACGGTAACTAACACTGTGACACGTGAATTTTATATATTAGAGATAATATGTATGTTGGTTGAGACTTCAGATATAACCATAATTACTATAAAAGGCGGAAAAATAATATAAAAAACGAATATACACTAAATTATAGTAGAAAAAATGATAACCATGAGCGGGACTTGGACCCACGACCTCGGAATACCGAATACTAAGTGATCGATTGATCGAGTTGGTGCAAACCGCTCAATAGATGCCGTTGTACACAAAACATCGCACGATGTTTAACTCACATTGAGAAGAATGTAGCGGAAGATTTGGTAAACATATGCGGGAACCATGATAGCTCAGATGGGAGAGCAACGGAACGGTATTCCGAGGTCGTGGGTTCAAGTCCTGCTCATGGTTATCATTTTTTCCACTATAATTTAGTTTATTTAGTAAAAGCATAGCAAGTCAATTGCAAAAATTAATAAATTAACGAATATACACTTTTATATCCGTGAATAAATTGCATATTTTTTGAGAATCGTTTTCTCAAAATATTATATTATTTATATTAATAGAACAAAATTTTATTAAAACTAAAAACATGCTTCTACATAATGAAAAGCCATTAGTCCACAATTTATTATTCAAATAGCAAGGAAATGATAAACAAATTGGTATATTTAAAACAAAAAAATCATACAAAACGTTAATTGTACTAATTGTATTTTTATATTCATTGCAGCGTATGTACATAAAGTACGTACCAACGAATAAAAAAGGAATAATTATGTTTATAATTTAATTAGTATCTATTCTTATCTAAATATCTACACAAATATTACAAAGCTGAAGAGTTTGTTTGTTTGAACGCGCTAATCTCAAGAACCACTGAGCCGATTTGAAAAATTATTTTAGTGTTGCACAGACCATTTATTGAGGAAGGCTTTAGGCTATAAAACATCACACTGGGCCCGATAAGAACGAAGCATCAGTGAAAAATGTGCAAAAATGGGGAAAATTCTCTACACGCGTACAAAGTCGTCGCTAGTTTTAAATATTAGATAACAGTTACCTATCTTCGACTATTTGTCTACAATATTATTAAAAACGATGACCTCGTAATTTCACTACAAAGGGATTATATTATCTATGTTTAAAAATTGGTCAAGTGCGAGTCGGACTCGCGCACGAAGGGTTCCGTACCATTATCTATGCAACATAAGGCAACGTTATTAGTATCGAGCAAGAAACGGTAAAAAAATCATGTTTGTTGTATGGGAGCCCCCCTAAAATATTTATTTTATTTTATTTTTAGTATTTGTTGTTATAGCGGCAATAGAAATACATCATCTGTGAAAATTTCAACTCTCTAGCTATCACCGTTCTTGAGATACAGCCTGGTGACAGACGGACGGACGGACGGACAGCGAAGTCTCAGTAATAGGATCCCGTTTTTACCCTTTGGGTACGGAACCCTAAAAACAAAGAAATTGTGCGTAGAATGATAGCCTTTTGTTAATATAAACATTTGTTGTGTTATAAAACTTGTTTTTGTATGAAGACGTTTTTATACGGAACACGTGAGCAAATGTACATAATATAATATGAAACTCTTGATTACGATTTGTTAATGTTGAAATAATTATGAATCATAATAAACCTTGAGATTTTTATTTTAAACACATTACATTTTCGAATATCGGATTATTTTTGTAAATTATGGCACAAAATGTCTCTCTCTTATGATTCTATAACAAGGCTGTTCCAATTGCTGTGGTCCTTGATGATTCTTTTCCTTTGTTTGCGCAATCAACTGGCGAACAAGTAAGGAAAAACTTGGGTCTATTGTTCATGGGTCCTAAGCACTGGGCCCTTTGCACATTAGAAAAATCGAGGCCTGACATTTTTCCATTCTCATCACAGAAGTCAAATGTAAACATCGATTTAACTTATCGTTTCGTCCTTCGCTTTGTTTTTGTCGTCTAATGGCCTATTATTTAAGTAGCACCAAATCAATGATTAGTTGTATTTGTATTGTTATTCAGTCGTCGTATTAAGGTCGATACTAATGACACTCTTCTTTGGCAAGATTAAGTAAATAAACGTACTCAAACCTTAGAGCGTTTATACAATAGGAGTTGATGTTTTAGGCGACCCGTACTGAAAAAGGTACGAGAGCAATGCTCATACTCATTATGTGAGGTGATTTCGGGGCGAGGCGTGCGTAGCAGCCAATGAATTTAGGTTATAGAGTTTAAATGCATTACGTCGCACCCTGCCGACATGGCAGTATATTTGTTAAAGAAAACAGCGTCTATTAGAGCTTTTGTTGGTTTAATACTCTAATGGTCTTATTCATAATGACTTATCGGAGGTTTAAAAGTTCGCTAAAATCGGTTCGCGAATATTGTCAAAACTTGTTATTTATATTAGTCTTTTTACGCTAAAACGTTTATTATCTCTCCGATAAAATCTCCGTTTAAACCTCCGATAAGTCATTATGAATAAGACCATAATACTCAAACATAACATTGCACCGGCGACCAAACTTCGCGTAATTTTTAACCCCCAACGGAAAAAGTTTAAGAACAGAGTGCACATAATAATATTTTACTGTTTTAGAAAATATATTATAACTAATAACTACACGGAAATCATTGAGAGTCAGTATATTTATCTGTCACAATTCAAACAGATTTCATTAACTAAAGAAGACATATAATCCATCCCAGAGTTCGAAATGTTATTTGTCAGCTGTTGCTAATATCAAACTTGAAAATAATGCTGCCACATTTTTGGCAATACTGTTGGCCAACCGTAATTATTTTATGCCGGTTATTACCGATTATTCGAACCGACCAGAAATGTCGTACTAGCTATTGCCTGCGAAGTCGTACGCGTGAAATTGGGAATCACTGCTTTGTATAATATAACATAAAGTAAAATAAACATGTCTTCAAAAACAAACAAGGTTAAAAATTCGCCATTTTATGGTTAGTCTTTATTTGATTCTCGTTGCACTGTTCTGGCGAGCATAGCACCATGCTGAACTCTAGTAAGGTTATTAATTATTTGTTCGCGTGAGTGAGTTTGTACGCGCACATCCTAGAAATAAAGTAATACTCAGGGTTGCACTGATCGTATGAATCCGTAAAAAATAGTTAACTTTAATTAATGTACAAAATTATATAAATCTGCTAAAGATTTACGTATAGTTTTTTGTTTAATAACGGTTGGAGGACATCACTATTTTAAAAGTGTAATTACCTAGCAACACAGTAAGCGTTAAATAACATTTGGAACTCTGGGATAAGCTATAGTATGATGTTTCAAAGTCCACCATAAAAGCTATAAAAGAGATCAAACCAGTTCCGTTGAGGTATTAATTCCGTCTTAAGATTATTAAATGATTATAAGATGACGCAATCAAATCTAATATAACGTACACGTACAAAATAAACTTGCAAATAATATAAATAAAATCCCAACCTAATCTACAATGCTTACATAGAAATAAAGAATTCCAATTAGCTTACCAAATGGGTCCAATAGCATTTATTCCTAATTTCAAAGAATTGTACAGGAATTACATTACACAAACAAACTACTTGACTGCGAAGAGGAGTTTGTGGAATCTCGCCTGTTGGTTCATCCATTAATCGATTCTTTAAAACCCATGACAATAATCGTATTTTTATTTAAAATGATTTTATTATTTTCTCCCTTCAGCCCATTAATATCCCACCGTTGTGCGCGAGTCTCATCTAATTAGCGAATTTTTATGGCCTACTATGCCGTTGCCGGTGACCAGACGCGTTAGTACAGGGTTTAGTAGTTTTTGTCTCTCACAGAAGATGTTATCTGCTTCAATATCCCTAAGCTGATTCATGCAGCACCTTGGATAGAAAATGGGGTGCTACCACAAATACAATGATGAGTATTTTTAATCTACCACATCAAGGATGTAATAACACTAGCTGTTGCCAGCGAGCGACGAGTGGAATTAAAGAAAAGTACCCGCAATAAAAAAAATTGGTCAAGTGCGAGTCGGACTCGCGCACGAAGGGTTCTGTACCATTATCTATGCAACATAAGGCAACATTATTAGTATCGAGCAAGAAACGGTAAAACAAATCATGTTTGTTGTATGGGAATAAATATTTAAGGGGGGCCCTTAAATATTTATTTTATTTTATTTTTAGTATTTGTTGTTATAGCGGCAATAGAAATACATCATCTGTGAAAATTTCAACTGTCTAGCTATCATCGTTCTTGAGATACAGCCTGGTGACAGACGGACGGACGGACAGCGAAGTCTCAGTAATAGGCTCCCGTTTTTACCCTTTGGGTACGGAACCCAAAAATTATTACTGCATCGCTCCTATTGGTCGCAGCGTGATGTTATATAGCCGTCTTCGATAAACGTACCGACTATCTAACACTGAAAGAATTTTTCAAATCAGACCACTGCAGTAGTGGTTCCTGAGATTAACGCGTTTAAAAAACAAACAAACAAATTCTTCAGCTTTATAATATTATTATAGATATTATATTATAAAAAAAATCCTTTGTTTTCTATGTTTGTTGTTGTATCCTTGACACATGTAAATATGAGATATCTTTATTTTAATGCGCACATATGCACAATGAGGAAATATATATGTAAATATATGTATGTAATGTACATTACAATAGCATCTCATTATTAAGCATCTTGTCTTTATTCTTCTTTATTTGTTATAAAGCAATGTAGCAATGATAGGGTGGTTCAAGAGAATAGCTTTTTTGTTTAATCTGTGAAGGATTTTTAATTTTCTCAATTCTACGCGTCAGAAGGGCAGGTGGGCGCATTAATAGGTTTAACTAAATGCGAACTCTATGACTACAACAACATGTACTCGGAAGTCAATATAAGATTGCTCAGATTTCCCAATTCTTTTATAAATTAACAATACGATACCCAAGAGCGGACAATAGCAGACAGGGGCGCTCTAAAACAAGATGGAATGACTATGCTGGTTAACCCAGGGAGAATGCTGGACAAGAGTCGTAGATGATAGACCTTAATGCTCATGCCCAAAAGGCATGCTGAACTGCAGGACATAAAATGAGAAAAGAAATATCATAGTTAGCAGTTCGGAATACAAAGGGCTTAACATAAAATAACAAAACGTTTGCCACACATAGATACAAAACATCCGACACATGAAATCAACTAATAAATTTACATGAGTATATTCAGAAGGCCTAAGCATAATGGAAACAGGTCGCTGATCTGTAATTCCCGACACGCACACGACCCTGATAACCGTAAGGTCGATTTTTACTTATAAATAAGAGACTACATATACACTGTTTTACACAATAAGATACGATTAAAACAAAAACTAGCCTTTGCCCGCAACTTGGCGTCGTATTTTCACAATAAAACATAGCCCATGTCCTATCTCAAGCTGTATACTATCTTGTGAACCTAATTTAAATCGGATCGATAATTTTGTCATAAAAGAGGGACAGACAGCCAGAATTACTTTCGCATTTATAATATAAAGTAGGAATTTGTAGATTTTTTTAAATAAGATAATTTATACCACCGCATATACCTTTGTTAACATAAAACAAAAGATTCTTCGTGACTTATTTGTGCGACAAATTCGGACAAAGAAACAAACGAATTAAAAAAAAAAAGCCAGACAAGTACTTAGCAAATTTGCACCCAAAAACTCACATACCTACCAGACATGATAATCAAATACAAACAACCACTGTCTATTAGAACATTCTAAAACTAGAACTTATTTAAAATTTCTTAATTCTGTAATTTTAATTACAAAATGAGGCAAAATATATGCGATTTGTTAATAACGCTTACATTTTAGCTGCATAAACAAAATTATATTTTCTAACACTTGCTTCTCATCTGTTTAAATAAAACTACTTTTTACGGATTTAGACGCGTATATTTGTTTTAAATTTTGGCCCGACGTTTCGGAGACTTTGCAGTCACTATGGTCACGGGTGAGACTGAGCTGTAATGTGTCTTCTACGATCAGTTATTACAGGGTTTACCCACATTCGATTTTAATTTTACATTGACCAAGTGGTAAAAGTCTATCTTTAGACTTTTATCAAAAACTATATCCTATTACATTGTGCTCAGACTACATAAAATCAATAACATTATTTTAGTTTCTAAAAATACATTAACAAATTAATAATTATAACAATTTATAGAAAATTTTAAATTATATAAGGTAAAACATACATAATTTTATCATACACTAAAGTTTTAATTATTATAGAGGTATGCTATGTTGGCTTGCTATATTGTATACTACCTTAAATAAACTTTAAAAACCATTGTTTAATATTTCCCGCTGGATGCAGATAGCGCATGACCGCGCGTAGTGTCATTCGATGGAGGAGGCCTATGTATAGCAATGGACGGAGAAAAGCTGACGAATGGATGAATCAATGTTTTCCACTTTAACAACGTATCATAAATATTACAACACGACATTATAGTGTACAAATAAACATCGTATCGTTATCGTATCGTCTAATAATTCCGATGTAATATAATGCGTTATTCTGCATATTGGCGCCACGCAATCCGCGACCCATATCAACACAATAGAGCGGAAAAATAAAACATTATTTATCGCTTTGCTATTTATAATAGCTTCCTACTTAATTATTAATATTTACAACAATAAATAAAAGCTCAAAATCTTTTCCTGAAACCATTTTGTACGCAAAAAAGTGTTCAAAAACGCGTTGTTTTTCAAAAAGGTACGATATTTAATAAATAATTTGAGCTCTACATTTTCTAAAACAAAATGCAATAACCACACCACGATAGTTGGGCCAGCCTTGCCGGGTCATGATAAAAAAAACTAAATTTAATCAATCAAGTCACTGGTATTTTGGAATAAATGAAACACAGAGTTCAGATATCACACAACGTCCTCTGGTCCCAAAGTAAGCTATATTGCAATGCTTGTATGGGTACCAGAATACGGATATGATAAATAAACTACTTTTCTTTTGTAAATGCATAGTTATAATACATAGAACACCCAGACGCAGTACAAACATTTGTATGACAATTATAAAGATCACACAAATGATTGTCCCGTGCGGGAATCAAACTCGAGACCTCGTGAGCGGCACTCCGTTACATGAACCACTAGACCACGAAGCCCATCAAAACAACATATATTTATTAAAAATAGATATATGTTTTAATATATCTAAAAGTTGAAATTGTTACACGTAAATAATATTATTTGAGTTGCAAAACAAGTAGGTTATGATAAAATACAATTATCAAAATTACTAATATAGACTTATCATAATAATTATATTATTATTCACACACATCACATCTATTATTAATTTTTTTTTTCTCTTATATTCTTGTTATTAATTTTAAACAGATTATAATATAATATTCACACACAAATAGCATAAAAAATAGCATAACTACTTAAAATTGTTTTCAAGTAAATTGGATGTACATCTTTATCTTATATATAAAATTCACGTGTCACAGTGTTAGTTACCGTAACTCCTCCGAAACGGCTTGACCGATTCTTCTCAAATTTTACATGCATATTCAGTAGGTCTGAGAATCGGCCAACATCTATTTTTCAAACTTTTTTTTTTAGTATGGCAAAACAACGTTTGCCGTGTCAGCTGGTATAATATATAAATCTTCTGTACGTGTGTTTGTTATTTAACTCCTCCTAAACGGCTGGACCGATTTTGATGAAAGTTGTTGTGTGTATTCAAGGAGGTTTGAGGATGGTTTAGATTCACAATTGGCTGGACCGATTTTGATGAAATTTTTTGCTGTTGATTTTTACACAGAATTGTATGGCAAAACAACGTTTGCCGGGGCGTTATAATGTATAGGTACACTACACAACTAATACTTGATACGCAAGAGAAACAGACTAAGTTCAGCCAAACAAATCAGCAAAGAAAAAGCGCATATTATCATCTTTAGTGGGTCACATGGTCACACAATAAACAACAAAGATCAAAACAAAATCCGCAAATATCATTAAAAGTTTCACACCATTAATTAGTAAGGCCATTTATAATTAACACAGACAATAACATACAAAATTTACTTAACATACAGTTATAATAATACCTACATATATTATATATATCGATGTATAAGTTTACATACATCTTTAATAAATATCTTGATTGATTGGTGATACTTTTAATTAAATCACTTTTATGAGCTTTGTTCGTATCTATCTAAATATCAAAGTCAATGAATTTTAAAACATAATTCGCACCCCTTTTCCATAACAAGGACCTATGACAATGCAAATATTTAAAAGAAGAAACAGCAAATCTATTTATTTCTACTTATATTTAAGCGTAAGTTTTAGTTTAAAATGATTAGGGCACATTAGAAGCTAAAGGTGACTTAACGCCGATACTAAATATTATGTCGTTATTAAAATATTTAACCTCAGATAAGATTGGTCATGTGTTAAAGGAATGAACATTTCATGTTTATGCCTGCTACTATCATAAAATTATAAAGGTGTATGATATCTGCGTGGTTTAACCTCATCACTCGAGAATCACGGATGGGCTATTGAACAGTTTAACGATATTTTTCACTAAATACTATCTGAACACGCAAATGTTTTGCTATCATTTTCCAGCCCTTGTCATCTATCCATTAGCCTTTCTTCGTTCACAACTGGACACATGTCTCCCCAATGAAACGCAATAACACGCGGTTCTTCGCTATCGGGATCTAGCAAACAAATACATACAATCATGATCATCGTTACCATTCTCCTGCCCTTATCCCGTTGTTTGGGGTCAGTGCAACATGACTTATTCATGTTGACCGGTCGCCTGCTTGTCGTCAATCCTCTTTGGGTATATACGCAGGTATTATGCGACGTGGTTTCGGTCTGTTTGTACGACACCGCGCCCAAAATATGCGAAGATGACAGTTGTATTCTGTTTGTTCGTCACCTCACGGACAAATATAATATAGTCTAATATGTTATTCTATTCACGCTCTAACCACGAAGCGATTCAGAAACAATAAACACGAGTTATCTAACAGGCCAAAGATTAATTATCGTTATAATAATTGACACATTTAATTTGCACTCCAAACAATCAAAGTATAAGTATGATAGCACTGTTTCATCATAGAAACAAAAGGAAGGCATGTTCAAGTTTATATTGATATCAGTTATCAGGCATCCAGCTGCATGACTAAAGTTTACATAATAGTAGTTCAAATCAATAATGTACTGAACCGTCGCGTGTATAAAACGTGATTGATTTCAACAAGGACATATACTAGTAACATATAAATAAGTTAAAAATAAAATAATAAAATATTAATAAATAAATAAATATTCAAGGACATTTCACACAACGTCCTCTGGTCCCAAGCTAAGCTTGTGTTATGGATACCAGAATACAGATGGAATACATATACTACTTTTCTTTTGTAAATACATACTAATGATACATAGAAACACCCAGACGCAGTACAAACATTTGAATGTCAATTAGAAAAATCACACAAATGATTGTCCCGAGCGGGAATCGAACCCGCGACCTCTTGATCGGCAGTCCGTTACATGAACCACTCAACCACGAGACTCGTCGTTAATGAGTAGGTACTTAAGCTCTCGGTAGACTAATTAACTTGGTCACATTCGCGATATCGGCGATAAAAAGATTGTGTGAGAGTCTGTGTAATGGCTTCTAATGTCCGACAAAGTACAGTAAAGTTTAAAAACCGATCTTGTCTAAGGAGATTATGGAATAAAGAATAATGCGCATTTTATGGAATACTTTGTGAATTTTTTTTCTACTTTAGTTTAGCCATATAGTAGACGTATATTTACACCTTACCATATATAGTTTGGATCTAACTCGCAGAAGTGGGCTGCAATAGCAGTTTGGAATGGAATTTTCTGTCATGGTTCATCACTTCGCAGAAAGTCTTACCGGATATTTCTGGTTATTTAATAAGTTAAAACCGCCGTTTCTCGGTTAGAATTTTAGTAAAATTTTACGAAAAATCTGGTGAGTCATCAGAGTTGAATGTGCCAATTTTTCTTATGACGTTTATAGAAGAAAATACTTATGCATAAATAAATGTCAAAGGTCTGGTGCGTAATACATTAACTTATTTAAATAAATTCGTCGACGCCAACAGAGGGTTACAAGCTGATATCAATCATAGCGAAAATAACGATTGTTGACGGATTTTTATGACTGGCTAATATTTTAGCAGGGGAATAACTACAGACGTGTCAAACATAGAAATAATACAGGATCCTTTAACTAGAAGGAAGCTCTGGACATGCACATATGCAAGAAAGATTTGCCAAAAATTCTCACTATTTTTGTTCTGAACACATTTTAATATAGGGCATCTCTGAATCCTGCTACGCCACTTATGACAGAACTCTATCAGCTGATCCAAAGTGCCCAGTAATTAACTAAAGTGCTTTTTTAAAGCCCATAAAAACATCAATAAAATATAACCACAATATCTTTACCAAGTTAATTATTAGTCTAATACTCGCTATCATAAATACATAATAATATCAACGAAATAACACGTAGTTACTGTAACAAAAAAACATTTAAAACAAGGAAGTACACAAGACTTGATAATGAAGACTTTGAACTGTATCGATATAAACGATGGACTATTGAACTTTGGAATTGTATTAAAATAACACCTTTATATAACTTTGTTACTAACACAGGTTACTAATACATTGTATGCCTTTATAGTGCTGAATTAGAGTTCCTTTTTAACACGCTTATATTAGTTCGGAACGTATCTATCAATGTATTAATCTATGACACGGAATCTTTGTAAGTGATTTTCACCCTCTTACAGTAGTCGGATCGATCTGAAATTTTGCACACATATTAAGTACCGATAACAATGCAATAATTAAAACAAAAATACATATTCCGGAATTTCAAGCGTGTTTTTAGGGTTCCGTACCCAAAGGGTAAAAACGGGACCCTATTACTGAGACTTCGCTGTCCGTCCGTCCGTCCGTCTGTCACCAGGCTGTATCAAGAACGGTGATAGCTAGAGAGTTGAAATTTTCACAGATGATGTATTTCTATTGCCGCTATAACAACAAATACTAAAAATAAAATAAAATAAATATTTAAGGGGGGCTCCCATACAACAAACATGATTAATTAAGTATTGTGTGTGTTGTTTGCTTATTTATTAATAACGTGCCTTATGTTGCATAGATAATGGTACGGAACCCTTCGTGCGCGACTCCGACTCGCACTTGACCAATTTTTTAGTTTTATTTGGTTTAGCGTCCGTGTGGTGACGTATTAAGAATACAAGTCTCACCGCCTCATTTCCTGCCTAGGGTGCTGGAAAACCCAGCTAAGGATATTATAAAACAAAATCTGTGAAAGAAGGCAAACTCGAAATTAACCTAATGCCAGCCAATAAACCAAATATAATCCAGAAGTGGAGGAGGCCTTTGCCCATCAAAGGCCTCCTCCACTTCTGGATTATATTTGGTTTGTGCGTACGGTCACTTATGTAATTTTGAAAATTTTGAAGTAAGACATTCATAATCAGGACGGGGGCAGGGATACGTGTTTCAATATATCGTGTATATCGTGTTTATTTTTGCTAAAGCTCTTTTACCTTATAATAGTTCTCCTTTTACTTCGTGTGTTCAGAAAAAGGTATTTATTTCATTGTTCTAACCATTCTCTTTATATAATTATTAATTACTTATTGTGATTTCTATTTATATTAATTAAAATATATACTTTTTAGCGTTCCGTACCCAAAGGGTAAAAACGGGACCCTATTACTGAGACTTCGCTGTCCGTCCGTCCGTCCGTCCGTCTGTCACCAGGCTGTATCTCAAGAACGGTGATAGCTAGAGAGTTGAAATTTTCACAGATGATGTATTTCTATTGCCGCTATAACAACAAATACTAAAAATAAAATAAAATAATTTTTTAAGGGGGGCTTCCATACAAAAAACTGATTTTTTTTACCGTTTCTTGCTCGATACTAATAACGTTGCCTTATGTTGCATAGATAATGGTACAGAACCCTTCGTGCGCGAGTCGGACTCGCACTTGACCAATTTTTAAACTCGTAGGCCAAAACAATTGCGGAATAAATTTAATAATTCATAGACGTTAAAGTTAATGATGATGTAAAAACATATTACAATACAAATTAAGTTAATTAAAAATGTTTTCTCAGACCATAAATATATGACTATTGGGCGTGGGTCTACTCCAGAAGTATATTCATGTGTTTAAGAGGGTACTGTACTCCTCATTTAGGTATTTGCTTTAGGTATTGCTATCCCTATTTCCGAGCGCCGCGCTGAAAGGGACAAATATAGATACCTAAAGCGGATTTCACCTACAAAATCTTTGCAAAAAAACGTTTCGTACTTCCGTTTTTTTTCGCCGATTTTAATAGTTTTTGCGTTATATTATATATAAAGAGTATATCTATGCTTCTATTACTTTCTTTTGTGGTAAAACTTTACCAAATTTGTGTGATAGACGCTGCAACTTTATCTAAAGAAAACCAAAAAATGCGGGTTTTTAGGATCGTCATATTTCTTTTAGTTATTATGTTTTGAAAAAAAAAGAAAGTGATAGAAGCATAGATATTGTTGAAAAATGATTGTAAAATAGTTTTTCTTTATTATAAAAAATATAACAAATTAATTAAATGTGTTTTAAATTATTATTATAAATTAATGTAAAAAAGAAGCTTTACAATTGGTGGAGGCGCGCCGGGTATAGCGGCCCGATTGGTAAACCAGCTCCTACGCCCAGGGATGTGTTGACGAGCAAAGGGTCGACACAGGATAAATATTAATTATCAGAGAAGTAGCCGTATCTTTTTATT
The DNA here is from genome assembly GCA_916999025.1 of Orgyia antiqua. Taxonomy (NCBI): domain Eukaryota; kingdom Metazoa; phylum Arthropoda; class Insecta; order Lepidoptera; family Erebidae; genus Orgyia; species Orgyia antiqua. The sequence continues at coordinate 30,511,771 of OU779863.1, forward strand.
AAATTTTTATAAATTATTTATAACTAAGATGGAACTAGCCACGATAACTTTCGGTGGTTGCGCACAGGAGTGCCTAGATGAATTCGAAGAAATGTTTTACGCTTTAATAACTTTCAAGAGATGCTCGTCTGAAGAAGAAAAATTATCACTATTGCCCTCATTTTTAAGGGGTAACGCCTTACTTTTCTTCCGGGGCATTAAAGACACGTGCAAAAGCGTGCAGGAGGTATTTGATAGACTAAGGGAAGAGTTCCAAGAAGTAAATTACCAAGAATGTTCGCAATAATTATTTGCATAATGATGTAAATTGGTTTAGTGATTCGATTAGATTAAGGTTATATATATGGTGATAATTATAGTTTACTAATATTGTTTTATTTTGGTGTGTTTCATATTGTTCGGGATCGGCGAGACTTCATAATGACGTCAGCAAATTTGTACATAAGAAAGATGCAATGAAAAGGAACCACATCAAAAATTTAATTATTTTTTCATATTTATATTTTGAATGTTTAGTTAAAAATGTGAGATAAATATATTAACATAGTAATTGGATAGTGAGTATTTCGTACTAGATTATGATTATAGTATTAAGGTAGAGCGATTAATAGGTATAATAATGGGTTGTATTGAGTTATAATGTCGAAGGTAGTGGCTTGATAGAGTTAGTTGGATGAGTCGTATCAACGGGTAATATCTTTGAGTGCAACATGGTAAGGCCATAGGCTATTTGTCATGGAATCCTGTTTTGGGATATCACGCATTTTAGAGATAGAACTCATAAGATAGGATTTAGGAAAGTAGGTGCTAGAGTAAAGTATTTGTTCATTAGGAGAGAAATGTGAAAGGTTGAAAATTGAAAGAAGTTGTATTATAGTGAGAGGTTGCTGATAATATTTTTATTTTATTTATTGGGTAATAGTTAGATAATAATGATTAGCGAATAGTTTATAATTACTTAGATAATAGAATGGTTGATTATTTAAAACGTTACTTGTGGTAGAAGAATGGTTGGTAAATTTATCTCACGAGAAGGAATTCTAAATGTGGAATAAATTGGTCATTCCCGAGCATTCAGGATTACTTAGTAGAAATTATACCTAAATAATTGAAAAGACGGTTGAGTATTATCTGAGCATACTTTAAATTTTAATTTGATAATCTCTGGATTCTATCAATTATAATGGTTTCTTATGTAAATTTTCTCATTAAGCTGGAAAGCTGTTAAATTAGCATATCTTTCGGATCTATGATGCTGACCTCATAATTGAAGCTCGATAGTTTTTATAAGAGCATTAATTGTTTGGTGATGAACATTTTTCTGATTGATTGTTGATGATATATGCTTTGTGTCTTGGTGTGATAGTTTTAAGGATGCCTTATCAATCTGGTTTATTATTGGATAAATCAATTTTAAAGATGAAGTAGTTTAATATTTTATGAAAAGAGTGATATGATATAAGGGCATCGTAGTTAGTGTGGTTCGGATAACTAAGATTAGAAAGGCAATTTTTGGTTGGTTTTTTGCTTTTCAAGTTTTTCGAAATGTATTGCTTCGAAAAGCTAGGTCCTAGCTGGATCTAATCTGGTTCATCCTAGTTTGTTATCATGCTTTCCAACCTTAGGTAGGGTGTTCAGTATTTTGTAACTTAGAAAAAAAAAAAATTTTTTTTTTTTGGAAAAATTTTTTTTTTATCCTCTAAGGGGGGGAGAATGTAAAGGTTGTGATCACTGAATATAACCTATACAATGATACAGGCCACTTAAGATTTTTTTTTAAAAAAGGAATAAAAAATTTAAAATTTGAAAATAAAAAGAAAAGAATTTGGAGAGATAAAAAATTGGTCAAGTGCGAGTTGGACTCGCGCACGAAGGGTTCCGTACCATTATCTATGCAACATAAGGCAACGTTATTAGTATCGAGCAAGAAACGGTAAAAAAAATCAGTTTTTTGTATGGGAGCCCCCCTTAAATATTTATTTTATTTTATTTTTAGTATTTGCTGTTATAGCGGCAATAGAAATACATCATCTGTGAAAATTTCAACTCTCTAGCTATCACCGTTCTTGAGATACAGCCTGGTGACAGACGGACGGACGGACGGACGGACGGACGGACGGACGGACGGACGGATGGACGGACGGACGGACGGACGGACGGACGGACAGCGAAGTCTCAGTAATAGGGTTTCCGTTTTTACCCTTTGGGTACGGAACCCTAAAAAAGGACATGAACAGAGGATGTTGAAAAATGATTGTAAAATAGTTTTTCTTTATTATAAAAAATATAACAAATTAATTAAATGTGTTTTAAATTATTATTATAAATTAATGTAAAGAAGAAGCTTTACAATATACTCTTTATCTATAATATAACGCAAAAACTATTAAAATCGGTTTAACTTTCGCGAAGAAAAAACGGAAGTACGATACCCATACTTTTGTATGGAGCATAATTTGGTATCGTACCGTCTTAACATAATACGGTCACGCCTTTTTCAAATAAAGGTAGGCAGATACTATAAAGCACACTCTGTAACGTTCAACACAAATACATCCATAACGGTTGGAAGTGCCACCTTCTTAACTGCGAGTATGTACACACATAACTGTAGTCCCATATCTATACTTATATTAGAAAGCTGAAGAGTTTGTATGTTTATTTGTTTGTTTGATTGCGCTAATCTCAGGGACAACTCATTCGAATTGAAAAAATCTTTTTGCATTGGGTAGTCCATTTATTTAGGTAGGTCATAGGATATATCAGATCACGCTGCGAACAATAGGAGTGAAACATTAGTGAAAAATGTTGCAAAAATGGGGAATGTTTCTTAAATTCCACCCGTATGAGGGCGCGGGCAACAGCTAGTTTTGCTATATTTGCTATTTTGACGAGCCTCGTGGTTGAGTGGTTTATGTAACGGACTGCCAATCAAGAGGTCGCAGGTTCGATTCCCGCTCGGGACAATCATTTGTGTGATTTTTCTAATTGTCATACAAATGTTTGTACTGCGTCTGGGTGTTCCTATGTATTATAAGTATGTATTTACAAAATAAAAGTAGTATATGTATTCTATCCGTATTCTGGTACCCATAACACAAGCATAATAAGCTTAGCTTGGGACCAGAGGACGTTGTGTAAAATGTCCATGAATATTTATTTACTTTTATTTATTTCTAGATTTTCGATGTGAGTACCAAATTAATACATAAATTTAAAAAAATATAGTTTTATTAATTTTGAAACATGTATCTATGTTTTAAAATTATAAAAGTGTATGTTTATTAATTTTTTACGTCATATTTGTTATTATGTTGATAGAGTTATTATCTGTGTTATTTGTTTACAACATTACTATTGCTAAAGGGCGGAAATAATTCTTCACTGACATTAATATTCAATATTGTTACATAAGTGTTAACATTAAGATTTATATACAGAAATGGTTTAATAATATCAACTTAAGTTTTACACTAAATCAGGCAGTTCGTACATGAAAAGATGACAAAAGAAATAAAAATAGTTACATATGTCCATCACACAAGCGTTTTAGCCACGAATAAATTATATTCACAAAAAGAAAAGTTTATCATAAGCTTAGCTTGGAACTAGATGCCATTGCGTAAATATATATTTTTAACAAATTGAATAAAGCAAAAGAAGTTCAAGATGCGGTCGTCACGAGTGGGATTGAACTCACGACCATTATAATTTATTTATACCAATAAATATTTATAAACTCACCCTCGATATCGGAGCACATCGAGCACAAGCAAGACCGGCCGGCGGCCTTGTCTGCGGTTGTGGCGGCGGCACTACTGAACCCTCCTTCACTCGGTACAATGAACTTGTGCGACTCTATGACAAACATAAAATATTCATTCTATTAAACATTACATCACAGCTTCAAAAATTAAGTTTAGGAGCTACAAAGTCACAGACAAGCATGTCATTAAAATGATAATTCTTGTCTTAAAACAGTCCTTTTTCTTCCTTCTAGTCTCTCATCTTAACAAAAGCCTGGAGAGGATATGGGATGATGTCTATTAATCAGCTACCATACGATTCTCAAATCCAATTAAATCTTATTTGGTCTCCGTATGATTAAGTTTCGGAACAAGCTGCCAGTATATTCGGTCAGGCAAAAATTTTTGAGTTAGACAGATTGTAGCTGACATCTTCAGTCAAAAACAAACAAAACGACACTGATAGTGCCTCATTCTCTAGTATCGTTGGCAAAAAAGAACTTTATTTTTGGTAACTCTAAAAAAAATCTAGGCCAGTAAATACTGGATATTTATGGCAATTATTACGAAATAGCTGCCAAAACGGTCACAACAATTGGTCACAAAATGTTTTACTAATCGTGACGGTTTGTCGGTCATTATAACACCGAGATAGTTGGACGTTACTTCATTTTAACAAGCGGTTAATATAAGATTTGTGGTGATTCAATGACAGCCTCTCATTATTCTTGCAATGTGGTGATAATTAGGATTTAAGATGGTGTAATATGTGTAAATATTGGCTGGAAGAACTAGCCGTATGATAACGAAATAAGAACAAGTGTCATGACCACATTTTACAAAATATAAGACGATAACGAGGTGAAGAATATTTGGGAAGGGAGGTTTTCGAGCGGTGTTATCGCGTACTGGTAACCCCCCGGCAAGGAGTGGCGATATGGCGAAGATTGCAGGGAGTCGCTGGATGTAGAACTGTAATTTTACGGCAGATGTCTTACGTTTTAGCAGTGAACGAATACAGGCTGATGTATGGATGGAAGAAGATTACATGTCTCACGAGGGACGGCTAGAAACTAAATTATATACGATGTCTCTTGGTTAGCGTGGAAACTAAAACATTTTCTACTGAAGGAAGCTTATGCAAAATAGTGGTACATTAATTGGAACTCTAAGCTTCTAACACCACCTATTTAATACCTAACCTTCCACAAGCTGGAAGAGCCTAATAAAACATATATATCCACAAATTGAAACACATTTATCGTAAAACAGAAACTGGCAAAACATAATGTAATGCTAGTTCATAAATTGCAATGCCAGTTCGATATAATACATTACAAGTGTAATGTACAAACGTCATTGCATAATATGAATATGCTGTCTGATAAACAAACGAGTTATTTGCTGCTTCAACGAAAACAAAAATAAGAATCGCGTATAAAATTACAAAAAATATATATAGCAACTCATATTAATATTGTTAATGGACTCACAAGGTTCATTTACACCGTAAAAGAAAAATTTTAATGAATTATTATTAGAAAACGACACAAATCTCTATCTACCAAAATCAATCAAAGACCTACCTAGTAAGAAAATGAAAACAAAACTAAGAGAATGGCTTATTGGAAAATCTTATATATAAAACTAGCTGACCCGGCAAACGTTGTTTTGCCATACCAAAAAAAAGTAAAAAAAAAAAAAGACCTATAAACCTCACGGAGCCCGAGACCTTTCCAACGAATGCAAAACCGTGGAAATCGGTCCGTGCGTTCTGGAGTTATAGCTTTAGGAAGGAAAACCCGATTTTTTTTATATAGTAGAAGATTTACGTGTCACAGTGTTAGTTACCGTACTCCTACGAAACGGCTTGACCGATTTTTATGAAATTTTACATGCGTATTCAGGTCTGAGAATCAGCCAAGATCTATTTTTCAGACCTTTTTTTTTTAGTATGGCAATATATATTTATTTATAAAACAACGTTTGCCGGGTCAGCTAGTGTTTTTTTTTATAATAATAATGAATATTTCACTAATGCATGAATAAACTAATTAAACTTTAATTTTATTAGATACTAATAATGACAGTTGCATGTTGGTATTCCCAACGAAATATGTGAAACTAATTGTGTGCTATCATCTACATATTATGTAAACCATATTTCAAGCAAATAAATTTCATTTCATTTCTACATTGGGTTCATGCGATACTTTAGCAATTTTAGCAATGGTATTTCGAATACTCCCGCGATTTTTTTCTCAGCTTATATTTGTCGCGACTAAGCATATTGGCGATAGGTTTAGCTTAACCTACTCAATAGTCGACTCATACTACACATAAGAGAGGAACTGCAAGTAGGATATACTTACAGCGACATCAGCATCGAATTTAGCATACACATCGTGTTGAGGGCGTTTCCGAGCGCGGATGGCTTGCCTAAGAGATCCACTGTTGTCCCTGCCACACCAGCCTCCAACGCGCTCGCCGACCAACTCTAACATGTCGGCCACGCGACTGTCAACAAACAATACATATTAATCTCCTTTAAAAGTATGTTAAATATTATGGATGCATGGAATTTATAAAAAGACTGATTCCTGCGCTGCTTGTTTTCATGTATTTTATTTACGTTTGGTAAATAAAATACATGAAAACTTAAAAAGGCATAACAAATTTCATAGCGATAATTGAAGCCACTTCAAAGATTCTAAATTTGATAAAAATGAATTATAAAATTGCAAGTTTAAAGTGTATTAGATTATTTAAGCCACAACAATAGTTTATGGAACCCAAAGACTGGAAATTTACTAAGAAGAACTAGCGTAAAACCTCACTAGAGTATTTTTGTTTTCATTTTAAGACGATACGTTTAAAAATACACCGACATATAACAAATTATTAAACTCGCAGTTGAGTATGATTCTTGGAAAGAAGTAATTTCTTTTTCTGGCAACACTGGATAATATTAGTACTACGTTTATATACAAAGACGTCCATTTCGCATAACAAACCCACTTATTATATACACATACACGCCGTACGGAAAATAGAAGAAAACAGTCTATGAAATATATAGCATGTTCACAATGATTAGCCAGCACTATAGATGTGAATTGTATGGATTAAATGATAAGATGAGAAGAAGAAACGTGTCGTATCATTGCACTTGCACTGCTAATTGCAGTACCTAACATATCATTACACACATACTTGCATTTATTGCGCGTAAAACCGTTAAGGTAACACATACTATCGCCGCTGGCAATAACAATCAATGAAAGTGCAATGCACACCAGTCCAACTAATCACATTGCAATGCACACAAGCAAAAAAAAAATAGGCTAAGTACAAACACTTTTCAAAAATCAAAACTTTTTTTACATGAACTGTCTTTTTTTGACAAAATCTGCAAAAACGATATTAAAAAATGTCACCAATATTAAATTTTACATAATACTAGCTGACCCGGCAAACATTGTTTTGCCATACAAAAAAAATAATTTGAAAAATAGATGTTGGCCGATTCTCAGACCTACTGAATATGCATGTAAAATTTCATAAAAATCGGTCAAGCCGTTTCGGAGGAGTACGGTAACTAACACTGTGACACGTGAATTTTATATATAAGATTAGACTCATTTCAGTTGATTTTACAAACTCTATGCTATTCTGTTATATGTTCCATGAACTAATTATTACTAAATGTTAGACAACAAGGCTATTTTTAAATAATAAAGAATGTTTTAATATCATATCTCTAACGCGATTAGATAATGGTTTAGATTTTATTGAAACTATAAAGACAATATCTATAATGCCAATGTTTGATTTATTTATAAAACCGGTTAGGTTTTTAGCACGCGGTGTGATTAAAAGAGAATCATGTTAGCGGTTATTAGGATAGGTACTGTGTGTATGTCTGTGATATAGGCGTAGTATAGATATAGTGAAATAGCGGCCCGATCCGATTCGCATGGTTAAAAGTCATTTTAAAGCAATTAAAAAAAAACTGTAGTATCCTAATGGTAAAAGAATTATCCACGTTCATTCAGTAGTTTTTAATTTGTTCGTTACAAACATACAAAATTTCCTCTTTATAATATTATTATTGTAGATGTAATTAAATAAAGCTAGCAAATCTAATCTAAAATACGTGCGAATTATAAACAAAACCTCAAATAACGGTTTTCTTCCGTGGGCAGGAGGCATTGACCTATCTCCACCTACACTGTAGGTCCTACGGTATAATCATATTTATTGTACAAGTAGTTATTAAAATACACCGATAAAGTTTTTACCACATTCGGATTACAAGACAGAATATATTCCTGCCTTATTTTCTATTTTCTTACATGTTTTTGTAAGAGTCATCTAGAGCATATTATATTACTTACTCTGCGGGTAAGGGTAGATTTTTAAATCCATACCAAAAAGCCGGATTAGAAGTATAGTATATTTAATACTTCCCTTATTAAGTTAACTATAACCTAACTGAAAATACTATTCTGAAGGAGACACATGTCTAATGTAAAAAGGATATCAAAGTAACAGAAACGTTGCAACGGCGAATGGATATTCAGAGCTAGGCGGCTAATAACAGTATAATCTATCCTTGTGGTTACGGATTAAGAATACAAGTGTCACCACTCCTTTTTTTCCATCTCGGTGTGCTATAGAAGCCAGTTAAGGAATATTGTACACAGATCCTCAGTGAGAAACGGAAGAACTCGAATATAAACCCTGTGTCAACACGCCTTGTGCCGGGCGCCTCCACTTTGCCCGTGTTCAACAGTGGGACATTAATGGCCTGGAGAGAGACTAGCACAAATATATTTTTACCTTCAGATTTTTTGCCATTAAGTATTAAATTTAACAGTGAAGGACCAACTCAATTTCTAAATAATCGGGACTCAGAATATTCAGATTTTCATTAACCTCCTTAAATACTTTATTCAATAATTAAATTAACTGGCAACACTAATCATGGAGTAATAGCGACGGATGTTTCAATTTATCCCAATAGATAGAGCAAGTAGTTCTCAATTGTAATCATATTTTGCACGCAATACAAATTCACGCAATCGGAAACCTGAGTAAGAACCTAAGAACCAAATTATACATTTGTTTATCCTTAATCCTTAATCTAAATATCCTTAATCTAATAATGCGTGATATCAGAAAGGGGGCCCATTTGAAAACCAGCGTCAAGTCCTTTGGACTTGACATAAGCTGAAATGGGCACCCATTGCTGCTGTACCAACACTTACTTACTGTATATTTTATGATTATTTATTTTTTTCAATTTTTAAAGTTAAGTAACTAATTATTAATATTGTATAGTTTAGTACTGTGGCAATAAATCATTTATTACTTTCTTTCTTTTTTTCAAATAAATAAAATTCACGTGTCATAGTGTTAGTTACCGTAGGTACTCCTCCGAAACGGCTTGACCTGTTTTGATGAAATTTTACATGCATATTCAGTAGGTCTGAGAAACGGCCAACATCTACTTTTCAAACCTTTTTTTTTAGTATGGCAAAACAACGTTTGCCGGGACAGCTAGTAATTTATAAATGTGAATGATGACACAGTAAAAATATTGACGAGTTTAATTGTTAATGTGTGGGACAAAAACAATGCGAGATTTAAAAACTGTACAACGCCATCTATCGAGCGGAGTAGATTTCTGTTTGTTAAGGTTTGATTTCTTAATTTCACGCATACGGAGTCGGGGGCAACAGCTAGTAGTATTTATATATTTATAGACAGCAGATAAAAATCAAGGTCAATAAGACTTATCTTTGAATAACCTCTCTTGCTATCTAGTAAACTAAACTTAGATTTTATCAATCTGTCTGTCAAACATTATTTTCTTGGAGTAAAATATGATAAAACATCTTCCCAACATTGTAAAAGTATCTTTAGTCCAAAATTGAGACTAATAAAAACCTATCAGTGGAAGAACAAACATTATTTTACAGATCAAGATCGCGGTGGAGTTGCAAACCATGACGAATCTTTACTTAATATAAAAAAGTCGTTATTTTTGTATATGTATGCCCCTAGATGAGCTTATATCTTCAAAACTACGCAACTCGGTTTTATGCGGTTTCTTGTAATATATAGACTGGTATATGAGGATAGTTTTTTGTAAGTATAATTTGTTGGGGTTTGCTTTTTTAATTCCACGCGTACCAAGTTGCAGGTGTTACAATATTAGTGTAAATTAAATAAGTATTATTTAATTTAGGGATATAATTTTGTAAAATAATCGTACTATTGATGACAAATCATAAAAACAAACTAAAATAGGAACATCAACGTAATTTTCTAATATGTGGGGGTAGTCTTGCTTTGCAACTCAAGCGGGGATTACATTATAAAAACAAGCCGCTAACGTTGAAGAGGGTCAGTCTGCAGTCTGTCGTGCTGTCCGATAGGTCACACGTTACTCTCTCTACAAAGTATTTATATTAGTACTATTGTTAGTAAGTGGTGTTAATTATAGTTAATCATGGAGTGTTTTGTGATTGTGTCAATATTACATTATTGTTGGATAATTCCGGTAAGTACATGACGTGTAAGACTTTATATTATTTTAAGTGACTCTACAGTAATATTACAATACATAGTGACACTATGTACTTGCTGGGACATTATGGCGATTGTAATAATAATATTGTATCGTATCGTATTTATATAAAACAGTAAGTCAATTGGGTTTCTTGTTGGTTCTTCCCAATTGATGAACATTTCCGAACCAACGGTAGTATAAAAGATTACACAATGGTAAATGAATCTATGATGTGTTTTATTTCAATAACCAAGAGTTACATTACATATTACAACCTCTGACGTGGATATACCTAGACAACAGTACATTTAATAGCCTATAACTAGCAATATTCATCCTGACTGATATAGAATACGACATAATATAACCCCAATAACTATAGTCTCATAACATCAGAAGTGTGGGATATGAACCTGATCTGAACGTAACGCCTTGTTAACACAATTTTTTGCAAGTTTTCAGTGACATTAATATAAAGAAGATTACACAACTACAATGTGATAATCACAAGAAACAGGAAAACTATAAAGGTACCATTAAGTGACTACAGCCTAGTGGATTTTAAACTTAACTACATCAGGATAACAAAGCAGCAAAAGGAGGTCAAGGTATGAGAAGCTCTGTAATATCATGCGGCAAGATATGAGAAACAAATTAGTATAAACAGGATGACCAAACGGCTAAAAGGATAGATTTTGGTATGTGATAATTCTTATAGTTATAATTGATTCTGTAATTTCAATGTGCCTAAATTGAATTTCAAATACAAGTGTGGAACCACAAGACTATGTTAAGTATTTAAAAACAATCTAATAGTTACAATATTACCACAAAATTAAAAAAAGTCAGACTATTACATATCTGTGTAGTAGTTTAAAATGAATCTTTAGTTATTCAACGTTAAGGAACATAGTAAGTAGATAATATTATTAATTGTACTATTCCATAGTGAGAGGATTACAAAATTTAAGATTTTAAAAACTACTTGATACAATAAATATCTTTGGGACTTGTTTAATGAGTTTCTAAAATGTAAAAATGTTTAAAGTATATTTAAGAAGAAATCAATTTGATTAAAATGATGTAACTGTATTTCACAGTATCTTGTAATGTTGGTACAAAACGATAAGTAACTATTATGTAGAAAACTCTCCTCCATAAACTGTCATTATGGACTTCAGGAGATATCTTGTCACATTCGCTTTTATAGTGTATTATGATGTGAGTCATGAGTGGACAAACTTCGTATATCCAAGTGACTTAATCAATGGGTCTTAATACATATAAAAAAAGCAAACGGCTGGAACGTTTAGTAATACACTGGTATTTATTTTAAAAGGATTATCATCTACGACAGTCGGATTTTTAGAAGTTTACATTTTATAGTTGTTCCAATTTGAAACATAGATAGACCTAGGAATACAACCCACACGAGGTGTGGCACCAAGATTTTAGTGTCACTGTGTGAATTTGTTATAGGAATGTTTTATTTCTATTCGTTTTAGATCCTGGTAGACGGTACGAGACAGCGTTGTTCCATTAATTTGAACAGTTTATCTATATATTTATATTTATATATATTTTATAACCCATCCCAACCCATTTTACATCCTAATACAATAATGTCGCTACTACATATATTTATTTACTTTTGTTTTGTGCAGTACAACTAGTAATAAAAAATAATAGGTGATAAATATTCGTGGTCATTTCACACAACGTCGTCTGGTCCCAAGGTAGGCTTATAGTGCTTGTGTTATGGGTACCAGAATACGGATGGAATACATATGATGCTTTTCTTTTGTAAATATAGCACAAATGATAGTCCCGTAGTAGAGCACTAGTATAAGTGTGATATTAGGATATTGGTTTGATATTTCTGTATAGACGTTAGTCAGAACCACCGATTATTAAAAATAGGTTCCGTAAAGATACTATATTACTGATGGTAGTCGGGTGTCACTGATGATTTATGAATTAAATTGTGATCAACTAATGTTGCTTTGTCCGGTCATTCAAGTTATTGTTCTACAGACATAAACTTATATGATTTATTTTGATAAGTCTAGGTATATACTGCTGCAGACACTAGTAAATAATACTTTTCCAATAAAGTTCATGATAAAAACAGTTCAAGGAAGGAGTTGTACGTGTACTGTATTTTTGGGCTTAATATTTATGAACATTCATTTATTATTTTGTAGTGGTAGTTTTTGCTAGGTTTACAGGGGTGTAACAATGTCATGAACATGAATGGGATTAAATCAACAGTTTAGGCTCAGGCCTTCTTCTTTTTCAGTTCATATAATTTTTATTATCTAATCAGTGTAGTTATCGGATTATCATACTATAAAAATACAATAGGTGGAGATCTAAGTACTAAAGAAAACTGTGCCTTTTTGTCTGCTACATGGTTGTAGTAAAAAAAAAAAAAAAAATCCTTTGGGTTATTACTTTGGTCTTTTTGCTATGATAGTCGTAAAAGAAATAAAATACAATACGTTACGATAATGTTTGTTGCAAACATTACTAAATATTCTTAGGAGTCTATAAAAATTATAACAATTGTGTACGTTTTGGTGTACTGTACTGTGGTTATTCATCATCGTCATACTTTATCAGTGGATAAAGGATGTTACGGGATACTGTAATAATTTAATGTTATTCATAACATGAATTGTGGACCTTAATGGTTATTGGTGGCATCATCATGATTATCTGAAACATGGGTACCTATAGACATATTACATTCACTGTAAGAAGCGTTTTAACAAACTTATTATAGCGTTATAACAGTTTTTAAATTATAACTACTGACAGACTTTATTACTATTGAAGCTATTTTTGATCACTAGTACTTTTTAATACCGATATATAATAACATCATGACTGTTTTGATATGACTGTTAGGAATATTATGACGGCCGTGGATATCATAACGATGATTAAGGCTTTGTCTTTACTGTGTCCGGCTGACACTGACGCGGGTGTTTGAGCAACTCTGACAGCGGGTGTCTAGCCGCATACAGTGAGACTTTACCATTGTGTATCTTACGATGATGATGATTATATGATGATGATTTGTCTTTACTACTATAAGTATTATAATGATAATTATCTATATTTTTGTCTTTACTGTATCCGGCTGTCACTAATGCGAGTGTTTGAGTAACTCTGACAGCGGGTGTCTAGCCGCATACAGTGAGACTTTATTATAAGACTAATGTAAGATTTATGATTAGTATTATGATGAATACTATAATGATTACTATATTTGTGACTGTGATGATAACAAAAACATGTTCGTTGTTACAATTGGGATTGTTCATAATTCTTGTAATCCAGTTTTTATGTTTCTTTTTAAATGAAAATGAAGACTATTTTAAGTATCTCCAACGGTCGACACTTCTAAGTAAAGTTAAAAAGTTTCATATTATGATGAAGGTTAACATAACTCTCAATGGAAAATGCCTTCAAATTCTACAGTACTTTTAGGTAATGATAAGTAAAAAGTTTTTTGGGGACTGATGAACAATGCCAATTGAAAATTAAAAGGATGTATTATTTATCGATAAAAATTACTCGGTTACGAAGTGTATTCATGACTAGGATCTATAATGAACTTAAAACTTTACTTTTATGGTTAACTAATGATGACTTTGATATAGTTTGTAGGTATAACTATGATCATTTATTGGAAGTTAGTGAGAATTATTACAATTATTGTTGTACTAAGTTAGTGTGACCCGACACGTCCGATATGGTTTTTCAATGGCTAAATAGGTCCAATATAACTTATAAATGTGCAAATTTATCCCTGTTTCAGGATTAATACTAAAAGTACATTGCCTACAACCAAACATACGTAGAACATATCTAGAAAACGGTTTTGGCAATCAAGTCACTCTTTGTATTTATTAAACAGTTGTAAAAATTGTCTTGGTGGTATTAATAGTGAAGAATATTCATAATAATTCAAATTAAAAAAAAAAAATACTTATTAATAATAACTATAGTGACTTATACTTTGGAACATAAGGTTATGTATGATATCTACAGTATCTTGATACATTTTAGCTCAATTGTACTAATTTGAAAAACTATTCGACATTGTCTAGCATCGCTCAAAATTTAATGATTTTAAAGATCCAAAAAGAAAATGTTATTGAAATATGATATGAATTTATGATATAATGAATATTTTTATGCCATTGTAATGATGGATACTTCGGGGACGAAGTATTTGTCAGTATGGCCGTGTTACAATATTAGTGTAAATTAAATAAGTATTATTTAATTTAGGGATATAATTTTGTAAAATAATCGTACTATTGATGACAAATCATAAAAACAAACTAAAATAGGAACATCAACGTAATTTTCTAATATGTGGGGGTAGTCTTGCTTTGCAACTCAAGCGGGGATTACATTATAAAAACAAGCCGCTAACGTTGAAGAGGGTCAGTCTGCAGTCTGTCGTGCTGTCCGATAGGTCACACGTTACTCTCTCTACAAAGTATTTATATTAGTACTATTGTTAGTAAGTGGTGTTAATTATAGTTAATCATGGAGTGTTTTGTGATTGTGTCAATATTACATTATTGTTGGATAATTCCGGTAAGTACATGACGTGTAAGACTTTATATTATTTTAAGTGACTCTACAGTAATATTACAATACATAGTGACACTATGTACTTGCTGGGACATTATGGCGATTGTAATAATAATATTGTATCGTATCGTATTTATATAAAACAGTAAGTCAATTGGGTTTCTTGTTGGTTCTTCCCAATTGATGAACATTTCCGAACCAACGGTAGTATAAAAGATTACACAATGGTAAATGAATCTATGATGTGTTTTATTTCAATAACCAAGAGTTACATTACATATTACAACCTCTGACGTGGATATACCTAGACAACAGTACATTTAATAGCCTATAACTAGCAATATTCATCATGACTGATATAGAATACGACATAATATAACCCCAATAACTATAGTCTCATAACACAGGCAACAGCTAGTACTAAATATTTCTTACCGTAAATACCATGTTACCAAATAAGTTGGCTTGTAATTCGTTTTTAAGTTTACTTAAATACTTTTAACTTATAAGTATATTTAGGTCCGGTTATTTTCAGATGCCACTGATGATCGACATGTATAGGCAATGAACTTGAGACTTGTTTTCGAACCAACACACATAATTATTGTAGGGTGAGTAATTAAAAAAAATACTCTACAAAATAAATATTTTAATCACAAGTGGCTGTTCTCCGCAACTTCGTGTGCGTGGAATTAAAAAAATAAAACAAAACATTAAGAATGTATACAAAAAAAAACATCCTCTTAAACCACTCTATCTATTAAAAAAAAACCGCATCAAAATCAGTTGAGTGGTTTTATAGACATAAGCTCAAATAGGGATATACATACAAAAATAACGACTTTGTTTAATAATAAGTAAAGATAAGCTGGTTTCAATAAGCCTATGCCTAGTCAAAATTATTATTTAAAACTAGCTGTTGCCCGCGACTCCGTCCGCGTGGAATTTAGAAAATATTCCCTGTTTTTGCAACATTTTTCACTACTGCTTTGCTTCTACTGGTCGTAGCGTGATGTTATATAGCCTAAAGCCTTCCTCGATAAATGCCCTATCTAACATTGAAAGGATTTATCAAATCGGCCCAGTGCAGCAGTGGTTCCTGAGATTAGCGCGTTCAAAGAAACAAACTCTTCAGCTTTATAATATTAGTATAGAAGTATAGATAGTTAGTAGTTAGTTAGTAAGTTAGTTAGTAGATTAGTAGTTAGTATAGATAACAAAATGCTTTTCATAGGCTATTTGTTCACCTTCAGGTGGCTAAGTTGTCTACTTATTCCACGCTATCCAGACGTGTTGGCTAGAGTTTTGTTTAGAGTTTCCCTTCTCTCACAGTATTTTTAAATAATCTATTATTAAAATCATAAGATGGAAAATATTCCGTAACACAAACATACGACATCGCATATCTTGTTTATTTATAACTAGTAACGCGACCTTAGCAGTTAATATTATGTAAAAATTCCTTCAAGTGGCCTACTAAAATATTATTTTTAATTAGTAATAAAGTTAGTTTAGTAAATGTGACTTTATTTACACATTGCAAAACGTGGCTGTTCTCCGCAACTTCGTGTGCGTGGAATTAAAAAAATAAAACAAAACATTAAGAATGTATACCAAAAAAAAACATCCTCTTAAACCACTCTATCTATTAAAAAAAAAACCGCATCAAAATCAGTTGAGTGGTTTTATAGACATAAGCTCAAATAGGGATATACATACAAAAATAACGACTTTGTTTAATAATAAGTAAAGATAAGCTGATTTCAATAAGCCTATGCCTAGTCAAAATTATTATTTAAAACTAGCTGTTGCCCGCGACTCCGTCCGCGTGGAATTTAGAAAATATTTCCTGTTTTTGCAACATTTTTCACTACTGCTTTGCTTCTACTGGTCGTAGCGTGATGTTATATAGCCTAAAGCCTTCCTCGATAAATGCCCTATCTAACATTGAAAGGATTTATCAAATCGGCCCAGTGCAGCAGTGGTTCCTGAGATTAGCGCGTTCAAAGAAACAAACTCTTCAGCTTTGTAATATTAGTATAGAAGTATAGATAGTTAGTAGTTAGTTAGTAAGTTAGTTAGTAGATTAGTAGTTAGTATAGATAACAAAATGCTTTTCATAGGCTATTTGTTCACCTTCAGGTGGCTAAGTTGTCTACTTATTCCACGCTATCCAGACGTGTTGGCTAGAGTTTTGTTTAGAGTTTCCCTTCTCTCACAGTATTTTTAAATAATCTATTATTAAAATCATAAGATGGAAAATATTCCGTAACACAAACATACGACATCGCATATCTTGTTTATTTATAACTAGTAACGCGACCTTAGCAGTTAATATTATGTAAAAATTCCTTCAAGTGGCCTACTAAAATATTATTTTTAATTAGTAATAAAGTTAGTTTAGTAAATGTGACTTTATTTACACATTGCAAAACATTATACGAGCAAAAATTTATGTCATTTCTGACGCGATTACCACGATAAATATTGCGATTATATCGAAATGAGTTTATATATATCGAAAGTATATGTATCGAAATGAGTTCCTTAGAATTACCTATATTTTTCTTGGAAATATATTTTTATTTTTACTTTCCAAGCAACGTCCTGGATTGGAATTGGACTATAGAATTATGTATGGACGTAAAAAACGATACTTTTTTTGTTGATCCTTCTTGTTACTGTTAATATTAAAGACTGTGATCAAAGCAATATAATTTTTCTTGTAACACCTATATTCTAAAAATAGGGGAAAAAAAAACGAATAAAGTATAAGTTGGTCTACCACACATAGGGTTCAATACCATTATAGTCATATTCGTCATACCGACTCCAAATAACAACAAATAACGGGATAAAAATAAAAGAATGATGATGATGAATATTTGTTGTTACAGCAACAACTGATGTACACGAACTGTGAAATTTTCAGCTCTCTAGCTATAACCGTTCCAGAGATACAGCCTGGTGACAGACGGACGAACAGCAAAGTCTTAATAATAGGGTCCGGTATTACCTTTTGGTACTTATTTTTGGACACACATTTCCTTAACAGAAAAATTATTTCAACCTGTTACTAAAAGCTAAAAAGGTCCTATATCAACATAAGCTGATATTATAAGAAAACAATACAAAATTGATGCATATACAATATTATTATTTCTAAATATGCATAGCATGAATAGTTTTTTCAATAGAAACAACTCAGCTAAATATTTGAATGTTATTCAGGTCATACAAATAACATACACATAATAATAATACCTATATTCTGATTGGCATTGTTCATAATTTTTGACCTGCTGTTTTTATATTTTTTTTAGAAAATATAGACTATTTTAAGCAACTAATTTCAATATTATTGAAATATTCAATATATAGAATTTTTAAAAAATACTTAATGATATTATTTTAAATGTGACATCATCGTTGTTCGCAATATGTGTATTGACTTTTCCTGATAGACTTAAGACAGATTGCAATACATCTTTTCAAAGTTGCCAAGTTGATATAATAGACCAATTTCAACTTCACCACAGAGTAGTATGTATATCCCTCAGAACGCCTTAATATTTTAAATTCTTCATTTCAAGGGCAAATAGAGATCATATGCTGTTTTGAAAAAAAATCGTTGATATAGCAAATTTTCCGAAAAAAACTAATGGATGATGATCAGAAACTCTATTCCCCGAAATGGTTTTTAAATTAAGAGTTTAAAAAAAATATGAACAATGCCAATTGTTAATTAAAACAATATTGATTAACTGTAATAAAAACGACTTTGGCGTATTTTTGATTAATATTTACAAGTTTACTAGCTGTTGACTTTACACGTATGGAATTTAGAAAGTAAACCATAGAAAAAAAAAATTTTAAACCATTCTTTATATTAAAATAATTGGTCAATGCGAGTCGGACTCGCGCACGAAGGGTTCCGTACCATTATCTATGCAACATAAGGCACGTTATTAATAAATGAGCAAACAACACACACAATACTTAATTAATCACGTTTGTTGTATGAGAGCAAGAAACGGTAAAAAAATCATGTTTGTTGTATGGGAGCCCCCCTTAAATATTTATTTTGTTTTATTTTTAGTATTTGTTGTTATAGCGGCAATAGAAATACATCATCTGTGAAAATTTCAACTCTCTAGCATCACCGTTCTTGAGATACAGCCTGGTGACAGACGGACGGACGCACGGACAGCGAAGTCTCAGTAATAGGGTCCGTTTTTACCCTTTGGGTACGGAACCCTAAAAAGGCATAAAACTCGTCGCGTAGTTTTAAGCTCACATAAGGACATACACAAAAAACGACGATTATTTTTAGGGTTCCGTACCCAAAGGGTAAAAACGGGACCCTATTACTGAGACTTCGCTGTCCGTCCGTCCGTCCGTCCGTCTGTCACCAGGCTGTATCTCAAGAACGGTGATAGCTAGAGAGTTGAAATTTTCACAGATGATGTATTTCTATTGCCGCTATAACAACAAATACTAAAAATAAAATAAAATAAATATTTAAGGGGGGCTCCCATACAACAAACATGATTTTTTTACCGTTTCTTGCTCGATACTAATAACGTTGCCTTATGTTGCATAGATAATGGTACGGAACCCTTCGTGCGCGAGTCCGACTCGCACTTGACCAATTTTTTAATAATAAGTTAACTAACCTTACGAAATTGTATTATCGATACTATATATAAATTTTAATGCTTTTTAATTTAGTTTGATTTTGTTGTGCCAGGATAATTGACAAAATCATAATATTATTTAATATTTTCTTACACTTGCGCGACTCATTTGTTTAAATAAAACTACTTTTTACTTTTGTCTTGTTTTGGATTTTATTAAACTAATTACAGCTCCTTTTATTACAGCAATTACATTACAGCTCAGTCTCACCCGTGACCATGGTGATTGCAAAGTCTCCGAAACGTCGAGCCAAAATTTAAAACAAATATACGCATCTAAGTCCTTAAAAAGTTGTTTTATTTAAAATCATCATAGCTCTTAAACTGCATTTCGAAAAGATTTAAAACCTTGCACAAAATATATAAACTTAATACGATGTTATTCGTATGCGAATTTTAGACTGTCAATAGAACAGTCCTGTTAATTATTTAAAATCTATCTCAATGTTAAAATTTATCTTAATTATAAAATTCCATGTTGTTTTAATTTTTGTTCCCATTCTCCTGCGAAACGGCTTGATCGTTCGACATAAAATTGTATACTTGTATTAAAATACTCAGTAGAAAAAATATGTTTCCATCTCCAGGTCATAAGCCTACCTCTCTAATAAGTATCCAAGTAAAACTACGGAACGCAACTAGGTTTTATTGAAAATTATCATAAATTGAATTAGATCGAAAGAAATAAAAACTATAATATTTCTTCTTGACAAAATATTTTTGACATATATAATGAAAAATGATATTTAATGAAAAATAAAATCGTTATAATGAAAAATGTCAAGTATAATACTCCGCCACAAAAAGGAGCACATTAAAGACTGAGAAAGAAAAGGGAGGAAAAGCAGTGAAAATACTGTACTAACCTGGAAGTAAAAAACCAGTAGAGTATAGCCGTGAAGATAGCAAGTTCTGCGGCTCCACTTGCCACCCTCACATGTTCCACCATCGTCCACACGCTTATCATTGTATCCATTGTACAATTATTTATTGTCACTACATCACCAGTCCAATTCCACAGACCACTCAACTCGATAATTTTCGAAGAAATGTTTGCAAATTTAATTAGAACTAATAAGATTTACACTTTAGCAATCGCGAGTTCTATAAAAAAGAATAGTAAAATCGTTTTCACTTCTTTGTCAACAGAGCTAACGCGTGTTAGCTCCGCGAAAGACGGGACGGTATTGACAATAGCGAAGCGATCACTACATGACCTACGGCCAACATTCGATTGTTCCTAAGGTGATTGGACATCACAACGTTATCAGGAATTATCTTAAATGCACTAACAGAGCATGTATTATACTGATAAAAAATAATTAATTATGATGTAATTGGTTAATTAGCGAATATTTTATGAACGAAAAAGTACATTATTTTATAGATATCAGAACTGTTGCTAGTGACACTATTTGGAGCAAACAACAGATGTAGAGAAAGCATACGAGAACAGCATAACTAAGCAATCCTGTTGCCATGACTGAAATATCAATGGAAACATTGGAAAAAAACAAAAGAGCTCAAATAAATAACCATCGCCTCATTTTTGGGGTACTGGATCTGGAAATGAAATCTCTCACAATCTATTTCTTAAAAGGTTGACTATGAATTACTGTGAGACGAACAGAGACTTTGAAAACAAAATCCTTTACAGCCTTGTAACAGTGGTATTTTATTAAAAAGTTCTTGAGAAATAAATAAATACTACAATCAAGGTTAATTAAAACAGCAATAAAATATTTGAAGTCAAATTGATCGCGAAACAATTACAAATATTGAAATAATAAGATAGCCTTAGATAATGTTAATGAGGGCCAGAGCTCCCATTACTTATATTTACAGAAACTGACACTGATTAACTGATATGCTATTCAGGTAACATAAACTATGTGTTACATCATCAGTACTGTTCACATTATATGGAACATGCAACAAGTTAGTACAATTGTCATTAGGTCCAATAATATTTAACATGTTTTGTACATACTCTACATCTAGAGTTACAGTGGTTGTACAGAGTAACTCTTATATATTTTAGTCTGGCTAACATTGGATTCCGAATCTATCATTCTTATTACACGGATAATGGGTATGCACAAAATTCTTTGTTGAATTAGGTATACATTTATCTGACCTGACATATCCCGTCCAGTAATACGTAAGATTTTTATTTAAGTTTCATTATAACGTGTAGGAGATCTTAAACAGTCAGTATGCTCCAAAGTATCACACCTAGCCCTATCGGAACGCGTCAATATCAAGAAAACTTTGTAAATGTGTTTCTAATAATTACATCGTAGCTCTAATTAATTTATATCAAGTATATGAAACCAAAGTGGCACACATATAATTGTTTCGACAATCAAATAAATCAGTGCACTCTCATTGTAAGCAAATTACGTGTTAAATACAACTACTTCTGGTATATATAACGCAACAACACCTACATGTATAATATTATAAGTTTTGCAAGTCAACACTTGGACGCTATGTAAGTTGTTATTATATTTTGTTATATCATTGATTTTGTTTTATTTTACATGTGTGACGCATTATTATTAACCTAGTTACTTGCAAGAACTCGTTGAAATACTAATGAATGTTTTGATGATGGTAAAATAACATGGATTATACTTTGGTAGTTTAGTGATATAGAGATGACAGATAATAGAAGATTAACACAAGGATATGACGTTAGAACTCTACATAGAGTTAGTCTGGTTTATTAGTGAGGTTCTTCAAAAAAATCAAGACAGATGTATGAGTATGATTGAAGGTAATCAAGTATGTTTGGACTGTAGCAGATGTTGTCTACCTAACCTAATCGGAAAAATCAAATCAATCAGGGAATTAAGTAAGACAAAGGGAATAAATAAAAGTTGCGACTAACAGGAAAACATTGCAGATATTTTAGTACAAACCTTTGGAACACCTTTCATCTTAGGTGACTCTTACTAAAAGAAATTGTAAGCAGATAACATCAGGAGCAAAAAGAAAACTAAATGTACCAGTACACTCTGATATGCAATGATTCACCTATTACAAAGGGAGACCCTTGCCAAGTAGAAGGAGGAGTATAGTTAAAGCAATTACTCCAATTATAAACAACAGCTATAATCATTGTTAAAATTAAGTTTTATAGTGAGGCCAGTTATAGAAAAGTCGAAATGGATCGTCGTCTGTCTTGCGGGTACGTATTGATGAAAAACATTTGAGTAAATGATAAACATGAATTTTGATCACTAGAAAAGAAGAGGAAATCTAGAGTAAAGATGGATGGGTAGTATGAGATAATTTGAAAAATAAATATGTCAAAGAGAGTGTAAGAGCTAACAGATTAACTTGAAAATAAAAATACTTAAACAAAATGGGACAAAGACAGAAAGACGAATTTAAAATATGTATAATTAAATTTAAATAAAATACTTGTAAACTGAACAAAAGTAATGTAATTTCTCAAGGCTCTCTAAAAATATGAAAAGGATAAATATTTTTGAACAAAAAGTAATAAAACAAAGATTAAAAATATAAAACAAACAAGTTACAATACAAAATTGAAGAACAATGCTTACATGAAGCCCAAAACAAAAACGCTGAGGGCTGATCGTTCTAGAATTAAATGAATTCTTTTCGTCGGATAATTCTTTGATTTTCATAAAGATCAAAGAACAGACGTTTTAGCTAATTATTAATAATTTTATCAGATATAATAGCTAAAAAGCCTGCTGCGTGTTCTTAAAAGTTAGTAGTCACAATAATCGACAGCGAATTATGAAGACACCACAATATCAGGGAAAAACTTAAAATTCATTTTAATAGAAACTTAAATAAAAATTTCAATATTACAGAAACTTCCAAGACAGGCGATGCTATATTTATTATAATTGAATTGTCATAGGTCTAACAAAGATCAGTGAGATAAATATAAATAAAAAATAAGACGATTTAAGTTCAAACGCTTAAAAAAATCAAAATAATAAAAGATATGGTAATGTCGTAAAAAAGATTACCTACTTACATTAAATTTATTAAAATTGCGTCATTGCAGGCGTTTAAAAATGGGCCTACAAAACAATTTCGTTATCAAGTCATTGCTAAATATTGTAAGTTGCTAGGAAATACCAACACAGACATTAACACCACAAATATAATTTTAAAAAAAGATTTCCATTTCTTATACCAATTATTATTTGATAGTAAACCTTATTTGTCTCACTATCGGACCCGTTTTTCATCATGTCAACATCATACCGTCACGCCTTTTCCTCGTGGGAATAAAAGAGAAACAAAGCTTACTTAATGTCTCATATGTTCGAGTTGGTGATAAGAATTTGTTTGTCTATGTGACTACTGGTCTAGCGTGAAAAAAATAAATGAAAAGCGACAGGCGTTTGTATAACCCAATTAAAATAATTCGGTTATGTAAATACTCCATGAAATAAAGTAATTCGTCACACAAAAAGTCGATAGCACGCAACATACGAATAGAATTTAGTTCATTTTTATTTTTTCGCATAATAACAATTTATATGTAAATGATGTAACGACACGTTTAAGTTAAATAGCTGCCAATCCTGCTAATCAGAATAGTTATACAAAATTAAGCACAATTGATTGGGAATAATATAAAAAAAAATTGGTCAAGTGCGAGTCGGACTCGCGCACGAAGGGTTCCGTACCATTATCTATGCAACATAAGGCACGTTATTAATAAATGAGCAAGCAACACGCACAATACTTAATTAATCACGTTTGTTGTATGAGAGCAAGAAACGGTAAAAAAATCATGTTTGTTGTATGGGAGCCCCCCTTAAATATTTATTTTATTTTTAGTATTTGTTGTTATAGCGGCAATAGAAATACATCATCTGTGAAAATTTCAACTCTCTAGCTATCACCGTTCTTGAGATACAGCCTGGTGACAGACGGACGGACGGACGGACGGACAGCGAAGTCTCAGTAATAGGGTCCCGTTTTTACCCTTTGGGTACGGAACCCTAAAAATATAAATTATTTTATGATTTTTTTTCAGATAAATAAAACCTACAAGCCACATACTGCAAACTAGGAATGTAAACTGTTAGAAATCATTTAGTAATACTAAAAAGAATAAAAATAGTTTTATGTTCAGGAATAGAGTGTTCATTTGTTCAAGGTCTCAAAACATAATATTTGATGAAAAGTATTAACTTTCGACTTTGTTGATGCTCATTAAAATTTCAAACAGCACACAACCACAGAACTTCTACCACGTAAGGAATGCATAAATAAATTGTTCATCATGAAGCGAAAATTCTACTGAGCAATATACAGTTATTTAAAGAGAACTTAACTAGTTAATTAGATTTGGCCAAGAATTTTTAACTTAGCACTAACTGAATTAACTCATAATAAGTTATGATAGAAAACTTAGAATTCAACAAATTTAAAAATAGCTTTTTGTGATATATATGCCAAAACAAATAGAAAATCCATATACATATTTAAATTGCCAGCATTATGTTCATGCGTTCTTCCTATTAATCCGTTGATCGCAAAAGAAAAACAAAGCCACACTTCAACGAACAAGTGTATGAACGATACAGCCACTCCAATTCAATGTGGGATCTTTACAGGTAAATGAAAGCAATGAGGTCGAAACTAATGCATGAGTATCGCTATACTGTTCCGATCATCATTCATATCTCCAGTAACGTTCCAGCAAACATTGGAAGTGCCCTATTAACAGTATTGTTGATACTCCCTCCAAGCAAACTGAAACTGTATCATTAAACAATTTGATAGCTCTGACGTAGACAAAGAAAGTGAAATCGACATGCAAGCGTGAATTATTCACTAAATATGCTTTGCAAAAATGCACGTTAAAATACAAAAATACTTCAGGATCCAGTACCAAAATTTTATACTCGTTTAGATGACAAAACGCTATTGATGTATTAGTTTGATAATATAATTTGTTTGTTTTATAAATCACTTCGATTTTTAGCAGCAAACTTTGGAAAGAATGCGATATTTTATATAACACAGTCGTGAACGAAACACGCACACACCAAACGTGTACACCCGAACGCCGACGATACGCAACTAAGAAAATCAGTTAGTGTGACGCCAAGAAACACGTCATGAGTAGACGATCGTTCTAATAACAGTAGTATCAGTAATTTTATTGGGTTAATGCGTAAAAAAATAGAAGTTCATAATGCCCTCTTGATTATAGCCTTTGTGTTAACGAGGTCTTTACCCGAACGAGAACTGAATTCTTGGACACGTGTTCACGTGTTCTTCTACGTATTAAGCTATACTTACACTTTCTAGGTTGTGGCTAGCTAGACGCAGATAATCTTTAAGACTTGTAAGCAAGATCTAAAAATTACCAAAACACCCTAAGACCAGATGTTGCAAATAATTTTTTGCTTTGGGTGTTATCTACTATACTATCAATCACCTTATATTTAAGAAAATAACTTGATAATACACATACGAACAAGCATGTACTAGATTTTAAATAACAATACACTTGAACAGAAAGATCAGCCAAAACAAAGACTCCTCTTTGTTAACAATCAAACATACCTAACCTCAACTATATGTATAGACAATTAATATGCAAGTCAAGTACCTATGCATATAAACAAATCACTATACTTTAACTCTGATTAGCATATTTATAGATTACAAATTTAAAGCATACCTAATTTGCCTGCACGTTGGGTATGATCAAACGAATTGGCCATCTATGATTTTCAGTGCCAGAAAAATAAAAGGGCTAATTTCAGGTAGCGTACATAACGAAAGTCCTATTGTTAATATGCCTCTAGCTCACATATACCAGTTAGAAACGAAACAAAAGTAGGTAATCTATTTGAGGCCGACTAGTTATAAAAGGTTTTAGTTACACTTGGGATGGGGAACAAGCAATGAACTCAAATGACCGTCATGCTGATTACAAAATAAATACAAAACCATTAACGTTATTTAATTATACTACTAACGCCATCTATTAAATACATAACCAAACCGAAAAAATGGTGTTAAAACAGCTTGATTTCTAATCTTGCTAAATAATTACATTTTATAATTTTGAGTCTAAGATTCTGTCTAAAGCTTTCGATAAATGGTGTACAAAACTAGTTTGGATACTTGTGCATGGGAGACGTACATAATATCAGGAAGAGCCAGATAAAGACTTAGTATCGTCCCTGAACATTGCAAAAATTGTTGCACTCTTTTAAAAAATATTGATTTTTAGGACCTTGCCGATCCGGAAGATTTTGCTTTTGTATCCCTAGTATAAATCCAACAGCCAAAACTACCTGTATATGATCTATTTAAATGTGATTCACACAGCAAAACTTGCTGTTTGTAGATATCTTGTCAAGGATATCGATAATATTGCTCACTTAAATTAAACATTCTAATAAAAACTAGTTAACACGCATACTCTAACGGGTAGCGAGCTGTATGGAAACTTCCCAATAGATTTAATAGTTTTTATGGTAAATATTTAAAAGGTAATATTTATCATAAGTATTTAATAAGATTTTTTTAGTGACAGACCGGAAGACAGCATGGTAAGGCCTCAAAGGTGTTATATTCTAAACTTTAATGTACAAAGAAGATGTATAACAGTATATCGAATCGACGGTAAAGTCGTAGGAAACGGTTGAATTCAGGCATCCCAGAACTGGTCTTTAAGAACCAACAAATTATAAGCCACAGAGCGTACAAAATTTGTAAAGTTAACGTAAAATAATATACCTTTTTCATTTGTAATTAGGTATCGTAGATAATTATTTTATACACTTAATATAAACAAAATTAATCGTTACCTATATTCAGATAAAATATGTCCTAACTTTTAATATTTTAATAAACTCCAAGCTACCAATTAACCGCCATTAAATAAATGACCTACTGACCCCATAGTAGCACTTAAATTTTTAACAATAAACGACGTAACTTTAAATGCATAGACCTAAAGTGCATGACTGCAAGCAATATTCAAAGAACCACATAATTAAGTAAAGCAGCTTATTAAAAAGAAATGGGCAGGTTTTAATTCAGAGTAAACGTGTGGGAACAGCCATTATCTTATATGACTATGGCTTTAGACAGACGTACTTGAGTCGTAATTTGCAGCTTTAATGCAATAAATACACTAAGTTCATCTCGCCAGCTATTAAAGTTCCAATATTGGGCACGGGTCTCTACTTCGGGAGGGCATTTTGATCTATGCCATACTGACCAGTCGCTTTAACTTAAGGTTTATTTTTGAGTTATCTATTCTCAGACGTAATCTGCTTCTAATTTCTAAACTCTATGTCGAAAAGGGGTGGCTATGCTTGTATTTTTAATCACTAAAATTGTTTAAGTCGTTTTATGTTTTAATGCAGTTAAAATTGCTTCCAGTTGAAGTGCAGTTCGCATCTGGGTAAAGCCTATATATAAACGACAACTAACAAGTGCTGTATTTTTAAAATTTCTTGTTATTGAGTTTGTACACTTGCGTTCGTACACTTTAACAGTGAGTACAACGGATCTCACCACAGCAAAAACATATATTTAGTTTATAAAAAATTTTAATAAGTACTAACACTCGTCAAATATTATCTCCATTTTATAGTAGCCGGGTAAAAAATCACTGCGTAAGAATAAATTAACTGACAAGTTAATGTACCCTAACATACGAATCTTAAATATTAATAATCATGAAGACGTAATATAATTAATAGAACGTGACTATAATTTGAAGGTGGCAATAGAATTGCCCAAATATGCTAACTTTAGAAAAAACTGAAATACACAAATGTAAAGAAGTAGAGGCGTATTTTATAGAGCCTGAACTGTGGGAAGGCTGATGTGGTAAAGTTTCTCAAGTGGCGACCATCGACCAGACGCAAAAGCGAGGCTAAAAAGGTTCTGGTGTAATCTGATTCTAAAAATAGTAAAAGTTTTAACAAATATGTATTTTGTAATATATAATTTCTCATACCGTTCAAATGTCGATATAACGATACAACGAGACCAATAAAGTACTCCAGTGTCATCCAATTGACGCTTTATTGTGTCTCGTGATCGCAATTGTATACCATTTACCACCACTTATTATCCCTTAATGCTGCCTATGTCATATAGAAACTAATTTTGTACTGTGATTTTTATTTTGGGGCTACTTATAAAATAACTTTTCTTTGTATTCTGTATATACATCTACATAAGTTATTAACCATTTCGTGTGTTTCATGTTCATGGAACATCTCAGTAACAGTAAGATCTAAAACAAGACTCCTCTAGCAAATAGAAACGCTACCAGAGCAATTTTAAAGAAGTAATTTTTCTACTCATAATCCCAAATTTTATAGTTTGTGGTTTACCAAGTAATGTGCGAATGTGTGTGACAAACACGGATATTTAAACTGTGTCTGAGTTTTGCCTAAATCATACATATAAATAGACAAGATTCAACATTATGGCACAGTCAAAAGAACATGATATTCATGATCTCCTTGAGACCCGGTGCTAAGTCGGTGTTGTGACTAATTTCATAGCTTGTTAAAAACTGAACCTATAGTATGGAATAGATAGAACTACATGATGGCAGAGGCCACAGTTTTGAAAAACCGGGCATCATCATCTCAACCTATTTTGGCGTAGTAACTTCAAACTACTCTTTTTGAAAGAGACTCAAAAGAAAAATGATATAATAAAACAAATATTTTGCAACAAACGTGACTGTCATAAACTTTTTGTTTAGTTGCATACAACGTGCGCAATAAAAGGATAACAAATAATATTATTGAAGATAATTATATGATTCTGACTGATAACATAAGTACTTAATCACTTTATATAAATCGATTTATGACGTATATGTTAATACATTAATCCATTGCATAATCCAATAATTTTTATATGAGATAGAGTCAGTTCAAAGTCAAAATGTGTTTACTTATCTTTAAGAATGCACATTGTACTTTGGCCGTAATTTTTAACTGCGTAGATATAAGTAACCTTTACCTTTGTCTGTCACACTTTTTTTTACAAGCACGTCAAGGTATGAAGCATAAAATCCTCAACAGAATCTATAAGTTCAATATAGATAAAAAAAATCTCAAGTCAAATTCGAAATTAAATGCAATGACATCGGTAAACACTTAACTCGACCAATTTTCAGGAGAAAATTTAAGCAATCAAAATCTTACAGGCTACTTTCGATTAATATAAAATCATGGAGTCAAAAGAACAGACCGCATTTTGCTATTATAGAAACTCTATAAACCTGTAACTTGACTGATTTCTTATAATTTCTTGAATTGATTTTTTTTACGTCGATTACGCAGAACCTGTCCGTGTGATGACAGGTTAAGATTACAAATGGCACAAACTCTTTTCCTTACCAGGGTGCCGTAAGAGCCAGTTAAGATACACAGATAACATCCTCTATGAGAGACGAAAAGTTCAGAAAATCCCTGTGCCATCACGCTTGGCTAGCGTTACAGTAGACCATAATCCCTTTTAAAGTGGAGGGGGCACGAACCCAGCAGTGGGACGTTATGGTCTGGAGAAAGATATAAAGTTTCTCGGTTGTATTATATTATTTATTTTACCGAAATGCTTGCAGTTTCATTCATTCCAACCACAAAATCATGTTAGCCGTAGTTTCGACTTCATTTTAAATCATTTAATCGATGCTTATATTTGATCTGGTAGGTACGGAACCTTCAGAGTTTTCTGCTTTAATTTCACACATATTATATTCAACAACTATTTCACCTTGCACACGATAAGAAATATTTTTTACATTATCTTACCGGTTTGGTGACTACCTACATGATTCAATAACATGATTGATCGGATAATTACTTGCGGACATAGATTACCCCCAATGCGAATAATTCATGTTTAATGTATGTATTTCCATTATCCATGTCCATTCCATTGTCCGTGTGGTGACGGATTAAGTATATAAGTGTCACCAGTTCAATACCACGTTTTTCTTTCCAGGGTGCTGTAAAAGCCAGCTAAGAGATATTGCACACAAATAACATCCTCTGCGAGAGATGGAAATCTCGAAAATAAACCTTATGCCAACACGTCTGTTCAGCGCGGCATAGTAGATCGTAATCCCTCCCAAAGTGGAAAAGACCCATGTCCAACAGTGAGACGTTAATGAGCTAGAGATACGTTTTCACTACTTTTCTGTCCACTGCTGGACATAATTTTCTCTCATAGAACGCCACAAAGGTCGTTCGTCGCTTGCGATCCAATGGATACAGAATATGTTTAATCTTAGTAAAATTATTTTTCTTTTAGACTAACAGATAATAATCTTAACATAGCATTTAAAACAAAACATTAGCTCCCACATTATGTACACAGTTTTCAGAATTATAATAACTACACTACAGATTTTAATGCAGTGTTCAGTCATAAATCAATCAAGAGGAAGGTTAGTAAGGTTACCTACTTATAAATACTAGAAAAGATCTTAAAGTATTAACGCCTAAAGAGTTCCACGTGTCATGTGCTATACTTCTTTATCTTAACTTATTAAAAAACAAAGTCGTTATTTTTGTATGTAGGTATATCCCTATGTGAGCTTATCTTTTCAAAGATACGCAACGGACTTTGATGCGGGTTTTTTGATAGATAAAATAGGTAGAGGATGGCATTTTTTGTATGATTTGTTAAGGTTTCTTATTTCCACGTCTACGAAGTTGCGGACAACAGTTTGTTTATTAATATAGCTATCACCGTTCCTGTGGTACATCCTGGTAAAGGTCGGACGGACAGCAAAGACCCAGTAATACGGACCCGTTTTACCTTCTTGTACGGAACCCTAAAAATCAATTAGTATACCATTCCTTCGCCACATCGCATACGCCTCCAATTACACGTATGTGTTACACAAATAATATAATCTGTTTAAAATTATTAGTTTATCTAGAAAACATTAAACCCGGATTTTAATAAATTCTTGTCTTCTATATCACAATAAATCCATAGCAGCAATCAAATTAATCCCCACTTTGATAAATAATGCAATCACTAGAAGATCAAAACAGAATGATTGTTGACGCACACACAGTTATCAGCGTATAGATAACATCTTACAAACACACATACATAAAATGTTAATAACACTAAGTGCATTTGTACTGAATTCACATAAATATTCCTTTGTGTCCTTTGTTGTTCTGGAGCCTGAATATTTAATTAAACTTGGCATTATGGCTATTAGCACTGTAAATATTGGGGTAAAAATATGACAAAAAGCAAGAGCTCTGCTGAGTTTTTGTCGTTTAATTGCTTGTCTTGAGCATAATAATTCTATTCTTTGTAATGAAGGATAATCTATTATTTTATTATCTATTATGCCACAATAGTATATAAATTTGGCATTTCAATGGAATAACAACATGACCCAAGGGCAACAAAAAATAACCTATAGATTTTGATCCCTTGAGCATTACGTCAAATAGTTGTATTTCTCATAAGACTGATTTAGCGGCTTGAAAAAGAATAACATCGATTTAGATATTGATTTGATACAACAACGACTTGTTCAGAAAAAATTAACAATAGCCAATCAAACAGATATGCCTTCTTTCTTATCCTTTCTTTGTTTTTGTACGGAACTTTATCTAATATTTCTTTTTCAAAGTATAGAGAACAACAAACACAAAACAATATTATCTGTGTTCATCACGCAAATATCTATGTAGTTGAAAATACGTATTGACGACCTATCGCACAGTATATTTCTTAAGCAAAATGTTATTAACACTTTAAGTCCAAGATTAATGTTATTTACAATGTACAGATAAACATAAAGACACAAGGTTTAAGTAACCGATGACCTGGTATGATACTCGTAGATATACCTACATATTTATTATGATATTTGATATCGCCAAAAGGATAACGATCTTAATGCGAATATCCAAAGTACAAGCTCTATAATCTTTTATTAGGACAGAATATACCTAACATACCTATATAATATGCTGTAGGTGTAATTACTAGTATATTAATGTATTTGATTATAAATATCGAAAAAAAAAAACCGTGACTGACTACATATTATTATAATACTGGCTCCAATAACAAAGTATCCGAGAAATAAGAGAGAATATTTGGAATATCAATTATCTCATCCAATAAAGTGGTAAAAGGCGGGTTTGAAAGCTATACGGAACTCCGTATTTTATGAGTATTGGTATGAAAATCGGTGCTTAGGCAGACGGAGATGCAGGCAGAGAAGGCCTGCGTCAATCCACGAGCATGTCAATTAAATTAAAGAGAGTCAGACAGACAGCAATCACTACATTATTAAAAGTGTATTGTTTGTGGATTTCTAAACAATTACATGCGTCATGAATTTGAACCCGCGTCAAAAGGGGTTCAAAGTAGCGTTTTAATAAATATGTAGATACCAAATACGTCAACATTATTTTCAATATTAAACTATTTTCTTCTACGACTATATATCCTTATCACGTAAACACATTTAATACCGGAAAATATAATCGACCATTTTAGATTTTAATGATAAAACATAAGACGGTACGATACCAAATTATGCTCCATACAAAAGTATGGCCGTATGGGTATCGTACTTCCGTTTTTTCTTCGCGAAAGTTAAACCGATTTTAATAGTTTTTGCGTTATATTATAGACAAAGAGTATATCTATGCTTTTATCACTTTCTTTTTGTTCAAAACATAATAACTAAAAGAAATATGACGATCCGAAAATCCCACTTTTTTCGGTTTTCTTTAGATAAAGTTGCGCGTCTATCAAACAAATTTGGTAAAGTTTTACCACTAAAAATAGTGATAGAAGCATAGATATACTCTTTATGTATAATATAACGCAAAAACTATTAAAATGGGTTTAACTTTCGCGAAAAAAAAAACAGAAGCACGAAACGTCTTTTTTCAAAGAATTTGTAGGTAAAATCCGCTTCATCTATATTTGTCCCTTTCAGCGCGGCGCTCGGAAATAGGGATAGCAATACCTAAGGCAAATACTTAAATGAGGAGTACAGTACCCTCATAATGCTGAATTGCAGAATAATAAAAAAACAATTATATTTCGCTGACGATCCGTGCATGAAGGAACTAAACAATGTCTGTTGAAAGTAGCCTTAAACAGATAATCAATATAAAAGTGGAAGGTTTTATTACAGGGGCAGACACCTAAGTCTAAATCTCCTCTTGTATCTAGACGTGGCCTATTAGATTCAAATAGGTTAATAACTCTCTCTCATTCCAGACCATTAACGTCCTACTCCCGTTGGGCACGGGCCTCTTCCACTTCGGGAGGGAGTCACGCTTTACTACGCCGGCGTGTTGGCATAGGGTTTAGTTTCGAGTTTTCCGTCTCTCACAGCAGATTGCAAATACTTAGCTGACCTTTAGAGCAGTCTGGGGAAGGAACGGGGTGGTGAGATTCGTATTCTTTATCTTTATTTATGATTAAATCGATCAAGACCCGAAGTCTCCAAACACCTCGTGCCTATAAGAGGAGAATATCAAGCACGGATTTAATCCGATTGTTAATTAGTCGACTTTTAGACCATAACACAAAAATTCAAACAGTATAATGGGTCATACACATACTAAATACATCAAGTCACACACTAGCTGGCATTTCGCAAATAATCACGGCATTGCACATGCCACAATCTTCCGCCCCGCGTACTGCATTGCAAAATCAAGTACTCAAGTATCAACTGCTCGCATGTCACGATTTTTATGCCAACTTGTAACAGGGATGCCTGTTAAATTACTGGAAAGAATATCTAGATCAACTACCAAAGAAATTACCTAATAAGTGAACATAATAGGCGCAAAATCTTAACAATTCACAGCAGATTTGTAGATTTAAAGCTAAGTAAAAATAACTAAAATGCGAATAAGGTTTAACGTGAAAGGAAAGTCATATCGATGATTTATCTTTCTAATTAAATCATAATAGCAATAACTAATATATTCGGTTGGGAAATCAAGTCAACGATTATTTTTCCAAAAAAGCAAATGATCTCTATTTGCCTTTGAAATGAAGGACTTAAAATATTAAGACGTTTTGAGGGATATACTACTCTGTGGTGGAGTTGAAATTGGTCTATTATATCAACTTGGCAACTTTGAAAAGATGTATTGCAATCTGTCTTAAGTCTAACAAGAAAAATCAATACACAAATTGCGTACAACGATGACGTCACAACATTTAAAACAACATCTTTAAATATTTTTTTAAAAATCTATTTTGTGATTATTTCAATAATATTGAAATTAGTTGCTTAAAATAGTCTATATTTTCTAAAAAAAAATATAAAAACAGCAGGTCAAAAATTATGAACAATGCCAATTGGTTAAATGATAAGGCGTTTAAAAAGTTAAATGGGTGTCAATAGGGTGGGTGTCAAAGTCATTCCAAGAGTAGATTTTGAGCGATCTATTAATCCCCAAGCTAATTATGTATACCACCAAACTTTACAAGGCATAAGCCAAATAATAGATGTTGATGTTTCAATGTATAGTATCAGCCCTACCAATTGTTATGAGTATTACGTAAATCATAAGTAATCTATATTAATACATATAATAATGTAAGTTGACAAAACAATAGGAAACGTGTTCTATATTTTATTGCTTAACTGTAAATTAACCACACCATGCCATTACCATGCCCGTCCGATTTATCGAAAAAAGTAGATTTCTACAATTAGTTTCTAGCTATAAGCTTTTCCTATTGCTTCAGCATAGTAACGATAGTAAAAGCTCTACAAGATTACAGTGTGTTGAGAATAAGCACAGATTTCTCTAACGATAAGCATACATATGTAACGATCCTGTTTACTTAAAAGGATGCAAAGCGTGTAAGCTAAAAATAACGCGTAGGAAAACTTGCCGTGAGTCTGGCGAAGTGAAGTCTGGCAGACCATAATACTGTCCTGGCGTACTGGAGGCTGGTCTTTTGTAGACCGTTTATTGATTGAGCAGAAAAATTGTAAGTAAGGGTGATATTTGATTAGATTGAATTTGTATCTTTACTTATTATAAACCAAAGTCGTTATTATTGTATGCATGTCCCTATGTGAACTTATTTATATCTTCAAAACTACGCAACGGATTTTGATGCAGTTTTCTTTAATAGGAACCTAGAGTGATTTGTGAGGATGGCTTTTCTGTATAATTAGTTAGTTTGGTTTCTAAATTCTGTGCGTACGAAGTTGCGGGAACAGCTAGTATATAATAAACTTTATATTAAATACGGAAATTGTAATTTATAAGTGCAATTAATTACCATGTTGTTAAACTATTTATAAAATAAATAACTTAAGTAAATATGTAATTACGATTATACAGTTAACTACTTGTAATCTTCTGTAGATGAAAATAGGTCTACATAAAACTGGCATATATTTCTTAATATTATTTTGCGTCATAATGTTTTGTTCAGTAATGATTATATATTTTATTATGATCTATTAAACGCATGTACGACGCAAGATAAGGGATTTATTTGCGTAAGCAAATAATACTGAACTAAAAACGAGAAAAGTTTACATGTGATAAACTAGCTGTTATTAATAGCATTATTTTCATATAATTAGTTATATTTCAGTGCTATTTACTAATTAGTGTTACGACTATAGAAATGACCTATCCCAAGATAGACGGAAATATAGTTTTACTAGCTGACCCGGCAAACGTTGTTTTGCCATACAAATGTCAGGGGTAGACAAATAAATTTGCAATAAAAGAAAATTGTGTCTATAATTAAAGATCTAAGCTATCCTATATCTCAAGTTGGACCAGACTGCTCACGGTGTGCCCATTTAATTTAAAATCTAATAAGTAGTTTACGAATCCATCGCGGACAAACATCGTGACAGGAGATTTATATATTATATAAAGATGAAAATTTTACTTATCCAATATTCTCTAACACTTGTGCGAATTTATTCAAATAAATCCACTTTTTAAGGCCCACCCGCAACCATGCAGTCTCAGAAACATCGGGCTAAAATTTAAAATAGTCTAAATCCATAAAAAGTGGTTTCGTTACACTTATAGAAGTTAGCTATTATGCCTTGATGAGTTTACACTTGCACAGTTATGCCATTCTACCATAGGGGTAAGCAGAGACTATAGAGCGGCAGCGCATGGTGCATACATCTGATTGAGTATTTGGGATATGGAGTGGCGACAGTGAAAACAAAAGTAGATCCTATATCATATAGACATGGAGTGCTAATTTTCAAAATACACTACATCTATCTACTATTATTTAACATCTATGTGACACTCACAACAGAGACTTGCGATCTTTAAAAAATCTTCTCATTTCTTTTTAACAGCTAGCTTTCCTTGTCTTCAGTACAGACAGAATAATCTTTCAAATAAATATGTCTTCCATGTTCAGCCAATTAATCAAAATATGCCATTATTTGTTTCATTTCTTTAGTTTAGTTGTGGACATAGAACAGTACCATTGTCATAGATACTACAATTTATTTTCAACTGTAAAGGGTGATCTACTTTTTTTTATTAGTTTAATTGATTCATTTAAATAAAAATTATAAAACCTTCTTTTAAAAAAATATATAATTTTACTATAAAGTGTCTAGTTACACGTGGACAACTAAACAAATACTGTAGTTTTTAGGAGATATATTGAGTTTTACAAATGGAAGTCGCTATATATGTATGTAGTTTATCCACATCTGCTACTCATAACACAAGTGCAGAAATATAGCTTACTTTGGGACCAGTGGAATATAGAACATAGCTTACTTTGTGTCAAATGTCCATAAATAGTTATTTAATTATATAAAACTGAAAAAACAAGAATAAGAATATTTTCTTATAAGATTTTAATTTAGATATTACATGCATGGCATTGTCATGCAAGGTTAAGAGGATACCAAAATAGCTTCGTGCATTTTTCTACGTACGAAGTTTTCATTGTTTCTTTAGATTGAATGGCTAGAGCTCTAATTTTTAAGTATATGTTTTTTCAATATATGATCTAGGATCGCATAAACTCAGAAACACGATTGAAAAAAGTTTTCTCGATAGAAAATCTTAGCGAAACAACCTCTCTAATTTTTTATTTTTTTCATTTGTCGGTCTATTATCGCGTATTAACAATGAAATAACTTTAAAAACATAAGTAACTATTATATATAGAAACACGTAAATCAGAATTAAAATATATTTAGTAGATTTTGAGTAAATAGGAAAAGTATCCCTAATTCTTCATTTTCTGTGCCTACTGGCTGTGTTAATATGTACGTGTCGGCGATGATATACGATAATATTGATGTAGGCCCTTAATACCTTGTACCAATGCCTTATTATTGTCACGTTTATAGGTTGAGATTGAGTTATAATTTATTTATAACTCAATATTAACTATTTATGGTCTTATTCATAATGACTTATCGGAGGTTTAAAAGTTCGCTAAAATCGGTTCGCGAAAATTGTCAGAACTTGTTATTCATATTAGTCTTTTTACCCTAAAGCATTTATTATCTTTCCGATAAAATCTCCGTTTAAACCTTATAAGTCATTATGAATAAGACCATTATTATGTAGCTCTAGAGATATATGACAATGGAATAATTTCAATCATGCTTTTTAGTTTTTCAACTAAGCAAATTACTGTAACACATAACTGAACATTTGAAACAAGATATATTTATTTATTCGTATATAAAAAGAAGTTATAACTTGTAAATATTGCCTTTAATTGTATACCTGTATTAAAATACAGTGAACTCATGTTTTTGTAATTAATATGCATTAAATAACAATTAATATTCATAATCCTTCGTATCAACATAACCTAAGCAGTTATATAAATATCATAACTTTACATTTATTTATTTATTTAAGTAAAATAAATACAGTTGTTATTAAATCTAACTTAATATTAACAGTGTAGCATAAACCAAACATTGGTTTTTCCGCACACTGGTATTCGTCTTGACGTAAATTTATATATTGTATTAATAACACATGATGCCAAACAAAACAGTGTATGTATAACACCGCTTTGTCTAGCATCATGTAAGGTTAACATCTAAGTTACAAGTTTAGTTTGTGGGTAGGTACAATGTTATCTTATTGTTTTTATCTCACTGAATACCGCTTATACAAATACGGCGGCAGCTGGCACGGTGAAAGCATACGGGTGAATATTATGATGACTAATTTTATTAATTTTATTTAGATATTAACTTAGACTTATATTTTATTATTTATTTACATAAAATGCTTTAGTAACGTCCAGAACAGAAGGATATAAAAATAAAATTTTAGAAACATATTTTGTTATAAAAAGGAATGACCCTGAATTTAGCAGACAGCAGATAAATAGTACATTACGTGCCAAGGGAGGAAAGTAGGACAAAAGTGTGGGTTGAAAAGTCCTGCTATCCTCCCGTGGCGCGTATACTATTTTTCATCATACCAGGACCGAAAGTTTAAACTTAATAGATATTATTAATAATATTCGAGATGATTAAATATAGAATTTTTTTTAGTGAGAAAAATAGTATTTATTATCGAACGCAAAAAACATTGAATATTGAATAGGAAATAACAATATGTACATAAAATAAGTAAATTAAAACAGTAAATGATA
This sequence comes from Orgyia antiqua, assembly GCA_916999025.1. Lineage (NCBI taxonomy): Eukaryota > Metazoa > Arthropoda > Insecta > Lepidoptera > Erebidae > Orgyia > Orgyia antiqua. Next base: position 30,551,070 of record OU779863.1, read on the forward strand.
CTTAATTAAATGATAAGTTAATGCCGAAATTTCAGATAGGGATATCTATAGCAAAACTAGTGACTAGTGTCCTTTCTAAGTTATTGTGAGATAACTTGTAATAAAGACACTAGGTATGTCAACGACAAACAATTTTCCAATTTCGTAAACTTGAAAAACCTTAGTTTGCTATAGATATCCCTATCTGAAATTTCATTTTGTCTGCTGTCTGCTAAATTCAGGGTCATAAAAAGGAATAAATTAAAAACTTACTGTGTGTGAGCTATGAGCTTTCGCTTAAATTCCCGGCACAGGGATGTATCAATACTTACAAGAAATTTTGGGGGAAAACGCTCACTTCCACTATAATTTACAGGAAATTATTAGTTTCTGAATGTTCTTGTCTATTTCAAATGTTTCATTTGTGTATAAATCACAAGCAAATCAGATAAATTTATGCAACCACAACAAAATTATACTAAAACAACCACAGAACAATACTACCTAAAAGGAAAACAACAATCCAAAGAGTACACAGATTAGATAGAAGATACTACGTTTAAATATAGGTACTTATCATAAAATCATAGATATTAATTTACTCTTTGAATCATAGACAATTAGACACAGATTAGCCTAAGACACAGATCACCCAGTGCCTCAAGTCCCGTATTTCAATGGTCTCACAATGACACATTATAACCTCAAAAAGTTAACAATAGACTACCAAACTTGATAAAATTCGCCACTAAGCAATCAGTTATTGCATTTTTTTGCAATAACAATAATTAACTATTGGTTTAGTGGCGAATTCTATCAAGATTGGTAGTCTATTGTAAATTTTTTGAGGTTATAATGTGTCATTGTGATGCCATTGTGAGACCATTGAAATACGGGACCATGGAGACTAGAAGTAAGGAGAAATATCTCAGTATATTAAAAAGTGTCCGCTGAAAGGCAGCAAATTAAGGTGGCGCCATAGTACCAAGTGGAAGAATTTTAAAAAGAGCGCCACAAATTATTAGAAATGAAAGAAAAACTTCCGCCTTGTTACAGCGCAGTTTTTTAAATTATTATATTATACATCGTGTTGCAGAAAGGTGTAGTCATAATTTAAAGTTGCATTAGATAGTACATACATATTACAGTTACACATAGAAAAATACAGTTGGTAAGTTTTTTTTGTTTATTGCCAACTATTAAATAATTACCAGAAAGGCATCAAATATGAGATGTTTACGGTTTATTGAATGCGATTGAACCTTACGATAAAAGATGACCTCATAGTAGTGTTGTATTTAAAGAAGATCGATTAATTTAATAAATTAATGAAATTTGTATGAACACATAAAGGTCATAATATAACTAGTATTTGTAATTTCATCCATGCCTAGTGCCTAGTCACCGACCATGGGTAACGGTGGTCAAATATGACTACACCTTTCTGAAACACGTTGTATAGACAAACAGGACTATGAAATAAATTTATATTAATTATTATTATAATTATACGGTGTTTTTAAGTAATCCAAATATTTGTAAATAGCAAATAGAAAATAGTATTAAAGAATTACCGCAACAGTAGCACACTTCACTCTGCTTATAACTGCTACATTCATATCATTTCCACTTGCTATACTAGCGCTATTTCGGTGAGTGTATTTGTGTATTTGCTGTTTACAAGTGCACACTTTTTGGACTGATCCCCATACAAGATATTCCTCCTTACTTCTAGGCTCCATGTACGGGACTTGAGGCACAGATCATGCTATGGAGGGTAGAGGTAAGGAGAGTCATCATATGGGAGAAAAGTTGAAAAAGTGTCCAGTTGTATGCGCTAAATAACAGTTCAAAAATCCTCCAGAATGGCGCTGGTGTAGACACAGGGTATGGTATGAATGTAGCAATCACGAAGTATAGATACAAGGAGTCCGAACGGTATAGGCTTTTCCATAATATTTCGTGTACACAATAATAAACCCAGATCATAGTTCTATTTTCTGCCACTGGCTGCGCTAGTATTCAGGACGTACCGATGCTATTATAGAATATCAGAATATCTCTTGACCTTCTCTGTATTGTTGGGTTTAAAGCACTCGAAAAATTTCAAAAAATTTCCTGAAACTTATATTTAATTGCACGTTTCTCAGAATATTTTTTTCCACAGGTGTCAATAGTTCAAACGAGTACTTCTTGAAAAAAGGGCGCGCTCTACCGGCAAAAAATCTGTCCCTTAAATTGAGACCATTCGTTCAACATTACGTTCGGACTCCTTGTATCTATACTCCTTGTATCTATTCTTCGTATATTCTATATATAGAACACGAAGTATAGATAGAAGGAGTCCGAACGGTATAGGCTTTTCCATAATATTTCGTGTACACATTAATAAACCCAGATCATAGTTCTATTTTCTGCCACTGGCTGCGCAAGTGTTCAGGGCGTACCGATGCTATTATTATTATTACATGTAAACACGCGCTGGCTCGTGAAAGTTGAATTTAATTTAATTATTATTATTAAATTAAATATTAATTTAATTATATATTTTTTTCCACAGGTGTCAATAGCAATAAAATTTCCCGCGTAAGAATTCAAACGAGTACTCCTTGAAAAATGGCGCGCTCTACCGGCAAAAAATCTGTCCCTTAAATTGAGACCATTCGTTCAACATTACGTTCGGACTCCTTCTATCTATACTTCGTGATATAGAATACAAATCCAAATAATCCAATTATTAGTCTGCAATGAAATGAAGTCATCCTTGTCCATAGTTAAAAGTCCTTGTCGAAGGCGACTGTCAAATTTACAAAAAGAAATCAAAACAATTAAAATTAATTGCTGAAATTTCGCATGTTTATCTTCTAAATATCAAAATTATAAAATGGGGTTATTTGGAAAATCTCCCGAAAGAAATCCTAAAGAGATGGTTAGTAATATTATTATGTCCATAGTTTTTCAAGGAAATAGGAGTATAAATTATTGTTCAAAATTACCATTCCTTTGCAGGTAAACGAGTGGTCTCATAAATTACGAAAAGAAGGATATAATTTAGACCGACAAATAAGAAGTAAGTTCTCTTTTAGTATTTAAAAATAAATAATAATTACACAAATCAAATGTAATAACTATTGCCGGAAATCGCATACCAAAAATCAAGGCAAAACTTTAGTGATTCTATTTAACTAGAAGTATGGTATTTTTTACAAATCAATGAGCCACTGGCCTACCCAAAAATCTATTTCAAAAATGGTTTTGAATTTTTTGTCAATTTGCCTTACCAATATTCGTATTATATTATACTAGCTACTGCCCATGACTTTATACACTTACAATTTCAAAGCACTAAACATTCTTTATTCCTAAAAAGTAGCCTTATTCTAGATTATCTATATACCTTAAATCCATTCAGTGGTATATGTATGAAAGAACAACAAACAGACTAATAATTTTACATTTATAATTTTAACTAATACTTTATCAAACTACTTTTTACGGATTTATGTATGATACTCTAGTATTATTTTTTTAAACTTACAGCATAAAATCATGTAGAACAAAGGAAAGTACCCTTGTTCTACATCATTTTATGCTTGAAATATTATAAAATAAACTAGCTGTCCCGGCAAACGTTGTTTTGCCATACAATTCTGTGTAAAGATCAACAAAAAAAATTTCATCAAAATTGGTCCAGCCAATTGTGAATCTAAACCATCCTCAAACCCCTTAAATACACAACAAATTTCATCAAAATCGGTCCAACCGTTTAGGAGGAGTTCAATTACAAACATACGTACAGAAGATTTATATATATAAAGATATTTATATTATATTATATACATCGGAAAAACATCATAGAAATCACCTGTATTTACAGCCAGAATAGTCATCTATCTAATGACCTTGTAATAGTGGACAAACTAACTACATTAACTACAACATTCTATTGACTATGATGAGTTTGATCCGTGGCTTATGACACGTGTAACTGGTTTGGAAGGATCCTTTTATGAATATTCAACGGGTCACCATTCCAAACTCATCAACTAACTACAGTGAAATAACAACTTACTCACCATTGACACAATTTGAGAACTTACTTCATAGTCTTGAAGCTAAGTTAAAACTGTAAAAATCTTTATGTAAACTATTTTAATCAATTAACAATTAACTATCACATTGCAAATGTCTAAATACTGCTGTTTAAGTGATCTTTTAATTGATTTGTACAAGTATTTATCTGCTATGTATGTATTTAATTATTTATTTATTATTTCGAATGTAAAATATACACATTGCATTCAATTACTTTTTCACAATATTTATTTAGGCAGCACTGCCGGGCTGTTGATAAGTACTTGTATCTACATATATAGTAATTATACTGTGTTTGTATTGCCATCATATTCTCGTCAACGTTAAATATATTATACCAAAACGTCCGAGGTCTGCGTACTAAATGCCTAGCACTATATAACAGCGTTTTGACACGTGAATTAGATATTATGCTTTTAACTGAAACATATTTACATAATGATATTCTTGACTCGGAGTTGTGCGATAATAGGTATGAAGTATTCCGATGCGACCGCAATCTTACCCTCACAGGTAAAAAGTCAGGTGGAGGCGTAATGGTAAGTATACGTCGGGAATTAGACGCACATATAAATAGTGATTGGTCATGTAATAGTAGTGAATCAGTATGTATATCCATAGGCTCATATAAACTTCATAGTTCCGCGAACTTACATATAATATTAATCTATATACCACCAGATATTTCTGTGCTTAGTCGAAATATACAAAATGTTTTGACCGCTTTCACTCGATTATATAACTCAAATCAAAACGATTATTACTTACTTGTCGGGGATTTTAACTTGCCTTGTTTGATGTGGACGGACGCCGGGTACACAATGAAACACATTAGTACAACAGAAGTACAGGAAATGGCGCGAGTTTTAGTTGACGAACTTGGTTTCTTAGGTATGAATCAATTTAGTTGTATAAAAAATAGTAGTGGTAATACTCTAGATCTGTGTTTTTGTAATCTGCCTGTGCTAGTGACCCAAGCTCAGCCCCTGACCAAAATTGATGTATTTCATCCCCCATTAAAACTAGACATCATGGACCTTCAATCAAAAACATTTAAGAACGGCTAATTCCTCGCTATAATTTTTATAAATGTGATTATGATAAAATAAATGAATATTTAAATGAAATAGATTGGCCAGATATTTTGGATACAGATAATCTTGATGATGCAGTGGAAATGTTTTATTCTGAACTTAATAAATGTTTTCTTCTATTTATTCCATTATGCACAAAAAATAAATCATAACCTGTATGGTATACGTCTGCTCTTATTAATTTGATTAAAGAAAAATATAAGGCTCATAGGAGATGGAAAAAATTTCATAATCCTAGGGACTACGACGAATTTGCTCTTCTCAGAACGCGACTACACAAAGCACAAAGTACCTGTTTTGAACGTTTTACTGAGGAGGCCGAACGTCATATAAGCCACTCAGCGAAGTACTTCTGGTCATATGTTAAATCAAAAAAAGGAAACTCTAATTACCCTCAGCGGCTAACGCTACACGATAAAATTTTTGACAACGCCAACTCAATATGTTCTGCATTTAATAACTTTTTTAACAGCGTTTTTGTGCTTCCAACGCCCTCAGATAATTGTGACAGCAACTCTGACATGACTTACTCAAATAACGAAGTTCCATCACAAATTCATGTAACTGAAGATCGCGTACTCAAATTGTTAACGGCGTTGGACGCATCAAAGGGTTCGGGGAGTGACGGTATACCGGCAGTCTTTTTTAAGTCCTGTTCGAATAGCCTTACTCTCCCAATTACAATATTATATAGGCGTTCTATCACGGAGGGTATCTTTCCTACAGAGTGGAAGAAAGCACACATAGTGCCCATTCACAAGAAGGGTTCAAAAACAAAAATAGATAATTATCGTCCTATTTCTATTTTAAACATATTAGGTAAACTGTTAGAAAAACTTGTTTATGAAAACATATATCATATAATAGTAAAAGGTGTTCCTGAAACACAGCACGGTTTTATTAGGGGACGCTCAACTCTAACTAATTTGGCTGTTTTTTCTAACTTTGTTATTGATAGTATGGAACAAGGTGGCCAGGTTGACGTGATCTACACTGATTTTGAAAAAGCTTTCGATCGTGTGGATCACGTCATCCTGCTACGCAAATTACAATCCCTAGGTATTCATGGTGACTTGTTAAGATGGATTAAATCTTACCTTTCAAATCGTTCACAAGCCGTTGTGCTTGGAGGCTTTAAGTCTGACTATATACAGATACCCTCGGGCGTACCACAAGGTTCTCACTTAGGTCCTTTGTTTTATAACGCATACATATATGATATTTATCAATGTTTCGACAACGCACATCACCTCTTATACGCCGATGATAAAAAATATACTTAAAGATAGACAAGTTCACTGATTGTTTACAACTTCAACATGATTTGGATAACCTGTATAATTACTACTCAAAAAACAAATCACGGTAAACATATCTAAATGTCAATGTATAAGTTTCACTCGTAAAACAAATAGTATAATATTTAATTACAATTTTAATGGACTTTCGATACAAAGAGTTAATAGTGTGCTAGATCTTGGAGTTACACTTGATTCAAAGTTGAGAATGACCGATCACATTGATAAAATCGTTAATAAGACCTACAGGAACCTTGGTTTCATTATGCGTACTTGTCAACCGTTTAACAGTTTAAAATGTTTAAAGAACATTTTTTACGCATATGTTAGGAGTACTTTGGAATATGCTTGCCAGATTTGGTCTCCATTTTTCGCTGTACATATTAATAGGTTGGAAAGCATACAAAAAAAGTTTATACGCCACCTAAACTTTAAATATAAAAACCCTTCTATAGATTACGTAGATAATTGCCGTTTATATAAATTATTTACCTTGGAGGAGAGACGTCATATGATGGACATGAGTTTTCTGTTCGATCTGATTCGCGGACGCATAGAATGTTCTACATTGCTTTCACAATTAAAATTTAAAACTCCGAAATATCGTAGCCGTCACACACAAATGCTAAACGTATCGCATCATGCTACATCATATGGACAGAACGCTGTAATGACTAGGGTGGCGCGTGTTTATAACACAAGGTTTAGTAGCGTGGACCCCTTCATTCAGAGTAAATCATCGTACATGGCAAATATAAGAGCGGTTGTTGATGGCGGAGAGTAATGTTGATAGCGAAGTGAGGCTTTGCTGCTTACAAAATAATTTTTGTAAAATAATGGCTATAAGTTTGTGTATGTGAGTATTTATGTATGAATAAGTGTGTATATATGTGTATTATGTATTATTGTTTAGGTATGTGTATCGGCAAGTGTATGTGATATGTTTGTGTATTTATAGGTTTATATATATGTATTTATGTAAAAGCTTGTACAAATCAATAACATATATATAACAAAGAAAGGGGCTAACAAGAAAGTCAATTATAATTACCTATGTATAATATTGTTATTCTCGAACATTATGTATAATTTCAACTGACAATTGTAATGTAAGTAAAAGAGATAAAATAAAACCACATAATTATAATAGTGTAAATTTATTAGATTAAAGAAGTAACATTAGTTTTGGGCATAATTATTATTATATTGATATTTTATTTAATGTTCACAATCACTTACCATTATGCATCCAGTCGGCGCTCTTGCCGCGCCCGCGCCGGCTCGATCACTATTGCTGTTTTGATACCTACTTTAAGTTTAAGTATAAGTTGGATAGCTATAATTGGTCTATTTTTAAGTAATTCTAAATATGTAGATTTGTTTGTGAAGACTGTTGTTATCCTTAATAAATAAATAAATAAAATAAATCAAGTCAAAGACAAATTAAAAAATTTTTATTTCAAGTTGGCATGTTTTACAAGCTCTTTTGAAACGTCAGAAACTAGGTGTCTGTTCCAAACGCGAATCCTATGGAGAAGAACAGACAAGAAACTCCATGGATTTTTTTTTCTATTCTCTTCATTTCTTTTCATTTTTTTTTCCAATTATATTATACATTGTTGTATCAGGAGTGTGAGAATGATGCCGATTAGTACCTACTATCAAGACTAACTGAAACTAACTTAATAATAATAAAAATAGCCTCGTTGGAGCAAATCGACCAGTCCCAGAAGAAGGCACCCGTTCACGAGTATAACGCACACGTCAGCCCCGCACAGCTCGACCAATTTGTAGGGAACCGTGCGACCCGACGTGCAACGCTACGACATATATTTTTTATTTTTTGTAAATATTTAATGGTTTTCATTTTTATACGAAGTTGCAGGCAATAGCTATTGCATATAAAATTAATTAGTTCTCAATACCAGGTATACAAAGAGAAGAGGATAAAATCAAAAGGTCTCTAAAAGAAGCAGCTACTAAGAATGACAAACAAGTATGTACAATATTGGCTAAAGAAATCATCAGATCAAGGAAGGCTATCAATAAGATATACACAAGTAAAGCACATCTCAACTCTGTACAGTTACAAATGAAGAACCAGCTAGGTAAGTAATTTTTAGGGTTCTGTGCCAAAAGGTAAATTCTATTGCTGAGACTTCTCTGTCCATCCATCTGTCGCTAGGCTGCATGGAATGATGATAGCTGGAGATTTTCACAGTCTGTGTAGGTTTTTTTCAGTTTCCTATCTCATTTATGCTACAACAGCAAATACTCAAAATGTCTATGGAATGTCCAAAATCATCAATTATCTCATCCTGACCTCATCCCATTCTTTTGGGTCTCGCTATTTGGGGTCATCAATAACAATACGGCACTCTTAGTGTGGAAGTCCAACTCGTACTTGACCAGCTTTTTAAGTCATTTTGTTTTTATTTATAGCTACCCTGAGGGTTGCTGGTTCTTTGCAGAAGTCTACCGAGGTATGTGTAAATCAATTCTTTAAAAATAAAATTACTTTTTATAAGTGTTAATTTAAATTAGATTATAGATTAACCAGCCTTTTGTACTTTTATTTCGGTCAAGAAAAAAATGATAGTGTGAATTTTTAGGGTTCCGTACCCAAAGGGTAAAAACGGGACCCTATTACTGAGACTTCGCTGTCCATCCGTCCGTCCGTCCGTCTGTCACCAGGCTGTATCTCAAGAACGGTGATAGCTAGACAGTTGAAATTTCCACAGATGATGTATTTCTATTGCCGCTATAACAACAAATACTAAAAATAAAATAAAATAAATATTTAAGGGGGGCTCCCATACAACAAACATGATTTTTTTACCGATTCTTGCTCGATACTAATAACGTTGCCTTATGTTGCATAGATAATGGTACGGAACCCTTCGTGCGCGAGTCCGACTCGCACTTGACCAGTTTTTTTTACTGCGAAACTGACGAAAGGACGTCAATTGAAATGTAAAATTGTATGAAATAAATAGTTGACTAGTAAAACTGCCCCATCACCATAAAATTTAATGACAACTTTGACTTTACTTAGTGTAAAAAATAACACCAACTAAACCTCAGTGGTTTATGTAGTGTTAATAAACAAAATATGTTTGCAGGTAATGCAAGCAATGCAAGCACTCATCCGTCTTCCTGAGATAGCACAAATCATGCAGGACATGAGCAAAGAGATGATGAGAGCTGGTATTATTGAGGAGATGTTGGATGATACCATGTCAAACATGGAAGATGAGGAGGAAATGGAGGAAGCGGCACAAACTGAGGTTGACAAGGTATGGGTTGTTCTTGGTATTATATTTAAGGAGGCGACAATAAGAATAAACAAATGTGAATGTATGATTAATTTGTTAACATAAAGAATAGTAGACAAGTCCTAAAACGTGTTTACCCCACCTTGTAGTGACTATAAATACGATACAGCCACAGAGCTAATAGTCAGTATCATTTGAGACGTTAGGCTGGGAAAATCGCTGCCCAAATAGGTGTTGACAATTGTGTTAAAGAGTTTATACCGTTCGTAACCGCATGTTTATAATTATGAAGTGTGTTTTTGTGAGAAAGTCCAAAATGTGTCAAACATTATTTGTCAAAGTACTTGTGTCTTGTTTTTGGAAGGCGTAAGGCTCCAGCAGGGGGAGGCATATTGTGGCTGGCTCCGGGGAATTGTTTCTCCGTTTTATCGTCCTAGAGAATACTAGGTCGATGTATAAACATCCAAAAGATAGTTTCTACAATTTGTATACTGATTGTAAACCATAGCAGTTCCGTTCACTGCCCAAGTTTATACATAGTTACTGCTCCTCGTTATTTGGCTTTTATGTGATGATATATAGCATTTTATTAAGTCTCTCCTTATTTAGTGTTGAGATGTATTATAATTTTATGTTGTCGTACTTGTTAAATTAAGTCGCTTTTTTAAGCCTATGTAATTTTTATGACATCATTATCATGACTTTTATTTGCTTTTGTTCGATAGGTATTATGGGAGTTAACACAAGGTAAATTAGGCGAAGCTCCCGCCCCACCGACAGCGGTAGGAGCACCTTCAACAAGTAAAGAAGAAGAACCAGTTGCTGAACCGGACGAAAATGAACTGGATGAGATGCAATCTAGACTGGAAGCACTTAGGTCTTAGGTTATTGATATTGGGTTGTCCAGGTATGTATAACTCTGGGACCTAATAAATTATGCTAAATATTAGTGATGTGCCAGATATCGATAACATTTTGTTGAATCATTTGCGGATAATTTAACTTATTGATTAATTTGATCCATACCTTCTATATTTAATATTATAATGATGAAGAGTTGTTTGGACGCGCTAATCTCAGAAACCGGTTGTCCGATTTGAATTTTTTTTTTATCAATGTTGGATAGTACATTTATCGAGGAAGAATAACATCAGGCGCTGCGATGAGTGAGAGTAAAATTCATTTCTAATTAGTAAATAATATTTTTTGAAGCCGTTTTTTTTTAAAATACTTGCAAGTATCGTAATTTAATATTTGTCCCCTTGTCCACGAAATTTTCAATTTTTTTTTATTCATAGACATTTTACACAACATCCTCTGGTCCCAAGCTAAGCTTATTATGCTTGTGTTATGGGTACCAGAATACGGATATAATACATAAACTACTTTTCTTTTGTAAATACATACTTATAATACATAGAAAACACCCAGACGCAGTACAAACATTTGTATGACAATTAAAAACATCACACAAATGATTGTCCTGACTGGGAATCGAACCCGAGACCTCATGATCAGCAGTCTGTTATATAAACCACTCCACCACGAGGCCTGTCAATTTCTTTATTAGATATTACACGAAGTATAGATACAAGGAGTCCGAACGTAATGTTGAACGAATGGTCTCAATTTAAGGGACAGATTTTTTGCCGGTAGAGCGCGCCATTTTTCAAGAAGTACTCGTTTGAACTATTGACACCTGTGGAAAAAATATTCTGAGAAACGTGGAGTTAAATATAAGTTTTAGGAAATTTTTAGAATTTTTTCGAGTGCTTTAAACCCAACAATACAGAGAAGGTCAAGAGATATTCTGCAATATCTTTTATTCTATAATAGCATCGGTACGTCCTGAATACTTGCGCAGCCAGTGGCAGAAAATAGAACTATGATCTGGATTTATTATTGTGTACACGAAATATTATGGAAAAGCCTATACCGTTCGGACTCCTTGTATCTATACTTCGTGAGATATTATATCACAATTTAAATTTGTTTGTTACAGAATGTCGCTGGCAGAATATAAGTTGGCATGGAACGACAGATGCCTTAATGAATTTATGTAAATAATTTATATTATAGCCTTTATTTATGTTAACAAATATTTGTTTCAATAAGATAAATGTTAAATTTTAAAGAAACAAATGTAGAGTATAAAATATAATACACTATTTATATATGCATGTAATACTTATTTTAAATGTTGTATTTGTATTTCTGCAATTATGAGAATGATGAATATACTATGCTAACAGATAGGTTTGGTAGCCAGACGAGCACCATATTTCTAAATTTTTAGGTTCCGTACCAAAGGGTTAAACGAGACCCTATTAGTGAGACTTCAATATCCTTCCATCTGTCACTAGTCTATATATCTGTAACATGAAAATTTCAGTTTATGTATATCTGACGGGCTTCGTGGTGGAGTGGTTTATGTTATGGACTGCCGATCAAGAGGTCGCGGGTTCGATTCCCGCTTGGGACAATCATTTGTGTGATATCCATAAATGTCATACAAATGTTTGTACTGCGTCTGGATGTTTTCTATGTATTATAAGTATGTATTTACAAAAGAAAAGTAGTATTATGTAGTCTATCCGTATCTGGTACCCATAATACAAGCAAAGAAATATAGCTTACTTTGGGACCAGAGGACGTTGTGTGAAATGTCCTGAATATTTATTTATTATTATTTATTTGTTTATCCATGTTGATGCTATAACAACAAACACTCAATATCTTCACTTTCCTGCCCTGATTTCCGTTGTTTTGAGTCGGGAATATGACGAATATATTATGATAACTAGCTGACCCGGCAAACGTTGTTTTGCCATACCAAGAAAAAAGTAAAAAAATAAAAATTTTAAAAATGAACTATAAACCTCACGGAGCCCGAGACCTTTCCAACGAATGCAAAACCGTGGAAATCGGTTCGTGCGTTCTGGAGTTATAGCGTCAGGAAGGAAAACCCGACTTATTTTTATTATGATAATAACTGCACAGAACCCTTCGTGTGCGAGTCCAACTCGCATATGAGCCGGTATTTCTTTAAAAAAAACAGTAAGTAGGTATTCCAAAAAACAAATATATATAAACTACTTTTTACAGATTTAGACGCGTACTTATATTTGTTTTAAATTTTATTTGTATATTATATATTTTATTATATATATCGTATATTAGGGTTCCGTACCCAAAGGGTAAAAACGGGACCCTATATCTCAAGTATGTTGTATCTCAAGAACGGTGATAGCTAGAGAGTTGAAATTTTCACAGATGATGTATTTCTATTGCCGCTATAACAACAAATACTAAAAATAAAATAAAATAAATATTTAAGGGGGGCTCCCATACAACAAACATGATTTTTTTACCGTTTCTTGCTCGATACTAATAACGTTGCCTTATGTTGTATAGATAATGGTACGGAACCCTTCGTGCGCGAGTCCGACTCGCACTTAACCAATTTTTTTTATATTATATATTTTTATCCGTATATTTTTAATCCGTAAAAAGTAGTTTTATTTAAATAGATGAGTCGCGCAAGTGTTAGATAATATTAAATATATATAATGTAAGTTCTAGTAATCACCACGAACTAGTAAGTTAGATTATTACTGGTGACGCTATTTCGAATAATATAAAATAGATGCTTGATTTATACTGCGTCTGAGAGATTATAAGTATTATACAAAATTTTATTTATACAAAAACGATATATTTCGGAATCTGGTAAGTATTATTCTCTATTTAGGGCCAGATGACATGTTCGTATAAAACACCACAGGCCTAATATGAGTGACAATAATAATTCTGCTTGAACAACTTTTTGGTGTTACTAACCTTGTAAACATTTTGTAAAACAGCATTATTTGAAAACAGAACTTTTGTCTAGCACAACAGAATTGGCACCATTATCTTTAAAATATATGTTTCTTTACTAATGTTGTAAGTTTGCAATTGTGATAAGCGATTTTTATAGCTTTTTATAAGCTAGTGTTGTAACGTGAAAACCTTTGCGGTTTTATCGATGTTTTTATGGTTATTGCAATTATTAAAATGTACTAACTAGACTTTGTTTTCTTAATACCTACCATCATCATTTTCCTGCCCTTATTTTGTTATTTAGGATCGCATTTTTTTAATGTCGTCTCATCTCTTTATAATTTTTCGTGCACTTCCATTCGGTAGATTTTGCGTGACAACGTCACAAACGAACAAACAAACAAACTCACTTTGACTTTTATAAATAAGTAAGGATATTATAAAATATAACTAATTTATGTAGTATATCCGTATTCTGGTACCCATAACACAAGCATATAAGCTTAGCTTGGGACCACGAGGACGTCCACGTAAGGTTAGCTATATAGCTGTACAGTTTTGTTGCAATCAAAACTTATTGATCTTAATAAATTGATCCATTCAAATCCGATCCAGTAACAAAGTTGGCTCAAATCGGCGCGGAATTAATACGTCACTACAACGGCAATAATACGACATATTTTAAGAAATAGTAGATTGTACACCAAGGGGATAAAGCACTGTATTATGTCACGGGCGCGATATTGAATCCTGAGCGTAACGAAGGACTTCAGATTTAACTCCCGAGCGTAGCGAGGGGGTTTTGAGTTGATTCCCGAGCGAAGCGAGGGAATTAAAATGGAGTCCTGAGAGCAGTGAAGGATTTAAGCGCGCCCAAGGCAAAATCAGTTTTATCTCTGAGGAGTATACTCTACTTTTCTCACCTTTTGCGAGACAATAAAAACCAAGGCTACTAGAAAAAGTATTTTATTTATTAAAATACTATTTTCATTACATACTAATTATATAATAATTGGCAAGTTTTGTCTGATATTGATTGCACCGTATTGAAATACTCGCGGCTTTTGTTTTAAGTATTGTTTTTTTTTCGTTCGGCTTGCCGTGGCGTGCCAGCTCGATTTTCGAATAAGTTCGAATTTCAAATAAATGAAGCGCGGCGCGCGCCTCGCGATTTTGACGAAATTAGACTTTAAATGCATAACAATAAGAACTAAGAGAAGTGAGAATCACATTACTGCCCGGCGGGTTATAATGAAATTCAGTACAACATTACACCCCGGCAAAAGACAAGGGCTATAATGATTTACTTTGAGTATGTAAGGTTTGCATGATATATAATGAGGCATTGTCGAGCAGGTGGTGTGAAAACTATATTAAAGTATTTGTCAACATAAAGAAATACTTCTAGCGCCGTTTTATTTAATTTTGAGTTATGTCATTTTAATTTTAAAGATGTAAAAATACAAACAACATATGTATGAGAATATTTTAATAAATATATATTATTAATAAGTACTTGTTAATGTATATATCACAGTGTCACAGCATCTTTGAGGAGAGCTCCAAGTCCAGTTGTAACTCTTGAAGTGATTTCTTCTTTAACAACGGCTGTCGGTCTAACTCTTTTGTCTTTTTTGCATTTTTCTTTTTAACTGACCTGTGAAGGAAATTTATTATAACTTATTATTTAAACTTCCAAATTACGAGCTTCGTGGTTAATTTAACGGACTGCTGTTCACGAGGTCGCGGTTTCGATTCCCGCTCGGGACAATCATTTGTGTGATATTCATAAATGTCATACAAATGTTTGTACTACGTCTGGGTGTTTTCGATGTATTATAAGTATGTATTTACAAAAGAAAAGTAGTATATGTATTATATCCGTATTCTGGTACCCATAACACAAGCATAATAAGCTTAGCTTGGGACCAGAGGACGTTGTGTGAAATGTCCATGAATATTTATTTATTATTATTTATTCTTTCTGTAAATCCTCTTTCACACAGTCCAGTCCATCCATCTTTTCTTTAATCTTCCTGCAGACTTCATACCTACCACATTCATAGTATTAATGTTACCTATTACAAACACCATCATCCTGGTCCATCATACGTATAATATCTGCTTGGTCGGATGAGTCAAGCGGCGCTACTGATATATCTCTTACTGCTCTGAACTTGCCGCAATTATTTAAATGTTCGTTCTCTAGGCGGAAGAAATTCCATATAAATCGTCTAAAAATTAAAAACATATTATAAATACCTAGATAACACTAGCATATAAGCTTAGCTTGGAACCAGAGGACGTTGTGTGAAATGTCTGTGAATATTTATTATTTTGCATATATTATATGACTGATGACAATGCAACAATTTAAAAAATAAATCAAGACTTTCAAGCGTGATTTTTAGTTTTTAACCGACTTCAAAATAAGGAGGGGGTTCTCATTTCGTTTGTATGATTTTTTCTTTTCTCTTTTATGTTTGTTACTCATCATAACTTTTAACTGGACGAAGCGATTTTAATGATTCTTTTCTATTCGAAATGTGGTGCTTTCCGTGTGGTCTTATTGGCATGGGGTCAGGATCTAATGGTTATCTCCTGAGAAATCCAGGAAATCCCTCACATTTCAAAGGCACTTGAAGTCGGTTGAACTTTTTTGTGAAAAGTACTTAATTATATACCAACTGAGCATATTACTTCTAATAATATTTACCTAACAACTTCCAACGGTGCCAATATAGATACCATTGTCTCACCGCTAACCCAATCATTCTCAATGAGTACAAATGATACTGTCCATATGAAACGTAGAACAAAGTCTTCCACTATCGCGAAATAATAAAACTGAAATATTAAACACTATTATAGGTATTTCGATCGAAAAATAAAAAACCGACCGTTATATGCCATTATACTTTCAGATTTCGTTCTCGGTATTATACATGTCATAGGAGACTTGATTAAAATAGTTTACTTAAGGATTTTTAGTTTTGACTTAGCTTCCAAGATTATGAAGTAAGTCCTCAAATTGTGTCAATGGTGAGTTGTTTATTTACTGTAAGTTAGTTGATGAGTTCGAATGGTGA
Source organism: Orgyia antiqua (assembly GCA_916999025.1). Classification (NCBI taxonomy): domain Eukaryota; kingdom Metazoa; phylum Arthropoda; class Insecta; order Lepidoptera; family Erebidae; genus Orgyia; species Orgyia antiqua. The sequence continues at coordinate 30,567,722 of OU779863.1, forward strand.
CCTGTTGAATATTCATAAAAGGATCCTTCCAAACCAGTTACACGTGTCGTAAGCCACGGATCTCGCTCATCGTAGTTAATGGAATGTTGTAGTTAACGTAGTTAGTTTGTCCAGTATTACAAGGCCTTTAAATAGATGACTATTCTGGCTGTAAATACAGGTGATTTCTATGATGTTTTTCCGATATACATATATTCACTGGTAGGTAGCGCCAGCGTTCACCATTGTCGCATTCATTATATTACCTTCGAACGAAATCCTCATATAATAATAATAATAGAACTTCACGTACAGGTAAGTTCGTTTAGACATTAATATAAACATACTAGCTGTTGTCCGCGCTTCCTTATGCGTGGATTTCAAAAAAAACATCCCCATTTTTGGAACAGTTTTCACTAATGCTTAGCTCCTATCGGTCACAGCGTAAAGTTATATAGCCTATACCCTTCCTCGATAAGTGGATTATCCAACACTAAAAGAATTTTTCTTCATAATATTAATATAGATTTGTCCTAGTGTTTTGATTATCACTTATAAGAGGTACCGCTTTACTATTTAGTGCAGAACCCTAAACAATACTTTTTCACTTGATTTAAGAGGATACCAAAATAGCTTCGTGCATTTTTCTACGTACGAAGTTTTCATTTTTTCTTTAGATTGAATGGCTAGAGCTCTAATTTTTAAGTATATGTTTTTTCAATATATGATCTAGGATCGCATAAACTCAGAAACGCGATTGAAAAAGGTTTTCTCGATAGAAAATCTTAGCGAAACAACCTCTCTCATTTTGTATTTTTTTCATTTGTCGGTCTATTATCGCGTATTAACTAATGAAATAACTTTAAAAACATAAGTAACTATTATATATAGAAACACGTAAACCGGAATTAAAATATATTTAGTAGATTTTGAATAAACAAAAAAAAATCTTTATTTTCTATACCTACTAGCTGTGTTAATAGGTAAATGTCGACGATAATATTGATGTAGACCCTTAACAACAAATTGTACAATTTTGTATATGAAAGAAACTCACCCCAGGACTGTAAACAATTTCCTCTCTAAGAAATTTATTCTCAGCGTTGGGCCCACAACTGAATAGGCCCCAATCCATTTTCACATCCCACGTATAAGTGTATAGTGAAGATACTAACTGGCACGCGAACCATGCGTATAGGAACGGATTGTCGTACGGGTCTGCATATTTACCTGAAAACAATGTAAAATATGTCAAAAAAAAGTATGAAAAAACATTTCTGCATTTGTCACCCACACTGCTTTATCTCTGTATTGCTATTTGGTTGACTGGTAGATAATGCCTAAGGCATTACGTCTGCCATTGTACTTTCTTTGTTTATAAATAAATAAAAAATAATACCTAGTTTAAAAAAACTAAAAAACACGCTTTATTTAATCGAATTATTGCATTGTCATCGGTCTTTGACAGGTGTGCAAAATTTGAATAGAATCTGACCGTTTAAAGTGGGTCAAAATAGCGTCCAAAGGAGTCGGATACAAACATACAAACAAACATACAAGTGAAGCTAATATAAAGCGTGTAAAAAGTAGATCTTATGTGCACAAAAGTTGGCCACACCTGGTCTACATCATATAAAAGAAAAAAAGAAATTAAAATTTTTATTATCTCCCGTAGGAGGAACACAGATTAGATAGTACAACAGTAGTGCGTGTAATAGTTTATTGTTATTGTTGAGAGACTTTAAAAGAGAACCCTATTAAAGTCACTTTCCAATTTCCAAGTGGCACAAAAATCAGGTTAGAAAATCGCTTTCATCTACACATATAATAAGATCTGTAGAAAAATTTTTTTGTACATTAAATATATTTTCAAAAAATATAGTCAGATGGTTAAAGAACAACCAACAGAACCCATTTCCAGCATTTTTGAAATTTTTGTCTGTTTAGATTGTCCGTGCACGCATCACGTAAAATGTACAACACTTATAAATATAAATGTTACACGTAAAAATTGTACACAACTCGAGGTATTACTTAGTCTTTGTTTCATCGCAATCGGTCCACTCGGTCGGTAGGTACATATTTATATAAATAAAAATCGTTAATTTTTAAAGCACAGTTTTTATAATAACAAAGTTCAGTTAAAATTGCCGAATTGTGTTATTTACAATATCAATTTTAATTGTTTAGTTAAGCTTAGTTGTGTACGTAGAATTGGTACCGATGTAAGAATAAAAAGTCATAATTAACATATGATTAAATAAACTCACCATTAATAGTGTATATGGTTCTTAAAGTAGAGAACAGTACCACAAAGAAGGTAGTTGAATATTTTCCCGCGTTCACTAAATGTGGGAACGCCTCTTTACTGTCGCGATATCGACGAAGACATTGGAAGAAACGTGACCACGCCGGCAATATATTCACTAACGCACGGCTTATTATAAACCAGTAAGTCTTTTCAAATGTATCTGAAATTAATAAAAATAATTACTGAAATAATTAATAAATTTTTGCAATTGAATTGCTATGCTTTTACTAAATAATAATTACTGAATTTCATAACAGAAAAACCATGCTCATACGTAAGTTAGTTTTGAAAATATCTATTTTAAGGGTTTCGTAGAAAAAGGGATTCTTATAGGTAGGATTAAAGGCGTTTTGGCATGCGGTTTACTTGCAACTTTTTCCTTTCTCGCAGAGGGTGTTCTCTTAAGTAGAGAAGGTGCTGTTACAGCTGGCTCTTACAGCATCTCATTTGTATTTTTATTTCGTCACCGCTCGAATGTAAGAGCCAGCTGTAACAGCACCTTCTCTACTTAAGAGAACACCCTCTGCGAGAAAGGAAAAAGTTGCAAGTAAACCGCATGCCAAAACGCCTGATCAGTTTGGAATACTCACCCGAAGTAGATCATTAACGGGCTGAGACGAAAGAACAGGGGCGTAGCTACCGCCGTATCAATTATACGGGGCCCCCGGGCCAGGGAGGCCCTCGACGTGCGTGGGCAAAAATTTATAATAACTTTCCAAATTTTTTATTATTTCAGAAATTTTATGCACAATTTTTTTTTCTTTTGTCAGAAATCTTTACCCTTCATAAGGGCCCCCAAATAAATTTTTATACGGGGATCCAACAAGGCACGCTACGCCCCTGCGAAAGAAAATAGAATATCGTTTTGCAACTCCAATTTTTTACATTGTTTTAGTTTCAACTATCACTTTTAGATTGCTGATTTTGAAGAAAATAGTATGCTATAAAAAATATTTTTCACTGGACGATCTTTCCTTCAAACGCCTTCACTGATTTAATTTTATTCAGACTAAATGATAGGGAACAGGTAGTTTTAATCATGTTTATAATCCCTAGCACTGGCATCCCTTAAATTATTCGGTAAGGTTTGCCTTCCAGCCTATATGTAATATTCTACTTACTGTTTACAGTAAACCAGTCGCTACCCGCTACGTAAAACGATACGAGGTAATGGAAGTCAAGGAATGCAGCCGCGAATGAGTTCCACTGATCTGCCAGCCAGAAATCAGCGAACAACACTGGCATAAATGGAGCGGCTAGGATGCGACCCTGAAAACGATTATACTGTATCTTTGACTATACTTTTATACTAATATTAAAATAGGGAATAATTTCTGTCAAAATTGTATTTGAAACGACTGGACCTAATAACTTACTATTGACGGATATTAAAATTCGCCAAATGAGAAAAATGTCACGGTCCGTAAAAACAGTGACTTTAATCAAAAGTGTTACCCGTGTGAAGCTTTATTCTTACCATGGACTAGTAATACGCCCCTATTACTAGTCCATGGTAAGAATAAATATACCCACAAATGTCAGATTTTCTTTGACACTTTTTTTTAGACATGTTACTGTAGATTTAACCTCTAAATAGTCATTACTGGGTTTCCATTTGACCCCTATATTTGTTTAATAAACAAAAGTCTTTGCAATCTGAGTGTTTAGCTACTAAGTGCAGTAACTGATTGAACTGAATACTGATTCTAAGCTATACTTATAAACTGAATTTGATACAAGTCATCAATAGATAGTGACTTCTTTGATTTATTGATAGCACGCGAGTATGTATTGATAATAAATCTTTCTTATCAAGACAGTACAAAATTGTTATATTTACGAATTATTGTGCTTAAATCGCTTCTTTAAGTCTAAAAGGGACACAAATCATTTTTATTGCAATAAAAATCACATTAATTGTCAAAAATTTTTAATACACTTGCGCGACTCATTTGCATAAATAAAAACTACCGACCGACGCACGTTTCGTAGACTTTGCAATCACCCTGGTCACGGACGAGTCTCACCTGTGACCATGGTGACTAAAAAACAGTTTTATTTAAAATACGATTTTTTTAAAACTAAAGTGGCACAAATCAAAATCACTTTTATTGCGTTGTTTTTGTAACATTTTTGTTACGAAAGAGGTTTTGATTTGCGCCCCTTTTGTTTAAAAGCAGCGTTATTTCGATATTTGTTTTATTTCCTGTCAGTAGTTATTTAGTTGTTTCTGAATGATAATTAAGCAATTATTTGCTTAAAGACCATCCAAAAACAACACAAAAGTAATAAAGCAGGCTTTATTTATTAATAGTGCCTATTTATTTCTTTTATACTACTCCAAACAAGTCCTTTAAGAAATAGGCTACTTAAATAAATTGTCTAACATTATCTTGGAACAATATGACGTAGTACAAATTCATATAATACAATGACATATTACATTCATAAACAATGCTACGTCACAATCTACATTAGATTAAATAAAAATCACGTCGTAACAACACTAGATTCAGCTCATAAGTAAATAGTTCCACTAATGGGCACAGGCTTCCTCCACTAAAAATGTATGTTTGGTCGTTGTTTTTTCTTTCTTTCTTTCACTCTAGGAGGATATTTGGTCTACTTAAGCCTCCAGGCGTGTTGGCTTTGGGTTTGGTTACAAGTTTTCTCTCATACAGATGTTATCTTATACATATAAAATTCTCGTGTCACAATGTTCGTTCCCATACTCTTCCGTCCTCTGTAACGGCTTGACCAATTCTTATGAAATTTTATATGCATATTCAGTAGGTCTGTGAATCAGCTACTATCTATTTTTCATACCGCTGAGTGGTAAGGGTTGTCCAACCCTGACATTGGTATAGCAAAACAACGTTTGCCGGATCAGCTAGTTTATTTATAATATCCTCGAACTGGCTCCTACAGCATCTTGGGAAGACAACGCGGTGTTGTATTCAAAATCCGTTATCAAACTGACAAAAAGTTTAAAATTGTCAAAACTTTTCTTTATAATTTTGTTATCTGTTTTTTTTTTTTCAGGCTTTCTGTTATTTTTATGTTTTTTGTAACTTTCTGTTTCCGTTTTGGAATGAAAAACCGCCAACGAACGATGATTGCAAATATTTAAAACATACGTAACTATTAAGTAATTTATTTCAGTCGGTTTTAAAATTTGTCACAGTATAATATTTACTTTAATGACTGGAAAGAACGTGTTTAGTTGTCAATATAGTGTCAAGGTAGGAATGATTATCGAATTACGTAAAAAATTGCCATACATACCATCTATAGTATATATTAACTGAATAGATTTTCAAACGAATTGAACGATACTAATAATATAAAGCTGAATAGTTTGTTTGTTGTTGTTTGAAAACAAATTCCACGTAATCTAAGTAATATAAACTCTACTCATGCAGCAGGTACTTGTTTATGTCGCATTTTGATTTGGCTGATTTATATGACCTGCCTGAAGTTATTGGGTATGTGCGCAGTGCGCAGGAGTTAAGCAACGTGGCTCTCTATCTCGGCTCTTATGAACCCCGGGGGGCAAAACAGGGGAGGTGACACTTGTATTCCTTTTGCCAATCACACCACGCAAGTTATATAAGCTAATGGAACAGTAATAGTAAATTAAAATACTTACACATATCCTCAAGAACCAAAAGCGTGCTTCATGTCTGAACACTTTAAGTGGATTGACGAGAAACGCCAACATAATTATCACCAGGGCTAAAGGATTCACAAAAGGCGGTATACTTAAACTTGCACTATATATAAAACTTAATATACTAAGGGCCCAAACAACCCCGAAAACAGCAGCTAACTCCATCAAATGCTGTTCTGATAAATGATTTCTTGGATCTAATTCAAATATAAGTACATGATTAACTCCAGACGATCTCCAACCATATACATTGATACCAATTAAAAATATAAATTCAACTAATAGGAATGGGCCTCTATATAATCTGAAGGCGGTTTTGAATATATCTGAGCCACCTTCGTGGAATAATGCTGAAAGAAAAAAAAAAAACAATTAAATTAGACCTGTTTATGGTTCCGTTTGGAGACGGATTAAGAGTGGAAACAGTGCTAAGCCGACGGTCAGCGCTGACGGTGGCTGTAGGTATCTGTGAAAGTCTATGGCTGGCTATAAGCTTACCTTGGGACCAGGGGAGGTCGTGTGAAAAATCCATGATTTATTTATTGTTATTTGAGTTTACAAATGAAATAGTATAAGTTATATTTTTCTAGATATTATGTAAATCAATACATATAAGATAAATCTCAAAAAGATTATGTTTATCTCTTAACCTTCAGATATAATAGAATTTATATATAGAGTGTCATTAACGACCTTCCCTTTGTGGTGGGACTTAGTTAGTTATAAATATAGACAGCCTTGATAATAATTTCATTAACATGTTCCCATAGTCGTTTAGTCTACAAAGATTAGAATATTTATGATGCAAGATTGCTTAAGAGATAGACAGAAAAAAACGGCTATCAGAATATAAGGGTATCATCAAGTTACACTTGAATATTTATACTATTACTAGTCGATAGAACACTGCTTCGCCTCGAAAGGCGACAGGGCACACTCCAATGAGGTTGGCAATAGCTGGCCGGAGTGGTGGAACCCAATGGGAGAGAAACCGACAAACTATACGGGCATTATCTAGCAAGACCGCCTCCTGCGTTTGGATATGGTATTTATTGTTATAGTATCAACAGATTATGTACAAATTTTAACTCTCTAGATATAACTATTCCTGAAATACGTTTTGGTGACGGAAGAATAGCGAAGCCTCAGTAATAGGGTCCCGTTTTACCTTATAGTACAGAACGTTAGAAAAAGTTTCTGGAATTCTATTCAATTTTGCTTCACAAACAATCGACTGGTCTAGAAGCAATTAACTTTAAGGCGTTATCGATATGTTACACGGGTCACCTGATCTCTGTAGGATCCTCATCTTCTCTTATAGGATTTATGATCGAAGGGCGAGACTCATAACGCGCATTTTTCAAAAATGGATAGGTAGATAACTCTTTATTGTTTATTGTACACTTTACAGACATTGAAATAAAGACAAGATTCTTAAGACTAGGTACAAATGGCGGACTTATCACATAAAGTGATCTCTTCCAGGCAACCATAGGATGGAAAGAGAAGTAAATAAAATAAGATGGGGTTGCAGTGTACAGTTAGTGAAATTTACATACAGAGCTTTAAACTGGAAAGCTGACCATAATTCGTTACGACATCATAAAAGAATAATTATAATTAGCCACTGTGCTAATAAATGAAGAGATAAGCTAATGCAGAATTAGCATAATCATAAAACAGGTAAAACAAATGTTTGCCAAGGATTTGTTCATATCTCTAACGATATATTGCAATGTACATAGATTATTTATGTTTGTATTTTGTAATAAAATGCATGAGAGGTAATTTTCTAAATTTATTAAATGTTTACAAAGATTATTACTATACAATAATAAAATTAAGACTACCTGTTTTATTACGTAGTCATAGCTACGTAGGCTCACTAGGTACTATGGACATAAGGGTGACGGCGCTTAGGGTTTTACCTAACATTCCGAAATAAGAAAACCCTTGCAACGCCTTTGCTATTATAACGAAATCATAAAAGCGCTTTTAGGGTTCGCACCAAAACGAAAAACGGGACCCTATTACTGAGACTTCACTATACGTCCGTCTGTCATCAGTCTGTAGCTGTGGTGATAGCCAGAGAGCTGAAAATTTCACAGTTTATATAATTATATAGGTTCATGCTATAACAACAAATACTCATACTCATCATTATCTGTATTCCTTTATTTAGGGTCAGAAGAATAAAAAAATATTATGATAATAACGGAACGGAACACGGAACACTTCGGATGGGTAACCAACACGTACTTGACCGGTTTTATAATCAATTATGTGGATATTTAAAATCGAGAAAAAATTTAACACTCAACAAAAATACACGTGTTAGGTTTCTTTTCCAATACTACCACGTGATATGCTGTGATTTTATGCGAGCAATTTTGAGTGACGTGATTATTGTAAACAACCAATTAGGTAATACAATAATTTTTAAAGTGCGATTTTATGAAGTTATGTTTACAATCACCTTGATCGTCACTAAAGCTGCTTTTAGTGCTAATGGTACCAATTCTACGTAGTAACTTAACTAAAACTTGTAAACTTAACTAAAAAATGAAAATAGATAGTGTCAATAACAGAATTCAGCAATGTACACTGAATTTTCTTATTGTAAACCACTTCACCACTTTGGGAGGGATTACGGTCTACTATGCCACGCTGACCAGGCGTGTTGGCACAGGGTTTTTTGTCGAGTTTTCCATCGCTCTTAGAGGATGTTATGTGTACAATATAATTACAGGACCTTGGTTGGCATTAGCGCTATTAGTGCTAGTAGAATATTTCTTGTAATCTATTGACAAAACCTCAAATATAAAATAAATTAGTTAAACTACAATTTATAGGTGTAACTCACGTAATTATCATACCATCTGAATATTATCATTAACAATTTGTTGTTTAAGGGTCTACATCAATATTATCGTATATCATCGCCGACACGTACATATTAACACAGCCAGTAGGCACAGAAAATGAAGAATTAGGGATACTTTTCCTATTTACTCAAAATCTACTAAATATATTTTAATTCTGATTTACGTGTTTCTATATAATAATAGTTACTTATGTTTTTAAAGTTATTTCATAAGTTAATACGCGATAATTGACCGATAAATGAAAAAAATAAAAAATTAGAGAGGTTGTTTCGCTAAGATTTTCTATCGAGAAAACTTTTTGCAATCGCGTTTCTGAGTTTATGCGATCCTAGATTATATATTGAAAAAACATATACTTAAAACGGATACACTTACAAGTAACTGTGTTCATTACACAATCAACTGTGCTGTACGAGGATCGAACCCGCGACCTTGTGAATAGCGGCTGACTACACTACTACTGACTACTACCCTACACAGGGCCATGAAATCACGGCGGTTTAATCGTATACTCTTAGTTGAAGAATATTTTGTTGCCAAATAATTGCGTATTCTTTACCGATATGATCATAGGTCGTCAACCAAGCTAGATAGTGTAAGTGTAGTGACTTATATTATTGGTTACATGTTCATATTTCAAGGCTAAGCTTAAAACGATATTACCACTTCATTTATGATATTACTAATGCATACACGCAATTACTAAGTTTTGTTCAGGACAACAACAGTACTAGACGTCTCAGTGTCATATTTTACAATCAATCATGCGAAACAAATTAAAACTAAGCGTAGGCATGGTTTCATAGTTGTATAACTTTTTAAACTAAAGGATTTGAAAATTTCATATATATGAAGTTTGAGGTTTTATAAAGTTTACCAGTAGTTCGCTTTTCGCTTCCATTATCATTGATGACACAAAATTTACATGTTCCAATCTCCCGTGAATCACGTCTAATGAACATTTTACATTTACACAAATGATGCCATTATGGCACCGTAATGGTGTCATTGAACTATCATTGTGAATACATTGAATAGCAGACTTAGCCCCCTGATGTTAGGTGGAAGTACAATCCAAATGTGAGGACAGCTAGTACAATGTGAAAGCTCTATTCGCCCTCACCTTGCAGGCCCGGAAAGCCCTTGACGCCTTAATTAAAAGACCCTATGTTGTAATAAGACGGGAACACGTGGGCAGGAAGCGAATTCCATTTCCGGGAAATTTTACAAACAAAAGACTCCCGAAATATATATGTTCAACAAGAAATAGTGGTCAGTGGTCACAGTAAAATGATATCTCAAGTCAGCGCATGTAACACTATGTCTACCAAATAATTTAACATAATTATTTATATTTAGAAAACAGGATAATTATAAATGCTTACCGGATAAAACAACGGTGATAAATAACACTACAAATGCCCCAGAGAACAGTCCCACTTTGAAAGTAGTCCATGGACTTTGTTGTTCACCTAATGGGGGTACTCTTAACTTTTTCATCGCCTTCTGTCTATCCCCACCTTCCAACTCATTGGTGACTGATGCTTCTGTGTCTCGTATCAGTCTATCTATGTCTTTATTTGTGTAAAAATGTGAAGTTTCCACGTGTTCTGCACGCCATTGAGCACCATTGCTAACACTGAGTAACTGGAACAAAACTGGATGATTAGATGGTTCGGGTATCGGACGAAAGCCAATGGGATCCTATTATTTGGCTCATTCTGAAAATCAGTACTGCAACAGCCTTGAATAAAGTGTGTACAGCTTATTCTGGAAATGGACCTAGTTTTGGCCCACGGCATCCTTATATTGAAGTATTTTTTAACACGCTTTTATTAGCTCGGTACGTATCTATCAATGTATTTAATTAATCTATGTAACGAAATTTCGAAAAAAAATTTCACCCACTTTCAGTAGTCGGTTATATCTGAAATTTTGCACACATATTAAGGATCAATGGCAATGCAAGGATTTAATAACAATACTCAGGTTTCCAAGCGTGTATTTTTTTTTGAACTGTGGCATTTTGTTTTATTATAACTTATAAGTAATTACATTCCAACGCCATTCCATTTTCATTGTAAAACTCAACATAAATATTTCAAAGAATTAAGTTATTATGTTTATAAATAAGGAAAACCACAAAACATCTGTCGGAAATCTGTTGTGATTAATTCCTTTCGAAAACTATGAAATAATGACCCCTTACATGTTCTCTAGTATTTTATTAATTCAAATCTAAGGAGATTTGCAATCGTACATAGGGTGTACATAAATAATAAAAGCTTCATAACAATACTAGTTAACGACCGCGGTATCACTGGTTTTTACAGTCACGATCATCTTAGTGGGACATGAATGAATGGGTATTATGTAAACTAAGGTTAAAGTAATCGCTTGGTTTGCGGTTACATGATGTGCGAATCCACAATATATTTGTAGTACCTAATGGAAATTAACTTATCCTTTTTAGGGTTCCGTACCCAAAGGGTAAAAACGGGACCCTATTACTGAGACTTCGCTGTCCGTCCGTCCGTCCGTCTGTCACCAAGCTGTATCTCAAGAACGGTGATAGCTAGAGAGTTGAAATTTTCACAGATGATGTATTTCTATTGCCGCTATAACAACAAATACTAAAAATAAAATAAAATAAACATTTAAGGGGGGCTCCCATACAACAAACATGATTTTTTTACCGTTTCTTGCTCGATACTAATAACGTTGCCTTATGTTGCATAGATAATGGTACGGATCCCTTCGTGCGCGAGTCCCACTCGCACTTGACCAATTTTTTATTCAAGGTTGACCGACTGACGCGTAACAATATCTCTAAAATTATAAATCTAAATTACGGTTACAAAGAACGGATTATTGTTCGTTTACACTGAACGTGTGGTACTGGTAAGGGGTACAAGTTCACTACCTCATTTCTTTCCCAGTTTGAAATAAAAAAATTGGTCAAGTGCGAGTCGGACTAGGGTTCCGTACCCATAGGGTAAAAACGGGACCATATTACTGAGACTTCGCCGTCCGTCCGTCCGTCTGTCACCAGGCTGTATCTCAAGAACGGTGATAGCTAGACAGTTGAAATTTTCACAGATGATGTATTTCTATTGCCGCTATAACAACAAATACTAAAAATAAAATAAAATATATATTTAAGGGGGGCTCCCATACAACAAACATGATTTTTTTACCGTTTCTTGCTCGATACTAATAACGTTGCCTTATGTTGCATAGATAATGGTACGGAACCCTTCGTGCGCGAGTCCGACTCGCACTTGACCAATTATTAAATTCCATGCCTACGATGTTCCGGGTAACAGCCAGTCATGTTATACACACGAATAGGAAGTTTTTACACTTTTATTAATAGTATCATTATGGTATAATATAAGAAGTTAACCTTTTAATAGTTATATTCACAAATCATTCGATCACACAATATATGTACATTTATTGTAATATGTATATTTATTTGACGGGCTTCGTGGTGGAGTGGTTTATGTAATGGACTGCCGACCGCGAGGTCTCGGGTTCGATTCCCGGTCAGGACAATCATTTGTGATATCCATAAATGTCATACAAATGTTTGTACTGCGTCTGGGTGTTTACTATGTATTTTATGTATGTATTTACAAAAGAAAAGTAGTTTATGTATTATATATGTACCCATAACACAAGCATATAAGCTTAGCTTGGGACCAGAGGACGTTGTGTGAAAAGTCCGTGAATATTTATTATTATTTATTTATTATTGTGTTTATAAAATGTTTACGGTTCCCTACCATAAGGTGAAACGGGACCCTATTACAGAGATTTCGCTGTCTGTCCGTCCGTCTGTCAGCAGACTATATCTCTGGAAAGTTATAGCTAAAGCTGAAAATTTCATAATCTAATATATAAAATTCTCCTGTCACGGTGTTTGTAAATTTACTCCTCCGAAATGGCTCTACCGATTTTCTTGAAATTTTGTGTACATATCCGTTAGCTTTAGGTCTGAGAATCGGACAACATCTATTTTTCATCCCCCTAAATGTTAAGAGTGGTCCACCCCTAACAAATATATGGCAAAACAACGTTTGCCAGATCAGCTAGTTTGTTTATATATCAATTGATGCTACAACAAAAAAAACTCATCATTTTCTTATCCCTATTTCATTATTTGAGTTTCCGTAATTTAGTGTCATTTGGATCCGATATGACGAATATAAATCATGATAATAACTTTACGGAACCCTTCGTACGCGAGTTCAACTCGTAATTGACTGGTTTTTTAAAAGTACCTAATAGTCACATCCGCAAAATGTCGGAATAATTTGAAATTTTCAACTTTTACTTACACCGTCCTTGGCTTGGTGACAGACAAACGGACGGGCGGACAGCGAAGTCTAAGTGATTTTACCTTTTAATACAGAACCCTAAAAACTGCAACTATATCAACAGTTAGCACCATTAATCCACAGATAAGCCTCCAATATTTACATTGATATCATATTAAATATTTGTCTATGAAATGATCTGACCACTGTAAGTACATAGGACATTATAAATACTAAGATATGTAATCTTATCTATTACTAAACATACCTTATCATGTTTCTTGAGTATTTTTCTAAAACCCGTATAATTCAAATTCTGGTAATTTTGTAACAAAATAAGACTCAAATAGAATTCACTAAATGCCAGTTTTAATTCTTGCACTTTCCTCCTAGGTATAGCTCTTTTAGTATCACCACCACTTCTGGGTTTTATAGTGTCGAAATGTGATTTCAATTCACTTTGTAATGTTGCGAATTTACGTGTCGCTTCAGCAAGCTTTTCTGTAATAAAATAAAACATGAAACAAGACCATCTTTATTAAAAGAAAATAGCTCTCTGAAAAAAAGTACAACTTTTAACTGCTATACATATTAAGGGCCTACATCAATATTATCGTCGACATGTAGATATTAACACAGCTAGTAGGTATAGAAAATGAAGAATTAGGGATATTTTTTTTGTTTACTCAAAATCTACTAAATATATTTTAATTCTGATTTACGTGTTTCTATATATAATAGTTACTTATATTTTTAAAGTTATTTCATTAGTTAATACGCGATAATAGACCGACAAATGAAAAAAATAAAAAATGACAGAGGTTGTTTCGCTAAGATTTTCTATCGAGAAAACTTTTTTCAATCGCGTTTCTGAGTTTATGCGATCCTAGATCATATATTGAAAAAACATATACTTAAAAATTAGAGCTCTAGCCATTCAATCTAAAGAAACAATGAAAACTTCGTACGTAGAAAAATGCACGAAGCTATTTTGGTATCCTCTTAAGTGATAAATCTAATGTCGGCTAAAAACGAAAATTTTTTTTTTCACGTGTTTGCAACAGAAGGTCTGTAGGTAAGTTTTAGATTAAAGAGAATAAAATAAATGTAAGTATTACATCCATCCATCAGCCTTTATCTGTCCACTGCTGGATATACAGCTCCCTCATAGAAAAACACAAAGTGCGGTATTGCGGGCTTGCATCTATATCATCTCCCCGTGACGTTGACGATACCGTCACACGTGCACCACATTGTCAGGGGCCGCCCAACACTGGGTCGACCAGTATGTGGCCGCCACTTTAGGAACCGTGCCCTAGGTTACAGTGAGGATCAAGTCTAAAACAACAATTTTAAAGCAACAGTGAATTTGATATGTATAACAATTACTACATTCAGGGCTAGCTATTCACCTATCAATGGTATGACTAAAAGGGCTCTGGTAATAACAAAATGTTTCCTATACCTATCCTCTCAATATTTATTTTATACTGACTGTTTTAGGCAAGCTATACCTGAATAGAAGGTATTGATTTTCTTCAGTTCCTGATCACAATAATGGAAGAATGTCTCATCAAAGTTAGCAAAATGTCTTGATAGCACCTCAGGTTCCACATTCTCTGCAGACGGAGCCTCCTCAACTGCTGTATACAGCATTGCTTTCATTTCCTGTTGAACATAATTTTATTTCATTAGACCTTTGAAAGAATTGCACATTTAAGAATTGTTAAAAAAATTAAAAGTATTTGTTTCATTTAAGTTTGTTAAAAAAAAATAATACTAAAATTGGCTTTTTTGTAAAGTGAAAATAAAGCTTTTTATTATTATTTATTAAATACTCGAAACCAAGGCAGTATATTAAAACTGAAGCTTCTTAGCTAGCTATCGCCAGGTACTCTGATGAATAGCGTGTGTGTTAAGATTTCAAAATAAATAAATGTGTAAAGTTGTTGAGCCATACAAAAGATAGGAACAGCGGCCGTATTATGAGCTTTTATTTACAGGCAGTTTACACCGTGAATTGAACTGTCTGGCAAATTCGTATTGTGAAGAAATTATTAGTCAGTCAGTTCGCTAAACCAGTCATACATTAATATGTTTAAGGAGAAGGTACAACTGAAAGTTAAAGTTCTAACTAAAAATTTTCAACTAAGAGTTTTATTTTTGCCATAATACCTAATTTAGCCATGCAGTTTACGGCCTGCCTGGAACTTGAATGATTTTAAAAAGCTCATAATACGCCGGCAGAGCTCTAAATTTCTTAACATAATCAATAAGACAAGTCATAAAATAACTATGTTCACTGACAAAAATTACTAGACTTAGAGACGGTATGATAATTGAATAAATAACAGGCCGTGAGTATTAATATTGAATTGGGAGACTCACTCTGAGGTGTTTGAGAAAGTTAATGAATGACCAAGTTAAAATATCAGAAAACTGTTGATAGATGAAGACACTACAATCTATCTTTTGGCTAATTTGATTGGGTTTTGTATAGTTACTTATAAAAGATAAAAGAAACATTGGCAGTATCATAATATCATAATCATCATAACATCGAGCCTTTTTCCCATGGGGGTAGGCAGAGACTATAGAGCGCCATCTGCTACGATCCAATAAATTTGGTAAACTTTAGTTTTGGAATAGAATAGGTTAAATTGAAATTTGGATAATATTGATCAAGATTCATAGGACATAGAAAAAGTAAATATGAAACTAAGGCACAAAAATGGTGGTAATATAATAGAAAACATGAAAGTAAACAGGAAACACTATATTTTGGGTAAATGTTTTGCTTATCTTTCCTTTAAGATGACATAATTGTACACACAGAAGTGCAAAAAAGCTACAAATAAGATATTGTAATTCATTACTGGCCAAAGGACTATATAACAATTTAAGAAGCGCTTAATAGATAAGAGATACTTACTTCGTAATTAATATATTGTTTACGCCATTCTGGAGTTATGTGAGCACTTAAGTGCTCCGCGAACTTCATCTTGGAACGTTTTCAATACGACTTTGTCGTTAGAATAACTCTTACACACTAGTTCACGATAATATCAACCAGATTTAAATAGTTTTTCACGGACAAACTTCATTTACTTTGTGATAACTGGTGATAGTGACCTCATTGCACTAAACACTTAATTTAATTAAGCAAACAATGGAATGATACGTTTTTACTACATATGAGCAAACAATAATTTTCTATGTTTTATTTATTAAACATTAAATGAAATTAAATGGAAATTTAAGAAACAATCTACCGTTCACCTTTTGTCCAAACTGACTGTCGAGTCGACTGACAGTTGACAATCATCATGACAGTGACTGATTCACTGTCAGCTGTCATTTAATTAAATAAACAAGGTTACATACCAGCTCTAAAATATACCATAAATATCTATACACAAAACCATAAAGGTAATAAATACATTTTTGTACACGTGAGATCATGTATGTTTAATCTGTCAACCTTATCATAATAAAACTCATAATTAATATAATTCATAAATAAAAGTGCCAAGAAAAATTATTAACAACTTTATTCTTTTTTATTCTCTAATTTGCTGGTGCCATTATCTCCTATTGGGAACATATTTTGATTGACATATTCTGGTATTATTCTAGCTACTTTTCTTGGTTCCTTCACTAATGTTTTGGGACACTGCATCTCAGACCAGCTCAATGGCACCATACTAACACCTTGTGGAGAACCTTCAGCTGTAGCCATTGCAACTCCAAGCTCATTTTCTGCTGTTGATAAATGATACCAATGGATTTCAGTCATTGGCAACTGATTTCTGATATAAGAAAAGTACATAATAAAAACACATTCACATACATACATAATAAACACAAAGATGGCTTGTGTAAAAACAGAAGCAATCATACAATGCAACATAAACAGAAAATCTATTTTTAACATCCCAGTTGTCTATATTGTGTACAAAATTGCTTATACAACATTGCATAGCACTTATTTAAAAAAACTATAATCATGCAGAAACTAGTAGTTTGCTTTAATAAATCAAATTATACTATAATATATAACCCACGACCTCGGAATACCGTTCCGAAGCTCTTCCAACTGAGCTTATTGCGGTCTACTTGGGTTCAAATCCCACTTGCGGCATTTTTCACTTTTTCCACCATAATTTGATTTATTAAAGTAAAAGCATAGCATGTCAAATGCAAAAATTAATAAATTAGTAGTTAGCTGTTAGAAGATTATCCCTAAGAACATTTTTTAATCATTTTTAAAAGGATACAACCCTAGCCAATATCACATCACCGGGCCTGAAACATTTATATGGGTCGACTCTATCTTTATCTGTGGCCTTAATGTCTTCTTTTTTTAAAACTCCTCTGTATGGTCTGGCTAGGACAGAAGGGCCAACACACAAAATTTGGCATTGCACCATCCGTGGGTTTACAACTGTGACTTTGGCAGTCACAATATCTCCTGTGTTAGGCAGAATACTTGGTGTCTTTGGACTGTCTACAGATATAATTGTGACCTAAAATTTGTAATTTCATTAGCTGTAATATGTGTTTTTAAGTAGAAGAATGCAGTACATACATCAGTGTTTACACAAGAAGTTATCTTAATCATTTAAGCTCAAGCTTGCTGAGAGTACTGATCACTTTTTGTAAAAACTAGCTGCTCCCGGCAACTTCGTACGAGCGGAATTTACGGAATAAAAAATACCTAGCAAATTATACCTACATAAAAGCCATCTGCTTGAACTGCTATATGTATTAATGAACACTGCATTGAAATAAATAGCGTAATTTGAAGTTATACAATCATATGCGGACATACATACAAAAATAACCACTTTGTTTTATAATAAGTAAAAAAGACGAGATGAAATCGTCTTAATTTAATAATAATCAGGATAATCCTGAATCTCATGCGTAGAGGTAATTACACTTTATATTATAACCAAATAGTTTACAATACAACGAACTAAAGGATTAGTTATGGCATACGTACGTTGTTTTCATCTTTTTGAGTCTTAAGTACACCCACTAATGAGGAATAAATATAACCTCGAAGCTCGTAAGTTCCCGGCCCAGCAATATTTTCCTTATTCAGTAAACTTAGCCGCATGCCAGGTATACATATTTTTCCCATTTCCTTTACATTCTCTTTTATTTCTGAAGAAAACATGATTATTCAGTTCACTTTGAGGTTATAATATGTTTTATTTTTTATATTTTTGGGGCTATGGTTAGTGCAGCAATAAGTCTTTCGACAGTCTGCATACCAATAATTAAATATTATACAACAAACATTAATAGAACGATTACTGTTTTTTTAATAAATAGCGAGATACCGATTTCATAAAATCTAAACAATTAATATGACAGATAAATGTCAACAATTTGACAATTTAATAAAATATTGTCTATGGTCATTTAGAACTGATCCACAGAGAATAAATGTATTTGTTTTCGTTTTCAATTACGATATTTAATTCTTTCATCAATTATTAACTATCCATTTTTTATTCGATTGAGTTTTGTAATAAAATATTCAATTGTTAGTTTTAATTGAATTTAAATATTGATGAAAACTTTAATTAAATTTACAAGAATTATTGTAGTGAAGTGCCCTACGTCGGTAATCCTTATAAATTTTATGGCGGTTTAATAAAGTCCAATTGGGCTTGTCACGATACCTTGGTGTTTACTCCTCATGCCTAGAGGTGAAGATGGGCCTATCCCTGAGCGTAACTAAATCCAGGCTTGTGGACATAAAGGTAAGCCCATTCCCATTTCATTCACTTCAATACCCCTATTACGAAAAACTCAATACAGTCTCTCAATTTAATATTCAGATAAATGGAAATAAAATAAGCAGCTTTTTAATTTACATTGTATTAAAGTAAAAAATCTATTTTTATAATCCCGTATTTGTTTCTAAAACTGATTATCTTTTAATTGCTTTTATTAAATAATCATGGATGGTTTTCCAATTACAGCACAAGAGCGCATTATGCGGCACAATGCTCAACGTTGAGTGTTCCAACTACAGCAACGCTTCGCACAATCGAGCACTTTAAAAAGTGATGCGTGCAATCGATACCAACTTCAGCGACAGAAAATAACAAGTATTTTTTCTTTAAATTGGCATTGATTGAAATTTTATTTATATATTATCGTTAGTAATATTATTTATTGTAAAAAAATTTTTTAAGGCTTTCGTTTCGTCGGAGTTTTCTGGAAATAATCAAGGTTAATTCAAGATGTGTTTAAAAAATAAAAATATAAGTAAGTACAAACAATGACTTTTTTATATTCCAGACATTTAACATATAATGTGAATACAATTTTATTTTAGTTTTTTTTTTCAACACTGAACTTAGCACACTCTGCTGGTGCATTTGAAAACTAATTCACGTTCCAATTAAGCGTTAGCATAGTTCAGCATTGTGCGGCACTGAGTCGCATTATGCTCTGTAATTGAAAAACTAGCATGATCAGTGTGCTGTGTGCTCAATACTAGGGGTGTTCGCAACGGCTATATATTGCAAACGCGTTATGACGATACGCTACTTTTAAAACGCCTATTATTTTATACGCTATAATATAATATATTAGTTCGCTTCGTACAACGACCCGTTTTGATTATCGTTATAGATTTTTAGCATTTTATCTGCTACATATTTCTTCATATATAACTAGATATTTTTGTTTCAAATGGTTTTTTAGATTTGATATAGTAGTTTTAAACGATAGGGTCTTTTTACAATAATTACATTCCACCTTTTTGGCAAGTTCATCCGCCACAGAAAAATAGTTCCACATTTGTCCTTTTCGTGGCATTTCAAACTATTTACAGAAAACACTTAACCTACATTTGCACTAAACTATTATATCTCTAACTACGAGTACTACGACCTACTACTAACCACACTACGACGTCATACGTGGTCAAG
The DNA here is from genome assembly GCA_916999025.1 of Orgyia antiqua. Taxonomy (NCBI): domain Eukaryota; kingdom Metazoa; phylum Arthropoda; class Insecta; order Lepidoptera; family Erebidae; genus Orgyia; species Orgyia antiqua. Next base: position 30,587,842 of record OU779863.1, read on the forward strand.
CGAAGTAGCCGCACTGATTTAATTGTATTCAAACAAAAATTATCCTAGCGCTTACGCTATTAGCCGAACAAAATATATTAGTTTGCATAATATATTTAATAAATATATAAGGCAAACTAATATATTATTTTGTTATTTAACGGAAATAGTTCTTATGCGGTCACCTTAGAGTATAATTTGGTAGGTGACAAAAATATTATACAGCCAAGTGCAATCGACTTTGAATGGGACGTTCCGTTTCGTTTCGAATAGTGCATGTGATGTCGTAGCTAACGGTAGATAATGGGTCTTAACTAATAAAAATAAAAAATAAATCACTCAACATAAATAACGCTTGTCAGTTGTAATAAATAATAGGTTGAATGATTATTTATAAATATTAGATTATTTTATCAGCTATCTAATATAACGATCACCTCTACTCAATACACGAGGAATGGACTTCACTAGTATCGTTGGACGTGTCACGTCAGCCGGTTCTCTGACGTTTAGGTTTGATTGTGTGGAGGAGTTCCTGGAGTTCAGATTTCAGGGAGTTTTCTGAAATATATCTCTAATAAACTAGAGATATGCTTACAAAATTCGAAACCAAGTCCGCGAGGGTGAAAGGTATATCGTTTCATGCTAAGCGGCCCTGGGTTCTTGCCAGTTTGCACAATGGTGTGATTCAACTGTGGGATTATCGTATGTGTACATTGCTGGAGAAATTTGATGATCATGATGGTCCAGTGCGTGGAATATGTTTCCATCAGCAACAACCACTATTTGTATCGGGTGGTGATGATTACAAGATAAAGGTATGTTATTAAAATGAAACATCGTTTCTTAGACTAATTATTTCGCATAGTTACAATGACACGTATTTCATGATGTCTTTCGCTTAAAACTTTATTTATTTTTAATTACATACTCTAGACAAGAAGAAGGATATCACCGTAGTTAAAAAATTAGAAGTTAGAGGTAATGTACAATAAACCAATTGGAATCCCATAAAACATGTTATAAAAGGAATATATTTGCTGTGCGGGTAATTTTAAAAGTAGAAATATTAATTTCAAGTTTTAAGTTGAAATACAACTGTTTTTATAAGTTATCCTATTGAAGTATTTAATTTTAAAGCTGTGCAGATACCTAGTAATCGTAAATTTTCATGAGATATTCACAGATTCTTTCATTTATCTAATAACAAAAAACATTATTACATATTGTTTCAGTTTTTATTTTTTTTGTGGCAGTTAGTTTGATATCACTTAAAGAGTAAACCAACTCAGTATCAATGAAATTTATAAGAACTATATTATATTGTAGTTATACAATTTTTCCATATATTTATGATTAGAGATTTGTTGATGTTACGGGAAAACTTAGTCTCAAGTATCACTATCATTGTACCATCATGCCTTTCCCATCGGGGTAGACAGGCTCTAGTAGTAGTCTCAAATATTTCATAATAAATTACAATTATTGCAATACTGTTAACCAAGTTGAAATATAAAACTATTCTATTCTTAATAAATATAAGACTATATTTATGAGAAGTTTAATAATTTTTGTAGGTCTGGAACTACAAACAAAGAAGATGTTTATTCACATTGTTGGGCCATTTGGATTATGTGCGTACTACCTATTTCCACCATGAGTATCCGTGGATATTGAGTGCTTCCGATGATCAGGTTAGATGTAATTTTGAGCTATAATTTATTTTTACTGCATAAATCAATGGTCCCTAGGTAAAGTATCTGTTATGTATGAAGGTTGTGGGTATTTTAATAAATATTTGTTAATAAAGATTTTTATAAGTACCTGTTTAATAGTGATTGTTTTGCATAAAATCAGTATGTCATGTGTGCTACAAAGTGCAAGTTACATATTAAAACAAATACTGTTTAAATATGAACTTGCACTTTGTAGCACACACGCACGTACCAAATCATTTTTTTTTATTGGACATAACAGTATCAAATTTACAAAATTGCATTTTTTTAATATTCCTTTTTTGAACTATCAATAGTTAAACGCTATCACACATTTACGTCAAGTGTGTGATAGCATTTATAAAAAAAAAGTATAGTTCCTGAAAAGTAAAGTTTTTCAATTTCGATACTTTTCCTAGGGACCATCAAAATGTTCACTTCAGAATTGTATATTACTGACAGAGCTCAGTAACTTCTACTTCTTTTTACTGTCTTCAGTACCTAACATAACTAAATAGTTAATATAATCTTTGACTGGTTAGAAATTTTATCTTACCTTAAAGTAAGTCAACATTCCAATTTCAAAAAATGTTACTTAAGCAATTGATTTCTTCTCTTTGATTATCCCTTTTTTATACATTTTGTAATAAACAATATTATTTTTAAAATAAATAAATAATAATATTTTCTAACACTTGCGCGACTCATCTGTTTAAATAAAACTACTTTTTACGGATTTAGACGCGTATATTTCTTTTAAATTTTGGCCCGACGTTTCGGAGACTGCAGTCACCACACCCGTGACCATGGTTACGTCGGGCCAAAATTTAAAACAAATATACGCGTCTAAATCCGTAAAAAGTAGTTTTATTTAAATAAATAATTATTATTTAGCAACTTTTCACAGAACTTCCACTGGTTCCAAAGTAAACTATATTTCGGTGCTTGTGTTATGTGATACACATAACACAAGCACCGATATGAATAAATGCCACATAATATCTACATATATTTACCTTTTTAAACATTTGATATTCTGTTTATCAATACCATGTTAAGGGCTTATTAACACTATCTGTTTAAATCATGTAAATTAACTACCTTGCAAGTTAGGTATCTATTTGAATACTAGGCATTCAGTAAGAGTAAATTTTTAATTTTTTTTTACTAATTCATTTTAGTTAATTGATTTGAGGTTTTATTTTTCTTTTTTACAGACAATTAGAATATGGAACTGGCAATCACGACAATGCATAAGTGTCCTAACTGGTCACAATCATTATGTGATGTGTGCACAATTTCATCCGACTGAGGATCTTCTAGTTTCTGCATCTTTGGACCAGTCAATACGTGTGTGGGATTTCTCCGGTCTTAGAAAGAAGAGTGTAGCACCAGGACCTGCAGGCTTGGCTGAACACCTAAGAAACCCACAGGCTACTGATCTATTTGGACAGGTATAATTTTGATATTTGTTAAACAAGGTGATGGTGAATTGAATTATGTAAATGTCTAATAACTCCTGAATTTGCTGCATCCGTTTATTTATCTAATAAAAATCTAATAAGCTTAGCTAGGGGATCTCTTAAGTGTTCAATAAACCCTAAAATGAATGCATAAATAGTACAAGTTAGTTAAAGTATTTATAAAACTGACTTCATAACGACACTGACGTATCTTAGAAATAAATCTTCACAAAGCGCGGCCTAATTCTTACGCATTTACGTAATAAATAACCTTATGACATTTATCCAACAATTTGTGTGGCACAAGTCAGCTTTTATTAAAATAATTTTGTGTGCTTTGATTTTTGAGTTAAGTCACTGTCATTATATATGCTTTAAAGTATAGTTTTTTCGTCAAAATTAAGTCATAGTTATACCACAAAGGAAAGTATTTTTACCTGAAAGCCCTTAAACCTTTTAATATTCTTTTATAATGGCCGTTATAATTACGGCACTGATGGGGATCGTAGTCTAGAGGTTCGTGTAACGGACTGCTGGTCTTGAAGTTGCGGGTTCGATTCCTGCATGGTACAATTATTTCTTGTGATATTTATAAATATCATAAAGATTCTTGTACTGCATCTAGGTGTTATTTTTTATTGTAAGTATGGTATTTAAGAAAAAAATATGTATTTGTAGTCCATTCGTATCTGATACCAATAACACAAGCATAGAAATATAGCTTTATTTTGGGATGAGAGCATGTTGTGTGAAATTTCCATGAATATATTAAAATAATAACTTATTTTTCACGTCTTTTTTGTGTATGTCTTGTTGTTTTATATGCTGATAGAACTATAACAGTTTCTTTTGTGATGTATTTGAAATTATCTACATTATTTATAGTATTTTTGTTATTGCTTAGTTAGTAGTACTTACTTAATATTAGACATATTGAAATAGGGAAGACCCAAATATACCGAGAAACTCTTTTCCGAATTTTGATATTCCGATTTCAGAAGTCCAAATTTCATAATACCGAAATATTTTAATGTCTATTAATAAAAATCACGAAAATTATTTTACCAAAGATCGTAAATCCGATTTGTTACTTTTCCAAACTTGCATTTGTCCAAAGAGTCAAATGCTCGAAGAGTTCTCGTTCCGAAAAACGACATTCCGATTTTCAATACTTCGAATAAACTAAGGGTCAACATGTTCTGGCACAAAATTTTGTGACTGAAACAATTCGCTGCAAAACCGACTTTACATAGTCTTCTTTGCCCTACCCTAGAGTGCAATTTAAGTATATTTAAGGCACTTTAAGTATGTATGTAAGCAATTTAAGAGGGGTGGGGCGGCCCGCGGGATAAGGAGCAGGTGGTTTGAAAGCCCGCTGCTGATGCTGAGGCAGGCACGCCGAAGCAGCAACGCTGAGCCTTCAAATCATCTGTGACGAGATAAGCTCGCGTGGGACCGCCTAAACCCCGCAGTGACGGAGCCGTGACAGAAACAATGCTGGCTGCCTACTTGCATTTTGCATGCCTGCTTGCATGTTGCATGCTTGCCTGCATGTTGCATGCCTGCTTGCATGTTGCATGCTGCAAATTATTGATGAATCACTTCCGTCAGGTTAAGGGAAACAAGATATTTTTATTCGTAACAAAATATTTTGTTGATGTTTCGAATTATCAATAAGTCGGACTATTTGCTTTCGGTCTATTGAATCTCGGTATTTTAAGAATAGGAATTATAAACGTTCGGAATATTGAAGTTTAGGAATTATGAAAATTCGGGTAAATGATACATCGGAGTTGTTAAATTCGGAATTTCGTACCATTCGGAATTATGAAAATCGGTATTTTGAAGTTCGTATTTGTAACTTTCGGAATAAAGTTTTTCGTGTTTATTTTGTGTACCCATTTAAATATGCTTTTTGTATAGTTGTAAAGTACTTTAGTACTTCTACTAACTAGCCTACTATTAATTAGGTAAAATTGCTCTTATTTATTTATTTTTACTGTATTATGTATGTCTAATTATTTATTTATTTTTAACTAGCTGTTGATTTTGTTCACTTCGGTATTGTAATCACTTCACACCCTTTTTCGCATTAAAAAGTAGCCCATGTCCTTACTCAAGTATTACTCTATCTGTATACTAAGTTAGATTCAAATTATTTTAGTATTTTTAGCATAAAAGAGTGAATCATAGACAGACAGACCACTAGTTCTTGAATAATATGAATTTTAATAATATGTCTTAATTTTATAAAAAAAAATACAAACTAACAATCTAACTAACGGGGCCTCGTGGTGTAGTGGTTCTGGTAACGGACTGCCGATCAAGAGGTCGCGGGTTCGATTCCCGCTCGGGACAATCATTTGTGTGATTTTTCTAATTGTCATACAAATCTTTGTACTGCGTCTGGGTGTTTCTATGTATTATAAGTATGTATTTACAAAAAAAAAGTAGTTTATGTATTCTATCCGTATTCTGGTACCCATAACACAAGCATATAAGCTTAGCATGGGACCAGAGGACGTTGTGTGAAATGTCCATGAATATTTATTTATTATTTATTATTTAACTAAAAGTATGAAATTTACTAGCCAGTCTCAAAAACGTCCTAATTTAATAAAAAAAAACATACAAACACACAATGAAATCATTCCTCTCTCGCATTACTTTTAATACTGTTCTTTCTAATTACGCATGAAACAGGCATTGAATATTGTAGCATAAATATTTATGTATCTATTGATGTTTTATCACATCACCAATGTTGCTGAAAGCAACTGATTTTACAGGCAGATGCGGTCGTCAAGCATGTACTGGAGGGACACGATAGAGGAGTGAACTGGGCTTCCTTCCATCCAACATTACCTCTTATTGTCTCAGGAGCTGATGATAGACAAGTTAAATTATGGCGGATGAACGACGCAAAGGTATCAAGTGTATATGGTATCTGCGAAAAAATATTCGGCTTGGTTTGGATCAACTATTGGCTAATCTTTTGAAATTCATCATTATTTATCGAATTCTTCTTTTCTTGTATATTTCTGTTTTTAATATGCTGTGTAAATATATGCAGTTGTAAGTTACTGTGGTGGTCACAATCGTTTTAACATTTTTAATGCGATTTTCGCAAAGCAAGCATTTACATTACGTGCCGTTTCTTGGCGAATTGTGTATGTTTTAGAGTTTTGTATATAAAATTTATCATTTAATCCGATTTTAGCCTTTCTGTCTTACAAACTCTTTTTACTTATCATTGGAAACTGTTAGGACGATAGTAACCACCACTGTACTTATTCTGGTGTGGTAATAAGTCAATAAGAAGAATGAATATCATCATAGTTGTGATATGGAACTATAGCATGAAATGCTTACAACTGCGTAAGTTATAAGATGTAGCCTTTCATAATTTTCAAGATAACCTGTAATTTGTAAATATTTTTCTCATTTTTCATTTTTTATATTGCATTTCATGGATTATTTATCAGTTGGATGTAATAATATGGGTGTCTTTTCTAAATCATAAGCAGAAGTTATAGAATAAACATCTTTCAGATATGTAAGACTTTCTTAATTAAAATTAAATCATTTTATTTTGTCCGTATAACTAATTGTTAAAGAAAATGGCATGTTTATATTTTATGTACAACATATCGCCTTAAGTCGTTAACTAAATTTTATTAATTTCCAGTAAAAATGCAATCGTAGCAGATGGGGCTCTAGTCTCTGCCTACTCCATTGGGAAAAGGCGTGATAATCATGATAGAAATGAACATTTTGAAATATTTATTTATATTAATATTATCTCCATTTAATCTGAAATCTAAAAAATGCAAAAAAAAACATTTGTTTAAATCGTTTTTTTTTACTGTAAATTTAATATATATTTTAAAATGTTGGTTACTATTTGTTAAAACCATATGTTGTCCAGGCGTGGGAAGTGGACACATGCCGTGGACATTACAACAACGTGTCCTGTGTACTATTCCATGCACGTCACGAGTTAATATTGTCCAATGGAGAGGACAAATTTATAAGAGTTTGGGATATGACTAAGAGGACGTGCTTGCAATCGTTCAAGAGAGAAGATGAAAGGTATGCTAATTTAACACGCTTTTATTAACGTGCGTATCTATCTATCTTTCAAAGTGATTTTTACACACTTGCAGTAGATTAATTGAACTGATTTTTTTCAAATATACATTTAGAATCGATAACTATACAATAATTAAAAAAATAATTTAAGTTTTTTATTTCTCTACTAATTAGAAATATAATTTACTTTGGGACCATAAAATTCTTTATTTCTAGTTTAAGTAGTATATTCGTAGTCTGGTATCCATAACACAAGCATATAAGCTTAGCTTGGGACCAGAGGACGTTGTGTGAAGTGTTCATGAATATTTATTTATTATTCTTTGTCTTAGATACTGGGTATTAGCATCGCACCCCACTTTGAACTTATTCGCTGCCGGCCATGACGCGGGCATGATTCTTTTCAAGTTACAACGAGAACGTCCAGCTTATGCCGTACATAATAATATGCTGTTTTATATTAAAGACAGGTAATTATTTTATATTAATTATTTACGAAGATATATATTCTTCGTGTGGTGACGGATTAAGAATACAAGTGTCACCACCCCATCTTATCTCAAGGGTGTTGTAAAATTCAGCTAAGGGATATTAAACACAGATAACTTCATCTGTTAGAGACGGAAAACTCGAAGTTCCGTACCCAAAGGGTAAAAACGGGACCCTATTACTGAGACTTCGCTGTCCGTCCGTCTGTCACCAGGCTGTATCTCAAGAACGGTGATAGCTAGAGAGTTGAAATTTTCACAGATGATGTATTTCTATTGCCGCTATAACAACAAATACTAAAAATAAAATAAAATAAATATTTAAGGGGGGCTCCCATACAACAAACATGATTTTTTTACCGTTTCTTGCTCGATACTAATAACGTTGCCTTATGTTGCATAGATAATGGTACGGAACCCTTCGTGCGCGAGTCCGACTCGCACTTGACCAATTTTATTTTAGTTTAATTTATTTTACATAAGTTTTTTATTTATTTTGTCAGACATTTGCGCAAGTTGGATATGACAACCAATCGCGTTACACCCGTCATGCAAATAAAAGGTGGTGGCAGAAATCAACCATACAGGTAATAATTGATATTAATTGTGTAGTACATTATCTTTACTTACTATAAAATAAAATCGATATTTTTAATAATTATATGATCTGTTGATGTGTATATAATTATAATCATTTTAATAATTATTATTATTATTTGATTTTGCTCGTGATGACATTTATTTTATTTATTGCTGTTTTACATAAATTACCAAATTATGAACTAATGTTATTTTAATTGTAATAATGTTAAATAAACTAAATTATAATGGAAAAAATGATAACCATAAGCGGGACTTGAACCCGCGACCTCGGAATGCCGTTCCGTCGCTCTCCCAACTGAGCTATTATGGTCCACGCAAATGTTTACCAAATTTTCCACTACAATCATCTCAATGCGAGTTTTAACATCGTGCGATGTTTTGTCGTACAACGCCATCTATTGAGCGGTTTGCACCAACTCCATCAATCGATCAGTTAGCGTTCTTTACAGAACACAATTGGACCGAAGTAATGGCTGTACATGTATTTCTACATTAATTTATTAATTTAGTAAAAAGCATAGCGAGTCAATCGCAAAATATTAATAAATTAATGTAATAATGTTTTCAACTTATTGTAATAACAACTTTGAAATGATCCTACTAATATTATAAAGGCGAAAGTTTGTAAGTATGGATGTTTGTTACTCTTTCACGTAAAAACTACTGAATGGATTTGAATGAAACTTTACCACAATATAGCTTATACATCAGAATAACACATAGGCTACAAATTGGCTGGACCGATTTTGATAAAATTTTATTTTATACAGAATTGTATGGCAAAACAACGTTTGCCGGGGCAGCTAGTGTTAAATATTTGCATGTTATTTTGGCTGATTGTGGTGATACATTTTTTATTGTAAAATCTTATTTATTACCCATCATCGCAAATAAATGGAATTGGCATTGTTCATAATTTTTGACCTGCTGTATTAATATTTTTTTTAGAAAATATAGACCATTTTAAGCAACTAATTTCAATATTATTGAAATATTCACTATATAGAATTTAAAAAAAATACTTATAGATATTATTTTAAATGTTGTGACGTCATCGTTGTACGCAATCTGTGTATTGACTTTTCCTGATAGACTTAAGACAGATTGCAATACATCTTTTCAAAGTTGCCGAGTTGATATAATAGACCAATTTCAACTCCACCACAGAGTAGTAAATCCCTCAGAACGCTTTAATATTTTAAGTCCTTATTTCAAGGGCAAATAGAGATCATTTGCTTTTTTGGAAAAATAATCGTTAATATAGCAAATTTCCGTAAAAAACTAATGGATCATGATCAGAAACTCTATTACCGGAAATGGTTTTTAAATTAAGAGTTTAAAAAAAAATTAACAATGCCAATTGAATTGAATTGAAAAATATTTTTGTATGTATGTTCCTATATGAGCTTACATATCTTTAAAACTACGCAACGGATTTTGATGCGGTTTTTTTAATAGATAGAGTGGTTTAAAAGGATGGCTCTTTTGTATATTTGGTAAGGTTTGGTTTCAAAATTCTACGAAGTTGCGGGTAACAGCTATTATAACATATTTGAACGAAAATGTGGTAAATATGAATGTTGATGGTCGGAAAAGAAAAGGAAGAGCTAAGAAAATATAGATGGACTGTGTGAATGAGGATGTGAAAGAAAGAGGAGTTAACACAGATATGACAGCTGACAGATGTTGCGTCGACCCCAATTTGTGGGATGGGGGTAGGAGAATGATTTGATTTTCGAGTATGAATTTTTTTTACAACGTCCTCTGGTCCCAAGCTAAGCTTATATGCTTGTGTTATGGGTATCAGAATACGGATATATACTACATATACTCCTTTTTTTGTAAATACATCCTTATAATACATAGAAACACCCAGACGTAGAACAAACAGTTGAATGACAAATATAAACACCACACAAATGATTGTCCCCAGCGGGAATCGAACCCGAGGCCTCATGAACGGCAGTCCGTAACATGAACCACTAGACGACGAGGCCCGAAAATTATTTAATATTTGCGTTTATTATCTCGTACAGAGTTTTTAGCGAAATAATATATAGCCTATGTTACTTCCAGGACTATAAATTATCTCTATACCAATTTTCGTGCAATTCCATTCGGTAGATTTTGCATGAAAACGTCACAAACAAACAAACAAACTTTTATATATTAGTAAGGATTATTAACAACAAATGATAGTGACTATATATCATTTTAATGTGTTGTTATATGTTTACGTATATGTGAATATAATAATATTATTATTATCTATTAACAGTATGTCACTGAATCACGCGGAATGGTCAGTGTTAGTCAACTGGCGTGTCGGAGACAACAGTTCCTATGAGTTATACAACGCACCTAAAGACGGGGGCGAAGCACCCAGCGCTGAACCAGCCCGGGGATCCGCCACAACCGCTGTTTGGGTCGCTAGAAACAGATTCGCTGCTTTGGAAAAAAATAATCAGGTATAACAACTATAGTTTTTGATGCAATTAAGTTTTTTGCATTTAGAAAGAAAGAAAGAAAGAAAATAAATTTATTTCAGTAACTTCGACTATCTACAGATCAAAGTTTGAAATATACCTACGTAATAAAATACATTAATATTAGAGGCTGAAAATGGTCCTTTCTCAGCAATTGCTATAGCAGCAGGCTACCACAGCGCTGTTTTCAGTAAGAACCAGGATTTCGAACCATTTATATTTGATCATAGATCATCCTCAATGGAGTCCGCACAAAAAAAGATCAAAGTACACGTATGTATTTACAAAAGAAAAGTAGTATATGTATTATATCCGTATTCTGGTACCCATAACACAAGCATGATAAGCTTAGCTTGGGACCAGAGGACGTTGTGTGAAATGTCCATAAATATTTATTATTTATTTATTATTATTATATAAAGATGTTATTTCCAGTTGGTAATAAAGAACTTAAAGAACGAAGTCTCCAAGAAGATATCAACACCAACATGCGAGGAGATCATGTACGCCGGTACTGGGATGCTTCTGTTACGTGAACCTGATTGTGTCCAGCTACTCGACGTACAACAGAAACGTACAATTGCTACCGTAAGTATTGAATATATAAGTCTTGTAAATTAAAAAATTATTGGGTTATTGTGTATACTTCTATATCAATATTATAAAGATGAAGGGTTTGTTTGTTTGAACGCGCTAATCTCAGGGAACTACAGGTCCCATTTAAAAAATTACTTCAGTGTATATTTATCGAGGAATGTTATATAACATCACGCTGGAACCAATAGGATCCCGGCATCAGTAAAAAATGTGTAAAAATTTTCATTGCGTACATCATTAAATAACTGTAGCCAAAATTTTACATGTGGTGATGAATTGGCATTGTTCATAATTTTTGACCTGCTGTTATTTTTTATTTTTTGCTGTTTTTACTAGACCATTTTAAGAAACTAATTTCAATATTATCGAAATATTCATTAAATTGAATTTTTTAAAATACTTTTAGGAAATATTTTCTTCCAATGTTGTGATGTCATCGTTGTATGCAGGCTGTGTATTGCCTTTGCCTAATAAACTTTTACAACACATTAATCTATATCTTGTCAAGTTGATTTATTAGTCTATGCGGAAGTCAGTCACATAAACTTTTAATGTTGTACGTAAGTCGTAACCATAGACTAGTTGTAACTGTATCTTTCAAAATTGTCATTACCACTCTAATACAGAGTAGCATGTCTCTAAGTACGCTTAAAAATTGTAAGGCCTTCATTTCGAGGGCAAATAAAGGTCATTTGCTTTTTTGAAAAATAATCTTAGGTATAGCAAATTTACTAAAATAAACTTTTATGATTAGAAACCCTATTCCCCGAAATGGTTTTCGAATTAGGAGTTTAAAAAAAAATGAACAATACCAATTAAGATTGATCAGGATGCTGTAATAGCTACAAAGCGATATTGTACACTGATAATGTCCTCTGTGAGAAATAATGTATTCATCTAAAATAGTTACAATGTACATAATTTCTTTTTCAAAATTAAATTGGATGCAAGCGGCACAAAACTGCGCGTTGTGGCGTTCTATGGGGAGGCCTATGTTCAACAGTGGACGGAGAGAGGCTGATAGATGGATGAATGGACATTTTTTTTCATAATTTTTTTTTCATCTTATTTAAAATTTATTTCATCAGATTTTTTTAAATATTTTTAGGTGAAAATTGCCAAATGTCGTTACGCTATATGGAATGCGGACATGTCTTTAGTGGCTCTGTTAGGCAAACATACAGTTACATTATGTACTAAGAAGTTAGAACAACTTTGTTGTGTGACTGAAGGCGCTAGAGTCAAGTCGGGGGCATTTGATGATTCAACACCGCAACCTGTATTTATATATACTACAGCTAATCATATTAAATATTGTTGTAAAGATGGGTAAGTGGTTCTTTTATTATTAGCCTCGATTTTAGGGTTCCTTACCAAAAGGTAAAACGAGACCTTATTATTGAGCCTTCGCTGTCTATCCGTCCGTCTGTCACCAGGCTGTATCTCTGAAACGGTAATAGCTAGATTAAAAGCTAAGGAATATATTTGATTTGACGAGCCACATGGTTGAGTGGTTCATGTAATGGACTGCCGATCAAAAGGTAGCGGGTTCAATTCCCGCTCAGGTCAATCATTTGTGTGATCTTTATAAATGTCATACAAATGTCTGTTCTGTGTTTCTTTTATAAGTATGTATTTACAAAAGAAAAGTAGTTTATGTATTCTATCCGTATTCTGATACACATTATACAAGCATATAAGCTTAGCTTGGGACCAGAGGACGTTGTGTGAAATGTTCATGAATATTTATTATTATTATATTAGTCTCGTTTTTAGGGTTCCATACCAAAAAGTAAAAAGAGATTACTGTTACTTCGCTGTCCAGATTTCTGTCTATCACCAGCCTGGATCTCTGGAACGATAAATAAATAAATATTCATGGACATTTCACACAACGTCCTCTGGTCCCAAGCTAAGCTTATTATGCTTGTGTTATGTGTACTAGAATACGGATATACATAATTCATAAACTACTTTTCTTTTGTAAATACATACTTATAATACATAGAAAACACCCAGACGCAGGACAAACATTTGTATGACAATTATAAATATCGCGAATCGGATAGCGGGAATCGAACCCGCGACCGTCAGTCATAATAGCTAGATCAAAAGCTAAGGGATATTATACACAGATAACATCCTCTGTGATAGACAGAAAACTCTAAAATAAACCCTGTGCCAACAGACTGAGTCAGTATTGTAGACCATAATCCCTCACAAAGTGGAGGAGGTTAGTGCCCAACAGTGGGACGTTAACGGGTTGGAAAGAGAGAGAAAGATGAAATAGCATGTAACCTTTCAGGGGATTTTTATTATTTCAAGGTTTTTTAATTTCCAGTGATTACGGTATAATCCGTACCCTAGACGTGCCAGTATACGCCGTGAAGGTATTGTCAAGTGAGAGCGGTGCTAGAGTCGTCTGTCTTGATAGGGAATGTAAACCTAAAGTGCTTAATATCGATCCTACTGAATATAGGTAAGTTGGCTTAAACATACATTATTTAAAAGTACTTTTTTATTTCTGCCTTCTGCCCTACCGTGCTATGGTGGTGCCTTGAGGCTTACCATGACCCAGCAAGGATGACCCCTTCACGTGGGACCCTACTTGACGGGGGATATTTTAAGTACCCCCGTCGCGTCGTCCTACAATGGCCACAGCCTCAATTCGTGACCACCTTGTCAATTGGCATTGTTCATAATTTTTGACCTGCTTGTTTTATATTTTTTTTAGAAAATATAGACTATTTTAAACAACTTATTTTAATATTATTGAAATATTCACTGTATAGAATTTTTTTTAAATACTTAAAGATATTATTTTAAATGTTGTGACGTCATCGTTGTACGCAATCTGTGTATTGACTTTTCCAGATAGGTTTAAGACAGATTGCAATACATCTTTTCAAAGTTGCCAAGTTGATATAATAGACCAATTTCAACTTCACCACAAAGTAGTATATCCCTCAGAACGCCTTAATATTTTAAGTCCTTCATTTCAAGGGCAAATAGAGATCATTTGCTTTTTTGAAAAAATAATCGTTAATATAGCAAATTTTCCGAAAAAAAACTATGGATCATGATCAGAAACTCTATTCCCTGAAATGGTTTTTGAATTAAGAGTTTTAATAAAATATGAACAATGCCAATTATATTTTAAATATTTTTATTACAATTGACTTGCTTTATTAACAAATTAAATAAAAAATAATAAGTGATTATCACGAATGGAATTTGTACCTTTGAACTGTGCTAAACCAACTAAGCTATCGTGATATATGCTCGTATCAACCAATTTCATTTCCATAGTTTGGTGAGTAGCTTTGGTGGTATCGGGTTTATGGTAGAAGTTGAATACTAGCTTTGAAGATATTTTTGTACGAAACATGGCTTACTGTCGTACCCTCATATCACTATTTTGTTTATATAAATAGTTAGGCGCTTCGGCTGTTCAAATGAAATGCCGAAAAATAAATAAAAAAAAACAAGATTTAATCTACTTTTTCCAACAAATCTGGTGCTTTTTGCCTCTTGCCTCCCCAGCTCAAATGGAACAAAGACCTGGAACTAAATCTTGTCTACCCCTTATGTCAATCAGTGGCGGATTTGTAGTCTTGGCCGCCCTAGGCCCCAGGCAAATAGCCGCCTCTTTCTCAGCTTCCACCATATAAATAAATAAATAAATAAATAAATATTCATGGACATTTCACACAACGTCCTCTGGTCCCAAGCTAAGCTTATATGCTTGTGTTATGGGTACCAGAATACGGATATAATACATAAACTACTTTTCTTTTGTAAATACATACTTATAATGCATAGTAAACACCCAGACGCAGTACAAACAATTGTATGACAATTAAAAACATCACACAAATGATTGTCCTGACCGGGAATCGAACCCGAGACCTCATGATCGGTAGTCCGTTATATGAACCACTACACCACGAGGCCCGTCAATATATATATATAGACTATATAGAATATATATATATATATATATATAGATATAGATAGAATATATATATATCATATAGACAACATAATGAAATTATTTCATTGCCAACTTTTATTTAAATAGATTTAGAAATTTAGGAGAAAACTTCAGTTTTGTTACGCAAGAAAATTTTATTTTGTTGTAAATAAGCTTTTTTGTAAATCACCGCCCCTAAATCTGGCCGCCCTAGGCCCGGGCCTACCGGGCCTTAGGGTAAATCCGCCACTGATTTCAATGGTTAACATAACGTTTTTGTATACAGATTCAAGTTGGCGTTAGTAACTCGTCAGTATGATCAAGTACTACATATGGTCCGTACTGCTAAATTGGTTGGACAAAGTATTATCGCGTATCTGCAGGAGAAAGGTTAGAATTGTATATCTATACTAATGGTCTTATTCAAAATGACTTATCGGAGGTTTAAACGGAGATTTTAGCGGAGTGATAATAAACGTTTTAGTGTAAAAAGACTATTATGAATAACAAGTTTTGACAATTTTCGCGAACCTATTTTAGCGAACTTTTAAACCTCCGATAAGTCATTATGAATAAGACCGTTTTATTTTAAAGTTGTATTTGTTTGTTTAAATGCGCTAATATCAGATCCACTGGTCTGATTTGAATAATTCTTTCGTTCTTTCTTTCGTTCTTTCGTTTCTTTCTTTCGTTGGATTGTACATTTTTCGAGGAAGGCTATAGGCTATATAATATCACGCTACAACCAAAATGAGCGAAGCAGCTGCGATAAATGTCGCAAAACCAGGGGAAATTTTCTAAATTCTACGGGTACGAAGTCGCGGGCTAGTTAGTATTTTAATATTTTTAAAGTTTCCTACTAAAAGGTAAAACGGGTCACCAAGACTTCACTATCCGTCCGTAATGATAACGAACGGTGATAATTTCCCTAATTTGAAAATTTCACAGTTTAGGTATCATAGTTATAATACATAATAATAATAATAAATTCTTTATTTCCCCTCACAAATAAAATACATATAGAACAGTAAATATCCACAAAGATAGAACAATAACAACTCATAAAACAATATCATGTTCAATGACGTCCACAAAAACTTATCATCACATGCTAGGAGCTGGTGTCTGAAATAGGCTAGGCCTGTCTCACAGATCACCAGGATTCACACTCACTTATAATCATCAAATTACAGTTATACACTTGAGATGCTAAAACAACATATAATCACCATTTTCATGCACTTATTCCGCTATTTTGGGTTTTTTTGGGGTTTATTTGAGGTTGGGAAAATGGCGGTCTGATACTAGAATAGATCTCACGAACTATCCGTAATATTTATTAAATAAATAAATATTTCGGACATTTCACACAACGTCCTCTGGTCCCAAAGTAAGCTTTCTATGCTTGTGTTATTAGTACCTTTTCTTTTATAAATACATACTTATAATACCTACATAGAAACACCCAGACGCAGTACAAACATTTGTATGACATTTATAAACATAAGACAAATGATTGTCCCGAGCGGGAATCGAACCCGTGACCTCGTGAATGGCAGTCCGTTACATGAACCACTACACCACGAAGCCTGTCAAATATTATAATTGGTTAGTATATTATATCTCCGTGTGGTGACGGATTAAGAATACAAGTGTCACCACCCCATCTCCTCCCAAGGGTGCTGTAAAAGTCAGTTAGGGATATTTTATACAGATAACATCCTCTGTGAGAGACGGAAAACTCGAAAATAAACCCTGTGCCAACACGCCTGGTCAGCGCGGCACAGTAGACCATAATCCCTCCCAAAGTGGAGGAGGCCCGTGCCCAACAGTGGGACGTAAATGGGCTGGAGAGAGAGTATATTATAATGGTTTTTATTATAATCTTAGGTTATCCTGAAGTTGCACTCCATTTTGTAAAAGACGCTCGTACTCGTCTGTCATTGGCTCTACAATGTGGTAATATCGATGTCGCGTTAGAAGCAGCTAAAAGCTTAGATGAACCGGCCGCTTGGGATAAACTTGCTAACGCAGCACTCGCTACTGGTAACCATCAGGTATGTACAAAGTCAAAGTCAAGTCAAAGTCAAGTCAAGTCAAAGTCAAGTCAAAGTCAAGTCAAAGTCAAAGTCAAGTCAAAGTCAAGTGAAAGTCAAAATTATTTTATTTTTAGTTGGCATGTTTTACAAGCTCTTTTGTAACGTCAGAAACTAGGTGTCTGTTCCAAATGCGAATCCTATGCAGAAGAGAGATATTGATCTGTACATTCTACTTGTACATTGATCTTACCTTCATTTTTGGGGTTCCGTGGCAAAAGGTAAAACGGGACCCTACTATTACGGAGACTTCACTGTAAGTTTATTTGTCACCAGGATGTATCTCTGGAATGGTGATAGCTGGAAAGCTAAAAATCACAGTGTCACACATAAGTTATTTTTAAAATTTTTATTCCAAGTTGGCATGTTTTACAAGCTCTTTTGTAACGTCAGAAACTAGGTGTCTATTCCAAACGCCTATGGAGAAACGAATCCTATGGAGAAGTACAGACAAGAAACTCCATGGAGTTTTTTTTAATATATTCTCTTTTCTTTTGATTTTTTTTCACTAATATTTGTTGTTTTTGCATTGTTGTGGGGTGTGAGAATGATGCCGATTAGTGTAGTTGATGCTATTACAACGAATACCCATCATCATCATTCTACTATCCTTTTTCCGTTATTTGGGGTCGGATATATGACGAAGATAATATGATAACAATAACGAGTAGTCGATCTTTATTAGATAGAGTGGTTCAAGAGGATGGGTTTTATGTAAAAGTTAGGGTTGCGTATGTAGTGGCAGGCAACAGCTTGTTTCAAAACTAGTTAGTAGCAAAAGCTATTTTTTTTTTAAATAAAGTATGTGGACACTTGACAACATGCCACTTGATGGTAAGCGAAAATGGACGCTTTGATGGTAAAGTGTACCAACTATGTAAGAAGCCTATTTACCCCTTTTTTGAAAGTTTCTACATTGCAACTCTCGGGTAACACAGACGTGGGTAAATTATTCCTGTCCTTGGCAGCACGTTGTAAGGACAACCTAAAAAAAAAATCACCTTACAGATATCTCGCATAGATCTTATTATTATATATTATTAATTTTATCTTCTAGATAGTAGAAATGTGTTACCAACGTACAAAGAACTTTGACAAGTTGTCGTTCTTATACCTGATCACCGGTAACTTGGATAAATTGAGGAAGATGATGAAAATAGCTGAGATACGTAAGGATGTGTCCGCTCAGTTCCAAGGTGCTCTATTGTTGGGTGATGTTAAGGAAAGAATAAGGCTGTTGAAGAATGCTGGACAGGTAAATGTTATGAATAGTACCATTTATCACTCGAATGAGTTTATATATTTTTACGTACAACTCATTAAACTCAGTAAACTCATTCGAGTGACAAATGTGGTGGTTAATTTGAGATGTTGCAGGTACGACCGCAATAAGCTCAGTTGGAAGAGCTTCGGAACGGTATACCGAGGTCATGGGTTCAAGTCCTGCTTGCGGCTTTTCACTTTTTCCACCATAATTTGATTTATTAAATAAAAAGCATAGCAATCAATTGCAAAATTAATAAATTACTTTAGTACCATTTATTTATGTTGACGTAATTTTAACAAATTTTTGCTTATATGATTCGCTCAAATTTTGTTCATACGACTTGCTCAAATTCTTTTTCCCCTACTACTGGCTTAGGACATGCAATTCACTGTAAAGAACCGGGGTAAACGCATGGTGCAACGGAAACTAGAATAATTAATAAACTGTAACAAGTATTTCTCTCTCTCTCTCCAGCCGATAAACGTTGCACACACTGTCGGGTACTGGCCTCCTCCACTTTGAGCAGGATTATGGTCTACTGTGCTGACCAGGCATGTTGGCACAGGGTTTATTTTCAAGTCTTCTATCTCTCACAGAGGATGTTATCTGTGTACAATATATCTTAGCTGGAGTTTACAGCACCCTGGGGATGAAAAAGGGTGGTAACACTTGTATTCTTAATCCGTTACCACACGGACGCTGTTAAAAAAGTCTACAAAATATTATTTTTTTCTAGCTATCCCTAGCTTACCTAACAGCTATAAATCATAAACAAATGGAGGAAGCTGAACAACTAAAGGGTATGTTAGAAGCAGCTGATCTGCCCATACCAGAAGCGAACCCGGATGCAGAAATAATGCAACCACCACAACCCGTGTTCAAAGCACAACCTAATTGGCCTTTATTGGCTGTCTCTAAGTAAGTATTTATAACTAACTAGCTGTTCCTCGCGACTTGCTACGAGAGGATTTACAGACCAAACCCTGACACATCATACAGAAATCCGGTCAAGTACGAGTTGGACTTGCATACGAAGGGTTTCGTACCGTTATCATGACCCCAAATAACAATCTGAAACCGAAACTATGCTACGGATTTTCATGTAGTTTTTTTTTAATAGATCGAGCGATTCAAGAGGACGGTTTTTAGGGTTCCGTTCTCTCTCTCTCTCTCTCCAGCCCATTTACGTCCCACTGTTAGGCACTAGCCTCCAGAAAATTTACCTATGTCCCTTAGCTGACTTTTACAGCATCCTTGGGAGGAGATAGGGTGGTGACACTTGTATTCTTAATCCGTCACCACACGGAGTAGGGATCCGTTAAATAAGGTAAAACAACATCCTATTACGGAGACTTCGCTGTCCATCCTTTCCTTTGTCACAAGGCTATATATCTCTGGAAAGGTGATAGCTAGAGAGCTGATAATTTCACAATTTGTGTATACCAATTGATGCTACAACAACAAATATTCATCATCATTATTCTCCTGCCCTTATGCCTTTTATTTAGAGTAATTTAGGGTCGGTATGATGACTCCAAATAATTCCAGCGTCTATGTTTTGTGATATTAATATTGTGTAATCTTTGTAGGAGTTTCTTCGAAGTAGCTGGTGGTGCCCGCGCGGCGGCTGAAGCTTCAGGCGTAGCGGCTGCTGTGGCTGTCGGGGATGAGCCGCTGGAGGCAGGCGGCGCGTGGGGAGATGATGATGATGTATTGCAAGAGAATAAGGTAATATAACTGCGAGACAATAATAACTGTTGTACATGTATGACTTAAGAGGATACCAAAATAGCTTCGTGCATTTTTCTACGTACGAAGTTTTCATTGTTTCTTTAGATTGAATGGCTAGAGCTCTAATTTTTAAGTATATGTTTTTTCAATATATGATCTAGGATCGCATAAACTCAGAAACGCGATTGAAAAAAGTTTTCTCGATAGAAAATCTTAGCGAAACAACCTCTCTCATTTTTTAATTTTTTCATTTGTCTGTCTATTATCGCGTATTAACTAATGAAATAACTTTAAAAACATAAGTAACTATTATATATAGAAACACGTAAATCAGAATTAAAATATATTTAGTAGATTTTGAGTAAAAAAAAAAAAATATCCCTAATTCTTCATTTTCTATACCTACTGCTGTGTTAATTATGTACATGTCGACGATAATATTGATGTAGGCCCTTAATCCGTTGATCTCAAAAGAAAAACAAAGCCACACTTCAACGAACAAGTGTATGAACGATACAGCCACTCCAATTCAATGTGGTATCTTTACAGGTAAATGAAAGCAATGAGGTCGAAACTAATGCATGAGTATCGCTATACTGTTCCGATCATCATTCATATCTCCAGTAACGTTCCAGCAAACATTGGAAGTGCCCTATTAACAGTATTGTTGATACTCCCTCCAAGCAAACTGAAACTGTATCATTAAACAATTTGATAGCTCTGACGTAGACAAAGAAAGTGAAATCGACATGCAAGCGTGAATTATTCACTAAATATGCTTTGCAAAAATGCACGTTAAAATACAAAAATAATAATATTAAAATATAAATAAATATAATATATGTATGATTTAATGATTAAATATGATGTTCTATAGTCTCTGCCTACCATAATTGAATTTAGACGTGACGGTATAATGATAGTATTTAAATGTCATACAAATGAAATTATTGTATTTTTAGGACGACGGAGAGGCCCTTGGTGAGGAAGTGATGGAGGACGCCTGTGATGATGGAGGCTGGGATGTGGGTGATGAGGATCTTGAATTGCCTGAGGAATTGGCACCGGTTTCTGGTTAGTAACTTAATATGTTTATGTAATTTATTGACAAATTTTATAACTCGTAGTTATTGTTTTTGAAATGCATCGTGCACTCGATAGATGGCGTAAATACATATTATGTGAATTTTAAATGAATTAATTTGATTACAGCGGACATAGATGGTGGTGAAGAGACAGCCGAATATTTCGTAGCACCGACACGTGGCGCTAGTGTCGCTCTGTCAGGCAAACTGAGAACTGCGCACGATCACGTCGCTACAGGACAATTTGAAATTGCACTTAGGTATGTTGTATTTATTATTTCAATTATCTCCGTCATTATTATATTAAGAGCCCACTACAGAGCCAGTTAATTCACAATGTAGGTATTTTGTGTTAGGTGTTGCCATCTCTTTTCCGAGCGCCGCGCTGAAAAGGATAAATCCGCTAGATTTCGCCTACAAACTACCAAACGTCTTTTTTGACAAGTATAAATATCACACAAATGATTGTCCCGTGCGGGAATTGAACCCGCGACCTAGTGAACGGCAGTCCGTTACTTTAACCACTCGACCACAAGGCCCGTCGGTATTATCTAATATATAAAATTCACGTGTCACAGTGTTAGTTACCGTACTCCTCCGAAACGGCTTGACCGATTCTTCTCAAATTTTGCATACATATTCAGTAGGTCTGAGAATCGGCTAACATCTATTTTTCAAACTTTTTTTTTTAGTATGGCAAAACAATGTTTGCCAGGTCAGCTAGTTTATGTATATTTATTGTGTTTATACAGATTACTGAACGAACAAGTCGGTATAGTGAATTTCGAGCCATATTTAGATCTGTTCGTCTCTATGTACGGTCGCGCTAGACTTACATTTGGAGCTCTGACGTCACTTCCGCCACTAAACGCACATTTACATCGCAACTGGAAGGAGGCCAGTGGGAAAGATCTGTTGCCTGTTATAAGTAAGTTATCTTACATTATGTAACTATAGAGCGCGCATAATCAATCATCATCATAACATCACGCCTTTTTCCCATGGGGGTAGGCAGAGACTATAGAGCGCCATCTGCTACGATCCAAACATACTTCCTTGGCTTCATCCACATAATCAATTTAGAACTGTATGTACATATGAAAACAAAACTTTGGTACCGATTCTACATGCACAACTAAACTAAATAAAAAATTGGTCAAGTGCGAGTGGAACTCGCACACGAAGGGTTCCGTACCATTATCTATGCAACATAAGGCAACGTTATTAGTATCGAGCAAGAAACGGTAAAAAAAATCAGTTTTTTGTATGGGAGCCCCCCTTAAATATTTATTTTATTTTATTTTTAGTATTTGTTGTTATAGCGGCAATAGAAATACATCATCTGTGAAAATTTCAACTGTCTAGCTATCACCGCTCTTGAGATACAGCCTGGTGACAGACGGACGGACGGACGGACGGACAGCGAAGTCTCAGTAATAGGGTTTCCGTTTTTACCCTTTGGGTACGGAACCCTAAAAATTATAATTGATAGTGTCAATATAACTATTTGACAATGTTAACTCAAGTTTCTTATTACTAAAACTGTGTATAATAGACTGACGATTTGAATAAATATAAATGTGTACCACGAAGTAGTAAATAATAGATATGTTGATGCTATCAATATTCATTTTAGTTGAGTTGTGCACGTAGAATTGATACTATTGTCCTGTTTCACATAATATATATTTTGCGTCTTTTTACTTAAACCACGAGAAGAAGAAGGATCGAAGTGAGCTCTAGTACTTACCAAACCAAAATCTAAGCAGTTTTGAAAAACTATGACGCCACCTAGATTGCTATCTGTTAAAAAAGGGCTATTTTAACAAAAATACTTGGTTTAATTCAATAAAACCACAAAACACGCTTAAAAACCTGAATCTGTTTTTAAATTATTGCATTGTCGTGGGTTCATGCAAATTTTCACTAGTGTCCGACCGAAAGTTCGGTTTCGGTTGGCCGAAAGTTTCGGCCAAAAATAAAGTTTCGGCGGCAGTTTCGGTTTCGGCCAAAATCGGCCGAAACTTTTGCCGAAACCGAAAAGTGTGTCGCAGTTCACGCACGCCTATGCTCGCCTAACTTCGTTTCCCGCGGCAACGCTTTGACGGCCCTGTTCGGGAATTATGAGAATATAATTTAAAAAAATAATAATGTTAATAATTTTTTTTTAAATTATATTAAATAAATGATTCCAACGAACTAAATATATTGTGTCTCTATTTCATGCCCTAATTAAGGGCCTACATCAATATTATCGTCGACATGTACATATTAACACAGCTAGTAGGTATAGAAAATGAAGAATTAGGGATTTTTTTTTGTTTCCTCAAATTCTACTAAATATATTTTAAATTCTGATTTACGTGTTTCTATGTATAATAGTTACTTATGTTTTTAAAGTTATTTCATTAGTTAATACGCAATAATAGACCGACAATTGAAAAAAATAAAAAATGAGAGAGGTTGTTTCGCTAAGATTTTCTATCGAGAAAACTTTTTCAATCGCGTTTCTGAGTTTATGCGATCCTAGATCATATATTGAAAAAACATATACTTAAAAATTAGAGCTCTAGCCATTCAATCTAAAGAAACAATGAAAACTTCGTTCGTAGAAAAATGCACGAAGCTATTTTGGTATCCTCTTAATACAAAATAATAGGTAAAAATGCACCAAATTTCAGTAGTTAAAGAAATTTTATACTCGACCACGTGGGTTCCGGTTTCGGCCGAAACTGAAGCCACGGCCGAACATTCGGTTTCGGTTTCGGCCGGAAAACCAGTTTCGGTCGGACACTAATTTTCACATCAATCCCATACTGCAATTGGGTGAAAATAATTTTCAAAGATTTCGTTACTTATATTAATAACTTCATAGATACGTACCGAGCTCTTTCTTTCTTTCTTATTTATTTGAAGGGCCTACATCAATATTATCGTATATCATCGCCGACACGTACATATTAACACAGCCAGTAGGCACAGAAAATGAAGAATTAGGGATACTTTTCCTATTTACTCAAAATCTACTAAATATATTTTAATTCTGATTTACGTGTTTCTATACATAATAGTTACCCATGTTTTTAAAGTTATTTCATTAGTTAATACGCGATAATAGACCGACAAATGAAAAAAATAAAAAATTTGAGAGGTTGTTTCGCCAAGATTTTCTATCGAGAAAACTTTTTTCAATCGCATTTCTGAGTTTATGCGATCCTAGATCATATATTGAAAAAACATATACTTAAAAATTAGAGCTCTAGCCATTCAATCTAAAGAAACAATGAAAACTTCGTACATAGAAAAATGCACGAAGCTATTTTGGTATCCTCTTAGTAAAAAGAATAGTAAGTCAATTGCAAAAATTAATAATGTGTATGTTTGTTACTTTCCAGCTACAAAACTGAACGATCTAGTGAGTCAATTACAACAATGTTATCAACTAACAACAGCGGGCAAGTTCACTGAAGCAACAGAACGTTTACAACGTATAGCTCAGTGTGTGCCATTACTACATGTTGATACTAAACCTGAGCTGGCTGAGGCGCAACAGTTGTTGAATATTGTTAGAGAATATCTGTTGGGATTGCAGATGGAAACTGCTAGAAAAGGTACGTATATTTTTGTACATATTGGTACTAATTCTGCACGCAAAACTAAACTAAACAATTAATTTTTATAGTTTCTATAACACAATTCGGCAATGTTAACTGAACTTTCTAGTTATAGAAACTGTTTATTATTAACTAAAGATTTTAATTATTATATATGTGCGCAACATTCCATCTCCTCCCAAGGGTGCTGTAAAAGTCAGCTAACGGATATTGCACACAGATAACATCCTCTGTGAGAGACGGAAAACTCGAAAATAAACCCTGTGACAACACGCCTGGTCAGCGCAGCACAGTAGACCATAGTCCCTCCAAAATGGTGGAGGCCCGTGCCCAACAATGGGACGTAAATGGGCTGGAGAAGAAGTGCGCAACAAAATAGCTAAATAATCAAAATACACCAATAGTCGCTTTCATTTTTTAGTTAAGTTTAATTGTGCATGTAGAATTGCTACTATTGATTACAAAAATATCATTATTTCTTTTACTCATGGGGCAGAGACTATAGAGAGTCATCTGCTACGATCCAAACATACTGCCTTGGCTTCATCCACATTCATACATCTTGTCATACATGCCCAACGGTTGTAATAATAAGTGATACGCACTTGCCCCTTTTGGAGTATACCGGCTATGACATGAAAATATGAATTAGATTATGGTGGAAAAGTGATTGCCGCAAGCGGGACTTGAACCCACGACCTTGGAATACCGTTCCGAAGCTCTTCCAACTGAGCTTATAGCGGTCGTGCTTGTAGCATTCAAATTAACCACCACAATCGTTACTCGATTGAGTTTATATCGTATTTCTACGTACACTTTTCACTTTTTCCACCATAATTTAATTTATTAAGTAAAGCATAGCATGTCAATTGCAAAATCAATAAATTACTTTAGTAATGAAAAAATTAGTTATAACGTTTTCAGTGTACTTGATGATACATTTAGACGACATGATTATGTCTGTATGTCCAAAATATTATATTATAATAATATTTTTAAACCACCGTTAGCTTGGACCTTGTTCCCGATGCCAATGGAGCTCTGTTTTTTATATTTTTAAAAGGTTATTGTGTGAATATGTGTTTATTTATTATATTTTTATTATTTTGTTTTGTCAAGTGTTTGTTTTTAGGGTTCCGTACCCAAAGGGTAAAAACGGAACCCTATTACTGAGACTTCGCTGTCCGTCCGTCCGTCCGTCTGTCACCAGGCTGTATCTCAAGAACGGTGATAGCTAGAGAGTTGAAATTTTCACAGATGATGTATTTCTATTGCCGCTATAACAACAAATACTAAAAATCAAATAAAATAAATATTTAAGGGGGGCTCCCATACAACAAACATGATTTTTTTACCGTTTCTTGCTCTCATACAACAAACGTGATTAATTAAGTATTGTGTGTGTTGTTTGCTCATTTATTAATAACGTGCCTTATGTTGCATAGATAATGGTACGGAACCCTTCGTGCGCGAGTCCGACTCGCACTTGACCAATTTTTTTATTGGTTTTTTATTATGAGTGAATGTGTTCTTTTGTTATTGGTAATCTTTTAAAAATGTAAATGATAGAATAAATAAATAAAGAGAGAAATTATATTTTTTTTATCTCAAAATTTTCAATAGAGTTACCCTACTAATTATTGTATATTTACCTTACAGCCATGCCTAAGAACACATTAGATGAACAGAAACGCACATGTGAAATGGCGGCTTACTTCACTCACTGCAAACTACAACCTGTTCATCAAATACTTACATTACGAACAGCTTTGAACATGTTCTTCAAGCTTAAAAACTTCAGAACAGCAGCTTCCTTTGCCAGAAGACTTCTGGAACTCGGTCCAAGACCAGAAGTCGCTCAGCAAGCCAGAAAAATCCTTCAAGCTTGTGAAAAATCTTTAACAGACGAACATCAGTTATTATACGATGAACATAACCCCTTTAATATCTGTGGTATAAGTTATAAACCCATATATAGGGGTAAACCCGAAGAAAAGTGTTCCCTCTGCGGGGCAAGTTTCCTTCCCGAGCATAAAGGTAAACTTTGTCCCGTTTGTGGGGTAGCGGAAATAGGTAAAGATGTATTGGGACTTAGAATCTGTCCTTTACAATTCCAGAGATAATTTAATATATATAATATAATAATAATTATGGATTTATATTGTAAGGTTTATAAAATAAAGTATTGTATCAAGTTTTTTTGAGTAATAATTTATTTGTGTTTATCTTATAAAATTTTTACATGCTTAGAGCTTAGGTAGATTTAATCGTTGTCGTTCGATTGGTAAATTGTCTGATGACGGATTAAGAATATGTGTCAATACCCCTTTTCCTTTACAGGGTGCTGTAAAACCAGCTAAGGGATATTGTATACAGATAAGATACTCTGTGAGAGACTGAAAACTCGAAATTAAGCCAACACGCCTGGTCAGCGCTATACAGTAGACCGTAATCCTCCCCAAAGTGGAGGAGACCCGTTCCGAACAGTGGGCATTAACGGGCTGGAGAGAGAGAGAGAGTAATAATCAATAGTCCTACATTTTGACCAAAGCCGGCAATCATTTCTACATTATTTAAAAATACACAATTTACAAAATGATAGCAATACAAAACTGTATACTTATGTATAAAGCAAAATTTATTTAAAACTTATTAGATTATTATAACTATTCTTATAATAAGTAAGTACTTGTTCACGTTGAAAGGCGCGGGCGGTGGCGGGTGCGGGCGCGTAGACGTGGCGATTTCGTGTTCACGTTGACCGCTAGGCGTTTGCGCGATTTGACATGTCAGAGATTGTAAACATGAACGACGATCTTATATTTTTAACCGAAAATTCATATTTAAAGTGGCAGATGATAAAAATTAGAATTGGTGTGCATGAAATAAATAAAAAAGAGAAAGGTATGGTGAATTTCAAACTTTATATAGTAATTTGAGAGAACATCCTTCAAGATTTTTTTGGATATACGAGAATGACTGTGACTGCTTTGATTAAATATTGGATTCAATAATAATATCATTGTTTTTATTTATCTTATTTCGCATTCGACTAGTGTTTTGTTCATCATCGTCGCTCTCTAAAAATTCAAACACCTCCAATTCATCCCCCATCGTTAATATGTAGCTAATAGTTACCTTTAATTCTAAATAAACCGAAACAAGTTATTATAAGTAACGATATAGTAGCTTCTATTGAATGGATTCTATTGAACTTGTCACTTTTAAATAGCTAAAACTGGCAAACAAATGTTCGGCCGCTGGTTGAACTTACCTGACGTCGCGAGAAAATCGCGCGCTCCGCCGCTAGTTCGACGTGAACACACAAACATCTCATGCGTTTGATATTGCCGCGAGCGACAGTCGCTAGCTAGCCCGCTACTTAGACCGCACGTGCGTTTTGTATGTGAACACTTGTATATGACGCTATATGTTTGATATTTCGCGACCGCGCCCGCCACCGCGCCCGCGTGTTATCGTGTTTGAGCACTAAACATCTGCTGATTTTGCTTCTGTTGAGGTCGTCCTGAAATGAAAAAAAGAAATTAAGAAAAAAAAAAAGAGATTGAAACTATTTCGGAATAAAAATCCTTTAAACAAAAATGATTGGAAATTTGTGTTCAAAAAATATAAAAATCGGAATTGGACAATCAGGTAGGTATGTATGTATTGCATTTATGACCAGGGCCCTGAGTCGGGTATTTCAACGGTGTCACAACTGTACCATTATTGTACCATTATCGTGCAATAGTAAAGTTTTTGGTAGTCTACTATTAATGTGTCGTCATAACGACTTCATCATTGTCTTACAATTGTCAAAGTGACATAAATTGCTAGTCTCGTACACAACTGCTTCACAATTGCAATTCAATGACTGAAATGTTTCGGTAGTCTGCTATTTTGAATTTGACAGTAATATTTTTAAATTGTCCTGTGTCGACAGATTGCCATAAATAAAAAATAGATAGATAGAAATATTAGAAATTGTTCTTTGTAATTTATTGCAATTTACTAATCTCCTAAACTTCACATTGCTTTTATACTAATAAATAGTATGTACAAATATATTTAAACGAAGTCTAGCATGATTAAATGTTTAAATTTATTAGTAGTTTTTCGAAAATCACTTCAACTAACGCATTTTTTAAAAACGGCAACACATACATACCATTCTAACACAATCCATAGATAAAAGAGACCGAAAATTCAATGCATAGATAAGAGATCGACAATTCTATTACCATTGAAAGATCGTTATGACGGCATATAGCAGACTACGGATATTTGACTTCAATTGCAACGGTATCGTGCCGGTATTGTGCCGGTATTGTGCCGGTATGACAATTGTTCCAAAATAGTGGACTTGAGCACCAGATTCTTCATACATTTGGTCTGAAAATGAAGCTAAGGAAGTATGTTTAGATCGTAGTAGATGGCGCTTTATAATTTCTGCCTAGAACAAAAAACGTGCGTGACGTTATAATGATGATGTAGGTTCTTACTTCTCCGTGTGGCGACGAATTAAGAATATAAGGTATCCCACCTCTTTTCCTCCCCTGGGTGGTGTAAGAGTCAACTAAGGGATATTGTACACAGATACCATCTTCTATGAGACGGAAAACTCGAAAATAAACCCTGTGCCAAAACGCCTTGTCTGCACGGCACAGTAGACCATAATCACTCGCATAGTGGAGGAGGTCCGTACCCAACAGTAGCATTTTATTGGGCAAGGAAAGAAGCTTGCATGGTCTTACTTGTTATTAAGCATATCCTGTATCTCATCGAAGGTCTTCCCTTTAGTCTCTGGTAATAATGTAATAGAGAATATGAAGCCAATGCCGCAGCACACAGCTAGTATCCAGAACGCCGTGTATATACCGTATGAAGCTGATACATCTCTGAAGAACCTTTAATAGAACAATAGGATATTATGGCACCGTCGACGGAATGAGTCCGTGTGGTGACGGATTAAGAATACAAGTGTCACCACCCCTTTTCCTTCCTAGGGTGCTGTAATAGCCAGTTAAGGGTTATTGTACACAGATAACATCCTCTGTGAGAGACGGAAAACTCGAAAATAAACCCTGTAACAACACGCTTGGTCAGCGCGGCACAGTAGAGCATAATCCCTCCCAAAGTGGAGGAGACTCGTGTCCTACAGTGAAACCATAATGGACTGGAGAAAGATACGAAATGTGTACGAGTAGAATACAAGTGTCACCACCCCTTTCACAAAGAAAAATGGTGATATAATTATATTGTCTGCCCTCGTGGTCAATTGATTCATGTAACGAACTGCTGTCCACGAGTTCGATTCCCACTCGGGACAATAATTTGTGTGATATTTATAATTGTCATACAAATGTTTGTCCTGCGTCTGGGTGTTTCTATGTGTTTTAAGTATGTATTTACAAAAGTAATAGGTATAATGTATTTTATTCGTATTCTGGTACCCATAACACAAGTATATAAGCTTAGCTTGGGACCAGAAGACGTTGTGTGAAATGTTCATGAATATTTATATTTATTTATTTATTCTTAATCTGTGACCACACGGACAGTTTTACATACCTAGTCCATACGAATCCAGCGAGCCAACACATGAACGAACAGATTCCACCAGCCAAACATTTAGTCTTCAGTGGGAACATCTCAGCCACCAGGATCCATGGTACAGGACCAACACCTATAATAACATAATTATGGTCATAATTACGCAATTGTTGGCCCTGTCGCATACATTTACGCTAATGGAAAACTTACGTGATACCTTTTTATTAAGGCTTAGGGTTCAGTACCAAAAAGGACCCTATTACTGAGAATTCGCTGTCCGACTATCCTCTGGAACGATTTTAGCTAAAGAGCCGAAAAGTTCACTTTGTGCATATCAGTTGATGCTATAAGAACAAATACTTATTTACTTATAATCATCACTGTCCTGCTCTTATCCTGTTCTTTAATGCTATTTAGGTTCGGTAAGACGAATATTAATATTATAATAACACAGATAAAATCCTCTGTGAGAGTCGGAAAACTCGAAATTAAACCCTGTGCCAACACGCCTGGTCAGCGCGGCACAGTAGACCATAATCCCTCCAAAATGGTGGAGGCCCGTGCCCAACAATGGGACGTAAATGGGCTGGAGAGAGAAGACGAATATTATGTTAATATTGCACGGAACCCTTCGTGTGCGAGTTTAACTCTTACCGGAATTTTATGTATCTGCATTACGAGATCCTCAGGTCTCGTACAAAGCATATTACTTTTCTCTATATTTCAACTACTTACAAAATTAAGTTGGTGAAGTAATTTGAGTTTAATTAACTGCATAATTTGGTGTTGCAAACGTTTTTATGCTACAATAATTGCTTATCATCAGGCGAGCCGTAAGCTTGTTTGTCACCCTTGTAATATAAAAAAATATAGACTTATCGGTCCAGTGGATACAGAACCCTAAGTCTATCTTGGTCTGGACTTTCTTGTCTGTTCTTCTCGATAGGATTCGCGTTTAGAACAGACACCTAGCTTCTGACGTATCAAAAGAGCTTGTAAAACATGCCACCAAAAAATTTTTTTTTTACTTTGACTGCTTGGCTGGTATTTTGAAGTATTTTAATAAATTTAGTTTAATAAACTTACCTAATGTAAACAATATCATGTATACAATAAGACACAGCAGCGGTAGGAAGGCGACAGAGCTTACGTCTACCTTGAAGTATGAGTCTACTAACGCGTACACACCTATTAGCGTCTGTTGAGGAGAAATAACGTACAAATATTAACATTATTTATAGTAGAGAGCAAAGATTTACAAGATAGTGGTACCAATTCTACATGCACAACTAAACTTAACTAAAAAATGAAAACAACTATGGCGAATTTTGATTAATATTCGATTTTAAAAATGTGTACGTCTACGAATCGGAATAGCCGTTGTACACATTTTTAAAATCGTTAGTCTATAATTACACAGATTTTCTAATAAAAAATAAAAAGTTCTGTTAACATTGATTGCCGTATTGTTTTATTGACACTATCAATTTTAATTTTTAGTTAAGATTTTTATACGTGTTTTAGTCAAGTTTAGTTTAGTTGTACACGTAGAATCGGTACCAGTGTGTCTATGGCTACATCACTCAGCTTGAAGCCACATAAACATCTGTGTGCGTATCTATGTAAGTCTCTGATAAGGGCTACGTCATTGTTAGCCCATGAAGCGCAATTTAGCCATAAATTTTGCCAAGCAAAATTTACGCGTCTTTAAGATTGAACGCGTATCTACTATCTGGTAAATCTGTGCCCTTTCCTTATTTAAGGACCCAGCTCCCACTGTAGGTATCAGACTTAATTATTATATGGGCCCCCAGACTAAAGGGGTAAATGTACGTAAATAAGTTTTACTAAATAATCCGTAACCCTTATTAACTTTGGTAGAATCATCTATCTACTAACTATTGCCCGCGGTTTCACGCGCGTTTTTATTTATTGAGTCCCACAGTATCAAACATTAGCAAATTTTACAAATAAACTATCTTCTTAAACCAGTTGAAAAAAACCGCATCAAAATCTGTTGCGTAGTTTTGAAGATTTAAGCTCACACAGGGACATACATACAAACATAATGACTTTGTTTCATAATAAGTAAAGATTTAGCTATAATATTGTAATTATGTATGCTTAAAATCTTTAAATATTAAACTACAGAAACCGGAATTTATTAAAGCGTGACTTTAAATTAATTCTTCAATTACATAAACGGCCATGGTGTCTGTTAATCTATACTAAAAAATGCATTAGACGTCATGGAAAACTAGTAAGGTACCAATTCAATGTGCACAACTAAACTAAACTTACTACTACACAACTAAACAAACTTAAGAATCCCAAATATGTTTTTAAATTATTCCATTGTCATCGATCCTTAGGTAATTATGTGTGCAAAATTTCAGATCAATCCGACTACTGCAAATGGGTGAAAATCACTTCATAAAAGCGTGTTATTGATTATAATTCAGCAATGTTAACTCAACTTTCTTGGTATAAAAACTGTTTATTATAGACTTATGGTCTTATTCGTAATGACTTAACGGAGGTTTAAAAGTTCGCTAAAATCACTATCAGGTTCGCGTTAATTGTCTCCGTGTGGTGACGGCGTAAGAATACAAGTGTCACCCCATCTCCTCCCCAGAGTGCTGTAAAAGCCAGCTAAGGGATATTGCACACAGATAACATCCTCTGTGAGAGACGGAAAACTCGAAAATAAACCCTGTGGAAACGCGCCTGGTCAGCGCGGCACAGTAGACCATAATCCCAAAAAAGTGGAGGAGGCCCGTGCCCAACAGTAGGACGTAAATGGCCTGGAGAGAGAGAGAAGTTGTCAAAACTTGTTATTCATATTAGTCTTTTTACGCTAAAACGTTTATTATCTCTCCGACAAAATCTCCGTTTAAACCTCCGATAAGTCATTATGAATAAGACCGTAACGCTTTGAATAGAATAGAATAGTCATTTATTTCTTTTAAGTAATATAAATGTATACAATGAAATAACTAATTGATCAAAATTCAACATAGATGTTTTCAATTTACTTATGTTTTAGACATTTCGTCGCATTAAAATTGGCTTCCTTGGAATTTTGTTAAATACTCGTAGGTAGTGATTATTATACATCAATAAAAAAATATTTATTTATTAGTCTAATTTAAAATCTTAAAAAATAAACATTTTACATGCAAAAATTAAATAATTTCATCAGAATTGCTTATTTATTTTTGGCCATAAAGACTAGTTTTTTAAAATATGTCTTCAAAATAAAGCTAGCTGTTGCCCGTAGGTACGTAACTTCGTAGGTACGCGTGAAATTTAGAAAACAGACTTAACAAATTATACAATGAAACATCATCTTAAACCACTCTATCATGAATTCATGACACTATCTATTTAAAAACACCGCATCAAAATCCGTTACGTAGTTATGAAAGTATAAAAGCTCACATGGGGACATACCTTAGAGTTAATAAGCCTCTAAGGTATGTCCCTATGTGAGCTTTTATCAGGAATAGGAGTTGATATTAAAAGGTGACTCCTGCTGAAAAAAGTACAAGAGCAAAGCTCATACTCATAGTGTACAGACACTGTCTTCTCTTAGCATGCGTGACGTTATTTTGGGCGAGGCGTTCGTAGAGACCTCGCCCAGTTAAAAGTTATGAGGTAACAAAAAATAAAAA
This sequence comes from Orgyia antiqua, assembly GCA_916999025.1. Classification (NCBI taxonomy): domain Eukaryota; kingdom Metazoa; phylum Arthropoda; class Insecta; order Lepidoptera; family Erebidae; genus Orgyia; species Orgyia antiqua. The sequence goes on from OU779863.1 coordinate 30,622,258, forward strand.
AAACAAAATAAAAAAAAATCTTACAGATGAATTGAGAACCTCCTCCTTTTTTTTAAGTCGGTTTCAAACCCCACCTAATGTATGTTTGTGAGATAATAAAATAGGATATACTTACAAGGAATATAGTAAGTCCTAATGATGTGGTCCACATGAGCAGCTTTCTTCCAAGTCGGTCTACTACCAGAGGTGTGATGCAACTTGTTACTACCTATAGAAAACAACAAAATATTATCATAGACTATACTTTATCGATGATATTATATTTAGCGGCTTATCAAGCTTAAACAGTTTTACAAACTTAATTTTGCAGTTGAATAGTATGTAGCTGCCTAAATTTCAGCTGCATAAATAAGTTTGTATTTACATAAATATATTTTCGCGTGGTATGATAACAAATTACGAGTTTTTGGAGATTTTCCTATATAACCGATATGTACCTACATACATAGATACGAACAAAGCTAATATAAAAGTAATAAATTGTAATTACTAATCACTTTTTAATCACTTTTTCCACCATAATTCAATTTATTAAGTAAAAGCATAGCATGTCAATTGCAAAATTAATAAATTACTTTAGTAATATAAAAATGTTATAAAAAGTGCTATACATACCTGTACCACTCCCATGATGATGGTGCCATCTGAAGGTGACAATGTGGTACCAACTTTAGACAACAACTCTTCCATATAGAACAATAACACGTCTATACCGGATAGTTGCAGTAACATCGCCAGGAATACGCAAATACCTGGGAAATTATAAAAAAAAACCGGTCGAGATCGAACGTTGGGTTCCGTAGCTTCCGTACCGTTATGAAGGGCCTCGTGGTCGAGTGGTTCATGTAACAGACTGCCGTTCACGAAGTCGCGGGTTCGATTCCCGCACGGGACAATCATTTGTGTGATATTTATAATTATCATACAAATGTTTGTACTGCGTCTGGGTGTTTACTGTATTATAAGTATGTATTTACAAAAGAAAAGTAGTATATGCAGTCTATCCATATTCTGGTACCCATAAAAAAATAAATATAGCTTATATTGGGACCAGAGGACGTAGTGTAAAGTGTTCATGAATATTTATTATTTATTTATATTCGCCAAATAACGTGATGAGGTTCAGCTTTCCAGCTATGACCGTTCCAGAAATAACGGGGCCCCAAATAAAGGGATAAGGTCAGGATAGTTATGATTTTTATTATCTGATGTTGTAGTATAATTAGAACAATGAAAATTTCAGCTCTCTAGCTATCATTATAGTTCCAAAGATAACGGAGATAATGGAATAAGGGCAGGATAATGATCATGATGAGTATTTTTTATTATAGCATCAACTGATATACTCGTAACATAAACTGTGAAATTTATGGCTCTCTAGCTATCATCGTTCCAGAGATACAACCTGTTGAGCAAAGATGGATGGATGGATGGACGGATGGATAGCAAAGTCTCAGTAATAGGCTCCCGCTTTACCTTTTGGTTTCAAATCATAACAAAATTCTCTACTTTATTAAAATTTAAGGACCTTACTAAGCGCTTTTGAGATTTTGATTTTAAATGTGTAAACCTTACAGATACTGACTTCAATCCTATCTGTGGATTATTGTAGGTATCGAAATTTTTATTTTAAAATAATAGCTTACCCAAAGCCTTAACATTGCCTCTAGTGGCCCATAAGTCTTTAATCTTGGGTTCTTCTTTAAAGTCTCTGGCTATAACAGTCTTCAGTCCTTCCAGTTCAGCTTGAACACCTTCCTTGGTAGTACCGCGTAGACTTTGCAAGACTGTGGAAGCTCGCTCAAATTCACCTGATAAGGAAATAAATTGTTTTAGTATATTGGCTTTCTACTATTAAGCTGAGGACTCCTACCATTATTTTTGACGGATTAACAATATAAGTAACACCATCAAATTCTTAGCTCTTTCTGCTGCAAGGATCAGTTTGTTAGAGATAATGTAAGCGGATAAGAAAACTCTACAAGAGACGGAAAACACGAAACCAAATCCAATGTCAACACTCCTGGTCAGCGAAGTATATGTAGACCAAATACTCTCCTGAAGTGAAGGAGATCCGTGCCCAATACTGGGAGTCTGGGACGTTAATGGACAGACAATAATGTTAAGTCTAGGTGGAGGGATGGAATTGAACTTTTAGAGATGGAATTGAACTTTTAGCACTTACCTTTAAACACCAGATAGAAAGGTGTCTCAGGTATACACCAAGTGAAGGGTACGTATAGTAACGACAGTATACCACCAGCAGCCGTCAGTCCCCAATATGAAGTGAAAGGTCCGATAGCATACGCAAGTAAGAAGCCAATGTTGATGAACAGCAAGAAGAATGCACTGAGAGCACCGCGGATTTTATCCTTAAAATAACGGATTATAATTAAATATAATTTTGGAGGACGTAGGTGGGAAAAAATTCGGCATTTTCAACACGCATAAATTAGTTCGGTATACAATATAATAATTCATAAAAACAATGTAATAATTCATAAAAATATTCAGGATTTCAGGTGTGTTTTTTTAGTTTTTGAACTACTTACGTAAATTATTATTCCGCATCCCGTAATTTTACTTCAGTATCGAAACATGCCTTTGGTATAAATCCTACTGTTTATTATATAATTTTAAGTTTCTGGAATATATGGATTTACCATTGTACTCGTATTATATTTAGGATGCGTGTGAATAAGAGAACAGTTTCTACAACTCGGTGCTATATAAAATAAATAAATAAAAAATAAAAAAGCCTTTTATTTCTTGCCAAACTACAATTTGAAAATGATTATTTAAAATGAGTACATAACATCATGCAATTGAAAATTAAAAATAATAAATATGTTTAAAAACTTCGTGCAATTACATTTTGAAATTTAATAAAAATAAGTTAGAGTCATAGAGTATTAAAATGAAATTTGATTAATAATTACAATATTTATATTCGATTCATTAATTTAATAATATTAAGTATATAAAAATATTTTTCGGTGCTATATAACTGATGGCTATTATGATCATACCTCTGCAATTTCTCCAATGTAAATGGGTACGGTGGCAAATTGCATTCCAGTGGCACATCCCCACATAATCCTGGCAACGTATAGCATTTCCAAGTTAGTGGCGACGCCGGCTAACAGCCAGCCCAGGAGTAGAGGAATGTTTGAGCCCATGACGATCCACCGACGTCCGATGTGACGGGACAGAGGTACTGTGATTAGTGGTCCTGCAAATGAAACTTTTGCTATAGAGCATACCTTAATTTTGGCGAAAATAATCAATATTCGGTTTAGCCCACAAAATAATTTATTTTTCAGCACAGGTCTTCTCCAGATTAGGTTATTTGGTGTGCAAGTTATTAGTAAAGCAAGTTTTCTATCATAAATGGCATTAGCGTACTTCTTGGCAATCACTCACATTGAAAGGGTACTCCGGAATTTTGAATTCGTATGGGCTTATAATCCAAATTCCGGAGCACAATTTCGGTTTGAGTATGAGCTAACATGATAGCATCTCTGGATTAATAATCATCTGGTAGTTATTATTTAGTTTTACACACGTACCCAACAATCCTCCCAGCACTAGAAGCGAGGCCACCCAGGATTCCTCCTGAAGCGTAGGCACGTGCTGCAGAGGCGATTTGCCGAGCTGTTGTAGTTGAGGCAGAACTGGGGACGTCCATCCCATCGCCATTCCCGTACACAGACTGCCGTAACTTGCTGTTGTAACAAAACTTTCTTTATGATACACAAGTTAACGTTTACTTAGTTATCATTGCAAAACCCCTAAATTATTACTTTATTAATTTACATAATTTCATTACTTGATTTAAGAAATACAAAGAAGCTTATTATAGTTATAGTATTTATCCAAGAAAAGAACAATAAATTATGAAAGATATTAAATATACAACAAGTAAAAAATTTTATCACAATAAAATATTCCAAAATATGTATTTAAATAACTAAGTACCTACAATACAGGTAGGTAACTAAAGTTAAGACATTGGTCAACGCCACACAGTACACCTAATCCCTCCTAAAGTGCAGGAGTCCTGTGCTCAATGGCAACGGACGTTAATAGGATGGTATTTTGGTTTTAAATCTATCCCGACGGTTTGAGGACTTTTTAGTCACCCACTGTGGTTACGAATTTGAGCTGTAGTGTTCATTTTGATCTGTTAATATTTAGGTAGATAACATATCGACGGGCCTCTTGGTCGAGTGGTTCATATAGCGGACTGCCATTCACGAGGTCTCGGGTTCGATTCCCGGTCAGGACAATCATTTGTGTGATGTTTTTAACTGTCATACAAATTCAAATGTCAATGTCAAACAACTTTTCTTTTGTAAATACATACTTAAAATAAATACATAATAAACACCCAGACGCAGGACAAACATTTATCACACAAATGATTGTCCCGAGCGGGAATCGAACGCGCGACCTCGTGAACGGTAGGCCGTTACCTGAACCACTAGACCACGAAGCCCGTCTGAGCATGTTATGCATTAATGTATAATTAGTATAATTACCAAACATTATATGGCAGTGCCTAACGTAAATATTAAAAACATATTAATTAAACTATATTAAGTAGTTCCTATAGTAAAAAAATTGGTCAAGTGCGAGTCGGACTCGCGCACGAAGGGTTCCGTACCATTATCTATGCAACATAAGGCAACGTTATTAGTATCGAGCAAGAAACGGTAAAAAAATAATGTTTGTTGTATGGGAGCCCCCCTTAAATATTTATTTAATTTTATTTTTAGTATTTGTTGTTATAGCGGCAATAGAAATACATCATCTGTGAAAATTTCAACTCTCTAGCTATCACCGTTCTTGAGATACAGCCTGGTGACAGACGGACGGACAGTGAAGTCTCAGTAATAGGGTCCCGTTTTTACCCTTTGGGTACGGAACCCTAAAAATCAATAATTTAGGCGTACGCGTAACTTGTCTATGAAAATGTCACGGCTTTATGTTTATGTTGGTTGCATCAGAATATTATTATGTTTGCCTCTAAAATTTATTGTGATATCAAAGTTGTTATTATAAAATCGTATACCTAAGTCACCTTCAAATGTACCAATACAAATTAATTGAACATCTTCGAAGCTAGGCAACAAACTTTGGTGCAGTGTTTTTAATAGATAGAGTGATTTAACAGGATGTTTTTTTGTATAATTTGTTAAGGTTTGTTTACTAAATTCTTCACGCGTACGAAGTTAGGGGCAATAGGTAGTTAATGTATAAATAACGTATTCAGTTTAATTCCACACTAACACTATAACTATTTAAAAAATAACAAAATCTAAACTTTAAAGATTTGTACCTAACCGTTCTTCTTTAAAATCATGAAGGTTTTTTTTAAGGTTTCGTACAAACCCTTATAGGATCACTCCGGTGTCTGTCTGTCCGTCTGTCAAACTTTTTTTACTCAGCAACGGCTGAAGGTATCAACCTGAAACTCATACGATATGTAGATCTATGCGGTCCCTTGCTGCGAAAAATACAGTCAACCTTTCACCTCTACGCATTTAAAAGATATAACCGAATTACGACCATTTTTAAGAATTTTTCGACTTATGCTAGGGAATCAAAATTCACAGGTTACTTCCCGTTGCCCTAGAGCCTTGAAATTTGGCATAGATCAAGTCTATATAGTGCTGATATAGGGAAAAATCCAAAAACTTATAATTTGTCATCACATCACAAGTAAAAAAGTGTTTATAATAATACCAACTTATACTAATGTAGGTGATTCCCTATATTTCAACTACAAAATTAAGTTGGTGAGTTGTTTTGAGTTTAATTAACTGATTATTTGAATGCAGTTACTTATGTTTATATGTCTAGTAGGTACGGAACCCTAAGTGTGCGAGTTTACCTCGCTCTTGACAGGTTTTTATTTTTAATTTAAAGGGCTTGGTTGCTTTGCGACTATTGTGCCCTAAAATCATGTAGGTAAAAGTTATTAGAACCTTTTTATCTATAAAGACTAGAGACTATAAAGGGTATCTGCTACGATCCAAACATACTACGAATAGTTTAAGAAAGTAATAAAATTGTAAATTGCTATGAAAATCGAAGATTTGCCTAGATTTCTCACGAATCTTGTCATCAGATCCGAACATAGTGAAAATAAAATAAATAAATAAATAAATATTCACGGATATTTCACACAACGTCCTCTGGTACCAAGCTAAGCTTTATATGCTTGTGTTATGGGTACCAGAATACGGATAGAATACATATACTACTTTTCTTTTGTATTTACAAAAGAAAAGTAGTATACATACATACTTATAATACATATTAAACACCCAGACGCAGTACAAGCATTTGTATGACAATTAAAAAAATCACACAAATATTTGTCCTGACCGGGAATCGAACCCGAGACCTCGTGAACGGCAGTCCGTTATATGAACCACTAGACCACGAAGCCCGTCAGTCAAAATGAGACATCTTCTAAAATATGTATCTTATATATAAAATTCACGTGTCACAGTGTTAGTTACCGTACTCCTCTGAAACGGCTTGACTGATTTTATGAAATTTAACATGCGTATTCAGTAGGTCTGAGAATCGGCCAACATCTATTTTTCACACCTTTTTTTTAGTATGGCAAAATGTGTCAGCTAGTATTGTATAGAAATTAATTTTTAAAATTGGTCCAAATTCATGAAGAAATGAAGTATAACATAAAAAACAAAAAAAAATACCACACAGACGAATTGTATATTTATGTTGAATATAATAAAATAATAATTATCTATTGTTTTGCTTTGCCTATAATTTCAAAATTAAAAATTCTAAATTATAATTTTTATTTGATAATTTTATTAAAAAATATAATACTGAATATAAATCACTTACCCAATGATGCTGCTAAGTATTGGCGCCATTTCAACTTTAAATGTGCTTGGAAGTTATCTAAAAAGAACATACTACACCGCGTTGCAGTCGGGTAAAAATTATTATTTATTTTCCCGCTCAAAATATTTCTTAATTCGAATTTCACTTTTTTTTATTTGTCTCTTGTATGTGGAAAACTGGTTTTATTTCATTTTAAACAGGCACAAGACGTGTTATCCTACAGCCATGTCGATTAAATGTGATATAAGTGACGATCTTAGACTGTGATTTCCCTTCACATTTATTTTTTGTTTTTAACAAAATGACAGTTGAATAATTGTATTTTAATTCAGAGAGTGTTAGAGAATGCAATTAAAAAAGTTGCAAGGTCAAGATGAAGGTTAGTGAGAAAGGTATTTGACACTTTTTATAGTTTTCCGTCCATTCATTAAATTCTTTAGTAGCGTATAATTAAAATATAATATTATTTTGATCTTATCGTATACATATATAGATAGCATTAGGAACATTTAATTTTAACATAATTAGTTCATTTATAAACTCCTCTTGAAATTCATTTTCTCATTCCTCGTTCTTCCTCATTTCCGAGTAAAATTCAAGCTATGAGCTCCCATAACATGAAGTAAAAACAAGTGTGTATGTAATACATTACTTAAATAATCTCATTTTAAATGTAAATTGGTCAAGGTGGTTTTTATTCTAAAAGTGAAGTTTCTAGCGGTTGTTGTTCACATGTTTTATTGTCGGCGCGACATAATACAATATAGCCACTATAAAAAATAGATAGCTAAATGATTTAAATTAACAAAAAATTACGTACCTTTCTAGTCTAAAAATACTTAGTAATCATCTTACTTAGGTATTCTATTAAGCTTTGAAAATTACCTAAATGGAACTTTATTATACCACAATAGAATAGTAAATACAATGTACCTTCTCGTATCTGTTTTGTTAGTCATTGATAAATTGTTAAGCTCCAATGAATACTGTAATTGTTTTGTCTTTTTGTCAAACGCTAAATTAAATTTTTTGTGATACTTATTAGAATAATTGGATAATTAACGATTTATAGACTTCTTAAAGGATTTAACAAAGAGTACTACGCGTAAAGTACTACTCAATTATTATTGTTCTGATTTTAGGCTTAGGTTGTATTGATCATAGATCTTTATCGATAGTTCGTTTTGTGTTTTAATTTCGATGTTTCCATTAATATTTTCGTAGGTATCTAAACTATTATATAATTAATAGCTGTTGCCCAAAACGCGTGAAATTTAAAGCCAAACCCGAACTAAAATTACAAAAAGCCTGAATTACTCTATCAATTAAAAAAACCGCAACAAAATCCGTTGCGTAGTTTTTAAGACATAAGCTCACATAGACTTTTACTATTAAATTAATTATTTTGTTTTATATTAGGCACAGAAGATAACGAGATTATATAATTGGACCTAAATCATGGCAGTTAATGCCGTTAGGCTAGCAAATGAATGTAAAACTACCTTTAGGCACAGATTTTTCAGGAAAGGAGTACGAGGGGGCCATTTCGCACATATAAATTAATCATTATGTAATATAGAGTAGGAAACAGCTGTGCCTGTTCATACTTCTTTTAAATTCAAGGCATAATTATTAAGAAATAGGTAAAATACAGAGCAACGGATGGTAAGAAAGTAAATTCGCGTCCAATAGACTATGGCCGTGTGGTGACGGCTTAAGAATACAAAGGTCACCACCCCTTTTCCTTCCCATGGTGTTCTAAAAGCCAGCTAAGGAATATTGTACATAGATAACGTCCTCTGTGAGAGATGGAAAACTCGACAATAAGCCCTGTGCTAACACGTCTGGTCCGCGTGGTACAATATTTTATTTATTTATTTATTTATTTGGTTCACCTACAGTTGTTACAATGTTACATAAACAAGTGGTAAAAACATAATAACTTAGCCAAATGCACAACCAATTACAGATGAACACCACAGATCACCAATAGACCATAATTCCTCCCAATGTGGGGGAGGCCCGTGCCCAACAGTGGGACGTAGGTGGGCTGGAGAGTGAGAGAGAGAGAGGCTATGGGTGTCATGTTCTTAAATAAAAAATATTTATCAGTGACATCTATTAAAAAGTAACAGAAATAATGTTCGAGTAATTTGCATTATTTTATTTGGCTCTACTATGGCTCTACGCCTCTACCTACTTATAGTCTGTGGCGCTGTGCTCGTTTAATTCATTATTTCTAATACCATTAGATGGCGCTCTGTGTTGAATTGTGTTATTGACTCTATTAAGGGCCTACATCAATATTATCGTATATCATCGCCGACACGTACATATTAACACAGCCAGTAGGCACAGAAAATGAAGAATTAGGGATACTTTTCCTATTTACTCAAAATCTACTAAATATATTTTAATTCTGATTTACGTGTTTCTATATATAATAGTTACTTATGTTTTTAAAGTTATTTCATTAGTTAATACGCGATAATAGACCGACAAATGAAAAAAATAAGAAATGAGAGAGGTATTTTCGCTAAGATTTTCTATCGAGAAAACTTTTTTCAATCGCGTTTCTATGTTTATGCGATCCTAGATTAAATATTGAAAAAACATATACTTTAAAATTAGAGCTCTAGCCATTCAATCTAAAGAAACAATGAAAACTTCGTACGTAGAAAAATGCACGAAGCTATTTTAGTATCCTCTTAATACTTATAATATCTTTACATATAAACCTCAGTTTAAAACAAAGTCGTTATTTTTTTATGTATGTCCTTAGGTGAGCTTATCTCTTCAAAGATTTTAATGCGGTTTTTTACTAGACAGAATGTTTAGTTTAGTTTATTTATAACGTTCCATAATGTATACAATGATTGATTAAATTAAATATTTAAAATACAATCATGGACCCTGTCGGGTACAGCAATTTAGAACAGAAGAGAGGAAGAGTGACAGCGCGACAACGTTATCACCCTTTAATGTATTACTAGAAATTGCAATTGTACACAATTATATAGATACTTGATACATATATCTGATTGATTAAATGTATGAAGAGGATGAGTTTTTTGTAGATATAATATACACTAGCTGTTGCCCGCGACTTCGTACGCGTGGAATTTAGTCAATTTTCCCCGTTTTTGCACTTTTTCACTATTGCCTCGTTCCTATTATCCATGCGTGCAGCAAATACTTTTTTCATTTTGTTTTTTGTTTGTCTCTTGCTTTATCTAATATATAAAATTCACGTGTCACAGTGTTAGTTACCGTACTCCTCCGAAACGGCTAGACCGATTCTTATGAAATTTTGTATGCACATTCAGTAGGTCTGAGAATCGGCTAACATCTATTTTTCAAACCTCTTTTCTTTTTTTTTAGTATAGCAAAACAACGTTTGCCGGGACAGCTAGTTATGATATTTATATTATGTGTTTTATGTTTCATGATTTATTCCTTCTAATATCTATTTAATTGTATCTGTGTTATCTAATATATAAAATTCGCATGTCACAGTGTTAGTTACCGTACTCCTCCGAAACGGCTTGACCGATTTTTATGAAGTTTTACATGCATATTCAGTAGGTCTGAGAATCGGCCAACATCTATTTTTCAATCCTTTTTTTTTAGTATGGCAAAACAACGTTTGCCGGGACAGCTAGTTATTATATTTATATTATGTGTTTTATGTTTCATGATTTATTCCTTCTAATATCTATTTAATTGTATCTGTGTTATCTAATATATAAAATTCGCATGTCACAGTGTTAGTTACCGTACTCCTCCGAAACGGCTTGACCGATTTTTATGAAGTTTTACATGCATATTCAGTAGGTCTGAGAATCGGCCAACATCTATTTTTCAATCCTTTTTTTTTTAGTATGGCAAAACAACGTTTGCCCGGACAGCTAGTTATGATATTAATATTATGTGTTTTATGTTTCATGATTTATTCCTTCTAATATCTATTTAATTGTATCTGTGTTATTTTGGTTATGTAACTATGTTAATTAATTATAGTTATTGTTTTTTCTTCCTTTGTTTACTGTTATTTTTTTCTTGTTGTCTGTGTCTTCACATAACGGCCCAGCGGAAGACCAGCGCTGGTGTCAACTAGCATTATGCTGAGCTGAGGCCGTTTTGTGAAGGGTTTCACACAAATATTGTTTTATTCCTTATATATGTATATTCTTCTTTGTACCTAATTGTATCTGTGTGATTATCCTTCCAATAAATTTATTTTTATTTATTTTCTTCTCTCTATTAGACGCAGCGTGATGTTTATTTACATTTATCCAGGAAATTTATAGGCTATATGCCTATAGATTTCCTGGATAAATGGACTATCCAACACAAAAATAATTTTTCAACTCGAACCAATAGTTCCTGAGATTAGCGCGTTCAAACAGACAAACTCTTTAGCTTTGTAATATCAGTAATAAGGATTTTTATTAAATAAAAAAATATTTTCTTTTAATTTTTTTTTATTTAAATTCCATGCATACAAAGTTGCTGGCAAAAGCTAGTTTATATTTAAAGTTTTCACAAACTATGTTTTACAATTGAAATACGATTCATTTCATATCTTTGGTGCTGTTGTATACTGAAATTTCATTACAGAGATGTATAAAATTACAGTTTGAAACAGGTACAAAAGGCAGTATCTGAATGCTATGTTTTTCAAAAAATCGTTGAATGGAATACCTACTTAATTTTTGGATTGTGAATAGTTTTGTTGCGTAATCAAAATTAGCAGTATTACGTATGTCATTAGCAGACAATCAATCAATTAATGCAACTTGGGATTACGCTCGTTGCATTCCAGTAACTTTTTTATCTCATTTTATTCAAAGCATCGTATCGAATTCGTACCTACAACGAACGATCAATTAGTGAATGTTCTCACATCGCAACAGTTCTTTTTTTAAACATACAGCTTTGGTACCATAGACAACAAAAACGAGGTGGAAATGAGATCGTTTGAGGTGACGAAAAAAAAAAATATTCGTCCGGAAATCGCTTCGATTGCTACGTTCGTAATAGAATTCTGTCACTTTATATGAATTTAGATAAACTGCAGTAATTATAGGTCCGTTACATATTGCATTCCATCTTAAGACTATTATCAATACTTCTATACTGATGTTATAAAGCTGAAGAGTTTGTTTGTTTGAACGCCCTAATCTCAAGAACCGCTGGTCTGATTTGAAAAATTCTTTCAGTGTATAGTACTACAGAATGTTACGGGCAAAAGGTAGTCTTCTATATAAATTTACATAAGTTAATAAAGTGTACTTAGTTTAATATTCAGGTATATATTCTTACTACGTTCTCTTCTCACGAGTCTACAAGAGAAAATTAAAAACTATACATAAATGTAGATTATTGCAGACTACAACACGAATTGCTCAAACTAACTTTCCCTGACTGCAAAATTATTAATTATATATGTTACGAATGTTATTACGTCTAGCCGCCCAGGGTATTACAAATAATAAATGGCAAGTAAATCCCGTGTGTTTATTGAATTTTCACTGCGAATAAAACTAATGGAAGTACTAACTAACATCTGTTTGATTAAGCCTAAAGTATAAAGGGGCAGTGGTTTATAGGTGTAGCTTAAACTTAGATCTTAAAAATAAATTATTGACGAAAGTACCAATTCTATGAGCACAACTAAACTTAACTAAAACTTTGAAACAACTATACCTAGCATATTTTATTAACTGGCTATTTCGTTGTGCACAACTATACTAATATTATAAAGCTGAAGAGTTTGTTTGTTTGTTTGTTTGAACGCGCTAATCTCAGGAACCACAGGGCCGATTAGAAAAAAATTTTCAGTGTTATAAAGGGCATTTATCGAGGAAGGCTTTAGGCTATTTAACATCAAGCTACGACCAGTAGAAGTGAAGTAGTAGTGAAAAATGTTGCAAAAACGGGCAATATTTTCTAAATTCCACGTGGACGCAGTCGCGGGCAACAGCTAGTTATTTATAATCTTTAGTCTATAATACACAGTTTTTATAATAAGAAAGATCAGTTAATATTGCCGCATTATGTATTGACACCATCAATTTTCATTTTTTAGTTATGTTTAGTTGTGCATCTTTAATTGGTATAAATCAGGAGTGGCCTACAAGTCGAAGTCGACCAATTTTGGTCGATCACTCGCAAGTTCCATGAGGGGACGTATTCAATGCCAAATGTTGCTAGTACTTGATACAGGAATGAACATATACGCAGCTCATGCTTCGAGTAGGCAGACGTTCTGCGTGACCACTTTTAGTAGTTTTCTACTATTTTCAAGAGTGCACGGCGGTATAAAAGCACATTGCATAAAAGTCCCCCTTCTTACCTAAGAAATAGGTCGATCGCTACTCAATTTTAAAATAAAAAGTCGTTTTTTTATGGACAAAATTTGGCCACACCTGGTATAAATACTACCAATGTTAATGATAATTAGGCTGAAATAGTAACATCGCATGGTAAATAAAGAACCACAGTAAATTTGTACCTAGACACAATCGATCCTAATGGGGAAGGTACCCCATTGTGCCGATCTTTCAGTCGTATGTCCTTAGTTTTTACTACTGCCATGCTATGATATGAAATGTAAAGAAAATAAGCATGCCAAAGTCTGTAATGACTGCGAAAAAAACGCCGAAATACTTGTGACAGTTTCTTAATTGCATTTTTTATATTAATCAAATTCTCTAGTTACTGAATTTGATTGCAGAATGTAAAAAGAAAAAGTATTTGTAAGTAATAGTCACAAATCTGACACGATTGTTGACGCTATAATTCTCCGCTTATTATTCGTTTTAACTCATTACAGACGTAGTTGGTGAGATTAAGGATTTTTACAATCTAACTATAAAAAATATTGTTATTCCGAATGAAAAATCGAAATGCTTCGTTCCATTCTAGCTACAAATTAATCGATTCGTTTTCACAACAAACTGGCAGCTCTATAAAAAGTCGATGTGTCGAATCGATTTGTACGGTTGCCAACAGTCTATCTCGACTGTTCACAGATGGCACTACACGGGAATCGACCCGGGCATCGATCATTCTTCACGCTCACAATTGCTTGGGAGTTCACATGTGGTGAGATTGACTCAATTTAAATCTATTATTGTGTTTTAATTAGCTTTGGATGTTTGTGACATGTGTAAACATGGAGCTTTTTGATGAAAAATAGCTGCTTACTTAGAAATAGTATTAGAGAACTTTTTATTTTTTATGTTGCATAAAGTTGTGATCCATTTGATGTTTAAAGTCACGTTTCCAGCAGATTAAGTGATCTCTTTTGATCGATGTTTATCAATAATTCACGGGTTAGCAGGTAATACGGAGTGTTACGATTAATTATATTGTTCCTTTGGATAGCACTGAGGTTAGGCACTAATAGGTACATTTAAACGCAGCATAGGCACTGGTGGGTGAAAATACAATAATATATAGTTGGCATAATATTTTCTAACACTTGCGCGACTCATCAGTTTAAATAAAACTACTTTTTACGGATTTAGACGCGTATATTTGTTTTAAATTTTGGCCCGACGTTTCGGAGACTTTGCAGTCACCATGGTCACGGGTGAGACTGAGCTGTAATGTGTCTTCTACGATCAGTTATTACAGGGTTTACCCACATTTTCGATTTTATTTTTACATTGAAATTTTTTTGCCCGATGTAAGAGAGACCACAATCACAATCAAGCTTGTATACTCCTGCATCTTGTAAGGGAATATGGCACTTGACAGGTGCTAGGAATTGGCTAATTTTATTTAAGGGCTTGAAATAGGTCTTGATTGAAGCCTTTTTGAGTATATAGCCAATCTTGTCAGTTACTCCTTTAACATATGGTAAGATAGCAGGGAGGCGAGAAAAACCACAGACCGTCGAGGCCTTCCTAGTTGCTAGTTGGGTCAATTTCCCGACAGCATTTTTTTCGCGGCGTGAGTAAAATCGGTAGTGTGGAACTTTACTTTACAGTTCTCATATTTTTTTCTAGATAAAGTAAGTCATTAGTTCATTACCTACATGAGGCATTAAGTATTTTCTAATTATAATTGTAGCTACTTAGTTAAAATAAATTTTGAAGGTCAAAATTCATCATCACGGTGGCTGTCCTGAACACACTTATCAATGAATTGTCCCTCGTACAACGAATACTATTTGTTATTTAGGCATATGGCTATGTTTATTAAATTGATGGATATTGGTAGCATTACCTCAACGCAGTTTTATCAAATTATCTACGTAGATTAATATTTCAGTGGAATAGCTATTTCATTTCAGTGGCTAATTTATTAATTTCTGTGGATTAGAGTTTCATTTCAGTAGCATAAAGGTTTTAAATTGTTATATCTTCTAAGTTTATTAAGATATTTTGAGGGCCTTCATAACTTACATTAACAATACCAAGAAGTACACTAACATACTGTTTAAATTTTGTTAAACTTAATAATGAGAAAGTCAACCGAAATGAAACAAAAATACAGCCGGTTATATAAGTACATTCAGTTTTTCATACAACTAAGGTGGCGAATAAGCATAGGTAAGGCCTGCCTGATGGCAAGCGGTCACCGTAGCCTAGAGTCTGCAACCACTAGCAGCTACTGTAGAAATCTATTCATATCTACTCGTATATTAATTTATATCCTTTTCTCAGCTCTATATTTCGGAAGAGTGTCGTAATTGGTGTTTCTTCTTGTTGGGACTTTAGGCCCTTCCGGAACGCTATTTAATTGTGCTTAATTAGTAGGATCAGAGTGCTAAAATTACAATTTTTTAATACTCTTTCTGAAATATTTTATATCTTAGTCCATATATTTTTGAAAATAGAATACCTATGTTAAAGGCTCAAGATGTCAAGTCCGTAGTATATATTTACGATTACGTACAAAAAAAATCATATTCTATATGATTGCTAGTTCGTCAAGCGATACCAATTGACATCATGCTAACTTTTTAAGGTATATCCCAAAGAGTAAGCTAATAATATATAAAGTATATCCGATACAGCCATTCCCTGTAACATTATGTGAGTTTTGTTTTCTTATCAAGTAAGTATTTATGTTTCATTTGTATTGGAAACGCATATTTGTCATAGCTAATTTTAAACACAAAAAATTTCGAAGGATTGAACTTGTAATATTGGATAATATCCAATAAAGAAGAAACTCGTAATATTGGATAATATTACGAGTTTTTAACAAATAATCAAATTCTCAATTCGAAAATGAATCTTGATGATAGGAGATTCTAAAATTATATTAAGTAGTCTCATCAAAGAACTTAATAGAGTCATTACAAAATATAAAAATATGTTAATAGAATTATTCAAACGGATCTCTACAAATATTTTTTTAAACTTGATCAAATAATACAAACCTCATAAACGATAGCTTTTTGATGTCCGGAAAACGAAACTGTCATCACGTCGACAGTGAAATTTTTCAATGTCTCAAAAAAACATGAAAACAAATCATAGGTTTGTAATCTGTTAGGCATGACACCTAATTTGTGTTCAATTTGAAATCTTAATAAGCCGTCAAAGCGGTCCCGAAATAGTTAACTAACTAATTATGTTCCGTTATAAGGGAGAATAGCGACAATTGACAAATGCGTTCGGTGCGCTGCGATACATACAATTAGTACAGGAATGTTTTGAACGCATCCTTACTCGTTGACAGCGCGGGCTTTCATTCGACGTTTTGGCGGGAAAATAATCTTTTTGCACTTCAGTTTTAGAGGTTAGTTTCCTTTAGTAATTACCGTTAAATTGAGTGTTTGCTTTACGAGGGGGGTCTATTTGGAGAAATCTTTGTCTGTTCGGACAGAGATAAATCATTCGCTCCCGTGACGTGTCTGGCTGGGTAACTATATGTGACAAATTACCCTCGTGCTATCTTTCGGGTCTTTATAGTTCAGTCCTGATGAATTTTCTAATAACGCTGTGCTATTAAATGAGGAAAATTTTAGGCTAACAACAAGCACTAATGCATTAAAAAAAGAAAAATTTTAATGTACCTAATATAAGCCACACGAATTGGTAATGCGCCTGGCGGCAATGTTGGTGACGTCATAGTGACGTATAGATGAGAACATTACATTTTGTTAGCTGTAGTTTTTCTTTGCTGATGACGTCACAAGGGCGTTAATTTGACAAGGTTCCAGCGCATTACCAATTTGCGTGGCTTATACCTTAAGTTTCTGTCATAGGAATAGTCAAATCTATCCCTTAAAGCGTAATTAAAGGAATAAGTAGAATATTTCTCCTAATAAGTAAATAATTTAATAGAACACTTTATGCTTCAAATCTCAAATGCACGTGTATTTATGATTGTAATGGGTATTTATATAATTTTCAATACGGTACAAATACTAAAAAGCCTAGGTACTCGTATAGTACGCGTCACGTAAAAAGAACGCTGGAAGAAAGTGATGAGGGCGTCTTTGCGCATGGGTACACTCTCTCACGAAAGTTATCTGCCTATTATTTTATTTTTGAGCTAGGCTTTCGCTTGTGAGTCGTGGCTTCGTACCTACATATTTGTTATTCTTACCTCGTACCACCAAATAAACCGATAAATCGCCTATGCGCAGTTTGACCGCCAGCGTTCTTTTTACATGACGCGACCTATAATAAACACCATTTTGGCGGTATAATGAGCGCACCCGCATATCATTAGTCAAAACGCGTCAGACCTACTAACAGAGCAATAACAATCCAATCCGGTATAAGAACGCGCATATTAATTCTGATTTATCCGGGAACATTCAATTAGCTCAGGAACACATCGTTTGTAATTTAGTCTCTGTTAAATACGACTTACTGTCTATAACAATTATGGTTCCGTATCTATTCTTAATATTATAAAGCTGAAGAGTATGTTTGTTTGTACGCGTATGGTTCGATTTGAAAAAATAATTCATTGTTGGATAGTACATTTATTTAGGAACGCTATATAATATTATGGTGCATAAAGATTCACAGCCTTGCATAAACTAGCATAGGGTGAATTTGCACCTAGAACTGTTCTTGATATCAATACATGGTTACTATGACTATCCTCTCAGCACAGAGGATTAATTTAGTATCCAATCGGGAAATTTAAATCCTGATAAATTAAAGGACAAAGAAATTATTTAGCTAAAGGTTTTAATGACAGCAGAACCCTAAACAGAAGTTATTTGAAGACGTTATTTGTTAAATACGAATTGGTTATTAAAATTCTTGGCGTTCGTTGCCCGTAACAATCTGAAGCTAAGGCATTTTGTCTGCAGCCAAATAACGAATATTTATTACATTTCTCTCGCTACATTAAATTGTCATATTTTCTCCATAGCCATACTTATTATAATAATGGTCGGTGAGTTTATCTTTACTTATCTTTTAGTAAAACAAAGTTGTTATTTCTGTATGTCTATATGTAAGCATATAATATGTACATATATTTGAAACTACGCAACGGATTTCAATGAGGTTTTATTAGATAGAGTGGTTCTAGAGGATGGTTTATTTGTATAATTTGTTAAGTTGTGGTCTCTAAATTTTATGAAAACCTAATAACGCTTCCAAAATGCAAGAAGCCCGTAGCCAACAGTGGAACTAACAGTAGGCTGGAATGAAAGCATGAAAATGTGATAAAACTGCAACATAATAAAAAATGTTTTCAAAAGTTTCAATGAAATAATATCGGGAAGGAATCAAATGATACACGAACAAGGGCAAAGCCCCTTAAACCAGATGACCTGGAATCATGGCCAGCGTAGTCAACCACTGCATAAGGCCAAAACCCTCGGCGCAGTATCCCCGCATCCCCCGCAGGGTGTTCGAGAAGACATACATAGATACACAAAATACCTGGCCTAGCTTTGATGATGTTAATATGAGCGAATTACACAACACCGTAACTGTCGACCAGAACACGGAAAAGTAAATTAAAAGACACGACAATTTCAAAATCCTGCTACTTTTCTAAATTTACTATAACTACAGCATGTTAACACGCTTCATTTATCAACAAAAATATGAACTTTACATTTTTGTTTTAAATAATTTTCCACACCAATCAAGAAAATGGCGCATAATTTAAAAAGGAATGTATTATTTTCATATTCTTTACAAGATTGTTGTGTGTATAATATATTGTAGCTTTGAACTAATGTAGAGAACGACAATATAAAATGTGATCTACGACAACTTTATTGCGATTTAAAAGATGTGTTTAACAACCCACACGAAGAGTTACGATTATTTTAGATGTTACCGCTATATTTTTGTTGAAAATGCATTGAGAATTTATTTACGGTTGCATTTGTTTTATTTTCTAAAGCGCTAGTTAATTCTCTAATTTAAACCTAGAAACATCAACATTAAATTTGCAATACTCCGTTGAAATTCTTTAAGTTATATAAGTAAATGACTTATGGAAATGGAATATTTATTGTTTATAAATTTTCATGGATTGCACGCATCGATCGCTAGTCCCAATCTAAGCTTATTTGCTTATTTCATATAATCTAAGCTTATTAACTTTCTTCTGTAAATAAATACTTTATATTCATGGAAAAAAGGCAGTACAAATATTTATGTGACACATATAAATATCATACAAATGATTATACTTTGCAGGCATCCAACCCGCTACCTTGTGAATGACAGTCTGTTACTGCATCGACCCATTTTTCCCCCGATTTCTTGTTCTTCTTTACCTATGAGCCACAGTTCTTTAATAAGAGCCCGCTAAAGTAATTAGTTATAAGCAAAGTTTGTTACTAAAGTAATTTATTAATTTTTCATTTGACATGCTATGCTTTTACTTAATAAATCAAATTATGGTGGAAAAAGTGAAATGCCGCAAGTGGGACTTGAACCCACGACTTCGGAATACCGTTGTACGTAAAAATATATAAACTCATTCGAATGACAAGTATGGTGGTTAATTTGAGATATTGCAAGTAGACCGCAATAAGCTCAGTTGGAAGAGCTTCGGAACGGTATTCCGAGGTCGTGGGTTCAGGTCCCGCTTGCGGCATTTCACTTTTTCCACCATAATTTGATTTATTAAGCAAAGTTTGTGTTAAACTCTAAACTAAACTTTATGCCAATACGCCTGGTCAGCGTGGTGTAGTGGACCATAATCCCGTCAAAGTGGAGGAGGCCCGTGCCCAACAGTGGGATGTAAATGGGTTGGAGAGAGAGAGACGCGGAGAAGATATATGGAAGTTGGATTTACGTGATTAACTAATTTACGTAACCTTTAGAAAAAATATGTAGGAATTGATGACCACTCAAAAGTACGATTTAGTCACAACATATAAACATAAACTACCATAATACCTGCTCATTATATTCTTCTTCATAGCATCAAAGACATTTCTTTAACGTCCCAATTCACTTTAGTTTTGTTTTGACAGAATTCGTTAAGAGGGTACTGTACTCCTCATTTAGGGATTTACCTTACGTATTGCTATCCCTATTTCGGAGCGCCGCGCTGAAAGGGACAAATATAGATGAAGCGGATTTTACCAACAAATTCTTTGAAAAAAGACGTTTCGTACTTCCGTTTTTTTTTTCGCGAAAGTTAAACCGATTTTAATAGTTTTTGTGTTATATTATAGATAAAGAGTATATCTATGCTTCTATCACTTTCTTTTGTGACAAAACTTTACCAAATTTGTGTGATAGACGCTGCAACTTTATCTAAAGAAAACCGAATAAGTGGGTTTTTCGGATCATCATATTTCTTTTAGTTATTATGTTTTGAAAAAAAGAAGAAAGTGATAGGAGCATAGATATACTCTTTATCTATAATATAACGCAAAAACTATTAAAATCGGTTTAACTTTCGCGAAGAAAAAACGGAAGTACGATACCCATACTTTTGTATGGAGCATAATTTGGTATCGTGCCGTCTTAACGAACATTTAAAAAATGAAGTGTTGTAATGAATCCGGCTAGAATTTTAATTGGACCAGAGGCGTAGCGGGTTCCTACATTTTTATTTCAAGTAAAAAAAACTTTTTAATTAATATCTCCAGTGAAACGGACAGCTGTTTTATGATGCCACTTGTTTATGAGATTAATGAACGCAAATTTTTTGAAATTGGAAAAGTATTGCGAAAGAAAATTTAACGCGAATCTCACTTCCATAAATTGATTTAAAATTTTTATTTCACAATATTAATGGTTTCGTTTTCATAGCGTTTATTTAAAATACGATGATTGCCTAAGAATAAAGATGTATATAAATATTGTGTGTACAATATATTAAACATATTGTACACAGACAAAGTCCTCTGTGACAGACGGAAAACTCGAAAATAAACCCTGTACCTGTAGCCTGGTTGGCGCGGCACAGTAACCATAACTCGTCTCAAAGTGTAGGAGGCCCGTGCCCAAAAGTGGGACGTTAATAGGCTGGAGAGAGAGAGAGAGAGAGAGAAGGATATACATACCACTTTTGATGTTTGGACTTACGTCTAGCATTTTTTAAAAATGATCTTCAATATGTGTAATACGCATAAAAACTTTTTTAAAATATAAACAGAATCAGTACTGCTCAAAATAATTCAATACTTTTTTATTTCTGAACAGGTAATGTACCAAGAACAAGTTTATCCAAATCAAATCCAAATCAACGACGGGCTTCGTGGTCTAGTGGTTCGTATAACGGACTGCCGATCATGAGGTCGCGGGTTCGATTCCCGCCTCGGACAATCATTTGTGTGATGTTTATAAATGTCATCCTAATGTTTGTTCTGCGTCTGGGTGTTTCTATGTATTATAAGTATGTATTTACAAAAAAAAGTAGTTTATGTATTCTATCCGTATTCTGGTACCCATAACACAAGCATATAAGCTTAGCTTGGGACCAGAGGACGCTGTGTGAAATGTCCGTGAATATTTATTTATTTATTTATTTATAACTTCAAAAATTAAAAAAACACGCTTGAAAATCCTGAATGTCTTTTTAAATAATTGCATTGTCATCGGTCCGTGATATGTATGCAAAATTTCAAATCAATCCGACTATCGCAAGTGGGTGAAAATCGCGTTGAACGATTCCGTTACATAGATTAATACATTGATAGATACATACCGAACTTATATAAGCGTGTTAAATATAGATGCAATTGTTTGCAAGCTACGAAGTAACATAACTAGATACATAGAATACGTTCTCTCTTCTAATATCGAGGGTCAAAAATGGAACTTAAATAAATACTACTACTACTTAAATGAAAAAAACATTATTTACTTCCATCCATCCATCAACCTTTCTCTGTCCACTACTGGATATAGGCCTCCCCATAGAACACCACAACGCGCGGTCCTGTGCTATCTGCATCCAGCGCGAGCGGCTCTCGGCACATTTGACGATATCGTCAGTCCACCTTGTTCGAGGCCGCCCCGTCCCGCCTGGCACGTGTGGTCGCCACACAAGGACCTTCCGTCCCCAACGGTCGTCGGTTCGTCGAGCGATGTTGCCAGTCCATTGCCCTTCAGCGTGCTAACACTAGGGGCTATGTCGTTATTTACATAGTAAAGATTTAAATTGGTCTAAGAAGGCGAAGAAATAAAGATAAATTAGTTCTAACTTAGATAAGAGAAATAAACTACCACTTACGTAAGCGTACTTAGTTAACAAAGCTTTCAATATTAGATACAATTATTTATATAACTAAATCATTAGCGCCACCGTATCAAGCAGAACCCCGTGGTGATTCAAACCAGATGTAAACTGTTCGCAGCGTGATCTGACACAGTGTCCTCACACAATAATCACCCGCTGCGCTTAAATGAAATACTTTAAGAGTTGTTACCAAACTTTATTGAAAGAGTTACTCGTTTTCCATTTGTAAACACTGTGTTTTTACACGCTTTATAATATTAGCTTCACTTGTATGTTTGTTTGTATGTTTGTTTGTATGTTTGTAACCGACTCCTTTGGACGCTATTTTGACCCACTTTAAACGGTCAGATTCTATTCAAATTTTGCACACCTGTCAAAGACCGATGACAATGCAATAATTCGATTAAATAAAGCGTGTTTTCTTTAGATTTTTTAAACTATTATTATTTCTTTTTAGGGTTCCGTACCCAAAGGGTAAAAACGGAAACCCTATTACTGAGACTTCGCTGTCCGTCCGTCCGTCCGTCCGTCCGTCCGTCCGTCCGTCTGTCACCAGGCTGTATCTCAAGAACGGTGATAGCTAGACAGTTGAAATTTTCACAGATGATGTATTTCTATTGCCGCTATAACAACAAATACTAAAAATAAAATAAAATAAATATTTAAGGGGGGCTCCCATACAAAAAACTGATTTTTTTTACCGTTTCTTGCTCGATACTAATAACGTTGCCTTATGTTGCATAGATAATGGTACGGAACCCTTCGTGCGCGAGTCCTATTCGCACTTGACCAATTTTTTTTGTTGTACCTGTGATGAACGAAAGACATTATAGGTATTAGGTTTACATTGTGAGGGTGGATTAAGAATGCAAGTGTCACCAGTCAAGTGTTCCTTCCCAGATCTTACCCGCGGGGGTTATAAGAGTGTGGACTCTTATAACCCCCGCGGGTAGCTTTCATGTGGCGTGGTTCTCTCTGTGGAGAGAGAACCACGCCACATGACAGCTGCTCATGTACCCAAGGATGGTTACGTCAAGCAGGCTGTCAAGAGAAAATACGGCCAAAACCCAATGCGGTATGAACAACAAGTTATGTTGCACTGATCCTAAATAACGGGATAAGGGTAGGAGTGATGATAGTATCAAATCTATGTTAAATTAGATATCAATATTTATGGTTTTTCACGGGTGTTTCACAATGTAGAGGTAAATCTATTCTGTACATAATGTTTCATTCCAATATTACACATTAGCTAATGCCTGGGATTTCACTCGCGTTCATACTCGTAGTTATTGGGGACCTACTCGTATGTACACCAAACTCTAACAAATAATACAAAAAGCTGCCTTGTTGACCCACTCTATCTTTTAAAACAAACCGCATCAAAATCCCTGTCGCATTTTATAAAGACGTACATACAAAAATAACGACTTGTTTTATAATAAGTAAAGATTATAAGTGGCGAAGGTCCTCGAGTGGCGACCACGAACCGGACGACGCACCCTGGGGCGGCCCCCAACAAGGTGGACCGACGATATCGTCAAATACACCGGGGGCCGCTGGATGCAGTTAGCGCAGGACCGCGCGTTGTGGCGTTCTATGGGGGAGGCCTATGTCCAGCAGTGGACTGAGAAAGGTTGATGGATAGATGGATGGAAAGATTATAAGTACCGATGATTACAGATTTAAGTGTATTAAACACATTACCTATATAGTTAAATCAACTATAGACATAATTGAACGTTTTATTTAAGCTTTAATATAATCACGTACAAACCTAATTTAGCACCATTACACACACAATTACAAAATGTTAACAAATTACACAAAGCTAAAATATTCAAAAAAGTGTGTGGTTTCTAAAAGCAGTAGTGGTCGAGTTTTAGTAATGGGGGCTGTAGTGGGGGTCAATTGTAGTTACAATAGACCCCCGTCGCGCCTCTACCATTCAAACAGCCTACGAGATGGAATTTGACTGTTTTTGTCAAGATTTCGACATTTATACGGAGTGTTGTAATCTTGTTGGAATTTTATTTTCACTAGTAACATTGTTAGATTAAATAAAAACTTAAAATTCTAATGTTAGTGCTTAGGCCCTGATGAATTGCAGGATTTGGCTCTTAAGTCTCTTCTTAACAAAGTCAAAGTATTTTTATTGTGGACAAATAGGTACATAAGATGTTGAGATCCGTAGAAATTAAAACAGGTTTCACTATGTCCTGCCATTTAGGCGTACAACATTGGTAGTTAATTATAAACATTTAATATTAGGCATGCAGTTTTCATTTTGTTACAAAATAAATATGTCATAAGTAATAATAATATTAGAAAAAATGTCGAAATTAGCACATCTGAAAATATCATTGGAAATAGTATGTCATTTTAAGAGGATACCAAAATAGCTTCGTGCATTTTTCTATGTACGAAGTTTTCATTGTTTCTTTAGATTGAATGGCTAGAGCTCTAATTTTTAAGTATATGTTTTTTCAATATATGATCTAGGATCGCATGAACTCAGTAACGCGATTAAAAAAGTTTTCTCGATAGAAAATCTTGGCGAAACAACCTCTCAAATTTTTTATTTTTTTCATTTGTCGGTCTATTATCGCGTATTAACTAATGAAATAACTTTAAAAACATAGGTAACTATTATGTATAGAAACACGTGGATCAGAATTAAAATATATTTAGTAGATTTTGAGTAAGTATCCCTAATTCTTCATTTTCTGTGCCTACTGGCTGTGGTAATATGTACGTGTCGGCGATGATATACGATAATATGGATGTAGGCCCTTAAGGTGTCATCATTTAAAAAGTCATTGACGGAGTAGTAACACTTTTCAAGTAATAAAGACATAAACTTTTTCTTAAAATTTTGTAAAGTCCCATCTTTTAAATTATTGGGAATTTTATTATAAATGACAGGCCCCATACGAAAGATGCTCTTTCTTAACAATGCTGTTCTGAAACTACCTGTGCTTAATAACTTTATATATTGAGATCTCATTAGATGAGGTCTGTTTGAATTATCAGATCTAAAGTTAAACCAGATCTAAACTTATTTAAGTTCAAGTGTGATTTTACAAAAATAGCAACTTCCAGAATATATAATGACGGAAACGTTAATAATTTAAGGGATTTAAACATAGGAACACAGCTGTCTCTATATTTTATACCGGTCATAGATCTTAAACAACGCTTCTGGGCTCGAAAAATTCTTTCACTCTCACTACAATTTCCCCAAAA
Source organism: Orgyia antiqua (assembly GCA_916999025.1). Classification (NCBI taxonomy): domain Eukaryota; kingdom Metazoa; phylum Arthropoda; class Insecta; order Lepidoptera; family Erebidae; genus Orgyia; species Orgyia antiqua. The sequence goes on from OU779863.1 coordinate 30,648,043, forward strand.
CACAACCGCATATCTCAAAACAGATGCAACCAAACCATGGTAAGCTAAAACAATAGTTTCTATCTTTACCTTTCTATACAGTTTATAAAGAACAAATGCGGATTTACTTAATTTTTTACATATATATTCTGCATGTTCGTTCCATGTTTTTTGACTGTCAATTAATACGCCTAGAAATCTGATTACATTGGCCTTGTCCAATAATTGACCACTATGCTGAACTGCCAAAGAGCCAGGTGAAATTCGTTGATAAAAATGTACTATTTTAGTTTTTTTCTAGATTAATAATCAGAGAATTTGATTCCAGCCACTTTATTATATCTCCTAGTGTCACATTAATATCTTCTTCATAATTCTTTTTGTTATTACATTTTACTACCGCTGTGCTGTCGTCAGCGAACAAAACCATAGGTTGTTGAACTTGCCTTGGCAAATCGTTAATGTAAACCAAAAACAACAGAGGTCCGAGCACGCTACCTTGGGGCACCCCAGATCTGGTTTCCCTAGATTTAGACAAATAATGCAATTCAAGTTTGCGTGTGGGACATATTCTTGACAATTTAGTGTATTGTGATCTGTTAGTCAGGTAAGATTTAATGAGTCCTAAAATATTTCCTCTAATACCGTATTTTTCAAGTTTGTAAATGAGAATATCATGGTAAACTTTGAATTAAAAAATAAAAAAAAACAACAACTAATTCTTTATTTTGAATTTCTTATTCTACATTTGTTTTCAGTAACGTTACTTAGACACTTAGTAGTATATTTATTGCTACTAAATATATTTAGTTCTCTCCATTATTCCATAGTTATATTTTTATTTAATCCACACCCTGTAAAGGCATCTCGTTTTGTAGACAGGCGTGACGAAACACGCAGATCGTGCATGTCATTGGTGACTCTAAATGTTAGATCTTGTGCTACGATTAGCCGTGTAAATAGAAAATTGAACAAAACTGGCGATAGATTGACATCGAAGCACTCCACCATTACCTTGCGTCACTATAATTTTTTATTGCCTGTGTGATTTTAAACTCTAGCTGATGATAATGATTATGTAGGAAAGAAGAAAGTGCATCTTAAATAAGATCATAGATCTTTTCTATACGTAATAAACCGTGTCGTGAAGGATTAGTGATAATACAAGACTCATTGTCGAGTTAGTACACCATAATCCCTCCCAAAGCGGAGGAGGCCCGTGCCCAACAGTAGGGGGTTAATGAGCTGGAGAGAGAGAGAAAGAGAGCGAGAAAATAATACAAGTGTAAACACCCCTTTCCATCCTAGGGTGATAACAAAACGAAGAAATCTCATAAAATATCTCTGATTTTTAGTTACCAAAAATGACTTACATCTCTTTTTATAATGATATTGTAACTTGAATCTAAATTATGTTTCTTTAAAACAACGAGGTAGTATTTCATAAAGAGTTTCATGAAAATTCGTTTTGTAGTCGAGTAGGTACACAAACAGAGTTAATGGCGCAAATGGCCCGCGGCCCGCGCCCAAACCCATTAAGTTCAAAACTCAATAAACATCATTGTTCCAACGCTTAACTAGGAAAATAAGCGCGCGAGCCGCCCGGGGCCGCTTTAGCCCGATCTTCAACTCGCCGCGACCTCTAATATTCATAAGTCAATTTCCTGGCCCATTAATACGTAACGAAGTAGCGCAAATGGCCTTATCGCTTGTGCGCGATTACTTGCCCGCCGCTCTCTTCCATAATTCAACGTATTAAACGAAATTGTTTAAACCTTATTGCTCGATTACGTTTCCCCACCCCGGGCACGCCTCGTTTCCCGCCGCCAATCCGCTGACGAGATTCTATGCCCCCACTAGATCCCGTCCCCTCCTTTTCTGTTCCCGCCCGTTTCTGTACTCCTTGTAGCAGTTGGTATCAAATTGTGGTTGTCGGATGTCGGGCAGAAGCTAACGTGTCGGAAACTATTGTAAACTGACACTTACGTGATTAAATAATTGACATTCTGGACTTAATAATACCGTGTGCAGTGAAAGTGTTATGTTGGAATTAAAGACTAATATTATAGACTAAATGTTTTGGATTCGTAATATTATTAGATAGGCTTTGCTATGACGATGCTTGCGATGGCGCGAGGATCGGAGGAGCGAAGGGATAAAGCTGAAGATGAAGTGGAAGGCGAGGTAGAGGCAAATGGTGAGGTAGATGTCGTTGGTGTTGAAGAAGCAGCGCCGGTGGACCTGACAAGAAGGCTGGGTCTAACGAGGCCGCCTGATAGGCCAGCGATAGCTTTCTCCGTGGAGAATATTTTGGACCCCACTAAGTTTACCGGCAGGTCTGAAGTGCCATTGAGATATGATGAACAGTATTGGAGGCCGCATTATGATAGAGATGATAGTGATTCCGGTGAGTTGCGTGGCAATCATTAAGTACATAACTAGATCATAATATCACACTTATTTAAAAAAAAAATTTAACAAATAGACGGACAGACACAGGAGTGAGACCATGTTTTTTGTATAGAATGTCAATGCCACACCTTCATACCATTCATTCTAAAATACCATGTTTCAACAAATAAAATTATATTATCTAATATCCACAAGCACATAAGCGATAAATTAATAAAAAAATATAACTTTTTTATGTATAGATAATACATAAAAAAGTTACATTTTTTAAATTAATTTATCGAATTAGAAATTTGTAAAACAGGCGTACGGAAAAAGTTCATGTACCATCTTTGTTTCAATATTTTGTTCTTTAGGGGCAAAAAAATAAATGGTCGCTTATTTCAATGTTTAGGGTGAGTTTTATTCTTTTAACTTTTGCATTACTTCGCTACGGAACCTTAAAAAGGGGTTAAATGTGTTGTGTAGAGGGCATGTTACATCACAGCATACTGCTAAATTTTATTTCCAAAGTAAACCAATTTATATTCATTGTAGACCTTGTGTTTCATGCACCGCCTAAAAACACTGTTTAGTTACACATGTGCTTTATGTAACAGACTGCTGTTCACGAGGTCACGGATTCGATTCCCGCACAGTCGTATCTACAGTCACTTGTGTGATATTTATAATTTTGTCAAATAACTGTACTGCGTCTGGGTGTTTACTATGCATGCAAGTATGTATTTAAAGAAAAAGGTAGTTTATGTAGTATATCCGTATTCTGGTACCCATAACCTTATAAGCTTAACTTGAGACCAGAGGGCGTTGTGTAAAATGATAATAAATATTTATTTATTAATGGTACCAATTCTAAGTGCAACTATTGGTGTAATTTATTAATTTTTGCAATTGACTTGCTATGCTTTTACTAAATAAACTAAATTATAGTGGAAAAAATGATAACCAGGAGCGAGACTTGAACCCACGACCTCGGAATACCGTTCCGTTGCTCTCCCATCTGAGCTATCATAGTTCCCGCACGGTACGGTATTCCGAAGTCGTGGGTTCAAGTCCCGCTCGTGGTTATCATTTTTTTCCACTATAATTTAGTTTATTACTATTGGAGTATTTTGATTAATTGGCTATTTTGTTGTGCAAATTTATATTAATTAAAATCTTTAGTCTGTAATACACAGTTTCGATAATAAGAAAGTTCTGTTAACATTGCTGAATTGTGTTATTGACACCATAAATTTTCATTTTTAGTTAAGTTTAGTTGCACAAGTGAAATCGGTATTAATGTCTCTCTCTCTCAAAGCCCATTTACGTCCCACTGTTGGGCGCGGGCCTCCACTACGGGTTTGTGATCTAATATGCCGCGCTGACCAAGCGTATTAGCATAGGGTTTAGTTTCTAGTTTTCTATTCCTCACAGAGAATGTTATGTTATCTGGGTACAATATTCCTTAGCTGGGTTTTACAGCACCCTAGGGAGGAAATAGGGTAGAGATACTTGTATTCTTAAAAAGTACGACACTAAAACATAGATATTTATTTATTTACTAGATCACAAAGATTAGACATAATTAGACTATATTACGCTCTCATTACTTTGAAAACAGATAAGTCGTGTCATCGTGACTGACCCGTCATTCACCCATTAATACAATCACGAACTTCTGCGTAAATTAAAAACTGACGCGACTTCGTGTGCGTGGAATTTAGAAGTTTTTTCCAGTTTTTGCAACATTTTTCCTTGACACTTCGCTCCTATTGGTCGTAGCGTGATGTTATATAGTCTTCCTCGATAAATGGACTATCCAACACAAAAAGATTTTTTCATTTCGAACCATTAAGTCCCTGAGATTAGCGTGTTCAAATAAGCAAACACCTCAGCTTTATAATATTATTTAGATTCATTGATATAGATATAGGTTTAAGGTTATTTAGGACATTTATTAGGACGTTTATTTAGGACATCGAACTTTAATTTTTATATTAGTTTTAATTTTTAGGGTTTTGTACCAAAAGATAAAACGGGAATTACTTACTGATACTTCGCTGTCCATCCGTCTGTCTGTGACCAGGATGTAACTTTGAAACGGTGATAGCTAGAGAGTTGAAAATTTCAGTTTAAGTATATAAATATGTATTTACAAGAGAAAAGTAGTTTATGTATTCTATCCGCATTATGGCACCACACAAGCATAATTATATTAAGCTTAGCTTGGGAACAGAAGACGTTACGTGAAATTTCAAATAAAAAACAAGAAAAAAAACAAAACCTTGGCATGTTTTACAAGCCCTTTTGAAAAGTCAGAAGCTATATTAATAAAACGTTTTCCCCGCTGAATATAGTACTGATCTTAGAAAAAAGTGAATGCAAATTGTGTAGCAACATAAAACAATTGTGTTAGGTATATTTGATGTCGCGGTATAGAAACACCCGACCAACCCTAAGCCGTCGGCTTGTCGAGGCTTAACTGGATAGTACAACCCCTCTGTACGGCATCCTACAGTATTTCACCTACATAGTAACGATAGCTTTTTGTACCTAAAATACTATACTCAATATTGTAATACTTTTTGCCATTTTGGGTGTTTTCTATCTTTACTTATTATAAAACAAAGTCGTTATATTTGTATCTATGTCCCTATGTGAGCGTATATCTTCAAAAGTACGCAACAGATTTTAATGCGGTTTTTTTAATAGATAAGATGGTTCAAGAGAATGTCTTTTTGTATAATCTATTAAGGTTTGATGTAGATTGGGGGATGTAGGCTCCATAAATATAAACGGGGATGAAACCGCGGGCATTCCCTAGTGTATGTATTTACTAAAGAAAATTAGTGTACGTATTCTATCTGGAATCTGGTACTCATAACTCCTATATGTCCTATAAGCCTATAAACTTCCTCGAAAAATGTATTATTCAACACTGAAAGAATTTTTCAAATAGGACCAGCGGTTCCTAAGACTAGTGCTTTAAAACAAACTAACAAACTCTTCAGCGGAAAATTTAGTTATCATGTGCTGGTCCCATAGTAGCTAAGTTGGAAGAGCAACGGAACGGTATTCCGAGGTCGTGGGTTCAAGTCCCGCATGAGCAATATAATTATAGACGATATATTAATCGATTATATACGACATCGGAGAATAAATAAAGTGAAAAAATGTTCGCCATTATTTAATGTACTATCCTTACATTTATCTAGGACGGCTATATAACATCACGCTGCGACCAATAGGAGCTAAGCATTAGTGAACAATATTGCAAAAACGGGAAAATGTTAATATATATCACGCGTACGAAGTCGCGGGCAACAGTTATGTTTTATTATATTATTATAGAGGTAGTCACAGGAGGTATATTTATATTGTATAATCTACCAACAATATACGTTAGAAAGTTATAAATATTGATGCTTAGATAGACAAAGTCGCTGGCAAAAGCCTAGTTGTTTAAATAGATCTTATAAAAGGTTCGCTTGATAGGTATTCGTAATAAAAAGAAACGAAATTGATTGGATAAATCGAGCGTCCATTGTTAAAAATTGCGTCCAAATACGTGCGAGGTTGGATCACGAATATTATGGGATTCCAGATTTAAAAAAAGTTTTAAAATAGAATATCAAGATGGTCAACACTGAACTGCATAATGAACGGGCCAATACATTACACTGACTTTAACGCTGGCAAATTAAAAGAGAGAAGCCAACCTTTTCTTGTATGAACGGAGGAAAATAAAATATTACGAACTTTTTTAAAGATATTTCTTTATTTGCACATATACAAGTACAACGTCAGGACCACAGACACAGATTTGTCAGATAATAGTTACACGTTCGTTCTTGAAGACACGTAAATTTTGCTTGCCTATTACTTCATGAAGCCAAGGAAGTATGCTTCGATCGTAGCAGATGGCGCTCTATAGTCTCTGCCTACCCCCATGGGAAAAAGGCGTGATGTTATTATGATGATGTTACTTCATACACTAATAATAATCGATACTAATATATAGGGTCCGACGCCCCCCTGCCAGGTGGACTGACGACCTGAAGAAGGTCGCGGGGAGGGACTGGATGCGGAAGTCGGAGGACCGTATATTGTGGCGTGAATTGGGAGAGACCTATGTTCAGCAGTGGACTGCGATAGGTTGACTATTATAAAACTGAAGAGTTTGTTTGTTTGAACGCGCTAATCTCAGGAACCGCTGGTCCGATTTGAAAAATTCTTTAAGTGTTTTATTTTATTTATCGATATAACATTACGCTGCGACCAATAGGAGCGAAGTATTTGTGGAAAATTTTCTAAATTCCACATGTACCTGCGGTGGCAACATCTTGGAACCCGTATCCGAAACACACAATAGATATTTATAAAGATATATTTACACATTTCACGCACGCATTTAAGTAGCTTCAAGGCGGCTGAGTTATGTATTATGTAGCCATAGACACTCTATTTGATAAATTTGTGGTCAGGACATTTTTCTATGGGGGCTAGCAAAAACTAAACATACTCCTACATACATACATGAATTCATTCCTTGACATCACTGTCGTTTAACTTTAGGTACGAATTTCCACCATACCTATTATTGGTGATTTATATTTTCTTGCTGTCCTATTGAAACATTTGATAAGTTTAGTAGATATATACCTAATAAATATAAATAATCAACAAAATAAATATGCTTATAACGAAGAGTTAATAATTTGGGGAATAAATCTAGTATCTTCTTTATTTTTACATGACAAGATCTTTTTTCGCATATTTTAATAAAAATTCGTGTCGTATATAAACACCATTCAATAGACATTATACTTATTCTAATCAAAATACTATTGATAAAAATCTATACTTGGTAATACACACTAAATACAAATTCTTCAGATTATAATGCTGTAGAATTTGTTTGTTTATTTGAACGCGCTAATCTCATTAATATCTGATACGATTTTAAAAAATTCTTGTAATGTTGGATAGTACATTGATCGAGCAAGTCTATTGGTTATATAACATCACGCTGCGATCAATAGGACCGAAGCCGCAGTGAAAAATGTTGCAAAAACGGGAAAAATTCTCAGGCGTAAGAAGTCGCGGGCCACCGCTATTGATCATAAAGCTGTCACTAATGTTTTGCTAGTATATTGTAGGTACAATATTACAGTCCATTTTATTAAAGAAATTCAAATTTAGAATTTTTAATAGCTACGCAATTTATTTTCATTTAAACATTACATTGTTGTATTGATTGAGTCATTTAAAAATAAAATAATAGCGGCATTTTTTGTGCAAAAATATTTTTTTACACCACCTAATTATGCTCACCAGCCAACGCATGATTAAAGCAATATTCATGAAAGGAGAACCAAAAAATAACAACAGCCTTTTTATTTAAACATCTTTGGCTTAAAATTGACAGTGAGGCCAATTCTAACACCTCAAAAACTTAACCTAACTTAACTTAAATGAAAACAACTATTTTGTACATATTTTGTTTGATGGGCTATTTCATTTTGCACGTTTATATTAATTAAAACTATTATTATCTGTGTGTACACAATACACAGTTTTATACACATATAATACCTACACAGTTTTTATATTGAGAAAGTTCAGTTAACATTTCTAAATTGTGTTATTTGCAATTTTGCATATCAATTTTCATTTTTAGAGTTCAAGAATCTAAAACTGGACCCTATTACTGAGACTTCGCTATCCGTATATCATCAGGTTGTATCTCTGGAACGGTGATAGCTAGAGAGCTGGAAAATACAGTTTGTGTCAGTTGATGCTACGACAACAAATACTCATCACCATCGTTCTCCTGTCTTTATCCCATCATTTGGGGTCGATATGACAAATATATATTATTATTATGAAAATAGCGATAGGGAATCCTTCGTATGCGAGTCCAACTCGTTCTTGTACGGGTTTTTAGTTAAGTTTAGTTGTACACGTAGAATAGGTACTTACCAATTTGTTTAAAAAGGAAAATAAAATGACATTTCATCACGTTTTGGCGGGAAGGAAGTAATCAGCAAGTAATTGACTACAGACTATCGAAATGAAGTTTTTTACAAGCTAGTGTTAGAATCATTTATTTAAAACATTTTGATCGAAAAACTAACGTTGTGTTTAAAAAAGTAACATCTTTTAAATAGTTTTTGCTGCAGACGTGTTACACAGTGTTGAGAAATTTAAATGGTTCAATGAACAATTGAATGCTTTTGAATCGAAAATATTCATGGACATTTCACACAACGTCCTCTGGTCCCAAGCTAAGCTTATATGCTTGTGTTTTGGGTACCAGAATACGGATATAATACATATACCACTTTTTTTTTGTAAATACCTACTTATAATACATAGAAACACCCAGACACAGTACAAACATTTGTATGACAATTAGAAAAATCACACAAATGATTATCCCGAGCGAGAATCGAACCCGCGACCCCTTGATCGGCAGTCCGTTACCAGAACCACTACACCATGAGGCCCGTATGAGCATAGACACACATAGATATATTTTCACGCACACATAGATATGTAAGTGATATGTAAGTGATATGTAAGTGATATGTAAGTGATATGTAAGTGATGTAGCCATAGACCATAGCCATCTGGTATATCTCTGTCATTTCCTTTCTTTCCCCGTTCATTAAAGTCCCACTGTCGCCACAGCAAGGATTCAAAATTCAATTCCACGTTTCATTCTTGTTTGAGACAAAAAATATGAGTGTTCAAATAATGAGTTTTTGACAAAATTTTACACATTTTTGTTGAACACCTACTCCTTCGTCCATGGTTACGTCCATGGTGAATGCTTTCGATTGATATGGAACAATAATTCTGGCGATCACAAAGCGGTGAAGAGTTGGACGAAATCAAAACGATTTGGCTTATTGGTATAGGCGCACGGAGAATTGACGTCGGGCAAGCGGCCAGTCGTTAAAAGTCAGCCAAATTGTGTAGTCATGTTGCGCAAACCCCGAATAACGGGATAAAGGCAGGAGAATGATGTATAATAAATGGTATAGGCTACATATATACCAGATGTACCATTACATATCCATGTGTGCGCGAAAATGTATTTATGTATGTCTATGATACCGGCTCTACGTCATATGAAACGTCATTGTTTTATGAAGTACGATTTAGCCAGGCTAAAGTTACTTGTTCTCAATTTTAAACGTCATCTAGTATAGGCGCAAGGTTATATAGATTTTGTGTCTCTTCGGACACTGGATGTAAAAGATACGATGCAAAATCTAGACCTTTTCCTTTTAAATTTAATCTGTCTGTGCTTGTTATTTGCAAGAAATTTGATCGCCATATAATTGCTTTGTACATTACTTTTTAGGGTTCCGTACCCAAAGGGTAAAAACGGGACCCTATTACTGAGACTTCGCTGTCCGTCCGTCCGTCCGTCCGTCAGTCCGTCCGTCCGTCTGTCACCAGGCTGTATCTCAAGAACGGTGATAGATAGACAGTTGAAATTTTCACAGATGATGTATTTCTATTGCCGCTATAACAACAAATACTAAAAATAAAATAAAATAAATATTTAAGGGGGGCTCCCATACAACAAACATGATTTTTTTTAACCGTTTCTTGCTCGATCCTAATAACGTTGCCTTATGTTGCATAGATAATGGTACGGAACCCTTCGTGCGCGAGTCCGACTCGCACTTGACCAGTTTTTCTGTCTAGCCAATACCTAAGCTATTGAATTTCACAACTAAAGCATTGGTATGCAACATATAAAGAACTTGTATTACATATTTTTCATGCTGGCAATGCAACCTGTTATTCGATTGTTCCCATACAATACAATAAACCATTTAAGTAATTTATTTACTATAATGAGAACTAAAACCCGTATCCAATAGTTTTGTTACGCTTTCTCCTATCAATTTCACATTTAAATAGCTAAGTACGAAAGCTGTCGTTTATAGCTTTTTTATACCTCAGACATGCTTTGCAATATCTATACTTATAATAAATCTGTAGAGAGGTCAATTCTGTACATGAAATATATTTTCAAAATAACTATCAGGGGGTGATTAGTGATCGATACTGATGCCAAAAATGCAATCAGTAAAATTTTTGTCTGTCTGTCTGTCTGTCTGTCTGTCTGTCCGTCTGTCCGTCTGTATGTTCCTTATAGAAACAAAAACTACTCGACGGATTTTAACGAAACTTGGTACAATTATTCTTCATAGTCCTGGGCAGGTTATAGTATACTTTTCATCACGCTACAATCAATAGGAGCAGAGTAGTGAAGGAAAATGTTGGCAAAACGGGAAAAGGTGCTCCATTTCTTAAGCTTCCGTCGCGTGTGCAGCCTTAATGGTTAAAGTTACATAGAAATCATGTTTGACGGAAATATTCTACATAAAATTGTCTAAAAAATATCCCGAAACAGCATATATCTATATTTTATGGTTGACTCACAATAACACGTGTAACTCCTGATAGCTTAGCAGTTCGTTCATTCTGATTATATTTGTTTACTCTTACGTTTATAATACTCTCACTCAAGCAGTAGTTAAAAATGTTGCAAAAACGGGGAAAATTTCCTAAATTCTACGCGGACGGAGTCGAGGGCAACAGCTAGTATTAAAATGAAGTTTTAAAAATATCTTATTTCAATTACTTACTTACTTTCACGTATGTATTAAAACGAACAACACGACTCAATAAGGGCACTTTGAAAATGTTATAGTCCTAAACTCCTAACAATCGATTTGTAGAAATTGGTAATAAAAAAAATTGGTAAATGTGGTGGAAATTGTGGGAGGATTTCCTAATGTTCGTATAAAATTTTTCATTTTGTTTGTGTGATATTTTCTTAATAAACAATAATAGTTTTTTTTAAGTATAATCATTCAAATTTTAATTTTTAGTAATTTTGAGTGGTTAAGACGGTACGATACCAAATTATGCTCCATACAAAAGTATGGGTATCGTACTTCCGCTTTTTTCTTCGCGAAAGTTAAACCGATTTTAATAGTTTTAGCGTTATATTATAGACAAAGACTTTTTCTTTTTCAAAACATAATAACTAAAAGAAATATGACGATCCGAAAAACCCACTTTTTTCGGTTTTCTTTAGATAAAGTTGCGCGTCTATCACACAAATTTGGTAAAGTTTTACCACAAAAAATAGTGATAGAAGCATAGATATACTCTTTATCTATAATATAACGTAAAAACTATTAAAAACGGTTTAACTTTCGCGAAAAAAAAACGGAAGTACGAAACGTCTTTTTTCAAAGAATTTGTAGGTAAAATCCGCTTCATCTATATTTGTCCCTTTCAGCGCGGTGCTCGGAAATAGGGATAGCAATACCTAAGGCAAATACCTAAATGAGGAGTACAGTACCCTCTTAAATTATATATATTAGGGCACAGATTCAGGGTTTACTGCCGTTTTGTGTATAATGTATTGTGTATAATGTATATAAGAGTTAAAAACTAGTCAGTAGGTACTGCGATGGCTATGTTCATGATAATTTAAGGAACTTTCTCCTGTTTAATGTACCCTTTATAGTATTGATCAGTGTGATCAGTGGATTTCCATATAATTCAGCCCAAAAAAATAGATAAGTGGTTCGTTTAAAATCTAAAAAACACGCTTGAATTTGTGGATTTTCTAAAAATTACTGATTTCCGTTGTACCTAATAACGCTACGTCGTCTGTCCATATTAGGTAAGTGTTAAACCGATGCGCTTACATAAAATCGCGTTTAGATTTCATTACATTGCTTTATAGAATAATAGGTAGATGCATAAACATGAACGAAGTGAATAAAACGTATTAAAGTAACTGATTTAATATTTTCCATTTATAATTAATGTGTACATAAATAAGTAACTCCGTATTATTAATTCCTGTACAAATTATCTTCCTTGTTTGCATTAGTCACTTAAAAATAATTAAGTTTTGTGAATCGACAATGAACCGGACTTAATAGTTATATTAATTTGAATATTGAACGAACTTTTAAAATGATATATCAGCTTATAACACCGCAATCTCAATTTGAATTTAGACATCAGCTGTCAAACTATACAAAATTGATAATGGCGTCCATGCAAACAAAATAGTTTTCACTGTATGTTTTAATAAAATGTATTAAGGTTTATAATAGATTTTATACAAAGCAAATAACGTTTTGAATGTTAAAAAGGAGTCACGTAGTCCAATCTAAAACATATTAACTGAGAAAATTGATAAAAATGGCTGATATACTGTTTCTGTTCTTCGGTGTTGCCATATCATTTTTGTTCCAACAAAAAGTGTTGCCCCGTTATGTTTTAGGTCACGAGTTTTATGCTGTAATGTAAAAAAGAATTTCTTTTGATGCGTCGATAGTTCGTGCCGTGACAGTTGTTCAATTGTAGAAATGCAGTCATTATTATAACTATTTCATTTATATTTATTGCTAATAGTAGCAGATTATAGAAAAGTGCTGAAGGCTAATGAACGTGAAATTTCGTCAGCGATTTGACTAATTACCAGATTTTTTTAAGTCGGTTATAGTGGTATTTTTCCTATCACTGATTAAGGTGCCTAAAGTTTTGGGATCAACAAAAAATCTTAGATGCAGATCTGAAAAACATTTCGGATTATCTTAGATATTCTTACTCAAGAAATACGCCCTTTAAGAATATAGCAATAAGTAGACATTAGAATGATAGAACATAGCTATGAGTAGAGATCAAATTACATTATAAAGCTTTTCAACTGGTTGTTTTTCCAATTTTTTCACAGAGAAATTTATTTAACAATTTTAACATGGTTTTGTTAGCTCGGTACGTATCTATCAATGTATTAATCTATGTACCAGAATCTTTAAAACTAATTTTTACACACGTGAAGTAGTCGAATTGATCTGAAATTTTGCACACACGTTAAGGACCAATGACAAGGGAATAATGTAAAATAATATTCAGGATTGTAAAGCGTATTTTTTAGTTTTTGAAAGCAAATTATTGTAATTATTAGAATACACTACGGCTCAAGGTTACGGACTAGATATACATATACCTACAGACTGTCGCATGGACTAAAATTTCTTCTAAACGTATTTTACAATATCCTAAAGCTAAATCAAAATGTCATCCAATCATTGGGGAAGCCGTCTAGTTGTCATCACTTAGCAGCTGTGGCGACCTCTAGCTAACCGAGTGATTTATTAACATTAGGGCTCCCTCAGTCGTGATGACCAGCTGAAAAATAATGTTTCCGTTGGTTTATTGTCGAAGTATTACGAATAAAATATAATAGCACTAGCTGTTGCCCGCCACTCCATACGCGTGAAATTTTATATCTTTGGTGTATAAAATTTCTCGACCAATCATACCAAAAAAAAACCATGCTTTCGAAGTTTTCGAACCAATAAAATGAAATAACTAATAATCTATAAAAAAATCCGCATTAACATCCGTTGCGTAGTTTGACGATATAAGCTCACACATGGAGATACAAATGGATGTACATATTATACAGGATAGTTTTAAATACTGTTTAATGGGAGAGCTTTCACATTTCATAAATTTACAACTAAACTGTCTAAAGAAAATGTCCAAACAACTGGAAGTCGATTCCACAGCTCAATTGCGAAAAGTAAAGGAACTCCAAAACCAGAATTTCTTGTTAATATAAGCTAGATCGATTTTCATCCAATAAAACCTCCATACAATATTTTCCGTACCTAAATAAGAAATTAATTATTAATATATGTATTTGCTTATAGAAATAGTACATACACAAGAAATACTCGTCGTCTCTCGTTTAACACTAGTTTTGTTCTACTAAATTAATTAAATGTTTTTAACACTATGTATTTTACTTTCATCAATATAGATATTTATTCATTTAGATATGTATCATAATAATGAAACAATACATGTAGGTACGTGATCAAAATGTACTTAACAGAATTTAGGAAAAAGATTTTCATCTACTTGTTGTTAAGAATAAGTGTTAAAGAATATTATGATTTTACAATATAGAGCTACGAAAATCAGTGAAAATCTGTGCTTAGGCTGTCGTACTTACAAGTGGTACATGCATGGGGCCTGTCACGCCACCGACATCAGTGGCGGACGATTTCTTTCCAAGTGTTCCGGAAAGAGACGTCAATCCGACGGGAGGGCTTAATGCCTCCATCGCAGTGAACCCCCTTAGTTAGGGGGCTACCCCTGGCCAGGTCATGGTAATACCTGAGTGAGTACCATGGCCCAGCTAAGGGCGAGGAGGAACACCGTGGAGTTTTGTGGGTAGTCCGGCAGCTATAGTCCGGGACTCCCACACAAAGCCCGAAGGTTGCCCCCGCAACCAGAAAGGCGAAGTGCGTAAAAGCATTACCCGCGTAAAAAAAAAAAGAAAAAAATGGGGAGGCCTGTGTCCAGCAGTGGACGGAGAAGGACTGATGGATAGACTCGCAAGTGAAAAGCCCGTTTCGGATTAATCAGTATTTGAATAAATGTTGTTAAGCTGTTTTAATAGAAGATTCTTGGTAACAGTGATCGAGGAATGATTAGGTAGCTCAATTCCTAGATAGCGCGTTACTTAGAATTTCTTTATAGAATTAGGTACAGTAAATGCTGTAGGATTGTTTGATGATGTAAATTACATTCGTGAGTAAATAAAAAATTAAACATTACATAAAGTTCTTCTAAACATTCTTACGTTTATTTGTAGCACGCTTTTATTACTCGTAGCTACGTCTAATCTAAGTATATACGAGTACATACGAGTTTTAAAAAATAAATAAATATTCTCGAACATTTTACACAACGTCCTCTGGTCCCAAGCTCAGCTTATATGCTTGTGTTATGGGTACCAGAATACGGATAGAATACTTAAACTACTTTTCTTTTGTAAATACATATTTAAAATACATAGAAAACACCATACACGTACGTATATGTAGGTATATCTGGACTCTTTGAAAATGATTTTAACACCTTTCTAAACGTTGATATAAATTTTGCTATTAGTTTACCTAATGGTGCAATAGAATTGAAACTTTTTCAATTACATGGTATAAAAATAGATAAATAAATTTACTAAGTTTTCGCACCTACATCAAATAAATGAGAAATCATATTTATATTTGAATTGTGAAATAGACATTTTTGCATTATGAAAGAAAATAATTAGGTATGTAGGTACAGTTAATGTTATTTCAAGCTCGAAACTGAAATAGACGGATTTATATTCCATTTAGATACTATCTAACTATGGGTACGTATAAAGTAGATATACGGCGGATTTCACCGGCTCTTACGCTATTTGGACGCTATAAATATCATGAAATAACCATTAAGTGCGATCAACTGGACATTTAAAGCCTTATACGGATATACTTGCCTTTCGTCTGTGATTTTGTGACCGATTTTTATAATTTTTATAGTTCTGAATAAAAAGCTGCCGGAATCTCATGCAAAATCACCCTCAGATAATGAATTTGAATAAAAATGTGAAAACGTGTTTTCTTAATTTTACTAACATTTTTTTTATATACTAACTTAAGCTAGGGTTAGGTGCTTTTGACCATATGGACATGGCAACCCTTATATAACAATATTGTAATGTTTTATAGTTATGGTCTACAATAATTTATTATTTTTAATTTAGTATTAAAATTTTTTTGAAAATTGCATAAACTAACACCTCAAAATACTGACTTTTATAGCAATATGTTATGAAATGAATAGTACAACTTATTCAGTAAATACAAACCAAAAATTAACAAAGTTCTAACAGTAATATACCAGCCAGCACAATTTTAATTTGCATTTTTAACAAAAGAAAACCAAAGAGCTTTTAAAATAGCTCTCAGCACAGATTCAAACTTCGTTTGTAAAAAAACCTCAAGGAAAATATTCAAAGTTCGTCGAACTTGATAAAATAAACTCCCCGATACACAGCAAAAATGTTACCACCGCTGAAAAAAACTTAATACAAGCCCGCAAACAAGGAAAAATAAGAGAAGCAAGTCTGCAACTTGTGCAACTCACTCCCGGCGATTGGACGGTACAAGAAAGAGACAGCAATATTGTATCATAAATGTTAGAGTGAAACAGAATCTACCCTATACAGGCTGCGTCCCTTTACGCAACAATCCGTGAAATTAGAGTCGTCTAAACGAATCTAACGATTATTTTATTATCCCTTTTACGCTAAGATTTGTTCCTTGCTCACTCAAATAAAAATAAAAGGTGAATAAGGCGTTGCGAGGGTCAAAGACGGACATAAATTTGGCACCGTTTAGGGTCCGGATTGGCTTATTTTTCGGGCCTTTAAGTCCGACCGGACGCACCGGACGATCTGCACTGTGCACATGAACGCGCTTCTATAATGCCGGATTTGATTTATTTTAATGGTTCAGTTTGATATGTTAAACTATATGCAGTTGAAAGAGTTTGTAGCTTTAAATTCATTCATTAGCCCTTATCCCATTATTCGAGGTCGCTGCAATTTGACTTTGTTGTTCATGTTGCAATGGGTTTTGGTTGATTTTACGACCGGCTACCGACTTCAATCCTCCTTGGATTTAAGCGCTGGTGTTATGCGACGTGGTTCCCTCGTTCGGTTCTTACGACTCCCGTGGGCAAGACATGGCAAGGTGACACTAAAGACAATAGTGGCCTGAAAATTTTCAAACTCTTTATATATTATGCAGAGAGATTATGCAATTCTTAGGTAATGCAAAAGGGTTTTGTATGAGTATTATATTTATCACGCTGTTAATAGCTTTCTTCGTATCTATAGATAGATACGAAGAAAGCTATTAATATATAAATAAATAATATTGATAGATCAATGTATTAATTATGTAACAGTCCTTAAATAGGAATTTCAAATACTTGCATTAGTGGAATTGATCTGAAATTTTACTGACGTACTAAGGATCGGTGACTATGCGTAAATTTAAACAAATATACAGGATGTGGCGTAAATGGTGGTCCAACGCTAAGGTGGTTATAGTTCAAGTATTCACCTATCATATAAAAAAAAATTAACCATTTTTAGCCATTGGTTTCGGAAATATGACTTTTTTATTTTTTTGTAAAAAATCGATAAATATTTTATAAATGAGAATGTAACTTCGACAAATGACATTATTTTTTGAGTGTGTATATTGTGTTGTACGGGCGAGTACTATCACTAGCACATGCATTTTCGTTTTTTCATGTAAACCCCAAAAATAAACCAATAAATGAAAAAAACTGAAAATTAATTTCTCGTTTTTAACAAATCATTCATTTTAGATGTGAGTAGTGTAAATAAAATGTATTCACGGCCAGCGCCCAAAAAAAAAAATTAATAAAAAAAAATGGTTATGGTACTTGAACTATAACCACCTTAGCGTTGGACCACCATTTACGCCACAGCCTGTATAGTATTTTGTGCGTGCTTTTTAGCTTCTAAACTTAATTATTTTCTAATAAATGTTGTGTTGAACTAAGTCGCTAGTAAGAGCTTGTACCTACTAAGCGCATATTAACTTTTGTATTGGAAACTAATACTATCATCACTATATGCCTCTAGGGTAAGCTTAAGTTAGGCATAAGTAGTATTTAAGATCTAAATATTCTACGAAGTACGAAGATTTAGATGCCCGTAATTTATTAAGTAGGCACCTGCTGTAGAAATGTGCCAATATTACAATATTCATTATTTCTTTATTTTCGTTAAAACAGATCAAATTTAAACATTTATTCATTACTTGCTCGCAATTTAGAAACTAAACCTTAACAAATTACACAAAAAGCCACTCATAGAACCACTCTATCATTTACTAAAAACAGCATCAAAAACCGTTGCGTGATTTTGAAAATATAAGCTCGCATTTAACCGTTAAGTAAGTCGTAAGTCATTATTTTTGTATCAGTCTGTGTCCTTAGGATAGCTTGTATCTTCAAAACTACGCAATAGATGATGCGTTTTTTTTATAGATAGACTAGTTGAAGAGGGTGTGTTTTTTGTATGACTTATATAAGTTTGGTCTATAAATTACTTGCGACCAAAGTTGCAGGCAATATCTAGTTTAATTTTAAACATTTTTTCATTAACACAACGTTAAGTAGATTACATAAAACGTTGCTCAAAGTGCAAATTTCACAAAAATCTATTATTACACGAAGCAGAAATTATTAGCCATCCTTCCGGTGTTACCGGAAATGTCGCGCCTTGTTAACGAGGGGCTTAATGTTGGCAACACTGTTCCCACTGACTTTTTAATTACAAACCTGAAATTGCGTGAAAACACCCTCTAGCGTCTGTTTTGAATACTAATTTGTGGTAAATTGTGGCTTTTATTGCATTTTAAGTTAAATCGTCGTTCTAAATATTATTAGATACTTATAAACAGTTATAGATATAATTATAATAGCTATTAAAATTAGTGTAGCCTAATGTGTTATTTAAGAAAACTTTTGCATTTGGAATTAAAATATTAAATAAACATTTTAGAATTATACCTATCACATAAATGTGTACTAAAAACATAGAATTAGGATATATACTTACTTACTTTTTATTCTAATGCGAAAGCAACTCTACATGTTTATGGCTTTGATGCGATAAACAGCGATACCATTGTTCGCATACCTACGGAGTGGGGACCAAACTTCTACATAGTTGTTTCTATGCAAGATAATAAATAACTACATTCTCTCTCTCTCTCTCACTATCTCTTGGTCTTTCCAGCCCATTAACGTCCCACTGTTGGACAATGGTCTCATATATCGCGCTGACCAGGTGTGTTGGCATACGTTTATTATCGAGTTTTCCGTCTGCCATAGAGGATGTGTATAATATGCCTTAACTGCACCTATCACCTACCAGGAGAGCAAATCAGGTGGCAACATTTACATTCTTAACCTACTTTAACAAATAACTACACAAATCCGTAATTTTTACTTATTATAAAACAAAGTCGTTGTTTTTGTATTTTGTAAATGTGATCTTAAATTTTCAAAAGTACGCAACCACTTATGATAAGGTCTTTTTTAATAGATAGTATGGTTCAATAGGAGGGCATTTTTATAATCTGTATTGGTCTTGTTTCTAAATACTACGCGTACGTAGTTGCGGACAATACTAGTACTATAATATTCGTCAAAACCAGACTATAAGTACCTATATATTTTAATAAAGTGGTTACCTATGAAGCTACGAGTATATTCAGAGAGCCGTGAACAAGTACACATTACTCGCTCCAACCGACCAAGAATCCTTCCTAAATTACACATCTCAATTTTCTCCATTTAACAAATTGATACCCACATAACATAAACGAAAATCTACTTAAAATCAAATGTGTTAAGTTCAAAATCCTTCTACAAACTTCACTTACGCCCAAGAGATAAGATTGGGTTGGGTTTATAGGAATACGTTGAGGGATTTTTAACCTTCGTAAACAGCATTTAAGGATGGTTATAAATTGGATTGTATGCTAGGGGTGTGCTTTAAGGGTGGTTGTGGTTCAAGTTTGTAATTAATAAACCCCTCTCGATTACAAGTGCCTTTCCTCGGAGGGATAGGGAGGGGAAACGAACCCTATTCATTTTTGCTTCAACGACGATTGATATTACTTGATTGTGTTAGTTTATGCAGCTATATAATTATATAGGTATTATTGAAATATTTTCTTATAGAAGAGGTCTTAATTAGAGCTTTAAGTAACGACTTTTACTAGATTGTGAAAGTTAATTAAGAAGTAAAACGATTGGAACAATAGAATACTCTTTATTGTACATCTCAATATTACAGTATGTAGATAATTTTTAGAGTTAAGTACATTACGCGGTCTTATAGGTGGCAGGTGCCACGATATCAGCAAAGGTTAACCTAATTAAATATTCGTATACAACCTGTTCAAAATAACACAGTATAAAAAATTTACTCTACATTTCTCTGTAGCCAGTAACAAGTTTAGTAAACACGCTGTTTAACTCGGACACAGTGAAAACATACAATGTAGTGTGTCAGGTATAACCACGTAAGTATATTACTGGCATGTTACGAGATAGCTCTGCGAGCTGGTAGTGTTATGTAGACTGGTATTAACATTGTTAGAGGAATAGTTTGTATGTGAAAGTAGTTTATTTATAGTTTTGTTTACAAAATTTCGTGTGGTGACGGATTAAGAATACAAGTATCAACTAAGACAACAAAATTATAGTGTTGGTGTGTTACTATGCCACCACCGACTTGGCAATATAGTTGACACCAAAAACAACGTGATTATCTTTTTCTATTGGTTTAATGTAACATCCGTGTAGTGAGGATTAGGACGGACGTATTATCAATTTGCACCAGCCCTCCTCCTTCTCAAGGTGCTGTAAAAGCCAGCTAAGGGATATTGCACACAGATAATGTCCTCTGTGAGAGATAGAAAGGTCGAATATAAACCTTATTAACACGTCTGGTCAGCGCGGCATATTAGACTACAGTCCCTCCCAAAGTGGAGAAAGCCTGTGTCCAACGGTGGGACGTTAATGGTCTGGAGAGAGAAGCGTAGCAAGACTAACTTGATTTGATATTCGTTTTTAGTTTACATGATATATGGAGGAAAAAGCATTGTAATCACGAATGGTAATATGATTTAAAGGCATACGTTTTGTTTTAAATTTGTTTCAACTTTTCTGATATATTTGAATGATTTTTTCAGCAAATCTATAATAGTTAGCTATTTACATTGTTCATTTATCACTGACATAGTCTTATTGTGTATAATTAGATGCGAACTAACTTTTACTCTGCTACAATTAACAAGGTATGCAACCGGTATGCAATACTTACAGACAGGCAGACAATTAATGTAGTACAAATATGTGACACACTATAAGCATGTTGTCCACTGCAAATTGAAATATACTTTTTTACTTATTATAAAACAAAATCGTTATTTACTAAACTACGCAACGGATTTCAATAAAAATTTTTCACTGATTTATATACAATAAAATTGCTACATTCAATGCTGTTTTAAATTCAAGCATCTTTTCATTCCTAAACATAATAATCAAAATATGAGTAATAATTACCTATTTTTAACATCAACACGCTTTTATGAGTTCGGTACATATCTATCAATGTATTAATCTATGTAACGGAATCTTTGAAAGTAATTTTTACCTACTTGGAGTAGTCGAATTGATCTGAAAATTTGCACATATGTTAAGGACTGATAAAAAGCAATATTATAAAAAATGTTCAGGATATTCAAGTTATTTGGTTTTTTTATAAAGCAAATTATTAACATACAGGAAATATGAGAATTGTGTGTAGTTAAATACATGTTACGTTACAATACAAGAATAAATTATGTATTAGGTACATACATAAATACTCAAAGATACACATAAATATAATGTAGCACAATTAACCAGACCGATGCAAAATAACGGTCAATTCAATAGCTATAAATTATATCAATCATCATGCCCATAGTACTATACATTCTTTACACACAATCCTAATTCAAACAACATTACACGTACGCGACCAATAATATATCTTTCATCACCACACATCTGTTCGCTATTTTATCTTACTAATTCGTTCTGCTCGCCCTGGATAGCGCACCTTAGCAAAAACAACATTAACACGTACTAACAAATTTAAACTTAATTTTATTGTATTAAAGTTTATTTTGTTGCTGACAGATAGGTATACTTGTAGTCCTACTAAAACAGTTTTATTGCGAGTTGAATGTGGAATGATTGTGACAGTTACTACGGAATTCGAAAACTTATTTTTTTACTTATGGTCTTATTCATAATGTAATGACTTATCGGAGGATTAAAAGTTCGCTAAAATTGTCAAAAATTGTTATTCTTAATAGTCTTTTGACGATAAAATGTTTATTATCTCTCCGATAAATTTATTGTTTAAACCTCCGATAAGTCATTATGAATAAGACCATTAAAGTATAACATTAAAATAATAAAGTTCATCTATTAATCTGGACGGGCCATTGCTGGACATAGGCTTCTCCCAAAATACGCCCCAATGATCGGTATTGCGCCACGCGCATCTCTCTGCAATCTTGGCGATATTTATTGAGACCCACACTACGCTTCATTGTCTGTTACGTGGGCTCCTCTCAAAATCCTTCTTTCTTCAAAGGTTGTCAGCTTGTCGAACGATTAACAGAGCGATTACTCGCTCGACAAGCTGACAACAAATTGTAGCTTTTTAAGAGGAGTAGGATTATCATCTTACTCCTCTTAAAAACCTAAAATTTATTAATTAAGAGCGGATATCGTTGAACACAGCCACAGATCAGCTTGTTAAGGCATTTTTTACAGAAGACAATTATGTAATGAGACAGCAAAGCAAAACGCTAATAAAAAAACCGAACCCGAACTAAAAAAACTGATGATATTAACAATTCTTTCCATTGAGTTAAGATGTAGGTACTTTGTTTGTTCTCGTATTTATTATTATGTTACTAAATACATTAACAGACTGTAAAGTGTTCCACAAATGATTACAGAATGAGTTTCCACATATAAATCGAGCGTATCGCCAACGTTTAACAGTAATCTCAACACCATTTCGTGTTTCCTAAACTCAAAATTAAACGATATAAAACACAAAGTCAATTTCGCTAATATTTATATATCCTGTCCCCCATTAAATTTCGCATTTTAGTAATTTTACTAAATACAAAACGGTCTCATAATAAATTATATTTTAATGTTTCCGGGCATCGAATTCGTTAGCAGTGTTTCCACATTAAAAATTAATAGCTGTTTTAAAACTATTTTGCATTGGCAACACTAGCCACACGCGCCAACGGAGAAGGAAACGGAAATGTTCATTATATCATCTGAAAAACATTATTTTTTTATGAAAATGGTGTTATGAGGAAACTATAAATGAGGTTTATTTCTGATTTAAACTTAATAGAGTAAAAATTTAATAAACAGATTATAAAATTTTTAAAGGGCAATTAATTATTAGAATATTTTAATATATTTATTAGCGAGAAGATGATGCACTAAATCAGCACGTGTCATAATGAAAGCTAGTGATCCCATCACAAAACTATTATGATGGTCACCATAGAGTAGTATCTTTATTGCGTCTGTCAGTAGTAGAAACTATATTATTAGTACGTATGAATGAGCTAAGCGTAAATCATGTTTCACCTCATCACTTACATAAGTCAACTACTTATTATAACTAGAATAAAATTAACGTCCAATATTTTCTTCCAAAATTAGCAAACAATTTGAAAACAATTGTTACGATAAAATTTAATATTTATTTATCTTTGTTGCAGTAAAAGACCACCTTCAACATTCGGATTTAGAGACGGAAGAAGTGGAAACGGATGACCAGACTTCCAACTTAGACGATGATATACTCACGCAATCAGATTTAGACGAAAATGGAGATCCTAAAAGCCCAACTAGTTCCAGCTCAAAGAAAGGTAAAAGTGGATGTTCAAGGGATTCCAAAGGTGGTACAAAACCAAGAAGAGCGAGAACAGCCTTCACTTATGAGCAGTTGGTGTCTTTGGAGAATAAATTCAAGACTACCAGATATTTGTCAGTGTGCGAGAGACTGAATTTGGCGCTCAGTTTAAGCTTGACAGAAACACAGGTGTGTATTAGTGTTTATATAACTTTTGCTTTACCACAATCCTATTCAGCAACGTATTAAATAAAACATATGCAAATACTGAGTAGCAATGTTTTCAAACACAAGAGAAACTTGAGAAACTTGCCACAGAATCGCTTTATGTTCCCATATTTTCTAAAAAATGTATTCCTCTAGTTTGGTTGCTCTACATTGTTGGTATTGAATTTTGTGACGTTCATAAAGTTCATAACAATATGTGGAAAATGATAGACATCAATAAGTTTTTTCTTAGTCTTGTATCCAGGCTGACACTAAATAATATAATGATCACTTACGAAATTTAATTAAAGTATTTGTCTACAGGTTAAAATTTGGTTCCAAAATCGCCGCACAAAATGGAAAAAGCAGAACCCTGGAATGGATGTCAACAGCCCCACTGTTCCTCCCCCTTCTGCTGGAGGGTTTCCTTCAGGTCCTTATCCCGGAGGATTGCTTTACTCTCACGGGGTCCCTTACCCCTTTACAGGACCTGGACCCTACGCTCCGTACTTCCACCACCTCGCAGCCAACCATCACCATTCTCATGGCAGTCTAGGACACTCGCACTCGTGATTATGGCAGCGGCCAGGGTCACAAGACCCCAGGGTCGATAAAGAAAACGATAACAGCTGTAAACTCTCCAATTAGTAAGGTGAAAATTGTTCTATAGACTAAAATGACAAAGACTACTATTATTAACTATTTAAGTGTATTTATTATCTGTAATTCGAAAACGAGGTCGTGTGCTAAAGTTGTGACATATTAAAAAAAAACTATTAGTTCGATTCTTTTTTTAAATTTAAACGTGGAACTAAATATTCAAACGATCTAAGGTTCCCAATTTGAAATTTGAATGGAATCTAATTTAGTCTGTTGCAATGTGCAGAGAACATAACCTATTGAATTTGTGGGTTGCGAAATACTTAGTGCAATTTGTTTAAGATAATGTTATGAATCGATTGTGATACATATTTAATAAGTTACATATTAAGTTATTTGTAGGATAATTTAACTATATCTTTTAGTATTTGAACGATCTGACTATACAGTATTTTTGTTAGTTCATATTCAATAAATAAGTGCAAATCTGCAAATAAATAAAGATTAGTAGCGCAATAATTTTTGCTACACCTTACACTAATGTCTGAATGAACGTATCGATTACTAATCGATTATTCTGATCGATTCTATTTTTAAATGACAAGAAGCTGTAATTTAGGTGAGCTGACAGATTAAATAACATTTTTACTTTTTTTTGTCATTATATTTTTAGTAATCATGGACATGTTTTTTATACGTAGGTATTTGTTTTTAACCTATTTATTAAAAGTACTTAGGTACTAAATGCATGACAACGGACTATTAATTAGGTAAAGTAAAGCTACGTAAGTGTAATTAGATATACAAATGTTTGTAAATACCTACATACCGAAGTATTTAGATGTAAGAGATTGTAAAAATTGTAAATACATTTGATTACTGCTATTTATGTATGTACACACAGATTTATCAGATCGTGGGTACGCGATCAATCTTGAAGACACATTTTAGCTTGGCTAAATCGTACTTCATAGACTAATAATGATTTTTTCATATGACATATAGCCTATATCAGAGACACACATAGATACATATAACGCTCACAGATATTTTTGTGGCTACAAGTCGAGTAGGTGAGTTACCCAGCCATAGACACGCTGTCTGGTATATATATTTACATTGAAAAAAAAAATCCAAGAAATGTTTCATATTCAAAATTTATAAAATAGATTTTCTTTGATATTTAAAGATAATAAAGCCAATTTTGATGCGACAAAAATACTGAAATACAATATGACTATATAAAATACAATATACTAAAATAAAATACAAAAAGACAATACTAAAATGTTGTATTTTGAATAATTAGCTATTTCGTTGTACACATTTATATTAGTTAAAATAATAATTAATACACAGTTTTATAACAAAAAAATACTCTTAACATTGTCGAATTGTGTTATTGACACTATCAATCTTCATACTTTAGTTAAGCTTAGTTGTACACATATGGCCTTATTCATAATGATTTATCGGAGGTTTAAAAGTTCGCTAAAATAGGTTCGCGAAAATTGTCAAAATTTGTTATTCATAATAGTATTTTTACGCTAAAACGTTTATTATCTCTCCGATAAAATCTCCGTTTTAAACCTCCGATATGTCATTATGAATAAGACCGATAGTCTCGGCACCTATATTTTATTTGTGGAGATAATGATATCAATGACATGCATACTGTAAAAAAATAAATTTAAATAAGGTTTTGCTAATAATATGATGCTCAATGCTGTAAATAATGTAATTAGTTCAGCCATTATTAACTTGATGTTACATAAAATAGTTTCAAGTTATAATCTACTCGTTTTATTTAATTCCATGAAATTTAGCCCATCCGTCACAGATTTACCAAATATACGTAAATTTAGCTTGGCTAAATCATACTTCGTAAAAATAATAATGTTTCATATTACGTAGGCACATAGATACATATTTCACGCACATATATATACAATACTAGCTGACCTGGCAAACGTTGTTTTGCCATACTAAAAAAAAAAGTTTGAAAAATAGATGTTGGCCGATTCTCAGACCTACTGAATATGTATGCAAAATTTGAGAAGAATCGGTCAAGCCGTTTCGGAGGAGTACGGTAACTAACACTGTGACACGTGAATTTTATATATTAGATATAGGTGGCTTCAAGCCAGGTGAGTCATGTAACCATTAACACTCTATCTGGTAAATTCGTGCTATCCCCATCCTCTGCTTTCAAAACGGATTAGGTTGTGATTATTGAATACAAGTGTGACTACCCCATTTCTTCCTCAGAGTGCTGTAAAAGTCAACTAAGCAGTTAACATCCTCTTTTTTTCTCGCAGGGAATGCTATTACGCACACCCGCTCCTGTCATTGCGGTCATCACCGTCATCGTAGGAGCGGGTAGTGTCGGACTCGCCGACGTCCGGACGGATCGAACGATGGAATACTGACTAAAACTAACTGCGGCGCTCTCCTCGTCTTCTTGGAGCGCCAGAGGTTCTCTGTTCTGAACTCTCCCTGACGCCCCGACGTTGTCCCGGCGGCACAACACCCGGTGTCGCAATACATTAAGGCGGGGGGGGTGGAGGCGAGCATATTCGCGTCGCCTCCTCCCTGGCCTTGCTCGGCGGAGCGGGTCTGCATTGGCAGCTGCCTCGTGCTCCCGCTCCGCGGCTTCCTTCAGGAGCATAACGGCTTCACTGAAGTCGGCGACCGCTTGCCAGTACCTTTCGCTGTTAAGCAGTTAGGCTGTTAGCAGCTGTTAGGCACTGATTACTGCTTTCAGCGCCAGGTCCCCAGTTAACATCCTCTGCCAGAGACGGACATTACGTAACCAAACCCTATGAAAGCAGTGCGTAAATCTAATTCCAAAGTACTAAAGACTGAAACCGTATTCAAAATCCGTAATCGAAGACTTGTTATTGGAAACGGCCGTAGATAGATAAATTACATACCAATAGACTAGGGAAGCAACAAGTATATCTACAAAGTACCTACTAACTAATGAGATTGTCAGCACAATATTAAACTGATGAAAATCTATTTAATGTTCTAATAATTGGCAAGAACTACAAAGTAATATAAACAAAATGACGCATCACAAAAACCTTCACGGTTTCATACAATTTATAATCATGATTGACACAAGCACCTATCGACGCAGATTAACCAGCTAAAAATGTGTTGAGCGATTTTTTTTAGCGCGGTACGTTGTTTGGTATGGATCCAAGATGGCGGATTGTCATCTGTCATTTTTAATTGTATGTCAAACGGTGCGTTCAGGACGAAGCGTTATGCCGACGAGGAGGCATTAAATATATTTAGTTTATTGCGTTATAAACGAAGCTATTATTAGTATCCCTAATTTGTTGCTAGCCACTGTCGGTTTATAGATTATTACATATTATATTTATGTGAATATGTGGTTTAGTAATTAATAGATAGAAGAAAGGTTTATTTCGAGGGTTTACCCATCATGTTAGTTTTACAATGATTAATGGGCCTATTTTTACCCGGTCAAATAGTGTCACAAGTTTAACGTATGTATGAAAATGGTACCGATTCTACATGCACAACTAAACTTAACTAAAAATGAAAATTGATAGAGTCAATAACACAATTCAGCAATGTTGACTGAACATTCTTGATAAAAATCTGTTTATTATAGACTAAAGATTAGTTTAATTAATATTAGATTTTTTTAGTTAAGTTTAGTTGTGCATGTTAGAATTGATACCAATATCTATCTATCTGTTATACAATCGCATGTGTAGCTAAGAAAAGTAAATGATGAAAATCAAACGAGCTATTTCGAATAGCGTAGCAGTTTCAGAGAGAACGGTGGAAGGAAAAACTAATTTAAATTTCATCTTATGAAATTTTAATATTATGTCTAAGTGTTCGACTCTTTTAAATTACCAAGAATGTGGCTGATTTGTGTGCTGACTGATTAAGAATCCATAAGAAGTTAGCTAACTTAACAAAAAAGATTCTACGAGAAATGGAACCTCAAAAAAAACAACCAGGAACGAGAGAGACAGAGACCAACACCCTGGCTAGCAAGATAGATAATAGTATATGACGAGCCTCGTGGTTGAGTGGTACATTTAACGGACTGCCGATCACGAGGTCGAGGGTTCGATTCCCGCTCGGCACAATCATTTGTGTGATATTTATAATAGTCAAATGTTTGTGCTGCGTCTAGGTGTTTAATATGTATTATAAGTATGTATTTACAAAAGAAAAGAAGTATATGTAGTATTTCCGTATTCTGGTACCCATAACACAAGCATATAAGCTTAGCTTGGGACCAGAGGACATCCATGCCATCAAATATAATAAAGAAGCACTATAATTTATTTATTTTTTACATTACACACAACGTCCTCTAGTCCCAAGCTAAGCTTATATGCTTGTGTTATGGGTACCAGAATACGGATATACTACATTGCTTACTTGTAAAGAAACCCTGAATGAAAATGTATTTAGAGGTCAAAGGGGTTGGATGTTTTTTGAAACCTTTTACACTTTAGAAGTTACAACTCTCTACTTCATTTTTATATATTTCATGGGCATAGCATCAAAGAGACATTGAATTATTTACGACATTTTTGTACATCGTAAATATCAAAGGACTTTTTAAATGACTTATAATCTGCTATAATATCTTCATAACGGAAAGTACTTGTATGATTGTTGCATTAATTGAATTATGACTTTTTAAACCTTGGAGTTTTATATATCTTGGAGTTTATATCAACAGACGGGTTGGTGAGTTTTTAAAGCGATGAAATTACCTAACCAAATGACTACTTACTTACGATCTATTTGTTAACAGATTTAAGCAATTAAGTATGCAGAAATAATAATTTTAAGCATCACGAAATAAATATGTAGGTACCACAGAATTGTAAATAATAATAATTAATATATGAAATACTGAAAATAATTAATACCTGCACTAAAAATTTTAAATCCTCTTTAATTTTAAACCTTTTTCTCTTTTTTTTTCATTGTTCAGTGTTTTTATAGTTAATTATAATAAATTAAATACGAGCCTGTGCTCTAAATTAAGTTTCTATAATTAATACAAGGACCCAGGCCTAATAATTAATATACAGGAGCCGTTGAAGTGAAATTTCACGGTGTTCTATAGTATCTATAGATATTTATACGTATTTTTTTATAACTATTAAAAAATAGCTGCTTTTGAGTCAGACATAATGTAAAATCTTGTTGATGTATTTATTTAGCAATAAAACAAATAATACAATTTACGAACCACTTCAGCAATAGCGTCCTACAATAAACTATATATAACCGCATTTCTTCAGACATTCGACAAGGAACAAGTGGCAATTAAAAGTGACAAATGGTATGAGTTATACACTCGTCTGTCTTGTCCTAACGCCGTGTCGCTCCGACAACCCGCTTCAAAGAGTTCGCATCGTTCTCAGATCTTTCTACTGGCCGCAAGCACTCGATGACAGTGCTACAAGAATAGAAAAAAAATGCCATAAAAATATTGTAAACAAAAAAAAATGTCTATGGTTCCCTTCTAAAATAAAAAAAATAAACACCAGCATTTTTTTTTTTTTGGCATCGAAAAACACCAGCATTTAGGCATTTAAATTAAAGATTAGAAAAATAGAACAGTTTGTTAAATAATTGTACCAGTCAAAAAGCTTTTAATTTTAAAGTACAGATAAATCTACGCCATTCATCTGGTACATATCAGACTTTTGATCAAGCAAATAATGAATTCTATATTTGAAATAGTTCTTAAAATATTATATAAACAATTAGTTTAAGTGGTTGTTACAAACTAATGTATTTTAAAATGAGTATTAAAATATTTAATCAAATTAAAGTAGTATTAAAATCATTTCATTAAAATTTAACGATTAACATGGTCCGTCGATCGTAAATAAGGAGGTATTTGGCTGTTTGGCGCTTTTCTTATGTTATATTTTTTGACAGATGACAGTTAAAAAAAGATTAAAGCAAATGGCCAGTAATGTTATGACGCGTGACCGTTGGCTGTATAGCCATGTCGTCTAGTACATTAAAAAGCAATAAATGTTCCACGGAGATATAAAAGAAAGTATAAGAACAATTTTGTAAATTATTTGCATTTTTAAAACTGAAATATATGAATTGTTCGCCTTGCCTGTGAGTTTTAATACGATACTTTTATAAATAAATAACTTGTTTGTTATCTAACAGTTTACTCTAAATAGTTTTATGTAACAAATCAAATTATGGTGGAAAAAATTGACTGCCGCAAGCGAGACTTGAACCCACGACCTCGGAATACCGTTTCGAAGCTCTTTCCAACTGAGCTTATTGCGGTCGTGCTAGCAACATTCAATTTAACCACCACATTTGTCACTCGAATGAGTTTATATATTTTTACGTACAAATTGTACGTAAATTGAATGTTGCTACTTTTGAAGTTGGTTAAAAAGTCAAATAGAATGGGATTTAAGGCATAATGGGTGGTTTAAAAGTTTGTTTATTTTAAACCACAGCTTAAGCCCATTTAAACGTAATTATTACTAATATAATAACTACGATCAAAATTTTAAACACATGCTAACATAATTGATATTACAAATATAAACAACCGGAACTGTATACATACGAGTATATTGCGCTCACCTGTTCGATTCCCCGGTAATTAGAGAAACTATAATCGTTTGGCTAAGAACACTTGCAACTAATTGTGGTAATCGCGATTCGGCATGTGTTCAAAAGATGCAGTAATTAGAATTAATATAAATAATTGTCTATGAACATTAGAAATGTATACACGAAACACGCATGTAAATCCATAGACTAATAAAATTAACCTTTTACCGATTTTATTCATTTTAATTATTGCTTGTGGTTATTTAGTGCTTAACATTTGATTTTACCGCGTGGTTACGAATTAAGGACGATGTCATGTCATGTGATGGCTTCAATAAAATTTTTGTCTCAGAATACTGTAAATGCTAAAGGTTCTATAATCAGTGTGAACATCCTCTGGAAGAGATGGATCTGACATACCTGGGCAGAACGGCACAGTAGGCTCCAAACCCAAAGTGGAGGAGGCTCGTGCCCATTAACACGATCAGTGCGAAGCGAGGCTTAAAAGATCTCGTCCATGTTTCGTCTTTCTGGCGGCAAGGAAAAATTTCAACTTCTCTGTCATGCGAGAGGGGTAACTTCTATCTGGTACAGTGTAGTAAAGAGATAACTATATTTCTGAGATGTGCTATTGACTCCGAGTATTTTAGTATACCTACCTTGATACCGGATGTTTTAGGTCTCGTGCCGCACTGGATAAAAAAAGTTTAGTACAGTGCGGAACGAGGTTCCAAACATGGCGTACCCCCGCGCACCTCGTACCGCACCCTACGCTAACTTCACGTGCTTAGTATTGTGCAAAACGTTGAACGCTGCGCCGGCGACGCTATAATAATATGTCTAAACGTTGCCGAAGAATTTTGATTAATAATATTAATGATGGTGAAGAGGAATCTACCTACAAACTAACGCGTTATCTATCCTAGATACTTTTATCCATCCTAAGGTTGCCTGGGAGAAATCACACTAGTGATAAGGCCGCCCTTTGTACAATACCTTACTTTAAGAAATTATTATGTAAGTAAAATGTATTATTGTGGTGTACAAATAAAGAGTTTTCTATCTATCTACCTAATCTAATTCAAAATTACCGATATTTGAAAAACAAGTAAGTTTCCAATCAACATTTATAAATTTTACACAGTCTAAGTGAAATAATGATGTAGGAATATAATAAATAAGTTACACCGTATACTTAATAAATAAGTTACACCGGCCTCACGACTTGATAATAATCAAGTCGTGAGGCCGACAAAAAAGCAAAGAAAATTCTCACAGAATGTATCGGTTGCAAAAAATATTATTGTTTATCCTGTTTTAATAAAAAGCATCGATAAGTATAATTAAATAAAATTGTTTACTTTTCCCATCACTACACAGTATGAAAAACTTGCTCTGTTTCAGTGCGGTGTGGGGTACATACGATCCCACATTTTATTTTACGTATAGAATCTAAACTAAATAATCTGTCCACGGGCGGCGGCAGCTTTAGGTTGATCAACTCATTGATAATAATAATCGCGACAAAAACCGTACAATCTGCCTTATTTGGCGGCAAAAAAAGGATTTTTGTCTCCAGTGGGATTTACTAAGCCTCGTACCGCTCCAACGTCTGGTTCAGGATCAGGTTTCGAACGCCTCGTAACGCAGTAATGGAAAGTATAGATAAATTAGTGCCGCTGGGAACGTGTACGAATTAAAAAAATTAATCTCGATTACATTACTGTGTAGTACACGTGAAGGAAGTTAGTATTTTTACCGGATTTCGAAACTTCAGCCCAAACGGACAAATAATTTGCATGATATTGGCGTCAATTCTGCTTGTATATCTAAACTTAAACCGTATGTAAACATAAAATTGAAATCAGAAATAATCCGGTTGAATATATTCGTATTTATATTTATTTTTTAATATGCACATGATAAGTGACTTTAATTGAAAACAAAAGTATTCGTCTTGAAATAATGAACCTTTTAATAACAATTTGCCTGAGATTTCCTCTATAAAAATAAAACTGTGAGTGGCGAGCTGTAATCCTACGCATTTGGACTGAAACTCGGATCTTAGGAGAGAATTTATCGAGTCGCAATCGGCACTTAAACATCAGAAATCGTTTGTAATTGAGTATTCAGTTCTTTAATATATTACCCCCAGGGCGGGTCGAGACGCATGGCGAAGTTTGTTCGCATAGTACTTTTTGACTTTGGCCTAAATACGTATTATCGGACACAATTCACTTGGCTTTTCATCAGGCGAGACGTATGCTTGTTGTCACCCTGATAGTATAAAAATAAAAAAAATTGGTCAAGTGCGAGTTGGACTCGCGCACGATGGGTTCCGTACCATTATCTATGCAACATAAGGCAACGTTATTAGTATCGAGCAAGAAACGGTAAAAAAATCATGTTTGTTGTATGGGAGCCCCCCTTAAATATGTATTTTATTTTATTTTTAGTATTTGTTGTTATAGCGGCAATAGAAATACATCATCTGTGAAAATTTCAACTGTCTAGCTATCACCGTTCTTGAGATACTGGGTACGGAACCCTAAAAATCATTTTTGTTGTATGGGAGCCCCCC
The DNA here is from genome assembly GCA_916999025.1 of Orgyia antiqua. Taxonomy (NCBI): domain Eukaryota; kingdom Metazoa; phylum Arthropoda; class Insecta; order Lepidoptera; family Erebidae; genus Orgyia; species Orgyia antiqua. The sequence goes on from OU779863.1 coordinate 30,681,876, forward strand.
TTAAATATTTATTTTATTTTATTTTTAGTATTTGTTGTTATAGCGGCAATAGAAATACATCATCTGTGAAAATTTCAACTGTCTAGCTATCACCGTTCTTGAGATACTGGGTATAGAACCCTAAAAATCATGTTTGTTGTATGGGAGCCCCCCTTAAATATTTATTTTATTTTATTTTTAGTATTTGTTGTTATAGCGGCAATAGAAATACATCATCTGTGAAAATTTCAACTCTCTAGCTATCACCGTTCTTGAGATACAGCCTGGTGACAGACGGACGGACGGACGGACGGACGGACGGACGGACGGACGGACGGACGGACGGACGGACGGACGGACGGACGGACGGACGGACAGCGAAGTCTCAGTAATAGGGTTTCCGTTTTTACCCTTTGGGTACGGAACCCTAAAAACAATTTGAAATGCCGTATTAACGTATACTTAGTTTAGTTATGTATTAGTATTTTTTTTTTATTTCTCGTAGAGACCTTGTATAATCTGCATGGTATATGAACTGGAAATTGAAAAGCTTTTACATCTATGCCATTATTAGAAAGCTGAAAAGTTGTTTGTTTGAATGCGGTAATCTCAGGAACCGCTAATGTGATTAGAAAATTCTTTCAGTGTTGGATATGAGATTTATCGAGCTTAGGCTATAATCACACGCTGCGCCCAATAGGAGCGAGAGAAAAGATTGCCCGTTTATTGCTGTATATAAACGGGGAAAATTTTCCAAATTCTACGAAGTCGCGGGCAACAGCTAGTCTTTTTATATAATAGTATAGACTAAAATTTATCATGGCTTATTAATATCCAAGAAAACACCAGCTGGTGCTTTAAGAAGAAGAGATTTTTGGTTAATACTAAGACACGCAAAACCAAAGTCCTGTCTTTGAATCTAATTCACTATCTTGGGAGAAAAAAACACAATGGTGTTTACTGATAGTGTCTTGGTAAGATCAGACCACTTATAAGGTTCATATTTTTGTTATGTTTTTATTAAGACCACAATATTTTTTGATAATTATTTAGATCCTCGCATATTATAAACGTGTTTATGCTAGAAATTTCTGTTAAGCGATGCTTGCCTATATTTTATTCCAAAGCTTGACTACTGTTACCACCATCATTTAAAGCAAATTTTTGTCTTGGCCTCTACAATAGTGCAGAATTTTGGTTTTGTATTTTATACTAAAACAAAATATTCTCGTGACGCGTTCAACAATGGAAACGCATCAAAACTAAGACTTCATTTAAAAGCTGCATATTTAGGCGGATTCTGAATGAGCTTTGAGCTTTTAAAAAGAATCATAGAGACGGTGGTGTACAACTGCTGGGGAAACTTGCTCTTATTACTACTAACATCTTACTTTCGTATTACATAATAATAGGTACGTATTATTTTGTGAGTATTAAAAAAAAACAAGTCCTTTGTCTTCTTCACATATCTTGAAGACATCAACATTATAATTTTATTAGATAGTAACATCTTCCTTAAGAATGCCAAACACGTTGACATCCAAAGACTTGATGTGACGATGTTCTTCGATGTTGCCTCTGTTGACGAAATCATTACTTTATCTTGTACGTGTGCGCTCGAAATTTTTCCTTCCTCAACGAACGGTCTTCGGGTTGCAAAACAATGTAGTCTGTTTCAATACATTCAAAACAATAGTTTCATTCAATTCATCATGCTAACTCTTCTAAGCTATGTTATATATACCCTTCCTAAATCATATACAGTTCTGTAAAAATGGACGACCAGACTAAAATTTCCTATTGTCTAGATTTTTTGTATAAGCACAGAAAAACCATCGATTAATCAACAAAATAAAACTGGATACCTACACAAATAATGTTCATGCAATCCTGTCATAATAAAAACTTTCTATAATATTAATAACTAACTGTAGCCCGCAACTTCGTACGCGTAGAATTAAGAAATTAAATCTTAATAAATTATATATAAAAGCAATCCTCTTGAACCATTCTATCTATTAAAAAAAACCGCATTAAGATCCGTTGCGTATTTTTGAAGATATAAGCTCACATAGGGACATACATACAAAAATTACGACTTTGTTTTATAAGAAGTAAAGATAAAGATATATTAGTTTGTTGTACCTCACATAGATAAGGCAGCGTTTTCACTTATAGCTTGCACGCGTCCGAGTTTCTCGGCAAATTTAATCATATCTCATCCAATATAATATAGCAAACCCCAACAAATTATACAAAAAAAGCTATCCTCTTGAACCATTCTATCTATTAAAAAAAAACCGCATTAAGACGATACCAAAATAGCTTCGTGCATTTTTCTATGTACGAAGTTTTCATTGTTTCTTTAGATTGAATGGCTAGAGCTCTAATTTTTAAGTATATGTTTTTTCAATATATGATCTAGGATCGCATCAACTCAGAAACACGATTGAAAAAAGTTTTCTCGATAGAAAATCTTGGCGAAACAACCTCTCAAAATTTTTATTTTTTTCATTTGTCGGTCTATTATCGCGTATTAACTAATGAAATAACTTTAAAAACATAAGTAACTATTATATATAGAAACACGTAAATCAGAATTAAAATATATTTAGTAGATTTTGAGTAAATAGGAAAAGTATCCCTAATTCTTCATTTTCTGTGCCTACTGGCTGTGTTAATATGTACGTGTCGGCGATGATATACGATGATATTGATGTAGGCCCTTAAGATCCATTGAGTATTTTTGAAGATATAAGCTCACATAGGGACATACTTACAAAAATTACGACTTTTTTTTATAAGAAGTATATATATAAGTAAAAAGATAAAGAAGATAGCAATCAAGTTTTTCCTCCACCTGTACTCATCTCCGTCGCAGTAAAATCCGACGTTAAATCCGAAAGAGAAAATTGCTTCCGACGATTTGTTCAAACTACGTATTTTTTGCATCATCCCGTACATTTACATATTTCACTAATGTATACCAAAATGTACGATACTATTTATTAATATGAATAATCATAAATTGTTTGGTGAGTTTATTAATATACGCTTATAATATATTAACTTGATATATTATTATATAGCTGTTTTATTTTTAACATTTTTAATAGGTATATTTTGGGACGGCAGGCAATCAACACGGCGAGTTAAAAGATCGCACACGATTGAAATAAAACTGTATTCAATATAACAACTAAAATTGGTGGAGTTATATATAAGTACGTTTATTATTTTTTATTCTTAAGGGCCTACATCAATATTATCGTCGACATGTACCAATTAACACAGCTAGTAGGTATAGAAAATGAAGAATTAGGGATTTTTTTTTTGTTTACTCAAAATCTACTAAATATATTTTAATTCCGGTTTACGTGTTACGTTTAGTTACTTATGTTTTGAAAGTTATTTCATTAGTTAATACGCGATAATAGACCGACAAATGAAAAAAATAAAAAATAAGAGAGGTTGTTTCGTTAAGATTTTCTATCGAGAAAACTTTTCTCAATCGCGTTTCTGAGTTTATGCGATCCTAGATTATATATTGAAAAAACATATACTAAAAAATTAGAGCTCAAGCCATTCAATCTAAAGAAAAAATGAAAACTTCGTACGTAGAAAAATGCACGAGGCTATTTTGGTATCCTCTTAACAAAATAGACTGATGACATTGGTAACAATGCTGCATGCAGAACTAAACTTAACTAAAAATATTATTAACTATGATGTATGTATTTTGATTAATTGGCTGTTTCGTTGTGTACATTTATATTAATTAAAATCGTTAGTCTATAATACACAGTTTTTATAATAAGAAACTTCAGTTAATATCACAGGTTAATGTATCAATAAAATTTTCCTTTTTTAGTTAAATCAACATTAGTTTGGTATCATTGTCAAATGTGCCGGGAGCCGCTGTATAGCACAGAAACGCGAGCTGTGGCGTTCTATGGGAGAGTACTATGTTCAGCAGTGGATGGAGAAAAACTGATTATAAATATAACACTGGTTACAATTCTACAAGCACAACTAAAATTAACTGAAAAATGAAAATTGATATAATTTGGCAATGTTAACTAACTTTTCTTATTATAAAAACCGTGTATCTACCGATCGACTACCGATTTTAAATAATATTAACGTATACAACGAACGTCCGTGTGGTGACGGATTAAGAATACAAGTGTCACCACTCCATCTCCTCCCAAGGGTGCTGTAAAAGTCAGTTAAGGGATATTGACACAAATAACATCCTCTGTGAGAGACGGAAAACTCGAAAATAAACCCTGTGCCAACACGCCTGGTCAGTGCGGCACAGTATACCATAATCCCTCTAAAGTGGAGGAGGCCCGTGCCCAACAATGGGACGTAAATGGGCTAGAGAGAAGGAGGAGAGGATACAACGAAATAGCCAATCAACCGAAACACAACATATTCTGGTACCCATAACACAAGCATAATAAGTTTAGCTTGGGACCAGAGGAGGTTTTGTGAAATGTGTCCATAAAAAAAGAATCTCTTGTTATTTAGTCAAGTTAGGTTAAGTTTTTGACGCATCCGGCATTGGCTACATTGTTCGTAACTTTGGAATATAATTATGATTCACCCTCACACAATTTTCGCCCTTATTAAGGAAGCATCGATGCGTGTAATTAAAATATAGATCATACTGCTTACCATCACAATGGAGAGGATAATGGTTGAAACTATATCAGTGTTGCCACTTTAAACTTTGTTAAGTTTACCCAACTAAGTGTGAACACGTAATGGACTGAAGTATTCAAACTATTCATACAATATGCCAGTTTTTAGATACTCTGTCGATATATTCTATGTATATGTTTTAGGCTAGAAAAAAAGTAGATTGAAAACAAAGAAAAAAAATTGTTAGCAGTCTTTGTTTAAATGAGAAATAAAGAGAGTTTACTCACTAATTATATTTTTTTAAATTAAATTTAAACTAATGTGCATAAAATATAGATGCATAATAAAAATTAGAATGAGACCACAAATTTTGAATACTATGGACGAATTTCTTGAAAATTTTATTTTAATAGTAGAAAATATATTACACTAGCTGGCCCGGCAAACGTTGTTTTGCCATACCAAAAAAAAAGTAAAATTAAAAATTAAAAAAAAAAGAACTATAAACCTCACGGAGCCCGAGACCTTTCCAACGAATGCAAAACCGTGGAAATCGGTCCGTGCGTTCTGGAGTTATAGCGTCAGGAAGGAAAACCCGACTTATTTTTATATAATAGATAACAACGTACAAAGTGAAACCGGGCAAGTACGAGTTGGATTCGCATACTAGGGGCGTTTTTACCATATTACATTCGTCATATTCCCGACCCCAAATAACGGGATACAGGCAGGAGAATGTTATGATGACGATGAGTTATGTTGTTAACCAACGGATATACATAACCTGTGAATTCTTACCTGTGTGTTCTACCTATTACCGTTTCAGAAATACTGTTTCTTGACAGATGCAGCGGCAGCGATGTCTCAGTAATAGGGGCCCGTTTTACTTTTTGGTACGGAACCCTAAAATGTTGTCCAAATCAATGCGACACTCGGTTAATTTGACTGGTCATTTCATGGAACTCTAAGTAAGCTATGCTGTAAAATGCTCTCTCTCTCCCTCTCTCCAGCCCATTTACGTCCCACTGTTGGGGCCTTCTCCACTTTGGGAGGGATTATGGTTTACTGTGCCGCGCTGACCAGGCGTATTGGCACAGGGTTTATTTTCCAGTTTTCCGTCTCTCACAGAGGACACAGAGGATGTTATCTGTGTGCAATATCCCTTAGCTAACTTTTACAGCACCCTTGGGAGGAGATAGGGTGGTGATACTTGTTTTCTCAATCCATCACCATACGGAGAATATAAAAATGTTATGTAATATACTCTACTTTAACTAAACTATAGTTTAGTAAATAGTATATATATGAAGTTTCTTACTATTCTTGCTATGAAATTAAAAAAATTGGTCAAGTGCGAGTCGGACTCGCGCGCGAAGGGTTCCGTACCATTATCTATGCAACATAAGGCAACGTTATTAGTATCGAGCAAGAAACGGTAAAAAAATCATGTTATGTTGTATGGGAGCCCCCCTTAAATATTTATTTTATTTTTAGTATTTGTTGTTATAGCGGCAATAGAAATACATCATCTGTGAAAATTTCCACTGTCTAGCTATCACCGTTATTGAGATAAAGCCTGGTGACAGACGTACGGACGGAGGGACGGACAGCGAAGTCTCAGTAATAGGGTCCCGTTTTTACCCTTTGGCTACGGAACCCTAAAAACGATATCGTTCCGCTCGCTAACAAAGGCCAAGCCAATTCTACGTTGCCACCAGTTAAGCTATAACTACCCTCGATATTTCGTTCTACCGTATTAGCTGCTTACTCGATCGTGTGATTAAAAATTATGCAATCGCGTGCGGGACTCCGCCGCGGACGGACGCGTGCGACGCGTGCCGCCATTGTTGCTTCCAAAGCTATTTAAAACGATTATGATGGGTCAAGAGAGCATTTGTTGTAGCAATACTAAATTATAATGGAATTTGTTTTGATATGTGAGAATTCTTTACAATCTACTTATGACGAGTAAGATTTGAATTACATGAATATCATGTAATTCAAATCTTACTCGTCGTAAGTTCTACCACTCTACCGGCTGAATTGTTTTGACTGAATTGTTTGGACTTAGTTAGTACGGTTAAAAGCCTACGTTAGCTCTGTTGTCTTTACACGCTTGCTCAAAGTGGTATAGAACACCTTGTGAGAACACACTCCTGTTTAATTTGTGTCCAATTCTGAGAAAAATATCATATAAATAAGTATAAAAAATTAATAAATTACTGTAGAAATATCAGTATTTTATTTTATTTATCGAAAATAAAAAAATCTATCATTAATATTATATGAACAATGATATAAAGATATAATTAGTTTTTAGATTGTGAACATAAAATAATATTAATTGTATATCATACACGATAATTTGTATTTATAAAATAAATTGTCTTTTTGATACACTTATTTTCCTTAAATTTACAAGGGAGATTTACGACATTGAGTCTTCATAGCACGTGCAAGTCTATTTCCAAGTTGGTCGGGTAAGTGTTCAACCGTGAAATGGGTCCCTCTTAGCGTATATCGATTCGAGGCTTGTACTCGTCTTCAATCGAATTAATAGAGTCCCCATAGTATCGGATGACAACGGCGAGATTTTGTATGGAATACGATCGTTTCATAGTATCTTAAGCTGTTTGTGGTGTTATGAAGGGAGCCATTATGTTCTTGTGATTATTTCACAAGATGACTATGCATTATCTGATTTCATGACTTTGTATTATCTCTTTCTAGTTTTTTACCAAACAGCCATATGTATATTCTCATTGGGGTCAAAAAGTATGGAAAAAAGGTTAGCTAAGAAAATTCCCGTTTACCTTGACATAGGGACCCCCTAAGGCACGCTTCACCAGTGGTACTGAAGTACTATCTAACTAACCCTACTCTACCAGTTCCAAAGTTTCTTCAGCTTACCACAAATATCAACTACAATAATGGACTTGTTATATCTATCTATAACTTGTTAATAAATTCGCTATAGATATCTATTGTTAGTGTACTTCAACAGCGATCCAATTAAAGACAAGTAGACGACAAGAAGTTTCAATAACAAGATTTGTTCAACTCCTAGCATCTTTGTTGGTTTGTTAGCACTTTGGTAGAAATCTGAGATACTCTGAAGATTGAGTATCTTCAATAACTCTTGTTATATCTTCCAATGCGTTCATAACCACAGCGAGGAAAAAAGAGAATGATACCTTTAATAAATATGTATGTAGCTTTAATAGATATGTAACATACGTATATTTGGGTAAAACGGTAAGGTATAAAAATGTTCATGACAGAAAAAGGAGAGGATGATCTAAGAGAAGATAGATGGAATGTGTGAAAATTGATATGAAAGGAGAACGAGTCAAAGGTCACGCTATCGACTTTTGACAAAAGCTTAGAATTTTGAAAGAATTTGTCTAAGTAGAGCCGTTTCTAATAAGATGAGATGGACAGAAAGATGAATAAAATTGGTCAAGTGCGAGTCGGACTCGCGCACGAAGGGTTCCGTACCATTATCTATGCAACATAAGGCAACGTTATTAGTATCGAGCAAGAAACGGTAAAAAAATCATGTTTGTTGTATGGGAGCCCCCCTTAAATATTTATTTTATTTTATTTTAGTATTTGTTGTTATAGCGGCAATAGAAATACATCATCTGTGAAAATTTCAACTGTCTAGCTATCACCGTTCTTGAGATACAGCCTGGTGACAGACGGACGGACGGACGGACGGACGGACAGCGAAGTCTCAGTAATAGGGTCCCGTTTTTACCCTTTGGGTACGGAACCCTAAAAAGGCAGGCCCACACGTAAATTTATATATCGATCTCAGATTTTAAGGCTTCTTACAAAAAGAGGATTAATTTTATACTTTTCAGTGTTATTTCATACATCGGAATATTATTATGAAATGTTAATCTCCGTAGTTAGATTCTGTCGTGTTCTCATAACTATAGGAGCATAAAACAATTTTCCGAAAAACTTTTAAAACCATTTGCAATATCCACTTAAATATCATGTACCTCAGTGAGTGGGTATTGTGAGTGAGTGAGCGGGTTGTCTAGCAATCGATGCTGTACCGCGGTGCACGCTTTGTGATGCAGATAACCTTAATCCCTGTCTGTCGGCTACGTGTCAACACCAGCTAGAGCTGAACGATAGCTTAAACAGGATACGACATGTATTAAATATAATAGAAATCTATACTAAGCAATATTTAAAATAGGAAATATTTGATTGTATATTTGAAATAAATAGGCTCTAAAATTCCGGAACAGATTTTAAAAAAACTTTACCGTTGGATAGCTACACAGTGTAGCTATCCAACGGTAAAGTTTTTTTTACAGACATTTTATTTTTATTCGGATAATCCGAAGGCAACGAACGAACGCCGAATACTCGCGGAAACATCCGATCGCCAAAGCATGCCGCAGGAGATACGGTACAAGGCGTCTTCAATATGCAAGCCTGTGTGCGTTTGTAAACTGTGCACGGCCACCAAAATTTCTACACACATGTGAACTCATGGCAGGCGGGCGGTGTCGAGCTTACTTTCGTCCGTCTGACCAATATTATTCCTTCGCCAAACGCCTGGCAAAAAGCACCAATTTGCAAGCACATATTGGTGCTATTTATGAATTATTAGGCGTTTTTAAGTTATAATATTTTGTTTAATTAATAGTAAATAAATGAATAAAGTCATCTAAAACATACGAACGTTTTATTAAAATATCTGTGAATGGCAAGTAAAGCACTGCTTTTCTGCCTTTATGGAGCGCACGCCCCTGGCTACACTATAAAGCTAAGGCCAATTTTTGGTAATAATTAAATAGGTATTTACGAACATTTCACACAGATCGAATTTTAAAGTTTTGAAAAGAATAAAGTGTACTATTGTTGTTGTATGTCCGCCTAACACATAATTCATAAGGAATTAATTAAGAGTCGTAGAGTGTACTTCTGCAAAAAAATGTAGCTGTGGTTATGGAAAGAATTTCAACCTAATCGCGGCTATACATATCACGCTTAAGCGAAATTAACATTTTCTAATCATATCCATACTATACTAAACGGTATACCGCGCACCAAGCAACAGTGCGAAAGGATTATGAAGGGCTGAGATAGCAATTTGCAGCGTACTTAATTACAAGATAAATTAGTATGTAAATTAATAGCCATGTTCCTTACTGGGTAAATATTACGATGCGGAATAATTCGCCTGAATTGCGAATATATTCTAATGGCGAAAATGTGCTTCACATTTCGTACGTTATATTAGTTAATGGTACCAATTCCAAATGCACAACTAAACTTGACTTAACTAAAAAATAAAAACAACTTTGGCGTATTACGATTAATTATTGATTTCGCTAAACACATTTACTTTAATTAAAATTGTTATTCTGTGTTACATAGTTTTTATCAAAGTTAAAATGTTTTATCCCAAATTGGCATGTTTTACAAGCTCTTTTGAAACGTCAGAAACTAGGCGTTATGATTATAAAATTATGTTAACATTGGTGCCTATTCTATGTGCAGAACTAAACTTAACTTAAGTAAAAAATGAAAATTGATAGCGTCAATAACACAATTCGGCAATGTTAACAGAACTTTTTTAATATAAAAACTGTTTATTATAGACTAACGATTTTAATTAATATAAATGTGTGCTAAAATATAGCCAAATATTTAAGATACAGCAATAGTTGTTTTCATTTTTTTGTTAAGTTCTGCACAAAGAATAGGCACCATTGTCAAATTGTGTTATTGACACAATAATATTTCATTTTTTAGTTTAGTTTAGTTGTGCACGCAAAATTGGTACCAATGATTATGTAAGATTATTCTTCATGGTGTTTTGTTAAAATAATAAAAAAACCGGTCAAGTACGAGTTGGACTCGCACACGAAGGCTTCCGTACCGTTATTATCATTATACCGACCCCAAATAACAACAAATAACGTGATAAGGGCAGGAAAATGATAAAGACATAGTAATAAATAAACTATGTGCTGTAGCTGTGGAATTTTCAGCTCTCTAGCTATCACCGATGTAATGATAGAGAGCTTCGTGACAGATAAGCGTATGGTCAGCGACGTCTCAGTAATAGGGTCCTTTTGGTACAACACCCTTCGGTTCTCACACGGCAGAATTAGGAGGTATCTTTCAGTTTGTAATATCACGTTGCGACCAATAGGAACGAAGCATCAGTAAAAAATGTTGCAAAAATGGGATTTTTTTTAAATTCCACTTCGTGCTTAGTAATAAAGTTATCAGAGATTTAAGAAGAGAATAAAGATCACTTAAGATGCCTTAAAATATTTTAAAACTTTAGATAATTAATCTTGTCACTTGTTAACCGGAGGCTAATGCCACCCTTAAGTTAAAAGCTACTTCAAATTGAAGGGGAGGAATCAAGACCAATTACAATAATTATATTTGCTCAAAACCTCATTTATAGAACAATGTGTTTGCTCATATATAAAATTATTAAAGATTTGATTTTGATTCGGCTATCGTAGCCATGTTTGTTTAGCTGTCAAACTTTGTGTGTTCGGCGCATGCGTGCCACGTGCCTTTCAAATAGAATAACGTTTTAATCTAATAGGGCTAAGATCGCACGGTATAATGCCAGGGGGTGAAAAAACACATTTTGTTGATTTTATGGGAATTCATCTTTATTAAAAATAACTTTCTGCGTATTATTTTGTTCAGTTCTCACGTATATGAATGATGTAGTTTAATAACCGTAATACGCTTTGGTGGGAATGTTATATAACTTTTCAATTTTCTTTTTTAACTTAGGCTGTTTAGAAGACAAAATAATATAAGATAAATGTACTAACTTGTTTCATTACAGTCAGGAGAAATATAGGTATAGAATTATATTCATCACAATATAGGTATATTTTTATATGTTATCAAAACAATCTTATGGTGGGTCTATGATCAGTGTTATATTACTTAAAATTACTGTATTTTGCAAATTATATTACATTCGCAAAATACACTGATATCATGTCTGAATAATGAGACCTTATAATAAATAATAGTCAAAAATATAAGCCCCACAGATGACATTGTTGTTTTTACTAGATTATTATCATGGCAACACTATGGGGAGATTGCGCTCAAGATATAAGATATCAAATCACAATTTGGCAAAAGATTGCGTCGACAGATCGGCATCCACGACATCCCTTGTTTATTTGATTAGGATGTTTTTTATCAATACATCTCCCCCAAACAATTTATGTTTTGTTTGCCATAGATATAATGTTTGTGGCCGCAAGTTATGATCTTATGATAGATATATAAATAATGCCGGTTTTTTCTTATAAGTAAATTAAAAAGAATTTTATAATTCATAATCAAACTCATATCATAGTTTAACTCTGCTATTTTATGATAGAACGTGTTTTTTTTTGGATAATAGATTTATATTAAAACTATAAAACAGTTTTTTTCTTTATTGAACCTACATCGGTCTTTAACAAGTGTGCAAAATTTCAGATTATTTCGACATTTTCAAGGAGGACAGGACAGATTCCGTTTTACGGACACATAAAATAATTTGTTTAATTCCAAAATTAAAAACACGCTTGAAAATCCTGAAATTTTTTTTAAATTATTCCATTGTCATCGGTCCTTATTATAATTAAGTGCAAAATTTCAGAACAATCAGTCAGTGGGTGAAAATTAGTTTTAAATATTCCGTTACATAGATTAATATATTGATAGATACGTACCGAATTAATAAAAGCGATAAAAAAATAATAAATTGTTAAAAGATCCATACAATAGAAGCTACATTTTGTGTTGCAAATACAAGAAAGCTTCTAGAAAATAACCTAGTGCGTCTGAATATTACTTTTATGAAAAGTTTAATTAATCCACAGATAAAACACCCGATTGAATGATTACCTGACAACCAATTTAAAACAAGAACCGGTCAGCCATTATCACGCAATTAAAAGCTGCGTTCGCATTTTGAATCCGTTCTATTGTTGGTCCCCTTCGTTAATTCGGCATTTCGGGTGCGTTCACTGCACTTGGCCGATAGCTATGACATTCTCTTTAAAACATAATGGAATAAAGAAACAGTAAACTGGCCTCCCTTGTTGGGGAGCACTTCGTTATTGCACAACTACGATTTAATAACGTTGATACTATAACCGTAATTGCAATATTATTTTAACTTTTTAAAAATATTTGTCGCTAAGAATTAAAGTTGAAATATAGTTACCAACATGTTAATTTTTTTTAAAGATAAATTCTTGGTTCAATTTTTATACGAGTTTTCAAGCCTATGGTACCAATTCTACACAACTAAACAACTAAAAACGGAAATTAACAGTGTCCATAACACAATTCGGCAATGTTAACAGAACTTTTTTATTAGAACATCATTCTGTATATTATAGACTAACAATTTGAATTACTTAGTAAAAATGTGCACAACGTAATAGCCAATTAATTAAAATACGCCATATACGTATACGTTTTTATTTTTTAGTTAAGTATAGTTGTACACCTTCGTGTAGGACACGCCGACAATATATAAAAAAAGAAAAAAAAAAGATACCACATATTTTATATTTATATTTTAATTGTAAATAATGTTGGCAAAAAAGGTTTAATAATAATAAGTATACCTAGAATTGGTACTATTTACTTTAAAGCATCTTAAAATGTGTACCACGAATTAAATAGGTGTATTACTATGAAACTGAATTAAATCGGTATTTGTCCCATGTTGGGCGCCAAATTTCCTAAACGATAAAAATTATTACCCTACTTTATAATTTCTTCCTATAATTTTTCTTTTCGCAAAGAATCAAGATAGTTGATACAGAGTATACGCTAAGCTCATAGGTAGCACCATTCATAGCGAATCACCGTACAAAATGATATTATTTGTAACATAATCCGCGAACAACTACGGCACGAGATTGATATTACGCTAGGGTGATATCGACATTAATTTATATGGATACGGTTTAAAAATGTATAATGGGTGGGTCGCCGACGCTAATAAAGTCCCTAGGGGGCGCCATATTTCCAATGACAGTTTTTGGCGCGTAAAATACATATTTCATGTAATACTCGTGTTAATACAATACCATTTTGAAAAGTATTTCTTTGAAAACGGATGAAGAAAATTTGCTGCTCTTAACGTGTGGTTTAATTTAAAATAAACAGTAGGCGTATACCTAATTTATTGTATTAAAAAGCTTGTAATGTGGTCAGCTATCACAGATCTAATCTACACTGTGTTTAAAAAATAGAGTAGGTTTTGTAAAACTGTTCTACGGACTTCTAGTACAATTACGACAATATCATCATCGACAAAGAAAAAATGCTTGTCTCTCTTTTTCTCTCTTCAGCCCCTTAACGTCCCACTCTTGGGCGTGGACCTCCTCCACATTAAGAGATTATTATGGTCTGCTCTGCTGCACTGACCAGGCGTGTTGGCACATGGTTCAGTTACGAGTTTTCCGTCTTTCAAAGAGGATGTTATCTATTTAAAATAGTCCTTAGCTGGCTTTTACAGACCCCTGGAAAGGAAAAGCGGTGGTGAAACTTGTATTCTTAATCAGCCTCCACACGGAAAAAAATCCTTTACGTTCAATGGTACTGATTCTAGATTCACAACTAAACTTAACCTAACTATAAAATGAAAATTGATATTGTCAATAACACAATTCGGCAATGTTATCAGAACTTTTTTATTAGAAAATCTGTATTTTGTAGACAAACAATTTTAATTAATAAAAATGCGCATTACTTAAAAGCCAATTAATCAAAATACGCCATAGTTGTTTTCATATTTTAGTTAAGTTAAGTTTAGTTGCGCAGGTGGAATTGGCGCCAATGTCAATAGCACAATTCGGCAATGTTAACAGATCTTTTTTAATCAAAAATCTATATATTATAGACTAACGACTTTAATTAATAAAAACGTACACAACAAAATAGCCAATGAATTGGTACCAATATCTGTTTTTTGGTACTATAAGCTCCTTTGTATTTCTTAAATCGAGTAACAAAATTATGTAAATTAATGTATGTGATATACTAATAACTCATGTCAAGAAATACACCAATTAAATATTAATTTGTCACATATGAATGCCACATTAATTAATTGACGTAAAAACGAAACGCAAATGAAACATTTGCAGGCTATTTTTTTAATATGAATGATGTCATTGATGCGTATCCGATTTCTCATAATTCGAAATTTGAATAAAGACGTCGAAGCCACAACGTCAGCAGAGTCAAATTTAAATTTAGAATGCGAATTAGTACAAAATCGTTTATTTAAATTTTACACGCAGTTGACTCTGAATAACAAAGTTGGCGTCCATTATGAAATTATAAAATTATCCCTGTTTGTCTAGTTTGGAATACAAAGGAGCCAGTGTATATTTACACGCTATTTAACAATTATTTAACATTTGATATGTATACGAACACGTGATTCAAATTGAAATTATTTGCATAATCTCTATATTAGACTGACGTAATTGATATTAGCTATAGCAATGGTTCTGTTGACTGTAGACGCCATTACTATTTTATTACAAGCTTTTATTAGAAATTTATTAGCGTTGTTATGTAATTAAAACATAATATAGGCTTTATATTAGATGATGATTAGATTTATATACTTAAAAGCATACAGACATAGGTATCAATTCCACGCGCACAACTAAACTAAACTTAACTAAAAAAAATGGCCAAGTGCGAGTCGGACTCGCGCACGAAGGGTTCCGTACCATTATCTATGCAACATAAGGCAACGTTATTAGTATCGAGCAAGAAACGGTAAAAAAATCATGTTTGTTGTATGGGAGCCCCCCTTAAATATTTATTTTATTTTATTTTTAGTATTTTGTTGTTATAGCGGCAATAGAAATACATCATCTGTGAAAATTTCAACTCTCTAGCTATCACCGTTCTTGAGATACAGCCTGGTGACAGACGGACGGACGGACGGACGGACGGATGGACAGCGAAGTCTCAGTAATAGGGTCCCGTTTTTACCCTTTGGGTACGGAACCCTAAAAATGAAAACAACCATTGGTGTAGGTATTTTAATTATTCGGCTATTTTGCTGTACACATTTATATTAATTAAAATCTTTAATAAACAGTTTTTATAACAAGAAAGATCAGTTAACATTGCCGGATTGTGTTATCGACACTATCAAAATTCGTTTTCTAGTTAAGTTTAGTTTAGTTGTGCGTCTAGAATTGGTACCATTCATTGCTTTTTTTACAAGATCTTCCATGCCCTTTTGTATTTTTTATCACTGATACAAGAATTACTAAAAGAAAAATTCCCACCCAAACGTAACGCAAAAGTTGATCGTAACGTGATTTACATCATCTTTATTACGTCTCACTCACCGGGCCTCCTCCACTTTGGGAGGACTTTGGTCTACTATGCCGCGCTGGTGTTGGCATAGGGTTAAGTTTCGAGCTTTCCGTCGGTCACAGAGGATATTATCTGCTTACAATGTCCCTTAGCTGGCTTTTACGGGAGGAAATAAGGGTGGTGACACTTGTATTCTTAATCAGTCACCACACGGACAGGTATTAATAGCAGAAAATTCCTCAAGTTCCTAATTAATATCTATTTACTTATAATTTTATCACAAAATACATAGTACAACCTATAATCGCTAATTACGCGCGGTGTTTGTGACAAAAACACTTATTCCCCAACAGGCAATAAATCAAGTACGGTAAAATATCTGACTCAAGGGACCGCTCCCGACTGTCACCCGAAATAATAGGGTCTTTTATCGTGTTGTAACGATAACTGGGACAACACTAGTGATGATTATGGCAACACTATTGTTTCGGAAAAAATATTTTAATACTGATGTGGTAACCTCATTAGTTTGTAATTTTTTTTTTAAATCATTTAATCTAATAATACTAAAATCTCTACCACATTTTTTCATTTAAGTATATAAAATTTTTCGACCTAACCACCTCCAAAGTACCCCAATTATTATATCTATACTTATTTATTATATAGTTACGCTATTAAACTAGGCTATTAAACCCGTAAGGACTAAATTATATAATAAAATGGCAGCCTCAGATAGAGAATCGTCTAAAATACTTATATATAACAAACGTTCACTACGTTAAAATACATTAAACTCGGTTCAAGTTATTGTAACACTTACTCTTAGATCATTTTTACATCAAGGCAAGAAATAGGAAGGTGACAAAATCTTTTACGACACGGATTTTAGTAAACTTTAATATTTATTACAAAACAAATAAACACAAGCTCATTACAACCATGACAACAGAGTGACACGTGGCTATCTAATTCCGTCCCCTGGACATGGACGCCATTAAGACTCCCGCAGGATTAGCGGAATCAATGAGCTCGCGGCTGGACGTTGTGCGATCATGTACTCCCGGTAAGGCAACCGGACTTGGTACCTCCAATTTTAAGTAAGCTGATATAAAAAACTTATTTTTAAATATATTTATTTATAAAATTTACAATAACAACACCAAAAATGGCAGTTATTCTAAAGTAAAATAACATATTAAGTAAGTACCTATGCCTGTTAAGTAGGTATATCAGATTATCTATATCCGTATTGTGCTACCCATAACACAAGCGACATAGCTTGAGACCAACTGTGATGCTGTATAAAATGTCCGAAGAAAAGTTATACCAAAATAAATCCACAAAAACATGCATAACAATTGTTAATTTATATGCAGGCCTCATAAACGTAGCCAGGAGACATGTTTTAGAATTGTACTTAACAAAAAAAAATACTGACAATCTAACTGTAGTATCAATTTAACATTCACCAAATAAACATATAACATTGTTTATTGTGAAACAAATACTGTATAATATTTTACCAGTCAACCCGTAATATTATTTTCGCATTATGTAGTAAATCCTACAACATTAACGCGAGTTGCTGACATAGAGGGGTCCACAATGGCGAGAACATTGATTTATCGCATCACCCACCTGTTAACTCTGATACTTGCATCTCCCCCCTACGTCTCAATATCAGAAAAACTACGAATATAACTATGTCATTATAAAAATATTGCTACTAGCGGTGCCTTGCCGTTTCACTTGCGTATTTACTGGAGAGTTCCTGTATATAGGGGTATACAGAACAGCTTACGTAATTCAAAACATCAGCTAACTTCTAACCAAATTACTATGCCGTTCAAATGAGAATAGGATTGTCTCTTTTGATTGGAACGTCATCGTTGTCAATTTGAACAATTTTGGTAAGGTCAGCAAAATAAGACATTTTTATAATATAATTTATCTATCATTTTTTCGTTATCGTTTACTAATTTTCGAGCGATTAGCGAGACAAATACTATACAAAACTGTAACATATAACGAATAGTTCGAAATAACCACACTAACAAACAAAAACACCGAGAAATAACAACAATTTTTTTTTTAACGGGAAACATCCACTTAACTAACAGAAGTTAAAATAAAATGCCTTATTTATTTACTCAACAAGGCACACAAACAACAACAAAATGGCGGTTGGCAATTCAACTTAATATCATAGTATCCAACAATGAAATTATTGAAAGAATTTCTTTTTAATGATATTATAACTATTATTACTAAATAATTTGACGTTTTCAGCTTCAAATTACTGAGTTTAGGTAAAAGAAAAAAAAAACAATATTGATACGTAAATAAAGTTTCGTTGCTGACAGTACTATTCCAATCACTTTTGACAACTAAAGGTCATAGCCAATCCTATTCTCAGTTGAAACGTATAGTACATCTAAATTAGTCCAGTCATATGATGAGAGTAAAGAAGTAACAATTGTCACAATAACTTTATATATACTAATATTATAAAGCTGAAGAGTTTGTTTGTTTGTTTGAACGCGCTAATCTCAGGAAACACTGGTCCGATTTTCAGTGTTGGATAGTACATTAATAGAGGACGGCTGTAGGCCATATAACATCACACTGCGACAAATAGGAGCGAAGCATCAGTGAAAAATGTTGCAAAAACCGGAAACATTTTCTAAATTCCACGCGTACGAAGTCGCCCGCAATAGCTAGTAAGTCATATGAGCGTAAAAAGTAAAAACTCTCACAAAAACTTTATCATTTACTAGCAGTTGCCCGCGACTCCGCGACTACGTCCGCATGGAATTTAGAAAATTTTTCCCGTTTTTGCAACATTTTTCACTACTGCTTCGCTTCTACTGATCGTAGCGTGATGTTATATAGCCCTCGATAAATGCCCTATTTAACACTGAAAGAATTTTTCAAATCGGCCCAGAGGTTCCTGAGATTAGCGCGTTTAAACAAACAAACAAACTCTTCAGCTTTATAATATTAAGTAATAAAACATTAGTCTATATAAATTTTCAAAGTATGAATGTGCTACGTTTATTTAAGTTACGAACATTTTCATTCTGAACGTAATGTAATCGATTCAAGTATTCGTATAACTACTCGATTCTCCAATCGATCCCGCTCGAGTGTTTGCATAGTCCATAGTAAAGGAGTGTAATTGAAGATGGCGGTTTTTTTATTTGGTTCGATGTTAAATGTTTGTATAGGGAAATTGGTTTTTAAACAGATTCCGATGACCGTGTCAATATTGTTGTGGAACATTCTAGTTGAATTTACACACAAATATATTTACCATAGCTTACAGTACATATCACGTGTAAAGCCACTCTTATAGACCTCGTCCAGGATAGATTAAAATTACAGAGAGTGACTCTGACAGGGTTCAATCTATGACGATATTTTTTTCGACGATATTAGCGGGACTACCTAGACTGACTTAGAGTATCACTACAGTCTACGTAGCCAAACGACTCTATTCTCGCGCTAGCTCTATAATCTCTACGTGGACGACGGGCATATGAGCGTATAGCGTATACAATTTAAGGGCCTACATCAATATTATCGTCGACATGTACCTATTAACACAGCTAGTAGGTATAGAAAATGAAGAATTAGGGATATTTTTTTTTGTTTACTCAAAATCTACTAAATATATTTTATTTCCGGTTTACGTGTTTCTATATATAATAGTTACTTATGTTTTGAAAGTTATTTCATTAGTTAATACGCGATAATAGACCGACAAATGAAAAAAATAAAAAATAAGAGAGGTTGTTTCGCTAAGATTTTCTATCGAGAAAACTTTTTTTAATCGCGTTTCTGAGTTTATACGATCCTAGATTATATATTGAAAAAAAATATACTTAAAAATTAGAGCTCTAGCCATTCAATCTAAAGAAAAAATGAAAACTTCGTACGTAGAAAAATGCACGAAGCTATTTTGGTATCCTCTTAACAGCAAGAGGAGTTATTTCTTAAAAACTGTCAATTTTTTTCCGTTGAAATATTGTTACCAGTGGGTATATGGCTTATAATTTGCATATTAAAATTTTGTTATCATAGTGATAATAACAAAATTTAAATATGCAAATTATAAGCGTAAAATCTTTGCATGCATGTTTTTATTCTTATTTATTTATTTATTAATATTCAACTGCTTACTCCACTTACGGTTACCCAACGCGTGAAGTAAGCTAAATATACAATTTAAAACTAGCAGATTAACGCTCGCAACTTGGCGTGGAAATTACTAAAATTTTATCTACTTTGCTGCTATGTATATTCACTGATGCTTGGCTTCTATTGATTCCAGCGCGATGTTATATAACCATAATAAATGTACTATTCAACACTGGCAGCATTTTTCAAATCAGACCAGCATTTCCTGAGATTAGCGCCTTCAAACACATTTTTCTTTCTTTCTTTCTTTTACAGTACAGATACGAGGATTACAACCGTGTTTATAGTTACTGCTTGACTCCTTTGACAAAATTTATTTATTCTGATTAATAAATATACATATATACAACTGTAAAATTTCATTTAAATTAAGTAGCTTTTGCGTGAAAAAGCAACAAACATCCTTACATCCATCCATAATAATCCATACATTTTACAAACTTTCACCACTACCAATATTAGTAGGATTAGTTATACTTTAATCTATCAGTACATCGAAATATCTATCAATTGACTACCTATATAATCGTCAGTACCAATGTCCAGTACAAAGGTCGACAAGACGCAAGGGACTGAAGGGTGAGCAGAGGGGGACGGGGGTCCTGTTAAAACGTTAATCGAATCTGCCCGTAATGGGATTTCTTTCTTGAGGGGCGCATTGCTAAAGGATTAATTTATATCAATTTAAATGGGCTCCGATATATAGGATGTTATATTTCATGCTAAGAATTTTCATCAGATCATTAAGTTATTCACAAACGATGGAGAAAAATTCACACATCGTGGCTTCTCTCTGAACTTAGTTACGTAGGAAGGATACCGTGAAGGATAAACGAGGAAGTGAAACATAATTTTTTACGTTTTTCATGTAGGTATTGTCACCAAAAGCGCAGTTTTATGTATTTTATCTTGTTATAGCTTGTCTTAGACCTGAGTATTAGGTGCTCTATTTGCAC
Source organism: Orgyia antiqua (assembly GCA_916999025.1). Classification (NCBI taxonomy): domain Eukaryota; kingdom Metazoa; phylum Arthropoda; class Insecta; order Lepidoptera; family Erebidae; genus Orgyia; species Orgyia antiqua. The sequence goes on from OU779863.1 coordinate 30,703,031, forward strand.
ACTATAATACTTAAAATATTATAATTATGTACATAACTGACCTGGTCTGACTTCTTTTCAGAAAATAATCAATCAATCTAATCTTCCCATTACAGTCCACTGCGTCTCCCAATTCGCGTCACATTACACGGTCCTTAGCCTTCAGTAGGTAACCAGTCCTACCTTTTGTTCGTTCCTTTCTTCACGTCACTAGTTCGCCTAGCAGGGATAAGCTAAGTCAAATTATGCTTGCCCAGTCGCTGTCTCTTCTGCAATCTTTTGGGTATCGGTTCTTTGATAAACATGACCAGCCGATTGCCACTTTAAAGAGCTAGCTCTGCGAGCTATCTAAACTACTTTAGTTGTTACGGAAAATGTTGTAGGTATATCAGTTTATTTATGAACATCCTGTATACGTTTCCAGTAAGGTCTAATCCTCAGCGTTTGTTTTTGTCCCGTAATGTATGTGAGAGTGGCCGCGTGCTACAAATTACTAACTACGATCCGATTGCGAAAATTGGAACTGAACATAAAGTAGTGAGAGGAAGTGATGGGAAAAATAACAAAATAGTCAACATTATTTTATTTATGTCTCTACGTAGTGACGGATTAAGAATGCAAGTGTCACCACCCTATTTCTTCCTGTGTAAAAGATGGGGGACATAAAGAGATACACATCTGCGAGAGACGGAAAACTCGAAATTAAGCTCTGTGTCAAGACGCATCATGAATGGTGATAGCCAGACAGCTGAATTTTTCACAGATGGTGTATTTTTATAGTGATAAAGTATTTTTATAAAGTATATTAAGTAGTATTTTTATAGTGGTATATTTGATGTTATAGAAGTGTCTATAACATCAAATATACCAGAATACAAAATAAATATAATGGGGCTCACATACAAAAAATCCTTTTAAATATATCTTGGCGATAGCTTAGACATGATTATGATAATATTATGGTATTATGATGATGATGTTAATATGGAAAGCCTGATATGAGCGAGTCCAATTCGCTTTTATTCTATTTTTAAACAATTTTGTCGCAACAATCATGGAGCGCTAACGGCGTGTTTAACTATGCAAAACGTTATTCGAAAATGGAATCCGGTTCAAAAACGTGGAGGTAACATTTTGTTAATAGTTTAATCTGTGGCGGTGATCCGCGGGTAGCCGCATGGAATAACTACACATGAATATTTTACTAGGCTGTTCAATTTAGTGCTTTTGCCACATCGTATGCGAGTATGGCGGCCATATAATTTTTTCTTTTTTTTATTCTTTATTGCTTTAACCTGTTTTATATTTAAGTGCTTGAATATAAAAAGAAAATAGAAAAGAACACAGAAATACTTTAATTATTATTGACCATAAATTGTATTCGTATTTTGAGAGAAAGGTATTAAAAATTATAACCAAACTCCAATTTTTTACTTGTATTTAACTTAATGGCAACTTTGGCGTTTTGCAAGTTACTACTACGGAGTATATCTGCTACACGATGCTGTAGTCGTAGAAAGAACTTCACTCAGATTTATTATCCGGTTTGGCCAGTAAAGGTAAATTATAAATAATCTCATAAATAGATACCAACTCCCTATGGATCCAATAGAATTTGAACAAGTCTACCATGAGAGTGTATGCGATTGCTTAGCAACGCATTTAATTGGCGGGAAATTGGTGAACAGATTAATATTTGACACGAGGTTGCGCAAAATTGTGTAATTTTCGGTATGGTATGCTATGTTTTCGATAATCCTTCATATCAAAATTTATTAAAATACTAAGCAAAATGTGGCTGTATATTTAAGGGCCTACATCAATATTATCGTATATCATCGCCGACACGTACATATTAACACAGCCAGTAGGCACAGAAAATGAAGAATTAGGGATACTTTTCCTATTTACTCAAAATCTACTAAATATATTTTAATTCTGATTTACGTGTTTCTATATTTAATAGTTACTTATGTTTTTAAAGTTATTTCATTAGTTAATACGCGATAATAGACCGACAAATGAAAAAAATAAAAGAATTGAGAGGTTGTTTCGCTAAGATTTTCTATCGAGAAAACTTTTTTCAATCGCGTTTCTGAGTTTATGCGATCCTAGATCATATATTGAAAAAACATATACTTAAAAATTAGAGCTCTAGTCATTCAATCTAAAGAAACAATGAAAACTTCGTACATAGAAAAATGCACGAAGCTATTTTGGTATCCTCTTAATAAAAGTACTCATCTCATTATAATCATATCGTTATCTCATCTACGCCATTTTACAAACAATAAAAAGCAATTTTTTTAAGACACAAATAGTTTAATGCTAATATTTAAGACTGAATTAGTCATATGCCTAGGTATTGATTTATTGTAATCTCTATAATGTTAGATGATGGAAAAGATATTTTTAGGGTTCCAAGAGATACAATTTGACCCTATTACTAGGACGCCATTCATACATCAGCCAATAACCAGGCTGTTATACCGATTCTACGTGCTCAACTACACTTAACTAGAAAATGAAAAATGATAGTGTCAATAATATAATTGGGCCATGTTAACAAAACTTTTTATTAGAAAATCTGTGTATATGACCAAGGATTTTAATTAATAAAAATGTGCATAACAAAATAGCCAGTTAATCAAAATACGCCTCAGTTGTTTTCATTGTTCAGTTTAGTTGTGCATATAGAATTGGTACCTAAATCTCAGGAACTACTCGGGATACTAGATCATTATCAACAAATAAAAGACCGACATACAACTAATATATATAATATACAATATTTACGTCTGGGTGTTTAGGTACTATGTATAATAAGTATGTATTTACAAAAGAAAAGTAGTTTATGTATTCTATCCGTATTCTGGTACCCATAACACAAGCATAATAAGCTTAGCTTGGGACCAGAGGACGTTGTGTGAAATGTCCATAAATATTTATTTATTTTATTTATTATTATTTAAGAGGTCTCCCATACAACAAACGTTTTCATAACTCAATCATGAGAGACGACATATAACAGTACAACGAATCTTATATGATAATTATGGTAAGAAACCCTTCGTGTGCAAGTCCAACTCTTATTTATCCCATAACACAAGTATATTAGCATACCTTGGGACCAGAGGACGTTGTGTGAAATGTCCAATAATATTTATTTATTTATGTTTATTTTATTTACTTGGCAGGTTTTTCCTTTCTCCATAACAACAATTTATCCAGTCACCATTTCATTTCATCGTTTCATAATCGCGACACGTGTTCTCGACCGTCGCACGTGTACAGTACAGGCACAGGTAACTATAACCTGCTTCAAGGGTACTCGATATTATTAGGGAGGATTATACAATATAATCCCTACACCTGCTATTATTGTACAAGAAATGCAACGGATTATATTATTTAAATTGGTGTGGCGATGTGCTTTTTTGGATAATTACTGTACAGAATTCTATCTATTCCATTTTTGTTTTGCTTTATTGTTGCTAATGGGCATTGTTCATATTTTTTTTAAACTCTTAATGTGAAAACCATTTCGGGGAATAGAGTTTCTGATAATGATCCATTAGTTTTTTTCGGAAAATTTGCTATATTAACGATTATTTTTCCAAAAAAAGCAAATGATCTCTATTTGCCCTTGAAATGAAGGACTTAAAATATTAAGACGTTTTAGGGATATACTACTCTGAAGTGGAGTTGAAATTGGTCTATAATATCAACTTGTCAACTTTGAAAAGATAAAGTGCAATCTGTATTAAGTCTATCAAGAAAAGTCTATACACAGATTGCGTAAAACGATAACGTCACAACATTTAAAGTAATATCTTCAAGAATTTTTAAAAAATTCTGTATAGTGAATATTTCAATAATATTAAAATTTGTTGCTTAAAATAGTCTATATTTTCTGAAAAGAATATAAAAATAGTAGGTCAAAAATAACTAACAATCCCAATTGTATTTATTATTTATTTTAGTGCTTTGTATTATTCTTTTTTCAGCTATTAAAAAGAATAATACAAATAAGTCAAGTACAAATTGTGCTCGTACACGAAGGGTTCTGTATCGTTATTATCATAACTAGCTGTTGCCCGCGACTCCATCCGCGTGGAATTGGGAAAATTTTCCCCGTTTTTGCAACATTTTCCACTACTGCTTCGCTTCTACTGGGTGTAGCGGGATGTAATATAGCCTAAAGCCTTTCTCGATAAATGCCCTATTTAACACTGAAAGAATTTTACAAATCGGTCCAGTGGTTCCTGAGATTAGCGCGTTCAAACAAACAAACAAACTCTTCAGCTTTATAATCTTCTCTTCTAATATATAAAATTCACGTGTCACAGTGTTAGTTACCGTACTCCTCCGAAACGACTTGACCGATTTTTATGAAATTTCACATGCATATTCAGTAGGTCTGAGAATCGGCCAACATGTATTTTTAAATTTTTTTTTGTATGGCAAAACAACGTTTGCCGGGTCAGCTAGTCTTATATATAAAATTCACGTGTCACAGTGTTAGTTACCGTACTCCTCCGAAACGGCTTGACCGATTCTTCTCAAATTTTGCATACATATTCAGTAGGTCTGAGAATCGGCCAACATCTATTTTTCAAACTTTTTTTTTAGTATGGCAAAACAACGTTTGCCGGGTCAGCTAGTATTAGTATAGATATATTCATCATACCGACTCCAAATAACACCAAAAACGGGATCCCATAAAGTGGTATAAGGGTAGGAGAATGATGATGATGAGTATTCGTTGTTGTATCATCAACTGATATACATAAACTGTGTTTTCAGCTCTCTTTCATTACTTTTGACATACCATTTTTAGGGTTCCGTACCCAAAGGGTAAAAACGGGACCCTATTACTGAGACTTCGCTGTCCGTCCGTCCGTCTGTCACCAGGCTGTATCTCAAGAACGGTGATAGCTAGACAGTTGAAATTTTCACAGATGATGTATTTCTATTGCCGCTATAACAACAAATACTAAAAATAAAATAAAATAAATATTTAAGGGGGGCTCCCATAAAACAAACATGATTTTTTTACCGTTTCTTGCTCGATACTAATAACGTTGCCTTATGTTGCATAGATAATGGTACGGAACCCTTCGTGCGCGAGTCCAACTCGCACTTGACCAATTTTTGACGGGACGATACCAAATTATGCTCCATACAAAAGTATGGGTATCGTACTTCCGTTTTTTCTTCGCGAAAGTTAAACCGATTTTAATAGTTTTTGCGTTATATTATAGATAAAGAGTATATCTGTGCTTCTATGACTTTCTTTTTTGTCAAAACATAATAACTAAAAGAAATATGACGATCCGAAAAACCCACTTTTTTCGGTTTACTTTAGATAAAGTTGCAGCGACTATCACACAAATTTGGTAATGTTTTACCACAAATGAAAGTGATAGAAGCATAGGTAGACTCTTTATCTATAATATAACGCAAAAACTATTAAAATCGGTTTAACTTTCGCAAAAAGAAAACGGAAGTACGAAACGTCTTTTTTCAAAGAATTTGTAGGTAAAATCCGCTTCATCTATATTTGTCCCTTTCAGTGCGGCGGCGCTCGGAAATAGGGAATAGGAATAGGGAAATAGGATAGCAATACCTAAGGCAAATACCTAAATGAGGAGGACAGTACCCTCTTAAAAGTGATTTTCCCCCACTTACAGTAGCCAGATTGTACTGAAATTTTGCCTACTTATTAAGGACTGATGACAATGCAATATTACGCGATCATACAACCGTCGGGCATGTATGACCAGATGTATGAGTGTGGATGAAGCCAAGGAAGTATGTTTGGATCGTAGCAGATGGCGCTCTATAGTCTCTGCCTACCCCCATGGGAAAAAGGCGTGATTTTATGATGATGATGATGATGACGGTGCAATAATTTTAAGAACTATCCAGGAACACATATCCTGATTTACACAATCACATCATTTGACGTTTAAAATTGAGAACTAGTAACTTTAGCCTGACAAAATCTTACTTCATATATTATATTATAGACACACATAGGTACATATTTCACGCATATATCGATATATAAGCTAACTGAGTCATGTAGCACTACACTATACATCTGATAGATCTGTATCCAGAAATTGCAAGTGTTTTTTAATTTTTAAAGTAGGCAAAAATTTCTTTTTTTTCTGTAAATAAATATTCATGGACATTCACACAACGTCCTCTGGTCCCAAGCTAAGTTTATATGCTTGTGTTTTAGGTACCAGAATACGGATAAACTACATAAACTACTTTTCTTTTGTAAATACACACTTATGATACATAGAAAACACCCAGACACAGTACAAACACTTGTATGACATTTATGTGATGTATGAATATCTCACAAATGATTGTACCAAGCGGGAATCGAACCCGCGACCTTGTGAACGGCAGTCTGTTACATGAACCACTAGATCACGAAGCTCGTCAAAATTTTGAGCAATCAAAGCATAATTCATAACATGGAGTAGAGTTAGGACGCATTTCTATATTTAATAATTTAATACCGTTTACATAGAGCGTGTATTTAGTATATACAGACTGGTTTAAATTAACTTGTCTATTAACGTCGATGCGGCGCGTTATCGGCCAATTATAATTCACCACGCAAATGACACCGTCATTACCGGCCGTTCATAACCGGCTTAACTGTGTAGCCGGATACCCTGGTACAGATAGAAAAATAATAATAGCACAAAATTTCGATGGTCCCTACCGAATTTACAAAGTTTCGTTTTTTTATTATTACTGTTTTAAACTGTCAATAGACGTAAGTTTATGATAGCGTTTACAAAATTTTTAAAAAGTTATTGCAGACCTGTTTTTACTGACGTATTATATCGAAACGCAACAGTATTTTCGTCGTACAGCATCGAAAGTTAAGTTTAAATCTCTCTCTCGAAAAGTAACGTTTTTCAATTACGATACTTTACCTAAGGACCATCGATTTATTTTAAATAACAGTAATAGCCACAGATTTAGCAGATAGTGGATACAAATCCAATCTTGAAAAGATTAATTAGTTCTTCAAAGGCTAACTAACTAAGATAATTATGGTATTCTTATTTTATGGGACATTTTCCAAAAACTACACACATACCGTTTTCGCAAACTACAAACGTCACTTTTACAAGCTATAGAACAAGTATATTGTTGAGAAATAGAAGCCCTGTTTTATTAGTCTATGGTTCAATTGAAACAGATCATAAGACATACATTAATGCGTATTTTACGCACCGATAGATATTATTTTATGTAGCTTCAAGCCAGGTGAGTTACGTAGCCACTAACTTCGGGGTGACAGTGTCAAAAAAATCTTTATTAATTTTAAAGATTAATTTGCCATCGGTACAGGGGAGGCAGGAAGGCAGAGTTGCCTCCCCTTAAACAAAGGCAAGCCAATTATTATTAAATATTCGCAGCTCAATTTATGTTGGTGGTAATCGTAGCGCAGACAATGGACGTGATAACCGGTCGGGTAATTAGCCAACTTAATTAATGTTTACTTTACTTTATATAAAATATTTATGGAAATGTAACTATTACTATGAAAGTTGGTAGGAGTATGTTACTTAATTATAGCCCTTAGTATAAGAGTAGTCAGGATTTCATTTTGGGGATGATTTCGACGTTTCATTTCATGTTAACCCCAAAAGAAGGCTTAAGTAGGTAATTTTGTCTATAATAATTTTTTTCGTTACCATAATGTAAGAACTGCTTGGTACTCGTTTAAATAACATTGATATATAAATGAAGACACGGGATATATTGATTAGAACACCCCATTTCTCCGAAGCAAAGCTTGCCATGCATGACATGCACTGGTGTAGCAAGGCATAAGCGCCAACCACGCCGAGAAAGACCCAACCATGTTGCGAAAATCTATTCTACAGGAAGATTCAGCGTTCGAAATTAGCATTTGTTTAATTTTCATAAATATTTTTGTCTATCGGCTGAATTAAAATCATCCCGTTTAACTAATGCTGCGTTGAGTGCTCATGATCTTGATTTGTTAAATTGAAAGAAATGACGCGAAAATATGTTACGTAAAATTTATAGAATCAACATTACGATGATAGTTTATTAATTATGGCTATATTAAAAGGATTAATCCTTGAATGATAACCTATTTTATGCTTATCTATTTATTTAATTAAGTATATGATAAATTCTAGTCATTAAAAACTTGTAAATTCTACATAGACAGTTTCCAAAGCATATTATGCTATCGCCTTTTAGTACCTAGAACTCTCTAGAATCGCGACGAACTCTATCTTGTTTCCATCTTATTCATTCTTATACAATTGTACAGATGTCAGACACTTATAAAATGAACAAAATAACATAACCGCAATCATTAACTTATAACAAAATAAACTGTCGTAATGCAAAAGTCGCCATATGTGTACCATGTAAACGCCTGTCATTAAGAATAACTAAAGGGGCGCCAATTCGATTCCCGTGCAACTCTCTGAGGAGTAGGGCGTTGTTTTTATGGGTTCTCGTTTATTTTAATGCCTCTAAATAATTCTGAACAATACACTGATTTGATAATAGTAATAAGAAACACATGTGTCAACTTTGTATGTTTAAATGCTGCGGTTTATGATGGTATTTAAAGATATCGTATCTTTACTTATTATAAAACAAAGTCGTTATTTTTGTATTTATGTTTTTATGTGAGTTTATATCTTCAAAACACCTTTGTGCGAAAATTTTGTGTGAAAAGTCGGCCTAGGGATAGGTCCCTCCTCTATTGGGCGCTCAAATTTTTTTTCCCTTCCCTCTTTGCTATAACTCTAACAAAAAACAAAATTTAAAAGTAAAAGGTACATGTACGAGTAAATAACTACAAATATTAACGACATATTTTGACCATGAGTTCGTAATAATTAAAATCATGACTAGTACTTAATTAATTAATTAGTTGAGATCAACCATATTAAATATTTTTAACACGCTTATATTAGTCCGGTACGTATCTATCAATGTATTAATCTATGTAACGGAATCTTTAAAAGTGATTGACTTGCAGTAGTCGGTTTGGTCTGAAATTTAACCACTAATGGAAGAAGGGCCGATGACTACGCAATAGTGTAAGATAATATTCAGGATTTTCAAGCGTGTTGTTTAGTTTTTGAACTAAGTAAAATTACTTAGTTCAAAAACTAAACAACAATAAGACAACAATCGCGCCGCGACACAGCACAGCTTACAGGGCTAGTTGCTATTTACGCATTGCCAATGACACAAACGGTAAACTTATAATAATATGGTCTTATTCATAATGACTTATCGGAGTTTTAAAAGTTCGCTAAAATCGTTTCGCGAAAATTGTCAAAAACTGTTATTCATAATAGTCTTTTTACACTACAACGTTAATTATCTTTCCGATAAAATCTCCTTTTAAACCTCCGGCAAGTCATTATGAATAATACCAATAGTATTTTTAAAAATAGAATCGGAATTTTTAATTGCCATTCATTGTAGTTGCAAAGCAATGGTAGTCTTTTATGTCCTTCGCCTAGTTTTTGTTTAATTTTTTTTAGTTATCCCTTTTTTGTCTAAGGTAACAATAGATTCAGCCAGCTTTTATCTATAACAAGCTTACCGTTGTCATTACTTTAACTAAAGAATGATTAATTGTAACAGTATTACACTATTAAAGTTGATATTTTCCCCTTAAGGGCCTACATCAATATTATCGTCGACATGTACATATTAACACACTAGCTGTGTTAATATGTACATGGATAGGTATAGAAAATGAAGAATTAGGGATATTTTTATCAAGAATTTTTTTTTCAATCGCGTTTCTGAGTTTATGCGATCCTAGATCATATATTGAAAAAACATATACTTAAAAATTAGAGCTCTAGCCATTCAATCTAAAGAAACAATGAAAACTTCGTATGTAGAAAAATGCACGAAGCTATTTTGGTATCCTCTTAAATTTTAACTGACAACTTGACACTAAGCCCTAATCATTAGCTTCACCTTTGCTCGCAATCCATATTAATGATTGAAGATTATATTTTTATTAGAATGTTGTTTGATTTGTATGATTATCTTGATTAATATTGTAAAAATTTCAAATGCAAAATTAGAAAGAACACGGTTTTGATTAACTACTATACCTACGTGAAGAGTTTGTTTATTTCAACGCGCTAATCTTAGGCACTGTTGGTACGAATTGAAAAATTCTTTTTGTGTTGATTAGTCCATTTATTGAGGATAGCTATAGGCTATATAACATCACGCTGTGACCAATAAGAGCAAAGCATTAGTGAAAAATGTTGCAAAAATGGGGAAAATTTTCCAAATTACACGCGTACGACGTCGCAGGCAACAGCTATGAAAAAATAAAATGTCATCATTCATTTATCGGGTCTCATGGTATATGCCAACATCGCGGGTTCAATCCCCGAAGAGGATAAATGTCTGCGTACTGAATACAAATACTTATTCACAGTGCCAAGATGATTTTTATGTGTATATCCGCAATCTGGTGCCAAATTACAAGCATTAAGCTTAGTTTGGTTCCAGAGGAATGTAAGTAAAATATCAGCCAAATGCCCTCCCTTTTAAGGGTTCAATCACCCCCACCCCTCTCTGTCATAAAGCTACCAAAAAAAAATTTTAAGCTATATCCGAATTGTTTTTTCGCTCAAACATAAAATGAAACGAATATTCGTTTGGCTATGATATCATTACTTGACGTTTGGATGTTGTGAATGATTCGCGCGGATAAGGATATTTTTTATTATATTCGCTATAGGTTTATGTATCTGCCTATAATTAGCGTTGCAAAATGCCTAATTCGTAAAAAGGAGATATCTCAATTATATAATACCATGCAGAAAATTACGTACCTAACAAATCAAAGACCCGAATTCCCCTCTACCTGAAAATACAACAGTGACAGTAGTTCGAGCTTAAACCTACTTCACGAAAACAAATTCAGTCTGAAAACTCTTTCATTATCTTTAACGTAAATGAGATAAAGTTTAATTTAGCTTACGTTATAAATATTCAAGTGCAAAATAAATTTGTCAAGGTGTTCCCGCCACTTCATTTGCGATAATGTTGGTACCCCTAGCTTAAGTGTTGCTCGTTGTTAAATTAATGAGCCAATCTCAGTCGCTGGGGTTGCCACCTCTATATTTTACAAGGTGGTAATGTGTGTAGTGTTGTGCTTTATTGTTGTTGTATTTTAACATGTAAAGTACATTAAGTTATAAGATATTATCATGCCATGTTTAAGATAAACTCGTTCGTTATTGCTCTCTACTTATGCATTTAAAACGGATTAAGTTAGGCATTTATTTAAGTTATATTAATTTAAGGTATATGTCGCCATTCTGTACCGAAACAGCTTGACCGATTCCTACTTTAGTGAGTTTATTCAGCAGGCAAGAGAGGCGAACGACCTTATATAACTATAGTCGAACACCGATACAATTTGACAAACTTTTCCCACAAAGTATCCTTCGTACGTGTGAAATGTAGTGAATTTTCCCCGTATTTGCAACATTTTTCGCTAATGCTGCGCTCCTATAGGTCACAGCGTGGTGTTATATAGCATTCCTCGATGAATTAACAGTCCACCAAATGCTATCCCAGGAACTACAAACCAGTAGTTCTTGAGATTAGCGCTTTTAAACAAACAAAAAACTCTTGAGCTTTATAATATTAGTATATATATATACTAGCTGTTGCCCGCGACTTCGTACGCATGAAATTTAGAAATCAATCCTTAACAAACAGAAGTTTACTCTTCTGCTCAATAGATGGCGTTGTACTTTTTTTAAATCGCGCTATTGTTTCGTTCCACACATTAACAGTTAAGCTCGGCAAAATCATTATTGTGTATTTGTGTTATCATCCGGATTTCGCACTTATAAATTAGTAAGGATGACAGGAATAGATAGGGATGTGACATTGGACCTAAAAAATCGATTTTTATTTAATCGATTTTTTATGGGACAAAAAATATCGAAAATCAAATAATCGACTTTTCTTAAAAAAATAATCGATTTTTTTGTTTAACCGATTTTCTTAAGTTGCTATGTAATTTATATATAAACGCCAACTTAAAATCTTAAATATTATTTTGTCAGTAAATGAGCTTAGACCTATCGTCCATGTGGTGATGGACTAAGAATACAAGTGTCACCACCCCATTTTTTCCCCAGGGTACCTGTAAGAGCCAGCTGAGGGATATACTAGACCATTAACCCTCCTAAGTGGAAGAGCCCCGTGCCCAACAGTGCGCCCAACTTTAATGGGCTGAAAAGATGACCTAGAATTATTTGCACCCTGTAAGCGCAAAGAAATTAATACTCTAATCAGTATTGATGGATTATGCCACTCTTGATGTACTTCTTTGGCATAATCAAATAATCTTCAATGGAACTAGAAGTCCTGGATAGAGGGTGAACAATGTAACTTTCTGTGATGACAAAGAAATAGAGCTGTAACAAACCGTATGTATTCGTTACTGAGTAACGGGTACTGCGTCGAGTACCGAGTAACGAAACGTTACTTACAAAAACTTCTCGTTACTCGCATCCGATCGTTACTCGTTACGATCGTTTCGTTCGAATAACATGCGAACGTTTCGTTACTCGGTACTAGACGCAGTACCCGTTACTCAGTAATGAATACATAAAAAGATTGGAATAAATAGGTACCGATTGCAATGATTTGTTAGACAAATTTTAATCATTTTTTATGTATGAATGTACTCAGTATTGAGTTTAATTTCATTAGATAAGAAAGAAAATTTTTATTATGTATTTTTTAGTTTTGTTTAAAATATGATTTTATTGTTTATTTTATTTCATTCTAAAAACAAAAGAGTTTTGTTGTCGTTTTAATTTTTTTGCAACTTTTTTATTTAATTTTTATGTCAAAAAAAACAAACCTGGTTAAATTAAATAAAGAAAAGTAAAAAATGCATGGTATGCGATGGATATTATTTAAATATTAGTTCTACGTATTCAAATACGACTCGTTGCAATACGACTCAATTCCTTTCTCTAGTAAACAGCATGTGTTGAGGTTTCAGAAGTAACGAGTAACGATACGAAAGTAACGGGTACTGATTGAAAGAGTAACGAATACATACGGGTACTCTTTTTTTCATTACTTTTACAGCTCTACAAAGAAATATAAAAAATATATATCAATAGGTTTAGTAATTAAAAACAAGCAACAGAAATAGTAGGATCTTATAATATAACCAACATAAAATAAAGTTTTTAAATAACCTAATATATATAATTCTCGTGTCACTCTCATAATCATACCCCTCCGTCATTCCCATACTCTTCCGAAACGGCTTGACCGATTCTTATGAATTTTTGTATGCATATTCAGTAGGTCTGAGAATCAGCTACTATCTGGTGAATGTATGATTAAATAAAATATCTATAATAATTCAAAAGTACAAAAGAAATGCCTTAATGCCATCATAGACGCAGAGATGGCGTTAATATAAACTTATGGAGGGTGGCAGTTCGCCATAGATTAATGATATGTGTATACTTGTATAGATTAATAAAAGATAAGTTCGCGTTCCAGGCCTAGGTACCGGGTCTGAAAACCAGACTTTATACCGGGGGTTGCAAATAAAAAATTGGTCAAGTGCGAGTCGGACTCGCGCACGATGGGTTCCGTACCATTATCTATGCAACATAAGGCAACGTTATTAGTATCGAGCAAGAAACGGTAAAAAAATCATGTTTGTTGTATGGGAGCCCCCCTTAAATATTTATTTTATTTTATTTTTAGTATTTGTTGTTATAGAGGCAATAGAAATACATCATCTGTGAAAATTTCAACTGTCTAGCTATCACCGTTCTTGAGATACTGGGTACGGAACCCTAAAAATCATGTTTGTTGTATGGGAGGCCCCCTTAAATATTTATTTTATTTTATTTTTAGTATTTGTTGTTATAGCGGCAATAGAAATACATCATCTGTGAAAATTTCAACTGTCTAGCTATCACCGTTCTTGAGATACTGGGTACGGAACCCTAAAAATCATGTTTGTTGTATGGGAGGCCCCCTTAAATATTTATTTTATTTTATTTTTAGTATTTGTTGTTATAGCGGCAATAGAAATACATCATCTGTGAAAATTTCAACTCTCTAGCTATCACCGTTCTTGAGATACAGCCTGGTGACAGACGGACGGACGGACGGACGGACGGACGGACGGACAGCGAAGTCTCAGTAATAGGGTCCCGTTTTTACCCTTTGGGTACGGAACCCTAAAAATTGATATAAATTTTTGCCACGATTATAAAAAAATCTATTAAAAATCGATTATTTGAAATAAAAAATCGCGTAAAATAATCGAATTTTTCTAAAAAATAAACGATTTTAAATCGATTTTTTAATAATCGATTTTTTATTCACGTCCCTACAATGCTTGTTAGCAGCGTCTCCTCTAGCACGTAGTACATCCGTATAGATATAGATGGGCATGGTTAACATAACACATTCATTTCCAATGACTGAAGCTAGACTAAAAGGACGAAGACGGAAAAGTTAAGCTAGATATAACCTATTTTAATACCACTAGGTCCCGTTTATAAGTAGGTCTCCGTCCTATAGAATTGGCATTGTTCATATTTTTTTTAAACTCTTAATTCAAAAACCCTTTCGGGGAATAGAGTTTCTGATCATGATCAATTAGTTTTTTCGGAAAATTTGTTAAATTAACGATTATTTTTACAAAAAAGCAAATGATCTCTATTTGCCCTTGAAATAAAGGACTTAAAATATTAAGACGTTCTGAGGGATACCTATACTACTCTGTGGTGGAGTCGAAATTGGTCTATTATACCAACTTGGCAACTTTGAAAAGACGTATTGCACATGTATTGCAGTCTGTCTTAAGTCTATCAGGAAAAATCAATACACAGATTACGTACAACGATGACGTCACAACATTTAAAATAATATCTTTAAGTATTTTTTAAAAATTATATATAGTGAATATTTCAATAATATTGAAATTAGTTGCTTGAAATAGTCTATAATCTCTAAAAAAAATATTAAAACTGCAGGTCAAAAATTATGAACAATGCCAATTATGACTGTAACTTACATTTATACAATATACATATTATTATGTATATACCGACAACAAAGACTTAAATCTAGAAATACAGCAGCTTTTACGAAAATAATGATATATAACGTTGTATATTCGCCCTTACGTGTCCCATATTAGCTCATGAAGTATGTACATAAGATATAACAATGGGAAAGATGGCACAATGGACCAGGCTTTGGTATAGGTACTGCCTTAATGAGTACATGAACGCCTCATTCGGCTGTTGCTTAGTTATAAGCGGGGCGATTCTAGCAACATGAATGTATCAACTTTAAGCATTTCATACAATTAGTGCTGCTGCCATCTTCCGAGATTCTGCAGATTCGTTCTAGTTCATAGGGCCTACTGTAAGCAATTTAAAATAACTACTTTTGTTATAAGAATGTAAGAAAGCCAAACTTCGCCCACATTATAATCAGAATTTTTTGTCGGATTTCTCCTAAGACGGCATTTTAGGTGAGGGCAGAAGTCTCAGTAATAAGGTTCCGTTTTACCTTTTGGTACAGAACCTGAAAAGTAGACTTCTAGTTTCGAAAGTATGCTTTTTATTCTAATGATATTACAGCGAACACACAATGCACATCCAAATTACGCAGACTGTGGGATTGTAAAAAAATTGTAGAATAGTTTTTAGTTTAAATTAAAGTTTAAATTCAATAGTTTTTGATTTAATTGTTTTTGTAACATAATTGGTACAAGGACTTTCAAAAATAAAGAAAGACAAAAATGTATGTACAAAGCAATATTGAGCGTCGAAGTATTCAAATAGGTACGTAATTAAATAAGATTTAGTTAAATCGCTTCCACTGTAAACACACCCCTATACGCAATAAAAGGTATCGAAGTATAAATGTAGGTAGGTATACAGCCTGGTAGTTTGCGACCTACAAATGTGGCAATTAGCCCCACTGACTAATGATTGCCAGACCGTGATTAAGACGAACCCGAAGATAACGAATACTCCTAAAGTTTTTACGTGTCACCATAGCCATTAGAATATAGCAAGTGCAATGGCTAAGTATTTGTGCATTACTAAGGTTTTGATTTTGAAATCTTCCCAGTTTAACTTGTTATGTAAAACATCCATGAATATTTCTTTACTTATTTTTTTTTATTATAATTTATTCTAATGCATAAAGCTTAACGTAACTTAACTAAAATTAAAACATGGTAAACAACTATGGTGAGATTTTGATTTTTTGGCCAGTTCGTTGTACGCGTTTATATCATTAAAAATCGTTAGTCTATAATACCCACTTTTTATAATAAGAAAGTTCAGTTAATGTTGCTGAACTGTGTCATTAACACTATCAATTTTCATTTTTTATTTGTTTGGTAGTGCACAATATTTTCTAACACTTGCGACTCATTGACACAAATGAAAACACTTATAACGGAGTTACATCCAAAACTCTGTAGCAACTGATCGTAGAGGACACTTTACAGCTAAGTCCCACCCGTGACCATAGTGACTGAAATGTCTAAAACTTAAAACAAATATGATGGGCGTCTAATTCCATAAAAAGTGATTTTATTTGATAGTGCACTCAGAATTCGTACTAATAGCAACTGCTCTCCTATAGCAACACGTAATAAGTCAAGGATGGAAGCTTGTAGGGAGCCCCGGGAGAGAACATGCTTGATAAGTTTGTGTTTCACTCTTATTTGTTAACTTTATACAACTGTTTGTCTCTCTACCCACCCTATTAATATTGGTAACGGATGTATTAGCTGTGAACCGGTCATTTGTGAGCAAATTAACAGGGCCCTGAGTCGGGTATTTCAACGGTGTCACAACTGTACCATTATTGTACCATTATGGTGCAATAGTAAAGTTTTTGGTAGTCTACTATTATTGTGTCGTCATAACGACTTCATCATTGTCTTACAATTGTCAAAGTGACATAAATTGCTAGTCTCGTACACAACTGCTTCACAATTGCAATTCAATGACTGAAATGTTTCGGTAGTCTGCTATTTTGAATTTGACAGTAATATTTTTAAATTGTCCTGTGTCGACAGATTGCCATAAATAAAAAATAGATAGATAGAAATATTAGAAATTGTTCTTTGTAATTTATTGCAATTTACTAATCTCCTAAACTTCACATTGCTTTTTATACTAATAAATAGTATGTACAAATATATTTAAACGAAGTCTAGCATGATTAAATGTTTAAATTTATTAGTAGTTTTTCGAAAATCACTTCAACTAACGCATTTTTTAAAAACGGCAACACATACATACCATTCTAACACAATCCATAGATAAAAGAGACCGAAAATTCAATGCATAGATAAAAGAGATCGACAATTCTATTACCATTTAAAGACCGTTATGACGGCATATAGCAGACTACGGATATTTGACTTCAATTGCAACGGTATCGTGCCGGTATTGTGCCGGTATGACAATTGTTCCAAAATAGTGGACTTGAGCACCTGATCTAACATTTACGTGGGCATAGATTAACATCGATCTACTATATTAATGAGTAGTACTCTGTAGGAGTTATCTATGTCAATTTAAGAAATTACAAGGCTTGTGAATTTATTTTCCGACTTCCAAAAGAGGAGGAATTTCTCAATTTGTCGGGATCTTTTTTTATTTGAAATAATATTTCTTTGATAGGATTTGATTATTTAAGGTAATATATTATGTCCCATAGACTTTAATTAAGTATCTTACCACAGGATCTTAGAAATAGATCCTCTCTCTCTCTCCAGCCCTCCTGGTCAGTGCGGCACAGTAGACCAATATACCTCCCAAAGTGGAGAAGGCCTGTGCTCAACAGTGGGATGTTATTGGGTTGAAGAAAGAGGCTAATAACACAATTTTTTTTTATTAATATAGTTAAACTCAGTTTCCTCAAGGGCCTACATCAATATTATCGTATATCATCGCCGACACGTACATATTAACACAGCCAGTAGGCACAGAAAATGAAGAATTAGGGATACTTTTCCTATTTACTCAAAATCTACTAAATATATTTTAATTCTGATTTACGTGTTTCTATATATAATAGTTACTTATGTTTTTAAAGTTATTTCATTAGTTAATACGCGATAATAGACCGACAAATGAAAAAAATAAAAAATTAGAGAGGTTGTTTCGCTAAGATTTTCTATCGAGAAAACTTTTTTCAATCGTGTTTCTGAGTTTATGCGATCCTAGATCATATTATATTGAAAAAACATATACTTAAAAATTAGAGCTCTAGCCATTCAATCTAAAGAAACAATGAAAACTTCGTACGTAGAAAAATGCACGAAGCTATTTTGGTATCGTCTTAATTGCTATTGTGAAATCAGCAAACACTCTTTACTTCAATCCATAGTTTAATCTGTAAGTATTATTCGAGATATATGGCTAGGGTTGCCAGCTATATTATAGACCAGCTGTTGCGCGCGACTTCATACGCGTGGATTTTTGAAAATTTCCCCCATGTGGCAACATCTTCATTCATGCTTAGCTCATATTAGTCGGAACGTGATGTTATGTAGCCTATAGGCTTCCTCTATAAATACCTATTTAACACTGAAAGAATTTAATTTTCTGTCGGTACCAGACCATATATAAAAATTGTAATAAGTTTATAAACTGAAAAATAAAACAAATTTTTGACATTTCGAAAGCAGACATTTAAAATGTTGCAACCCTATAACAAAGTTTTGCAAAGATAAAAATGCCGCCCATAATATAGTCTTTGATTCTTGTTACTATGAACTTAAGGTTTTAAATAAGCCCAACACATAACGATTTAATGACATATGTATAATGTTATTCAACTCAATCAATTCGCAAGTCTTATTTGTTCAGTAGGGAATTTTGTAAAGGGATTTTTAATTACGCAACTTTTTAGTAATTATTAACATGATTTTCCTTCGTATGCATCTAGTAAATAATCTATCCAAGTAAAAGAATCTTTGAAAGTGATCTTCACCCACTTGCAATAGTCAAATTCATCAGACATTTTGCGCACATTAAGGATTGATAACAATGCAATAATTTTACGTACGTATACGTATAACTTGAAATTTTAATGTAAAGCGTGTTTTTGGTTTTAAACTTAGCAAATTATTAGTACTAATAATTTGCTAAGTAGCCCATTCTGAGAAACCATAGATATTTAAGGTATAACTTAAAAATGTTGACTAGCTGACTACAGAGTTTCGATGTTTTTTGTCCTTAAAAATTTACTCTCATTTCTTTTCCCTGACGCGTAAATAGGAGTCTAACTGCAATGAAAAGAATGCGAAAAGTCACGATAATAAAAACAGATTGATGAAGACAAACGCATACTAAGTATAACCTGATACAGTCGTACATAAAACATGAAATAGAAACTGCCGAATCTCGTTGTTATCAAAACGTAGGGAGTCTCCGTGTAACGGAACGGGGCGGGATTGTGTGAAATAATTGATGAGTGCATTAGAGACACGTGTTCGCCATCTTTTATTCAGCGCGCGAACACTCGTTCCTGAACGAAGGCGGTACCCAGACTTAAGATGTAAATGTGGAGAATAATCTGTATGAATTTGGTATAGGTGATGTAAATAAGTATGTACATAAAATGTAAAACAAACACATAAATAAAGAAAAACCATCTTCAATATTATTTGAGACAAAAACGAGCCTTTTGAACCCCTGACGCTGATTAACTTCGTAATTGACCGATTATACAAATCAACTAATCCATGTACCTACCGATTTAATTCAAGTTTTAATTCAATCTCTGTCAGAAATTATTTAAAATCATTACCGTATTAGAACTGTATTTTAATTGAATTCTACTGCTATAGAACTTTAACATTGTTTAGAATTTCTAAGTTACCACAAAGAATCTAACCATCATTACTTATGGTATGTCCGAATTTTGATGCGCTCTTTTTCGATAGATGAGTGGTTCAAGAGGATGGTTTTTGCATAAGCTGCTAGGTTTGGTTTCATCTTCATGCTAAGGTTTGGTTTCATCATTTTATGCGTACGAAGTGACAGGCAATAGCTAGTTTAATAAAAGTAAAATAATATACAGATAATAAGAAAATATTAATTACTTTAATAACTTTTTTATTCTTAATTCATCGTTTTATATTAAGTATGTTGTCGTCAAAGCTTTTTAATTCGTACATCCATGAGTTTGTGTAATAAACTCGAAAGACCCTCTTAACTGAAGCACTTAGTAATTTCATCTAATCCGATATACAAGTTTTAATACCCTGTCCCACTCGCCCGCGGCTACAAAAAAGGGACTGTGTTAAGTCTCTGAAAAACTGCACGTTTTCACACGCTCACACTCTCATTTAAAGTAACCATTTATACGAGACTTCATGGACTGTCCCGTGTCTACGTAATCCGTTCTATTTGCAATATAAAACAACTTTCAATTGAGTGACACTAAAGGTTTTACTTTTCAGTGTATATAAATAAGTAAATACTGAAAAATATTTTTCGAAAAAAAAATTTCCGTAACCATAATCTTAGCCCTTGAATCAAATAATACTATTTAGATATCTTATAAGAAATCTGTGGCGGATCTAGGCTAAATTCGGATGTCAGATTAGATCCGCGAGTCTCCTACTATTTCCCATCATAAATACTTATGCATAGCTATTGTAGCTGGGCTCTCTCTCCGGTATACTCAATCCTATCGGCGGTCACTGATGTTGCTGACGCCTTTCTCTGCTTATGTAACAATTTATAATTTTTTTAACGACACAGTAAATAAATCATACAGAAAGTAAGTCTACTTTGATTGATTAAAAAATCCGTATCCTTTTTTTAATAATGGCTATCCCACTTCTGAATTACGAATGGAGATTTAGAACATTCATCCCTTATCGCCGTCTCTTCTTTTCTCCACTGTTACTTTGAGATGACGTATTAATTATTTTTTCGTCGGATCTTTGTTGCAGACTTTTAAACGATTTAACATTTTAGAAACTATTAAATGTTATGAGTAGCCAAGGTAAAAAAACAGGAGTGTAGGTTTCTTTTATCAATTCCTTTTAGAGGGAAAGGTTTGAGACAGTAAACTACTCTAGGAGGTATGTAGGAGGTCCTGGTGGCTATTCTGTTGCGTCAAAAATTTAACTAAAACCAGCTTTGATGTAGGTACTGTGGTGGCTAATGTAAATAATTTTACGTCGCAGTCCCCACTACGCCGCTAAGCTATAAATAAGGAGTGTAGTTTATTTTAGTTATTCTTATTAGTCATGAGTATTTTAGATCTGATACAATTATCATGATATTACTAAAACAAAACTACTATAAAATGCCTACTAGTTTATATTCTTCTTTATTGGCCCATATGTTGCCTACTATGTAAAAACTATGCTGATTGAATGCATCAGAATAAAATATATACTCGTAATTGGCATTGTTTATATTTTTTTTTAACTCTTAATTCGAAAACCATTTCGGGGAATAGTTTCTGATCTCATGAACTCTATTCCCCGAAATATGAAAAAAAAATATAAATACCTATGCAATCTGTCTTAAGTCTATCAGGAAAAGGCAATACACAGATTGCGTACAACGATGACGTCACAACATTTAAAATAATATCTTAAAGTATTTCTTAAAAATTCTATATAGTGAATATTTCAATAATATTGAAATTAGTTTCATAAAATAGACTATATTTTCTAAAAAAAAATATTAAAACAGCAGGTCAAAAATTATGAACAGTCCCAATTAAGTAAATACTGAATAACGAATTTAAACTATGAATACTTGGGTCTGAAAATTTACAAATGAAAAGTATAAACTACCTCAATTAAAATGTTTTGGAAATCCGGAATGAGATTAAACTTTGACACCCAACCAGAGCATAATAATGTTGATTTTTGCCTCGCATAAACCAGACCGCAATGTACAAAAGAAACAAGTTTAAACTTGGCGCAGTCAGACTCCAATACAAAAGGGGACAGGGGAGCAAGCGGAGCTCGTTACCATTCATAATTCACGTAGCAAACTCTTCGTACGTTTTCCCATTAGAAATTTTATAAGGTTTTTATTGCGGTCCCCATTTTGTTACAGTTCTTGCCACTCCCGCCAAAAGTTCGCGCGCTTTCATTTTGACAGTCCGAACAGAAGCGTTCACAAATTCATTCCACTTTTAAATTTAAAAAAATATTTATCATAGAAATTATTCCTTTGAGACTCGTGTTACGTTGTTAATAAGTGCTTCTAAGATAATATATATTTGTTTTGACTTATATATTGAGCATACTATGTTAAAAAGGTTTTGTAAACACATAGGCACCAGACCTCAACAATTAAACAATCGAATTATGCATTTCACAATAACCATAATAGGGAAACTTATAAGGGATTATAATTAACGGTGTTGTTAAATAGAATTCTCGTTGCTCCAAATATATCTGTCTCAATTCTAGGACACTGTATGCTATACAGACTATGCATCAAGCTTTGTTTAATTGCGCCAGTCTCATCCTATAGTGTTAGTCTCACCTATTTGCATCGCAGCGGGGATATCTTTATTATGACGAACATAATTAGTAAGCTGAACTATTTAAAGGACTCTCTATAGAATTTCTGTTTGACTAATGGTATAAAATTTTATCGTCAAGCAAATAACATTAAAAAGCTTTTCTTTAGGTATTAGAGCAAAATACTCAAGGGATACAAACAAACCCAATTAAAAAATGTGAAGTCAATGGGACATTATAAAATGAACTGGTCGACAGTAGGTAGTTGAACAGTATTCTATTTACAGGCAGCTTGTAGATAAGCCTTCTGACATTCTCTAATATTTTTATTTTATTTGGAATAGAATGGCTGTCAAAATCTGAAGGAGGAATGATCTTTGCTGGCTGTATATATACTAGTCTGTATTCTTATTAATGGTACGTACTATGGCAAAAATAATAACTAAACAAGCATTTGTTTAGTTATTATTTTTGATGGCTTGATGGCATCTAATATTATTCAAAAATTGCGAATCAACCCTATCCTGTAACCTAACGAGCTCCATTAATTAAAACGCTGTGTAAACCGGGTTTTATCGGCGCTCTGGCTGCGGCACCCAATTAGGACAGGCGATGAGTCTCACACCAAAAATTATGCGGCTTAACATCTGCCGCGTAATTTTAATAAACGATAGTCCAATCTGTAAAACAGTTGACCTATGGTCGATTTATTAGATGTAAAACATATTATGACGGCAATATATTTCAGAAGAGGTGAAAAGCGGTACATACTCGACATTCATAGCTCAGAGCTATGAATGTAGAGCCACAGTGTAGAGCAGTCTAAGACTCTTGTCGTCGCTAAAACAGCAGTTCAACAAAATTTTGTGACTAAAACAAGAGATTTTTTGCAGAAATATGCGTTCCACATACATCCCTTCATATCTACAAGGTTTTGAAAGTATCCGCAACATCATACCAATATGCTATACATCAAGCAAGGCGTCGCTAAACACCAGCGACCGCGCCAGATAACCGCAGTAAACCGACAACAATGCCGTGACTCACACTCAATAAATGATGATAACACATGAAATATGAACTGACGACACCCCTCTGTGATAGTACAAGAAAATTTATTGTAAACCCTGCGGAGGAAACCTTAAAGCTCCGTTTATGTTATACAATAAATCCAGTTATGATACTTCAAAAATGAAGACAATGCTAGCATAATAAACTAGCTCCAATGAAAACAAACCGCATCCAGCTCACGAATACAGCCAAATTTCCCAAAGAAAACACACTAAGTTACAACGTTTCGGAACGAAGCCATGAGATCACAAAACAAAAGCGCGGGAATCGTCGCCATTGGCAGAAGAGGTGGGCGGACTCCCGGATAATATGGCGGAAATATTACGAACCGAGGAGGTATTCAAGGTACACTGGGAGGAAGGGTAGGCTCTGGAAACGGGAGAACACCCCCCGGAGAGGTTAATTACCCGCCGGCCGATAAGGCAGCGGCTCGCTAATTACGTACTTATGGCGGACTGAAATTAAGTTATCGTCGGCGGGAAAACGACGTTCACTTTGTTTGCGTTCCGTTTTACAGATAATATGTATTCTGTGGCGCTCGAGAGTAATGGAACAAAATTGGGGACTATTCACTTTTATCTTTAATGTCTGAGTAGAGAAAACGTCGCGTCGTTCTCAGATAATGAAATCATTGTTCAAATACTGGGCGCCCTGGGGACTCTTCTTTAATCGTTTACCTCAATATCGACATTGTTTTAAGTAATTTACAAAGAAATTGTAAGATTTCTTACTCCAACTAAGTAATATACATATATAAAACATCTATATGCAAAAATATTATTTTGCCAGAAGTCATTCATATTTTAAGTAGATATTAGATAGAAAGCGAAATATACTTACTCAAGTGTTGCAAACAACACGACTGGCAGCTGAGCTTCCAAATAAAATGTAATAAAATAAAATGATGCCAGCGACAAAATGTAGATACTTATACATGATCCAATTTACTTATACCCAAAAAGTCTCTTAGTAACTACCTTATTCTTACATTAATAAGAGCTGAAATCGTGAAGCGAAAATGTGAGTATAGGCAAAAGTAATTTGGTAAGTTTATACATATTTACCACAAAAGCGGCTCAGCGAGAGATCGCGGGATCTGTTCCCCGGTTTTATTTTTCCAAGCTCTAAATGGAGTCGGTGGAGCATTTAAATAAGCTTCGCCGCCTGAAGTATGGTAATGTTAGTAATACGCGGAAAGAAACCGCGCCGTTGCTTTCAGTGTCCGCCATTTTGAATTTTCTTTTTATTTTAGTCTTTCAAGGCATGATCTCTCAAACGTTATTTTCTGTTAATAAATAATACTTACTTGTGTTTGTTTTCTTAGTGAATTTTATAATTATAGTCATTTCCATATAATATATTATTATTAGGTTCATGGTTAATCGTATATGTATTCTTATTTATATTTAAATTAGATAAAGCAACAATAAAAAAATATTAATTTCACATTTCATTAATATTCCTAAATCCACTTCCTATTTTCAGACCTGCCCGATATGTACACCAATTTCCATAAAATCAGTCGAGAAGTGTTAGGAACTACTCGTAAGTATCACCGTGACAGAATATTCTTATTTTTTAAATATCAAACGTTTCGTACTCTAACAGCAATGAAACCTACGGTATCATTTCCGTATCATTTTAATCGCCACTATTAATAACGTAATTCCCGAAAACATTCCTCCACCCTAATCATTCTTGTACAATTAATTAACATAACATGTAAACGACAGATTCCTCGTCAACCATGTGTTGTAAGTGATCAAAGACGCCGGAGATTTTTTGTTTCTTAATTAGTTACAAATTATGTAACAAAAACTGCTGACTCCCATAGCTATAAGAGCGGCGTGAACTTAGTTATGGATCATCTCCCGTAACGCGTTAAAGATATTTTTATACAAACTTCATAATCATTCAAGGCGATTTTAAAAGTATACACAACCATGATATCCAAGAATGCAATTTATTTTTAGAGTACACATCCGACGATACAAAAATACAAGAGTAGGTATTAGGTAATTAACAGGGTACCGTTATTGTACTGTTTGTACTTGTAAATTAGCCTCGTCTGCTTAAATGCATTCCCCTTTCTTTTAATCTGTTAACTTTTGAATAACATGAAGTGAAAATATAAAAATGTTTATTAATTTTTATTTGAGCTGCTAACAATAACTTTCATAACTCTAGATAAAATAATATTATTTAAAAACTATGAACTTTCGAAAATACCAAATCAAAATCTGTGGCTCCTGTGCTAAGTGATACAACTCAAAAATCACTACTTTTCAGGAGAGCACAAACAAGTTTAAAAAAATTCTAGTTCATTAGATACGCGGGCTAGGTTAACGTTGAGCACCAACTTTTGTAGATAAAAGCATAAGCTTTCGTTGTGTGTTTAAATTTTTCTTTTATACGTTATAGTTTTGAAGTAATTCCTGAAAAATCGTGACCTTTTGCCGTGTCATAAATTTCGTGAAATACGTGTTAAACGATACAACTACACTTATATCATATTGCACCAACATAAACCGTCTTCGTGTAAATGGATATACATCAATTTACAAAATGTAATAACTCATTACTGTATGTTTCTAGAGCAATGTCGCTCTTACAAAAGTTGTAACTATTACTTTAAAGATTACATTTTTTACGTATTAGTCTTCTGCTGTCACGATTATGTTAAATTGTATCAGTTTACACCAAAATTTTGTGTTTTTAAATTCGTGTTAAGTGATATAATTCATGTTATAACCCACACTTTTTTTGTGAAAATGGATACATGTGCTAGAGAAATATTTTACGGATTTTCAACTTCTTTAAACTCCGTAATTTTTGGCCAAATCAGGAAAAATTTTATCATATTCTTAAGATAACTAAATAGTAAAGATGTTGTTTTCATTACTTTTTAATAAAAGCGTAATTTAACCATAAAATATGGACCTAAAAGGAAATAAGAGCTTTTAGTAAAAATTATGGAACCTTTTGTTTATTTATTATAACTAACGAGCTACTAAACAGCACATATTAATCTATCAAAAGATATATTGTAATAATCAATCATTAAAAGTCGGTAATTATTTGATTTACCTATGTTTAAGAAATTCTAAAATTCCATCGATGACAACGAGCCATAAAACACTAAACTCGTAAGAAAACAGAGGGATAACAAAATTTCAATGATCCAGGGCCCTGAGTCGGGTATTTCAATGGTGTCACAATTGTACCATTATGGTGCAATTGTAAAGTTTTTGGTGGTCTACTTACTACTATTAATGTCTTGTCATCATTGACTTACAATTGTGAAAGTGACATAAATTACTAGTCTCGTACACAATTGCTTCACAATTGCAATTCAATGACTGAAATGTTTCGGTAGTCTGCTATTTTGAATTTGACAGTAATATTTTGAAATTGTCCTGTGTCGACAGATTGCCTTAAATAAAAAATAGATAGATAGAGATATTAGAAATTGTTCTTTGTAATTTATTGCAATTTATTAATCTCCTAAACTTCACATTGCTTTTTATACTAATAAATAGTATGTACAAATATATCTAAACGAAGTCTAGCATGATTAAATGTTTAAATTTATTAGTAGTTTTTCGAAAATCACTTCGACTAACGCATTTTTTAAAAACGGCAACACATACATACCATTCTAACACAATTCATAGATAAAAGAGACCGACAATTCTATTACCATTGAACGACCGTTATGAACGCATATAGCAGACTACGGACATTTGACTTCAATTGCAACGGTATCGTGCCGGTATCGTGCCGGTATGACAATTGTTCCAAAATAGTAGACTTGAGCACCAGAAGTTAAATGACATGTAAAAATAGTTACAATAAGAAAAATGACGGTGGTGGAACGTAATCAGAAGCCAAAGATTGAGAGGTTCTCGTAATTTTTTATTCTCATAGTATGAAATTTACAGCAGTCTATATCTCATTGTAAACTGTCGTAATAGCTTCACAGTATTGTCAATGGTATTGTATGTCCTTGGCAAATCTATTAATCTAATGCTAGGCTGTAAAAGTAAAACAAAACCATTTAATTCGCTAATATCTCCAAATAAAAATGAATAAGTTATAGGTAATTATTGATGAATATCCATTTCTACTTGTATTCAGAACTTTATGTTTTAGTTGTTAATATTAACTGTGAAGGTCCAGAGAACCTTACAGAGCTTTATTTAATTGAATGGTTATGCAATAATACTTCAAAGTGCAAATCTTTTGATGGAGTTCATCAAAATAGCAAAAAAATATGCCCCAAGTTTGTTGATATGCAACTACAGGTAATTAAAGTCACACTTTAAACGTAAAGGTTTAATCTTTAAGCCAGAACTAAAATTTGAAGAACGTGTAACGTATTGATTGCATTGACCCTATTACTAATATGCTAGGCAGTTCCTAACATATTAGTAATAGGGTCAATGCAATCAATACGTTACTCGACTACACTTGGTGGCACTGCGCATCCAATTTATAAAAATTTGTGATGTTAAAAGGTGAACTATACACTTAATCATTTATGAACAGATAATTGAATTGAAGTGATGAGTTAGGAATAGATTATTTGTCAATCAAAAACCTTAACGTATTATATATTATAATGCAGTAAAGATAGCAAAAAGCTGTCAAAATGTGCAAACGCATGTCAAGCGTATTGTTTATAAATTTTTTAACAATCTCTTTTGGTGAAATAGCAAACTTGAGATATCAGTAACCAAATCTTAGTAATATTTTCCAGTTTCAGAAGTAACTATTAAGTACGTAGTTGCTAATTCTGGGTAGAGCTGAAGTAAAAACTGTGAATATGTGTTAGGTCCCATGCATATTTTGAGATAAAAACGTATGTTCATTACAAAGAATGCTTGGTAAGCCTAACAATCACGATTATCAACGAAACTGAATGATTTTAGCTTTTAATATACTATACAACCCCAAATAAATGTCTCTACTATCCTCATCATATACATACTTGTATCGTTTAGCACGCTTTGTAAACTAAATGGGATTATTTAGATTTCAGATATAAGTCAACTTATATCAGTTGACACAAATTCGGCATACTGTCAGAAACAGTTTATTAAGGGTATATGTCGAGTTATAAAGGTATAACTCGACATAAACCCTTAATAAACTTTTTTCTCGCACTGTCTAAGGATTGTCTCCTTAGACAGTGCGAGAAAATAGTTGTTCAAAGTGATATAACTTTCGCTATATCCAAATTCACAATTATTATTCCAAAAAATTTGATGTGGAAAAGAATAGAACTGTACTTATATCAGGAAACACGAAAACATGTGTGTAGCTTCGACACAATAAAAGGTGTGACATGATATAAATCTTATTCACGAAATTTTTGTCAAAATTATGTGAGTTATATCCTTTTGCACGAAATTATCTCGGAAACTATAGTAGATAGAACAACGCGAGTGAGACCAAAAAAATCCTAATTTTTTTCTGATCATTTATATTTAAGAAAACCGAAAAGGGTATAACTCGAGATAGATCACTCAGCACAGGAGCCACAGAAATGATCTGTATTGTTATTTGCTAAAACCTATTAATATAGCGATATGCTACGTAGAACTAAACATTAATAATAAATGGCCATAATATTATTAAAATAATATTAGGTAAATAGGGTGCGCCCTAGAAATATATATAAATGTTCAGCTCTGTTTAAAATTTGAGTTGTACCATCTAATCATTCCGAGTTCTGAAACAGTCACGTTTGGCTGCACGCGTGGCGCACTAACTGGCCCATAGCCTAAAGAGCCACCTCCCTAATTAGCTTCCGTAAGCTGTAAATCTAACAAATACTGCGCCGACGTCAACGCACCCGCTTTGATCACGCGCCAAGTGAAACGGAACGCGACATGTGAATGAATGAACTGAACGATTTTTGAACGGAGCGTTTAATGTCAAATGTGGCGGGAATTCTGCCGTTGTTAAGTTTTATGTCTTCATTCCGTTGATGATACATGAAACTTAGACCGTTAAGTAATAAAACTTGTTTTTACTATTATTAGTAGGTGTATTGTAAGTTAGTGTTAATTTTAGAATTACTAAATCAGTTTTTATGCTAACTCTATGGGCACCTATGGGTCTACATTAAATACTTACTTAGATCTATAATTATTTATAATTAAGCTTACATAGGATGTTAGATTAACATTTCTATTGTTATTTATTTATACAACATAGATACTACAACTACAATTAGTTTTGATTTAGTAGTTTTTATTTCTATTGTTATTTAACTACACCAATGAGGTATCTTTAAACTTCAATTAGTTTTGATTTTGTATTTTCTTTTGTTTCTTTTTGTGGTAAGCTAATAGTTGTAATAAATTAGATTTTTATTTATTTACGAAATGAATAATTTAGAAGTTAATATTACCCATATAAGACTTTTTGGACAGACCAACTTAAATATTTTATAGGTATAACATAAGAAATCTTCTGACGTACTTACTCTGACTAGCAAAACGAGTTAGTGTCAAGCCTGCTAATCATGCTATCATATCAATCAGTCGGCCGGAAACAATCAGAAGTCGATCCCCTTTCAATTATGCTTTGGATCGGTAGGTAATCGCTTCGATACCCTGCCTACACTACCTAGGGGCGGCTGAAATTTTATATAATGTGTTACGTGAGTGTTATGTTGGTGTAATCGTTTTCCAATCGAAGCTTTAGGTATGTTTGCCAAACACTATACAGTGTTTTTAAAAGACAACGATTAAAACATTTAAATTTTACACATATTTAAAGTGATCATAAGGCTACGAAGACCGTAGCACCGTGCTACGTAACAATTATAGACTGATATTTATTACTATGACTACGAATTTAGCTGTGATTGGTTACTGCCGTGCTCCATAACTATTAGCGTGATGATCTTTACGCTATTCAACTGTATAGTTTTAATAAATCCATTCCGTAGCTTTTGCGTCAAAGAGCAACCAATATTCCTGTAAATGTTTGCGTTTATGATATTATTAGGATAAAGGTGAAGCTTTTGTGAAAAATGTTGATGGTAAATATTGACAAAGAGCGCGCGTACAGTCAAAAAAACCCGACTATTCATAGTCGACGCGCTCATAATTGTTAGTTACAAAATCTACTTAGTTCAAAAACTAAAAAACACGCTTGAAAATCCTGAATATTTTTTTTAATTATTGCATTGTTATCGGTCCTTGACATATGTGCAAAATTTCAGAATCCGACTACTGCAAGTGGGTTAAAATAACTTTCAAAGATTCCGTTACAATTAATACATTTACATACATACCGAACTTATACAGGCGTGTTAAAAATAGGAGATATGTGCGATCACTATTGTTTTAAACTTAGTGTATAATTTGTATAACGCGAAAGAAATAATTATAAAAAGGAAACCTTCAATATTTAATATCATCTTTTTTAAATATCAACGTACGTTGACTATACACGTATACATAGCGACATGTATGATTCTAGCCGGGCACCTGAGTCGTGGACAGCGAGTGATGGATGAGTACTCAGCCCCTGATTACCCCTGATCGTCCCTGGCCCTGATCCCCTCCCCAACCACAACGTAATTAAATTTAGATTATGATGATGTAACTGCTAATATTATTAATATTTTTGTTGTTAACGTGAGAATAAAATATTGCGTAACTATTAATTTGTATTTCGTAGAAAGAAGTTTTTTTTTTAAATATTTGTAGTCAGTTTTTCCAAAAAAATAAAATATATAATGATTCTTTTTACCGGCAAGGGTGTCTTCAACCATGGGAGGACATTTGGTCTAGTTATGCCACTCGAGCACTCTTAAAAGGCAACATAAGATTGGTTACAGTTACAAGTTTCCCATCTCTATAGTATTCCTGAGCTGTCTCTTACTGGGGAGGAAATGAGATCTTAAAGTAATCCGTCGCCTCACGGTTATTTCTGTCCTACCAAATATTGGACTTTAATATGGCTTGATTTGTTTAATGATAGTTTAGACGGAGTAATAAAACGTGTTTTATATTTGTTTCTATTCACGAATTTATTAATAAGCCTTAACATGGCCATAAATTAATAAATGCAATGAAAAACTTTTTAAAAAGCAATAGTTTTTTTATAAACAGACACATTCGAATATTTCGAATTTCAAATTCAAGTCAAAATCAATTGACGCTGACAGGTCAGGTGTATAACGGAAACAAAAAAAATGGCTGCAATTTTAGCAAAATGAAATCTATCGTAGTAAATGATACATAAAATGATATACAAATGTTATGATGAACACTACGGCCGCTGCTGTTTTAGGAGTGGTATTTCTTATACTGCTTCTTGTGTTCCGATGGAGATGGCGAGCTTTGAAGGTACTTAGAAATGTTTAATGTTATGTGCATCTTTCCACAACTACGTCTAATCAATATATAAATATTAATCTGTGGTTTAACCCATGGTCTATTACTATACTACGCTTGACACAGATTTATCGGGTAGTGTCTATACCTACTAGGCTTGAAGCCACAGAAGTACCAGAAGGTGGGTTGGCGTTTAAAATTGAGGACAAGTCAAGTTAGCCTGGGCTAACTTGAATTCATGGTCTAAAATGATATGGAACTTTAATGTGACATACCTTGATGACATTAATTTTTGCCTAAATTTGCAATCTGCAAACGTCACTTTTGAACACACTGATACAAGTATGGCATTTAAAATCAAGATCTGAAAAAAAAAAAATAACGAAATGCGCAGTCTTTGGGTGTTCAACATAGGATTTCATAGGATTTCACAAGTAATTTTAACTCAAATAATTCATTTTCACATAAAAAACACAATTTATTAATTTAATGACAATCATGTTTTGACGGACGTCAATAATGTTGCCCCAGGCAACCGGGCAACTTCACGTTGTACTTCACACACACATAAATATTTTTTTGACCTCAAGCCGGGTCATTGATTTAGCCGTAGACTGTCTTGTATGTCTATGCTTGAAGCCATATAAATATCTGAGTGTTCGTGAAATATGTTTCTATGTGTATCCCTGATGCAGGCTATACGTCATAAAAAACATTATTTGTTTATGATGTACTATTTAGCTCAGCTAACTTTTCGGGTCAACATGAAACACCTACCCACCATCTGGAAAAGCTGTAATGCTTAGTAAGAACCTACTTCTCGCTTTCAGTTAGATATTTGTTATTGTTTCTGAACAGACCCAATTGCAGTCTGAACCAGAATGTCCCCCATGCACCCCAATGCAACTGGTACATCGATTATGTCCACATTACAACGTGGTACAATGTTATCCTGTGGAAGAGAAGGACTCTCTCGATGAACACCTTGATGTACTTACTAGGAAACTAGCTGAAAAGGTAGCGTCTGGTTGTTTTCTATGTATATATTTGCAAAAGAAAAGTAGTTTAGTATTATATTCATATTTTGGTACCCATAACAGAAACAAGTAAGCTTAACTTTGGACTAGATGATGTTGTGTAAAATTATATTTATTTTATTTAATAAAATATACTACCGGGTGTTTCAGCCGTTGTAAAACTAGGAACTATTATAATTGCCTATTAATCTAGCAGCGTGTTGATGGCGCTCTAGAGATGGTTGATAAACCATCTAATGATACGGGGCTAAAAAAGGTTCTGCCAGTAATTATACATGGTTTCCAAAAAGAAAGTTCTTTTCTGTCTCTTAAAAGTAATAAGTTGTACAACCGGTATTGGCAGCTACTAGTGAAAGAGCCTTATGTGTGGTGACGGTTT
This sequence comes from Orgyia antiqua, assembly GCA_916999025.1. Classification (NCBI taxonomy): domain Eukaryota; kingdom Metazoa; phylum Arthropoda; class Insecta; order Lepidoptera; family Erebidae; genus Orgyia; species Orgyia antiqua. Next base: position 30,736,472 of record OU779863.1, read on the forward strand.
AAGAATACAAGAGTCACCACCCCATCTCCACCCAAGGGTGCTGTAAAAGTCAGCTAAGTGATATTGCACACAGATAACATCTTCTGCGAGAGACGACGAAAACCTCGAAAATAAACCCTGTGCCAACACGCCTGGTTAGCGCGGCACAGTAGACCATAGTCCCTTCAAAGTGGAGGAGCCTCGTGCTCAACAGTGCGACGTAAATGGGCTGGAAAGGAGGAGAGGAGTGAAAGAGATTTTGTAATGTTGGTACCATATTGTATTCATGACTTATGCTTATACTAAACCTTCGATTGCTAAAGTTATACTAACTAAATCCGTTATACTAAGGAGGGGCGACTTCGTGTTTCAAAGTCAAAAATCCGTCAAACACAAAATGAAATAGAGAACTTACATGCTATTGACCACGATGTGAGAATGAAGTACAGGGAGATCATGGAGTCTCTTCGTACAGATCTGATGTCTAACGAGAATGAGTGTAAGAAACTACAAGAGCAGATTGAATGGGTATCCAGACGTAGAGCGGAACTTAAAGATGAGGTAAGTTTTGCATGAAATGCTTTGACGTTGTCTGACAACTTAGCACTTCAGCTCAAAACGGTCCCACTATTGGGCACGCGCATCTTCTACATCGGGAGGGAATTTGATCAAACGCATAAGTTTGTATAAATCTAGAAATAATTGTTTCTGTAAGTGTCAAAATGCACAGAAATTATACAGAACTATTCTAACTCAATTGGTCAGCAGGGTATAGCCTTTTTTATACAACAAGGTGACAAACAAGCATACGGCTCGAACGATTATTTATCGTAGCCTATGACCGCTTATAACACCAGAGGTATCAGTCGCGCAATGCTGACCCTGTAGGAACCGTTTAGCGCCCGTTCTGAAGAGCCTCATGCTATAGTCCTGTGGGAAAATCACGACAGGAAGTTTTTCCACAACCTGATTGTACGTGGCATAAAGTTAGGCTGGAACCGCACAGTACGGGATCTAACGTACAGTACATACGTACGTAACCTAATACCAAGAAATCAGAAATTTGTAGGTCCACTATAAATGCTGGTGTCTCAAACCAAGTACCATTTGCTAATTAAAACTAGCTTAATAGTGAACTTTTTTGCAAACATTTTTTGTTGAAAATTGAACTCAATCAGCAGTTTGTTATCTAAATAATAAATATTAATAATAAATATTCATGGACATTTCACACAACGTCCTCTGGTCCCAAGCTAAGCTTATATGCTTGTACCAGGGTACCAGAATACGGATAGAATACATATACTACTTTTCTATTGTACATACATACTTATAATACAGAAACACCCAGACGCAGTACAAACATTTGTACAATTAGAAAAATCACACAAATGACTGTCCCGAGCGGGAATCGAACCCGCGACCTCTTGATCGGCAGTCCGTTACATAATCCACTCAAACACGAGGCTCGTCAAATCCATCCATCCATCCATCAACCTTTCTCAGTCCATTGCTGGACATAGGCCTCCCCCATAGAACGCCACAACGCGCGGTCTTGCGCTAACTGCATCCAGCGGCCCCCGGCGTATTTGACGATATCGTCGGTCCACCTTGTTGGAGGCCGCCCCACGCTGCGTCGTCCGGTTCGTGGTCGCCACTCGAGGACCTTCCGTTCTCAACGGTCATCAGATCGTCGAGCGCTGTGGCCTGCCCATTGCCACTTCAGCGTGCTAACCCTTCGGGCTATGTCGTACACACTAGTCCTTCTACAGTTCTCCACATTCCGGATCTTATCACGTAGGGAAACACCGAGCCGAGCACTGTTATCTAAATAAATAACAGAAATAAAATATATTGGTACTACATCAATTTTCACATTGGTGCCCCAAACAGGTACGCCGTGGTCAAAGGCTTTACGGTGAGGCTGCTGCGGAACTTGCTAGTAATTTAGCTGAACTTCAACGTGGACGGGTCCTGGAACACCGCATTATTGATAAACCTCAAAAACAAAGTTCTACAACATCCCTTAGGGTTCGTAAAGAACCTCATTTACCTCGTGCCAGTCCCGTTGGATCGATTGTGATAAAAAACTCGCCTCTTCCATCACCACGTGCTTGGTCGCGAGCTGAAATGTAACCTCCTACGGGTCTTTAAACTCCTGGTATTTGAGAATGTGTTGTTATTTTATTTTTTTGCCTATTCTATTTGTTTTATTAATATTTTGTACTAATAAACACTGTGCAGTAATTCTACTAAGTATTATTTTTAGTAGCTGTTACATAAATAGGCAGCTTATTAGATTTTAGCTTTAATTTTAGAATCTATTTAGCTTTAAGTACATACTGTTAATCCATCGTGAATATCAAAGTCTTCAAGATTTAGGAAAGTACAAAAGAAATTTTTGAACTTTTAAAAGTCTATTTTAAAATAATTTTTCATTCCATAAAACAATAAAAGTGGATTAACTAAAAAGTATAAAATGATATCTTGCCCAAAGACATAAGAAAAACTCAATAAAAAAATCGTCAATGCACATATCGAAAACAATGACAAACCACCGCGGCACTCAGAACCAAAACCCCCTTTTATTTTATATCTCTCGTTAATTCCGAGGGTTAAAATCCCCGAAAAAGTGAGCACTTGCCTTGTTTACAAGGTTTTAGATTTTAATTTAGATTGGGGTTGTGTTATGTGGAGTAACTAAACGTTGTAAACGCCATTTTGTTAGGCGGGAAAATTGTATTCTTTGCACCGAGCGATTAGGTCGTTCGAAGACTTCGCGAGGGGCTATCAGAACGTATCCATTAAAATCGCATTCGTATGTGATCACCTAATACAATATCATCAAGTCCAAACGTGGGGGTGCTTTGTGAATATTTTTGCGGCAATCTGCTCCTGTTTGTATCGGATTTGTATAATTTCATAATTGGTACGTTATAGTCTGTGGTTATAGTGAGATAATTTTTGTTTACTAAACATTCATAAAGGTTCAATGTTTATAATGGTACCGAACCGATTCTACGTACACAACTAAACTTAACTAAAAAATGAAAACAACTTTGGTGTCTTTTGATTAATTGGCTATTTCGTTAAGCACATTTATTATATTAATTAATCTTATTAGTTAATCTATAATATATGTACACCTTTTTAATAAAAAGGTCCTGTTAACATTGCCGAATTGTGTTATTGACACTATTGTTTTCAGTATTAGTTTAGTTGTGCACCTAGAATTAATACCATTGAAGCCTGAATTAATCGAGTATAAGCAATACTTTATAACTCCCAATTTTTACTGATACTGCACGTTATGTTAACGTACTTACATTACACGCACTGCAAATTAAGTATCTTAAAAAATGTATTTTAATTAACACCGTTAATAAAGAGATATCAAACTTTAAACTGAACTAACAACAGCAACTAAACGTTTACATGACTAATGGACCACCGTTCAATTAAGAAGCAAACACATCTGTCACTTTTTTATTGAATGACAGTTCTGGCTGAATGTTTGTTTTCCTTTGCCTCGCATTTGTTCGCCGAGGGCGATTGTTTGCATGGCGATAGGATTCTACGCTCGATGCACTTAACTAATTTCATGCTTGCTTCATAAATAGCGCAAGATGATTATTTTTTATTAATTAATTTAACCACTCAATGGTTTAAATTTATGTTGTTTGCTAAGTAGCAGTTCGAAAGTTTACATAGGTACATTATTGACAAATTTGTATCTGGTACCCAAAACAAAATCATTACAACCTCGTGTGTCCATGTATTGAATTAACGCTTAAATTCAGTTTCCGCGAACTGTGCCCAGTCGCGTATTTCGAAAAACTAAACAGCTGTTCGGTTTTTTAATCTTCTTCCCAACCTACTATTGTGCACGAGCTTTCTTCGCTTCCAGAAGATATTTGACTTACGCCACGCTGATCCAGGTTTGTAGGGTTTAGTTTCAAATAAGAAGAGAGACGGACGTCTCTTACAGAGGATATTATCTGCTGGTACTCCCTTAGCTGGCTCTTAAACCATCCTGTTCAAGGAATGGTCTGGTTACATTGGAATTTTTAATACGCCAACACGTGTTTAATAATAATTTGCGTAAAACTACTTTTTACGGATTTAGACGCGTATATTTGTTTTAAATTTTGGCCCGACGTTTTGGAGACTTTGCAGTCACCATGGTCACGGGTGAGACTGAGCTGTAATGTGTCTTCTACGTTTTTACGGATTTAGACGCGTATATTTGTTTTAAATTTTGGCCCTAAATATATAAATATACGCGTCTAAATACGTACATAAAAGTAGTTTTATTTAAACAGATGAGTCGCGCAAGTGTTAGAAAATATTAAAATAATTTGCGTAGTTAAAACTAAAAATGACACATAAAAATCCTAGATATCTTTTGAAATTAATGCATTAATTACAATGGTCTTTAAAATGTGTATAAAATATCAGAGTAATTCTACTAATTGCAATTTGGAAGTAGGTGAAAATCAGTTTTAGCCACATTGATTATAATACATAGATAGATAGATACGTGCGGACTAATGTAACCTATCCTTCCATTGTATTTTATGGTAGACATAGAACCAATCAGATCAATATATTCGGTGCTAGTAGGATTACCTACTTGGCAACATCACAGAGCGTAAATGCAGTGCGTCTTTTGTCGCGTGCAATTGGGATTGTTCATAATTTTTGACCTTCTGTTTTAATATTTTTTTTTACAAAATATAGACTATTTTAAGCAACTAATTTCAATAGTTTTTAAATATTCACTATAAATAATTTTTAAAAAATACTTAAGGGCCTACATCAATATTATCGTATATCATCGCCGACACGTACATATTAACATAGCCAGTAGGCACAGAAAATGAAGAATTAGGGATACTTTTCCTATTTACTCAAAATCTACTAAATATATTTTAATTCTGATTTACGTGTTTCTATATATAATAGTTACTTATGTTTTTAAAGTTATTTCATTAGTTAATACGCGATAATAGACCGACAAATGAAAAAAAAAAATTTTTGACAGGTTGTTTCGCCAAGTTTTTCTATCGAGAAAACTTTTTTTAATCGTGTTTCTGAGTTGATGCGATCCTAGATCATATATTGAAAAAACATATACTTAAAAATTAGAGCTCTAGCCATTCAATCTAAAGAAACAATGAAAACTTCGTACATAGAAAAATGCACGAAGCTATTTTGGTATCGTCTTAAAGATCTTCTTTTAAATGTTGTGACGTCGTCGTTGTACGCAATCTGTGTATTGCCTTTTCCTGATAGACTTAAGACAGATTGATTGACATCTTTTCAAAGTTGCCGAGTTGATTTAATTGACCAATTTTGACTTACCATTGAGTAGTATATCCTTATGAACGCCTTAATATTTTAAGTCCTTCATTTCAAGGGCAAATAGAGAGCATTTGCTTTTTTGGAAAAATAATCGTTATAGTTACCACGCCGAATGATGATCCCTATGACGTTTCAACTGACAGTTGTATTAGATATGCGAAACAATTTCGATAAAATACTGTTTTTTTAGGCAAATGTCATGTCATTCAGCCAGGTCATTCAACATAATCTTATATATAAAAATCAATTGCTGTTCGTTAGTCTCGCTAAAACTCGCGAACGGCTAGGCCGATTTTGGTGATTTTGGTCTTGAAATATTCATAAGAGTCCAGGGAAGGTTTAAACGGTTCCTAAAATTCCACGCGTACGGAGTAGCGGGCATCAGCTAGTCTTATATATAAAAATCAATTGCTGTTCGTTAGTCTCGCTAAAACTCGAGAACGGCTGGGCCGATTTTGGTGATTTTGGTCTTGAAATATTCGTGAAAGTCCAGGGAAGGTTTATACGGTGACAAAATATATGGGAATTTAAAATTCCACGCGTACGGAGTAGCGGGCATCAGCTAGTAAGCAATATTTATTTATTTTGAAAATAGACTACGCGCATTGTTGGACATAAAACGCTAGATAAAAAAGTAACAGCCTTATTATATTTTATTTTACCATACTTTAATTTTTATTCAAATTGCATAATTTAAAGAATTTAAAATTATTTTTGAATTGACTTTTGAAGATCCGATTGACCCTGTATCAGATTCAGACTGATATAAATAAAATACAAACTCAAAGCATTTGTTTTATTTTTCCAACAAATTATCGATATTTTGTTTATCGATGTGTCCCTTCTTAGTCGATAACAGCTTGACGACGTAACTTTTGCAGCACGTACCATGTACATTTGCATTGAGTTTTTTTCTATTATTTCCGAACATTACGTAATAATTTCTTAATATTCATTTTTATAATTTACAATTGTACACAATTATGATTTTTTCGACTTTTTAATGGACCTGGATAAAGGATTTGATGTGATAGGACGTCAGTACAATGTTAAGCGCTAACGAACTGTCATAGGGATCATCATTCGGCGTGCGGAGTAAATTATAGCAAATTTTCTGAAAAAAACGAATGGATCATGATCAGGAACTCTATTCCCCGAAATGGTTTTCGAATTAACAGTTTTAAAAATATATGAACAATGCCAATTAATTTAACGGTCCACTTCTTCACCACTGTGTTGCCCTATACAATCACGCCTGACTAATATATTTTACTAACTACTACTTTAGATTTGGCATGAGAGTTGTGCACAATTGTGAGTATGCATCTCCTATGCGATATGCAAGTTACAATATAGTTAATTCTATGGAAATAGTAAATATTAACAATATTCTAAATTACTTTAGCTTGTAATTTCAATGTTTTTCTAACGTAAGGAAATTTCCTATAGGTTATGTACATGAGTGATTTAAAGAAACTCAGTGTAATTAAGGAATAAAGGTTAAAAATTTAAATACAAAAACAAGCCATAAAGCTTTGATAAAAAACTAACCCTAAATCTTGCCTAAAGTAACATTTGCGCGACCCATTTGTTTTACTATATCCACTTTTTACGGATTTAGAAGCGTATAACGTCTGGCTATACTAAATTTAATCAAATATACGCGCCTACATCCTAAAGTAACATTTAGAAAAATTTTGTCAAGATCTTGACCTGGTTCATGTATTTTGCTGAAAGCCGAAATGCTTCAAAATTTAAATATGTATATTCCAATTTATTTATGGACATTTCACACAACGTCCTCTGGTCCCAAGCTAAGCTTATTATATGCTTGTGTTATGTATGGGTATCCGAATACGGATAGAATAATGAAATGAAATGAAATGAAAAATCATTTAATCACGTAGACACAATTTTTCAGAAAAATTATGTGCTTATGACATGTCCAATTTTTTTCCCTACCACCGGTTCAGGACGCAATCTGCTGAGAAGAACCGGCGTAAGAAACTCAGCAGAGCTTTTAATCAAATCAATATTTTTAAATTAAATGTCAATTATACTTACAATGCTAATAACTTTACAATATAGAATATGTATTGCTCCAGAGCAACCTACTCCCAAGCTTTATCATCTTTAATATAATCAGAAATTTTATAATACGCCTTTTTACATAATTTAGTTTTAATGAATTTTTTAAATTTAGAATTATTTAATTCTCTTACATCAATAGGGAGTTTATTATAAAATCGTATACAATGACCCATGAAAGAGTTACATATTTTGTGGAGACGGGTTACATGCATCACAAGATTGTGTTTATGCCTTGTATTAACATTATGGTGGTCGCTTTTTTTTGTAAAATTATGAATATTTTTATGAACATACAATAAATTTTCATATATATATTGTGAAGCGACCGTTAAAATATTTATGTCTTTGAATTTCTCCCTTAGAGAATCCCGCGGACCTAGGTTATATATAGCTCTAACAGCGCGTTTCTGGAGCACAAATATCCGATTAATGTCCGCACAGCTTCCCCAAAGAAGAATTCCATAGCACATTACACTGTGAAAATAACTAAAGTAAACCATTCTAGCCGTATCTACATCCGTAAGTCGTCTAATTGTTTTCACCGCATATGCCGCAGAGCTAAGTTTGCCAGACATTTTTTCAATTTGTGGGCCCCACTGTAATTTCGAATCAATAGTGATTCCTAAAAATATAGTTGAATGTACTGGTTCCAATTTCGCACCACTCAAATGTACATTGGTTTCTACTTGGGTAACATTTGGCATGGAGAATTTTATTACTTTTGTTTTCTTAGAGTTTAACAATAAGTTATTAACATTAAACCATTGTACAAGTTTTGAGAGTGCACTGTTTACTTCGTCATAATCACGCATTTGTCTATTAATTTTAAAAGTCAAGGAAGTATCATCAGCAAACAGAACAATCTCTTGATCGTTCCCAACATAGTACGGTAAGTCATTAATATAAGTAAGGAAAAGGAATGGGCCGAGAATGGAGCCCTGTGGGACGCCCAATGTAACAGCAGCTCCTGGAGATCGTTTACCGTTAACATCAACTTTCTGAATTCTATTGTCTAAATAAGAGTTTAAAAGATCGAGTGCTTTATTTCTGATACCATAATGATGTAGTTTCCTAACTAAGGTTTCATGTTGTACACAGTCAAAAGCTTTGGACAAATCGCAAAAAACACCTAACGAATCTTGCGAGTTCTCCCAGGCCGAGAATATACCTTTTAACAGTTCAACCCCTGCATCTGTAGTTGAACATCCTTTCGTGAATCCAAACTGTTTCTTATGTAATAATTTATTGTCATTAAAGTGCTTGAGGAGCTGATTTAGAATAATTTTTTCAAATATTTTACTTAAAGAAGGAAGTATAGAAACAGGTCGGAAATTCGTTGGATCCGAAGAATCACCTGACTTAAATAAAGGTATTACTTTGCTGTGTTTCATGAGATCTGGAAACACACCTAAATCAATACAACAATTAAAAATTTCAGCCAGGCAAGGGGCAATTATTCCTATAATATTTTCAACAGTTTTAACAGACAATCCCCATAGGTCTATGGTTTTCTTTTTATCAATTGTTTTGAAAGTACTTATAATATCTATATCATTAACTGCAGTAAACGAAAACTCGGTGACACATTCTGTAACATTTTGTTTGAGGAGCTCTTCGGCTGAGATGGGAGAGGACTTGAGTGAACTGGTTGTTAATATAGGAATGTTAGAAAAATAATGTTCAAACTCAGTCGCTACTTCCATATCCGCCGTTATATTTACATTATTTATTTTTATATTAAAGTCGCGGCTACGAGCTGTAGCCCTACCAGTTTCACTATTTATAATATCCCAAGTAGTTTTAATTTTGTTTGAAGAAGTTTTTATTTTATTTTTTAAGTAAATCGTCTTTGCGGCAGAACAGGCTTTTCTAAAAACTTTAGAATAATTATTTACATGTTTTTTAAAAGTTTCACTCTGATTATAAGTTTTTTCTTCATAAAGTTCATACAACTTATTACGGCTTTTATAAATACCAACAGTTGCCCATTCACTGAACTTCAACTGATCACTAATGATCTTAGATTTTGGTTTAAATATTCTATTGAACTCACCAGTTATTATGTTAAATAAAGAGTTATAAAGGACATCAGGATCAGGAGTTCCATGAACTGGCATCCATGATAGCTTTGTGAACAAGTTGCTTTTTAGTTCTTCTAGGCGAGTCCTATTCATTGGTCTAAAACAAATTCTTTTTTCTTGAACCCTATTGCTCTTTTTAGGAATGGATATCAACTGACCACGATGATCAGATGATAACGAGCTAAATAAAGACTTGTGATCTGGTTTGATGTTAATAAATATGTTATCAATGCAGGTGGCACTGGAGGCAGTAATTCTTGTGGGTTCAAGAAAAACATTATGTAAATTAAATGATTTAAACAGATTTAAAAAATTACCAGTCTGTGAATTATTTTCCAGTATATTTATATTAAAGTCTCCACAAATAGCAATTATTTTAGGACTATTAGCTAATTTAAATAAGGCATCCTCCATGATATTAATAAAAGATTCATAAGGCGCACATGGAGGTTTATATACACTCATAACAATAAGTTGCTCCAGTTCAACACATGCAATCTCTACTACCCGTTCAACAGAGAGGCTCACAATATCAGTTCTTTCTTTAAATTTAAGTAATCTATTAATAATTATTAAAGAGCCACCACGTATAATACGAACCCTGTTGAAAGAGCTTACAACCTGGTGGTTATTGGAACTGAATATGACCTGATGACTTTTTAGCCAAGATTCTGTAACACATAAAATATCAATATTATTATAGTTCAAAAACAATTCCAATTCTAACTCCTTACCTAACATCCCCTGAATATTTTGATGCACCAGGTTAAGGCAATTTGGCTTTTTTGTATTACTAACAGATAATGGGGATGTATGATGTTTATTTATACAACAAGCAGGTGTACTATTAACATTGCAACTATCATGATCATTAACAAAATGTATCAGTGTATTGCCGGAGTTTCCCTCCATTGTCTTACATACTAATTTAAAGAATTACTGTCACATAAAGCATCTTTACATGACGTCAAATTACAAGGCTGCTCAATAGAAGCAGAAAAATGTAAAAAATATGATAGCGCAGTTGCTATCTCTCTTTTATAATAGTTAGCAAGACAATAATTATCTTTTGTCATATTAAAATAGTATTTATTAAATACATTAATGTCAATTAAATTAAATTTATTATTATACACAGTCAATGTGTGTAATTTCATATTGAATTTATGTCTATTATTATTTTCAGCGCGTGACAACAATTTGCTGTAAGGAAATGTAAACAAGATAATATTCTTTACGTTCAATTGTGATAATAAATTAAAATATTTAACCAGTTTTTGAGCGTTAACATATCCCATTCTGCCAATTAAAACAATTAAAGTAGTCTCAGGAGTGTAACTACTGCTATCTAAAAGTAACTTATCTAATATTTGTGTGAAACTAGCACCAGGCAAGCAAGAGTTGGTTACTAGTAGGCCCGTATTATGAAACATTGTTTGGCCCATATGTTTTCCCATTTCATCACTATACATAAAAATATTGGTTTTAGGAGTATTACTTTGGCTTTTACTTTGAACTTGGGAAGCACTGGTATTAATAGAATACGTATACAAATTTTCTTTTGTAAATATATTACTACTTTTAATAATACAGATATAGAAAACGCATGCAGACGGAGCACAAACATTGTATGACAAATATAAATAGCACACAAATGATTTCCCCGAGTGGGAATCGAATCCGCGACCTCGTAAACGGTAGTCCGTTACATGAACCACTCGACTACGGATCCCGTTACACAATAAGTAACACTCTGCCTTACTACTAACGCCATCTATATTTAAATGCTGTATACTTAGTTAATATTGGAATTTAAGCTGATGGACTTCTTTTAACACAATTGTTTATGAAGTTTTTATTTTATCAAATTACGTTCAAGGTAAATAGAAAATAACAAACAATTTCATGGTTTTATCAAATTATTGACTCTTGAATTGCTAAGATAGGCATAAAAAATGGCTACACATGCATTCACACTTTAAAGATATTAATTTAAATAGTAAACATTACAGTTTATAATACAAATTACGCGTTTTACAAATAACTTACAAAAAAAGATATTTATATACCTAGATAATAGAGGTATCTAAAAACATCATGAGTAAAATACTCTCGGAGTTAGTCCCCATCAGTTTTTTAAATTCGCTAAGCGCCACACACAGTGTTTACGTTATAAAAACCAACTTTTATTTACAGTTTGAGCTCTACAAAATAAACCTTGTGTTTATGACATTACAGTGAAAAATCCAATTTTTGTATCGTAGTTGCAGGTGCTATATCTACTGGATATTAAAAGTTGCCACCCTTCCAAAGTAGGTTTTTTTTTCTTTTTTGTCCATAATGTAAAAAGAAAACGCAAAAAGTTTCGGGACGCGGCGAGTTTAAATTTTTCACCCCTAATGCGCTTATTACGAGTTTGGCGAAAATTTGATGGTTCTCAAACTTTGTGAAATGTTGTTAGATATACGAGTGATTTTATTGTTTGTACTAAAAGTTTTTTATTGTCATTGTTTGACTGTGTCCTGTGATGTTTATTGCTGAGTAAAAAATATTAGAAAACTTAATTTAGACAGATTTTGTAACAATGTTTATATAGTACCTGCTTAAATTATAATTAAACTACACAGGTTAGTTATAACTTAACTGACCAAAAACAGTTAAGTTATAACTAACCTGTGTAGTGTGTAGCTAACATTTAAATCATACCGGTTATGAAAAACTAACGTCGCCATTACACTTTTTCAGCCTTTCCGTGTGTTTTTATTCGATTTCTTTAGCGAGAACTTTTATTGAGACCTCATAATTTTGTGGGTTATTATATATTTTGTTCTAAATTAATACTACTGAAAAATCGTTACCTGCTCCCATATTGCATTCATTCATTGTTCACAATATTCACATTCATAAAAGTGTAAATTAAGGTCTAAACCATAGACACACTTTATCGATGGTCTAAACAGAACACATATTATTCCATAAATAAATATTATATTGAGAATCAGTGTCGTTTCTGAAAGAATCATGCACATTACAGAGGGCGCGTTGTCATTTACATTTTTATTTTATTTACAGCTACAGTAGCGGGGTGGAGATAATTTTGCTCTCTGAGTCTCAAGCAGCCGAATAAATTGTTAAGGTCTTAGCTTGCAAAGTAGATACCTACACAAAAACTGATCCATAGTTTTTGTACAATTTACTCACTTTGGTGTTTTTTTCCTTTTCTTGGTACTTAGTTACCCAGGATTTAGTTACAGCAGATTACAGCGCCCTAGACAAGAAATCGGGTGACGACGTTTGTATTCTTAAACCGTCACCATATGCGACTCACATAAAATACAGTCTCGTTTTGTTTGAGCCCCTATGCCAGCATAAATCTTTAAAACGACGCCAAGGATCTTGATGTATTTTTGATTTTATATCGAATCAATTTTAACGATTTCATGGGCGTAAAATTCGGAGACGGCAACCTCGTGAAATTCAGATATTTTCCTATTACTTACTACATAACTCATAATAAAAATTAGCTAGCAATATATCAGTGAAAACCTATTCTGTTTCACGTATAAACAGTCAGAAATTCATGAGTATAGGTTTTGGTTTCTATTTTACTGTTAGGCGTCGCTAGGAACAAAATGCTTTACAGAATATAATAAAATTCTGCATGCCTTCTTTATTTCAATAATTTATTGATGGGCTTTGTGGTCTAGTGATTCAAGTAACGGATTGCCGTTCACGAGGTCGCGGGCACGATCCCGCACGGGACAATCATTTGTAAATATATTTGCCATGCAAATGTTTGTACATCGTCTCGGTGTTTTTACGTATTTATGTTTAAGTATACTACGTATTTACAAAAGAAAATTTTATGTTGTATATCCGTATTCTGGTACCCATAATACAAACATATAAGCTTAGTTGGGACCAGAGGACGTTGTGTGAAATGTCCATTAACATTTATATTTTTAAGAGGGATGAAAACAAAAAGAATGCAGTAATAACTTTTTATTGATAATCTGATTAAATTATCATCTTATATATAAAATTCACGTGTCACAGTGTTAGTTATCGTACTCCTCCGAAACGGCTTGACCAAATTTATGAAATTTTACATGCATATTCAGTAGGTCTGAGAATCGGCCAACATCTATTTTTCGAACTTTTTTTTTGTATGGTAAAACAACGTTTGCCGGGTCAGCTAGTAATATCTATATACAAAGATACTAAAATCATAAAGATCAACCTTACAGATAACATAGAATTTATTCTAATACAGTACATTTCATATTAAAATTTGTCAACATGTGTAACTTGGTTATACAAAGTATATGGTGAAAATTCCTTTAAGGTGAAACGCCTTTTTCCCATGGGGGTAGGCAGAGACCACAGAGCGCCATCTGCTACGATCCAAACATACTTCCTTGGCTTCATCCACACTCATACATCTGGTCATACATGCATAAATAATAGTATAGTAAATATTCATTAATACCAGATAAACTTTCTTATTAAAAATTTTTTTAATGCAATTTCATCAATATTGTGTACATAATAATAGCCATTAGAATAAGTATAGCCACTAGTTTCAATTTAGTTTCAGGCGCAGCAGATTTGGCGCCTTTACCGTCATACATGTTATTTTTGCCTCTTCAGCAGCAACTTTATTATTTACAAAAAAAGAATGATTTTATATAATGAAACTAATTCTGATGTCATCTAGTCCGAAACTAAGCATAAAGTTAAAATGCTGACATAGCATTATTATACTAGCTAATATTTACACATTAAACTCTTGAAAGAACAAATGTGCCGAAAGTAATATTACCAATAACAGTTCTGTACCGGAGTCGAGCTCGCGACCACAATTCACAGTAGGTACAACAAAGGTACAAACATACATAACATCACGCCTATATCCCATGGGGTAGCCCGAGTCTATAAAGCGCCATGCGGTACGATCTGAACTTGATCTGATTCTTTGTCTCAAATATTATCTAATAGATTGTAAAATACAAGTAAATTTGTAAAACATGATCTATTTTCTTGATTACGTCTCTATTTGTTCTTTATCATCCTCTTCCATACCAAAATCAGTTTCCAATACAACCTGAAACAAAAAGGAAATTATAAATATTTTGAAACAAATTTAATAAATATTTATTTAATATTTATTTCAACGGGCCTTGTGGTCTAGTGGTTCATGTAACGGACTGCCGTTCACGAGGTCGCGGGTTCGATGCCCGCTCGGGACAGTCAATTGTGTGATTTTTAAAAATGTATAACACAAGCATGTAAGCTTAGCTTCGGACCCGACGATATTGTGTGAAATGTCCATTAAAATTTATTTATTTATTATTTATGGATGTTTCCCGCGACATCCTCTGGTCCCAAACTATCCTAATTGAGTAATTAGAAAATACTCTTTCTCTCACTCTTATTTCTCTCTCTCTCTCTCTGCCTCACTCGCCCTCTCATTCTGTTTTTAGGGTTCCGTACCCAAAGGGTAAAAACGGGACCCTATTACTGAGACTTCGCTGTCCGTCCGTCCGTCCGTCCATCCGTCCGTCCGTCCGTCCGTCTGTCACCAGGCTGTATCTCAAGAACGGTGATAGCTAGACAGTTGAAATTTTCACAGATGATGTATTTCTATTGCCGCTATAACAACAAATACTAAAAATAAAATAAAATAAATATTTAAGGGGGGCTCCCATACAACAAACATGATTTTTTTACCGTTTCTTGCTCGATACTAATAACGTTGCCTTATGTTGCATAGATAATGGTACGGAACCCTTCGTGCGCGAGTCCGACTCGAACTTGACCAATTTTTTTTTTCCTACCTCTCCTCTATCTATCACTCTCTCTCCCTGTCCCTTTCTCTTTATCTCTCCCTGCCTCTATCTCTTTCTGTATCTTTTACTCTCTCTGCCTCTCTGTTAATCTCTGCTCCAAGACAATACAATACATACATATTAATACTACCATTTTTACAAGAACTTTTAAATGTAGTTAAGACTTTATTTTCCCACTACATAGTGGGAAAATTAGGTGGACACACATTACTAATTTATTACCCCTTCTCTCCAGCCCATTTACGTCCTACTGTTGGGCACCGACCACTGGAGGGATTATGGTCTACTGTGCCGCGCTGACCAGGCGTATGCACAGGATTTATTTTCGAGGTTTCCCTCTCTCACAGAGGCTGTTATCTGTGTGCAATATTCCTTAGCTGACTTTTACAGCAACCTTTAGGAGGAGATAAGGTACACTTGCATTCTTAATTCGTCGTCGAACAGTCATATTTTTTTTTTATATTCATAGACTTTTCACACAACGTCCTCTGGTCCCAAGCTAAGCGTATATGCTTGTGTTATGGGTACCAGAATACGGATATACTACATAATATACTACTTTTCTTTTGTAAATACATACATATAATACATACTAAACGCCTGGACACAGTAGAAACATTTGTATGACATTTATAAATGTCGCACAAATGATTGTCCCAAGCGGGAATTGAACCCGCGACCTCGTGAACGGCAGTCCGTAACATGAACCACTACACCACAAACCTCTCCAAATTCATCACCACACAGTATGCCAATACTAACCGCTTGCATCCCGGCAACGGCTCTGTCAGTTTCCTTTTCAGATTCATCCTCAGCACCGTCCTGCGCTTCTATCACTTGTAATTGTTCTTCATTCATGTCACCATCTGCTTACAAAAAATATTTACATAAATTTTCATTTTTCTCCTGTGTTAATCCCATTATTTGGCTGTCAGACTTATTGTTCATGTTGATATCACCTGCCTAATATCAACCCTCAGGTAATCTTCATAACTTAGGGTTCCGTACCTAAAGGGTAAAAACGGGACCCTATTACTGAGACTTCGCTGTCCGTCCGTCCGTCCGTCCGTCCGCCTGTCACCAGGCTGTATCTCAAGAACGGTGATAGCTAGACAGTTGAAATTTTCACAGATGATGTATTTCTATTGCCGCTATAACAACAAAATACTAAAAATAAAATAAATATTTAAGGGGGGCTCCCATACAACAAACATGATTTTTTTACCGTTTCTTGTTCGATACTAATAATGTTGCCTTATGTTGCATAGATAATAGTACGGAACCCTTCGTGCGCGAGTCCGACTCGCACTTGACCAATTTTTTTAATAAATAGAGTGGTTCAAGAGAATGGCTTTTTTGTATAATTTTGTTAAGGTTTGGTTTCTAAATTTGAAACGTTTAAACTAACTCTAACTTGCAATATATACTAATACTAGCTGACCCGGCAAACATTGTTTTGCCATACCAAAAAACAAAGGTTTGAAAAATAGATGTTGGCCGATTCTCAGACCTACTGAATATGCATTTAAAATTTCATAAGAATCGGTCAAGTCGTTTCGGAGGAGTACGGTAACTAACACTGTGACACGTGAATTTTATACAGGGTGTCCCAAAAGTCGACGTCAAGCCGAAATCGCATGATGGTTATCCATAGTAAGGAACGCTTTGAGTTCACTAGAATCACTTTTAGTAAAGTCAAAGAAATTATTCAAAACCGACTTTCCTTGAAAAAATATTTTTTGTACCCGATCTAAGAAATAATTTAATAAGTGTTATACCACTTTAGAATCCTTATTAAATGCGCTAATTTTTAAAGTTACTTGCCAGACTTGCGTTGTATAATTTTTTTTCAGGACCGTCAGTTAAAGTAGAGCGAAAAACTGATTTTCAAAACGTGGTTCTGCAAAACATGACATCTTCTTTGAAGCTGGACCAGTTAGCTCAGATTTTAAGGTTACAAATTACAGAAGCAATATTCAGGATGAAATAAGTAAAAAAAAAAGGCAAAAAGTAAAGATTTGTAGCAACAGGAAGGTAAAAACTGTTACAGGCTGTACATTTTCCTGAATAAAATGTTTTTTGCTATAATTTTAAATATACTAGACATAATTTTTTTTTATATTTTTCTGATAACTTTTTTTTTTTTAAATAGTTTAGCTGTTATGACCTTACCCATCATGCGATTTCGGCTTGACGTCGACTTTTGGGACAGCCTGTATATAAGATTAGAAAGCTGAAGAGTATGTTTTTTTGTTTGAAAGCTAATCGAAGGAACTGCTAGTCAGATTTTAGAAATATTTCAGTGTTGGACAGCGAATTTATCGAGGAAGGCTATAGGATAAATAACATCACGCTGTGACCAATATTAGGTGAAGAATCAGTGAAAAATTTTACAAAAACGGGGAATATTTTCAAAATACCATGGGTACGAAGTTGAAGGAAACAGCCAGTCTATATAAATATTCAATCACTGAATGTGTCGTTAGACGCATATCATGAGACCAGTAGAATTGATTTTCCTAATTCGACACCACAGCTAGTTCAATAATACTTTATTTGCTCAGTCAGACAGAGATTGGGAAAACAAAGATATTAAACCCTTATAATTTGGTTAAATTAATAAATCGAATATATAAAATTCTCATGTCACAATGTTCGTTCCCACACTCCTCCGAAATGGCTTGACTGGTTGTTATGAAATTTTTTATGCATATTCAGTAAGTCTGAGAATTGGCTACTATCTATTTTTCATACCCTTAAGTGATAAGGGTTGCCCACCCCTAACATTTATATGGCAAAACAACTAAATATAACTAACCTTCTGAAGGAGCATGTACAAACTGTAGTTTTCCATCAACAATCTGTCCCGATATAACTCCAGACAACCCGGAAACATTGATCTGTTGTCTCATCTTCTTTGCTTCCAGTTCCAATTGCTGCTGTTGATACAACTCCTTGTGATGCACTTTGTTGTGGTATTTTAAGTGATGAGCTTTCGTGAACTTCTTGTTGCAAGGGCCACAACTAAAAATATTTAAATATATAATTAAACAAATATGCACATGTAACACAACGTCATCTGGTCCCAAAATAAGCTATATGTCTATGCTTATGTTATGGTTTCCAGATACGGATACACTACATGCATACGTTTCTTTTGTAATTACATACATAGAAAAATAAATATTACACAAATAATTGTACAGTGCGGGGATCGAACCAGCCACCTCGTGAACGGTAGTCCGTTACGTGACCCACTAGATCACGATGGATACAATACATACAAAGACTAACCTAATGGGATTTTACCACCGAGAAAATAAGTTAAATGTTTCAGTTCTCGGATCTTGGTCTAATATATTCTTTCCCGTTTATAACATAAGAAGAAAGATTAAATTATATACTTACGCATATTTCTTTTCTCCAGTGTGCGTCAACATATGATTAGCTAACACATACGAATATGTGAACGATTTACCGCATAAGGAACACTGGTAAGGACGGACACCCATGTGTAATCTGTAAACAGAGAAACTAATTAACACAATGAAATTGTATTATTTTTAATTCATGATTATGCAATAGTACTAAGATTCTATCATTATTCTGGACTTTAACTATTAAAAAAACTTACTGACTTTAAAAGAATCTAGCCAATTTCTTTTGAACCAAAATACTAGGAGGTTACCACGGGTGGGGTTTGAATCCACAGTCCTTACATGAGGAATTTTTGAAGTCCCAAAATCATAGTTACCACGAGTGGGGTTTGAACCCACAGCATTTTTATGGAAAGTCTTTGAAGTCCTAAAAATGGTGGCAACAGTTATGCCCTGACAATAATCATGGAAAAATTGAAATGTAATAAAGTGTGTGAACAAATATAGAGAAAGTTTTAACTTACGTATCTGTGAGCTTCTTTTCATGTGTGAAAAGGAGTTTTCATAAGTCACCAAACAATTCACGAAGTATTTCACAAAGTACTTATATCACACAGTAAGTATTTTCATTCTAAGTAAGTCTGTCACGAAATCTGTAAGATACTAAGTACGTACCTAAGTATGTCCCGAAGTCAAGAAGATAATTATGATAAGTCTGTTAGATACGAACTGTGTCACGAAGTCTATAAGATACGGCAAATCCGCCACCTGTATAATACAAAGTAAGTCTGTCACTAAGTCTGTAAGACACTAAGTACCTAGGTGTGTCACGAAATCTGTGTAATACGAAGTAAATCTGTCACTAAGTCTGTTAGATACGAAGTGTGTCACGTAGTCTATAAGATACGGTAAGGTATGAGTGTTACGAAGTCTGCGCTCTTTGTAAAATAAATAACAAACCTTTCATGTTTCTGCCGTGTACCGTAATCACCAAATCTTCTGTCACATATGCGACACTTATAAGGTCTCTCGCCGGTATGACGCTGCATATGGCGTTTGAGCGCCTCGCGCATCACACATGCGAATCCACAGACACTAAGACGATCAAATTTTTTTGTAGACTTTAAAATTGTTATGGTGCAAAATATCACAAGAATATTTTATAACTTATATTTTTTAATCCTTGTAATAATTTTCCTAACACCATCATTACCTGTTTTATTGAGATTGAAGAACTGCTACCGACGAAGCACACACTGTATAAAATTAAATGTTTAAGCCGATGGAATATTAACGTAAATCACAAAATACAGGTATTATTTGCGATGTTTCCGCAATTCTTTTGTAAAGATTATTTAAATAATATTAGTTTTCGCTAATATTCCAACGTTTCTAAGCATTCCCAACGAAATGAAACTCGCCTCTCATGTTTCTGTCGACTTCCGAAGTCCCCGAAGCGACGGTCACATATACGGCACTTGTAAGGCCGGACGCCCGTATGACGCATCATATGACGGCGGAGTTCCATGTTCAGAACGCACGCGTACCCGCAAACGCTATTAACAATATTAAACTATTGTTTAGGGCATATGGTTAAAAAAGGGGGCGTTTGAGCAATAAATGGGGGCGCTCGAGCAATAAATGGGGGCGTTTGAATAAGTCGTGCAGACGCTGAAGAAATCTGTAGGGGCATTTAAGATTGTCAAAAGGGTTGAAGTAAAGAAATTCGTGGGGGCGCTAACTAAATTCCAAGGGCACTAATTAAATTCTTGGGGAGCTAAAGCAATTTGTGAGGGCGTTCGAGCAATTTGAGGGGCGCTGGAGCAAACATAAAAAAATATTCTAGCAAGCTTAATAAAGCTGTGCTCTGCAGTTTATCAGCTTGTTAATCCAATGAGAACTATGAATATAAAAGAACATTAAGAAGTATCTTGAACCCCGATATTATAGATCTCTTCACACACATTTTGCTCAAAATTAGCTTAATCATTTCAGTTGACTAGAATGTAAAATAAAAACTTGCTTATCAAAGCCATTTTTAGTATCTTTTTGCCGCAAACTAAACGACATAATAAGAATATCAAAATATATTTTTAAGTACATTAGCATATATAAAACTAAAATAACGAGTCACAGGTGCGGGTGCGTTCTTTACGTATTAAAAAAATCAGTGTGTGCTTTCAGCCGTTCTTTATGGGCGCAGGTGTTGATATTTACTTGTATTTCGCAAAAACATAAATAAAATAGATACTATTTAGTAAAAGACCCCACCGGCACCCATATCTCGCAGAATAAATATAAGATATTGTTAACAAGTAAACAAATATGTTAAAATATAGTAAAATATAATTTATAACAAAAGGAGAAAACTGGCATCACCCACTTTACTACCTTTACCAATCATACATCTAATGCGTTGCGCCGTTATCAAGCGGTTACTGGAGTACTTCTATTAAGAAGTATCTCATAAGAAGTACCTACTCATAAATAAAATTTTAATGAGCTCTCAGACTTTAGGTGGTTTTAGAGTAAAATTAAAAGCAGCCTTGCTAATAAAGGAATGGGATTGGATGTGTTATTAGTTGCGGGCAGCTTCTTAGTCCTGGGGCCCAAGTCTGCTATTTCAATGTTGTCATAATGATCAGTCACTGATTGCATATTGGCGAATTTTATCAAGTTTGGTAGTCTACTATTCATTTTTTGTAATTAACGACGCCATTATGGCGTCAGTGACTGACCATTATAACAACATTGTAATATGATTGTAATAGCAGAATTAGCAGAATTAGCAGACTTGGGGCCCAGGTCGGATCGAATAATCGGTAATAACCGGGATAAAAAAATTACGGTTGGCCAACACTATTGCCAAAAATGTGGCAACATTATTTTCAAGTTGAACATTAGCAACTGTCAAATAACATTTCAAATTCTGGGACAGATAATAGCTTTAATTAGTTATAATAATCCTGTACGGGAATCGGACCCGAGACATTGTTAGAGCCAGAGAAGTACACTAATCGCTCCACCATCATATTTACTTGAAATTATTAGTACTTGTTTTGGTATCATGAAAAGCATAAAATAAAATAAAAAATTCAGTAAATAATAAAATATTTAGGAAACATACCTGCATACAAATGGTTTAATGCCCAAATGTCGTCGTATATGTGCCTGTAGAGACGCATTTGACGTGAAAGACGCCCCGCATGTTTCACACGTATGCCTGTCATGAAAATATAAGTATTTTATAAAACATGGCATCATTTAGATTAAAAAGGTTTCAATTGTCCGAATAAAGAATTTATATTATTCTTAAATTTATAATTATGAAACCGACCTGAATACAAAACAAAAAATTTTACGAGCTTAAAATTCAATGGATATAACAAAACCATAGTGCCATACAGCCAGGCTGTACAACGCCATCTATCATACCGTACAGTAAACTTCTCGCTACAACCTAACATCTGGCTATAACTAGCGATTGCCTTCAAATTCGTACGCGTGGAATTTAACAATCAAACCTTAACAAATTATACAGAAATGCCATCCTCTTGAACCATCCTCTCTTATTAAAAAACCGCATCAAAATCGCTGCGTAGATATAAGCTGACACAGGGATATACATACAAAAATATCGTCTTTGTTTTATAACAAGTAAAAATTGCTTTTAGTCAAATATTACTCACGTTTTTTCATAGATATATCTCTTTTTATAAACCTGTTTCTTTTTAGGTTTAGGGTTCAGTATATGCTCAGGTATAGGTTCAGAAAAAGCCAGGATGGTTTCCTTGAGCAGCATGTCCTCCGCATCTTCAGTCTTGATCTTATTCTTGGGCTCTTGAGGTCGACGCGGTCTGCCTCGACTTCGTTTATGTTGCTAGAATACATACATAGGATATAAGAGATCTCATGATCTAGTAGTTCACGCAAAACTGTTGTTTAAGAGGTCACAGTTTAGATTCTAACAAGTAGTAATAGGACCATAAATTGTGTGTTAATTATATTTGTCATACAAACATCTATATGGTGTGAAAGGTGTAATAATATACTAGCTGTCCCGGCAAACGTTGTTTTGCCATACAATTCTGTGTAAAAATCAACAACAAAAAATTTCATCAAAATCGGTTCAGCCAATTGTGAATCTAAACCATCCTCAAACCCCCTTGAATACACACAACAAATTTCATCAAAATCCGTCCAGCCGTTTAGGAGGAGTTCAATTACAAAAACACGTACAGAAGATTTATATTTATAAAAATGTATGCAATTGACAAATCATACAAGTCGTAAACTTAAACACTTGAAATCTTATGATTTGAGTAACAGAATGCAGATATTTTTATATGTCGGAGTAACATAATAGAGAATGGAACTGCTATGGGTTATAATCGGTCTACAAATTGTTAGGAAGCTGTTTTTAAGACGTTCATACATCAATCTGACATTCTCTTTCACACATAAAAGGGTTCCACAGCAGGTCTCCAACCAAGATAATGATGTTCACACAAAACATCACCTTTCTATCGTCACTTTACACTTTCTCACAAATACACACTTTATACGCGGTTACGACCGGTATATACTCTTTATCACTACTGTGAGTGAGCAACTAGTCGGGCAGCGATTCGCCCTGTCTAACGTCTCAAACGATACTGATTCTTAGCTATGAGGCTGTCTCGTTTTTATACTTATTGCGAGGTGGGGCGACGTAAAACACAAGGTGGGGAAAACACGTGTTAAGACTTGTCTATAATTCTTTACGTTAACGAATTATACGTTTATATTTATTTATTTTAATTGTCGCTCCGTCATATATATAAATCTCCTGTCACGATGTTTGTCCGCGATGGACTCCTAAACTACTGAACCGATTTTAAATTTGATTTGCACACCGTGTGCAATTCGACCCAACTTGAAATATAGGATAGCTTACATTTAAATTTATAGTCGCAATATTATTTTATTGCAAATTATTTGTCTACCCCTAACATTTGTATGGCAAAACAATGTTTGCCGGGTCAGCTAGTATACTATATGAAATAAAAAAACTTTTTTTTATAAACACAAACAAAACATCATTTTGGATACCTACTGTATGGGGTTAGAACCCATGACCTTGTGAACAACAATCTGTTATATGAACCATTAGACCAAGAGGCCTATCAACATTGTGTTTTTGACGAGTGTCGTGGTTGAGTGGTTCAAGTAACGGACTGCCAATCACGAGGTCGCTTGTTCGATTCCCGCTCGGGACAATCATTTGTGTGATTTTTCTAATTGTCATGCAAATGTTTGTACTGCGTCTGGGTGTTTCTATGTATTAACTCTTTCATGGGTCATTGCATACGATTTTATAATAAACTTCCTATTGATGTAAGAGAATTTAATAATTCTAAATTTAAAAAATTCTTTAAATCTAAATTATGTAAAAAGGCGTATTATAAAATTTCTGATTATATTAAAGATGATAAAGCTTGGGAGTAGGTTGCTCTGGAGCAATATATATTCTATATTGTAAAGTTTTATTAGCATTGTAAGTATAATTGACATTTAATTAAAAAAATATTTAAATAAAACTACTTTTTACGGATTTAGACGCGTATATTTGTTTTAAATTTTGGCCCGACGTTTCGGAGACTTTGCAGTCTCACCCGTGACCATGGTGACTGCAAAGTCTCCGAAACGTCGGGCCAAAATTTAAAACAAATATACGCGTCTAAATCCGTAAAAAGTAGTTTTATTTAAACAGATGAGTCGCGCAAGTGTTAGAAAATATTATAAAAAAATATTGATTTGATTAAAAGCTCTGCTGAGTTTCTTACGCCGGTTCTTCTCAGCAGATTGCGGTTGTAGGGAAAAAAAATTTGGACATGTCATAATCACATAATTTTTCTGAAAAATTGTGTCTACTTGATTAAATGATTTTTCATTTTATTTCATTATAAGTATGTATTTGCAAAAGAAAAGTAGTATATGTATGTAGTCAATCTGTATTCTGGTATCCATAACAGAAGCATATAAGCTTAGCCTGGGACCAGAGGATGTTGTGTGAAATTTCCATGAATATTTATTTATTTTTATTGTGTGAATAGTATTTAGGAGGCAGCATATAGGACAATATCTAATATATAAAATTCAAGTGTCAGAGTGTTAGTTACCGTACTCCTACGAAACGGCTTGACCGATTTTTATGAAATTTTACAAGCATGTTCAGTAGGTCTGAGAATCGGACAACATCAATTTTCCAAACACCTCCCCCCCACGGACATTTGTATGGCAAAACAACGCTTGCCGGGTCAGCTAGTAAGATGTAAAATCAATACTTACTGTTTCTTTAACTTCAGGCTCCGATTCAGGATCATCACCTCCAGGTATGAAATCAGGATCATCATCACCTCCATAATCTAAATAAATTAATAAAGTAATATTTTAGTAAGTTCTAATCATTTATTTCTTTCTCTTCAGCCCATTTACGTCCCACTGTTGGGCACTCCTCCTCCACTTTGGGAGGGATTATGGTCTACTGTGCCGAACTGACCAGGCGTATTGGCACAGGATTTATTTTCGAGTTTTCCATCTCTCACAGAGGATGTTATCTATCTATATCAAAAATAAACTAAATTTCAAAGTTTCAGAATTTTAAAACAATTGGCGCCACAGTGAGAGCTTCCCAAAATTTTATTTTTTTTGTATAAAATGTTTTATAACTCAAAAAAAAATTTGTTTATTATCACCTGTAGGTATGTCAACGACAAACAATTTTCCAATTTCGTAAACTTGGAAAACCTTATCTTGCCATAGATATCCCTATCTGAAATTTCATTTTGTCTGCTGTCTGCTAAATTCAGGGTCATAAACAATAACATGTTGAAAATTCATTTTTACACTTTAGAACCAATACTATACTGCATCTCAATCTCTCTCTCTCCAGCCCATTGACATCCCACTGTTGGGCATGGGCCTCCTACATTTAGAGAGGGATTATGGTCTACTATTCCACGCTGTACTGGCTGTTTTCCAGCCCTCACAGAGAATGTTATCTATGTACATTATTCCTAAGCTGGCTTTTACAGAACCCTGTGGAGAAAACTGGGTCATATTACATGTACTCTTATTGACAATGTGGTGATGAATTAAGAATAAAGTTAATATTCTAAGTAGTTTAATTAAAATCACGCTATGTTTGACACCCTAGTAGTACAAGAAACACAAACTAATTACCGTTAACTCCAAAATGTTCATCATCAATGGGTTCTTCCTTTAATTCAAGAGATCCAGTAGCAAGTAATGATGTCAGAGATTCTGGTTCAGCAGCAGTGTTCTTTGGTCTCTTACGCTGATATGGTGATAGCTCTGTTAAATAAATATACATCATAAATGTTCTGTTTAAAAACTACATAATAACATGTAAACATAAAAAATACTGAGAGATGAACTTGGAAATAAAATAATAGAAAATGCCATACATACCAATTTGACCTTGTTCATTGGGATATTTCCTAGGACGGCCTCTTTTCCTAGGTCCCGGAGCTTTAGTTACAACGGCACTTGCTGGTGATTTCACCAAAGTCCTCGTCCACTGGCCTTGTGGATCATGTTCAACAGGTAACTCATATTGTAGAAGCAATCCATTCTCTTGTTTTATAGTAATAGTTTCCGTTTCCGTCTTTGCTGAAATTTATAGGTTATAATATTTAAATTTAATAAACCATCAATAAAACATTAAACAACATAAATGCATCATTTTTATTCATTAAGTTTATGTATATATTTTTCTAACTGTAATAAAATTATAATACTAACCTTTGGACGAGTTGCCTCCAGAAATAATTTCGGAACTTTTCTTGAATTCCTCCAAGCATTCTTTTAATGTTTCGTTGGATGTTAAACATTGTTGCTTGAATTGGTAAGCATAAGTTAAACGATCAACACAATTCAAGCATATTAGCGTCGGTAAATTGTCGTGTTTAGACACCTAAAACACAAATAACCATGATAAAGAATTTCAAGTTATTAATCCTAAGCTATTTTAAACTTCTGGGATGTCAGCAAAAACAAAGAAATTCTCTACAATTTACAAATATACCAATATAGCAACATTATTGTAGTAAAAAATTTAATAGGGTGACCATCGCAACCATTTTGGTGTGGTAATTTTTACGTACCTCCACGCCACAGCAGTAGGTATACTTGTCTCCAAGTTGTTCATTATTTTCGTCCCAATCAAACAGAGAAACCATATCACCGGTTTCCAGACATACTCGACAGGTTAATTGCCAATCCATTTTTCATTAAAATAGTAAGAATACTAAGTAAAGTACAGAATTTTATGAAAATGCAGAATTTTCTGAGACCGGAAATCACGAATAATCACGATTTGACAGCAACGCCAAAATGGCGGCCTATCCGATTCTCCACAGAATAGATAGATGATGCGATTCTCGGTGTAATTCCGTTCCGTTTCACCTCGAACCACAAACCTATTCCACGTCCTACTTTGAGAGATTTGCTTTCTAGTTTGATTATTTTGATTTTACATATTATCTTCTATAAATAAATAAATCTCCTGTCACGATGATTGTCCGCGATGGATTCCTAAGCTACTTAACCGATTTTAAATTAAATTGGCACATCGTGAGCAGTCTGGTCCAACTTGAGAGATAGGATAGATCTTTAGTCTTCTCTTCTAGTCTTTCGTCTTCTCTTCTCTTCTAGTCGCAATTTTATTTTATTGCAAATTTGATAACTATAATTTAATTGACAGTCACATTTATCTGTTAACTCCAAGAGATTCTAACAGATGTCGATACTTTTCGACTGGATTGAGTAAGTAATCAATAGATGGCACTGCTATGGTAATGGTAAACTGACAAACGTGTCATTTAAGCTACAATTCAATAGCATGATTACCACGTGTTATTGAGGTTAAAGTATAAATTAAATTTGTTTTGTAGTAAACGAAATACCGCGAAATTCAATTATTTCTACTTTTATAATTTTTGGTGTTAGCATAGCCAACCACGTGTTACTTAGGCCGAAGTGTAAATCAAATTCAAATTATAGTGACGATAATACAGTGAACTTATTCCTGCTTTTTACTTATTTGTGCTTCATTATTTAAAATTCTATAATTATAAAATATATACATGTAAGTATTATCACATAATTATAATAATTTATTAATATACCTATTAATGAGAAAATGGTACAAAGCTCCCCACACTTTTTCAATAATTTTACAAATATTTTTTTTTCATTGTTTTTATTTAACCTCTATTAAAAATTATTTAGCACTTATTATTTCAATGTGCTATAATAACATGTTTTTCAGTTTTTTTTTTCTAATATTTAAACGATTAATTTAATATTTTCAGTCAAATGCCACCGAAAAAATCTAACCTCAACAACGCAAGCACCAGAGAGGCACGACGCAAACGTGTTGAAAGAGCTCATCAGTTGCCAGAACAAGTCGATACAAGAAATACAGCTAAGGAAATAGGACAGCAGAAGGTCGTGCACAAGAATCTCAAGAACAGCGTAACGAACGTCTGCAACAGAATATTACGAGAACAACAGCGACACGAGAACGAAACATAGCTACAGTACGAGCACAAGAACGACAAAGGCAACGGATCAGCCGCTCATTAATACGTACATCATTCGTTCGTCTTGATTTTGAATATGCACCAGATATTAACTAAATGCGCATTCAAAAATTGCTAGCGGTGGAATGGATAAAGTACCTATGTCAATATTGTCAGGCGTTGAAATTTCGAAATGAAGCTGCTGGTATGTGCTGCGCAGCAGGAAAAGTCGTGCTGCCACCTCTGCCCGCTCCACCAGAACCTTTATTATCCCTTCTTGCTGGGAATTCAGATGATTCAAAATTATGTTTGCTTTGCTGCTTCCAAATGACGTCATTTGGGGCAACTAAAATTTGTGATCTTGAATTTGCGATCTTGACGTAATTTTGAAACAACATTCAAAATACAAGGCCAGGTGTACCACAAAATTAGATCATTGATGCCAATGCCTGATGATAATCCGAAACTTCATATTTATTTTATGGTACTGACTCTTTAAAGGGATTCCAGAGCCTGTATCAGAATAAATGGAGCATACACGGACTGGTTCAGTATCTCTAGGGGTGTGAGACAGGGATGTGTAGCGTCAGCATGGCTGTTTAATCCATACATTCCTAGATAGGTAGTTGCCTGGTAGAGAGAATAATGATGGATTGGTTATGGGTGAGTTGCCTATAAAGTAAACGTAAGCAACACGAAAGTTATTATTTGGGAAGTGTTTTTACAAGATACGCTAAAGAAAGCGGCGTAAGAAACTCCGCAGAGCTTTTAATCAAATCAATATTTTTTTAATTAAATATCAATTATACTTACAATGCTAATAAAACTTTACAATATAGAATATGTATTGCTCCAGAGCAACTTACTCCCAAGCTTTATCATCTTTAATATAATCAGAAATTTTATAATACGCCTTTTTACATAATTTAGTAGTAATGATTTTTTTAAATTTGGAATTATTAAATTCTCTTACATCAATAGGGAGTTTATTATAAAATCGTATACGATGACCCATGAAAGAGTTACATATTTTGTGGAGACGGGTTACGTGCATTACAAGATTGTGTTTATGCCTTGTATTAACGTTATGGTGGTCGCTTTTTTTGTAAAATTATGAATATTTTTATGAACATACAATAAATTTTCATATATATATTGTGAAGCGACCGTTAAAATATTTATGTCTTTGAATTTCTCCGTTAGAGAATCCCGAGGACCTAGGTTATATATAGCTCTAACAGCGCGTTTCTGGAGCACAAATATCCGATTAATGTCCGCACAGCTTCCCCAAAGAAGAATACCATAGCACATTACACTGTGAAAATAACTAAAGTAAACCATTCTAGCCGTATCTACATCCGTAAGTCTTCTAATTGTTTTCACCGCATATGCCGCCGAGCTAAGTTTGCCAGACATTTTTTTCAATTTGTGGGCGCCACTGTAATTTCGAATCAATAGTGATTCCTAAAAATATAGTTGACTGTACGGGTTCCAATACTTCCAATCTCGCTCCCACGAAGTATAGATAGAAGGAGTCCGAACGGTATAGGCTTTTCCATAATATTTCGTGTACACATTAATAAACCCAGATCATAGTTCTATTTTCTGCCACTGGCTGCGCAAGTGTTCAGGGCGTACCGATGCTATTATTATTATTACATGTAAACACGCGCTGGCTCGTGAAAGTTGAATTTAATTTAATTATTATTATTAAATTAAATATTAATTTAATTAAATATTTTTTTCCACAGGTGTCAATAGCAATAAAATTTCCCGCGTAAGAATTCAAACGAGTACTCCTTGAAAAATGGCGAGCTCTACCGGCAAAAAATCTGTCCCTTAAATTGAGACCATTCGTTCAACATTACGTTCGGACTCCTTCTATCTATACTTCGTGCTCGCTCCACTCAAAGAGTATAATAATATAGATATAACGCTCCACTCAAATGTACATTGGTTTCTACTTGGGTGACATTTGGCATAGAGAATTTTATTACTTTAGTTTTCTTAGAATTTAATAATAAGTTATTAACATTATACCATTGTACAAGTTTTGAGAGTGCACTGTTTACCTCGTCATAATCACGCATTTGTCTATTAATTTTAAAAGTCAAGGAAGTATCATCAGCATACAGAACAATCTCTTGATCGTTCCCAACATAATACCGTAAGTCATGAGTGGAAGAGGAATGGGCCGAGAATGGAGCCCTGTGGGACGCCCAATGTAACAGCAGCTCCTGGAGATCGTTTACCGTTAACATCAACTTTCTGAATTCTATTGTCTAAATAAGAGTTTCAAAGATCGAGTGCTTTATTTCTGCTACCATAATGATGTAGTTTCCTAACTAAAGTTTCATGTTGTACACTCTTATAGTCTCTAGCTACCCCCGTGGGGAAAAGGCGTGATGTTATGATGATGATAAAAAATGTTTAGATAATCCGAAAGTATAGACAACTTTAATTGGCGGTACGAAGTTCTCCGGCACAGCTAGTTTTCGTTTATATGTTGATTTCATTTATACAACGTAGATTAAACGTAATTAATGTTGACTCAAATAATTTTATAAGAGATTAAACTCCATACTCTACACTTCATCAACTATTGAACTCCATACTCTATAAAGTCAACGGTTTTCAGAAGGAAGTAAGGTCACCTTTACCGTCGCGTAATGTAATTTCTACAACAAAATTATATTTTAAACAATGTGCTTTATAAAAAATGTGGACATAACAATAATATCTAGATTTTTCTATTTGGATTTTTATGTGTCGGAGTGTCGGTATGATGACGGTTCTACATAATAAGTTTATATCCACGATACTGCCTGCCTATAACGTAACGTAGTTTACATAGTAGTCTGTGTTCCAACTTTGAATGGAATTGAATGTCAAAAATCATAAATCGTAAAATCGTAATTAATCTGTGCAAAACAGTGCAAAATACAAAATACGACAATAGAGGGTATATATGTTCTGTGGACAATAGTAAATGCAAATGAATGACAATAGTAAACACAATGAAAATATATCAAAAATCAAGCAAAAATTGAATAAATTAAATTAAAATGGAGTTATTCCGATCGGAGTTGTATTATATATTCGTTAGAAACGAATCCAGTTTGTGGTGGAACAGACTAACAGGAGCGTTTTCTGTGCGTTCAGGTAATTAAATGGTTTTTTTTATATTGCGGAATTATTTAATTATTTATTCAAAACGTATACATAGTTCGTAAACGTTAACGTAAACGTAGACATAGTTCTTGTCAAAAACCTTTACCGTTTAAAAGTTTCGAACGTTATAAAATTGTTGTAGTAAGAATTCTGATTGATTTTAGCATGGGACTTATCAGACACAGAAGACATCGAATGCTTGGGCATTACAGATGGAATAATAGGAAAGGTTGAGCATACAAACATATATGAACCACGTTTGATCATTATCAAGGAGAGTGCTCCTGTAGGCACCATATACTTCCACCATACCATCAGTAAAATTAAATCAATATGTTTTCTGAACATGGGAACTGCAAATCAGGAATTAGACCTTGCTCCTTGTACAAAACATGGCTCCTTAAATGCTATGGCCAATTCTAACAAGTCATTGAATAAAAAAATTGGAGGAAGATTGTTTGAGAATTCAGCATTTTTGAATAAAACTGTGGGGGCGGTTAAAAATGTCAGCAATACTATTAAGACGACAACTCAGCAAGCAGCTACTCAGGTAAGTTAATAGCTTTTACTAATAATTATTTTAATAATTCTGTTTAATAAAAACAATTTAATAGTTTCAACGGTATGAAGGTTTTAACTAAGAACTGAACAGTGAACAAAAACCTCAAGATTAACTTATGTTAATCTTGAAATGATGAGTTAATGTTAAGTTGATGAGTTAGTTTAAAGTTGATGAGTTAGTTTAAAGTTGATGGGTTAGTTAAAAGTTGATGAGTTCGTTTAAAGTTGATGAGTTAGTTAAAAGTTAATGAGTTAGTTTAAAGTTGATGAGTTAGTTAAAAGTTGATGAGTTAGTTAAAAGTTAATGAGTTATATGAGTTAGTTAAAAGTTGATGAGTTAGTTAAAAGTTGATGAGTTAGTTAAAAGTTGATGAGTTAGTTTAAAGTTGATGAGTTAGTTTAAAGTTGATGAGTTAGTTAAAAGTTGATGAGTTAGTTTAAAGTAGATGAGCAAGTTAAAAGTTGATGAGATAGTTTAAAGTTGATGAGTTAGTTAAAAGTTGATGAGTACCTAGTTTCAAAGTTGATGACTTAGTCATGAGTTAATGAGTTAGTTATGAGTTAATATTTATAAGGTATGATTTACTGATCATATTTATTCTTATTAGCTGTGCCCTTCTATATCATTTCCATGTCATTAAAGTAGGAACTACTCTTAAGATATACAGGATTAAAAAAATAGTTTAGATCATATTAGCAAACCTATTAAATATACACACAAAATTTTATAGGAATAAGTCAAGCCATTTTGGAGGAGAAAGGTAATTAAGAGGGCACAATACCAAATTATGCTCCATACAAAAATATGGGTATTGTACTTCCCTTTTTTCTTCGCGAAAGTTAAACCGATTTTAATTGTTTCTACGCTATATTATAGATGAAGAGTATATCTATGCTTCCGTCACTATCTTTTTTTTAATACATAATAACTAAAAGAAATATGACCATACGAGAATCCCGTTTTTTTCGGTTTTCTTTAGGTAAAGTTGCAGCGTCTATCACACAAATTTAGTAATGTTTTACCAAAAAAGAAAGTGATACAAGCATAGATATACTCTTTATCTATAATATAGCGTAAAAACAATCACAATTGGTTTAACTTTCGCGAAGAAAAAAGGGGACAGGAACCATAGCGCGATTTAAAAAACCGGTACAGTGCCATCTATCGAGTGTTATAGTAAACTTCTGTTTGTTAATGTTTGATTTCTAAATTTCATTTCATAAAATTATTATAAATAGGAAGCGTTATATTTTTGTATGACATTAAGGATTTGTAGTATGAAAAACTAAAAATAACTAAAAAAATGGTCAAGTGCGAGTCGGACTCGCGCACGAAGGGTTCCGTACCATTATCTATGCAACATAAGGCAACGTTATTAGTATCGAGCAAGAAACGGTAAAAAAATCATGTTTGTTGTATGGGAGCCCCCTTAAATATTTATTTTATTTTATTTTTAATATTTGTTGTTATAGCGGCAATAGAAATACATCATCTGTGAAAATTTCAACTGTCTAGCTATCACCGTTCTTGAGATACAGCCTGGTGACAGACGGACGGACGGACGGACAGCGAAGTCTCAGTAATAGGGTCCCGTTTTTACCCTTTGGGTACGGAACCCTAAAAACTAAACTTTGGAGAGATTTTGTTAAACTGCTACATTATTTCTGATTATCATAGGCTACTAGATGTTGCCCATAAGTTTATACGCATAGAATTCTCTATCTGTTAAAAGAAATCGCATTTAAATCCGTTGTGTACTTTTGAAGTTATAAACTCACATAGGGACATACATACAAAAATAACGACTTTCTTTTTTAATAAGTACTTAAATATCATATTTGAAAAAATAAAAAATCTGTACTAAGCCTGGACAGGCTACTAGTTTTAAATAAATAATTGTACTTAGTATATATATTTTAATTTTTTATTTATAAGACTGAACATAACTAATTCTCCCTATTAAATAAAAAATCCTTGCAAATACTTGGGAAATTAAAAGTTTTATATTTGCTATTATTTTTATATTATGGTAAGGAAACAGCGGAATAATAAAGAGGAAAATGCTTACCAAGATATTGATTCCTATGAATAATAACTGTTCATGTATAATTATTTACTTTATATATATATACTTTATATATACTTTATATATATTAATTTATTTATGTTACCTCGAGTTGCTATAATGATGAGTAACTGTTTTGAAAAATAATGGAAAAATTACGAAGCTTAGCAGAATTTTATGTTATAATATAAAGTTGTATCTAGCGGGTTAAAAATAATAATAATAAATATTCATGGACATTTCACACAACGTCCTCTGGTCCCAAGCTAAGCTTATATGCTTGTGTTATGGGTACCAGAATACGGATATAATACATAAACTACTTTTCTTTTGTAAATACATACTTATAATACATAGTAAACACCCAGACGCAGTACAAACATTTGTATGACAATTAAAAACATCACACAAATGATTGTCCTGACCGGGAATCGAACCCGAGACCTCATGATCGGTAGTCCGTTATATGAACCACTACACCACGAGGCCCGTCGAAATATTAAGAAACTAGCCAATACCTGCGTTTGTAGTTATTGAGCCTGCTCTCCCTCAATATGCGCCAAACCTTAACATATGTATTATACTATGGCGTTCAAATGAGAATAGGATTGTCTCTGCGTCATGTTGGAACGTCATCGTTGTCAATTTGAACAATTTTGGTAGGGTCAGCAAAATAAGACATTTTTATAATATAATTTATCTATCATTTTGTCGTTATTGTTTACTAATTTTCGAGCGATTAGCGAGACAAATACAATAAAAAACTATAACATGTAACGAATACTTCGAAATAACCACACTAACAAACAAAAACACCGAGAAATAACAACAAATTTATTTTTTATTGGGAAACAACCACTAACAGAAGTTAAAATAAAATGCCTTATAATTTATTTACTCAACAAGGCACACTAACAACAACAAAATGGCGGTTGGCAATTCAACTTAATATCATAGTATCCAACAATGAAATTATTGAAAGAATTTCTTTTTAATAAAACTGAAAACGTCAAATTGTTACTAAATAATTTGACGTTTTCAGCTTTAAATTACTGAGATTATTTAAAAGAAAAAAAAAACATTATATTATATTATATATGTGTAAATAAAGTTTCGTTGCTGACAGTACTATTCTAATCACTTTTGACAACTAAAGGTCATAGCCAATCCTATTCTCAGTTGAAACGTATAGTACATGTAAACGTTCCTCTTGAACCATATTTTTTATCTGGTAAAATATTCCGCATTGTAATCCGATGCGTAAAAAGAAAGTAAAAAGTAGGTACTGTTAAAACACTTAAGCTCACATATGACATACAAAAATAACGACTTTGTTTTATAATAAGTAAAGATTAAACTCATATAACAATTCACAAGAGAAGTTACATTATTTTGTTCAGGTAAAACAATCTGTTAAAAAGCAACGTGATCCAAAACTCGCTGAACGCTTCGAGAAACGTCTTACAGATGAACTATACAAAATATTTGATGACTCCAATAGTTTTTATTACTCTCGAACATTGGACATAACGAACAGTTTACAAAGGCAGTATGAGATTGAGAAGATTTTGGAAACCGAAACAGGAACGGGAAAACCTGTTAGTGATGTAACTAGATGGTGGAAGCATGTGGATGATAGATTTTTCTGGAATAAACATATGCTTAAGGATATTATCGCATTGGGTGTAAGTATAACGTATTATTTATTTATTTAACTGCACTAGAAAGTACGAGATAATAGATCATTAACATAAAGTAGCGTAGGTAAGCGAAACATTGGTAAAGGGTCCTAAAAAGGCAGGGTTCCTACTGCTTTGGGCTGGCAAATTTGGCAGAAATCGGGCGCCAGACAGGGGTGCTCAGATTAAACCGGACCCTATAGGATAGCTACCTTTCATCTGTATGACGCGAGAGGAACTCGGGCAGGGCGAGCGGGGGATAGCGCAAATCCGTTCATATAAATTCACATTTTTTGGTTTTACCGGCACTTGGCAGTGACAACATTTTTGCTGGACCCCGGATAGTGAGTGCGAATAGTTCCATACAACATGTACACTGTACAGCCCTCTCGGCTGTTTTGTGAATTAGCCGATCCGATTTCCCACCCTGCCAAAGATATACTGTTTATGCGTAAAGTAACCAAAGTACTAACAAACTTTCGCTTTGTTAATAGTATCGTGGAGAGAACAAAAAGGATGCTTGCATTCGTTTTATTAAAAACTAACCACAGTCGTGATAGTTAATTACATAAAATAATTATGAAATAATATATTAGGTATGTTGTATAGTATGCGAGATATTCACGCTTACGGTCACATTTGCAATAGTTTGTGCGATACAATGCGTAACATTTCGTAATAGTTGAAATTGAATGTAAAAATTACCATAATTAGTTACAATGAATTAGATATTATAAATTTACGTATTCAAAATTTTCATAGACATTCGTTTTCAAATTTTTGCGAAGTTTCACGTAAAAAGAGACTATTTTTATTGATTTCCGACGTTATAAGATTTAGAAAATCTATAATTCAGACGTTTTAATCAATTATCATTATTACTGAAAACCTTAACGTCTTCCTCATAAATCTATCAATTGCACAAAACCGCATAAAAATTTAGTGGTTTTCAAATTCGCGTTCAGACAAACGCGAAGAGGGGCTTTTTATATTTTTATACTAAAGAAACGGGTGTGAAGTGGGTCTTCGTTTAATTTACTTGTTAA
The DNA here is from genome assembly GCA_916999025.1 of Orgyia antiqua. NCBI lineage: Eukaryota > Metazoa > Arthropoda > Insecta > Lepidoptera > Erebidae > Orgyia > Orgyia antiqua. Next base: position 30,773,323 of record OU779863.1, read on the forward strand.
TACCATTAACAGAGTCCAGACTGCGACCAATGGATACTTCCAGTGATCCAAGGTTACGTACACCTATCTCAGATAGCAGTAGAACCAGCCGATGTGAACCCACTCAACACAGAGTCGCTTAGTAACTCTGGTTCTTGCGATGAAACCTTCACATTAGGACTTATATCAAGACGATCGAGATATCAAGCTGGTACTCGGTGAGTTACAGTTTATTATATACATTACACGCCGCATTTTTGAGAAAACTCATATCTCATATTTAAACAAAAAAATACTGTTAAGGTGACATGCGAAAGTTCCGCAACCGGCGAGTGTATTACGAGCTTTTTAAAAATCTTGCAAGTTCCAGACAGGCCGTACACTGCCTGGCTGAATTACGTATTATGGTAGATATAATAAATATACACGGACATTTCACACAACGTCCTCTGGTCTAGCTAAGCCGATATGCTTGAGTTATGGGTACCAGAATACAGATATATGTACTACATCAACTGCTTTTCTTTTGTAAATACATACTTATAATGCATAAAAACACCCAGACTCATTACAAACATTTGTATTACATTTATAAATATCACACAAATAATTGTCCCGAACGGGAATCGATGCCGCCTCCTCGTGAACGGCATTCCATTACGTGAACCACTAGTCCTCGAGGCTCGTCAAATAAAACTTTTAGTTGAAAGTTTTTAGTCACTTGCTACACTTACTACTTTTAGTTGTACCTTCTCTTTGAACATATTAATCTATGACTAGTTTAGTGAACTGACTGGCTGAGAGTTATGTTCATAGGACGAATTTGTTAGGCAGTTCAATTCACGCTGGTCGCGCGTTCAGCTCTGTTTTGGCATTGAAAATGCCTTCCGATTCTCAGGGCCGCATTGGGTCATACTCTCATTAGACATTGCGAGAGCGGTGCGTGGCTGACATAAATGTATTCTTTGTCTTCTTTTGGCAATGTAACGATTGACACTAATTTGATTTTTGTATTACAGGTACAATCGTCGTGGTATAGACCCAGACGGTAAAGTGGCTAACTATGTTGAAACTGAACAAATTGTATCTATCATATGCTCAGATTGTATTCACAGGGCGTCTTTTATACAGGTAAATCCTACTTCCATAACATAGAGATTATCAAGGTACTTACTACTTAGTAGTGGAACGTGGAACTTTAGTTAAGCAAAAAAATGGACTGGTTGTAGAATATTTTTCGTGAGTAAGTAAAATAATATCATTAATTTAGATTTGTATTATTTTAATCATTATTTGCCTTTTATTTAATCGATAATTGGACGTAGTTATGCAAAATGGATCCACCCACAAAAACTTACTTTTGAGAAAGTAGGAGTTTAAGTAAAATTTATATATTAAAATAACAAGACCATAGTTTCTTTTGAATGTCTATGTGTTTTTTATTAGAAAATAGGTACTTTGCTGCTTGGATATTTTTTGCATATATCTAAATGTATCGGTAGATGACTATAGCGACAGTGACCTTAGAAAACGGTTATAATGGATTGGATCCATTTTGCATAACTACGTCTAATTTTAATACATCATCATACAATTAGTGGTCTTTAAAAAAATCTAATTTGTATTTAACTTATCAACCCCATATTAAATTTTGATATTATAAATGTGTATTTTATCACGTAATGAAAGAAACTGATTGCTTCATAGAATAAATTACCATATTTAACATAACCTTGGGTTGATCGAAAAGGCATAAATATAATTATAATATAATAATAATATATTATAATTATAATATAATTATAATATATTATAATTATAATATATTATAATTTATTATAATTGTAATACAAATCCACTTTTAAATCTAACAAGTTTAATTGCTGGAACAGTTGTTGTGCGCACTCACAGTCACGAAATCTTAAGCGAAAATTGGCATGGAAGTGGTCAATGCCAATTTTGCTTAGCTGATTTCATTTTGCGCTCATAATTTTCACCACTAATGAATTCCCCACATACAGCGGTCAACGCACACCGTTCAGTTGCACTAGCGAGCATTACAATTTGTATAAAAACTGGATGTATAAAATCAATGTGTGGATTTGTTACGACCAATGAAAATCCAATATGAGTTTTTAAGCGGGTTGCGCCCAGGCCCTTTCTTCCAAAGTTGGTGAAATTAGTCGTTCAGAAAAATCTCGCATTTCACATTATGCTCTATCTGTTGAATTTGATCTGTGCTATTAATGCAGCCAGTTGACTTTGCCTGTTATTTTACAAAATCCCCGTACAATTAAACGCAAAATCGGCGCTCACTAAGAAAAAAAAAACCTTGCATCAAGCAAGCCTTGAAGGCCCAAAATCAGCCCTTTCGATGTAGCTCTCCTCAAAGAAAACAACGCAGCCCTGATTCTTCCTTCTCGTGGTCTCTTGTGAACGTATTAACGACCTAGTAATTTCTTTTCGACAGGTACGCGGGTCTGTTCCGATCTTTTGGAGTCAGCCAGAATTAAAATTTAGACCACCGCCTCGTCTAGATAAAAGTTAGTATTTACTGCTTATAAATTCTTTATAGTAATGGGTTCCATTATATGGGGTGTTAGACTATCGCTAATCAAAAACTAAAAAACACGCTTTATTGCGTTGTCATCGGTCCTTAATGAGTGTGCAAAATTTCAGATCAACCCGAATACTGGAAGTGGGTGAGAATTACTTTTTGTTTTGTCATTCTAAATGTTGTCTAAAAAAATTGGTCAAGTGTGAGTCGGACTCGCGCACGAAGGGTTCCGTACCATTATCTATGCAACATAAGGCAACGTTATTAGTATCGAGCAAGAAACGGTAAAAAAATCATGTTTGTTGTATGGGAGCCCCCCTTAAATATTTATTTTATTTTATTTTTAGTATTTGTTGTTATAGCGGCAATAGAAATACATCATCTGTGAAAATTTCAACTGTCTAGCTATCACCGTTCTTGAGATACAGCCTGGTGACAGACGGACGGATGGACGGACCTTACAGCGAAGTCTCAGTAATAGGGTCCCGTTTTTACCCTTTGGGTACGGAACCCTAAAAAGTCACAAGTGCTGTCGTGTTTGCGTCTTAAGATATTGAAGGTCAAACGTCTTGAAAATTAGTTAAGTTAGTTTGTAATATTTTGTTTCTCAATTCAGCTGACGATGAATCCCAGAGTGCTTTCAAGCGGCATTTCGAAGAAGAACTAAAGCTATATAAACAAATATGTATAGTTAACTTAGTGGATCAACAAGGTAGAGAACGTATCATTTGGGAGGCGTATGGGAATCATGTACTGAAATATAACAGTCCGGATATTATATATGCTACTTTTGATTTTCATGAGTATTGGTAAGTTAAGTATCTATCTCTCTCTCTCACACATACTCACTCTCTCTCCAGCCCCTTAAGGATCCATTAGTCAGCACGGGCCTCCTTCACTTTGGGAGGGTTTGTGGTCTACTATACCGCGCTGGCCAGGCGTGTTGACACAGGGCTTAATTTCGAGTTTTCCGTCTCACAGAGGAGGTCATCGGTGTACAATATTATTTAGCTGGCTATTACAGCACCCTCGGAAGGAAATGGGGTGATGACACTTGTATTCTTAATCTGTCACCAGATAGGTGAAATTTATTGAGCTTTATTTAAAATTTCAGTCGAGGTATGCACTACGAGAATGTAAGCATACTTATCAATGCTATCAGTGATGTGATCAGTGAGATGAGATTCTGTTGGAGAGATGACCGAGGACTCATATGCGTTCAGAACGGAGTGTTCAGAGTCAACTGTATTGATTGTCTTGATAGGACCAATGTTGTGCAAGTAAGTAACTTATTATTATCTGTACTAATACTAGCTGTGACCCCGCAATGTTGCCCGCAATAGTAGATGAAAACATCAGGAATTATAGGGCACTTTTATGGCACTTATCATTCCACGTTAGGTGCAATCAGCGCTAGACTTAGCATTGTGGCATCCTTTGGAGAAGACTGTATCCTGCAGTATAGGGAAAAAGGCTTATCTGGGTTAAGAATGTATACATATAGGTAAAACTCATAACCTTTTTAAATTCTTTGAAGTTAGTTAAAATGGAGATCAACGGCGTTAAGAAAGCCTTAATAGCTTCTAACTTAACGTCAACGCCATCTAGGTCTGCTTACCTAACTAAAAACTACATTTGAGTTTTTCAATTATCCCACGGGAATACCATTTTCTGGGAAAAAAGTAACATATATATCGGAAAGACATCATAGAAATCACCTGTATCTACAGCTAGAGCAGCCACCAATCCAAAAACCCTGTAATACTGAATAGACTAACTACAATAACTTCTACATTCTATTGGCTACGATGAGCTCGATCCGTTGCTTACGACACGTGTAACTGGTTTGGAAGGATCCTTTTATGAATATTCAACGGGTCACCATTCGAACTCATCAGATAAAGGAATTACTCACCATTGACACCATTTGAGGACCCACTTCACAATCTTGGAACCTAAGTTAAAACCAAAAATCCATAAGTAAACTATTTTATTCAAGTCTCCTATAACATATACGTTAATCTTGTTGTATGTAAGTTATCTAATTTCCGAATTTCTTTCAAATCCGATGGGCATGCGCTCTGAGATCAAAGACCGTCGTACATAATAAAATATGTTTGTTTTAACAAATAGACGGCAATAGCGAAGTTCGTGCTAGAACTTCAGTTATGCAGGCTCGGCTTGGGAACCCCAGGATGTGGTCTACCGAACTCCCTTCGTCAAGTGTTCCTCACTATGTGGGCTGATAATGGAGATATAGTGTCGCGACAATACGCTGGCACTAAGGCGCTTAAGGTAATATAGCTTTAGCATTCATTTTAGCTAACATTACTGACTACCCTTAGGCTCTATAAACAAATATAAATATATTCACACAGATTAGCCAGATAGTGTACGCGTTTAATCTTAAAGACACATAACTTCAGCCTGGCTAAGTCGTACTTCAGGGTCTATTAAAATATAGTATTCATGTGACATGTAGTTTTCGCAAACGACATACGTCACTATTACAAGCAATAAAACTAGTATTTCATTGGGAAGATAAGACCTGTTTCATTAGTCTATGGCTCAATTTTACCTGTGGCGTGTATCATAGACACATATAGAACGTATGTTCAAAAAATTAAATTCCACGCGGACGGAATCGCGGGCAACAGCTAGTTCAAATATAATTTTCTTACACTCAGGGTGACTACACCAGAACTGGTGAGCGGAAAATCACAGGCATGATGAAAGATGGCGTCGCATCCGCTAACAGGTAATATATACAAAATAAACCATTTATATATTTAAAATCAGACAAGACAATTTGTCCGATTGTCAAGAAAGGGATATGTTTTTTATGCGTAGCTATACTATTATTACCAAGCTTAAGAGTTTGTTTGTTTGTTTTAACGCGCAAATCTTAGGAATCACTCGGCTGATTTGAAAAATTATTTCTGTGTTGGATAGTACTATAAGATTAGATTTATCGAGGAAGGTCTATGTATAACATCACCCTGCGACTAATAGGGGCCAAGCATCAGTGAAAAATGTTGCAAACACAGGGAAATATTTCTAAGAGAGAAGTCTAAGAGAGTAAGTATGTATATTTTTTTACTAATTCGTATCTCTTAAACATATTTTCACAATTAAAACACGGAAATAGACCCTGTACCAACAAGCCTGGTCATGCAGCACAGCAGACCATGATCCTTCCCAGAGTGGAGGAGGCCCGTGTCCAACCGTAGGTGGTTATTGGGCTGGAGAAAGTGGTATGTACCACATTTCATCATCATCATCATCATAACGTCACGCCTTTTTCCCATGGGGCTAGACAGAGACTATAGAGCGCCATCTGCTACGATACAAACATACTTCCTTGACTTCATCACACTCATACATCTGGTCATACATGCCCGACGGTTGTACTATAAGCGCTACGCACTTGACTCTTTTGGAGTATATCAGGGATGACATCGAAGTATATTTTTCTCGGGCGTCATCACCCAGTTTTCATTTACTTCCACCGTGTATGTGACTTTCGTTATTCGGCTATCATCCATCCTCTCCAAATCACCTGAGTAAATAAAAAAAGAAACACATTTTGCAATAATTAATATTGTTTCAGATACTACTTATCAACATTCAAAGATGCATTACGTCAAGTAGCCATCGATGTGATGACAGGAGAACCTCGAGCCATTCCTGAACAACTGATAGGTCCAGAGTACGGACGGTGTACCTCAGTCAAGGTGCTAATGTTTAACGTGCGTGCATGATTCGCTTGTATAAAAGCTTTAGGCAAACTTGAAAACTTTTTTTTTATTGTGTGTGTGTACTTTCAGGGTGTTATCAGTGAGTATTTTACTTATAAATGGTGTATATTTATTCAATTTATATGTTAAACGATACGATGAAACTGTTCAACGCCATCTATCGAGCAGTTTACAGAATTTGAATTTACTTTTACTACTAAGTAGAAGCATCGTCATCATCATCATCATAACATCACGCCTCTTTCCCAAGGGGGTAGGCAGAGTCTATAGAGCGCCATCTGCTACGATCCAAAAATATTTCCTTGGCTTCATCCACACTCATACATCTAGTCATACATGCGCAATGGTTGTAAGTGCCACGTATTTTAAGTAGAAACATAACAAGTCAATTGCAATAATTAATAAATTACTATAAAAATCCAAATGTCTATTCTGTAAAGAACACTGAGCGATCGATCGATCGAGTTGTGTTGTGCAAACTGATCTTACTCAATTGAAATACATTGTAGTGGAAAATTTGGTTAACACATGCAGGCACCATGGTATCTCACTTAAAAGTACAATGGAATGGTATTCCGTGGTCGTAGGTTTGAGTCCCGCTTATGGTGATAATTTACCACTTTAATGACCAGGCCGCGCAGCCCAGGCGTGTGGGCACAGGGAGATATAGATATATTACTAATATAATAATGGTTTATATTTCAGGAAAACTCGGAAGTGGACACAGCTACAATGGCATTACATGTTAAGTCATTGATAGATGATTGTAAGAAACTGCTGGTGGATACAGAACCAGTACTTGGTTCTTGGGGACTTATTGATGCGGACCCTAGGTAAGATATAGTAGTATATTTGACGGACCTCGTGGACTAGTGGTTCAGGTAACAGACTGCCGTTCACGAGGTCGGAGGTTCGATTCTTGCTCGGAACAATCTCACTCTCTCTCCAGCCCATTAACGTCCCACTGTTGGGTACGGGTCTCCTCCACATTGGGAAGGATTATGGTCTACTGTGCTGCGCTGACCAGGCGTGTTTGCACAGGGTTTCCTTTCAAGTTTTCCGTCTCTCACAGAGCATATCATCTGTGTAATATGGGGTGGTGACACTTGTATTCTTAATCCATCACCACACGGACAATCTTTTGTGTGATACATATTTATAATTAAATAAAATAAATAAATAAATATTCACGGACATTTCACACAGCGTCCTCTGGTCCGTAGCTAAGCTTATATGCTTGTGTTATGGGTACCAGAATACGGATAGAATACATATACTACATTTTTTTTTTGTAAATACATACTTTTAATACATAGAAACACCCAGACGCAGAACAAACATTAGGATAACATTTATAAACATCACACAAATGATTGTCCGAGGCGGGAATCGAACCCGCGACCTCATGATCGGCAGTCCGTTATACGAACCACTAGACCACGAAGCCCGTCAAAATTGTCATACAAATGTTTGTTCTGTGTTTGATTGTTTCTTCTCCAGCCACTGTTGGGCACGGGCCTCCTCCACTTTGGGAGGGATTATGGTCTACTGTGCCGCGCTGACCAGGCGTGTTGGCACAGGGTTTATTTTAGAGTTTTCCGTCTCTCACAGAGGATGTTATCTGTGTGCAATATCCCTTAGCTGACTTCTACAGCACCCTTGGGAGGAGATGGGGTGGTGACGCTTGTATTGTTAAACCGTCATCACACGGAAATTTGGTTGTCGCTCTACCTACTGAGCTATTGCGGCCGTGCCAACAGTTACCAATTTCTCCACTACAATGTTACTCGAATGAGTCTACATCGCATTTTGATGTACAACGCAATCTATCGAGACTGTTTAGCACATTCTCTCAGTCTCGATAGATGGCGTTGTACATCAAAATGCGATCAAAGAGCTATGGAACGGTATTCCGAGATCGTGGGTTCAAGTCCCGCTTGCGGTGATCACTTTTTCCATCATAATTTAATTTATTAAGTAAAAGCATAGCAAGTCAATTGCAAAATTAATAAATTACTTTAATATATAGTTTTTATAATTATTAAGTAAGTAAGTAACATTACCAACTTGTGGTGTTGACACTATCAATTTTCATTTTTTAGTTAAGTTTAATTTTATTTTTTAACTCCGCCTTCTACCCTGCTGGGCCATGATGGTGCCTCGAGCTTTACCATGACCCAGCGAGGGGTGGCCCCGTTAATCGGGGCCCTACCCAACAGGGGAAGCACTGTCGTGTGGCCAGCAGCCACATTTGCAGCGGTAGTTAAGTTTAGTTGTACATTGGTACCAATTCTGTGTACACAACTAAACTTAACTTAACTAAAAAATGAAAATTGGTAGTGTCAATATAGCTATTTCCTGCTATTTCGTTGTACACATTTATATTAATTAAAATCGTTAGTCTATAATACACAGTTTTAATAATAAGAAACTTCAGTAAACATTGCCGAATTGTGATAATGACTCTATCACTTTAAATTTTTTAGTTAAGTTTAGTTGTGCGCTCAGAATCGGCACCATTGGTACCGATGATTATAATTCTGTATTTTATTGTAGTACCGGTGATCCTCAAGAAACAGAGATGGACAGTGTTCTAGTACTTACAAGTGATGCTTACTATGTAGCAGATTATGATGAAACATCAGATAGATTGCTGGCTGTTCAAAGAGTACCCTTATCTGACGTTACACAAATAGAATTGGGACCATTTGATGCTAATTCTACGGTAAATACTATATGGTCTTATTCATAATGTGACTTATCGGAGGCTTAAAATTTCGCTAAAATCGGTTCGCGAAAATTGTCGAAACTTGTTATTTATAATAGTCCTTTTACGCTAAACCGTTTATTATCTCTCCGATAAAATCTCCGTTTAAACCTCCGATAAGTCATTATGAATAAAACCAAAAATCTATCTATCTATCTATACTAATATTATAAAGCTGAAGAGTTTGTTTGTTTGCTTGTTTGTTTATAGTACGGGATCCGTAGTACATTTTTTTCACTTGATTACTATCAAGCTGATTTTCCGTGAGTAGCTTTATTATGACGAGATGCCCAATAATTTTCTATTCCAAAATCTCGATTGTGGTAGCTAACAGAGATAACAAGGATAAAATATCGTACTACCCGTAAAAAAAGACGTAAGTGAACTTGCGTCAAAAATTTCAATCAAAAATTTCAAAAAAACTTACTGCTTTCTTCCAGTAATAGTACGATATTTTATCCTTGTTACCTCTGTTAGCTACCACAATCAAGATTTTGGAATAGAAAATTATTGGGCGTCTCGTCATAATAAAGCTACTCACGGAAAATCAGCTTGATAGTAATCAAGTGAAAAAAATGTACTACGGATCCCGTACTATTATTAGAACGCGATAATATCGGGAACTACTGGTCCGATTTTAAAAATTATTTCAATGTTGGATAGTATACATTTATCTAAGAAGGCTATAAGTAGGCTAAATAACATCACGCTACGACCAAAAGGAGCGAAGCGTCAAAGAAAAATGTTGCAAGAACGGTAACAGCTAGTTCTCTATATGTATATATTTATTTATTTATAAACTCTTTATTGTACACCAATAAATAACAATATTAATCAAACAACTCTAAAGAAACAGAATGTACAATTGGCGGCCTTATCGCTTAAAGCGATTTCTTCCAGGCTATATATACTAACTCGCAGTTTCACTTGCGTATAATAATAATAATGTTTTCACACCACCTGCTCGACAATGCCTCATTATATATCATGCAAACCTTACTCAAAGTAAATCATTATAGCCCTTGTCTTTTGCCGGGGTGTAATGTTGTACTGAATTTCATTATAACCCGCCGGGCAGTAATGTGATTCTCACTTCTCTTAGTTCTTATTGTTATGCGTTTAAAGTCTAATTTCGTCAAAATCGCGCGGCGCGCGCCGCGCTTCATTTATTTGAAATTCGAACTTATTCGAAAATCGAGCTGGCCACGCCACGGCAAGCCGAACGAAAAATAATCAATACTTAAAACAAAAGCCGCGAGTATTTCAATACGGTGCAATCAACATCAGACAAAACTTGCCAATTATATATAATTAGTAATGAAAATAGTATTTTAATAAATAAAATACTTTTTCTAGTAGCCTTGGTTTTTATTGTCTCGCAAAAGGTGAGAAAAGTAGAGTATACTCCTCAGGGATAAAACTGATTTTGCCTTGGGCGCGCTTAAATCCTTCACTGCTCTCAGGACTCCATTTTAATTCAACTCAAAACCCCCTCGCTACGCTCGGGAGTTAAATCTGGAGTCCTTCGTTACTCTCAGGATTCAATATCGCGCCCGTGACATTATACAGTGCTTTATCCCCTTGGTGTACAATCTACTATAATTTATTCTCAAACCTACCCCATATATACACAAAATTTCATAAACATCGGTCGAAGTGTTTCGAAGGAGAATGGCGACTATAAAATGAGAATTTTATTTCTTTATATGTTATATGAGAATTTAATCATCATCCAGATAACAACACGCTTTTTTCCCATGTGGTGCAGAGACTATAAAGGGCCATCTCCTACGATTCAAACACATTTTATAGCTTACTAGGTGACCCGACAAACGGTGTTTTGCCGTACAAATGTCGAGGTTGGAAAGCCCTTATCACTTAAGGGTTTGAAATATAGATAGTAGCCCATTCTTACACCTACTGAATATGCATAAAAAATTTCATAAGAATCGGTCAAGCCGTTTCGGAGGAGTATGGGAACGAACATTGTGTCACTAGAATTTTATATATTAGTTAGATCTATTTTTTTCTTTTTTTAAATTTTATATGTAAATTTTATCATCATAACACCGCGCTTTTTTCCGATAGGGGTTGGCTGAGACTATAAAGTGTTGCGATTCAAACACATTTTATAAAGTTTCTTATTTCGTTTTTAAGTTTTATGTTAATTGTTGCAGTTATTCAGTGTTGGACGTAAGAGTGCAGTCGATTCTGTATATTGTATACGTATCAATTATACATATAACAATGAAAGTGGTTACTTTCATATGTTCAGATCAACAACACTGCGTTTCTTTAATAACATGGCCGTTGTTATAAAAACTAAGGATGAAATGATCGGTAATTATCTTTACTATCTTTACTTACTATAACAAAGTCGTTATTCTCGTATGTATGTCCCTATGTGAGCTTATATCTTCAAAAATACGCAACGGATTTGGATGTGGTTTTATTTTATAGATAAAGTGGTTCAAGAGGATAGTTTTTTCGAACGAATTTCCTTACGGCAGGCTTGGAGGAGATAGGCATTTTGCTGCGCGACCGAATTGAAAAAAATGTGATAGTAAAACCGTAAGAAAAAGTCCGTGGAATAAAACCGTTAAATGAGACGTGCGCGCACGACAGTCGTATACAAAAGCGAGTAGTGTATAATACATTTCTCTTTCTCCTTCTTTCTTTTTAGGGTTCCGTACCCAAAGGGTAAAAACGGGACCCTATTACTGAGACTTCGCTGTCCGTCCGTCCGTCTGTCACCAGGCTGCATCTCAAGAACGGTGATAGCTAGACAGTTGAAATTTTCACAGATGATGTATTTCTATTGCCGCTATAACAACAAATACTAAAAATAAAATAAAATAAATATTTAAGGGGGGCTCCCATACAACAAACATGATTTTTTTACCGTTTCTTGCTCGATACTAATAACGTTGCCTTATGTTGCATAGATAATGGTACGGAACCCTTCGTGCGCGAGTCCGACTCGCACTTGACCAATTTTTTTGCAAATTGTGTCGATTCTACATTAGCCGAAGGAACTTCGTTCCTACCTGGTGTCCCACGACACCACATCTTTTATTATTTTTTGTATAATTTGTTAAAAGTGTGATGTATATTGGGGGTGGGGGCTAAATAACTATGAACGTGGATAAACCGAGGACATTAGCTTAGCTAGTAATATAATAAATCTAAAGAGTTTGTTTGTTCGTTTGAACTCGCTAATCTCAGGACCCGCTAGTCCTGATTTGGAAAATTCTTTCAGTATTAGATAGTACATGTTTGTTTGTTTATTAGAACGCGATAATCTCAGGAACTACTAGACCGATTTAAAAAATTCTTTCAGTGTTGGATAGTACATTTATCTAAGAAGGCTATAGGTTAAATAACATCACGCTACGACCGATAGGAGCGAAGCATTAGTGAAAAATGTTGCATAAACAGGGAACATTTTCTAAACTCCACGCGTACGAAGTCGCGGGTAACAGCTGATATATAATATTTCTATTATTTACATAAGTAAATATTCATGAACGTTTTAAATTACGCGACATCCTCTGGTCCTAAACTAAGCTTCTTAGTCACTATACGAGTATATGATACATATATTTTATCATTTATTTATCGATATTATTTCAGAATCGCTTCACGCTATATGCGAGTCAATAATGGTAGCAAGAGATGTTGCTAAATTGTCACCTATTCCGTTCTTGGATGGTATTAAATTGGAGAAAAAGAAATCTAAGGTGAGTGAGACAATATAATATACCTCTCTCCATCCCGTTAACGTCCCACTGTTGGAGCCTCATACAAAACACGTATAGAACGGTTTTTTGTATGGGAGCCTCATACAAAACACGTTTAGAAGACCTAGTTATTAGGGCGTAATATGATGGCAAATATATTTCGCAGAACCATTTTGTTATTTATTTTTATTAATTATCTAGATACACCCGGCCCATGGTCAGCCCGGTAGTGCCAGATCATCTCTCTACTTAGATTTATCACGTCTGCCTACCCTCACTCGCAATGTTAGCGAGACGCAGTTAGTAGCTGATATTAAAAGTGTTGGTAAGAAAAAAAAAATTTTTTTATATTCACATATTGATTTGATGTAGGTACCAATTCCACGTGCACAACTTAACTAAAAAACAACTCTAGTGTATTTTGAATTATTGGCTATTTTGCGGTGTACATTTATTTTAATTAAAACCTTTATGGTCTTATTCATAATGACTTATCGGAGGTTTAAACTACTATTATGAATAGCAAGTTTTGACAATTTTCGCGGACCGATTTTAGCGAACTTTTAAACCTCCGATAAGTCATTATAAATAAGACCATTAGTCTATAATATACAAACTTTTATTATAAAAAAGTTTAGTTAATGTTGCCAGATTGTGTTATTGATACTATATTTTTTTTAGTTTAGTTGTGTACGTGGAATTAGTGTCATTGCCAGATCAACTATGTAATACACTAATTTATTTTGTACCCTACCAGAAATAACTCAAAACTGTCAGGGCCATTTCTGTTACGTGATCTTGGTTTGACATGTTGAAGTCTATCTAGATCTCGCATTTAAAAATAATTTCAATATTTTTGTACAAATAATCCCATCCGTATTTAAATCCTAGCATTCAACGTTCATCCCTAGGTTTTCTTATAAGCAGTAAAAAAATATTTATACCATCCTTATCCAGTTCCACCGCCGTGTCGTTGTCAAATCTCAAGGCCAATCTGCAAAAATGCTTTCCATTGAGAAATCGAGTGATTTACAAAACGTTAGTCTTTTAATATTAAATTCTTACTATATTCTTATATATAAAATTCACGTGTCACAGTGTTAGTTACCGTACTCCTCCGAAACGGCTCGACCGATTTTCCTGAAATTTTGTGTACATATTCAGTAGGTCTGAGAATCGGCCAACATCTATTTTTCAAACCTTTTTTTAATTTTTTTTTTAGTATGGCAAAACAACGTTTGCCGGGTCAGCTAGTCTAATATATAAAATTCACGTGTCACAGTGTTAGTTACCGTACTCCTCCGAAACGGCTTGACCGATTTTTATGAAATTTTACATGCATCTTCAGTAGGTCTGAGAATCGGCCAACATCTATTTTTCAAATTTTTTTTTTAGTATGGCAAAACAACGTTTGCCGGGTCAGCTAGTTTATATATATATTTTCATTTACTCATAAACATCTTAAGCACTTTCTTAGTATTTTGTGAATCAAAATGTCTTGCATACTTTAACTACTTTGGGATGCAAGTGTTGCTGGATCGGACGTTGTGGCAGATTTTTTTGGGCAGATCAAAAAGTAAGTTTCATAGTGCACAGGAAAAGGCTGACTTTAGGATAGATTATGTAACCAAATGATATCAACAATTTTGAAAATTTCTTTTTCCTTAAATTTCACCCAGAGGTTAATTAGCGAGGTTCTCGAGTATTAGTTTGATACTAATCTGTCTTATTCACATTTTATAGGATCCAAGGCCTTAACCAACATGTCGGAACAATTCAGCAAATTGAACAAATTCAGCCATTCACTGAATTCTCGCGCTCGTCCTAGCTTGCAGCTCAAATTCGATCAAAGTACTTCACGTACAAAGAAAATATTCACTCTTGGACAAAACAAAAACGACAATAAGAAAAAAGGCAGTTTGTCGGATGGCATGAGTTCCGATTATTCATCCGATGATGAGAACAGAACTAATATATTCGAACCGACTTTAGATAATTTCGAAAATACACAACACTATTTAGGCAAAGCGCAAAAAACTGATGTTGAAAATGATTGCGATTTGATTGAAAATCCATTGTATTCCTCCAAAATTGAGCCTAATGAGGAGAATAAAACACAAGAAGTATTCGAAACAGGAGATACAGCAGCAAATATTGATAAACAAGTACTAAAAACTCCAATAAATGTGAATAAGATAAATCCTTTTAATGTAGATTCGTCTAAGAATCCTGAAATTCAAGTTGATGTGGCTAAACCTTTGCCGCCAAATTCTCTTGTTTTAACGCAGAAATTGTCTCACAGTTCTAATGAACTGAACTTCGATGATATACCAAGTAGTGTTAACTTCCACGTACGGTCTAATTCACAACACGATATTACTTTGAATATTGCTCAATCTCATAGTGAATCCGCACTAAGGCAGTTGAAAAATATAACTAGCCCGATGTCGAGTGCAACAAAAGATATGGTGTTGTCGCCATTGACTAAATTGGCTAAAGGAGTGCAGAATTTAGGCGCTAATTTGGATCCGAGAAAGATGAAGGTAATATTTTTGTTAAACATTTATTTAACACTAGCTGTGCCCGCAACTATCCTATCCTATTCCGTGTGGTAACGGATTAAGAATACAAGTGTCACCACCCCATCTCCTCCCAAGGGTGCTGTACAAGTCAGCTAAGGGATATTGCACACAGATCACATCTTTTGTGAGAGACGGAAAACTCGAAAATAAACCCTGTGCCAACACGCCTGGTCAGCGCGGCACAGTAGACCATAATCCCTCCCAAAGTGGAGGAGGTCAGTTCCCAACAGTGGGACGTAAATGGGCTGGAGAAGAGTGCCCGCAACTTCGTACCCACGCGTACACAAATTAATGCGAATACAAATTATGTGGGTAGATGTAAATATGAATTCTTATTTTCTAACCACACTGAGTGTATTATGTATTTGCATAAATGCATTCCTTTATAAAGTTACTGATAAAATTAGGTTGTTCTCGGTTATTTATATAATTTTTCTTATTTACCAGGGCAACAGTACAACAGTGAAACATATAACGGAACAACAATATGAGGAACATAGAAAGCTTCAGGATAAATGGCGTGGATGCAACACACGGCTAGTAGCACTATAATTAAACAGTATTGACAATTAGATATTATATTGTTTATTGTGATATTTATTTAACAATTGTACCGTGTAGTCTAAGAGATGGTCTAACAATAACTTTCACCCATATAAAGTTGCAGAATATTAGGCTAATAATGCAACCAGAAAGATTAAATAAATAAATATTTATGGACATTTTACACAATGTCCTCTGGTTCCAAGCTAAGCTTATAATGCTTGTTAAGAGTACCAGAATACGGATATACTACATAAACTACTTTTCTTTTGTAAGTACACACTTATCTACTATATAAAAATAAGTTGGATTTTCCTTCCTGACGCTATAACTCCAGAACGCACGAACCGATTTCCACGGTTTTCATTTCACATTCGTTGGAAAGGTCTCGGGCTCCGTGAGGTTTATAGTTAATTTTTTTTTTTTTTTTTTGTATGGCAAAACAACGTTTGCCGGGCCAGCTAGTAATACATAGAAAACACCCAGACGCAGTACAAACATTTGTATGACATTTCTAGACATGCGTAGTATTCAAGCCAAGTAAATATCACAAAAAAAGTATTTCGTCTGGTTGTTTTATATGTCTTACTAGCTGTTGCCCGCAACTCCGTACGCATGTAATTTAGAAAGTTTTCCCCGTTTTTGCAGCGTGATATTATGCCATAGCCTTCTTCGATAATTCTACTACCCAACATTGAACGATTTTTTAAAATCGAACCAGTAGCTCTTGAGATTAGCGCGTTTAAACAAACAAACTCTTCAGCTTTATAATATTAGTAACTGTTGTTGTTGTTGTTTATTAGCAACTAGCTGTTGCCCGCGACTCCGTACGCGTGGAATTAGGAAATTTTTTTTCGCATTAATAGATGTCCTTTCTCAGGGTCTAAAGATTGTCTGTGCCAAATTTCATCATAATCGGTTGAGAGGTTTAAGCGGGAAAGCGTAACAGATAGACAGACAGAGTTACTTTCGCATTTATGATATTAGTAGAGATTGTTTGTACTTGCGTCTGGGTTTTTTTTATGTATTATAAGTATGTATTTACAAAAGAAAATTAGTATATGTAGTCTATCCGTATTCTGGTACCCATAACACAAGCATATAAGCTTAGCTTGGGACCAGAGGACGTTATTTGAAATGTCCGTGAATATTTATTTATTTATTTATTAGTATAGATAACTTTGTATTTACAAAACAAAGTGTATAATATATGTATTGTATATCCGTCTCTGGTATCCATAACACAAGCATAGAAATGTAGCTTACTTTGTGACCAGAGGACATTGTGTCAAATGTCCATAAATATTCATATTTTATTTATTTTATCAATTGGGTAAAAGTTTAATGTTAGCCCATCTCTTAATACTAATGTACCTGTTTTATTATTTATTTATTTAAGCGCCAAATGCACAATATTATACATACGTACATATAATGCCATTTATGTTGGCTGTTAGATGTGTATTGTTTGAATTATTCAGTATTTAATAATAGTCTAAGAGGCCGTCTCAAATTAACGTTCACTGCTTTGTAGTCAGATGAAACATTTATCATGTGCGTAGCCGGGTGAGGATTTGATGTTCATCAAACCGCTCCACCTCCAATAAGTACATATTAATCTTATTCATAATGACTTATCGTAGGTTTAAATGTTCGTTAAAATGACAATTTTTGCGAACCTATCATCATTGTCAAAACTTGTTATTCATAGTAGAATAGTCTTTTTACGCTAAAGCGTTTATTATCTCACCGATAAAATCACCGTTTAAACCTTCGATAAGTCATTATGAATAAGAGCGTAAATGTTACACTGTTTCCGACAAATTATTTGCTTTTTTTGCCCAAAATTAAATACAATAGACCCCGTGATGTATTTTAACTATTTTTAACTCAATGTCATCGATAAACCTATGTTATTTTTTAAACAAAAATAGAATTTGCTACAAGATAGGTATAAAAAAATAAAACCGAGCATTTACGATTTGCACTTGCAAAAGAAATGTTCCGTACCGTTATTAGCATAGTATATTTGTGATACCAACATAATCATGTTATCTATGGGTATTATCAAATCACATTGAAAACATTTGTTAAAAAATTAATTAACAGTTCATCTGTACAGGTGAAGGTGAATGTTAGACAGTCTCTTAGACTATAATCGCGTATTATATAGAAATAGAAATAGTTCGCAGGGTTATTTAATCGGTCCTTTAATATTAAACGGGCGTTATCGATTCTCTCTGCCCTTATTGTTACAGCATTGAAACAATCGATTATGCGCTTCGTTTATATAGATTTTAGTCGATTATTAGTTTAAATTTAGAATTAATTCTATAAACTATCAGTTGAAATATTATGATATTGTGTTTGTATTTAATTTATTTATAGTTGCATAATGCAAAATGCAATACAGAAGTTTTTTTTTATTTTGTTAAAAAGTTATTAGACTTTTTTTGCCCACAACAAGCTTTTTCTTATCTGCGGTTTTGTATAAATCAAACTAAAAATAGTTTTAAGGACGTATAAAATGTTTTCAAATTTGTCATGACACTCGAATATTCTTTTAAAATCAAAGTAGCCAGGTAAAAATCTAGTCGATACAGAGATTTTGACGGGCTTCGTGGTGGAGTGGTTCGTGTAACGGACTGCCGTTGACGAGGTTGCGGGTTCGATTCCCGCTTAGGACAATCATTTGTGTGATATTTATAAATGTCATACAAATGTTTGCACTGCGTCTGGGTGTTTACTATGTATTATATGTATGTATTTACAAAAGCAAAGTAGTATATTCTGGTACCCATAACACAAGCATATAAGCTTAGCTTGGGACCAGAGGACGTTGTGTGAAATGTCCATGAATTTCTCAGGATATAGTTACAGATGGTTAGAGATCATAGTTTTGACATTACAAACAGTCGCATTCATTTCATTTATTTCTACAGAAAGGCTTAATAATATTTGACTGATAGTTTTTCGATATGTATAAGATAATATTGACTCCAAATAATTTTTGAATATTAATTAATAAATTGATGTTGTAGTAGTTTTTATAAAAATTGACATTCCTTTAATTGTTTTAAATAATTGAGAAGGCCTCAGTTTGGTAGGAATAGTGGCAAAACCACTTTTTACGGATTTAGAGGTGTGCGTTGTGGCGAACTATAGTCTCTGCCTAGTCCCCATGGGAAAAAGGCGTGATGGTATGATGATGACGATATTTCTAAAATTATTTATTAATTTTTACAATTGATTTGTTATGCCTTTATTACTTAACAAATCAAATTATAAGGGGAAAATAAACACCACGAGTGGGACTTCAGCCTACGACCATGCAGGTCCCACGATAGCTCAGTTGGTAGAGGAACGCAACGGTTATTCGAGGTTATCGGTTCAAGACCCGCGCATAGTTATCATTTTTCCACTTAATTAAAATTAAACTTAATTTGATGTATGATGGTATCTGTTTTAAATCCGTGAAAAGTGGTCATTTTTTAATAAATGAGTCTCGTTAGAGAAGTGACAGTGATATTAAATTTTTAAGTATATTGATTCCAGTATTTTATAATCATTATGTACTACTACCACATCTCTTTTACATGCCCGTTAACCTCCCACTGTTGGGCGTGGACCTCCTCCTCTTGAGAAGTGATTTTGGTCTACTATACTCCGCACCCTCCTCCGCTGGTGACGTATGTTGGTATAGGGTTTAGTTTTGAATTTTCTGTATCTTACAGTTGATATTAACGGCTTACTTTTATAACATATCTTAACTGGTTTCACAGCACCCTAGAGAAGAATGGGATGGTGACAATTGGTTTACTTAGATACTCGAATATTATGAATATTTTTCGATATCTGATGTCTATCCTAAAATCACTTCTTTTAAAATTAAATACCAAATAATAAATATAGAAAAATGTACTCATAGTAATTGTATAAGAGTGTTCTAACTTTAAAATGGTGTTAATTTTCTTTTTTATTCTTGAAAAGTAGGCCACCATCTTGGATTTCGAATGACGTACCACAGCTAACCATTCTTTATCATTCGAACAAGGCATGTATAATCAATTATTTTGAAAATAATTACTTTAAAAATGTGCCACAAGATTTCATACTTTGCAATATAATATAAATCTTATGAAATATACTTAAAGCATTAATCCAACAGGAGTTGACATTATAATGCGACCAACCCTGCTGTTTAAGGCACGAGAGCAAAGATCATACTCATTGTGTAGGGACACTGACGTCTCTTAGTGTGCACTAGACGATTTTGGGCGGGGCGTGCGCAGCAACTAATGTAGTTGAAGCGTTTGTGTGATCTACCTCAGTACCACGCCGTCGTGGCAGTATATTTGACATTATAAAACATTGCGTATAGCCTCTCCTGTTGGTTTAATACTTGTAGAAAATATACTAACACCATTTTGATAAAGACCAAGAATATTACACGCTTTATATTAGCTTCACTTGTATGTTTGTTTGTATGTTTGTAACCGACTCCTTTGGACGCTATTTTGACCCACTTTAAACGGTCAGATTCTATTCAAATTTTGCACACCTGTCAAAGACCGATGACAATACAATAATTCGATTAAATAAAGCGTGTTTTTAGGGTTCCGTACCCAAAGGGTAAAAACGGGACCCTATTACTGAGACTTCGCTGTCCGTCCGTCCGTCCGTCCGTCTGTCACCAGGCTGTATCTCAAGAACGGTGATAGCTAGAGTTGAAATTTTCACAGATGATGTATTTCTATTGCCGCTATAACAACAAATACTAAAAATAAAATAAAATAAATATTTAAGGGGGGCTCCCATACAACAAACATGATTTTTTTACCGTTTCTTGCTCGATACTAATAACCTTGCCTTATGTTGCATAGATAATGGTACGGAACCCTTCGTGCGCGAGTCCGACTCGCACTTGACCAATTTTTTAGTTTTTTTTAAACTATTTTTAATTTTCGTATTGAAATTTTCGTGGGTTTGACTCGTATTAGAAATATTATGTTACCGGCTAACAGTCGCTGTTATGAAATCGATGATGTCGACCCAGTTTTCGAGCATATCCGATGCTCATCTTCAGGGCGAGTGCACAGCGGCGTCTGCGACCTTTCGGCGTGCAACCTGGGTCGACATCATCGATCCCATAACAGTGAGTGTTAGCCGGTTACACAATATTTCTAAAAAGAAGATTGTTATTTTATTAAATATTGCATCATGTTACAGTATTAACTTTAATACTCTATGCTTTAATATATGTAGTTTAATTTTAAAATTGTTATTAGATTATATACGCTGTACGATATTGTACACCTAACTAAGCCTTCAAAAAGCGACTCATTTTTTTTTAATTCATTTAGGCATTTTTTTACTTTGGTCTAGTTAGACTATAGCTTTCGAAGATAGATTTACAATACTTATTTTAATTTTTTTATCACATATTGTTCTACTTTTTTATCTATAATTTCGTTGCCATTGAGGCGTCGAATTTTGTATTGTTTCTATAATCTCTTAGACATGTTTTCTAGTATTATCACAAATTGTATTATTATAGTTGTAAATATATTTCCAGCTAATTTAATTATTATTAAAATCCTTCTTTATCCAGTTTTATTTATAAGTTTTTTTGGTAAAAGCATTCCTTAATAATTATTGACTTAGAAAAAAGTATCATAATGAAATTAATATGTAGCATTAGTATTTATTGTAATAGTCAATTATAAATAGGGCTTTCATAGTATTTAATTGTTGATTTATTTATATCTATTAAGGTGTCTTTCTGATCTTCGCGACTTCATCGTGCAACCTGTTCTGATATTACACTGAAAATGTTCGAAACTTATATGCGCGAGCCTCGCGACCGTTACCCTCACTGCGTTTTTATGATAAGTGGGAGTGGCTAAACGCAAATGTGACTGCAGAATTGGCACCGCTCACGGCGCGACAGTCGCGTCAAAACGGTTAGACATTGCGAGAGCGGTGTGACCGACATAAGTGTATTCTTGTCTTCTTTTAGCAATGTGAAAACCGTCTTGATTACGCGGATCGCTTAGATCGGAAGGCCACCTTTAAACTGCTAATTTACAACACATTATTAATATGTTAATATTAAATTATGCTTCACAGTAAATTAATATTGCAACTGAATTGTAGCTTTTCACGTTTATAGTAATTTTGTATACGTTTAGTGTGATGGGTACCGCCGCCTTACCAGTACGAAAACTATATCACGCTGTACTTAAAAACGCCATCTATTGTGATCGCTTGTTTAATAAAATCATTGACTTTTTACGTAGTACGAGTTTACGACATTTTCAGACGAGCCTCTTGGTCAAGTGGTTCATGTAGCAGACTGCCGATCAAGAGGTCGCGGGTTCGATTCCGCTCGGGACAATCATTTGTGTGATTTTTCTAATTGTCATACAAATGTTTTGTACTGCGTCTGGGTGTTTCTATGTATTATAAGTATTGTATTTACAAAAGAAAAGTAGTATATGTAGTATATCCGTATTCTGGTACCCATAACACAAGCATATAAGCTTAGCTTGGGACCAGAGGACGTTGTGTGAAATGTCCATGAATATTTATTTATTTTATATTATTATTTATTTTAGTTTATTCTATTTTTTTTTTATTACACCCTTTTATTGCTGTTTGCTACCGAATTTTGTACTCTTATGATCTTTAAGTAAGAACTTGGCAGATAATAATAGCAGTATTTAAAATTTATAGTGTAACTAGCTGACCCGGCAAACGTTGTTTTGCCATAGTAAAAAAAAAAAAAATGGTTTGAAAAATAGATGTTGGCCGATTCTCAGACCTAGAGGATATGTACACAAAATTTCAGGAAAATCGGTCAAGCCGTTTCGGAGGAGTACGGTAACTAACACTGTGACACGTGAATTTTATATATTAGATTTATTCCAGTTAGTTGCTTGTGTAGTTCCTAATTTACAACTGTATTACCAAATTAGTTTCAATAAAATGTAACTAAAATATATTTATTAATGTATAAATGTTTCTCTGTTATGTAAAAGTTGTAGGATTATATAATTGGAAGGAAAATGATACTGCCAGTTAATTTGAGTAATGCATTGTAATGCTTCCAATATATTTAATTATTTATGAATAAAAGCGCCTATGTTGAAAATCATGCCAATTTGTTTTATTTATTGCTATAAGCACACAAAATTAAAAATAAATAATCTCTACCAGTAGTCCATCCAGTACCGTCTAGAAACTGTCGTTCCATTTGCGCGTTTTCTTTAACCTGCGATTATGGGGACGTCTATAATAGCAGTGAGAGGATTAGCATTGCTAATCCTCTCACTGCTATTATAGAATTTAGCAATTCAATACATTAATATAGTGATACCGTAATATTAATAATGTAATTGTATTGTAGGCTTAATTTTCTGTATACATATATTACTATACACTAACGTCACTAAGTATTATCCATGGTCAATTAAAATGCCATGGTATAGTAATATTTACCGAGATTGAGCCCTCCACAACAAATCGGTAGGCGGAGCTCACAACTCCTCAAAAATTATTGGAATACAGAGACGCGTGAATGGTGAGACGCCCAACCATGAGTGGAGCTTTGGAGTGGAGTCACTTTTTATCTATGGTAACTAATTATAGTATTGTTTGTGGCAAAAGTAATTAGTCTGTGGTTTAAGGTGAATGAACTTTGCGTATTTTATAAACAATTAAAGGTACATACATACCTACATACTTTTTAAATAAAATGAATTAAAATTAAACTATTTATTTTCAGTAGGTATGGGAAATAAATAATGTACCGATATTATGAACTTATAAGTCTTATAACAGTTTCTCAATTTTAATTATCAGTGGTGAGGTGATCAACTCATGACTTCAGGATTTTTGTGAATATCATGTTATGTTAAATCTACAAAATTTCTGAGTGCATTATCAGTTTATTTAAACATAAACTACTAAATTTATTCTTAAAAATTACATTAGGTAAGGAATTATTATGTTGACAATGTATTATTTATTGAAAAAGTATAAAAGCAAAACTAAAAGAACTTCTCAATACTATCAAGATTTATTTAGCAATAGCGATCTTAAAATTGTAGAAAAGAAGAGCAGCAGATGCCGAGTGTGTTTACAGAAAGGTTCTATTCTTATATTTGGCAATGAGAAAACTAATTCTTTATTAGAATCACTTGAGAATATAGCAGATATACAAATCACTGAAAATGATGATTACCCAAAATATCTATGTGATGTTTGCCACGATTTTCTACAAAGTGCGATATTATTTAAACACGTTGCTAAACAATCTGATAAAATTCTTAAAAAGCCAGTAAAAGAAGAAACTATAATTGAACAGCCCTATGATAATGACTTTAGCGATGGAGATATCCATAGTTATAACGAAGCAAAGGACTTAAAAACATGGACAAACAATGACAATTATGAAATTAAAAAAGAAATAAAACCTAAAATAATTTTAACACCTAAAGTTACATGCAAAGTGTGTAATAAAGTTATAAATAGATCATATTATAAAGAGCATGTGACAATGCATGATCCGGACCACAAGAAATATGTTTGTGACATCTGTGGCAAGTCTTTTAGGCTGAGATGTGCATACCACAATCATAGTCTGCGACACAGAAATGATTTTCCTTATAAATGTCAGTTTTGTCCGTACAAAGGCAGATACTCTGAACTTCTAAAGACTCATATGAGAACTCATACTGGTGACTATAGATATATGTGTACGGAATGTCCAGCTAGGTTTTTATTTAAAAGTAATTTAAACAGTCATATGCTTAAACATAAAGAACCACAATTTAAATGTGATGCTTGCAAAAGAGCTTTCCATACTAAATTGTTACTTCAGAGACATTTTGAAGCAGACCACTTAGGTATTAAGAATCATGTTTGTAATATATGTGGTAAAGCCTTTGGTTACAGAAATGCTATGATGAAACACCAAAGACATGTACATAAAAGAGAAAAATTATTATTTGGACGAATGCCTGCATATTTAGAGGCTGAACAAAAATGATGAATAGATTAAAGACAGAAAGGCAATGAATCTATAATTATGTAATATACATTATTCTGTAAGAGAAAATAAATCATTTGTTTTATTGAAATCATAGCCCATTGTGTATGTTTTACTCATGGAGACTAGAAGAAAGGAGGAATATCTTGTATGGGGGATCAGTCCAAAAAGTGTCCACTTGTAAACAGCAAATTAATAACACTCACCGAAATAGCGCTAGTGTAGCAAGTGGAAATGATATGAATGTAGCAGTTATAAGCTTAATTTGCTGCCTTTCAGCGGACACTTCTCTATACTTCTAGTCTCCATGGTTTTACTTGTACTTTATTTCTCTTAATAATGTCTGCAGTTGTTTAAGTACTGTAAAGAAATATTTGAGTGGTAGGTACCTACTTTGTATAGAGCAACAAATATATGTGTGTGTTTATAGCATATTAAATCCCTTTTATTTTGGTAGGTAGTTTTCTTTATTGAAGTAGTGGCTAGGAAGTCAAATATATTGTTAGTAAATATACTAGTTCTGTGAGTAGTGGTGTGACCATCGTTCGAGCCATATGTATTTGTTGTTTTTGTTCTTGTTTGATGGCTTCTTTAGAAGCGACTTATCGTAGTGTTTAAGTCGCGACTCTGCCAGTATCCTTAGTGATAGTGTCATAAACTAAGGGGGTTGTGGGGTTTGTCTACCAACGTGTAGATCGGTTGAAATTCATATGTATTTAATACCTGTGGCACGAAGTATAGATACAAGGAGTCCGAACGTAATGTTGAACGAATGGTCTCAATTTAAGGGACAGATTTTTGCCGGTAGAGTGCGCCATTTTTCAAGAAGTACTCGTTTGAACTATTGACACTTGTGGAAAAAAATATTCTGAGAAACGTGGATATAAATATAAGATTTAGGAAATTTTTCGAGTGCTTTAAACCCAACAATACAGAGAAGGTCAAGAGATATTCTGATATTCTATACTAGCATCGGTACGTCCTGAATACTTGCGCAGCCAGTGGCAGAAAATAGAACTATGATCTGGGTTGATTATTGTGTACACGAAATATTATGGAGAAGCCTATACCGTTCGGACTCCTTGTATCTATACTTCGTGACCTGTGGTATTGTTTACGATCTTTGACAGTGACATACTGTCAATGTCAAAACAGATGTTGTTTGTTTTGATTGGTTTTGATTACTGTTTTTGCATAAAAAACACTGCCCGGAATCTTAGAAGAAACCATAGACAACTATTTTGTGACAGCGGACGTCAGAGGAAATTTGAGGAAACTTAGGTTTTGAAAGGAGTCATGTCTGTCCATGACATTTTTTTTTTTTTTTTTTTTTTCCATTTATTCATGACCATAGAAACAAAGTCTTTCAGCCGGATACATTATTAAAAACACAAACTAATTAAATAAACTACAAAGTAATAACAATAACATTAAAATTTTAAAATAGAAATTTTAGAAATACTTATTTACCTATAACTAAACATTTTACATTAAATTTTTTCTACAGTATCACGAATATACTTAAACAATGCAATATAATAATTCTTATTTGATAATATGTCCTTGACTTGGCAGGGTACACTTTGTTGTTGTTCACTGTCAGTAATGTCACTTATTTCACTCACTAAAATCAACCGTTGCAAATTAAAACTTGAGCATCTTAAAATAATGTGATCTAAATCGGCATTTTCAGATTCACAATGACGGCAACAACTGTTGTTATAAATTTGGATCCTCTGTAAATGAGCTGGCGTTAAGCAGTGTCCTAATCGCATGCGTGTGATAATAGTTATAAATCTTCTAGTAATATTTTCGAGGTTATAATACCAAGGTTTTACAGGTAATTCTTTCTGAATCTCTGCATACCATTTGCCTTTCTTTTCCAGGGTAATAGCCCAGTAATCTTTCCACAGCTGTTTGGTAAGCTTTTTGTACAGTGTGTAGTAATCAGTAAATGGTACATTTACTAACTCCGATTGGTCTTCATCATGATCTGATCGGGTTGCTGTATCAACTATTTCATTGCCACCAATACCACTATGTGAAGGTACCCATACAAATTCCACATTTATGTGGTTATCATGTAATTCTTTAAGACTATCCCTAATGTCATACACTATATAATTTAGCTTAAAATCTATATTTACATTTTTTAAAGCAGATAAAACACTCTTAGAATCAGTTACTATAAGAACATTATGTACATTATTTACAAAATTATTAACATATTGTAATGCACAGTAAATGGCATAACTTTCTGCAGTGAATATACTGCATGCAGTGTTTAAGTTTATGCATTTAGTGAAATGCATCTGTGGATCATAATATGCTGCTCTTACATATTCATTTGTTTTGGACCCATCTGTGTATATGGTGTAGTGCTCAGGTCTATTGCCTTTAAATTCTTAAAATTCAAATTTATTACACACTGCATCTAAATGGATATTTATACTAGTAATAAGACTGATATAGGAGGTTTTATATAAAGGCCAAATATTGTTTCTAAAAATGTTTTCTGAATTATCATTTACATATTTAAATATTACTGGGATTTCAGGCAAGGATCCTTCTACCAAAGACGAAGCTGAGATAATATCTGCAACAGAATTTGACAGAGAGACTACAGGGTGCATCATTATTCTCTTTGTTAGAGGGTTATCATTTGAAACAAGAACTTTCAATAAAAATCTCTCTGCCAACATTAACCTACGTAACACCAACGGAGGTATGCATGTTTCTATTTCTAATGAGTTAATTGGAGTTGATCGCATTGCTCCACATATTAGTCTTAATCCTATATTTTGTATGATATCCAGTTTCTTTAATAAGGTGCTTTTGGCATTCATATAAGCTAAACTACTGTAGTCAAAGTGGCTTCTCACTATACTTTTGTATAGCATACTCATTACTTTAGGATCAGATCCCCAATAAGTTCCAGCCAGGTGTCTCATTATATTAATGCCTCTTAATGCTTTTTTGCTTATGTGCTTTATGTGTTCATCAAATTTTAATTTGTCATCAATAATGACCCCTAGAAATTTTTGGTGTTTAACTACAGGAATTACTGTATTGTTATAAATAATTTTTACATTATTGTGAGCGTTTAAATTTTTGTTCACAATCAAAACTGAACTCTTTTCTGGGCTTATTTCCAACTTTAATTTAGTATGATAATAACTGTACAATTGATTTAAAGCATTATTAATATTTGTTGCTGCTGTTTCCACATTTTGATTTATACTATACAAAAGCAAGTCGTCTGCAAACTGTAAAATATTTACACCTGGTGTAATTACATATTTTAATATCTCTGAGACATACACATTATATAGCAATGGGGACAAAGTTGCACCTTGCATTGTACCTTTATTAACAATCTTAGGCCCATGTAACTTATTATTATATTTAACATAAACTGTTCTATTGTTCAGGAAGCAATATAGCCACCTTAAGATGTGTCCTGGCATACCTATATCATGAGATACTTGAATTAGTTCCATTATATTTACATTGTCAAAAGCACCTTTTACATCTAGAAAGACACATATTGCATTAGAATGACTTAATTTAACTTGTCTTATATCTGATAATAAAGATATGAAGCTTTCAGAGCAACTTTTGCCTTTTCTGAAACCAAATTGTATAGGAGGCAGTAGACTATTGGATTCAATAAAATAATCTAATCTTAACTTTAGCATATTTTCAAAGAGTTTACCCAAACAAGATGACAGAGAGATAGGTCTGTATGATGATGCATTATTTATAGGTTTGTTAGGCTTTAATATTGGTATGACACATTGTGTTTTCCATGACTCGGGTACAATTAATCTTTCCCATAATTTATTATAAATGTTTAGTAAAATGGATTGTGCATTTAAATGTAGTTTTTTAATTAACATATATGGTATATTGTCTAATCCTGGTGTAGTGTCTTTCCTACTTTTTAAAGATATGTTCAATTCATCCATGTTGAACTTATTTGTGAGAAAATCATTAGTAGTGTTTACTTTAGCATTTTCAAACAAGTATTCTAGTCTAGATGTATCTACTTCACTATTATCAGCTAAATTATTTATAAAACTTGGTACCCACTCATCATTAAAATGTTTGTTTCGATTAGTGCCAATCTTTTTGAATTTTTTAATATACTCCCATATTCTAGAAACTGGTGTTAACCTATTAAAACTATTGCATAAATCTTGCCATGAAGTGTTTCTTTCTTCTTTCAATATTCGTTTTTTATTAGCATCTAACTTTTTATATTTAATCCAGTTTTCTATTGTAGGCTTAGAAAAATAATACTTTAATGCTGCTTTTGATTCTATAACAGCATCACTACATTTCTGATTCCACCATGGTACTGGTTTTCTTATAGGTGTATTTGAGTTAATTTTTCGTTTTGGAATTGTTTTATCTCTTAAATCATTTAAAGTGTTTACAAAGTTATTGTATGCTATGATAGGTGGTTCATTGATATCTAAGTGTGTAAAATAAGTTTCTGAAAGACTATAATATTTGTTCCAATCTGCTTTATTGTAAATATATTTCTCTTGATCTACAGGTGGTGAGGTGTCATACATGGATGGCTGAACATTTATCTCAAGTAAAGTTGGAAGATGATAACTGCCCATGGGATCGTCATGAACATACCAATGACATAAATGTGCGATTGAAGGACTGACAAGAGCAAGATCTATAGCTGATGCTTGCCTATTGGGATAAGGAACTGTTGTTGTGGCACCATCATTCATAATACATAAGTCAAACTCATCAATTATATTATACAAACATCTACCTCTACTGTTATCACTACAGCATCCAAAGGCTATGCTATGAGCATTAAAATCGCCCATTATTATACATGGTTTAGGTATATTATTGATAAGGTCTTTTAACTTAGTTGAATCAAATCTGTTACTGGGTGGGCTATATATACAAAGGATTGCTATTTGTCCTAATTCTGTCTCTATAGAAATGCATATATTTTGTATAGACTCTGAAAATCTTGTATCAATTAGTTTATACTTTATATGATGGTTTACCAAAATAGCTACACCATTATGAGAATTTTTTGAATTTTTATGTATGAAATTGTAATTAGGAAAATGTGGGATTATTGAGCTTGGTTTTAGCCAAGTCTCATTAAGAAGACAAATATCTACTTTCTTTTCATTTAGTAAATTTTGTAATAGGCTCTTTTTGCTCTGTAAGCTTTGTATATTATACTGTAAAATATTTAAATATTTATCCATTAAATTAAATTAGATAAAAATACATCTTTTATTTTCTTATGTGTGAGTGGCCCATCAGAGTCACTCTTGTTACCTAGTGTAACTAGTGATTTTACTATAGCATTGATAATTATATCATTGCTTGCAACTTCTCTTAAATTTAAAACATTATTTGACTTATCTTTAGTTTTGGGTAAAGGCTGTGACTGTGGTATTGGCAAGGGTGGATAATTTTTGTCATTTATACTGGATGGTCTTTTAACAATATTAGCGTATGGTTGTTGCATGGTAAATTTTGCTTTCTTGTCTTCAATTTTTTGTTTTTTGATAGGGCATTCCCTTGAAATAGCAAGGTGATTGCCGGAACAATTGATGCAAATGATCTCATCGACATCACACTCTTTATATGAATGGCGTCCAGCACATGATGAACAGTACTGTTCACCTCTGCAGTTCTTAGCGGAATGGTTGAATTTTAAACATTTATAGCATTGAAGAAGTGGAGGAATATAAGTGTGAATTTGATATCTAAATAGTTTCAAATACGCATACTGAGGTAGAGAGGTTGATGCAAAAGTAACGGCAACAGTGTTGAGAGGTACTAGTTTACCCTCAACCTTACGCATAAATCGTTTAATGGAGACTACTTCAGCGTCACAAACAATATTCTTATATAGTTCTTCATTTGATAATTCTTTAGGAACATACTTTATTACACCAATTTTTTCCGTTAAGTAAGAAGGAATAAATGCCTTCATTTTATTTTTCCACATAAAATCTTCCATTTTAAGGAAGTTATTAGCAGCCGAAGCTTTTCTAAATGTAATTCCTATTTTGTGAGCATTTATTCTATGCACCCCTAACACATCTTTGACTTGCTCTGCTATTAAATTTGTAAGAGTTATGGGATTTTTGTTACCTATTTTCTCTTGTTCTGTTGATTCAACATATACCGTGAATTCAGAGCTGCTGTTTTCTAAGAAAAGTCTCTTATAATTGGGTTTGGTAAAGATTTTCGGTCTAATTCATAATGACTTATAGGAGGCTTAAAATTTCGTTAAAAGCGGATTGTCAAAAATTGTAATTCATAATAGTTATTTACGCTAAAACTTTCTATATCTATCCGATAAAGTGACATTATTCCGACTACGGTCTTTTCGTAATGACTTTTCAGAGGCTTAAAAGTTAGCTATAAGAGGATTGTCAAAAATGTAATTCATAATAGCTTTTTTACACTAAAGCGTTCTATAACTATCCCATAAAGTGACATTATTTTAAACAAGCTCCGACCCTACTTTAAGCCTATATTAGTGAAAAAAATGGCGTATATATTCATCAGCTGATTATTTATATTGACGTTTGCCCCGTCATTTGCAAAGGTGTTGTTCATAGAGTCACGATAATTAACCAAAAAGTTATTAAACTAACGAGGTTTTATATTATAGTGATACGTGCATAAATCACGATAAATATCCGACACGGAATTTGCTTGATTATACATGTCTTATGAACCCTGCAAAGCATTGCGGCATTAACAATCTTGTTAACAATCGGCGAAGAAAAGTGTACCGCTAAAGAAGTAAGATATTTTCTTTGGAAGATGAGGAATTCTGAAAGTGGTAGTTTACAATGCGATGGAGGACAATGAGCCCATTATAGAAGAGCTAATGTAACAGCCAATTAAAGTAAATGCAAACCATATGAGAGGTAGAAATGCCGCAATCTTGAAAACTTTTATTGCAAGGCCTTGTAATGAACAAAGTTCACCCTACTTGCAAGTAAATAAAACAAAATAAAATGATTAATTTAATAAATTTATTGTTTTTCATTTACCGAGTTACGGGCTATTTCTATTAAAGAAGAAATTCTTTAATAGAAATAGCCCGTAACTTGAACATCGAAGAACACCGGTGTGAGTGGCTTGGGGTGTAGATATTCTATTTTATATTTGAGTGATTCTTGCTCCAACTTAAAATTTTCAGATTTTTTATTCTCATCATAGCTATTATGTTTGTAGGTTTTGGACCCAGCGCCTGCGAATCTCAAGACATTAGTGGATCCAGCAAATCTGCAGGTGTTGGATGAGCTGGTGCCTCTACTGTATCATACATTAAAGATTACCTGATTTTCACTTTCCTGCTGTAGTTTATTTACTACAATAACACTTCTCGAATATTGTGTATAGTGCCACCAACTTATCTGTAGAACGGCTAAAAGTGGAACTACTGACGCCATTTTGAAAACGTAATTTTGTTGTTGTCAGTCGTTGTAGTCGGGTGTTCGTTCGAGGGTTCTAGTTTTTCTTTTTAATTTGCAAGTATTTTGTGTGAAAATCATGCCGAAAGCAATCAAAAGTGACGTACGAAAAATGATTATCAAAATGAAATCATTCTTTGATGCAGAAAAGGAGCAAACAGCCCCAATAATACCATTTGTTCATGTATACAAACGCATTGCTGCCGCTACAGGTCAGTGTTACCAGATTATTATTTCATGAATCGCTATACATTATTTACGATATATATTAGTATAAATTATTTATTTATTAAGTAACGACATTGTCACAATAATAAATAACTAGTTATTGCTTGCGACTTGGCCTATGTGAAATTAGGTTACCACTTTCTCGAAAGCACTCATAATTCGGGATACAATTCTTTAGGGTTCAATTATATCAGAAATATTTTATTTAAATATTATGATTCATGAATTTAAAAAATGACGCTTTTCATTACACGCTGACTTTCTAAATTTTTATTTATTTAATGACAACTTTATTTCTGTTTTAGGTATTGGTCTTTCAACAATTTATAAAATTGTACAAGAAGGCGAAACGGCTGCAGAAACGGGTACCAGAATAACCACACCAGGAAAGTCGAGACGAAGGACATGTGGCAAAATAGACGTGGACAGTTTTGATCAAGGGGTAATCAGGCGAAAAGTACATGAATTTTATGCGTTGAAAAAGGAATTGCCTACTATAAATAAGCTACTTACGGTACTGAGAGATGAAATAAATTTCAAAGGTGGCAGGGAAACACTTCGCAAATTGTTGCGTAAAATTGGGTTTCATTACCGAAAAACACAAAGCAATCGCAAGGTTTTAACCGAGCGTAATGATATTTCGGCGTGGAGAGCTAAATATTTACAAGAATTAAAACAAAACTCACTATCAGGTAATCCTCGGCCAGTAATATACTTGGATGAGACGTATATACATTCATCACATACCAGTAATAAATGTTGGCAAAGTCAAGAAACAGATGGCGTTCTAGAACCTGTGTCTAAGGGCCAACGTTTTATTATTGTTCATGCAGGTGGAAAAATGGGGTTTGTCCAAAACGCAAATCTTGTATTTAAGTCAAATACAAAAAGCGGGGACTATCACGACGAAATGAACAACACAAATTTCAAAAAGTGGTTAACTGAAAAATTACTCCCCAATCTTGAAGAACCGTCTCTGATAATAATGGACAACGCTCCCTATCACAGCATTCGATTTAATAAAACACCAACTACCAACACTAACAAACCTGAAATTATAAAGTGGTTAACTGATAAACGCCTCGATTTCTCGTCAGAATTGACCAAACCACAGTTGCTGGAGATTGTCAAACGAAATAAACCTGATCCTGTGTATGAGATTGATAGTATATTAGCACAACATGGCCACAAATGCTTACGACTGCCAGCGTATCATTGCGACCTTAATCCTATTGAGATGATATGGAGTTCAATGAAAAGGAAAGTGGCAGCAGTTAACATAGAGCACAAAAATCAAAGTATGCAACAATTAATAACTGAAGCGTTCAGTTCCATTGATGCTTCAGAATGGCAAAAATATTGTGCACATGTGAACAAAATTGAAGAAGAATATAGACGAAAAGACGTATATTTAGATCAGCCGTTTATAGTTCATTTAGACAGTGACTCCGACACTGATAGTGACAGTGATTCAGATTTTGAAGAAATTAGTGGAGTATATCCACTGGACCACAGTTATGGTATTATTGCACATACTTCGGCTGCCTTAGACCATAATTACTGCATGAAAGGTTTTCAGTAAAACGAAAATTATTACAAAATAAATAAAGTTATTTTTATTTAACATGTAATACATATTTTAAAAATTAGTAAATATAAATAATTATTTAAAAAGTTACATACTCGTATTCTTTAACTATTCCAAGGCTAAATGGCTGAAAATCCTTACCGTTTAGTCGAGCCCTTTCTCTTTATCATTCATAAACCTATATAATATATCTTATATCTGTGATAGCGAGCAACAGGGACGGTAAAAGGTATGCTTACGAGTATTAAAAGTTAAAGGTGGCCAAAGTTGATAATTTCTGTGGCAACACTTGTCGATCGTGGCGCCATCGCTACATTCTACAGATAAGTTGGCGGCACTATAAATTAGGTACAATGTTTGTTTATAAACGCTATGTCAAGTTTGACAACTAGTAAGATTTTTTTTTCTAACATCTTTATTTCACCATGTTTCTACGAAATGGTAACATTCTGTAAATTAGAGACATTTTAGCTATCGGAAGTTTTTTAAACGAATATGAATTAGGATTTTTATCTGACATCTGATAAGCTTAAAAGACTTTTTAACTAATATAGGATTATGCTTTAATTTTTGATTATGCTGATCTTCATCATCTAGTTATTGATGTTTGCAAAGAAGTTGAAAAGAAAAGCCATTAAAATTGTTACATTCAATTATAATTCTTAAATATCAAGCCTTACAAATCCTACACAGTATTGGGATTGTTCATAATTTTTGACCTGCTGTTTTTATATTTTTTTTAGAAAATATAGACTATTTTAAGTAACTAATTTCAATATTATTGAAATATTCGCTATATAGATTTTTTTTAAATGCTTAAAGATATTATTTTAAATGTTGTGACGTCATCGTTATACGCAGTCTTTGTGTTGCCTTTTCCTGATACACTTAAGACAGATTGCAATACATCTTTTCAAAGTTGCCATGTTGAAATAATAGACCAATTTCAACTCCACCCCAGAGTAGTATATCCCTAAGAATGCCTTAACAATTTAAGTCCTTTATTTCGAGGGCAAATAGAGATCATTTCCTTTTTTGGAAAAATAACAGCTAATATAGCAAATTTTCCGAAAAAAAAATTGTGTATCATGATCAGAAACTCGATTACCCAAAATGGTTTTCGGATAAAGAGTATTAAAAAAATATGAACAATGCCAATTGCGGTGATTGAAAGTCTTGCTTTTAATCCGCGCAGAAAAGTGAACGTTACGTTTACGAAACTACAAATTCTTCTTCTTATTTTATGGCTTTCCCTCTGTCCAGCCCATTTACGTCCCACTGTTGGGCACGGGCCTCCTCCACTTTGGGAGGAATTATGGTCTACTGTGCCACGCTGACCAGGCGTGTTGGCACAGGGTTTATTTTCGAGTTTTCCGTCTCTCACAGAAGATGTTATCTGCGTGCAATATCCCTTAGCTGACTCTTACAGCACCCTTGGGAGGAGATGGGGTGGTGACACTTGTATCTTAATCCGTCACTACACGGAGAAATTTTTATGGCTTTGTAATTTGGAAGAAACATACCACCAAAATGATTCATAAAACTAAAATAACTAAGTGAGAAAATAAAAAATTATACTAAAAAGAAATAAATCAAGAAAAAAAAATAAGAAGCAGAAAAACTAATGTAATGAATGAAAATCAAAACTAATAATAGTTTATAATAATAAGATTATTAACAAATAAGTTATTTTAAATTTACAAACAGCGTCAAAGATGCATTTTGTTAACTTGTATCAAAACCAGGGATAAAACTCATAACAAATTTGAATGGTAGAAAAATGCTACCATTCATATTTCACCATTTTTCTACGAAATGGCAACAAAGACATTTTATAGTTATCGGAAGTATAATAGACGAATATGAATAAGAATTTTTATCTGACATCTGATAAGCCTAAAAGACGTTTTAACTAATATAGGAATATGCCTTCCATAAGCGTTTCAATATGAATAAGACTGTTTATATTTATTAGAATCGTTACCTCCAGCATAATTTGCGTTGTAGAATTTTCTTTTCTTGGCCTCGCCTGGTTCTGGCGGCTCTTCGCCGCCAGCGCCACTGCAGACGCTCATCGTCTTCGTATCAATAAGTGATAGTTTAGTTGTATTTAATTATTAAATTAATAAAATGAAAAATTTGAAAAAAATTATTGCCGCCTCGTTTGACTTCCCGCCAAAAAGTCCTGTCCATGACATTAATTTTAGTGTTGCCATTGTTCAGCACAGACTAATATGTTCTAAACTTTCTGTGATAGGTTTTAAGAACACAGATTTAATCCATGATTCAAATTTGTAAGTACATATGCGGCGGCCACAAACCGGGCGACGAGGGTTGATAGTAGCCTTGGAACCACCTCTGGTTCATAGGACTCCTCCAAAGAACTAAACTCTCAAACTAAACTAAATTCATTCATCAAATTAAATTCTCCAAAAAATCTAATTATAAAACGGGTGACGATTTTTGTCTTTGTTTCATACATTGTGATGATTTATTTGGGGTCTCGGGATTGAAGGAGTGCAAACGGCGCAGGGTCACGAAGTTCGGCGTTTTTTTTAGGAGCCCTACGTGATGTAGTGGAAGAATAAGAGCTTTTTAGAGAACTTTTGTTTCTTTATTCTTTCTGTGACTGTCGCCGTTTGTCAACTTGTCACATGGTTGTCACCATTGTATAATTTGCCCTTATTTTAATTTGCAATTTTTTACATCTTATTTGTTTTAATTATAATTTTAGTTATAAGT
Organism: Orgyia antiqua; assembly: GCA_916999025.1. NCBI lineage: Eukaryota > Metazoa > Arthropoda > Insecta > Lepidoptera > Erebidae > Orgyia > Orgyia antiqua. Next base: position 30,810,346 of record OU779863.1, read on the forward strand.
TGAATGTATCAGGAGTATATTCTGCGAGCATATCTTCTCTCATCAAAACTACAATATTCCGTATATGTTTTATCATAAAGACGACATGCTGTATTCCTAAATGCAAAAGCAAGCGAAAGAATGTGGCTCTGCACCAATTTCCGATTCGAGAAACAGTCACCAAGAAGTGTATTTAGAGTATTGACTGTGCTCTTTTGAAGGGCCTTTCGGAAGATCAAGTAAGATCGTCATATGTGTGTAACAAACACTTTGAACTACGATTTGTTACGACGCTGGCAATTCTCATATTCTATTTTATTCTTAAAAGAGGAAATTGTGACCGACGCTTTTGCTACTAGTTATGAATCTCAAGGCCCATCGGGTGTCAGTTAGTACCCGGGTTTTCTGCTTTGATTTAATTTATTAAGTCAGCTAGGTAATTTTAAAATTAACAATTTACTGTTGTAAATTCTGTTTTTGTTTCTGTTGTCCGTATAGTGAAGAATGCAAGTGTCGCCACCCCTTTTTGTTCCTAGGGTGCTGTAAAAGTTAGCTAAGGAATATTGTACACATATAACATCCTCTATCAGAGACGAAAATTTATTGTACGTTATAAAAAATAAAATTGTTATTTTAAATAATCATCCGCCATTTGTTAACTCGAGGCATAAGCACAATCTTGTAATGCATGTAACTCGACTATGTTAATGATAATAAAATAAATCTTTGAAGTAAGTAGTTCTGGGGCAATACATATTGTTTAGTTTTTAAAAGTATATCGGCTTGCTCTGACCTTGATAATAAGTGTACCTATATAATATTTATATTTATAAGTGTATTTTCGTAGATATGTTCATTCTGTTTTGTCGTTTACAATAAAATAATTCGATAACCACATAGTTGTAATTTTATTTTTGCATCTAAATAATTATCTATTGTGTAAAATATGTGGCTACATAGCTAAAATATGTGGTCTAAGCATGTGGATAATATCTAACATGGCATAATTCTTATTTAATACGGCTGTACTCAGTTGACAGAAGGTTGACAGTTGAGCAGTCAAATGACAATCAAATGACAGTCAAATGATAGTTGTCAGAATGCAAAATACCCCTCCTCTATAATTTACCCGTTCTTCTAAGTTTCCCTTCTGATACGTAGTATCTTCTATCTATTCTGTGATAAAAAATGTCTTCAGCATATTTTATGATAAAATTCTTACAAAAGAAACGTAATAAACAGCTTACAAATAAGTCTCGTCATTCTAACTGTCTTGAAGATGTCGGTAATGAAATTAATATTTGTAGAGTGTGTATGAAAGATGCAAGTATCCCGATTATTGACCAGACGAGCTCGTTTGATATTGCTGAGGCTATGCGCAATTTTTGCGAAATCAACATAAGTTTAGATGACAATCATCCCAAACATATATGCGCAGTATGTCATACCTTTTTGATAAATGCTCTTTCATTTAGAAAATTAGCTAAAGAATCTGATTATATATTTCACCAAAATTCGCATAAACTAAATGGTGATGGCATTATCTTAAGTGACGGAGATAATACATATGAAAATGAATCTAATATGAAATCCTACAGTTGCAAATTGTGCAAACTACATTTTAAATCATGGGAAGACCTTATGATGCATAAGAACACAAGATCTCACAAAAACGTTCGTATTCAGTGCAATATATGTCATGGTATAATAACAGCTCAATTATATAAGAAACATTTAGCTAGACATCAATCTGTAACACACCTTATTTGTGATGTGTGTGGAAAACTTTATAGAAAAGACAACTTAGTAAGACATTTACAACTCCACAGTTATGAATTACCATTCCAATGTCAAATATGTCCTTACAAAGGTCGTTTCATGGAATCCCTTAAAATACACATGAGAACTCACTCAGGGTATAAGCCATTTTCATGTGATAAATGTGAGATGCAGTTTTTAACAAGGAGTAATTTGAACAGGCATCTTTTAACTCATAAAAAGGAAAGACCTTTTAAATGCGCTGAGTGTGGAAGAAGTTTTCATATCCAGAGAGATTTGGATTCACATTTTATGGTTGATCATACTGGTTTAAAAGATTTTAATTGTAGATTGTGTGGCAACAAGTATGGAACTAGAAAAGCACTGATGCGTCATGAGTTAAGAGTGCATAAGAGAGATAAAATGTCAAAAGGCAGAGTGCCTTTATATATGCAAGCTGAATATCAAAGCCCGAGTGAAAAGTAAAATAATTATTTTTGAAGTGAAAACTTCTTTAGCGGCGTTGAGCACTTTTTCTGTAATGGGTATAAAATCTTAAACTCGCGTCAGGACACGTGACCTGATCGAAAAAGCGTAAGACGGATGGAGAGTAGACAGCTATCCCCTCTCTACGGCGCGGCGAAAATGTATGCCTGGGCCTACTGTTTCTTTAATAGATAGAGTGGTTCAAGAGGATGGCTTTTGTACCTATAATATAACAAGGTTTTTGAAGTGAATACTTCTTTAGGCGCGTTGGGCGTTTTTGGAGGGAAAAAACTTCTTTTTAGTTCGCGTCACCGACATGCTAATCTGTGCATCCCTGCTATGCTATCGGTCGGTCGCAAGTTAATAGTTTTCACTTCTATCGGCAGTCTCCATGACTGCCTGTTTTTTATTTTTTTATTTTTGGTAAGAACTTGGTTCACATAAGAGCAACCATCTCATCTCCATATACATTGTTATTTTAAGCTTAACTTTTAACTATTATGCTTCTGCCTATCTATCAAGGGATCCAAATAGTTAAAATTAAAAATAAGAAACCATTTCATATATTTATTTTCATAGCCAGACAAAATAGGCATTCAAAAACACGAATAAAGTTACTTTTAAGCACAATTTATAATAGTTTTTTCGTGCAATCTATAATTTACAACACCAAGTACATAATAATTACCTATTTATATAAATAACATGAGCATATACTGTTATTTTACTATAAATTTGGTTATATCTACCATACAATGGAAGATTACATTATAGTAGCTATTTGTACCAATCCTACACACACAACTACACCTAACTAAACAAACAAACTAAACTATGAAGTAACTAAAAAATGAATTTACTTTCATATTAAAGAAAACTGTTTATTATTGCCTAATGATTATAATTAATACTGTGCACAATAAAGTAGCCAATAAATCTGAATACACCAAAAGTTGCTTTCATTTTTTAGTTAATCTAATATATAAAATTCACGTGTCACAGTGTTAGTTACCGTACTCCTCCGAAACGGCTTGACCGATTCTTCTCAAATTTTGCATACATATTCAGTAGGTCTGAGAATCGGCCAACATCTATTTTTCAAACTTTTTTTTTTAGTATGGCAAAACAACGTTTGCCGGGTCAGCTAGTAATAATATAAATAAATAAATATTCATGGACATTTCACACAACACAGACATTTCACAGTTAAGTTTAGTAGTGCACATAGTATTGGCACCATTATTTATAAATACTAAGTAAAGGCCACATTATCACTTAAGTCATACTGGATGGATATATGAAATAGAAAAAGGCTACATATTAAAATACAATTTTAAAACACACAATATATTGTTATGTCCAGCAAAAATTTCAGGCTTTAAATATCAGTTCTTTTTAAATACAGAACAGCTTTTATACTTAACACTGAAAAAACTAGTATAAAATAGGCACTTCTGTCAATTACTTATGCTATGGTCATTTTGTTTTATATCTTGGACTAAATATTGTGTATTTATAAGAACATCATAGTAAAAACCTACCCACAATTTGTGAAATAATACCGGTTACATACAATAAGCATGAGATGTGTTAATTCAAAAGTAAATATGAAAAAAGAAGGTAGGTAGTTATTTAATTTTCGAATATTATTGCAATAATTTAATATAAATAATTTTAAAATGTTATCAAAATCTTATACATTTTAACAATCATTTGCTGATATACATAACTGCAATAAAGTGCTATCAAAGTTTAACAATTTAACACTGATGATTGAAGTATTTTTTGTTTAAGAAATAACAAATAATAAAGTTGAATTTATAACGGCTGATCCAGCTTGCTATAATTCAGTGGTCACCATACATGGCTCTGGCAGTGTTTTGTGACCACTCTTAGGGAATATGCCCAGGGCCCAGCAATCATTACAGCCCTCACCCCTTTCTTCATTATTTAATGATATCGAATGGTCTACTCACAAGAGCCCATTATGCTAAAGTGCCCAGGGTCTCACAGGTAAAACATAGGTCAGGACTCAAGTGGTTTAGGACACATAACTTCCCCACTGGATTCCCTTTGGATTAACATGTTTAATTGTTTATCATACTTCTAATACTTAGTGTTAATTTTTCAAATATAGTGAATATCAAAATACAATAGAAATATTAATATTTTAGATCTCATAAACCTTGTGTAAATATTATTTTAAGTGTTCAAGCATTATATTTATAAACTACAATATTTTTATATATTCGAAAACTTATTTCTATAGCATGGCACATTTATAGACTAGAGTAGAAGACAACAAAGGCAAACATCACTTTTGAAAATAGGAACTAGTTTCAAGAATTTTCATTTTTTAAAAATATGTTTTTCTTTTATAATTTTTTTTGCTTAATATTTTCAGATCACTTTGTGAATCATTGTGAATATTTGTCATGTAGGTACATTACAAATAGTATTGAAATTACATTGTAATAAAAATTGGCAGTTAGTTACAAAATAATTATATAATTTCAGTTCATATGAAACTCTAGATTGATTAAAGCAGAAATTACTTAATACTTGAAATGTGTTTTAATAAGAATTTACCTCATTTTTTTAAATCACTTTTTTTATGGATTCCTTTATTATAATCTAGTATCCAACTTTTATAAATATACACACAATTCCTTTAAAAGGTAGTTTGTAGGCAAAGTATAGGTATAATGTTAATCGTAAGAAGGTCCTCTGCAAAGGCTAACAATAAACATAGATGCAAAAATAAATTCCAAGATTTGTATACATAACATTAGGGTACACCAAATATATTCTATTCTCAAGACCACAGTTTGAAATACAAGCAGGTACAATACTCCCATTATTGAAGGCACTGTTAGTAGGACTGAAAACAGCACTGGAATATCTGTAGAAAGTATTTTAACTAATCAATACATACATGCATAGTGAGATTTTTATTGATACCTATTTTTTTTTCTTAATAATGAAATACTAAGTAAATATGGTTTGAAGGGAAAGTTACAGTTTGTTCATAGTTTAATTAGATATTTTTCAATTTTACGTGTTTTTAATAATAAGTAATATTATTATCATCGTCATCAACACACCGTCACGCCTTTTTCTTATGGGGTCGGAACTAGACTAAAAAATATCATGAATATTTCGATATTAAGTATTTAAAAATAAGGGTAGTTATTAAAAATATTATTAACACAAACCTTTTTCGCTGAGGCTGCCTCTCCGTCCCAATATTAACCTGGCGGCTTCAACAATAAATAAACCAATAAGTACGCCATAATCTCTTCCTAACTTTGTTGGATCTTTTTCTACTTCATATTTATCAATGATTAGTACCGATTTCAGGATAAGAGTGCCCAGTTCACATGTTGCAAATAGACCAAAATAAAACGAATTTATGTAAAGCAGAATTTCGTAAGCTAAACTCGAATTAACCATTGTGAGACACTTAATAAGCTTGCTTAAATAAATTAATTAGCAAAGACGTGATAGTATGTACTTAAATCAGTGTTAATAAAAAAAAATTGAATGATAAAAATCTCGGATTTAATTTTAAAAATAGAACACAGGATCACAGAGTACTATTGATAGATGAATGAATGAAATGAAATTTGATTTGATTCGTTGATTGAGTCTATCTGAGTGAGCGCGCAAAGTAATATATACACAGGAAGTATCGATGAATAACTCTTCCATGTACATTTACCACAGAGTAGATTTTTTTTCATAATTCGCAAGTGTCAACTCAACTCAACTTTATTTTCCTGTATGCAGCAAGACTAAAGTTATTTTGAGACTTAAATTACTTTTATACAAATGCTTCAATTGGATATCTGATCTGTAATCCATTTTATTTATTTTGATAAATAAATAGGTAAGAGTAGGTAAGGTTTAAGATAGTGTTGTCAGTTTTTTTCAATTTTTACGAAGATAACACCAAATTAAGTGCAACGAACGATTCGAGCAGGGGCGGTTGTGTTGCACGTGTCTTTGAAAATATTAATGCTATTGCATTGATTAAAAAAGTTATAATTCACCAGTCGTATGTGTGTTTTGACTATTAATTATTTATATTTGTTGTGCCAGCATATTATGTTCTGGTAAGTGATGTTTATTGTGTATTTTTATAACCACGCATTCGGTAGCGCACGGTATTGTTGGTGTTAGCGGGATTGATGTTCATTTCATTTGTTGTATTTTAGGAAAAAAAATCCTTTTAAAATAATTTATTGGAATATTATATCGGTTATAATTCTATGACGTTCAAACTTCGATGCACTTTCTTGCACTTTGCAGTAGAATCTTATACATATGAATGGTTATCTTCATTAGATATTTTCTGTGGGTCAACGTACAAATAATATAAAGTAGATAAAGCTTTGGAAAGTTCGAATGGGTCAGGTCAAGTAGCAAGTTACTTTTAGTTTTATTAAACTTCGTTTTTAAGTCAAGAATATTAAGTGCAATCTTATTTCAGTTTGTCAATTAAATTTTAATTTGTAGGTTTTATTGCTTATCTTTTTTAAAGCTTGTACCTGTGGCTTGTACTATGAATTCATACCAGATTAAAGACGATAAAAATTGTATCATCTACTTTATAAAAAGAAGAATATTAAAACACATATTTAAGCAAAAATTTATAAAAAGGTAAAAATACGTAAATTTTCTAAAAATAATCTAGATGCTTGGTTGATACTGTCACTAAGCAACAGTCATATTATTTAAAAAAAAAATTATAATGCTTCTAAATTTGAATTGCAAAACATAATGAATGTATTTGCAGAATGCAGTAAATTGCAATAAATAATTGCAATGCATAGGCATTCAATTGCAAGTTAACACCATTGCCAAAAACAAAAAAAAAGTGCAAATTGCAGTTTTATAGATGACATTCAAATAAATGTAATTCACTTGAATGTTTTGTGAATATAATATTACTTGTGAACAGATATAAATAACCTTGCAATGTAATTCAAAACATAAGCACAATCTTTGTTGAAATGTAATAACCAATAAACCAATTTAAAGCATATTAGTAGTCTACTTATTTTCATTGGTATTCATATATTATAATATAATTGAAGAACATAATCAATGAAATCCTACAACTACTTTCTGAGGTATTCTGTGTTGTATACATTTCTTAAATTTAGTACTCACTTGTATATGTTTTCTTTTGTAACAATGTACATATTATTATGTATCATAAAAGTTTACTTTTATAGTTTTCCCTCATAAATAATAAATATTCAGGACATTTAATAAATATTCAGGACATTTCATACAACGTCCTCTGGTCCCAAAGTAAGCTATATTTCTATGCTTGTATTATGGGAACGGATAGACTACATATACTACTTTTCTTTTGTAAATACATACTTATAATACATAGAAAACACCCAGACGTAGTACAAACATTTGTATGACATTTATGAATAACACACAAATGATTGTCCCAAGCGGGAATCGAACCCGCGACCTCGTGATCGGCAGTCCATTACATAAACCACTCCACCACGAAGCCCGTCAAAATATACAGAAGTAAAAAATAAAAATGACTTGTTTATTTTCTGTTTGGTTCACACCAAAATGTAGTATCTCATAATACACAATGAAATGTAATATTCTTTAATACTTACTTACTTGTTTAAATAAAACTGCTTTCATAATCATTATGGTGTGCAATAAAGAATATTTTTTTTTACTTTTAACAAAACATCGGGCTACAATTTAAAACAAATACACGTGTCTAAATCTGTATAAATTGGTTTCACAATAAAATTGTTAATAATAAACATGTATGTAGTATTAAAAAGCTGTCTAATGAACGCGAAGTTGTCTAATCGACTCTCAGAATGATTATAGAAATTGCTACTGTGTAAACTTAGTGTACTTTGAAACAGTTATAAAGAATTTTAATCAGAATATTATAGTTATAATTATACAAATTGCAAATACGCCCAATGTAAACTACTATTGTAAAAATAGAGTTGATAGAAATAATAGTTACCTAATGTTATCTAAGTTAAATAGCTCTAAAAATATATCTATGTGGTTACATAGTTAAAATAACTACATATATATCACCAATCCACATCCTTCTATAGATACTATTAATTAGAGTCAACTAAAGCTTAATCTCTCTCTTCTCCGTGTGGTGATGGATTAAGAATACAAGTGTCACCACCCCATCGCCTCCCAAGAGTGCTGTAAAATTCAGCTAAGGGATATTGCACACAGATAACATTCTCTGTGAGAGACAGAAAACTCGAAAATAAGCCCCGTGCCAATACGCCTGGTCAGCGGGGCACAGTAGACCATAATCCCTCCCAAAGTGGAGGAGGCCAGTGATATAGCCTATATAGGGCTTACTCAGCGTGTAGGACTTATTACGCCTATAGAGCTTACTCCGCGTATAAGGCTTACCCTGCGTATATGGCTTACTCCGCGTATAGGGCTTACTCCGCGTATAGGGCTTACTCCGCGTATAGGGCTTACGCCGCGTATAGGGCTTACTCCGCGTATGGGGCTTACTCCGCGTATAAGGCTGAACTCGCGTATAATACCCATTACAATATTCTTCATTAATGCTTCGCTCACATTGGTTGTATCATAATGGTGTATAGCCTATAGCCTTCTTATTGAGATCCTCTAGTGACGACTTTCGAGAGTTAGATTTAATGATGTCGTTTAGGCCTGCTATGAACATAGATATTACTAAAATTATTTTTATAGATGCTACTGTCGCGTCGTTTTAAAATTATCCATATTTTCAGATAAAACTGCTTGATGCATTATATCGCGTTTATTTTGAGTTTACATCAATTCCGATGCTTCGGAGACTTAATCACAGGTGACAGGTTTGTGATCAGTCATTTCGGACAATAAGTCTCGCAACTGTTAGAGATCAATATATTTACTATACCAGTAATCTATAAAGCGTACTAATCGACCGGGTGACAGAAAAGGGACACTGTTTATGCCCGGTACTATGATATTAGTATCAATGATTTTATAATCTAAATATGATAGCACGTGTGCAATGTCACTCGCAGCGAGCAGATGGTTGAAGGCTTTGAAACGCACGTATTTTATATGGAGAAAAGAAATTGTAGGATTCAATTATTAACAACCATTTCGCCCACAAAAGGAGCGATAAATCAAATGAAGGGTTCATTTGATTTATCGCTCCTTTTAAAAGTGACACGGTGTTAATTTCTTCAACGTTTTCATTTATTATATTGTTCTGCAATTTATCGTCATATTTTGTTTGTTCAAAATAGGGATTGCAAATGACAACATTACCAACGCGCGATCCTGCATCGTTGACTCCTTGCATCTACATGACCCACGGTGGGCCACGACCATTCGTGGCTTTTAAGCTATTGCATAGCTTCTATCGCGGGCCTTGAGCGTGGAGACTAAATGCAAAAAATTCAAAATTTAAATTCCGTAACAAAAAATACTACACACGGCGCAGTAATTCAATTCAATTCTTCTTTTAATGGCCCATATGTGACTATCTTAGGACTAGTCACTTTCCGCCAGTGTTTTGTATTAACTTCAGACAAGAACATGCTAGTATCATGATCTATGGAGAGAAAACAATATTTGGCCGATATATACGGCGCAGTAACGCCGTTTCGCTGTTCGCGCTGGTGACTCATGTCAGTTTTGGCGTTAGTTTTTTTATTTATTTAATATTGGCTCGCGCGGTTTGCGCATTTGCCACGCACGAAGGTAGGGAAACAACAGTAATTTTAATTAAAATCTGGATTCGAGAATTTCGAAAGATCAGTAAAATTTTATTACGGGATAAATAAATAGATGCTATATTTTAATATCATTTTCAGTAATAAAACTACTTAAAGCATTATATATATCGAAGTTATTAGATGCTAGAAGAACAGTAATAGAAGTAGGTAATGGAAAATTCAACATTTTTAAAGATATATCATACTATTATCACGGTGAGGGCAAGAGAGAAAAATGTGATTCACATCGCCAACATCTAAACCACAATCGCACATATTAGAAGCCACGACTTGAATGGCGTTAGTTTTTATTTTATTGAGATTTGATTGACAATCGCTATTTTATCATAATTACCATAAACAATAGACACAACAACAATAGATACATCAGCATGTAAGCATCAGTAAATAAGGATTATTAATCTTATTTTAGTTTATGGTATTTAGATTCTTACATAAATAAAATAATTATATAATTGCATAAGTTGATAAAAAATACTATGCAATAGCTTTACCACGGCAGTCCCCGAGTGCCACACGTCTTTTTTAATTTTATTAGAAATCTAACAAGTTTGAATGAATAAATATACAATTGCTTTTCGTGATACTATAATTTAGGTTAACATTAATTTAATATCTATTCATTTGTTGTTTGAACAAATATGTATTATGCGTGTTTGGCAAAAAAACGTTTAGTTGGTAACTGTAAACATTAGGTAACGATAACGACCTTTGTCATCGAAGTCGAGTATGACTATGAGATAAGTTATGCAGAAATATGACTATGATTCGACTAGATCTTGCCCGCTACTTCGTACATTTGAATTTGGAATCTCTTCAGAACTTTTTTTCGCTTTATCAAAAACGCATTTTCTTTCTCAGGCTACTCTATGTGTGTACAAAATTTCAATTGAATGAATTCGGTTATTAGTTTAAGTTACAATATAGTTTTTAATATTAGTAAGAATTGACTATAATGACTTACTATAGGAACAATTACTGGTACGTATATTTCTATATAAATTCAAATATATCGAAACATAGTTTATTTATCTAAATACTAATTTTAGTAACCTTCAGTTCTGGAGTCAGTACGTGACGATTAGGTACTCTATGTTATATGAACGGTTACCTATAGCATTGCTAGCAACTTCCTCTTTGTGTAATAGCTATCATCCACCTGTCCTATTCTTTATCGAATGATATGCCTGTCATCGCTTTCTTGAAGAACTACACTACAGACTACAGCATGGATGGGGATTTGCAAGGGTGTGTAAAGATTCTTATAGGGTCGATGACCCGAGAGCGCAGTCCGGGGCCCCAAGTCTGCTATTACAATGTTGTCACAATGATCAGTCCAACAACCATATATTTATAAGACGGGCCTTATTCTTGTTTGTCTAGTAATATAAAAATAATTTACTTCTCAAAATAAGATTGGTGTTTAAAAATGGCGTGTTATTATGTCTTAATTTAGTCAAGAAACTTGAGTACTACGCCATAAGTCATGAATATTTCCACGCCCTCCATTGTATGGATGTTATTTTGAATACAATGTCCTGTGAGAGTAGAGGGGTCCAAATAATTGTGTTAAACTTTTAACAGCAATGGCATAAGTGTTTTTTAATTGTGCCCTTGTGCCTGACTGTTGTATTATGGGGTAATGTAATTTAATAATTTTTGCGGACTTTAAACTTAATGCAAACAATACTGCACTACATATTCTCATGGATGGCTTGGTCAGAATTGGACTAAATTGGGTAGCACATTGCAATATTGATTAATTTATAATGTTTGGAGTAAATAGTAGTGTAATTACGACTTTCGAAGTGAAAACTTCTTTGGCTGCGTTGGCCATTTTTTGGTGGGAGAAAATTGGATGTGTGTACAGTATCTTGCAAGTTCGCAATTTCGCATCACCGACATGCGTTTTTGGTGGTCCGTCTGTATGATCTTTGATGACGATCGATGAAAAAGATTTTTTTTTAGTTAAATAACGAACCGTATGTTTTCAAATTGATTTATTATGGGTCCGAATGGTTTCCGACCATATTTCAATAGGAGCTGGCATTGTCTGGCAACTCCATTTGAAAAAGAACTGCCATAATTTTGCAAGTAAAGAAACTCTGCACAACAAAGAACATACAGTCGGTCATAGTTCAATTGTAGATGATTTAATTAAATCACAACAATAACATTAGCTTGTAGCGATAACTGTATTTAGTTCAATTATGATTGCATTACAGTGTCATCTGTCATAGTTATTTGATAGCCATTAGACCATTCGCATACCAATGTGTGTTTAGCAATTTTAATTTATTTGCTGACTTCATTTAAACCTTGATTGGTGTGGATTGCATTGAATAATAAATATGTTATGAATTATTTCCAATGCATCACTATTGTGCAGTATTTATGGTGATAGAATCAATATTATACTTAGAGCATTGATTGGTTTATACTCTTGCATTACATACTGCGGTATATGTAAAACTAGCTGGTACTTCGTATCCGTGGAATTTAGAAAATGAACCCTAATAAATTATACTAAAACTAGCCAATGGCCGTAGTTTTACTAACGTCACAAATTATACAAAAAGCATCCCCTTGATCCACTATATCTTCTAAAAACCACTGCATCAGAATAAGTTGCGTAGTTTTGAAGATTGGTGCTCACGTAGGGGTATATACTAGCTGTTGCCCACGACTTCGTCTGCGTATAATTTAGAAATCAAACCTTACAAACAAAAGTTTACTAAACCACTCGATAGATGGCGTTGTACAGTTTTTTTTAATCGGGCTACGGTTTGGTTACACACATTAATACTTAAGCTCGACAAAATTGTTATTGCGTCATCATCTCGTTTTCACAATTATAAATTAGTAAGGATACAAAAATAACGACTTTGTTTTATAATAAGTAAAAATTTTAAATTAAAATTACTAAATAGAATATTAATTAAGAATGTGTCTATTGACACTTCTTTTCCTTCCTAAATAAAACGAAGAATTGAACCTAACTAAAACCTGGCCAGTACCTGTCTAATAGAAGCTATCCTCTTGAACCATTCTATCTATTCTCGCATCGCATCAAAATCCGTTCCGTGGTTTTCAAAATATAAGCTCACAGGACATTTAATCAAAATTACGACTTAGTTTTGTAATATGTAAAGATTATCGTGTTAGTTGCTATAGTTCTCTGAAGGCAATTTTTATGAAATGTTTGTCTGAATAGGACATACTTAAACTATTTTCTATACATAAGGTGTGTATTTAACATAGCGATATAGATGCTGTTATCTACTACAAGATGTGGGTTTGATTTCCACACAGCCAAAATTATTTTGGTAACACAGATATTTACGTTGCGATATGCAAATATAATATTCGTGAAGATTTTCGTAGATTATTTTATCGTGCTAATCAAGATGGCAACTGAATTATAAAAAATAAGATTGTATTAAAAGTAGATAAAAATTGATAAATCGATATTATTAGGTTACGAATATACTGTGTTACCAAATGATACGATATATGAAGATGATATTACATTTATGTTGTTTCTTGATAAAAACAAGTAGCACATATTTGAGCTCTTTATTTGTCTATCTTATGTAGGTATAAGTTGTTTACATTGTTACTGAGACCGTTGTTTAAATATGTACATTAAGAAATAATTTACAGTTAAAAAAACCTACATAGACATAGCCAGGAACATAACGCGTAGCGAATTCTGTACCAAAATCGTAAATATTCCTTTTTAGCTCAGAACCTCCTCCGAATGTAACTATCATATTATTTCTGATTGTCGTAGATCTTCTAATATATAAAATTTCCATGTCACAATGTTAGTTACCGTACTTCTCCGAAACGACACGAGCGATTTTCGTGAAATTTTTGAAATTGAAATTTTTCAACCTACAGCCCCCCCCCTGGACTTTTGTATGGCAAAATAACGTTTGCCGGGTCAGCTAGTTATAATATAAATTACGATCTCGCCTACTGAGTCTATAAAATACTAGCTGTTGCCCGCAACTTCGTACACGTCCAATTTATTACCAAACCTTAGCAATTTATACAAAAAAGCCACCCTATTGGCTCATTCTATCTATTGGCCTATTGGCTCACTATATCTATATAAGTATGTTATAATAAGTATATAAGAATATTAATTAAGAATGATATAATAATTTCTAACACTTGCGCGACTCATTTGTTTAAATAACACTACAGTCTCACCCGTGCTCATGGTGACTGCAAAGTCTCCGAAACGTCGGGCCAAAATTTAAAACAAATATACGCGTCTAAATCCGTAAAAAGTAGTTTTATTTAAGAATGACATATTGACACTTCTTATCCCTCCTAAATGAAACGCAAAATTGAACCTAACTAAAACCTGGCTAGTATTTGTCTAGTATAATATTGATTGACTGCAATATTTGAGAATCTCTCTTCTAAGCTTCAATAATAATGGTACCAATTCTAGGTGCACAACTAAACTTAACTAAAAAATTAAAACAACTGTGGCACATTTTTATTAATTGGCTATTTCGTTGTGTACATTTTTATTAATTAAAATCGTTAGTCTATAATATACAGATCTTCTAATAAAAAAGTTACGTTAACATTGCCGAATTGTGTTATTGCCACTATCAATTTTCATTTTTTAGTTAAGACTAGTTGTGCACGTGGAATCGGTACCAATGTCAGCCCAACCCGCTTTTAATATTTACTGAATCGTAATTATACCTAGCATTTATCTGATTAAGGGGTTCATATATGACCCTAATTCAATGATTAAAGGATATAGTTGAGTGAATGTTTAATGATATTTGATTAAATACGGTCACAGACGCGTAAAAAGTTATGAATAATTTGAAATATTTGAATAGCTTTTTCTTAATGACCCGAAGAACTTGACCGCAGTATGATAAGGTGATAATAGACGCTATAACAATGATATCTTTATACCAACTGTGTGATGTAACCATAAATATTATATGAACAATTGTGGTCATATATTTTATTGTTTTAAATACAGTATCTTATTCATCTTTGCTTATTATAAAACAAAGTTGATATTTTTATATGTATGTCCCTATGTGAGCTTATATCTTTACGATTATAACTATATTATAACGAATTTAGATGAAGTTTGTTGTAATAGATAGAATGGTTGAATAGGATGGCTTTTTTGTATTAAATATGTTAAGTTTTAGTTTCTAAATTCCATCCGATTATACATACGAGTATATCAGAGAATCAGCTACATCGCTCGACAAACCGGAAAGAAAACTTTTCGAGTGAGGACCGAGTATTGGAAAAATTTGTGTAAGGTGTCTCCCTAAGTAATGGGACGATTTAGCTAAGATCACAAAGGTTAGGACTTCAATTTATTATGTCTATGTCCAGATGTCCAGCAGTACAAGAAAGGGTGATGGATATTTCTTGACGTGTAAAGAACTACTAAATTAATTTGTAGCCTTATAAGAACTACTGGATGGATTTTCATAAAACTTTCCAATGGAAAATGGAATAGAAAACAAACTTAGTTTTTATCCTTTTTACCGCGCGCGGGTAACACCGCGGGGCACAGCTAGTAATACAATATAATTTAAATCTTAAGATAAGTCCAATTTGCTTTTCTCTACCACCGCGGTACAGAGTAGGTACTGAACCGGTGCACCGGTTCAGTACCTACTTGTAATCCGCTGAGTAAAACCGGCGGTGTAAGAAAGTCGCTTTAGTCATAATAATTATAATATTAATTATTTGATTGTTGTTCAACAGACGCAGTCGTTGTTATCACCGACGTAGTACACAGATGCCCGTATCAGTTTTATGATATTGGTACACCAGCTGACCTGAGCTATGGAGATGTCACATCAGTCGGGGGCGGAGGCTGAGAGCCTTCTTAGACCGGACCAGAAGAACGCTGTTATGATGCCGCATCAAAGACAAGGACGTAAGTACATTTTGTTATTAGATGCGTAGTCTAGTCTGCCTTTATTCATTTTGATACAGGAAAGAGATACACTCCACAGAAAGGAGAACATTCTAGGACGCCGATATTTAGTTATTCTTTTAATACCCGTTATTCACACATCAAGTAACAGTAAAATTGAATTAAATACTTTTTTTTTTCCAAGGACTCTGTATGTCCAGATTTTTTTAATCTACTATGTGCACTCAATCTACAATGTGTTAATGAATGCGTCATTTGTTACCTTGGAATAGTTCTGTCTATATTTGATTTACGTTAAATCTTTACCAAAAATAACTTACAAATCAACGTTATATGATGTAAGCTTCTAACAAATCAAGAAATAGTTATTCTCACCCCATAGACGTCTGATTGAAACCTGACGATGCAACCAGCGTAGGACTGTATGTTATGGCTTCTACGGGCCAAGCCTATAGGCTCAAAGCTGGTATATGGATATGGATGACAACGTCCGACCTGTCTGACTACTCTAGGCCAAATAGGCCTTCATAATAGAAGGATATTTGATGCGACCTCGCTGAAAAGGAGTATTGATAATTGATACGAGGATTAGTTTTCCTTATCTCCGAACAATACTATGAAGTTATTTGCTAATTTTACACTTGGCTACTTCTTTCAGCAGCCAGAAACCTCTATTCGCGTATTAGATACTTACTTGACACCTCAATCGTAACCACATAAATCTGCTAAATTCTTGAAAAATCTTGATTGAACATGCAGGCTTAGTTTTATTAAATTATTTTCATAGAATTAAATTAATAAAAATTGTTCAAGTGCGAGTCGGACTTGCGCACGAAGGGTTCCGTACCATTATCTATGCAACATAAGGCAACGTTATTAGTATCGAGCAAGAAACGGTAAAAAAATCATGTTTGTTGTATGGGAGCCCCCCTTAAATATTTATTTTACTTTATTTTTAGTATTTGTTGTTATAGCGGCAATAGAAATACATCATCTGTGAAAATTTCAATTGTCTAGCTATCACCGTTCTTGAGATACAGCCTGGTGACAGACGAACGGACGGACAGCGAAGTCTCAGTAATAGGGTCCCGTTTTTACCCTTTGGGTACGGAACCCTAAAAACTAGCTTAACCGATCTAAGAAACAATTTTACTTGCATTGCACTTAAGATACTTAAATATAGCAAAAGCCTCTGTTGATATCCCGAAAATGTCGCCAACAGAGCATCGGTTCATCGCACCGGATGTTCAAGTGAGGCTGTATAAAGCGAAATTCTTGTCGATTGTAGCTCATATCTTTAGTTATGCAACCCAAATAACTAACCCGACATACATAACACAAAGTTATGCTGTTGAATTGTCGTTGTTTGCAATGCCTTGAATTATACTAAATATTTCTTCGATATGTCCTTGGTTATTTGCTAAGGGCTTGTTTGCGTGTTCTAGTCTCTGATTTCGACAACTACCATAGGTATTTATTTTTTACTACTAGCTGTTGTTATTGATTTTCGTACGAATGGAATTTAGTAACCAAACCTAATCTAACCACCCGGTCTATTAAAAAACGGCATTAAAATCCGTTGCGTAGTTTAGAAGATATAAACTCACATAAGGACATACATACAAATAGATCGACTTTGTTTTATAATAAGACTTAAGACTTAACCTGATAAAAGTGTTTCTGTAAAATTTTTGACATACTACTATTTAACAATAGGAGTTAGAAGCTAGACGCGTGATGATTGACTCGTGGTACTTAATAATTATTATGTATTCTTATTCTATTACCACAGGAAATAGAACCAATCTTTTGTAAATAAATTGTAACGTATCGTTAACATTATGAAACACGAACGGGAAAAAAGAAATCAACTTTAGTCTGAATTCGAAAGTTAACAGAATGCGGACCGAATATTAAGGAAAAATGAGCAGAACTTCGTGATACTCAGAAAATAATTAAGGTTTTCTTTGCGAAATGAAGCAATAGTTAGTATATTTGTTTCCATTTCCGGTATAGAAATGGTGTAGTTATTTTTATATTAAGTAGGCGAGTTAATGCGCTTCAATAAAAGGATACAGAAATAGCTTTTTTCTTCCAATTAATATTTTTTTGGAGATGGCAAATAAACTCATTGGCAAAAAGTTTAATACAGACTTGACTAATTTTAGGCATAAGCTACATTTCTATGCAAATATTATAAAGAAGTAATACTCAGTTGTTTGTTTGTTTGAAATCAATAGGCTATGAAACTACTGAACCGGTTGAAAAAATCTTTTATCGTCGGATAGCTATACACAGTATACACTATATATATTCTGTGTGGTGACGGATTAAGAATACAAGTGTCACCACCCCATCTCTTCCCGAGGGTGCTGTATAAGTCAGCTAAGGGATATTGCACACAGATAACAACCTCTGTGAGAGACGGAAAACTCGAAAATAAAACCTGTGCATTGGCACAGTAGACCATAATCCCTCCCAAAGTGGAGGAGGCCCGTGCCCAACAGTGGAACGTAAATGGGCTGGAGAGAGAGAGAGAGAGCTATACACTAACCCCGGTGAATATAGGCTATATTTAATTGCTATACGAAGGCAGGACGGATTTCTGTTAAAGGTACAATATTTATACAATAACCCTTATTTAGTTACGATACTATTAGACAATCGAACAGAAACGATGACGTCAATACCAACTTCAGTAAACGATTTCTTTCGTTTAGGTAGAAAGTAGAAAGCTTCGGCAAACAACATTACTATCCGCGTTAGTTTGTTTTCTAGTTAGATAAGCGTGTTCTTTGCTGCTTGTAAAGTTTATAAACCTTTGGCTTATTAAGTTAATCAATCAATGTTTATTTTGTAAACAATAACAATATTTAATTTGACGGGCCTGGTGGTCGAGTGGTTTATGTAACGGACTGCCATTTACGATGTTGGGGGTTCGATTCCCGCTCGGGACAATCATTTGTGTGACGTTTATAAATGTCATACAAATGTTTGTTCTGAGTCTGGGTGTTTCTATGTAGGTATTATAAGTATGTATTTACAAAAGAAAAGTAGTTTATGCATTATATCCGTATTCTGGTACCCATAACACAAGCATAATAAGCTTAGCTTGGGACCAGAGGACGTGTGATGTGTCCATGAATATTTAATATTATTATTATTATAGGTTTCAGTAGCTGTTAAATATATGTATTTTTATCTTCAGGCTTCGTAATATGGAACGCCTATAAAGGCTTAATGGTACTAATTTTACTTGCATAATTTAAACTAATACATGACTACATTGATTTATTAATATTTTGCGATTGACTCGCTATGCTTTTTTACTAAACAAACTAAATTATAATGGAAAAAATGATAACCATAAGCGGGACTTGAACCCGCGACCTCGGAAAGCCGTTTCGTCGCTCTCCCAACTGAGCTATTATGGTCCACGCAAATGTTTACCAAATTTTCCACTACAATCATCTCAATGCGAGTTTTAACGGCCTACATCAATATTATCGTATATCATCGCCGACACGTACATATTAACACAGCCAGTAGGCACAGAAAATGAAGAATTAGGGATACTTTTCCTATTTACTCAAAATTTACTAAATATGTTTTAATTCTGATTTACGTGTTTCTATATAGTTACTTATGTTTTTAAAGTTATTTCATTAGTTAATACGCGATAATAGACCGACAAATGAAAAAAATAAATTATTTGAGAGGTTGTTTCGCCAAGATTTTCTATCGAGAAAACTTTTTTCAATCGCGTTTCTGAGTTTATGCGATCCTAGATCATATATTGAAAAAACATATTCTTAAAAATTAGAGCTCTAGCCATTCAATCTAAAGAAACAATGAAAACTTCGTACATAGAAAAATGCACGAAGCTATTTTGGTATCCTCTTAACATCGTGCGATGTTTTTTCGTACAACGCCATCTATTGAGCGGTTTGCACCAACTCCATCAATCGATCAGTTAGCGTTCTTTACATTTTCGTGGACCATAATAGCTCAGTTGGGAGAGCGACGGAACGGCATTCCGAGGTCGCGGGTTCAAGTCCCGCTTATGGTTATCATTTTTTCCATTATAATTTAGTTTGTTTAGTAATACATGACTATTATTTTATAGTGTTAATGACATAAATAGGTAATATTAACAAAACTTATTTATTATTAAAAATGTGTAGATAACGATTAAAATTAATAGAAATGCGTAAACAGTATACTGTTTACGCATTTCTCAATATTATAAATATTGAGTTTGTAGAATGCAAAGTTTCAGGAAAAACTCCGTTTAAAAAAAAAGTCATATTTCCGAATGAACGTTTTGTGCGACCCTCTTCAATTAATATGTAAATACTAAATTACACGTCACATTCATGTCAAGGCTATCCTGTATCAGCAAAAACATAAATATATACAGTATAATAAATTATCGACTCTTTCTTTTTATTGGAATTTTTTTATTAAATGCTATAATTTACTGTAATATTTTTTCTAATATTCCCTAGTTGTTCATCCATTCCATAGGGCAACTATTAAATTATGCCAAAGGTTTTAAGATATTTTTATTTTTCATTTAGATACTCAATAGTTACTATGCATTAATTCATCATTGTTTTGCGTTTGCGAAAACTTTTGACATGTTTTCTCGTGACCTTTTCTGAGATTATGTTATCACGTTTTAAACACAATCTAAGTTCGTTAGTTCAACTATTACATTTCAAATCAATTATTTTGTTTCTTTGTTTTAAGTTATCTCTTTATAATCACAATTTAAGTTAATTGAGTTTATTTCTTTGAAATTTTATTACAAATAGCTATAAATAATTGCAGAAGTAGGTACGTGCTGCGATAAAAAAAAACATTCGACAAATGTTAAGGAAAACCACTGACTGGAGATAAACTTTGAGTTAAATACAAGTCTATTGTATAGTTTTTAGTAAATAAGCCTACAAAACCTATTACTTGCTGATACAAAAAAGCGGTGTGAACTGGATATTTTGTTAGAAATATAGGTGACCTTCCGATGTATGTTGCCAAAAGAAGACAATAATACATTTATGTCGGTCACACCGCTCTTGCCATATCAAACCCGGTCGCAAACATCGGAAGTCCATCTAAAAAGCCGACAATAATTAAACGTCGGTGAATGATCTGTACACGTGGGAGGAAACCTTTTTGATGCTGCTCTTAATATCTTTTGTTCGTCATATCCACAGGTCATATCATATGCTATATCCGTATTATATTCGTCAATAATTTGTGCTCTCCTAAACAGATAACATAATAGAAACTTGGAACACGCCATTGGAAATTAACTATCATAACTTATGTTTTCATCATTTCATCAAAATAAATTTATACCAACAAGGAATAATTTAGGCTACTTTGATTTTGTTTTAGAATTCGTAGTGTTTTCAAACAGTTTCACTGATTTTATACCTGTATTTTTTTGATAAAAAGTCAGAAGTACAGCTATTAAATACATTACCTCTTAAGGTGCGTGGGTAGTGAATGTAATACATCCACTTTACCATCTCATTCAATTTTGGTCAGCTCAATGCATTAGCGGTATGTCAATTGCCCAATATTGAGTACAATTCCATAAAAATATTTGTTCTCCAAACGAGGATGAAAACTGAACGAAACCACACAAAGACAACACCACAAATACCTATAATTTTCCCGCAAATATTTCCCATAACATTAAGAAAATGGGCCACGAAGCCAGTCAAATCTCATCTTATTTTAAAATAATGTTGAAGGAAATAACAAAAGCTTAACCGTCCCCTATATTGTACCCCTCTCCCTCTATGTTATTTTCGAAGCCGACTAAATAATTTTGCCGGTATTATGTTCTTGAAGGTTAGAATTAAAAGAGTATTTTATATTTCGTCCCCGTTTCACCTTTTACCGTAAATATGACGATACGTTTTTATTGGTCGTAAAGGTCCTAGGATTTACAATGACGTACATTCGCACGCATTTAAGAAAAATAATATTTATTTTGTTCGATTCAATATTTTCGCAACTATATGTACAAATTGTTGCTATAATGAAAAATAGTTTGGATATCAGTTTATACATAGGTTTTCACAAAATTCCTTTCGAGTCTCAGTACGCAATCAATTGAACAGGTTTTTGAAATATTAAAAATATGTATTTGGCCGGAATTCATCGACTGTCCCTTGAAATATTGTATTTTAGCTAACGAAGCGTTTATTGCACCAGTAATTTTATTTAGAATTTTTAAAATATCTCTGCAAAATATATAGTTTAACTTAACTCTCTAACAAGAGATGGTAAATATGTAGATAAAACATTTGATATAGATTGTACGCATGGTGACGGAATAAGTGTCACCACCCCTTTTCCTTCCCAGGGTGCTGTAAAAGCTAGCTAAGGTTTATTGTACCATACATTACATCTTCGACGAGAGACGGAAATCTCAAAAGAAAAAAATCCTACGTGTCCCACCCAAAGTAGAGAAAGCCCGCGCCCCGCGGTAATGGGCTTCAGAGAAAGAATTATGTAGATATCAAACGAGTAGTTATGTCCTTTAAAAATAATACTTCCATTTAGTAGATAGTACGTTACGTTAGTTATAGTACGAATAATTATGCAGTATTAGGAGCAGAGAATATTATATCTGTATACGGTCTATTCGATGTATTTCTAATTTATATGAACATCAGTAAACTATAAATTCACTGGTGTGAACATTTCTCACATCCGCTCATGCAACATCAAAACAAAAGCTATATGCTTTCATGTAATTTAGGGCACATCCCTCACCGATCTTATCAGAACTTAATTTGTAATTCCCAGAATTTCTTAACTACTGATTCTTTTGCGGTTTTCGCTAATAGATTTTAGTTTTATTTAAATAAGTTCATGACGAAGTTTTAAGTGTTTATTTGTGTAAATTTCATTGATCAATAACGTTATACATGTTAAATCGGACTGGGATTGCTATTAAAATTGTCATTTATTTTACCATATTAGCCGCGTAGAAAATTATGTAACTCTAGCTAAAGGAAAATGTATTCAAGGAAAATATGCCGCATTACGAAGTGTAATGTCTTTAAGTGCTTTATTATTCAATACAGAGGTAGGTTGGCTTTACCTTATTCCATCCAAGGTACGAAAAAATAAAATCTGCACAAGGATTGTGTTTGTGTTCGCTGTTATACCCAAATTTTGCAGAAAAGGCACGTGTCAAAAGACTACATTTGTAGAGTTTTCTTGACTATCTATCTTTACACACTAATTGAGTATGGTCTATAGATATAGATATAGATTTGCCATAGCCAAGCCATAGAAAGTAATGAAATGATGATAAAATATCATAAATTCGTCATAATTATTTTTGTCCGTCACCCCACGGACATTTCTTAGAGATCTTTAAGAAATATTAAACTTTTGCTTGAAATATATTATGTGACTGAATATATTTTAGAAGCTGCGCGCAAAAATAATATCCACATGCCTTATTTCGTGGTTTTTATAATAATGCGATAAAGAATGAGCGACATATCGTCTTTGCCATTAATCTAAACAAGGGTGATGTATTATGTGCTAACAGTATTATCTTATAAGAAACAGGAAGATGGGGCAATACAGATTTTTAAATCTTATAGGGCCCGGTTGTATTGTTTCTGTTGGGTACTACGAAACGCCACGACAAATTATATCGTTAAGTCAAAGTCAAAATATTTTATTTCAAGTTGGCATGTTTTACAAGCTCTTTTGAAACGTCAGAAACTAGGTGTCTGTTCCAAACGCGGATCCTATGGAGAAGAACAGACAAGAAACTCCTCGTTGATTTTTTTGCTATTATATTTTACAGATTTCTAATCGGTTTAGGAGGTAGTCCATTCGTCCGGATGTTTTTTTGTATGTTGACTTGACTTCTCCAATTTTGGACGATTTAATAAAAAGGTTTTTTATTCGCATTATCACCAACGTGAGATCTTTTGACTGGTATCCAGGGATATCGGAAGCATCAAGCAATGTTTTTTAAATTTTATTCTTACAAATCTTGTAATAGTAGCATGTACGTATATGACTCTCTCTCTCGTTCTCTTTCTCCAGGCTTTTGACGTCCCACTGTTGGACACGAGCCTACTCCACTTCTTTGGGAAGGACTGGTCTATCTACTATGCCGCGCTGACCAGACGTTGTCACACGGTTTGTTTTTGAGTTCATCTCTCAAGAGGATGTCATCTGTGTACATTATCCCTTAGTTGGCTTTTAGGGTTTCCCAGGGTGCTGCCCTGGGAAGGAAATGAGGCAGTCACATTTGTATTCTTAACTCGTCACCACATGGACAAAAAAATAAATAATTGGGTAGTCCACAGCATAAATATGCAGCTTAAAAATCAGGTTCGAAAGCATGTCTTTAGTTCCTCATTGTTTACTAGCGACGACACGACACGAGGTGTTCGGTGTAGAAATATTTGTTTACTTACTGTATAGTAGATAACTAGGTTATATGCGTCTCATAATTGCTGTTTATAGTTTAATGTTCAATATCCATTAGTTAAGTATCTAATTATGTGGTTGTTAATATAAAATTACTATTTATTTATTTACAAACTTTTGCACATGGAAGGGAAGTACATGCTTGCAATGTTTTAGCACGCCTTAATTATCACTTAAGAGGGTACTGTACTCCTTATTTAGGTATTTGCCTTAGGTATTGCTATCCCTATGCCCGAGCACCGTGCTGAAAGGGACAAATATAGCTGAAACAGATTTTACCTACAAATTCTTTGAAAAAAAAGATGTTTGTAGTGCCCCTTTTTTCTTCGCGAAAGTTAAAGTGATTTTAATTGTTTCTACGCTATATTATAGATTAACTTTAGACATTAACTTTCGCGAAGAAAAAAGGGAAGTACGATACCCATATTTTTGTATTGAGCATAATTTGGTATCGCGCCTTCTTAAGCATAGAATATATTTTAATATTCTGTATCTGTATTAGATGTTCTCTTATTTTTATCACACTTTTATTAGCTCGGTACTTATGTATCAATAGGTCAGTCTATGTATCGGAATATTTAACATGAAATTAAATCTTTGAAAGCGGTTTCACCAACTTGCAGTAGTCTGATTGATCAGAAATTTTGCACACATATTATAGAGCAATAACAATGCAATAATTTAAAAAAGTTTATTGTATTCTTCTATGACGGATGAAGAATATAAGTCTCTCGCACGTATTCCATCTCCAGGGTGTTGGAAAAGCCTCAAAGCTAAACTCTGTGCCAATACGTCTAGTGAGCGTAGTGTAGTAGAACAAATACCCTCTCAAAGTAGTGGAGTCCCTTGCCCAGCAGTGGGTTGTTAATAGTAGAGTGCAAAAATATAGGGAGTTTAAAGGATATTAAAATTAAAGAAATATTGACGGGCCTCGTGGTGTAGTGGTTCACATAACGGACTGCCGATCACGAGGTCTCGGGTTCGATTCCCGGTCAGGACAATCATTTGTGTGATGTTTGTTGTGTATTGATGTGAATTGTCATACAAATGTTTGTACTGCGTCTGGGTGTTTACTATGTATAATAAGTATGTATTTACAAAAGAAAAGTAGTATATGTATTCTATCCGTATTCTGGTACCCATAACACAAGCATATAAGCTTAGCTTGGGACCAGAGGACGTTGTGTGAAATGTCCATGAGTATTTATTTATTTATTTATTTATTGTTTTATTTTTTTCCCTAATTACTTATCGTTAGCAGAATTTTCTAATGTAACTAGCGAACAAATTGTGTTTGTAACGAAAAGATGTGTCAATATTTAGTAAATAATTATATTTAATATTATTATAAGTATAGATTACTAATTGTTACTATCTAACCTACGACCCGTAAAGGAAACACGTACAAAATGTGATATAAAATAACCAGTGGTTATGTGTGGTGTTGTTTTGAATATGTTAATTCAGAATTATGGAACATTTCATGAAGATTGTGAGAGAAGTAAGTTGGATCTTGAATATTGATTACGTCGATGATATCTTAAACAAATTTAAGATAATGCTTTATGTATTAGCCTGTTAGCTACAATATGTTAAGGGGGATTATATGTGCAATATAAGATCCTAGATTTACCAGATAGTAGGTTCGCGTTCAATCTTGAAGACTAGCCTGGCTAAATCGTACTTCATGGTCTGATAAGGGTATTCCTAATTCAAGTGTCATAATAGTTTTCGTAAACTACAAACGTCATTGTTACAAACTATGAAACAAGGATATCATTAGGAAGAAAATACCTGTTTTATTAGTCTACGTTTCGTATGACGTATAGTCTGTAACAAAGACACGCATAAATAGTATTCACGCAAACATAGATAGCCTTTTATTTTAACTTTTTAAACAATTCATTGTTTAAAATAATTATTTAATTAATGTTGATAGAAGACACTCGCAGCTAACCGTGGTAAAATTTATATGCAGTTAGTTATTTAAAATTGTCGAGAATTTCAAGTATGCTTTTATCTCTATTGCTAAGAGGAATAGCAATTTGAACCCTTTGTTCTCTGTAAGAGACGACAGGCTGAATGTAGTTATATCATATACTTCTTGTTTAACGAAAACATGTACATTATTATAATGATATTAACATAAGCCAGTCTATACGTGATGATAATATATTAAGTCCTCACAATACAGTTTTCTTGTTACTGTAGCTGTTTAGTAAACATCACATGTTAGTTGATGACTGAATGGCTAAGTGCATGTTATTTATACCTAAACCTGTCCGTAAATATGAGACGTTAATAATAATTGTTATTGAAGCTTGCGTTATAAAAAGCGGTTTTTAAGTACAAATGTAATCAAACTTGCAAATTTTTCACAATTTATTATGTCGGTCGTCGTCTAACTATTCACAATATTTTAGATAGGTTAGGGTACAACGCTATCCTGGTAGTGACGGATTAAGAATACAAGTGTCCCCCCTTTTCCTTCCCAGGGAAAGGGGGGAAAGGTTAAGGTTAGGGATATTGTACACAGATAACATTCTCTGTGAGAGATAGAAAACTTGAAACCAGTGTTGCCAGAAGGTTACATTTTTTACATTTTACGTAACTTTTGATCAGTTCATGTAACATGTATGTAAGAAACAATTTTAGTTAAATATAAGTAACTTCTCAAGAATTACAAAAGAGGTAAAAATGAAAAAAAAATCTTGAAAAATTAAAATATTCTTATCTAAATTTATTTAATGAAAACAAAAACTACCGCAAAAAATTAAAAAAGTTATAATTATATTGATAAATATAATTTTTTGTAAATTATTGTGTACAAGAAAATATAAAATAATAATAATTTTTGATCTGCGAGCTGAAAATTACATGAGCGTGAATGTAGCAGACATCAGAAAAATTAAAAACTACAAATAAATAGAGTAAATAATTTAAAAAATAATATTTATAAAAAATGCATTTATTAATTTGAAAATTTTTTAAATGCGCTTTTAAAAAAAAAATATTTTATTAATTATTTACTCTATTTGTAAATAAATATAAATTTGGCTGATGGCTGCTACATTCACACTCATAAAATTACCACTACGTAAGTTTTAGTTTAAAAATGTAACTTTTCATGGATGCCAACGTAACTTTCGACGAAATCACTCTGGCAACACTGCTTGAAACAAACCCAGTGCGCCCACACGCCTGGTCAGCGTGGCACAGTGTCCGACAGTGGGCTGGAGAGAGAGACAAGGAGAGAATAAGGGAAATTACATTGAAAATGATACTTCGGTACTTTGAAGGAAATGTATGTATGAACATTTGTATGAAAACTATTTGAGGCGTCTAGTAGCAGAATAAAAAATTGCAATTGATATAGCTACTTAATTTTCTATTACATTTTAACGTAATGAAAATATAGATTACTTTATTATTTAATAAAACATGCTCTTTGTTCCTCTGTATGCTGAAAATTACGTTAAAACAGCCTTTCTATATCAGGAAATTAGATTTTGCGAACCAAATGGAAGCGAAGTCACTTCACGTCACACACGCCTAAATCATTCCGATATTCCATCTGAAGTGACTTAGGCGTGAGAGAATTTTTTTTATAGGGCCTAAATACGAAACTTAATTATTCTTTCCTACAGAGTATGCAAGACTTTTATTACTTGTTTTTGTGTTGTTTGTATTCAAAACGCTGTAATTTGCGGATCAAAAAATATTAATTTTAATAAATAATTTGCTTAATTCAAAAAACAAAAAAACGCTTACGCGCTTAAAATCCTGAATATTATTTTTATTGTGGCATTGTTATCGGTCCTTAAGAGGGTACTGTACTAGGTATTTGCCTTAGGTATTACTATCCCTAATTCCGAGCGCCGCGCTGAAAGGGACAAATATAGATGAAGCGGATTTTACCTACAAATTCTTTGAAAAAAGACGTTTCGTACTTTTTTTTTTGCGAAAGTTAAACCGATTTTAATATTTTTGCGTTATATTATAGATAAAGAGTATATCTATGCTTCTATCACTTTCTTTTGTGGTAATACTTTACCAAATTTGTGTGATAGACGCTGCAACTTCTAAAGAAAACCGAAAAAGGTGGGTTTTTCGGATCGTCATATTTCTTTTAGTTATTATGTTTTGAAAAAAAGAAAGTGATAGAAGCATAGATATACTTTATCTATAATATAACGTAAAAACTATTAAAATCGGTTGAACTTTCGCGAAGAAAAAACGGAAGTACGAAACCCATACTTTTGTTTGGAGCATAATTTGGTATCGTACCGACTTAATATGTGTGCAAAATCAAAATTTCAAATCAATTCCATTACTACAGCCACTACAGGTGGGTAAAATCACTTTATTTTATTTATTATTAATTCCGTTACATAGATTAATACATTTATAGATACGTACCGAACTTATAAAAGGGTGTTAATAATGTTTACACCGTGTTATATTATTTTTGATGCTGCTTTTTGACTGTTATTTAAAATCATTTCAGATTAAGACTAAAAAAGCTATATTGAAGCTAAGTCAGTCACGCAATTAAAATCTTATACATAAAATTCTAGTGTCACAATGTTCGTCCCCATACCCGAAACGGCTTGACCGATTCATATGAAATTTTATATTTCATACTAGCTAATGCCCGCTACTCCGTACGCGTGGAATTTTAGATCCCCATATATTTTGTCACCGTTTAAACCTTCCCTGGACTTTCACAAATATTTCAAAACCAAAATCACCAAAATCGGCCCAGCCGTTCTCGAGTTTTAGCGAGACTAACGAACAGCAATTGATTTTTATATATAAGATGAAATTTCATATGAAATTCATATGAAATTTTATATTTCATATGAATCGGTCACATACACGGTACACATTCAGTAGGTTTGAGAATCGGCTACTATCTATTTTTCATACCCTTAAGTGATAAGGGTAGTCCATCCCTGACATTTGTATGGCGAAACAACGTTTGCCGGGTCAGCTAGTTGCTCTATAAAATATAAATACGTTGTCCAAATACCGTGCAGGTAATAAGATCTTTGCTAGATACGTATAGATAAGCAGCATGTAACCTCGATTCTGGAGATTAAAATTGTGTAATACCGGTAATGAGAGCTCTAAAACATAAATATGTTTTGATGTACCTTGTGGTGTGTGTCTTCGCTTTATCTATATTCTGTCTTTAGCTATGTTATATATTTTTAGTGTGACAATGATAAGAGTCTTTCCAAATATTACTAGTTGTCTATGAAACTTTGCAGATTTATCGGCCTGAAATTGCATTCAGCTCTAGTCTTATTTTCCCAAACAGTTAGGATACAATCTTCTTTTGAAACTAAAGTTACATGCCCGCCGAGATTGCACTGCCACTTAACATCAGGTGAAGTGAAGCTATTTGCAAACCCTAGCTATAAAAAGTCGAGGCCTAAAACTGACGACGAGCTTTGACCATTTATGTTTTGCACCGAAATTTTAGTATTGGACCTAAGTTTCCTTATTACATGATGCTCGTCGGGACAGCTTTTCGCGATAGTTTTTTCAGTCCGTAGTAGACCTTAAAAGGATACCAAAATAGCTTCGTGCATTTTTCTACGTACGAAGTTTTCATTGTTTCTTTAGATTGAATGGCTAGAGCTCTATTTTTTAGGTATATGTTTTTTCAATATATGATCTAGGATCGCATAAACTCAGAAACGCGATTGAAAAAAGTTTTCTCAATAGAACATCTTAGCGAAACAACCTCTTTAATTTTTTATTTTTTTCATTTGTCGGTCTGTTATCGCGTATTAACTAATGAAATAACTTTAAAAACATAAGTAACTATTATATTATATAGAAACACGTAAATCAGAATTAAAATATATTTAGTAGATTTTGAGTAAACAAAAAAAATATCCCTAATTCTTCATTTTCTATACCTACTAGCTGTGTTAATATGTACATGTCGACGATAATATTGATGTAGGCCCTTAACCGTTTTTGCCTTAGCTCACCTAAAATTTGTAAGTTAAAAGCATCAATAATTTTCATTCTTATTTTGCTATTTGCTGCCCTTAGAGGATATAGTTTTAAATTCAATTAATCTACCAACGATTGTGTATTGAACAGTACCTTTTTGTAATCGATAAGTAATAAAAACGAAAAACATTTACGTATAGGAGCGATAATGGCCATTGTAGTTAGAACCTAACAGGTTTTGTAAGGTAAGGAAGTCGTGGAATATTTTAAATAATAATTCTTTTGTGATCGCGTTAAAAAAATATACAGAAAGTATTTCTATCATAAGGTAGGCAATAAAAATAGTATCGTCTCTAATGCTTGAGTTACATTTGATGAGTTTTGGCTACTACAGACTTGACCGAGTATTTTTGTTAAGACATTATAGATTGTGGGAAAAGCAATGTCTCTCGAAACAGCCTTTCGTTATATGTATTATTGTCTAAATAATGAGAATAATAAATCTACCTTTCAATGACAACCAATCAGTTGTTAGTTAGTAAAAATTACTGAAAAAAACGGGGTTATTATATTAGGTATGTATCTTTTTTATTGACTTTTCATAACATTGACCCTTCATTTTGAAAAATAATATTAGATACATCATTTATGTACGGCGTTATTCTTAAACTGCTTATAACATTCTATAAAGGCGTAATAATTTCTAAGTAAATTTACGTTAAAGTAGGTACTCATAGTTGTTTCAGAGAATTAACGAAAATTACTTTGTTTCGTAAATATTCGTGTTTCGTGGCGTAAATTGTATCGCTGGGTTGTGTTTATAAACTTGTCATATGTTTGTTAAGTACACACGACCTAGTTATTTTTGTGAAGCCTTTTAAGTAAGGTATAAGTTTTGAGCGTAGGAATAAAATTCAAAATTCAAAAATTCAAATTCAAAAATTATTTATTATCTCAAAATTCTTACATTTAGTAATTTAGTATATCCCTGGCCCCTACGCTAGTAAAAACTGTGTTGCAGGGGCCAGTGTCCACCCCCATTAAAATAATTGTACAATTCAAATTTTATTATGATAATAAAAATATAATTTTCAAAAAAAAAAATATATAATTTCAAATAATAGAGTAAAATAAATAATAAAATAACAATTTTTCGAAAATATTAATAAGCTTGCGTGCAAAATTTTTTTTTTTTCTTTTTTAAATTCAATTCAAAAATTAAATTATGGCTACTGTGTGTGTGTTTTGTATGTTATGTGAGTAAGGTGTGTGTGCGTGTGTGTAAGTGTACGTGTGATCATTAGCTGTCAATTACGCTTGCAAGTAACACGTCACAGCCATATACATACATAGTTAAATAACAACATTATGTAGATTTTCTGTGCTATCATAGTCTAATGTTTCTAACCAGCTGAAAACTATTTTATTAAAATTTCTATTAGTTAGTTCAAATAAGTTAAGGGTCTTATTGCATTTGTTGTAAATTAAAGGGGCTAGGAAACGAAAATGTCTCTGACCAAAGTGTGACTTCAAATGAGGCACAGGGCAGCGCGCAACACGTGTCACAACCCTGGGCAGGGATGGAACTTGTTTCTTATGGTATCTCCGTAATATCTCATGAATATAGATTTGCCTAACAGACAAAACTCCCGTCTCGTTATAAAGCGATTTTGTAGGGTACCTTACTAATAAATACCTCATAATTTACTATCTTTAATTGAAGGAGAATAGCAGCAAATCGAGGAGACTGTGTGTGGCTAATAGATATTTTAGACGAAGACGAGAGACGAATAATTCGAAATTAAATCCTATGCCGACATGAGCGCCGTGGTTTATTAGACCAACATACCCTTTAGATGTGGAGGAGTGGTGCATGCCCAAAAGTGGGACATTATTAAGCTGATAAATAGCGAAACGTCATGTTTGAAATATTCATACATATATCCCTTGATAACTGTATAGAAATAGTGATAGGACAATTTGTTCCTAACTAATTGTATCCTTTTCAATGAGTTACTCGGTCCGAGGGCACAATTGTGGCGTAGTTTGTACTACACAAGTGATCATGATTATTCTCCAAGATCATTATGAAATGAGAGTCGCGTAATCTTAATTTACCTGCTATGCATATTGTTGCCTATAATGTTTACGAGATTTAGAAAAACTGGTTTCCTAACCCCTGTAAGCTTTCCTTTTATTAATTACAAAGTTTTAGTCATACCACGTTTAAAATAATAAGAAAGCACGTATTTTAACAGTAAATTACGTTTTTTTTAATAACTTAATGTAGGCAGCGTTTTCGAGCAGAAAACGAGCGAATAATTGAGCTTGCATGTTCTCAAGAGGCAGATTAAAGTCCCCATACACTATCATTACAATAAATATACAATTTTCAAACCAAAACTCAAATAATGGTTAATACTATTACTGTATTACAGGAAAAAAGTATCGCATCATGATGTACCCATAATAGATGGTTATACAAGATTTGATTATTGAAATATTATGATATTGTTGTAATATAGTATTGTGCTAACAAGAAAATAGTATGAATGAGTTGGTCACGAAACGTACATGTTCTTAAAATTAAAGTATCTAATAAATTGTTCACAGGTTGGGATGCAAGCGAAGAGAAGGCGCCGTTCCTTCGCAACGAGCCGGTGAAACTGACGCCCGCGTGGGAGGGAGCTAACCTGCCCAATGATACGCTCAACTTGAAAGGTAATCAAACGTTGGATTTACTTTTGTACGTAGGGCTGTCATCAATTAATTTGCCGACGCCAGATAAAGACCTTGAAATCACAGACATTTCGACGAAAAAAGGTTTTACTCCCCGGTCACCTTGCAAAATGTTTCTGTTTTTGCTGAATACTTTGACAAGTGTCCGGACACTTTTTAAAAACTGCCGCTCTTCAAACTGGAACAAATCCAGATGGATGTCGGCCCTGATTGTACGGCGTATGTGCTTGATACTATAAGTCCCGTTAGCTGTGTACTATTTGTAAAGCAAGTATCACGTAGGCCGAAAACACGTTGTAACGCTGATTTATCAACTTTGAATCGATAAAATACAAGAGATGATTTCATATTGAATTATTTTGGCTGTCTGCATAATAATGGGCATTTGTAACGAGGATTTCTGTATGCAGATATTGGTATTTAACTTTCATAAAGATTTAAGATCTATCCAAGAAGTTAAGCAGTATTAAAATAGTAGGTTAACGGCTTAAGAGGGTACTGTACTCCTAATTTAGGTGTTTGCCTTAGGTATTGCTATCCCTATTTCCGAGCACCGTGCTGAAAGGGACAAATATAGCTGAAGCAGATTTTACCTACAAATTCTTTGAAAAAAAGACGTTCCGTAGTCCCCTTATTTCTTCGCGAAAGATAAACCAATTTTAATTGTTTTTACAATATATTATAGATGAAGAGTATATCTATGCTTCTATCACTTTCTTTTTTGGTAAAACCTTACCAAATATTTGTGATAGTCGCTGCAACTTTACCTAAAGAAAACCGAAAAAAACCGGACTTTCGGATGGTCATACTTCTTTTAGTTAATGTGTTTTGAAAAAAAGAAAGTGATACAAGCATAGCATAGCAAGTGATATATGCTCTTCATCTATAATATAGCGTAAGAACAACTAAAATCGGTTTAACTTTCGCAAAGAAAAATGGGAAGTATGAAACCCATATTTTTGTATGGAGCATGATTTGGTATCGTGCCCTCTTAACGCTATCCCTCATTGACCTGTTCTTTTTAAATCTGCTATCGACATAGTCTACATCTCCTTTGTTTTCCGCCATGCGTTTATGTCGTCTTTTTGCTGTCATTTTTCTAACGTTGGTCTTCCTCTAGACCTCCCCCTAGGACTTGCAAGTACAATTTAACCATTTTTAACAGACAGCAAGGTGAAATGTCATAGGTTTACAAAGCCATTACGAGAAATCAAACAGTGCGTTTTATTTCTTCATAAAATTGTAGTAGAGGTGACGAAACATGGGTCTCGACAACGCTTTCTCCTAAGTTTATTACGGGTCGCTTGCCTAATGGCTTCGGTCCCGAATTATGTTATTGTTAAACTTATTGGTGTTGCATGAACTGAAGTCCGCGAGATTGATCACATTATTTTTTATTTAGTGTAGAAATAAGTTATACTATTTCTGCTTTGCACAGAAGGTCCCAAAACATTCATTTTAATAATTATTGCTACTGACAATTTGACCTAAAGATCAATATTTTTCTCACAAAATTATTATTATTATTATCCTAGGCGGATTTTCTAATCATAACCAACCATAATACATTACAGCAAAAAAAAACTTGTATTTTAATAAATAGAACAAATAAAATAAAAACTAATAAGAAAATTAAGCTTTAGCGCCACATGCGTTTTGTAAATAGCGCCATCTAGTTAGAAATATATGAGTTACAAAGCTTGACGCGGGAAGTAAGATACACACGGCTATTTCAACTAGTCACAGGAATGTGCCCATGACCCAACGCAGTGTCTGCGGTTATTATAACTGTATGTCACATTCTTATAACATGGGTAGATTGATGCTTCACTAAAACACACGCAGGTTTCTGTAAATTTGTGTGCACCTAAGTATTGCAACATTTATTTTATTATTATTACATAAAATATACATGGAAAATGTTAGAAAACCCAATTTTTTTGTAGGAAATAACTTTTTCTTAATTTTCGGAAAATTTTTAAGTATTCATAGTAAATAATTACTAAATAATTGAAACGAATGAAATAATAAAAAAATAAAACGGTCTCAGGTTCAAACCCCACTGAAGAAAATTGATTTTGAAATTCTTTTTACATTTTTGTTTTTTTTTTTTAATTTTATGTAATATTGAAATGTTTAGACTGTAACTTATTAAAAAGTTAAAAATAAACTTTATTCCCTTTATCTGTCGAGTTTGATTCTTAAAAATTAAAATATTTTTTCTTCTGTTATTTTCAAGTACATAGTTTTTAAAAATATATATTACGGTTTACTTCCTTGTTTATAGGTATTAATTATTTTTTATTTAAGCTACAGTATGCTGAAAATTAACAAATAAAAGCTTCTAAATATTATTATAATGTAGGTAGCTGTTTTCATTTGGATTTTATTTTGACATTTTAAACTTTTTTTTTCATCTACATTGCCCTGCCTTTATCTAATTACTTGATTAGTATTTTTTGTTTTAATAATAAAATTAAATTTTTCAGGTATAGCCATGGACTTAGTTCCTCCCAAAGACAAAGGCAACTTAATATTTCTGACTTTAATTGTCCATGGTCTAGGCACTTTAACTGCATGGAATATGATAATAACAGCTAAAGATTACTTTGTTATGTACAAGTTAGTGGACGCTCCAGTTTATTCTCAGAATTTCTTGGCATACGTCGGATGGGCCAGTCAAATACCTAATTTGATGTTCAACTGGTTTAATGTGTTTGTACAATTGAGGTGAGTTAATTATATTCTATTGTTCAGCCGTGTGGTGATTAACGGTCTAATTCGGACGGATGACGGACCTCGTGGTCTAGTGGTTCATATAACGGACTGCCGTTCACGAGGTCTCGGGTTCGATTCCCGGTCAGGACAATCATTTGTGTGATGTTTTTAATTGTCATACAAATGTTTGTACTGCGTCTGGGTGTTTACTATGTATTATAAGTATGTATTTACAAAAGAAAAGTAGTATATGTAGTCTATGCGTATCTGGTACCCATAATACAAGCATAGAAATATAGCTTACTTTGGGACCAGAGGACGTTGTGTGAAATGTAAAAAAAAAAGAAAAAAAAAAAGATTTTCTTTCACTAAACAAAATTTTGCACACATATTAAAGACTGATGTGATGACAAAGCTATAATTTAAAAAAATAGATTTGAATTATAGTAAATTATTAAATCAAACATGTATTTATTTTTCCAGTGGTAATTTAACAACACGTATAGTGTGGTCATTGATAATGGAGGTTATATTATTTGTAATTACCGTCATCTTAGCTATGGTGGACAGCTCACAATGGCCAGAAATATTCTTTTGGCTGACTATGGCTACGGTGTTTTTTATGAATTGTAAGTTTTTTATAGTTATATAGAAAAGACGGATGGATGGTGTGAGGGATTTGAATGATATAATAGATGTGATACGAAAGACTCGGTAATATTTCGTTTTATCATTTGGTACGGGAACCCTAAAAAAGACCCGGGGGAGGGTCGTCGACGAGCAAGAGCCGGCGGCCCCCCTCGAAGAGGTGGTCTCGCGCGACGGGTCGGTATTCAGAGACCCGCCGCGGCAAATGTGGCACTCGGCCACGCGACGGGGGCCCTAATTTTCCCCCCGCCATCTCTTGCCGGATCGGGCCCTGGTTAGCGGGGCCACCCCTCGCCAGGTCATGGTAAGGCTCAAGGCACCATCATAACCCGGCAGGGCAAAAAGGCGGAATGCAAATAAAAGAAAAAAAACACCAAAAAAAATTTCAATGTAACATGTAGTCATGTGCTTAGATGATTATTATCATTATATATTATGTTTCAGCATTTAACGCAATCTTCCAAAACTCTGTATACGGTATAGCGGCTCGACTACCTCCAAGTTATACAGGTGCTGTAGTCCTAGGTTCTAATATATGTGGAACTTTAGTCGCGTTACTGTCATGGGGCTCAAAGAGTTTCGGAAATGTACGAACAGCTGCCATATATTACTTCATAGCTGGAATGTTTGTGCTACTTATATGTTTTGATACATACTTCGCTTTACCATTGAACGTAAGTAGTTTATCTATACTTAATATTATATAAGCCACGCAAATTGGTAATGCGCTGGAACCTTGTCAAATTAACGCCCTTGTGACGTCATCAGCAAAGAAAAAGATAGCTAAAAAAATGTAATATTCTCATCTATACGTCACTATGACGTCACCAACATGGCCGCCATTACCAATTTGTGTGGCTTATAAAGCGGAAGAGTTTGTTTGTTTGTTTGAACGCGCTAATCACGGAAACCATTGGGCCGATTTGAAAAATTCTTTCAGTGTTAGATAGGGCATGTATCGAGGAAGGCTTTAGGCTATATAACATCACGCTACGACGAGTAGAAGCGAAGCAGTAGTGAAAAATGTTGCAAAAACGGGGAAAATTTTCTAAATTCCACGCGGACGTAGTCGCAGGCAACAGCTAGTTTTAAAATATTTGCTTATTTTGTAGTAATTTTATTTCTTATTACGGTTGTACAATCCTATTATTGTGTTGTCAGACAATCCAGTGATTATATGGCAATACAATAATCAGATAATCTGATAGATCATATAATCTCACAATCCAATGATCAGCATCTGACAATCCGATAATTTGGAAATCTGAAAATTGGCTTATCTGACAACACAATCAATTGAAAATTTGATATTTCGTTATTGAGATAATCTCATGATACGAGGATCAGATATCTGACAATCTAATAACATGATCTGTCTATTTTATTACCCGACAGTTGGATTATCTGCCAATGCAATAATCGGATAATTCGACAATGCGATAGTGAGATAAACTCATACAATCCAATGATTTGAAATCTGACAATCCCATAATTAGATAATCCGACAGTTGAATTATCTGACAATACAATAAAATAATCTGACAATCAGATAATCTTAATCCGGTTTTCAGATATCTGACAATCCAATAACATAATTTTGTATTTAGACGGTCTCGTAGTTCATATAACGGACTGCCGTTCACGAGGTCGTGGGTTCGACTCCCGCCTCGGACAATTATTTGTGTGAAGTTTATAAATGTCATACAAATGTTTGTCCTGCGTCTGGGTGTTTCTATGTATTATAAGTATGTATTTACAAAAGAAAAGTAGTATATTGTAGTCTATCCGTATTCTGGTACCCATAACACAGGCATAATAAGCTTAGCTTGGGACCAGAGGACGTTGTGTAAAATGTCCATGAATATTTATTTATTATTATTTGTTATTTTTCCAGAGATTCTACCGTTACCATGATACATTACAACAACGTACATTAATATCAAATCCAGCACTAGCGGCCACTAATCATAATGCAAGCCCTAACAAACAACGCACACCTTTTGGTACTATATTCAAACAGGCAGCATTACAACTGTATAATGTATTTATTGTGTTCTTCGTATCATTAGCTGTGTTCCCTGCTGTTAATTCATGTAAGTATATTTCTAATTACAGAATAATTGGCATAAATAAAACCACTTTTTATGGATTAAGACGCGTATATTTGTTTTAAATGTTAACCCGAAGTATCGGGACCAATATTTAAAACAAATATACGCGTCTAAATCCGTAAAAAGTGGTTTTATTTGAACAAATGATTCGCGTAAGTGATAAAGAATATTATAATTAGTTTAGTTCAATAACTTAAAATATTAGTTGGCCCTAAAATTCCTAAAGTATTTTTGAAATTATTGATTTTTACAATACTATAGATAGATCAATATAGTATAATATTTGCTTGTTTCAATGTTTAAGATATTTATAGACATTAAACACAACATCATCTGATCCCAAGCTAAACTTATTTGCTTGTATTATGGTTATGAGAATATGAATGACTTTACTTATTATAAAACAAGTCTTTATTTTTGTATGTATGTATCCGTATGTGAACTTATATCTGCAAAACTATGCAACAGATTTTGATGCGGTTTTTTTTAATAGATAGAGTGGTTCAAGAGGATGGCATTTTTATAATTTGTTAAAGTTAGGTATTTAAAATCCACGCGTACGAAGTTGCGAGCAATCATCCGTGTGGTGACGGATTAAGAATACAAGTGTCACCACCCCATCTCCTGTCCAGCCAAGGGTGCTGTAAAAGTCAGCTAAGGAATATTGCACACAGATAACATCCTCTGTGAGAGACGGAAAACTCGAAAATAAACCCTGTGCCAACGCCTGGTCAGCGCGGCACAGTAGACAATAATCCCTCCAAAGTGGAGGAGGCCCGTACCCAACAGTGGGACGTAAATGGGCTGGAGAGGGAGAGGGGAGAACACATAAAATAATTTTAAGTTTTAACAATATATATTAAATTTTCAGCTGTAAGCCCGATAACAAAAGGTTTCCTCGGTGACAACTTCACTGATGTTACATGTTTTTTGACTTTTAATTTGATGGCTATGATTGGAAATATCACAGCGAGTTTATGGCAATTCGTAAGTTATTACCTTTTAATGAAATCTATACTATATACTACTAGCTGACCGGGCAAACGTTGTTTTGCCATACAAAAAAGAAAAAGGTTTGAAAAATAGATGTTGGCCGATTCTCAGACCTACTGAATATGCATGTAAAATTTCATAAAAAAGGTCAAGCCATTTCGGAGGAGTACGATAACTAACACTGTGACACGTGAATTTTATATATTAGATAATATTATAAAGCTGAAGAGTTTTTGTTTGAACGCGATAATCTCAGGAACCACTTTTTTGTGTATTTGAAAAATTCTTTCAGTGTTGGATAGTAAATTTATCGAGGCTATATAACATCACGCCGTGACTAATAGGAGCGAAGCAGTAGTGAAAAATGTTGCAAAAACGGGGAAATTTTCTAAATTCAACGCGTACGGAGTCGCGGGCAACAGCTAGCAAATATATATTTATGGTCATTTCACGCAACATCCTCTGGTCTCAAGCTACGCTTATTTGTTGGTGTAGTCCATTTCAAAATTTTATTTCTCTTAAATCATCATCCTCCTGCAATTATCCCATTATTTGGGGTCGGCGCAAGATGGTCTTTTTCTTCCATATTCATCTTCCATTTCTTTTCTTAAATACCCACCTGAAATGGAGGAGGCCGGTCCCAAAAATGGGACATTAATGGGCTGTTATTGAAAACAAAAATGTTTGAGTAGTTGTACATTAAAAAATTTTTTTTTCTAATAACTTTTTTCTTTTTCAGCCAGGACCTCGTCTACTGACATTATTCACAACAGTTCGTATACTGTTTATTCCATTCTTCCTTGTATGTAACTACCAGACAGTTGGTCGTACTCTACCAGTGTTGATCAAGAATGATTATGTGTACTGGTTCATGTCAGCGCTGCTTGGTTGGAGCTCAGGACACGGTAGCTCACTTGGAATGATGTATGTTGGCGGGTTAGTATTGATTTTGTCTGAATTATAGTACTTTATATATAACAATTTAACCTTATTGAAACTTTAAGTATTGACATCTTACTTTTAAGTGTATAAACCTGTTTCGTATAAGATTTTTAACTTCCGAATTCTGATTAGTTAATCTATAATATTAATTAAGAGGTAAAGTTCGTAATTAAGTGGACTTAATGTTCTTGAGGTAATAAAGATCTATATGTGTTATCTTTACTTATTATAAAACAAAGTCGTTATTTTTGTATGTATGTATGTCCCTATGTGAGCTTCTATCTTGCTAATTATAATGGGGTTTTTAATAGATAGTGGTTAAAGAGGATGGTCTTTTTTTGTATCATTTGATAAGGTTCGTGCTAACACGCCTGGTCAGCGCGGCACAGTAGACCATAATCCCTTCCAAAGTGGAGGAGGCCCGTGCCCAACAGTGGGACGTAAATGGGCTAGAGAAGAAGAAGATAGGGTTTGGTGTATACTTATTTCAAATTCCACGCGTACGAAGTAGCAGGCGACAGCTAGTGTTGCTGCTGTTATTAGGACAAAAGCTGTTGCCGGCGA
This sequence comes from Orgyia antiqua, assembly GCA_916999025.1. Taxonomy (NCBI): domain Eukaryota; kingdom Metazoa; phylum Arthropoda; class Insecta; order Lepidoptera; family Erebidae; genus Orgyia; species Orgyia antiqua. Next base: position 30,851,472 of record OU779863.1, read on the forward strand.
CTCCGTCCGCGTGGAATTTGGAAAAATTTTCTTTTCGCAATAAAAGGTAGCCTATGTCCTTTTTCAGGGTCTAAAGATTGTCTGTGCCAAATTTCATCACAATCGGTTGAGAGGTTTAAGCGGGAAAGCGTAACAGACAGAGTTACTTTCGCATTAATAATATTAGTAGGGATTTATATGTATTGTTTCTTTTCCAGTACTGTGGCGCCAGAACACGGTGGTACTGCAGGCATGATAGCCGCTGCCATGTTGGTAACTGGTATAGTCTCCGGTCTAACCTTCACATATGTGTGCCCCATTATTGTCTCATTACCTATCTGGTTAGACTTGTAGCGGGCAGTTCATCGGGCATCGACGCTCGGACATTTAATCACATCGATATTACACTGAGACAACAAAACGCTTGATAAAAGAACAAGCTGTATACCAAAAACACTTAAAAACTAACACTCAAGTGATGCGTGAAAAGTGAATTTTTAAACGAAAGTGACGTCATCAAACCAAATAACGATATTTTAACAAGTTAAAAGTGTTATATTGTATAGAATAGTGCCTCAAAAGCCGTCACGATTCTATAAGAGAGTTAAGTATGTTATGAATTATTATTTTAATATAAAAACAGCCATTGCCGGTATGAATACTCGCCAGTTGTGAAAAAATCCGTAATAAAGAAAGAAAACTATTGTAGAATATATTAGATGTCTATATTAAAAGAAATATATGGATGTAACATGTATTTTAAAGTGTAAAGTATACATATACAATAGATGTATGAGTGTGGATGAAGCCAAGGAAGTATGCTTCGATCGTAGCAGATTGCGCTCTATAGTCTCTGCCTACCCCCATGGGAAAAAGGCGTGATGTTATGTTATGTTAAGTATACATTATAACGCTGTGACGCAACAGTTGCTATGACTGTTTAATTAGGCACAAAATATATATCTGGTCTAAAATGATAATGACCTAACTCAAAACACTTAGCGTGACGTGTGCGTACGTAATATAATTTGCGTGTGACGTTCACTGAAAATTTCAGATTACATTGCATAGCCCTAATAAATCACAAACAGAGAACTTAGTTTAATATATTAAACTACTAGCTGTTGCCCGCGACTCCGTACGCGTGGAATTTAGGAAAGTTTCATGAAAATCCATCCAGTAGTCTTTACGTGAAAGAACAACAAACATCCTTACATTCATACAATCCAAGATTAACCAAACATCCAAATACATTATTAGAGCATGGATAGAAGACCGAAGAAGAAGAACTATAGGTAACAAACAATTCCTCCATACATTAGTTTGTTGTACCTCACATAGATAAGGCAGCGTTTTCATTTAGAGCTCGCACGCGTCCGAGTTTCTCGACAAATTTAATCATATCTCATCCAATATATAGCAAACCCCAACAAATTATGCAAAAAAGGCCATCCTCTTGAACCATCCCATCTGTTAAAAAAACCGCATCAAGATCCGTTGCGTATTTTTGAAGATATAAGCTCACATAGGGACATACATACAAAAATTACGACTTTGTTTTATAAGAAGTAAAGATAAAGAAGTTATCTGTTTGTGATTTATTTAGTAAAGCCACTGTCATTTAAAACTTGTGGTATGTAAATAAAAAAACACATGTTTATAAAATATAAAAACCTATATATTATAAAAACCTAATCAAAAGTTTTAACCAAAGTTATAAAATGGGAAATTGGGGACAAAAATCATTTAATTATTTCCAGTATATTCTGTCCGTGGTAAGTGTTCCTTGTTTAAATGAATGCAAAGTTTTCGAATGAAAGTAGCTAATAAAAAGTTCTATGACGTCACTATATTAGTTTTTTAATAGATGAATAGCAATAATCATTTTTCTTTAGAATTGGTGCTAATTCTGATTGCACAGCTCTAGACTAATACATTAATATTGACTGCTAATAAAATGATTTGGTAGTCAGGTAACCTAAGAAAAGTATAGAATATACGATTTTGTTTATGAGTACAGCATAATTAACCATTTTACCAAAACTATAATTACATTTAGTCTTGTAGAGTTTTTGGCACAACAGAATTGACACCATTGATTTTGTTGTATAAACTAAGCTGTTACTCATTCATTTGTATTATTATTAACATTTTTAAAATTGCAATGGTGTCTGGAAATAACCATACGCCTATTTCGTACGCAAAATATTAAAGTGGCTTACATAAAATATAATTCATACATCTATATTATAATAATTGGTCAAGTGCGAGTCGGACTCGCGCACGAAGGGTTCCGTACCATTATCTATGCAACATAAGGCAACGTTATTAGTATCGAGCAAGAAACGGTAAAAAAATCATGTTTGTTGTATGGGAGCCCCCCTTAAATATTTATTTTATTTTATTTTTAGTATTTGTTGTTATAGCGGCAATAGAAATACATCATCTGTGAAAATTTCAACTGTCTAGCTATCACCGTTCTTGAGATACAGCCTGGTGACAGACGGACGGACGGACGGACGGACGGACAGCGAAGTCTCAGTAATAGGGTCCCGTTTTTACCCTTTGGGTTCGGAACCCTAAAAATGAATCGCAAAATGTGTTGGTAAGCGCATAACTCAACAACGCCTGGACCAATAATAATTTGGCTAATTCTTTTTTTAATGTTTGTTGAAGTTCAAGGATGGTTATTACGGCGAGAAAAATTCGAATAATTGCCAGAAAGATCCTAAAAACAGCCCTTTTCTTTTTCCCATACAAACGTTTTATAACTAAAACATAGAGTCAATTTGAACTTCATTGCTATTAAGCAATTGCTTTATTGTTTGGATGGTAACAGATGGCGCTCTATAGTCTGCCTACTCCCATAGGAAAAAGGCGTGATGTTATGATGATGATGATAACAAACTTTTAGATAATCAGAAAGTATAGACAACTTTAATGGCGGTACGAAGTTCGCCGGACAGCTAGTTTAAAATAAAATTGATCCAACTCAAACTCAGATTATTATATATGTAAAAAGTTTACAAACGTAAACTTTTGATTTTTGAGTTAGAACCCTTTATATGTTATATAAAACAACTGCTATATGCATATGACACTTATTAAGATACCTAAAGTTCTCTATAAGTATATCTAATACATACAGATATATATGTATATCAATCAACTAGAACTGAGATATTTTATTATATCTAGAAGTTTATTATATTATCTATTAAATTATGACTAATCTTAAGTTATAATTGTTACACTTTATTTTAGCAGTTTCATTTAGGCATTAGTTTTTTTAAGACGTTTTCAGAAATAATATATTTGAAATGTATATAGGTATGTATGTATCAAAAATAAACTAATAATACTGTTAATATGTTAAAAGCTGTGGTTAAAAGTATAAGAATATATATATAGCAGCTAGTACAAAAGGATACAGAATTTACTGCATTTTTTGATAGCATTTGCTATTGTAATGTAATTTGATTTGTTTTTCTGCTTATTTTAGTTTGCTATGCATTTCTTCTATTTTATACTCGCCTGTTCTGTAAAGGTTTTATAGATAGTGTTTTCCTTTCGTTTCATTTCTCTTTTTAAATAATTTTTGTTTATATATATACCATGCTTTAATAGTCAAGGAGAAATGAGTGAATGCGAAATCCTCTTGAGAATATTTTTTCTCATTTTTGTTTTTCGTGTGTATATTTATAGTGTAATTGTTATTGTCTAAGCACAAAATATTATTAAAACTAATTTATGTGCTGTTGGTTCATTTGCGTTATTAATAAAAATTGCGCTTAATTCTTTAGAATACAGTAACATTACGGAATTCTAAGGATATAAGCTAGTTAATGGTTGCTACATCTGCGTTTTGGTATTCATATAAAGTAATTGCGCGTGAACACGATGTTGAGCATAAGAAATTATTATCAGGATCATACGAAGGTGGGAAGAAATTGTAATTGAAATGAATGTGTGCTTGTATGTTACCAATATTGATTTTTAATTGAGATTTGTTTATTAAAATCATTAAAACGTAGTTTTGACGTATAGAAACAATAATCTATTATTAACAATTCATTTTATGGTTTTTATTAACTTTTAATTAAAAGCATTTATACGGAAAGTTTGCCTTCAATATACTAAAGAAATATAAACGACTAGCTGATGCCCGCTACTCCGTACGCGTGGAATTTTAGATCCCCATATATTTTGTCACCGTTTAAACCTTCCCTGGACTTTCACGAATATTTCAACACCAAAATCATCAAAATAGGCCCAGCCGTTCTCGAGTTTTATCGAGACTAACGAACAGCAATTGATTTTTATATATAAGATATCTGTTCAAATATTCTTTCATTTTGGTTTGTTTTTGTTTTATGTCTTTATTCTACATAATATGTGATTCATGTAATTTTTATACCTCAGTCATAGTCGGAATGCTAACATTAATATATCCTACAGACTGAAACACTAACTATTAGTAATAATTATTAAGAGTTTATTTAACACATTTAAAAATAAATTACCTAATCACCATATTTATAACCATTTTTATGAATAAAAGTAGTTTTGGAGCTGCATGGGTAATGTAGGTTTTTTTTTTGTATAATTCATTTATATTGAAGGAACATCTTAATCGCGAGTATTACAAGTCTATTTTGGTGTTTATTTTTGGAAATTATATAATGCGTCTTATATTTTCTCTATAAATTATGTGGATTGCATATGATTACAGTTTTCAAGTAAACCAATAATTGCTAGTTTTTGTTCGTAACATACTTTCTAGTAACATTTATGTAGTACTATAAAGTAACTAAATAATAGCACTTCGACCTATATTAGATGCGCTGGTTTACTACAAATTTTACCAAAATGTTTTTCATATATAAAATTTTTACAAAAACGACGTAAGTAAAAATTTTACAAAACAGACTATAAACATTATTGTTTAATAAAGAATTTTTGTAATAATTTTAGTAAAACTGACTACAAATTTTATACAAGAGTGACATAAGTGATGAGGTTTTTATTTTGGTTGTGTTCAACAATACCAAACTTAGTACCTACTTTTGTGTTTCATCCCTAGTATGAGAACATTGTTAGTTGATATTTATTTGAGAGTAAAATGTTATTTTTTAAATTTGTATTTTTCTTTTTCTTTTCACCTTTTCCCCTGGTTCAGTTATATATTATCTTGAATTAAATGAATGTGGCAATTTACTATTATTTGGGATATACGAGGGTTTTTAGAGCAATTGATTGGGGAGTGAACCCCCTAACTCTCTTGCTAGCTAGATCTTAGACAGAAATTACGAGTACTTGTATTGTAGACTCGTGAGTTAAAGTGCAACGTTTTAAAAAACAATATTTAGGAGCTGTTTTTGTTGCTAACGAGACCATGAGAGCTCCATCATGCTCTAGAACAAGATATAAACGCTTTATACAATTGACGAGATTTGGCTGCGAGGAATCCATTGATATTCTCAGCAATGATATTTGGAAGCGATGACTTTTGAGAATGTTTAGATTGGTGTTGTAATACTCCCAGGTGCCTTATCCATCCTGCATTTATTGTAGCGAGTAGACTTGAGCTTATAAATTTACTAGCTGCCCCGGCAAACGTTGTTTTGCCATACAATTCTGTATAAAATAAAATTTCATCAAAATCGGTCCAGCCAATTTGTAGCCTATGTGTTATTCTGATGTATAAGCTATATTGTGGTAAAGTTTCATTCAAATCCATTCAGTAGTTTTTACGTGAAAGAGTAACAAACATCCATACATACAAACTTTCGCCTTTATAATATTAGTAGGATTAGTAGGATTTGCATACAAAGGTCCCGTTTTAGCCTCACATCTATGAATGGAATAAAAAAGGTGTGGAAATAGAAAGAATGTCAATAAGTGATGCCCATTTTTTAAAATATATCCCTGCATATTAAGGCTTAGCCAGTAGGTAACTTAACGACTGATGCTTAAGTTTTGAATGTATGTATGTTGTGTATACTCAAAAATATGTGTTCAATGTTGAATGCGGATTACTAAGAAAACTGCACGAAATACTATTGATGTACCTACCTATTCAGTTATTATTTTAACACGCTTATATTAGTTCGGTAGGTATCTATCAATGTATTAATCTATGAAACGGAATCTTTGAAAGTGATTTTAATCCAGTTGCAGTGACCTAAAATTTTGTACATATGGACCGATGACACTGAAATGATTTAAAAAAATATTCAGGCGTGTTTTTTAGTTTTTGAACAAAGCATATTTTTAGTTAAACTCAATTAGAGTACATACCTACTAATTGCCTCAAAATTCCTCCAGCCACTTACATCTTTACATAATGACAATAATGAAAATTGCCATGTGTTTAAGTGATAGGGTGATAGTAAAAAGAAATATTGAGAGAAGATATTGTGAATAAGTATGTTTATCGTTATATGTATTTCATGTAAATAATATGAAATGTAGGTAAAATAAAATTAATATATTGTTTATTTAATATTATTATAGATGCCATAAGAGTAGCAAGATCATAAATAATTAAATGTTGGACAAGTTTTAGGTGCGTGAAATTCTCTTATGAAATATCTATCCTAGGTACTACCGTCTATCTAAATTAACCTTACTTATAATATTTAGATTGTACTAGCTGGCCCGGCAAACGTTGTTTTGCCATACCAAAAAAAGTAAAAAAAAAAAAATTTACTATAAACCTCACGGAGCCCGAGGCCTTTCCAACGAATGCAAAACCGTGGAAATCAGTCCGTGCGTTCTGGAGTTATAGCGTCAGGAAGGAAAACCCGACTTATTTTTATATAGTAGATAATCTGTATTCTAATCTCATATAAAATCTACTTACATATAAATTACTATTTGAACCCAAAAAGATAGCTATTTATACAAACATCTATTAATTTATTTCATAAATCAACGATAGGTTCGTAAACGTAAAAGTAAATTGTATCGATAAGAAAAAAGCTCTGGTGCTCAAGTCCACTATTTTGGAACAATTGTCATACCGGCACAATACCGGCACGATACCGTTGCAATTGAAGTCAAATATCCGTAGTCTGCTATATGCCGTCTTAACGGTCTTTCAATGGTAATAGAATTGTCGATCTCTTTTATCTATGCATTGAATTTTCGGTCTCTTTTATCTATGGATTGTGTTAGAATGGTATGTATGTGTTGCCGTTTTTAAAAAATGCGTTAGTTGAAGTGATTTTCGAAAAACTACTAATAAATTTAAACATTTAATCATGCTAGACTTCATTTAAATATATTTGTACATACTATTTATTAGTATAAAAAGCAATGTGAAGTTTAGGAGATTAGTAAATTGCAATAAATTACAAAGAACAATTTCTAATATTTCTATCTATCTATTTTTTATTTATGGCAATCTGTCGACACAGGACAATTTAAAAATATTACTGTCAAATTCAAAATAGCAGACTACCGAAACATTTCAGTCATTGAATTGCAATTGTGAAGCAGTTGTGTACGAGACTAGCAATTTATGTCACTTTGACAATTGTAAGACAATGATGAAGTCGATAAGACGACACATTAATAGTAGACTACCAAAAACTTTACTATTGCACCATAATGGTACAATAATGGTACAGTTGTGACACCGTTGAAATACCCGACTCAGGGCCCTGTATAGCCAAAATTATTGTTCCAAAGCTTAATTATATTGCAATACTTAGATAATAAGTTTTTGTTTTGTCGTTTCAGTAATACTACAAACTGGCTCAAATTTTCCTTCTTTTTACAACATTTTTGTCTGACGCTCCGCTCCTATTAGACGCATAAATTTAACATCCAAAACTAAATGAATTTTTCAAATCTGACTTGAGGTTCCGGAGTTTAGCGCGTTCAAACAAAAAAACTTTTCAGCAAAAGAGAACCGTCGTAAGATTTGAGGGCGCTGCTGTCTTTAATTATCGTAGTTGTTATGTTGACAACACCGTGGCTTCATTATAGTACGATTGTAACATCATGATACTTTGAGACTACATAAATTAGAAAATAATGTTTTCGGGTGCTTATATAACAGGTTTTCGAAATAAATCATAATGTTAGTTCCATTTTACGCCACGACGGTTCTCTTTTCGCACAGACTCTAGTATAGTAACAACGTAATCTTAACATAAATATTCACGTATACTTTATATATCTAGGTATCTATTAAATTTTCCCAATCTATCGCTATGTAATCGAGTACCTTAATATGCACTTCTTAGTCGAAGGCTGTGAATTAATAGCTTTAACCTTTCCATTGTAGATATCATAATATACAAATATCCTTTCAGGTGAAAAATTATTTTTCTCAATACCGATTTTATATAAGCACAACAAATTGATAGTGTCAATAAGACAATACGGCAATGTTAACAGAACTTTTTCATTAGAAAATCTGTATATTATAGACTTTTAATTAATAAAAATGTGCACAACGATATAGCCAAATAATCAAAATACGCCATTTTTCAGTTAACTTTAGTAGTGCACTCGTGTATCGTGTAAAAACGTGCATTTTAAAATTCAGCCCTGTCCATAAACACTGTGGTAAATGGCAGATGCAAAACGTTGGGTTACAAATAAACAATTTGTTTTATGCACTGTATGTCGAAAAAAAAGCTAATTATATTTGTATTATTTTAATAACTATTTTATTAAGCTAATATATTTATAAAGTAATTTATTAATTTTGCAATTGACATGCTATGCTTTTACTTAACTAATTAAGTTATGGTGGAAAATTGCATGTCAATTGCAAATATAATAAGTTACTTTAGTAATGAAAGTCGCGTCATTATTTTCAACCCAATTGTATTCTGTAAAGAATACTAGGTGGCTGGTCAAGATTGTTGCAAAACATTCTCGATAGATGGCGTTGTACGTAAAAATACGATACAATCTCAATCGAGTGACGATTATGGTGGTCTAATTTGATTACTGAAAGCACGAACGCAATAAGCTCAGTTGGCAGAGCTACGGAACGGTATCCCGAGGTCGTGGGTTCAAGTCCCGCTTGCGGTAATCACTTTTTCCACCATAACTTAATTTATTATTAATATATTTATATGCATATTTTTTATTTGTTTATAAAAATCTAAGCAAGTAGTCGTACCCACCGCTCAGTTAAGCTTTTAAATTAATAATTTTTCAGCTGAAAGTAATTTGAAATGTTCATTATTCACCTGTTTTACAAGTACAAAGTTAATTTATTAAGTATTTTAAGTTAAACTACCTATTTGTATAAAAATTGTTAACTTGGAACAGTTAATATTTTTAACTGTTTACAATATGCAACGCTCATATGTTGAAAGTGACCTAACTCAAGAAGAAAATTCTAGGTCTCTAGGTCTCTATGTACCTATATGTACCCAGAGACCTAGAATTCTTTTATACATACGAGTACCTATCTACATAAAACTAAGTTTAACACTTTTAACCTGCACTTGTATCGAAAAAGAAAAAATTGTAGGACGATTATATAACTAACATTCATTATACGTAATATAGTTAAGTTAAATAAATAAGACAGAAAACCTTGTTTTTCTTGTAATTATTATTCGATTATATTTAAATAAACTACTTTTTATTTTCGCCCCTTTTTGTTATGTTGGTTAACTATATTAATTTTTGAGTTAGGTCATTTTATTATGAAAGGCACAATGTAAGATCTAATTCCCCTATAATTTTGTATCCTTGTAAATAATGTATTTATACTGTACTTGTATATTATTGGATAAGTATTAAGTATATCTATATGTAATATGAAATATCTATTCGGCACCTTTCTAGCCACTACTAGTAAACACGATAAATGCTTTTTCCTATTTAGGATAACTTACGAATAGGTCTTTTTACTACAAAATCTTTTAGAATTTTCTATATACCAAATGCATATAAAATCCTTTATATCTTATATACTAATGCAATATGAGAATTTATTCCTATCAGATAGCAGTAACGAAACCATGCCGTTGTGACAATAAACTTTTTATCACTTTTAAATATTTTTCCACTCTTTCATAAATCTATGTAACAATATTATTGTCTAAATAAACTTCACTGTCCTCAATCTTAATAAGGTATCATCTGATATTGTGCTAAGCGAGTTAAAATATTGAAATAAAGGAAATAATTATTATCGTTGAGTACTTTTTACACGCTTTATATTAGCTTCACTTGTATGTTTGTTTGTATGTTTGTTTGTATGTTTGTAACCGACTCCTTTGGACGCTATTTTGACCCACTTTAAATGGTCAGATTCTATTCAAATTTTGCACAGCTGTCAAAGACCGATGACAATGCAATAATTCGATTAAATAAAGCGTGTTTTTTAGTTTTTTTAAACTATTTTTTTTTCCCTTGCTTCCCGCAATATTAAGACGGTACGATACCAAATTATGCTCCATACAAAAGTATGGGTATCGTACTTCCGTTTTTTCTTCGCGAATGTTAAACCGAATGTTAAACTTTCTTTTTTTCAAAACATAAAAACTAAAAGAAATATCACGATCCGAAAAACCCACTTTTTTCGGTTTTCTTTAGATAAAGTTGCAGCGTCTATCACACAAATTTGGTAAAGTTTAAGTGATAGGAGCATAGATATACTCTTTATCTATAATATAACGCAAAAACTATTAAAATCGGGTTAACTTTCGCGAAAAAAAAACGGAAGTGCGAAACGTCTTTTTTCAAAGAATTTGTAGGTAAAATCCGCTTCATCTATATTTGTCCCTTTCAGCGCGGCGCTCGGAAATAGGGATAGCAATACCTAAGGCAAATACATAAATGAGAAGTACAGTACCCTCTTAAAAATAGTACTTAGCTGTAGTACGCGTCACGTAAAAAGAACGCTGGAAGAAAGTGCCGGGGCGTCTTTGCGCATGGGTACACTCTCGCACGAAAGTTATGTGCCTATTATTTTATTTTTGAACTAGGCTTTCCCTGGCGATGGTATTACATAGAAAACCGATAAATCGCCTATGCGGAGCTTGACCGCCAGCGTTCTTTTTACATGATGCGACCTATACCAAGAAATGGAGGCCCTCCCCCCAAAACGAAATCCTGGTGACATCCTTCATCTTCTTGGAATAGGTGTAACGGTATATACCAATACCGGAGGCGTAGCTGCCGACGTCGTAACGAGGATACCGGGCCTCCGCCCAGTATTATTTGGTCATGGTTCGTCAGTGAAAGTGTATGATATATTGGGAAAAAGCATTATAACTAATTAGTACAACAATTAGTAAAACATTTCTACAATTTAGAGAGGGTTGGTGTCTAATAATAGTTGGCTGAGGTGTAGCTTAATGATACAAAACCTGCTTAGGTGATTACATAAATAAATAAACTTAATACCTACAATTTAGAGGGAGTCTGATATATAGACTGAATACCCTACAATTTAGAGGGAACCCGTGTCTAATAATAGTGGGCTGAGGTATAGTTAATGATACAAAACCTGCTTAGATGATTACGCCGATATGGCGCGAAAATCTATCAGCAATCTATGGATTTCACAGCTATCATCTGTCATAATTTGGCAAATTCACGAGTTTGTTTGTCAATAAAGGCTAATTTTAATTCCGGTTTAAATTATATTTGCCTTGTTCTGAATCAAGTTAAATCTGAATTTTGGTGGATTAGCTCTTACTAAAGTAAAATGTACAAGCATTGCAAGTAACCATTCGTTGGAGTTGGGTAGGTAATTGTCTTCTTTATCTTTTGTCCCACTGTTGGGCACGAGCCTCCTCAACTTTAGGAGGGTATTTGTGCTTACTTTGCTGCATTGCCAAAGCGTGAAGGTCTATAATGCAGGCGCATTTAATTTATATAATTAACTTTCTAATGAAAAATCATTATTATGTATAAAATGATTTACTAATTTAAGGAGCTATTTGCTTTTCTATTCTTAATTAAAGGATAAGACCCACTGCTAGGAAACCTACTTAGGTACATCACAGAAAATCTGTGACTTACATTTATAAATAAAAATCGATACAAAACTGAAAATGTCATGAAAGTCCCATCAATATTTTTCTTTACCCATATTTCAAGTAATTTTATTTATATTTATATTTTTTTTTATATCCCTAGATATAAATATGGATCCTTCAGAACCTATAGATAAATGGCACTTGGTGTTCTTAACTTCAGTGTGTCATGGTATGGGCACTTTGATCGGATGGAATATGTTCATTACAGCTAAAGATTACTTCGTAATTTACAAACTGAAGGATGTTCCAGTGTATTCACATAATTTCTTAGCCTACATGGGATGGGCCAGTCAAATACCGAATGTTGTTTTTAATTGGCTTAATGTGTTTGTTAACTTTGGGTAAGAGTTTGATTTCTAAGATCTTGTCGAGTATTTTTTGACGTATAAGTATTATTTTTATCTAAACTCTTAGCTTTAGTGTCGAAAGTAATAGGTACCTTCTTGGTACCCATCGTAGAGTAGTTACCGTCATATTAACGATACAGGGCCACCAGGGTAGAAAAGCACAAGAAATATATGTAATACAAGGTAGTAGGTGTCACATTTACCTATCTTTTTGTCCTCTTAGTACATTTTGCTACAGAGCTTTTAGCAAGCTATGCCAGTATATTAACATTAACACGCTTCGTAAGTTAAGTAAGTTCGGTATGTACCTATCTATCAATGTATTAATCTATGTAACGGAATCTTTGAAAGTGATATTAACCCGCTTGCAGTAGTTGGATTGATCTGAAATTTTGCACATATATCAAGGACCAATGACAATGCAATAATTTAAAAAACGGAATTTTTTTAGTTTTTGAACTACCTCAGTAGTTTTATAAATTACTATACAATACCCGCGTTTTCATATTGTGTGTGCCTATCTGTTATAGATATTGATCTGTAAAATATACCGCTGTAAGATGTCATTGAAACCCTTGGGTAATTTTTAAGAGCAACAGTCATCTTTGTTCACATCATCAATTCATACACTCCTACAGACTTTTACGTTTAAAATGTTAGCATGAATAGTAGGATCATGCCATGATAAAATATACATTATATATGACATAATTTTGTTTCCAGTGGTAATTTAACTATACGTATATTGTGGTCATTGATTATAGAGATCGCCATTTTCGTAATAACAATTATTCTAGCGATGATAGATACTGCGGGATGGCCTGACGTGTTTTTTTGGCTAACAATGATCTCCGTATTTCTGTTAAACGGTTAGTTTTCCTTTTCCAGTCATATTAGGGGATGTCGATACCCTTCCTACTCAGTTTTTAAAAGCCTCATTATTGGTCACGGTTTTACTCTATAACGACAACGAGACATTTGAAGTATTTTCATTAGGATTTCTGTAAGTCTACCGAAAATCTGAAGCAGATAGCTGATTAGCCGTCTGCTTTTTAATTGCATTTTAAAAACGTTTCGTCTCATTTGCATTAACGTAGTGGATCCTACATAATCCGAACAGTAAGAAGTTGTTAGCTAAAGCGGCAATGGGCAGTCCGTATCACTTGACCAGATGACGACCATTGGGGAAGAAAAAGATCCTCAATGGCGACCACATGCGATTCCCAGCAGGATAAAGCGACCACGTCTTCAAGATCGCAGAGTACAAATAGATGCAAGTGACGCCGGATCGCGCATTGTTGAAATTATGAGACTGATGGATGGATGGTGCAAAAGCATTTACAGCATAACTTTGCAACCTACCCTGATAACCTAAAGCAAGCTTATTTATTTTAGCTTTTAACGCAATATTTCAAAATTGTGTATATGGAGTAACAGCGCCCTTGCCACCGAAATACATGGGAGGTGTGTTATTAGGTTCAAACATCTGTGGTACATTGGTAGTGCTGTTATCATGGCTGTCTAGAAGCTTCGACGATCTGCGCACTGCTGCCATCTATTACTTTATAAGTGGAATGTTTCTATTAATTGTATGTTTTGATACATATCTTGCTCTACCACTTAATGTAAGTACTGTGTTTTCGATATTTCTGGTTCGATTTTTTAATACGAAATGTATTAAAATTTTGAACCTTTTATGAATAAGTAATATAGAAATATGCTGTTATGCCTATAGGTGGTAGCAATCCCCATACCAAATAATAATAAATAAACATTCACGGATATTTCACACTACATCACAAACTAAGATTATAAGCTTGCGTTATGGGTACCAGAATACGGTAGACTACATAAACTATTTTTCTACATAAATACTTATATGTATATTTATAATACATAGAAAACACCCACACACAGCACAAACATTTGTGCGGAAATCAAACCTGCGACTTGTGAACGGTAGTCCGTTACATGAACCACCCGTCCACTAAAGCCCATCGATGAAAATTGATCCAAATGTGATTAAAATTGTTTTTTAGCTTATTTTCCAGAGATTTTTTTTATAGAAACAACATCTTATTTGTAATCTTTGTCCATCGCCACACCAACCAGATATTTTAAATTTTAACTGGATGATCTAATTTTCAGAGATTTTACCGCTATTATCAGAAGCCACAACAGCGAGTTTCACCAGAACTTTCAGACAACGCTAATTGTAGTCGTATTAGAAATATCCCTTATCTAAAGATATGTAAACAAGCGTCTGCACAGCTATACAACGTGTTTATAATATTCTTTGTCACACTGGCTGTTTATCCTGCTGTAATATCAGGTATTTCCTATATTTGTTCAAATGCAGGACTCATTTGTTTAAATGTGTAATACCATTTTTACGGATTTAGACACGTATATTTGCGTCTAAATCCACAAAAAGTTGTTTTATTTTTTGTATTCCTTAAAATATTTCTTTTAGACCATAAACGTGGCGCTAATTAAATAAATAAATATTCATGGACATTTCACACAACGTCCTCTGGTCCCAAGCTAATTGAGTGATAGACACAGTTACTTTTAGGATAGCATATTTGTAGATACGACTTCTTCAAGGTAGAAAACTCTAAACGTAATTAAAACGTAAACGTAACGTAATGATGTAGCTTCCCGAGAAACCAGAATGATATATGATATAATTAAGTTAGGTAGATGTTAGTGTCTCTTCGGGGGTTACATTATCGTATGTGATAAAACCACTTATAAGTAAATAAGTAAAGAAAAAAAAAGAAAAAAAAAGAAAAAAAAAGATCATTTATCTAGCCGTATATGAGGAAAAGCCCTGATATAAAAAACGTTATTTTTCAATCTACCAGGGTTAGAATAAAAAAAAATTGTTGAGAGATCTAAAGAAAAGCAAAAAATTATCTCTTGCGTACTTGGGGCTCTTTAATCTGGGGGGCCCGTATTAATAGGTCATATTGGGCGTATGGTTAGCTGGTTGTTACGCCGCTGTTGACAAAATGCCCTTCGGTTTTGAAGTAGGCTCATGCCCTAAGATGAAAACACAATAAAGTTTAAATTGCATTCACAGACATTAAACCAAACAATGCAGGATTTCTTGGAGATAACTTTGTAATGTTAACATGTTTCTTTACTTTCAATGTTACGGCTATGATTGGTAACATCAGCGCTAGTGTTCGTCAAATTGTAAGTATTATATTTATAACTTAATTCCTTCATCTAGAAATTTTATATAACAAAAATCTGGTAGAGGTATACTATTAACACAAATTTACCAGATAGAATGTCTATATGGCTACATCACTCACCCGGCTTGAAGCCATATAATTCAAATGTGTGCGTGAATTATGTATCTATGTGTGTCTCTGATAAAACATTATTAGTCTATGAAGCAGATACGATTTAGCCTGGCTAAATTTACGTGCCCTCAAGATTGAACGCGTATCCACTATGTCAATCTGTAGCTATTAATGTCTTTGTATATTTAGCAAAAAATAGTGTCATCAGACTTGTTGCAAATTAAAGAAGTAAGAACTGGATGAGATTGAAGTAGAACAGCTAATTAGACAAGTTTTCCAACAATCATTATCATCAATCATCATCCGGACTTATCACTAAGCTTCATGATGTTATTGTTATACCAGGTGTTGCCCGCAACTTCGCCCGCGTGGAATTTAGAAAAAAACCTAACACATATTATACAAAAAATACATCCTCTTGAACCAGTCTGTCTAATAAAAAAACCACATCAAAATCCGTTGCGTTGTTTTTGAAAATATACGCTCACATAGGGACTCCGTGTGGTGACGGATTAAAAATACAAGTGTCACCACCCCATCTCCTCCCAAGGGTGCTGTAATCAGCTAAAGGATATTGCATACAGATAACATGATTTGTTAGAGGCGGAAAACTCGGAAATAAAACCCTGTGCCAACACGCCTGGTCAGCGCGGCACAGTACCTAGACCGTAATCCCTCCCAAAGTGGAGGAGGCCCGTGCCCAACAGTGAGACGTAAATGGGCTGGAGAGAGACAAACAGGGACATACATACGAAAATAGTGATTTTGTTTTATAATTATTGTTACATTTCAGCCAAGCCCCAGTTTATTGATAGTATTTACAACAATTCGTCTGTTATTCATTCCGTTGTTCCTCGTGTGTAATTATCAAGTAGCAGGGGGACGCACTATGCCAGTATTGATCACAAGTGATTATATGTACTGGTTCATGTCAGCGTTACTTGGTTGGAGCTCAGGTCATGGCAGTTCACTTGGCATGATGTATATCAGCCGGTTAGTTATATAAATGTTTACTTAAATTACATACATACAATCACTACTTAATTCTCTCTCACCAGCCCATTAACGTCTCAATGTTCAGCACGGACCTCTCCCAATTTGGCAGCGATTATGATCTACTGTGCCGCACTGACCAGGCGTGTTGGTAGAGGGTTTATTTTTGAAGTTTCCATTTTTTTATCTAGTCTATACGTATTCTGGTACCTATTTCACAAGCAAATAAGCTTAGCTTAGAGGATGTTGTGTGAAATGTCCATGAATATTCATTTATTTATTACAACTTGCGCTGGACTGCGCGCTATGACTTTTTACAAGGAGGCTTGTAGTAAACTGAGAGAATATGGATGGATGGATGCAGCAGATGTGGAGTTCCTATTGAAAACTTTTTTGTACCATGTCTTCTTCATTCTGTTCTCAGTACTTAATGAATGATAATAAAAATGTTGTGTTTTTTCAGCATGGTAAATTCAGAGCACGCCGCTACAGCCGGCATGATGGGCGCAGCTGCACTTGTCACTGGTATCTTGTTGGGATTAATATTCACTCGTTTGTGTCCAATAATAGTAAGCTTGTGATGAGACGTAGCTTATCCTGTAAGAAAATATATTGAATATATTAATAATAAAAAAAAATATAATAAATAAAAAGTGAAATTAAAAGAGCTTTTTCGTTTCTGTCATTGATTTTAAGATAGATATGAAATGAAAGACTTATTATTTCAAAGCTTATTCTTTTTATAGTCTACAATTATACTATTCTACATGCACAACTAAACCTAACTAAAAATATAAATTGATAGTGTCATTGACACGATTCGGCAACGTTAACTGAACTTTCTTATTATAAAAACTGTGTAGACTAAAGATTTTAATTACTTATGGTCTTAATTATAATGACTTATCGTTATAGATAAAGAGTATATCTATGCTTCTGTCACTTTCTTTTTTTCAAAACATAATAACTAAAAGAAATACGACGATCCGAAAAACCCACTTTTTTCGGTTTTCTTTAGATAAAGTTGCTGCATCTATCACACAAATTTGATAAAGTTTTACCACAAAAGAAAGTGATAGAAGCATAGATATACTCTTTATCTATAATATAACGCAAAAACTATTAAAATCGGTTTAACTTTCGCGAAAAAAAAATGGAAGTACGAAACGTCTTTTTTCAAAGAATTTGTAGGTAAAATCCGCTTCATCTATATTTGTCCCTTTCAGCGCGGCGCTCGGAAATAGGGATAGCAATATCTAAGGCAAATACCTAAATGAGGAGTATAGTACCCTCTTAATCAAAATACGTACGTAGTTGTTTTCATTTTTTTTTAGTTTAGTTGAGCGTGTAGAATTGGTATCAATATGTATTAAAAAGAAAAGAAGAAAGTGAATTTAATGTTTAGTACGGATAATCAACTACGTCCTAGTGTTAACTCGACACTATTAATAGCTTTTAAATCACTTTCCCCACTTTTCAACTGTACACGAGTTGCCAAGATATCCTGCAGTGTGTTTCCAAGAAGCATTATTTATTTACCTATGAAACAATAATATAAAAATAATAAATATTAATGGACATTTCACACAACGTCCTCTGGTCCCAAGCTAAGCTTATATGCTTGTGTTATGGGTACCAGAATACGGATAGAATACATATACTACTTTTTTTTGTAAATACATATACTTATAATACATAGGAACACCCAGACGCAGTACAAACATTTGTGTGACAATTAGAAAAATCACACAAATGATTGTCCTGACCGGGAATCGAACCCGAGACCTCGTGATCGGCAGTCCATTATATGAACCACGAGGCCCGTCATATATCTACAGTAATTGATTTTTGATTTATTAAACATTAGTATTTATCGATACTAATATTATAAAGCTGAAGAGTTTGTCTGTTTGTTTAAACGTGCTAATCTCAGGAACTACTATTTTCAATAGAATAATTATTTTTGTGTCCATAGTCCATTTATCGAGGAAGGCTATTGGCTATATAATATCACGCAACCAATACCAAAAAGTAACGAAGCATTAATGAAAAATAATAGCAAAAATGAGGAAAATGTGAAACGGCTAGTTTTAAATAATTTTAAATATTACACGTTTCAACTGAGATTAGGATTGTCAATGACCTTTAGTTGTCAAAAGTGATTTGAAAAGTACTGTCACCAACGTTGCGTATCAATTTTTTTTTTTCTTTTACCTAAACTCAGTAATTTGAAGCGAAAAACGTCTTAAATTATTTAGTAATAATAGTTATAATATAAAAAAAAAGATTTACTATTTTCTTTCAATAATATCGTTGTTGGATACTATGATATTAAGTTGAATTGCCAACCGGCATTTTGTTGTTGTTGGTGTGCCTTGTCGAGTATATGAATTTTATGGCATTTTATTTTAAATTCTGTTAGTTATGTAGTTGTTTCCCGTTAAAAAAATAATTTGTTGTTATTTTTCATAGTTTTTGTTTATTAGTGTTGTTATTTTGAACTTGTCGTTATTTGTTATTGTTTTTAATTGTATTTGTCTCGCTAATTGCTCGAAAATTAGCAAACGAAAACGACAAAGTGTTAAATAAATCTAATATATAAAATGCTTGCGGCTATAAAATGCGGCGTGACCGATTCTTCTCAAATTTTGCATACATATTCAGTAGGTCTGAGAATCGGCCAACATCTATTTTTCAAACTTTTATTTTTTTTAGTATGGCAAAACAACGTTTGCCGGGTCAGCTAGTTATATTATAAAAATGTCTTGTTTTGGTGATCCTACCAAAATTGTTCAAATTGACAACTATAACGTCACAACATGACGCGGGGTCAATCCTATTCTCATTTGAACGGCATAGTATGGAGTTATGATATTAAAAAAATGACGGCAGAGAGTCGCTTGATACAAGTTACGTAAAGTCACATGTTTGTAGCATTCTTTAGGGATGGCCCATTTCCAACATTGGGCGGAGTAATTCTGACAGACGGATAGTGTAAATTTTACTTATCGTAAAAAAAATATTGCTAGACCCAATACCTCTGGAGGTAATAGGAAAGAAACGTGGCTTCAAACATTGACTACAGAAATGTAATATTAAATATGCGGTCAGTGGTATACATATTTTAATATCAAATCTATTAAAAAGTCGGGTAATTTGGTGGCAAAGGACCTGATGGTACCATAGCCAAGGAACGTGTCATGGAAGTTAAAGTAGAACATTTATTGCACTCCTTGTTAGGCACAAATAGTTATGGTGAAAGTTTAATATATAGGAATGTGATAGCGTAATATATTTGGGTATCGAAAGCCCTAGGGAATTTATATGATGCCCGATTGTTGTGCTTCAGAATATACAGGGTGTCCCAGAACTCAACGTCAAGCCGAAACGGGGTGACAGGATAGATCATAACCATCACGAGAAAAATCAGAAAAAAAATCTATCCCATGCAGTTTGGAAATTATGGGCATTTTAAGAAAAACCTAGAAATTTGGTCTAACTGTACCATTTTTCGGTTATTGTGGTTAATTTTTATTATTTTTGGTCATTTAAACTTTGGAACCGTAACCCTAAATAACATCTCGAGAATCACAGTCTAAAATAATGACACAATTACCCCAAGTTTCCTAGAATTTAGACTATTTGTTAAACTATGAATTTAAAATTTTCAAACTTTGTCGACTTTGAAACACCCTCCTTTAAAAAAAATGTACTAGAGTGCCTTGGCAAGTGCCATTAAGAGTTGGCGCATTTAATCAGGATTGTAAAATGGTACAATACTTGTAAGTTTCGTACTAAAAAAAACGAGTAAAAAATAAAAACCTCAAGTAACCCGATTTTTGCTAACCCATTTTACTCAGTTAAAATGTTTTTTATTCGCACAAGCCCTTGGTAGGTTCTTTATTTTACGGTAAAATGATGAGAGATATGGATAGTGGACATGTTTGCCATGAGCGAGCGAGACAGATAGTGACGCCACTTTTACCAAAGCAACAAAATACTAATAAAATAATGAAAAATGTTGACCTTGTTTTGTTTAGGTTTATTGGAATAAAAGTCAGATTTGAAAATAACATTTTTTATTAAAACAAATGTTCAAATTGTTTACCATCAGCTTCAACACACGCCCTACATCTTCTTAAAAAAGATCTACTTATTAGCCGGGCATATCCTCGAGAGTTGATGTCCTCAGCAGCTTGAGAAATTCGTTCACGCAGCTCGGCTACGCTCTCAATGGGCTTAGAATAAACTTTTTCTTTGAGAACGCCCCAATAAAAAAAATCCAGGGGATTTAAATCTGGGGAACGGGCTGGCCACGAGATAGTGCCTGAACGTCCAATCCACCTTCCCGGATATTCTTGGTCAAGGAAATCTCTTACTTGCACTGCGTAATGCGCTGGGCAGCCATCTTGTTGATACCACATGTGGCAACGATCTGTTAGTGGTACGTCCTCTAACAAACTTGGTAAATTTTCTCGTAAAAAATTTAGGTAATTCGTGCCATTCAAATTCTCAGGCAGCTCAAAAGGCCCAACTATTTTGCCGTTTAAAATTCCTGTCCACAGGTTAACTTTAAAGCGATATTGGGATCGGTCTTCTCGCATTAAATGTGGATTCTCCACATGCCACTCATGAAAATTGTGTAAGTTTATGTAGCCATCTTTTTTAAATGTAGATTCATCTGACCAGAGAATTTTTTGGATGAATTGGGGATTTTCATTATGCCTCTGTAGCATTGTTCTACAAAATGAAATCCTTTCAGGATAATCTCGAGGGAGAAGACTTTGAACTCGTTGTACGTGAAATGGATGCATTTCAGCTCTTTGTAAAATACGATGTGCTGTGCTTTTGGGTATTCCCGTTCTTTCTTCAATTCCACGAACGGAAATACTTGGGTCATCTGCGACCTCTTCCAACACTTCTTCTTCGTAAGGAAAGCGAGGTCTACCTCCAGCCCGTATTTGATTCGGGAAATGGCCGTCCTCTGTGAGTGAATGGTGCACATTAACAAACACGCGGTGATCCGGATAGCGCTCTAAATTTGGATATCTTTCACGATAAAGTCTAGCGGCGGCACTTGCGTTGCATCTGCATTCCCCATAAATGAGATGCATGTTCGCATATTCTTGTGAAGTGTAGCGCGTAGGCATAGTGATGAGAAGGATGTCAACACAAAAGTCCAATTCCAAAAGAGAGAAGCCAAAGTTGCCGGTATGTAATCAACAAGTCCAATTCACAAAAATCCAAGTCCAAAAAGAAAAGCCAAAGTTGTCAGTACTAAATTAACACAAGCGAATACGGAAAGGTGCGCAGTAGACGAATGAGCGAAATGTACTAACTGGTGTCAGACTGGCAGCGTAGCTATTTGCTTGGTATGGCGTCTGTATCTGTTTCATTCGCACTCGTTTAAACGATGCATCTCCGTCTCACTGCGTGGCGTCACTATCTGTCTCGCTCGCTCATGGCAAACATGTCCACTATCCATCTCTCTCATCATTTTGCCGTAAAATAAAGAACCTACCAAGGGCTTGTGCGAATAAAAAACATTTTTCCTGAGTAAAATGGGTTAGCAAAAATCGGGTTACTTGAGGTTTTTATTTTTTACTCGTTTTTTTTAGTACGAAACTTACAAGTATTGTACCATTTTACAATCCTGATTAAATGCGCCAACTCTTAATGGCACTTGCCAAGGCACTCTAGTACATTTTTTTTAAAGGAGGGTGTTTCAAAGTCGACAAAGTTTGAAAATTTTAAATTCATAGTTTAACAAATAGTCTAAATTCTAGGAAACTTGGGGTAATTGTGTCATTATTTTAGACTGTGATTCTCGAGATGTTATTTAGGGTTACGGTTCCAAAGTTTAAATGACCAAAAATAATAAAAATTAACCACAATAACCGAAAAATGGTACAGTTAGACCAAATTTCTAGGTTTTTCTTAAAATGCCCATAATTTTCAAACTGCATGGGATAGATTTTTTTTCTGATTTTTCTCGTGATGGTTATGATCTATCCTGTCACCCCGTTTCGGCTTGACGTTGAGTTCTGGGACACCCTGTATAATGAGTTATTGTTTCATTATTGTTTGTTTTAGGAACTCTATCTTTAATTGCCAGCATACGTCCATTGTCATAATCTTATTGAGCATCTCTTACATAACTTTGTATAGGTACTCTTTTGGATATTCTGTCTATCACTGAAGATGTTATCTGTTTAGGGTATTCCTTAACTAAGTCTTCCAGCACCTATGGAATGACATGTCGTGGTGTATTTTCAATCAATCGCCACACGGTGACGTGACGGATGCAGCGAAGTCATGGATTGTTATGATTAGTAAAGTTAGACGATAAATAAATATTCACAATCAAAAGGACAGATTTTTATTGTAATCAATAAATAATAATAAATATCTTCAATAAATATCTCATCTAGACCCTATCAGTTCCTGGTGCGTGCATCAAAACACTATGTACATTGCGTTTCCGTGCTTATTTACATGAGGTAATTCGTTTCAGTAGGTGGCTGCCGATGATGATGATAGTTGTGATGAAACTGATGATACGCTGGAGTAGCTAGGTGACTGATTCGATGATGCAGATGAGCTAGAATCTCCAGGGTAGTATGAGCTGTAGGCCAGTTGGGAAGGATCCCATACTCTAGCATAGGGACCACCGTTGGCAGGCTCCCAGGCAGGGCTGTATGAGTCTTGAGGGGCTGATGGTGCAGGGGTGGATGGAGGTCCGTATTGAGAAGCCGGGGGACCGTATTGGGGTGCAGGAGGGGCG
The DNA here is from genome assembly GCA_916999025.1 of Orgyia antiqua. Taxonomy (NCBI): domain Eukaryota; kingdom Metazoa; phylum Arthropoda; class Insecta; order Lepidoptera; family Erebidae; genus Orgyia; species Orgyia antiqua. The sequence goes on from OU779863.1 coordinate 30,874,915, forward strand.
TCCGTTGGCATCATCATCATGGGCATGGCTGCTAACAAAATAAAGAAATATACAATGCATTGTTTAAAAAATTCACGATAAATATACGTTTAAGATAAAACTAACCTCCTTTCTTCATGATTAAATTGTAGACGAGGAATCCAAGAACAAGAGTGATTGCCAGTTTGCTGAGGATCAGCGCCTTGATGGACTTGATTCCAATGATGGCGACTAAGATGGGCATCAGCGCCTTCATCTTCAGTTTCAGGAGTAAGAGGACTGGGAGCAACAGCTTCTTTTTCAAGATGCCACGAGCTGAAAGAAAATTTAAATGTAACGATTTTTAATTTCAATGCACTAAAAATTACATCACAGATATGATGCTACCTTCTCCATTTTCATTCCTTGCTTCAGGGAATTCTACGTCCAAGCCTTTGTCAGCTCTATAGGAAACTTCAGCACTGTCGAACAAGAATTCAGGCAATTGGAACTTTATCTCCTGGGTGTTCAAAACCCTTCCGACACGGTCAAAGATCACTTTGTCGATGTTCTTCTCATCCAGTGCTCTAGCTGACTCCGAACTCTTGCCAAGCTTCGTGTCGAGGAATGATAGAACTTTCACTTTGAGACATGTCATTGGAGATTCTGAATCAAAACAATCACTTATCACACTCTTGAGCAGTTCATCACTTGTTCCTAAACGTGCAGTTTCTATTTCATTGTCCTTGATGGAGTAACCGCGCACGATGGCGATTGAGGCCAGGAATAAACACAGACACTTCATTTTTATTTATCACTTGGTCATTAGATTTTGTTAATTAGACGTACAGCCCGGCTGGTTAGTGGCACAACAATGATTTAATTTTTCAATGGGCTTGGTTTTTATATGTGATCCTTTGGGTCGCAAGGCACGCGATGTGCGGGCGTGATGTGCATGTGAATCGCTTTCATACTTGTACTTCGCTAAGTATTGATGAAAGTCCTGACGGTGAGAGTGAGCATATTTTGGTTATGATAATAAAAATATGTTACTGTTAAATAAATATTCACGGACATTTCACACAACGTCCTCTGGTCCTAAGCTAAGCTTATATGCTTGTGTTATGGGTACCAGAATACGGTGTACTACATATACTACTTTTTTTTTTAAATACATACTTATAATACATCGAAACACCCAGACGCAGAACAAACATTTGTATGACATTTTTAAACATCACACAAATGTCAAACACCACCTTGACTACAATTTGCATCTTATCTATTGAATATAATCACTATACTTATGAATGTAAATAAGTTTTTCGGTCATCAGCAAATTGTTAAGAGGGAGCCGGGTATAGAGTCTTAGAATTGTAACAAGATTTATGCAATTTACTTACTCAGATTGCCAACTTTTTAAATCACAAGGTTTTAGCAGCCTGTAGAGTTATGATCATGTAGATATCAGCTGAAAACGGCAATGGATAGATCTACGATAGCGGACATATTATTATCCCTGTTAATTAGTAATTCTTAATCCGCAGTCTACGTTTCTATAGGTAATGCTATTAGATAATATTTGTTCCAAAGCACATAAGAACAAAAGTCTAGTGCTTATCGCTTTTGTAGGTGCGTTTTTATGGATAGTAGTAAATATTGACACTGATCCTAAGTAGGTGAGTATCCTACGCTACTCCTAACACTACATACATTCATATTTTATACGTATTTAACTAGAAAACTGACATTTTAGATTATGTAAATTACATAAATCAAAAACTAAAAAAATGTCTTTTAAAATTATTGCATTGAAATCGGTCCATTATGTGTGAAAAATTTCAGATCAATCCGACTACAGTAAGTGAGTGAAAATCACTTTCAAAGATTCTGTTACATGGATACATAATATACTAATAATAACTAAAACATAATACTAATAATAACTAAAACATAGAGATAGAACGTAACTAATAAAATTGAAAATTAAAATTATGAAACAAAATGTATATTCAAATGTATAGGTACTTATCGCTAAATACTATCGCGTATGTTCACGTAATGTCTACATTTTCGGCACTTTGACACTTACACAAGTTTAATCAACATTTTCATTGAGATGCCGATGTTGTTTGAATACTCTCACAGTTCATGTCTTACATACAAAACATGAGACCCGACTATATTGAATATTAGTTTGTTTGCCATTTGTCAATTTGTATGAGAGACTACTGCCTTTAACGTAGTCACGATGTGATTAGGTACATACATCACAAGTAAGAATCCATTCAGGTAGAGCTTATCATTCTCTTGCCCGAATCCCGTTAATCAGGGTCGATGCAACATGATTTGTTGTTAATAATGAACCGTCACTGTGTGTTTATATTTATTATAATACAAGCTGTTGCCCGCGACTTCGTACGCGTGAAATTTAAAAAATTAAACCTTTCAAATAGAAGTTTACTATGACAATCGATAGATGGCGTTGTACGGTTTTTTAAATCGCGCTTTATTTTCGGTCGACACATTAACACTTAAGCTTGTCAAAATTTCTTTAGTGTCATCATCTCGTTTTCACATTTATAAATTAGTTTTATAAATAAATAAATAAAGTAAAAACCCTTTCAATAGTTTAAGCGTGAATAAGTAAGTAAACTAATGTAAATATAGTCCTTTTTCGTTTCTGTCTATTATTCTAAAACACAAACAAATTCGGTCAAGTACGAGTTAGACACGCATATGAAGGGTTCCGAACCGTAATTATAATCATGTCATCTAAGAGTATTATCAAGTTACAGTAAAAAAGGTTTTGATGTATTGGACTTCTATAATGGGAGCTCTCTTTAAATATTTATTGTTTTCTAGTTCTATGCATTTGTTGTTATAGCATCCATAGATATATGTACATCATCTGTGAAAATTTTAACTCACTAGCTATCACTGTTCCTGAGAAACATGAGATACAGCCTGGTGACAGACGAGCGACGAAGGGAAATACGAATGAAGTATCAGTTAAAGTGTCCCTTTTTATTTGCCACAGAACCCTAAAAACTAGCGAAAGTATTTTGAATTTTCATGCAGTTTTTATTAGAGTGACTTATGAAGCATGTGGAATGTATGGTACTCGTTAGGGACCGCAAGGTTATATAGAAGGCATTATGTTAATTACAACCTAAATCTAATACATGTTACAGATATTACACAAGTTTACCCAGAAAGTGAAAACTGCTCTGTTTTAGCAAAAACTTGGCGTGCATTGCCACCTTATGTAATAAGGGATGGTGATCACAAATGCTACGTGTGTACTACACATTAGCATGTATGAACACGCTTGCTGCCATGTCCGGATTGTGAAATTGCTGTTTCACTTCCGTCCTACTACATTGTTTATAATTTAATTATTAAATTACCGACCTTTGCCATCATCTAGTGTTCCAGACAGTAGCGTAGGTATTTTGAAAATTACAACCCCGAGCCCGCAAGATTTGTTGCCCCATAAATCAATGGAGATAGAGCAAAGTACCCCACCAAACGCCTGCTATCTGCATACGTTGCCCTTCGCAGGGCTGCCTCCACGAAGGGTAAATATGATAACACTGATTCCAAATGTCCGTGGACGCCCGAGGCTACCATGACTTAAATTACCAACGAGAAAAATTGGAAAAATCTCGGTTGGCGACATGGCGTTTTCTCGGATATAAATCAAAAGTTTTTTTTAACTAACTTTATAACATATTAAGTTTAGATAAGTTCTGTTTAACCGAGAAGTCCTGGTCGATTGGCAGCGTTACTGAATCTATTCAGAACCGGTTTTATAGGATTCATATCTGTTACTCCTATAAACATTGTTCCATCATGACAATACCAAAGCAATGTACTTAATATTTATATTATTAATTTATGTATGAAATATAAATCACTCGCGAAATAGGTTCTGTTATTACCTAACATTATTATGTAATGAAATAAAATTCATTGTGAATTATCAATGCTGCTATTTGCGTATTCTTTTTGGGGTGCGATAATATAACAGGAGCTTTCGAAATACAATTATGCATACGTAGACGCAAAGGTAACGCCGAGTATTTGTAGGAAAAGTCATGAATTAACATACATTGTTCTAAATTTAAAAGAATTTAAAAAAAATTTAACTAGCTCCTTTTTTTGTAAAAAAATAGACCTAAGTAAATACTTTTACTGTCCGTGTGGATTAAGAATACAAGTATCACCGCTCATTTTCCTTTCTAGGATGCTGTAAAAGCTAGCTAAGGAAAATTGTACAAAGATAATAAATCCTCTCATATAGATGGAAAACTCGATGTTCAATTATAAAGACATTCGGTCACACCTTTTAATACGGTTCGAAAACTATAGTGTGCTCTACAATTTTCGTAGTATTTATGTATTTAGATCATAGATGAGAGAAAATTTATAAAATATGTTAAAAGATAATGGATATTTTTATTTTTTTTCCACCCATTTAAAGCTAAGTAGGTACCATATATTATTAACACGCTTATATAAGTTCAGTATGTATCTATCAATGTATTAATCTAGCTAACGGTATCTTTGCAAGTGATTTTAACATAAAGAACCCATGACAATGTAATTAAAAAATATCCAAAATTTTCAAGCGTGTTTTTTATTTTTTTAGTTTAATTAATTTGCAATAAGAAAGTAAAATCTTTAAAAATCGGTGCCGCCCGTATTAGGTAACAGATAAATACACATAACAGCGTACATTAGACGTGTGCATCATACTAAACGGCTGAACAAAAATTTGTCGTGTGCTTATTGACAAATAGACGAATTAACCTTTAATATGTGTGTTTGGTTATATGGGTGTTTCTATATATTATAAGTATGTATTTACAAAAAAAAAAAAGTAGTAAGTATATGTATTCTATCCGTATTCTGGTACCCATAACACAAGCATATAAGCTTAGCTTGGGACCAGAGGACGTTGTGTGAAATGTAAAAAAAAAAAAAAAAAAAATATTATTGTCATACAAAGGTTTGTACTACGTGTGGGTGTTTACTATGTATTTTAAGTATGTATTTACGAAAGAAAAGTAGTTTATGTAGTATATCCGTATTCTGGTACCCATAACACAAGCGTAAAAGCTTAGCTTGGGACCAGAGGATGTTGTGTTAAATGTCCATGAATATCGAATAGTTTTTGCTATGCGAAATAGGAATTTATTATTCTGGTATGTGATAGATGAGTATGAGGGTGATGTGAAAAGTAGTTTTGTTTGCCATAGAATTTGTAGTCGTATTGTGGTAGTCAAACAAATATTTTGAGGAGAATGGTACAGTTATTGTTGTGTGGTTATATAAAACTGTCTCTCTCTCTCTCTCTCCCTTTCTCTCCAGCCCATTGACGTCCCATTGTTGGGCACGGGATCACCTACTTTGGGAGGCGTTATGGTCTACTATACTGCGCTGACCGTGTGCGTTGGCACCGGGTTTAATTTCGAATTTTAGATCTCTCATAGAGGATGTTAGGGTGGAAATTGGTCTAGAACTACCTCCTTGCGGTCCACCCTGAGCAACGGAACTTTCCGGCTAAACGCTCTAGACTTAAAGTTGGCTCATCGGACTGCTCTATGAGCTCCCGATGCATTCAGTGAGTACCATCACGAGTCCTCACAGCACTCTTGAAAGGAAAAGGGGTGGTGACATTTGTATTCTTAATCCGTTACCATACGGACATTAGAACTGTATTCCAATGATATTGTTATGGTGTTCGATTAATAGGTACCAGTGGGTCACGAGGGTAAGTATGTTAGACGCATCCTGAGTGAAGACATTGCATTATAATAAGGAACTAGCCCTATTTGGGTAACTTAATATTTAATTAATTTTAAAGTAATTTATTAATTTTGCAATTGACATGCTATGCTTTTACTTAATAAAATGAATTATGGTGGAAAAAGTGATTAGTGTAAGTGATGAAAAGTCCCGCTTGCGGTAATCACTTTTTCCACCATAATTCATTTTATCAATTAATTTTATTTATTGATTGTTTTTTGTAGTTTTAGTGCTTGACCACTAGATAGCCTTTGCTAGGAAGATACTGTTAGAATTAGATACTGTTGGAATTAGTTAAGGGTTAATAGAGAGATGATAGCAAGAAATCTTTAAAAACCAGACAAACACAAACTGAATTTGCACATGAAGGGCTCTGTACCATTATTCTCATATTATTTTAGACATACGGACTGTCGCTGTCGTCTAACGATAGCATCAAGTTTGATTGAAATAGTTTGTTGTACGGGAACTCTCTTAAATATTTATAGTATTCTGGTTTTTAGGGTTCCGTACCCAAAGGGTAAAAACGGGACCCTATTACTGAGACTTCGCTGTCCGTCCGACCGTCCGTCCGTCCGTCTGTCACCAGGCTGTATCTCAAGAACGGTGATAGCTAGAGAGTTGAAATTTTCACAGATGATGTATTTCTATTGTCGCTATAACAACAAATACTAAAAATAAAATAAAATAAATATTTAAGGGGGGCTCCCATACAACAAACATGATTTTTTTACCGTTTCTTGCTCTCATACAACAAACGTGATTAATTAAGTATTGTGTGTGTTGTTTTCTCATTTATTAATAACGTATGTTGCATAGATAATGGTACGGAACCCTTCGTGCGCGAGTCCGACTCGCACTTGACCAATTTTATTAGTATTTGTTGCCGTAGCATCACTGCGTAAACAGTATACATCATAATGTGAAAATTTCGATATCAGTTTGATCCTGTCTTTCGGACTTTCACGCAAATCTACTGAATTGATTTTAATGAAACTCTACAATAATGTAGCTTATACATCAGAATAACATATAGGCTTCTTTTATCCCGAAAGAGTGCAGGTTCCCGTGGGATAAGAAGTGGTGTCCTAAAAGCACCTTTTTCTGCCTGATTTTTATCTTTTTACCACAACTAACACAGCTAGTATGCAAATAAATACTAAAGTTTTGATTAGGCTGACTTAGACAGCAAGAATCGAGGATAGTCTATCCTCGATTCTTGCTGTCAAAGTCAGTCTTAGACCCTTAAGGCCATTATCACTGTTATAAAATAGTACAAATTTAATATCGCCATCCCATTTTCTCTCCGGGACTTTAATGATCTGAGCAGGGCTGTTCTTAAATTTCTAATTTATTAATTCTTATCCGTCTACATTGGTGATATTCAGCTTAAGTTGGAGTTTCAATAGTATATGTACGTGATAGTTTTAACTATAAGCTTTGTTAGAAAGCAACTGGCACTCGAACGGAAACTTAATACGACATACCTACGCGTTTTCCTTTAGGGTGAAAGTATTTTATTATGTGTCCTGTATTTCTTTGTCCTCACATTTTAGCGAGTGAAATGTTTATTTTAAAGATGTCTGTAATCAGTTGGACGTAATTGAAAGGGGAAAGGTTCAGGTTAAATGCGTAGTGGTTTTAATTACGTATGTAGTTTTACTTACCTATTTAATTAAATAATTTTCATTTGAAGACTGCTAATTATCTATATAGGAAAAAAAAGAAATAAGGGACTAAGGGATAAGATTATTTTAGTATTAGAGTAGTTAAAAACTTTGCTATGTCATTGATAAGGTACAATGTAATTTTGTTTCTATGATCTTTGCGAATGTAAACAACGTCAACATTTTTATGGCTGTGTCTGAAGATGTCGATAGAGTTCTTGTAGTGATCTAAATCTAAATAAAAGTGATAATTTTTAAACATCATAATTATTATTTCCAAATATTACAAGTAAGAGTAAGGCACGTAAGGCTAAATTTTATTCTGTGATATTCTTGATGTTATTATTTTATGGTAGTATTTTTAAAAATAAAGTCACTGTATATAATATAATATTTATTGCACAAAATTATTGTAAATATGATAGAAAATAAAAATAACAATTATATTCATAATTCATTTATTATAATAAAAATAAATAACATCACTCACACATCACAGTCATACAAACTCATGCACAAATAAATAAGTCGAATTACATAGTATTTACATGGTAACGATTTTTAAAATCGTTTTATTTGGTTTGTTGTCAGATTTTTGCGAAAATCTGGCTTTAAAGTTCGGATACGCGGTCGTTGGATTGAGGATATTTCGGTTAGTTTATTGATAAGCGTTGTATGCTAGTTCTTGGGCAAGCTCCTGAGGTTCAGCGTCTCTCCTGCGACGGGTGGCAGCATAGGCAGCATCCCATGGACCATGAGCGGAGATCTGAGGATGCGAGTTGTCAGCTGCGATCTGGGTAAACTACAATGTTAGGCTTATGGATAGTTAAGTTATTAAAAATTGGTGCATATATACTAACTTATTTTAAACGCTGTGCTGATTAAAAGCAGCTATATCAAAGAAGATTTTGAAATTAGTCTTTCTAAATGTAGGCTAAATTAAATAGATTTAATGCGGTGTGTTAATGGCACAAGTTAATGATTGTAAATAATGTCAACTCACCTTTTTGCAAAGCTGGAAGATGGCGAGAGCAACGGAGACGACGAAAGAGAAGAAAGACAGTTGCAGAGCATTCCAGGCCTTCAGACCGAGGACACCGATAGCCAGAGGGATGAGAGTCATGGCCTTCAGGAGAACGAACACAAGGATGGGGACGATGATCTTCTTTAGCTTAGCTTTGCGAGCCTCGCCAACGGAGCGGGCACCTTCCTTGTTGAATTTCACATTGAGAGACAGCTCATCATTGTCAAGATTCCTAGGGCTCACGGTGATCTTAGTATCAGCAATGGGCAGCTTGAAGGTTACATCATGAGACTGGATGTAGTTTTCAATGCTATCAAAGAAATCACCAGTGGATCGCCCAGTGACATCATTGGCTGCATCGTTTTTAGTCACCTCAACGGCTTCAGAGATCTATAACAAAAAACAAAAGTAAAATTGCAAGTTCCCACAAGAATAAGATGTAATAAGATGTAAATGAAATGTAAAGTAAAATACCTGGAAGGTGTCTTTCTTGAAAATGGAGTCCAGTAATGACATAACCTTGTATTTGATGCAAGCAGTTGGATCAGATCCTTCGGCGCAGCCAGATCTCATCTCTTCCACCATGCTGTCCATGGGTGTGCCTTTCCAGAAGGCATCTTTAGCGGGCTGAGAAGTCACACTGCCAAATAAGGCCAGGGCCAACAAGCACACTACTTTACTGGACACCATTTTGCTGCACTCCTGTGGTGTTCACTGAACGACAGTTAGATTGATTGTGATAGTTTCGACAAGGACTCTTCGGTTTTTATACAGCTATTTCAAATTCAGCACGTTGTCTGCAGTTCCGGTACGCATTGTCTTTCAATGTACGCCTCGTATACGCACATGTGACGTTTTGACACGGAGAGATTTCAAGTGTAAGGGAAAGCTATTTGATACGAATCCTCTTAAAGATATGAACTACGAAAAGTCTTATGTTCTAATGTTGGCATTCGTTTATCGTACGTTTTAAAATGGTTAATTTTGATGTGCCTTTTCTGTTGTTTGTGACACCATTCCCTGATTTGACGAAGCCTGATCCAGTTTATGCGTCCCTTTCGTTTTAACGGTGGTTATGTGGAGTGTAAGCAAGAGAAGTGATATAGTAAGTAGTATGGTGTTTGATATGGATGAGGAGACGTTAGCACGCGCGTCTATGCATCCGTAATTGTGTTTATATCAATGAACTTGTCTGACTGGGAGAGAATTACATTGATCTCAAATTGATCCGCTGATAGATGGATTTCCAAAAGTTTCGGAGTTTTCATTTTATTTCTGTCACAGGTAAATCAAAGATAGTAGCTGTGTGATGTCGGTGTGGTGATGGATTAAGAATAGGAACATGAAATGAAATGAAAGTCATCTTGTGTGAGAGTAAACTGTGTAAATCCTACACTAATACACCTGGTCAGCGCGGCCTAGTATACTGTGATCCCTCTCAAAGTGAAGGCGGCCCGTGCCCAACAGTAGGCCGTTGATGGGTTGAAGAGAGATAGAGAATGTGTCTCCATAAACACTATTTCAACATTTAGGTAAACAAAATTATTCGGGGTGGCCTCTATCAGAGTCTCTTTTCTACTTAAATTGGCACTTGTATGTCCCTCACTTCCTGGAGCCCTAAGCGATCGCTTAACTGCGCTCTACCTTAACACCGCGGCATCGCTGGTATAGCTACCACTGGTAGAGTAACTTTCCTGCTGAATAATTATGACCTTCGGTCAATTTTTTTTACATGGACATCTCACACGACATCTTTTGGTCCCGAAGTAAGCTATATTTCTATGCTTGTATTATGGGTACCAGAACACGAATAGACTACATAATAATATACTACTTTTATTTTGTAAATAATACTTATAATGATTGTCCCGAGCGGGAATCGAACGTTGTGAACGACGATGGTATTTAGTCTTCTACTGAATACAACGGTGAGAACGGCGATCAGAAATTTTGGTATAAGGCTAAGCTTTGATTTTTAACTATATTCCAGACTTTATCGGTTAAAATTTTTTCTTAGATAACTTGTACAACACGCACAAAGGAAATGGTTTGGTAACATGTGTATTTTATCACTATATAAGGCTGCTGACTGTCTCTACAAACGGAATGTTCCAGTTTAGTTAGGAGTTACTTGGTAGCCATAAGAAATGGTAGAATGTATAAGATGTACGAGTGCGGATAAAACCAAGGAAGTGTGTTTGGTTTTTTTGTGATGGCACTCTATAGTCTCTGTCTACTCCTATGGGAAAATGGCGTGACAGTATGATGATAATGATTCTATAATAATGAAATAGTAATTCTACAATACATCTTGTGTATAAGCGTAGCCATGATTTTACGAGAGTTGAATGTGGAGTTTAGTAAAATTTCTCCGTTTTCGCAACATTTTTCACTAATGCTTTGGTACTATTGGTCGCCGCGTGATGTTAAATAGCCTTCCTTGATAAATGAACTATCCAACACAAGAACAATATTTCAATTCGAAACAGTAGTCACTGTGATTAGCGCGTTCAAACAAACAAACTCTTCAGCTTTATAATATTAGCATTGATGGACGTAATAATGTTCACTTCTTTGTGTAACCTTCAAGTTATCGTATGTATGTATTATTATGGTATGTGTCGGGTTTTCTTTTGCCAGTCCTTCGAAAAATTTTCTCCCCAAACTTTCCTAATGCGTTAAACGATATTAATCGAAAATATTACTTTTACGACAAGGTGGAGCGACGATATCGTCAAGGTCGCGGGGAGACATTGGATGCAGGTGGCACAGGACCGCGCGTTGTGGCGTTCTATGGGGGAGGCCTATGTCCAGAGAGGCTGAAGAAGAAGATTACTTTTAATTTCGGTACCTATTACTGTCGTCATTTCTGGCTGCTGCAAGAATCAACTCAGGGGAGTTTACGATATAAGTATTCTAAGTTTAGCAGAACTAAAAATATTGTATTGATATGACACAAATATTTTATCGTGTAGCCAACGGGCACTCAATTATTATTGATCCAGCGTTCAAACGCCATATTGAATACTAATTGGGAAACCATTTTGAGTTTATAGTTCCGCCATTGCAAAGGTGAAAGTGATTGCAACAATATAATACTCGCATATAATTAATTACATCAATAATGAGTGAAATAACTAACTTATCAGCTTTATCTATCAATCAACTTACAGTGGCTGCTAGCTCCTAAGCGTCGGGAAAAAAGAGAAGAATCTAAGCACGTTTCACCTATCAAACGACCAAATTACTCCATTAAATCGTCGATGATAACCAATGGTTGGGTCATAAAGATATGATTATTATGGTTCGTATGGTTTTCTTTTTTTGACTTTATTGTAAATAAAAACCTCAAATAATTATACATATTACATTATATACATATTCTTATAACGGACTGCCGATCACGAGGTCTCGAGTTGGATTCCCGGTCAGGACAATCATTTGTGTGATGTTTTTAATTGTCATACAAATGTTTGTTCTGCGTTTGGGTGTTTCTGTGTATTTTAAGTATGTAAATACATACTTAAAATACATACAAAAGAAAAGTAGTCTATGTATTAAATCCGTATTCTGGTACCCAAAACACAAGCATAAAAAGCTTAGCTTGGGACCAGAGGACGTTGTGTGAAATGTCCATGAATATTTATTTATTTATAACAGCAATTATGAATTTTATTAAAATGTATTTACTTTATTAAGCGATTCTCTGACATTTTATACTATGATGACATCCTTGGGTGATTATGTCGGTCTGTGTCAGTGTGTATGCATCACGGATTTAGAATTTGAGTGTCACCACCACATTTCCTCAAGCGAGAACTACGAGAGAAACGCTCGAACTGTGAAAAATGGATACGCGTAAGGAGGCCTGTCTTTTCCACTGGACTCACTGGGCACATACCCAGGGCCTCTCGATTATTAGGGCCCCTTGAACTCATTTTTCGCGTTATGCCAACAAGCCTGATTAGCGCGGCATAGTAGACCATAACCCCTCCCATAGTGGAGGAGGCTCGTGCCCAAAATTAGGAAGTAAATGGGCTGGAGAGAGAGAGAGAGAGAGAGAGCCTTTAATCTAAACTAATATTATAAAGCTGAAGAATTTATTTAATGTAAATTTGACACATAATCACAGAAGAGTGATAATAAATATGATAATTGTTATTATTTCCGAGTTTTCCGTATCTAACAGGGAAACTCTCACACTTGCTCTCATACTTCACACATAACAAGAAATGGTGTGGTGACATTTGCTGTATACACGCCAAATATCATTTATAATTATGTGGCCTTGAACGGCGTAATGTATTCCGTTTGCTGAGTTAAATCAGACAAGCTTAATTACATTATGAGATAATTGTACTGCACAAATATTAGCGATGCGATGACCTTGCGTTGACGTCGCTTCAAACTTAAAGGATATTAAAGCGAGATTAACTGACGAAGGTCAAATGCCTAGTGATGACTGGGATGTCTTGGGAGATGTACAAAAATATTATATGTACTATATTTTTGGATTTAACAGGTGGTGCTCTATAGTCTTTGCTTATTTATATGGAATAAGGTGTAACGGTATGTAAATATTTATGAGAATTATATATTCTCGTCCACATCAACATAGATACTTTCCTTGTTGAAACAAACAGAGAAAGAGAGAGAGATATAAACAAAATTGTGACGAAACCAGGTCGGTTGGAAAATGGAAAAGGATAGAAAATTTTATCACATCATCAATGTAATCAGAATAAAATAAATAAATAAATAAATATTCACGGACATTTCACACAACGTCCTCTGGTCCCAAGCTAAGCATTTATGCTTGTGTTATGGGTACCAGAATACGGATATACTTACTACATAAACTACTTTTTTTTGTAAATATGTACATACTTATAATACACACATTTATGAATATCACACAAATGATTGTCCCAAGCGGAAATCGAACCCGCGACCTCGTGATCGGCAGTCCATTACATAAACCACTCCACCACGAAGCCCGTCAAATGAAAATCATATACATATATATAAAATCATATCATTCTGTATTTTTTCTTTATTATTATTTTTGCTAATATTTAATTCGTACCTGCTTTCCGCCTATGTATGTAAAGTGTTGATAAATAAAGAAATAAATTTTTCATTATAAAATTAGCCCTTTCTGAAAATTACTATTTTTTTTTTATTACTATTTTTGACTGACGGGCTTCGTGGTGGAGTGGTTTATGTAATGGACTGCCGATCGCGAGGTCTCGGGTTCGATTCCCGGTCAGGACACAATCATTTGTGTGATATCCATAAATGTCATACAAATGTTTGTACTGCGTCTGGGTGTTTACTATGTATTATAAGTATGTATTTACAAAAGAAAAGTAGTTTATGTATTATATCCGTATTCTGGTACCCATAACACAAGCATATAAGCTTAGCTTGGGACCAGAGGACGTTGTGTGAAATGTCCATGAATATTTATTTATTTATTTATTATTTATTTTTTTTATTAATTGATTTACCAAATTTTTTTTAATATCTGTTCATACAATATTAATGCTATCAACTTATTTCCATATGAACAGTTATTTCAAGTATTTTCGCATTTGTAATGTCCTCATCATAATGCAAACTGCATTGTACGGTTGTACCTGTACCGAGCCAATCAATTCAGTTTATTAATTCATTACCGCGCTTAGGAAGCGCTGCCAAACCAAAATTATGGAGCGAAACCCACACTTGGTAAACAGAGGCCACGAACACTTTTCATACGAACAAACGTTAGTGCCATGGGCGTTATCAAAGTGGACACAAGCGTCTGTGAACAAATTCAGCACATTTACACGGATTTTCATCGCCTTATAGATCAACGAACCATATAAAGACATGTCTAAACTAACCGTTACGAATTTCACCAAGAGATCAGGCAGTCCATTTCAAAAAACCAAAGAAAACGAAATAAAAATAGTTCACGAAGATGTACTCGCAAAGAATGCGTTCGAAAAACAAAAAGAAAAACAGATTGAATTGTTGCAGAAAGTGAATAAGAAAACAGCTGAATATCAGTCAAACAAACCAAGCAGTGGTGTGTTTACAGAGGTAGTTACGCACGGTGCATTTACAACAAAAACTAAAGCTAAAGTAGAAAGTCCAACCCCTCCGAAAACGCCATCAAATGGATCAAAATCTTTTCTTGGATTTCCATCATCGGCTAACGATTTAGCTCTTAACGCTAAAAGTGATTTGGAATCTGATGTAAATATTTCAAATGAGGTAAAAGAAAAAGTAATACAAAAACTATTTGCGCTAGTATCAATGGTGCAACACGTGTACGAATCAAAAGTGAGAATTATGACGGAGTTTGAAAAATATAAGGATACTCATATGAAGAATGATATCAGAAGAGAAAAGGAACATTCAGAACAATTATATAAACTTAATATGAATTTTCAAAATGAAGTTGTTCAATCTATTCAGAGGTTGAAGAGTGAGCTCGATATATCTAGAAATGTGAGTAGAAATCTTGAAGAAAGTAGTAGTAGTAGTTTGAAGGATACTTCAATAGATTTTAATACTACGGAAGATTTAGTTTCTGATTCAAATGATAAAGGCATCGATATTGATGAAGTGGATGTTGATAGAAAATTAGAAAAGACGAAAAACGATGAAGACGTTAGTAGTCAAAATGTTAGTAATAACAATGTGTAAAGAAATAATTTCATTCTAAGTTTTATTTATTTAATAAAATATTTCACACGAGTTTTGTTTTATTTTTGCAAGATCCTGTTTTTTGTCATATAAATAATTCGCCATCTTTATCTCTACTTTGTAGTGATATAATAATATGATAACAATATAAAGAAGAGTTTGTTTGTTTGAATAGCTAAACCAAGGAACAGCAGGTCCGATTTAAAAAAAAATGTTTTGGATAGTACATTTATCGAAGAGGCCTATGGGCTATTTAACATCACGCTGCCTCCAATAAGACCGAAGAATCAGTGCAAAATGTTGCAAAGACATGGAATATTTTTATAATTCCACGCGTACGAAGCCCGGGCAACAGCTAGTTTTGTATAAAAATTGTATGGTAGGTAAAAATAGACCTTCTCTCGTATTAAATCCTGGCTATTTTATTAGCTGCTTTAAGTACTTATAGTCTATAGGTAATAATTTTAATTAATGAACTCAAAATAAATATTTTTTGATGGAAAATGCCAATTAAAAGCACCAATGGGCAGGCCTCATTATTCGTCCAGCTGACGACCAGAGAGGAAGAAAGGTTCTCAAATAACGATCACATACCGGAGTACTTAATAGCAGCCTCCAATAAGGTGAAATGGCGATTATTAAGATCGCAGGAAGTTACAGGATGCAAGCGGCTTAAGATCGCAAAGGCTTTATTGTAAGGCACGTAATCGTAACGTAATAAATTAGTCCTTAATATGTGCAAATTTCAGATCAATCCGACTACTGCAAGTGATTGAAAATCACTTTCAAAGATTCCCATACATACGTTATTCCTATACATAGACATAGGCGATACATGTATTGATAGATATATGCGAACGAAGCTAATTAAAGTGTCTTAAAAATGTACAGTTATACAGTTGATTATTCCAACTTAAACAAGATCTTACGTCATGTAATGTTATGATCTAATAGTTAACTAAAGCCTGCAAGCTGATTTATAGGTCAAGGTAAAGATACAGGTGTTAAATTCCTTTACTGAAGTGGGCGGACAGCTTATCCCACACGATTATCGATAGTGAAGTTTCAATTGTAAAAACTGACATCTAGCGGTAGTTCAGGAAACAATGACAGCTTACATTTTACACCAATTAATGAACGATATCTCGAATTAAATATGATGATAATAATAATAACAGGATATGTTCCGATATCATACTAATTTATTTGGATAGTGATATACGAAAAGGTTATACTTTAAATAAAATCTTTTCTTTAATAACAGAGACATCTGTTAGATTGCATTCAAACTAGTTGAACACAAGACAAATAGTCGTACAATAATGTAATAATTTAATCAGTACACCACTAGATGGGATAAATGTAAACAACAATACTAGCGTCATTTACAATATTTATTAAACTTTGTTTCTTCCCTTGTACAAATCAATGTACAAATCATTAAAAGTCTGATGTCTTTTGCAATTATATTCATTCGTTGTGACACACACTCGAGTTTTTCCATCATATTTCTCACTATTATATTCAATGCTCATTCGTTTTACTTCCTTTATTAAATCATTCAAGCAAGCACATTGCCAAGGATTTGGTTCAAATAAAAACTTTTTCAAACGACCACCAGAATTCTGTAGTTCCAGACAAAAATTATCCACTAGATAGGTTATCCTATTATTAGATAGATTCAGGTTTTTCAATGGAGAACCACGGAACGCATTTACTGGGACATCTGAAATTTCATTTCCAAGTAGGTGTACTGTAATCAGCCTTGGCATATTTCTAAATAAATTTTCCGGAATAATTTTCAATTTATTATTCCTTAGCACAATTTTTTGTAAATTTTTCAACGGCGAGAATACATCACCATTAATCCGCTCAATAGCATTGTAAGACAAATCTAATATTTCTAAATTATCCAAATTAATAAAAATAGCTGCATCATCCAAAGATGTAATTTGATTTGTAGATAGAATCAAATGTTTCATTGTCCTTAAATTTTCTTTCATTGCAAATAGTGGTACTTCTTTAAGAAAAGTTCTATCAAGGTTGAGTATTTCTAAAGATTGGAATGCCTGCAGCATATTCTCAGGGGTATCACTCATATCATTTCTAGAAAAATCCATAAACGTTATATGTGGGCTTTGATCGAAAATATAAGGATTCAGACTCTTCCCTTGGATCGAATTGCTTGATAAATCAACATATTTTAACTTTTTCAATGGATCAAACACTCCAAGCTCTAGATTATTAATCTTATTACCTCTTAGATCTAAATATTCTATTTTAGTTGTTTGATCAAAAATTCCTAATGGAAATTCAGTAAGCATGTTGTATGAAAGATTCAAGTTAGTTAATTGTTTTGGTTCATCTAAAACGCCAAGTTTGAGTCTTACTATTTTGTTTTTGGACAGATCTAGATATTTAAGCGCAAATAAGTCATTAAATGATTCAAATTCAACATCGATTATTCTACACGATCGTAGAGTAATACTAATAGTGCTGTTATTATCTGATACTAATCCTCTAACTAGTTCATAGTCTTCTTGACCAGTTTGACATGTAACATCTTTGCCATTGTTATTTGATTTACATTCTGGTTTAGCTTCTGTTTTAAGGAACAATATTGCTGTTATGATGAAAAACGCTATCACATCTGAAATAAATTCGAAATAAGTTTCAGTTGCTTATTCGGAGTTTTTTGTTTTTAATTAGAATTTTTTTATTAGTCTTTTCACAGATTTGCCAGAAAGTACCTAGGTACGCATTCAATCTTGAAGACACGTAACTTTAGCCTGGCTAAATTGTACTTCATGTACTATTATAAGACTTTGAAGTACAATTTAGGCATGGTAAAGTTTTAGAGTTTTCAAGCGTAATCAGTAAACCTACTCATAAATAAAGATTAGTTACTGCAGTATGTATACCTATAAAGCACTTAATTATTGAAAAATAAATACGTACTGTGTTTAAAAACCATTATCAATCTTGTAATTGTATTTCTTGAGTTCAATCATCAACTTTAACTTAACTATCGCAATAAAAATCAAAGGTTATCGATAAATTAACCAAAATAAATAATATTATTTTGATGTAAGAACAAGTTTATGTGTCACTTAACGTGCATATATAACCGTCTTCAGAACTAAAATGAAGTTTGCAACAAGTCTTTAATGTATAAACTCCTGTTATTCGGGTTTTCCCTATATCATTGCTAATAGACGAGCTAAGGCTGAGAGCTAAGCATAGATCATTAGACATTGTTTTTCTTTTTTAATACTGGACAAATATTGTACTTGAAAATCTAAAGTAGGTAATTAGATTATTAGTGAAGTTTTCAGATAAGTATTTATATTTACGTTTTATGATTGCATCTTACGAATTTGTTTTGTCTAATATTGAAATTTATAATAGATAGCTCGTAGATAGCATAGAATAAATAAGATATCCCTTATCTTTAATAAATATTTTGCTGTTTAGTAAAAAAGAATAATTTGTCGTAATGAAATAAATTTTATGAACTAAATTAGTTCTTGAATAAACCGCTTGATGGCAGATGGCGAAGCTTAGGCTTGCTTGAGGTGTTTATATTTTAACGCCTGTTAGTACTTTACTACAAGTTAGTAGTTAGTCAGTGTTAACATTGCTATAAGCAAAATACTTTCAACTTCAACGGATGATGAATATACAAAATAGACAATTACTGAACTAGCTTACTTAACAAACTTCTCACCACCGATAAAATTTTCTGTATTTATGAAACAACTTTTACAATTGCAGCCATATAAAAGAGTCTGCTTTGAAATTAACGCAAGTAGCTTTTCAGTGGTCAATCTATGAACATTCTGAATAATTTGCATAAGAAAACTAAATTGTTGTTTGGACCGTAGCATACGGCGCTCTATAATTTCTGTCTATCCCCATGGGAAAAAAAGGTGTGATGTAATGATGATGATGATCATGTTTCTACCTTCTTCCTGTCAATATTTCCTTACTTTGGAACAATTTAAATTCTCTCTGGCCTGCGAAAGACATTTTAAAACCTAATCTAAACGCACTAATAATGCTTAAGCAATAAAATCGATAAAATATTAGGCAAACGAAGCTAACGTTGCTAACTAAGTTCACTATAACGGCAGCGTATCCTAATATTTCAAAACACGTGCAAGAAATTTATAAAACTAACATCTGCGAAATCGTATTTTTTTTTTCAACAAATTTCTTTTGAAGTTTTGATAAAAAACTGGAGGGCATCGCTGTTTTTTAGCGCTCACATATCGGATAGATTCGGTGCACGTATTGACGACCCCTATGATATACAGGGCGATGTTAATTTGGACAGGGTTTGCAGAATAGCAATGTTTTAGACAATTTTATTAGTTTCGCTTGTTTATCAAAATATCTGTACTTAATGGTATTAACTTAATAGCGTTATCACTTAATATAATATGAATATTAAATTAACTTTTTAGTAGATATATAGATATGTATTCGTTAAAGATAATGCTCAATTGTAAAGATAATTATTTACAAAAAAGATATAGTATACAGCGGTATATGAGTACAGTATCAGTAACATTATAGTCTTGTATGTTAACATAAATATTATATTCAACTAGCTGACCCGGCAAACGTTGTTTTGCCATACTAAAAAAAAATGTTTGAAAAATAGATGTTGGCCGATTCTCAGACCTACTGAATATGTATGCAAAATTTGAGAAGAATCGGTCAAGCCGTTTCGGAGGAGTACGGTAACTAACACTGTGACACGTGAATTTTATATATTAGACTAGCTGACCCGGCAGACGTTGTTTTGCCATAGAAATGTCAGTTGTTTGAAAAATAGATGTTGTCCGATTCTCAGACCTACTGAATATGCATGTAAATTGTCATAAAAATCGGTCAAGCCGTTTCGGAGGAGTACGGTAACTAACACTGTGACATGTGAATTTTATATATAAGATTTCATTCCAATTATTAAAAACCAATGAAACTTATTTTGTATATCCATATGTGAGCGTAAATATCAAAAACTACACTACAAATTTTACAGCGTTTTTTGTAGATAGAGTTTGTGTGGTTCAAAATCAAAATTAATTTATTGTAGTCACAGGTAAAAGAGATACAAAAATATAAAATACAGTATCACTATGTCCTGCATAAAGAGCATACAATATTTAGAAACAAGAAATAAAGATAAATACCTACATATTAATATTATTATTAATATGATAATATTATTATGGGACAATCATTTCTGTGAATTTTGTAATAGTCATACAAATGTTTGTACTGCGTCTGGGTATTTCTATGTATTATAAGTATGTATTTACAAAAGAAAAGTAGTTTATGTAGTCTATCCGTATTCTGGTACCCATATCACAAGCATATAAGCTTAGCTTGGGACCAGAGGACGTTGTGTGAAATGTCCATGAATATTTAATTATTTATTATTATGGTATTCTTTATTTAAACTCATTATAAAATTACATTTTTAAATATAAAATTACAAAATAAAAATACATTTAAAAATATAAAGTTACGCGAAGGCCCATCGGTGTCGGGTACAGGGACCAAGCCACCGGTGGTTAGGGCCCCAGAGAAAGGAACCTCCTCACAATGCGTGCCGTGCCGAGGAGTGTCGCCATCTGCCCCAGGCCCTTGATCCAACCGTTCAACGCAAGTTTCTTTAGGTGGTGGTCGAAACTTTTGACTATTAATCCGTTTACCGAAACATTTCCGTTTATCCGTTTATTTATTTATTATTATCATAATTTTATTGAACTATTAATTAATAATTGTTCGATCATTAAAGTATTCTTGAATTATATAATACGCCTTGTCATATAAAAATTTCAGTAAATTTTTCTTAAAACTTTTTATGTCAGAGGTTTGTAAAATAGTTCATGAGGATTGTGTGTATAAAATCGCGAACAACAGCTAGTTTTCTATTTCTAAGAGTTAATATTCCTAAGAGATTAAAAATCTTTGATTTTATTTAGCACCTCCCTATACTAACATGTTTAGAATTTTGATAGCTCAGGTAAACTTTTTTCATAATATCACAAAATCCTTAATTATCTATCACGAGATCGCAATGTTTTTTACCAATTGAGGTCCATTCCACGCCATTTGGCTTAGAACATTATGCCTTCTACGAATATAATGTAGCCTTGTACTAAATTAATTTTTAGAATACTGTACGAAAACGTAAAACGGGACCTGGGGGCCAAGTCTGCTATTCAACGTTGTCACAATGACAGTTTAATTACACCATTTTAACCACAAAAAATTAACAGTTGACTTTCTTTCTCTAGCCCATTTAACGTGGCACTATTGGGGAAGAGCCTCCTCCACTTTGGGAGGGATTATGGTCTACTGTGTCGCCCTGACCAGGCGTGTTGGCACAGGGTTTACTTTTCAGTTTTCCGTCTCTCATAGATGATGTCATCTGTCTAAAATATCCCTTAGCTGGCTTTTACAGCACACTAGGAAGGAAAAGGGGTGGTGACACTTGTATTCTTAGTCCGTCACCACACGGATTGATAGATAGATTAGACTACCATTGATAAAATTCGCCATTATGCAATCAGTTATTGCATTTGTTGATTGCATAATAGCGAATTTTATCAAGTTTGGTAGTATATTGTAAATTTTTTGGCACAAATGATGCCATTATGGCGCCATAATGGTGTCATTGACAACACTAAATAGCAGACTTGAGCCCCTGATCACTGGGACTTCGCTGTCTATCTGTCTGTCTGTCATCAGGCTTTATTTTAGACACGGTGATAGATAGAGAGCTGATAATTTCACAGTTTATGTATATCGGTTAATCCTAAAACAACTAATATTCATAATCATTATAATATCGTAATTCTATGATAATAACGGTAAAGAACCCCTCGTGTGTGAGTCCAACTCGTGCTTGACCGGTTTTTTAAATTGTTGTTATTATTTTAATGAAGAGATAGAATGAAGATTGTGTTAAAGTTTATGATGTAGAACTATGGTGTTTTGTAAAGTTAATTTGATTGTTAATTATTAAAAATATCGGATTTGTAAGTATAAAAAAAACACATAAGTATGTAGGTAATTCATGTTTAAATCGTGTCAGATTTTATTTATTTATTTATTTACGGAAGTGTTCTATATCTTTAATTATTATAAAACATAGTTAACAACTTTGTTTTTTGTATGTATAAATAATAAATAAATATTCATGGACATTTCACAAAACGTCCTCTGGTTCCAAGCTAAGCTTATATGCTTGCATTAGGTATGGGTACCAGAATACGGATAAAAAACTTATACTACTTTTCTTTTGTAAACACACAATTTTAATACATATAAACACTAAACAACCAGACGCAGTACAAACATTTGTATAGCAATTGTAAATATTACATCTGATTGTCCAGTGCGGGAATCGAACCCGCGACCTCCTGAACGGCAGTCCGTTATATGAACCACTAGAACACGAGTCATGTATGTCTCTATGTGAGAGATATCTTCAAAACTACGCAACAGATTATGTTGCGTCATTTTTTAAAGATAGAGTGGTTCAAGAGGATGACATTTTTTTATAATTTGTTAAAATTAGATTTTTTTATTCCACGCGTATGCAGTTGCAGATAACAACTAGTGTTATATAAACACCAGTGTATTCATTACCTCAAATCAATTGACTTTCCGTTAATAACATTAACACGTTATATTCAAATCAAGTAGTTGTAATGTATCACAATCATTTAATTTAAATATTTGTCTCGTTAACTTAGCAATTCGTATAAACAACAGATATGATAACAATCTATGTTTATATCGAAGATGTATTGATTTGTATCTGCTTTATAAATAGTAAAAATACCAAAGAATAGAATAGTTATATATTCTCCAGCCCATTTACGTCGCACTACTGGGCACGGGCCTCCTCCACTTTGAGAGGGACGATGGTCTACTGTGTCGCGCTGACCAGGCGTGTTGGCACAATGTTTAGTTTCGAGTTATTCGTCTATTACAGTAGACGTTAACTGCTTATGTTGTCCCTTAGCTGGCTCTTACAACACCCTGTGAAATAAATGGGGTGGTGACACTTGTATTCTTAATCCGTCATCACCCGGACTTATGTAAAACTAGCTATGTTGCCTTCGACTTCGTACGCGTGGAATTTAGAAAAGAAATTATACATTTATACGTAGGTATATCACTAACGTACCACACACAGCGGAAGCCCTTAAGGGCCTACATCAATATTATCGTCGACATGTACATATTAACACAGTTAGTAGGTATAGAAAATGAAGAATTAGGGATATTTTTTTTTGTTTACTCAAAATCTACTAAATATATTTTAATTCTGATTCACGTGTTTCTATATATAATAGTTACTTATGTTTTTAAAGTTATTTCATTAGTTAATACGCGATAATAGACCGACAAATGAAAAAAATAAGAAATGAGAGAGGTATTTTCGCTAAGATTTTCTATCGAGAAAACTTTTTTCAATCGCGTTTCTGAGTTTATGCGATCCTAGATTATATATTGAAAAAACATATACTTAAAAATTAGAGCTCTAGCCATTCAATCTAAAGAAACAATGAAAACTTCGTACGTAGAAAAATGCACGAAGCTATTTTGGTATCCTCTTAATGTAATATGCATTATTTCCCCCGTTTTTTCGTGTTTCGTTTTTCCGTCGTAGCGTGATGCTATATAGCCTATAACCTTCTTCGCTAAATGGACTATCCCACACTGAAAGAATATTTCAAATCGGACCAGATGTTCCTGAGATTAGCACGTTTAAAAAAACAAACAAACTATTCAGCTTTATATTATTAGTATAGATGCTTACAAACCTTTGTAGACCTAAGGATAACGTGTTACATTAGTGATATAGAATCCCAAAAAAAGTTTTGTCTTATTGGAAATAATTCTAGCTTAAAAACAACAGGCTTGGTTGTCTTGTGGTTCATATAACGGACAATCATTTGTGTGATATTTATAATTATCATAATATGTACTATCATACAAATGTTTGTTCTGCGTCTGGGTGTTTCTATGTATTATAAGTATGTAGTAGTTTATGTAGTACTATATCCGTATTTTGCTAGCCACAACACAAGCATAAAAGCTTAGAAGTTGTGTAAAAAAAACTACCAAATACGGAATTCATTTATCACTGGACGTCATTTTATTCAAGCATCACAGATGTTTATATAGATCTATAATAGGCACTTTCTACGCTAAAATATATTGTGAAATCGCAAAGAAAGCAAAAGTATGGTGATGCAGCTGACACGGCACGAGCCATGCTCCATCCGTCTTAATTGTTATCGAGATGATAAAAAATAGCTAAAAAACGTATATAAAAAGGTACAATTTGGCAAGGAAGGTAAAACGACAGGAAGAGGCGGCATTTTGCGGCCACTTCCGTGGTTTGTGCTTGACGCTAAATTAATATAGACATGCCTTTATAAAAAATAGAGTCTTCTCGCAACTGCGTGATGACCTAAGACCTGCGCTATTTCCTATATTTGTATTCTTAACTTTGATTACAGCGTTTTTATTAAAAAAAACGCTTGAGTATTGTATGCTCTCATCTAAGTTCGAATTATTCCTAAACAATGTCTTCGATGTCGCCGATGTTAGGTGTCTCTTGAGTATTTTTTAGGTTTGACCGTATATTATTGCATGTTAAGGCATTCTTTAGCTAAGGCCTAATAAAAATAACGATAAAGGCAAAAAATATAGGTAATTCACCAGTCCATTTAGTGATACTACTCCTTGTAACATTAAAACTATTTACAAATCTCATACTATGCAAAGGTAAAATGCCGTAATTTGCTTTCATTTTAAAGCAAATGAAGGCAATTGCCCTTGTAAATAAATAAATAAGTTGTTATACAAAACCTTAAAGATTTTAGTCAAAGATAGTTTTATAAAATTTGGCTAATTATCGTCGTTCCTCCTTCAATTCAAGCATATAAAAAGCATGAGTCCTTTAATCGTATCCACATTAAGATTACCATTTAAAAAGGACCACACTTTTTTCTTAATTTGATCAGCAATTGTTCGGATCATAATAACACACTCCTAGGAACAGAAATTTAAAAAAGAGTGGCTCGTGCTCGAACCATAGTCATCATTAAAATTTTTTTTGGAATGCCATTTTGTTTTTTATTCTTTTGTGTTTTGGTGCAATGTAGTGAAATTAATTGTGGAAGCATGTGTTTAATGACAAGATGGATGGTCGGGCAGATGCTGTAGTAAAACTTTTTAATCTGTCAGTGTAAATAAAAAAGTATAAATGAAAGTAAGTTGTGTCTATGGATTATTTATGAAACACTGCCTGCTGATGAGTACATAAATATTAAAATAATCTACTATATAAAAATAAGTCAGATTTTCCTTCCTGACGCTATAACTCCAGAACGCACGAACCGATTTCCACGGTTTTGCATTCGTTGGAAAGATCTCGGGCTCCGTGAGGTTTATAGTTCATTTTTTAATTTTTTTTTTACTTTATTTTTGGTATGGCAAGACAACGTTTGCCGGGCCAGCTAGTGTGCTATATGATCTATAAATTTCAGAACGAAATTGTTAATTATTTAAAGCCGTATAAATTGCGGCCCGTGCCTTATGCTGTGGTAGTGTAGTGGTAGTGTAGTGCTGTAGTAGTATTGCGGCCAAAGTTTCTTCTGAAAATAATAACGCTTGCCTTGGATGGTGTGTTATTTTTAATTTAAAAATACGTCTAATAACACACGTTTATAATTTCAGGTGCATAAACACGTGCCTAGCTGTCTTACGTCTATCCAACACCTCTTGAAAGATGAGATCGCTATAAATATAATTGACACTTTATGTAGGTTAAATATAAAAGAAAATGGCTGCGGTCAGTACAATTAAAATAATAATAGATCCGTTTAAAATAGAACCAATAAAGCGTTCGATATTTAAACAAGTACCTATTCAAAAAAAATAAGCATTACGCCGCGCAGCGGAAGTTTGGCACATGCCGCGTTAAAAAAAGGCGCTCAACATTGCCAACCTGAAAAAAAGGTATAGTTTTATTTAATCTTTTTTGTATATCGCGCGCTTTTTAGCAAGTATTTTTTATCTGTAGCCAATGTTTTTACAGTGACCAGATGTTGTATGCAGATGACATTTTTTTAAAATTCTTAGTGCGATTTTTAGTGGTTTGTCGAAGTTTTTTGATGGCAGATGGTTTGCATATTTATATTTTTTATGCATAATAGGCTGTATGAATAAAAAATAAAACTCGTGTTCTATCAGCTGCTTGTTACGGAGTTTGCATATACTTAAGTCATTTTAAAATAGTTAATAAACTAATTGAGCGGATGAAGACACCATTGGATACAAGTAAAACTATGAATGTTTCTTTGCTATAAAACGTAAATGGTCTTTTTGATGTCAAATTGAGAACTTGTTATTGTTAACTACTAACATTATTATCTAAACATCTTGTTTTAGAACTAAAATTACACTGCATTTAAAAAATAAAAAATACTATAGCTAAAAGTAACTGTAGAACTTACGAAAAATTTTATACTTAATTAAATATTACTTAGATGTATAATATTTAGAGTCACCAATCCTTCTTTGGTTATTCTGTAAGTTAAGTCACCCCTATCAAAAGGCATCAGCAGGATTTATATCAAATTTTCCAGACTTGTAAAATACCAGTTGACATGTACCTAATACATATTATGTACTTAGATTTTTTTAACGGTTTTATATACTTTATTTGGTGTAGTGCCATGCGAGGAGCTTCGTGGTCGAGTGGTTCATGTGACAGACTGAAGTTCACGAGGTTGAGGGTTCGACTCCCGCTCGGGGTAATCATATGTGTGATATTTATAATTGTGATACAAATGTTTGTACTGCGTTTGGGTGTTTCTATGTAAATAAATATAATATAAGTATATATAAATATATAAATAATATAATAATATAAGTATGTATGTATTTAAAAAAGAAAAGTAGTTTGTGTATCCTATCCCTATTCTGTTACCAATAACACAAGCAAATAAGCTTAGCTTGGGACCAGGGGACGTTGTGTAAAATGTCCGTGAATATATATTTATTATTATTATTTAATAATTAATATTGTCTGTGTAATGACAGATTAAGAATACGATTTTTTCCATCCCAGTGTGCCGTAAACATTGAGTTAATATGTACTACGTACGCCGTAAACGCCAGCTATGGGGTATTGTAAACAGAAAACATCATCTGTGAGTGATGGAAAGCGCGAAATAAATAAATAAATAAATATTTTTGGACATGTCAAACAACGTCCACTGGTCCCAAAGTAAGCTATATTTCTATGCTTGTGCTATGGGTACCAGAATACGGATCGAATACTTATACTACTTTTCTTTTATAAATACATACTTATAATACATAGAAACACCCAGACGCAGTACAAACATTTGTATGACAATTAGAAAAATCACACAAATGATTGTTCCGAGCGGGAATCGAACCCGCGACCTCTTGATCGGCAGTCCGTTACATAAACCATTCAACAACGAGGCAGGTCGCTAATTAATCATTATAAATTAAAGTAATATCTTTTTTTTCTAACACTTGCGTACTTGTAAAATTAAATTGGATGTGGGTAAACCCTGTAATAACTGATTGTAGAAGACACATTACAGCTCAGTCTCCCCCTTACCATGGTGACTGCAAAGTCTCCGAAGCGTCGGCCTAAAATAAAAACAAATATACGCGTCTAAATCCGTAAAAAGTAGTTTTATTTAATCAATTTAAGTAATTAATTAAAGTAATTAGTTTTTAAATTAATGTTTTGCTTTTTACTATGTTTCTGTTTATAAATATATTTTTATAAATATTTTTGGACATTTCACACGACGTCCTCTGGTCCCAAAGTAAGCTATATTTCTATGCTTGTGTACCAGATACGGATATACTACATTTATACCCTTTTTTTGTAAATACATACATACATACTTTTTATAGGTAGAAAACACCTAGACACAGTTCAAACATTTGTTTGACATTTATTAAATATCGCACTAATGCTGCTAATACTGCGCGGGAATCAAACCCCAGGCCTTGTGAACGGCAGTCCATTATATAAACTACTAGACCACAAAGCCGGGCCGTTTATATTTAGATAGAAACAAAACAAGAGCAATATGGTACCTATACCTAATTTTAAGACCACACAAAATATTTTTATAATCAACCCAATATAGTTGCGTGCTACATTTTTTTTAAGCTGCATCATATTATAATCAAGCTATTAAATAATGAATGTGCATCGATTCAAAGTTATTCGATAGCAACCGAGACGGATTTCGCGGAAACATTAGACATTAAAGATATAAGGATCATGCGAGGATGCGTTTATAATAAAATATAATATAATTGCTATTCAAAAACAAATAGCATGAGTTCTGCCCGCGGCATGGCACACAATCAAAACGTTTTTAGATTTGAATAAATCAATCCCTTATAGAAATGCATTGATATACAGGTTGATGATAGTTCATGATGATGATAGTTCATATGATCTCCCTGAAATAACCTGAAACAAAATCTCGTAACAAAATAACTGAAATCTTTTAATATAATAAAATAACACAGTAATTTGTGTTTTGATGGTAGCAGACGGCGCTCTATAATCTCTGCCTAACCCCATGGTAAAAAAGCGAGACGGTATGTATGATAGTAATCAAAATATTGTATTCCAGAGGTGTAATTTTCGTTTGCGTAGGTACTTACTGGAACCACAATTGTATGGATTTTATACTTGAGAATATTTAACATATTATCACTCGTATTATATTATACATCAGTTAAATAATTACCAATAATTTTCAAAATAAATATAAAAATGTAACAAACTAAATCGTGAATTTTTTAGATAGAGATTTAGTATAGGATTTTTTGTGCTTGGAGTCTAAAAATATGTTTATCTGTTTTCACAAGCTTATTTTTCTTTTTTACAAGCTGCGGGTTTAATTCATTACAACTTGGCCTACATTTAAAGTATTTATATAGTTTAGTATATATGATTATAAAAACAAAACTTAGTATGTAGTAACACAGCGAGTATTTCAAGTAATTGTCTTATCTAAAAAGGATCGGCACAGGTGTTCATTTCAAGATAACACATAAAGTCGATAACGTAATTACAACAAGGATATATAAGAACAACCTGTATTCAGGCAGTTTTTCGTTACGTTTAGAGGTCGACTTTTTGAAAGGTTTTTTCTCCATTTCGATGCCAATTATGCACATTTTTGCCGACGCGGCTCGTTTGGCTTATTCCCTCTGCTCTCATACTCGCTTCGACGGATTCCATCAAATAAAATCAAGCCGGACTCTTTTTGTGATGGTTTTTATTTGTATATTGATGAGTCTTCCAGGTTTGAAGGAATTCCTGAGAGGGCGTTTGGGACAGACCCTATTGTGTGTCGTAACCTGATCTGTAAGACATTTTACGTAGTTAGGTATATTGGGTAATATATAACACATGGTAATATTGTAGGAACATGAGTTTTAAAAAAGCCAGTGGAATACAGGCCACAGTTGCAAACTAAGAGTCCTATGAAGTTCCATAATGTTCTATAATCTATTGCACTAAATGAAAAATCATTATAAACTGCTTTAAATTAAATATCTAGCTATGTTGGATGACGACTGCCATGTTAAAATAGACACCTAACTGAAGTGATAAGCTCCTATTGTAGCCTTATAAAATTATAAACTTAGATGTACAAAAACTAAAAAACACGCTTAAAAATCCTGAATATGTTTTTCAATTATTGCATTGTCATCAGTTCATTTTCAGTGTGCAAAATTTCAAATCAAACCGACTGCTGCAAGTGGGCAAAATACAATTTCAAAAATTCCGTTACATATACATTTTAATACATTAATACATGTTATGTATGTTAAAACACTTAAAAAAAAACACTTTTTCAAATAAATTTCATGATTTTAGTACCTAGGTACATAGTTTAGATTTCATTCCCTTCTATAACAAAAATGATAATAATTATTTTGGACACATCCACTAACAATTTCAAGTATAATAAACATATTATATGTTAACGGGCCTATCTACCACAGAACTCTCAATATCAAAAAATATACCATCGATTCACCAGCCTTTCTTCCACTGCTGTATATAGGCATCCCCATAGAGTTCATCAACGCGCGTTCCTGCGCTATCTGCATTCAAAATATATCACGTTACCTAATTTAAGAGAGCAATATCTCATAATTAATATTCTTTCCGTGTGTCTCATAATGAACTAATTAAGTTATAAACAAAAAAAGTTATGAGTTTCTTGCATATTTCAGACATCGTGTTGTATTTGTGGTTCCGATATTTTGGAACGAAGTAATTGTCGTTCTTTAGAAGATTATGTACATACATCATCAGTAGTGGATCTCAGTATGCTACTGCTGAGCAAGGGCCTCCTTTATTGGTATTTGATTTCGGTATACTTACACTAACCTCCGTGTGGTGACGGATTAAGAATACAAGTGTCACCACCCTATCTCCTCCCAAGGATGCTGTAAAAATCAGCTAAGGCAACACACAGATAACATCTTCTGTGAGAGTAGGAAAACTGGTTAAAAAACCCTGTGTCAACACGCCTGGTCAGCGCGGCACAGTTGACCATAATCCCTCCCAAAGTGGAGGAGGCCCGTACCCAACATAACTTCCTCGATGAATAAATAGTACATTTATCGAGGAAGGCTATAGACTAAATAAGATCACAGTATTACTAATTGGCGCAAAGTATCAGTAAAAAATGTTACAAAAATGGGCAACATTTTTTAAATTCCACGCGTTCGAAGTCGCTTACTACTATTTTAGCACGCCAAAAACAAATGGGCACAAAATTAATAGATATTCGCGAAAAGTGGTTGCAAAATCTTTACTTATAAGTAGTAAAAAATCACCGTTTTTGCAACATTTTTCACTGATGCTTCGCTCCTATTATTCGCAACGTGATAATATATATTATATTTTATAGCATTCCTCGATGAATGTACTATTCAACACTGGAAGAATTTTTATAATCGGATCAGTGGCAGTGGTTCCTGAGATTAGCGCGTACAAACAAACAAACTTATCAGCTTTAGAAAACACGCTTTTTAATACCTTATTTAGTTATTTAACACGATGTTAGCAAGTTTGTTTTGAACAACGTGAAGTTGAAACAATTTCTCCTGAATCTAAAGAAAGATATATAAACTGCGTAAATATTATTCAAAGGCCATTTATATACCAGAAATCGGCTTAATATTGAGATACGCGCATAAAATAGTGGCGAAATGTACGTAAAATATGACACATGCATGAAGTACACTATCTCTGACGTATTTAATAAAAAAGACGGAGTAATGCGATCAATATTTTTATTGTAGCGCCATTTAAAATGATGCTCCTCATATAGAAAGAGACGGTTACACGTACTAACAATGTAAACTGTATTCATTTACTTTGTAAATCTAATATATAAAAGGCAAAGTTTGAAATTTTATATAGTCTACTCAAATATTGATTGATAACTGCAAGGAAAAAGTGTGAAACCATCTTGCTTTCACTGTACATATGAATTTCCATTTTCCATGATTTAAAGACACTATAAATAGATTTTCTAGTCTTTTCTTTGGTCCTTTTCAGGCCATCGACATTCATATTCATCACCTTTTTGCTTAAATGCTCTTCATTCAGACATAAATTTTTGTAAATAATATTGGAAAATTCCCAGCATTGTATCTAGTCCCAAACTATGCGGTTAGCTATGTCCTTATTTTTTAATTCATGAAATCGAAAGAAGCAAGCGAGTAAATTTACCAACGATCAACAAGCATAGGATGTCTAAACAATAACTTTAGTTAGTTACTACTTTTTGCGGTGCTCTGTCCTAATATCACAGCAACAACCGAATTTGGTAAAACATAAAGCCAGCAATCTAAAAATCTAGCAAACGATTTCACAACAACTTTGGTTTCTGTACTTAACGGTGCTCCGTCTTTATTTATTTACATAGTCCGAGAAAACAATTTGCATAAAAAAAAATATCTCATACCTAGTACTTATAGAGATAAAAACAAAAAGTGTACACTTGAAAGAGCAGGTATGTTCACAATAATCCTATGTGACAATGCTCTACCCACCTGTCACAACAAGACTTTACAGGTGATACGGCACCTGACTAAAAGGACTGGGGGGGGGGGGGGGGGGGGACAATATACCAACACCAGGTGACTATATTGAAATAATCCATTACTACTTAGGTGTTCAAACTTTAAGAAAAGTGATAATGGTACCAATTCTATGCCACAACTAAACTAAAATTAAAAAAAACTACGGTGTTTAGTATTCTCTAACACTTGTGCGACTCATTTAAACATAAAGCCACATTTTACGGATTTAGACGCGTACAATCAAATATACGCGTCTGAATCCGTAAAAGGTGGTTTTATTTAAGCTACGGTGTATTTTGATTAATTAAAATCATTAATCTTAATGTACACAGTTTTTAGGGTTCCGTACCCAAAGGGTAAAAACGGGACCCTATTACTGAGACTTCGCTGTCCGTCCGTCCGTCCGTCCGTCCGTCCGTCCGTCTGTCACCAGGCTGTATCTCAAGAACGGTGATAGCTAGAGAGTTGAAATTTTCACAGATGATGTATTTCTATTGCCGCTATAACAACAAATACTAAAAATAAAATAAAATAAATATTTAAGGGGGGCTCCCATACAACAAACATGATTTTTTTACCGTTTCTTGCTCGATACTAATAACGTTGCCTTATGTTGCATAGATAATGGTACGGAACCCTTCGTGCGCGAGTCCGACTCGCACTTGACCAATTTTTATAAAAAAGGTAAGTTAACATTTCCGAATTGTGTTATTGACAATGGTCCGATTCTAAGTGCACAACTAAACTTGACCTAACTAAAAAATTAAAATAACTGTGGCGTTTTTTCATTAATTGGCTATGTCGTTGTCCACATTTTTATTACATACAGATTTTGTAATAAAAAATTTCAGCTAACATTGCCGAGTTGTGTTATTGACACCATTAATTTAGATTAGTTTAGTTAACATAATATTTAACTACATTTTACTAACGGCTAAAATTACATAATTACTTTTTACTAACGGCTAAAATTAAAACAAATATACGCGTCTAAATCCGTAAAAAGTAGTTTAGTTAAGTTTAGTTGTGCACTTAAAATTCATACCAATATATTTGAATTAAATTTGCGAATAATTTTTTAATATTTATTGAGACTTTAAATACAAGTGACATTTGTATATTTTGTGATGCCTCTAACGCCATGGATCCAAAAGAAGTAGAAGAATTCGTCAAGTAAGAGTTGGATTCGCACACGGAGGGCTCTGTACAGTTATTAATAAAATATATTTGTCATATTCCCGACCACAAATAACAGAATAAGGGAGGGTGAATGATGATGGAGTGGTGACAGATTAAGAATACAAGTGTCACCACCCCATTTTTTTCCGAGGGTGCTGTAAGAGCCAGCTAAGGGACAATATAAGCATTAAACATCTTCTGTGAGAGACGGAAATCTCGAAACTGAACCCTGTGCCAACACGCCTGGTCAGCGCGGCATAGTAGACCACAATCCCTCCCAAAGTGGAGGACGCTCGTGCCCAACAGTGGGACTAGATGGGCTGGAGAGGAAAATGATAATGATGAGTATTTGTTGCTATAACATCAACTGATATACATAAACTGTGAAATATTTTCAGCTCTGTCGCTAGCTGTATCTCTAAAACGGTGATAGCACCGTTTTAGAGATACATCCTGGTGACGGATAGACGGACGGCGAAGTCTCCATTTTACCTTTTGGTATCGAATCCTAAAAAAATTAAGCAAAATAAAGGGGTATTTACACCATACTAATAGTGTGCAGTGATATAGATGCCGATAATAGGATAACATTTGATCCGATTGTAGAACCGTTGCAAATCCAATGTGGTGTCATATTTCAGTTGTTATACAATCGAAATTAGAACATTATTTAGTTATTGAACACTTCCTCCAATTTGGACTTATTAGATATTATGTAAGTTGCCCAAGACTTTGTAGGCGTGAAATTTAGCAAATAATCCTCGTTTTTGCAACCTATATCCTTCCTCGATAAATGTACTAACTAACACTGAAAGAATTTTTCAAATCGGAGCAGTGGTTCCTGAGTTTAGCGCGTTTAAACAAACAAACTCTTCAGTACCTACCTACCTCACTATTGAAAACGGCCTTAATATCTATAGTGTATTTGATATTTTTATAACACGACGACCCGGAGTGTTATATTTTCTTCTTGAGTTTCTACCTCTCACTGCTTAGATTGTTCCACAGCCGATTCTCAGAGCACCTTTTAATTCAAACTCTGTTCTTCAACATTGGTCTAGTTTTAAACTCTTATAAATTAATTATAATAAAAAACATTCGAACCCATACAATAATTAAGTTTTTCAATATATTTGCAAGATAATTATGTCTTTAAGGTCCCACCTGGCCGAGATACAACAGTTTATTACATTAATGGGCAAAAATATGAAAAAGATATTTCTCATACATTTTTATTAGCCAATACTTCGAATAAAATACACACAAAAGGTGTTCATGGCAATTTTAATTGGATTTTTTGTGTTCTGTCGATAGGAAATCCAATAAAAAAAGATATAAAACTCTTTTATTACTAAGTAACATGTGCTGCGAATCCGAGATGTCTATAAAAGTAAGTGATAGTTAACAACATGGTTAACAAAAGACTCGTGCCGTTTTTTTTAATACGGAAGACGATAGGCGAAAGCAAACATTTGACAGCCACAAAGGACTGGCACACTCCACACTCAAGATCAAGTTTCTTAAAAAAAAAAAACAAAAAAAGATAGCACATGCCGAAATCTGATTACTGCACCATATTTATCAAAGGGTTGCCGTTTTGCCAAACATTGCGGATCACAAAAACTATCGGAACGTAGGTACCTTTTTGCACCCGTTTGCTTTTTTATGAAAAAAAATGCAAAATCGATTTCGGCAGATGTCCACAAATAGAAGGGGTTTGAGGGAGTTTTTTTTAAACAAAAAATGGTGGACGCATTGGCATTAGACAATGGATCGAACGGTTATGGATCGACTGTCAAAATTCGCCATGAGTTAAAGAGTTTTATTTTATCTGATCATTAATTTCTCATGTTAAAGAGATGTTTTTGTAGTAAATTTCTATTTAAACGGAAGTGGATACATGGTTTTTCTACTTAATCGATTTTATTGTCGATGTAAATAATCCCTGATGCAAACAAAGGCGTGAGATGCTTATATGAGTAACTCAGGTGTTTTTAAAACGGTTATTAACACGCCTATATATATATTTGGTAGGTATCTATCAATGTATTAATCTATGTTACGGAATCTTTGAAAGTGATTTTCACCCAGTTGCAGTAGTCGGACTGATCTGAAATTTTGCACACCTAACAAGGACCGATGACATAGCAATAATAAAAAAAATATTTGGGATTTTCAAGCGTGTTTTTTAGTTTTTGAAATAAGTAGATTTAATGGTAGCAAGTTTAAGATAATCATAATGTTTTATAACTGCCTCTTTATCTCATTACTCTAATAAATAGCCACAGACTTAGCAAATAGTGAGTGCGCGTTCTATCATGAGGATACGTAAATTTAGCTTGGCTAAATCATACTTCATAGACTAATAATGTTAGAAAAAATCACGCACACATAGAGATTGCCTATTAAAATTTCACACATATTAAACAATGATATTGATAAAGTTGCGCTATGTGTGTCATATACGCTTCTATAAGCTTGCGTCTATTGACTTTTAACGTATAAAAGGTATCATGGTTTTCCGTATCAAATTGTATTTAAGCGTGTATCATAATAAAAGTAAAAATAAATTTAAAAAAATAGAATGAAAATTTAAAAAATAGAATGGAAATTCAAATTTCGAGAAAAATCGACCAAATATTTTGATAACTGCAAGCTTTCTTATTATATTTTGTTTATACATATATTTTAAACCACTATTGTATTTTAAACGGCGGTTTCCAAACGAAGGTATGTTGGTGACTCGCCATGTCGTTCAAAAATGCACTGGCTGGATGCGAGGAATCTTATCCAGAACCTTATATGGCGAGCTTAGACTAACAAGGGCAGAACCAACGATGTGCAAAATCGATTACACAATTTAATCGATTAATTCGGAACACTGGCTGGTTTCAATATTTGAATTTAGAACAGGATTATGTTTTTAACAAAAATAATCTAAAAGCAGTTTGAAGTCCAATACCTTACAATACCTTGCCTTTTTAGAAGTTTCGTACAAGAAAGAAACCCTTAGAGCCTCACTACTGTGTCCGTCGGTAAGGCCCCTACTGCAAAAAATATAGTGCTGATATAGAGAAAAATCAAAAACTTGTACTTAGTTTGAACCACACCACATGAAAAAATAGTTTACCTATAGTATACTAATACCAACTTATGAAGTAACGGAAATGTAAGCCCCCTATATTTGCACTACAAAATTAAGTTGCTGAATTGGTTTCAGCTTAATTGACCACCACTCTAGGGACTTTTATTTCTGTTAGATATGTTTTTCACGGCTAAAAAAAATGGTTAATCGTAGAAATTTCAAAGAAAGCAGAGATACGCATTTGTGTGACATAAAAATATATTATTATTTATATCCAAAACTATTTTCAACTGAATAAATATCACAAAATATAATATAAATATTTGTTTTGCTTTTATTATAATAAGTTTACGATGTAAGTTTATATTGGGTTCAATAAAACCATTAGTTGTCATGTTAGATGTTTGCAAATAGCACTAAGTATACTAGTTTTTATGTTTTAATATCAAATTGACATGAAGCTTACATGAAAATCCTTACTTATTATAAAACAAACTTGTTATCCATGTATGCATGTCCCTATATAGTGCTTATAGTGCCAATTCTAGGTGCACAATTAATCCTAACCTATTTAAAAATTGAAAACAACTACGGTGTATTTTGATTAATTGGCTGGTTTTTTCTGCACATTTATATTAAACTAGCTGACCTAACTAACTTTGTTTTGCCACGCTAAAAAATAGGTTTGAAAAATAGATGTTGGCCGATTCTCAGACTTACTGAATATGCATGTAAAATTTCATAAAAATCGGTCGAGTCCTTTCGGAGGAGTACGGTAACTAACACTGCGACACGTGAATTTTATATATTAGATAAAATCGTTGGTCCTTAATACAAAGTTTTCATAATAAGAAAGTTCAGTTAATATTGCCGAATATAATTGACACTATCGATAATTGACACTATCGATTTTAGTTTTTTAAGTTAAGTTTATTTATTTACTGTTTATTGTACATATTGTACTGTTTATTGTGTATAAGTAACAAAATAGTCAAAGTCAAAGACTTTTATTTTAAGTAGGCAAGATATACATGCTCTTTTAAAAAGTCAGAAGCTAGGCGTCTGTTTCAAAAGGGAATCCTATGGAGAAGAACAGACAAGAAACTCCATGATTCAATTTAAACAACTATAAAAGAAACAGAATGTACAATTGGCGACCTTATCGGATAAAACGATTTCTTCCAGGCAACCATAGGATGGAAATCGCGAAAAAGTTTATTTAGATAGGGCAAGTTGCAGTGTAGGTACTTATTTTAATATGAATTAAACTAGAATAAATATAACGATATAAATATTGTTTAGTTGTAGAAAGTTAGTAGAAAGTTTGGTTGTGCACGTAGAATTGGTACCTTACCTATTGGTAAATTTGTTTTATTAGAAAGAGTAGTTCAAGAGGATGGCTTTTTTGTATAATTTGTTAGTTTAGTTTCTAAATTCAACGGCCAGAAGCAACAGCCTGAAATAAGTTACCTAGTAAAAGTACGAATATTCTTTACTAGAACCATCTAGGAGCGAGACATGGACTCACAGTAACTATTTCGTAAATAATGTAAAAAAATGTTTTTTTTTTTTACATTTCACACAACGTCCTCTGGTCCCAAATTAAGCTATATTTCTATGCTTGTATTATGGGTACCAGAATACGGATAGACTACATATACTACTTTTCTTTTGTAAATACACACTTATAATACATAGAAAACACCCAGAAGCAGTACAAACATTTGTATGACATTTATGGATATCACACAAATGATTGTCTCAAGCGGGAATCGAACCCGCGACCTCGTGATCGGCAGTCCGTTTCATAAACCACTCCACCACGAAGCCCGTCACGAAGTCGAATTTGATACAATCTTTTACTTTTTGTTCCGTGAGATAAGATTTTGCTTACAAGATCCTTCGCCGCATTTTACCCTTGCAACTTATGTACCATCGGTAGCAAACGCATCCAATAGTTTAAACTTAAAGTTTAAAAAAGGCTTATTTAAAAAATCATTACTTTTGGCATTCTTGGAGACTTAACAATTTTTTAATTTGCCCTCATTTATCTATAATCTGCATTTTTTGTAGGATACTTTAACAGTTTTCAACCTTTTTCAACGCCACAATAGACACATTCCACCAAGATGTGATGTGTGTCTTCAAACACTCCACATGCAGAACGGTTAGGAGATGGAACTTAGTTACGTGTTGCGTTATAAATAATAATAAATAATAATAAATATTCATAGACATTTCACACAACGTCCTCTGGTCCCAAGCTAAGCTTATATGCTTGTGTTATGGGTACTAGAATACGGATATAATACATATACTACTTTTATTTTATAAATACATACTTATAATACATAGAAACGCCCAGACGCAGTCCAAACATTTGTATGACAATTAGAAAAATCACACAAATGATTGTCCCGAGCGGGAATCGAATATGATGATGTCACAAGTTCCTTCCACGGATGAAGAGATATACTGTCTTGTTAGTGATGTGCAGGGGTGTGTAGTCAACAGTTCTACAGTATCTGACCGAATAATCGGTTCATGAGTTCATTGCTCTCGTCTCACAGATGTTTTGTAGCGAAATATAACTTCTAAGTAATATTTTATTACAAAAATTTTCTTTTTTGACAATTTTTCGGTATTAGATCTGAATAGAATAAAATATTATATTTTATTTGTGAGGTGATGGGTTAAGAATGTATGTGTCACCATCCTATTTTCTACCTGTGCTGTAAAGTGTTAAAGTCCAAGCTAAGTGTTATTGTACATAAATAAAATCCTCCGTAAGAGATCCATATACTACTGGTCGGCGTTGCATGGTGAACCATCCTCTCCAGGCCATTTACGTCCCACTCTTGGACACGGGCCTCCTTTACTTTGGGAGGGAGAATGGCCTACTGTGCTGCGCTGACTAGGCATGTCGGCGGCATAGGGTGTATTTTCGAGTTTTCCGTCTCTCACAGAGAATGTTATCTGTGTGCAATATCCCTTAGCTGACTTTTACAGCAGCAGGAGGAGGAGATGGGGTGGTGACACTGGTATTCTTAATACGTCACCACGCGGAGGTAGACCATAGCCCCTTCCAACTAGGAGGAAGTCCGTGCCCAACAGTGGGTCGTTAATGGGCTGGAGAGAAAGAGAGCGACAAAAATAGGTTCTTATACCTAAATTGATGCATAGTCACATTTGTATTATTAGATATTTAAAAATGCTTAATTATCTTGCTTTCACAATTGAAAGACAGAGTTCCTTTTTTTGAGAAAATTCTTCGATTTTGTGAAAATAAGAAACTGATAAAGTCTCACTACGGTGTCCGTCTGCCTGTCGGTCTGTCCGTCCATCCGTCAAACTTTTTTTTCTGAAGGTATCAAGTTGAAACACATACCAATTGTAGATCTATGCGGTCCCTAGCTGCAAAAAATACAATCAATGTAGTTTTATTTCCATTGTATCCTAATAATGTCACAAATGTGATAGTTTGTGAGTATGGATGTTTGTTACTCTTTCACTCAAAAACTACTGAATTGATTTTAATGAAACTCCACAATAATGTCCCAAAATAATACAATGTTCTCCCGTGTATTCCCCTAAACGTTCTCCCTCTCTCTCTCTCTCTCCATCCCACTAACGTCCCACTTTTGGACACAAGCCTTCTCCACTTTAAAAGGGATTATGGCCACTACATGCTGGGCGTGTTAACACAGGGTTTAAATTTGGATTTCCGCTTCTCACAGAGGATGTTTCTGTGTACAATTAAATATTTCTTAGCTGGCTTTGATAGCGCGCTGTGAAGGAAAAGGGATGGTGACACTTGTGTTCTTAATTCGTTACCACACAGGCAAACTAAACGTACCCATAAAAAAACCATAAAATCGACATAATATAGACATAGCGCATATCGCGCATGAATGTAGCCGAAATAACAGAAAAAAAAACAATTACTTAATTCTATTCCAAATTTGAAATTGTGTGGAATTTTATTACAGTGACGTAATTATTACATATTATAGTGGCAACATTTAAATAAACAACACTCAATATGTCATTGAACCTATTATAAATAGTTTTTTTTTCCAATACATCGGCCTCTGCACCTGATTAGAGGTTATTCAACTTTAATTTTATTATAAAACAGATAAGAACACATAGAATATGGTTAAATAATATGTATGTGTTATACTAATTGAGTAGATATTTAATATTATTAAGGAAACATCATAAAAAAGTGTGCAAAAATTGTATCATACATGTTTTTTTTTACAAATTCATGTTAATTTTGTTATGGTAGGTAAATGTTGT
The DNA here is from genome assembly GCA_916999025.1 of Orgyia antiqua. NCBI lineage: Eukaryota > Metazoa > Arthropoda > Insecta > Lepidoptera > Erebidae > Orgyia > Orgyia antiqua. The sequence continues at coordinate 30,915,860 of OU779863.1, forward strand.
ATTTTTTGTTTAAGACAGAAAGGCAGTTTTACTATGAACCTATGACCTATACTATAATATTACAAAGCTGAAGAGTTTGATTGTTTGAACGCGCTAATCTTAAGAACTCAAGGTACGATTAGTAAAATTATTTTAGTGTTGGATAGTACATTTATTTAGAAAGGCTATAGGCTATATAACATCACGCTGCAACCAATTGCAGCGAATCATTAGTGAAAAATGTTGCAAAACAGGAAAATTTTTCTAAATTCTACGCGTACGAAGTCGCGGTCAACAGCTCTCTCTCTATCTCCAGCCCATTTACGTCCCACTGTTGGGCACGGGCCTCCTCCACTTTGGGAGGGATTATGGTCTACTGTGCCGAGCTGGCCAGGCGTATTGGCACAGGGTTAATTTTCCAATTTTCCGTCTCTCACAGAGGATGATATCTGTATGCAATATCACTTAGCCGACTTTTACAGCACCCTTGGGAGGAGATGGGGTGGTGACACTTGTATTCTTACTCCGTCACCACACGGAGAAGTCTACAGCTAGTTTAATAGAATATTTTAATCCCTTTATTGTGTAAATGGTGGGACATGAGATTTTATATTAACAATATTTATCACAATTTACCTGGAAATACATACAATATTTAAACAATCTATCACAAATGGATCAGAATGAGTCAAACATTTTATCATACATAATATCATCCAAGTTTTAAGCTATAGGTCACGTTAATTGTCTATTTATAGCCTATTATTTCATATATAACATTGTCGCAGTGTTTGTTATCCAATTCCTACGAAACAGCTCGACCCATTGATAATGGTACCAACTATATACGTGCACAATTTAACTTAACTAATAATTTAGTGTATATGTTCCGAATGTGTCTACGGCTGTGCAAATGTCATGGTCATACATGACATATCAGCATGTTATGCAATTATTTAAATATGTATTAAATAATGATTGTGATAAATATAGAATCTCTACGAGTAGTACGTATAACAGAAGACTATGAAAGAAAAAGACATGTGGCGCCACCCCCTAATAATGGGATAAGTGAATGATCAATGATAAAATATAGAAATATGTGTTTTAAATCGTCACCATTTTGACTAAAAATTACAAAAAATAATTACAAAACTTAAAACTAATCTATTTAGTTCAAAAACTTAAAAATGCGCTTAAAAATCCTGAATATTTTACTAAAGTAATTTATTACCTAATTTTGCAATTGACATGCTATGCTTTTACTTATTAAATTAAATTGTGGTGGAAAAGTTGATCATAGTGACTACAAAGTCTCCGAAACGTCGGGCCAAAATTTAAAACAAATATACGCGTCTAAATCCGTAAAAAGTTGTTTTATTTAAACAAATGAGTCGCGCAAGTGTTAGAAAACTTACATTTTACTAGAAAAAAACTGTCAAGAGTGAGGTAAACACACTCAGGGTTCCGTACCTAAACCGACTACATTAAAATAATCAGTTAATTAAACTTAAACCAACTCACCAAATTAATTTTGTAGTTAGAATATAGGGAGTCGCCTACATTTCAGTTAGGTACTTCATAACTTGGTATTAGTATAAACACTTTGTTCTTGTGATGTGATGATAAATTACAAGTTATTGGATTTTTTCCTATATCAGCACTATATAGACTGGGTCTATGCCAAATTTTAAGTCTCTAGGGCAACGGGAAGTAAGCTGTGAATTTTGATTGCCTAGCATAAGTCGAAAATTCTTAAAAATGGTGGTAATTCGGTTATATCTTTTAAATGCGTTGATGTAAAAAGTTGATTGTTTTTTTTTGCAGCAAGGAACCGCATAGATCTACTTATCGTATGAGTTTCAAGTTGATACCTTCAGCCGTTGCTAAGTAAAAAACGTTTGACAGACGGACTGACAAACGGACGGACACCGAAGTGAGACTATAAGGGTTTTTACGAAATCCTAAAAAGAAACAAGCTTGTATATACGGTCTAAATGAATAACTCCTTCTTTTTTTTTAAAGTCGGTTAAAAAGCTAAACTCATCCTGGACAGTTGTAGCATTTTTATCTTTCCCTTTTCTAGACCATTGAACGAGCATCTCGACGAGCCACGTGGTTGAGTGGTTTATGTAACGGACTGCTGCTCAAGAGGTCGCGGGTTAGATTCCCGCTCGGGACAATCGTTTGTGTGATTTTTCTAATTGTCATACAAATGTTTGTACTGCGTCTGGTTGTTTCTATGTATTATAAGTATGTATTTACAAATGAAAAGTAGTATATGTATTCTATCCGTATTCTGGTACCCATAACACAAACATAAAAATATAGCTTACTTTGGGACCAGAGGACGTTGTTTGACATGTCCAAAATATTAAATATTAAAATATTGAAAGATCTTAAAACAGAAACTTATCTTGTTTTGTTTCACACCAAAGAAGTCAATCTGTACGAATATTATCTAGCTGAAGAATTTGTTTGTTTATTGTAACGAGCTAATCTCGGGAACTATACTGAAAAATTATTTTTGTGTTGGATAGTCCATTTATCGAGGAAGGATTTAGCCTATATAACATCACGCTGCGACCAATAGAAACGAAGCATTGCATTTAAGAAATGTGTTACAAAATTGGGGAATATTTTCTGAATTCCACGCGTATGAAGTCGGGGCAACTGTTAGTAAAACATAAAGACTGTTCTAGACGTGCTTTCGCACTCTTCAATAAAAGCCACAAGTCTCGCGGAACAAATTTACAAGCATGCGCCCATATCATTCGAAACAATTCGACGTCTACTGTTCAACTTGAAAAAAAAAAGGATCATTGACCTCTATATACTTTATTTATGTATTACGCAATTCAGTTCTATATGTATAAAAATAGTATGTCTATATAATTTTTGCGTATAATTATTTTTTTCGCATTAATTTGTGGTAATTTTTTACGCTTATAAAAATGTAATGCAGTTACAAGCTAAAGATATTTTCTTTTATCTGTATTTTCTGTGTAGTTTTTAATTGATAGCTGTTACTTGGTCGCTTCGCTGCTTTTTAACCGGCTTCAAAAAAGGAGGAGGTTCTCAATTCGTCTGTATGTTTTTTTTTGTTTGTTACCTCATAACTTTTAACTGGGAGAAGCGATTTTAATGGTTCTTTTTTCATTTGAAACTCGCTAGTTTCCGTATGGTCCCATTGGCACCAGGTCAGGGTCTGATGGTTATCTACTGAGAAATCGAGGAAAACCCTCAAATTTTAAAGGCACATGACGTCAGATTTTTATTTTTAAAGTCTCATTTAAAAATATGCTTTTATTAGGTCCTAAGGTATCTATGTAACGGAAATATTTCAACATGATTTTCACCTCCTTAAATACGCCTGATACATCTGAAATTTTGAACACTTATTAAAAAACTATCTTAACAACAACTACTTATGGTATCAAAGAAAAATTGGAATAATTATAAAAAAATAAAATGGAATTTTCAAGATCTATTTATTAATCAGCATTATTGTTGGTTTAGAAAATGGGTGGTTGTTACCCTAGTGGTATAATTCTATGAAATATCTAGACTTATTTAAGTTAAGCTATACATACATATATGTGTACATTGCATATTGTCCGTGTAGAGACGGATTAAGAATATAAGTGTTACCACCTCTTTTTCTTCCCAGGGTGCTGTAAAAGCTAGCTAAAAAATATTGTACACAGATAACATCCTCCGTAAGAGATGAAAAACTCGAAAATAAACGCCGTCATGCCGTAATCTTAAAGTTCTCGTTACTTTGTTCTAAAAACTATTCCAATTTTGAAATATGTTTGGCGTTTTTTTTTATTTACATGAACTAGCTAGCTAGCTGCCAAATACTTCCATAATATAACAAAATTTCGTTTAGCTTTTAAATACAACATTATACCTACATATTACATACATTATATATACATTATTTATTATTATTTATTATACCTACTTAATTTTTAATATCGTTCTTAATAATTTAATTACGTTGTGGTAGAAGTTTAATAACTCTAATATCGAGCTCTATGTATTGAAGCGCGCGCTTTTTTTTTATATGAGACAGTTAGTGTTGCCATTATATTAAATACACCTTTGATATCTATTTTAAATGAGGTTGTACTCAAATAAGTTACTCTTATCGCTTCTAATTATTTGATGTTAGATACTGGTGCCGATTCTGAGCGCACAACTAAACTTAACTTAACTAAAAAATTAAAAGTGATAGCGTCATTATCACAATTCGGCAATGTTTACTGAAGTTTCTTATTATTAAAACTGTGTATTAAAGACTAACGATTTTAATTTATATAAACGTGTACAACGAAATAGCAGGTAATAGCTATATTGACACTACCAATTTTCATTTTTTAGTTAAGTTAAGTTTAGTTGTGTACTCAGAATTGGTACCACTGTAAGAATATATCATTAACCAGACTAGTTTTTGATAGCGATTTTAATTGTAAACTGTTTTTGGTTAGAACATTATTATAATGATGGAGACGTATCTATCTATACTGATATTATAAAGCTGAAGATTTTGTTTGTTTGTTTGTTTGAACGCGCTAATCTCAGGAGCGAGTGGGCCGATTTAAAAAATTCTTTCAGTTTTAGATAGAACATTTATCGAGGAAGGCTTTAGGCTATATAACATCACGCTACGACCAGTAGAAGCGAAGCAGCAGTGAAAAATGTTGCAAAAGCGGGGATTTTTTTTTAAATTCCACGCGGATGGATACGCGGGCATCAGCTAGTTTCTTATAAAATATATATGTATACATATAATATAATAATATAATAAATAATGTAATAATATTTTTTTTTGATTTGAGCCTTAACCATAGGAAAAATATATTTATTGGTATCAATTCTACGTATCCCTACTTAATATTATAAATGCGAAAGTAACTCTGTCTGTCTGTCTGTTACGCTTTCCCGCTTAAACCTCTCAACCGATTATGATAAAATTTGGCACAGACAATCTTTAGACCCTGAGAAAGAACATAGGCTACCTTTTATATCGAAAAAAAATTTTTCCAACGAACGGACGGAAAAATGAAAATTGGTAGTGCCAATAACACAATTTGGAAAGAAATGTTAACTTTGGAAATAGTTAGTACCGCGCGTTGTGGCGTTCGGAGAAGTGCTGATGGATGGATGGAACTCAACTTTCTTAGTATAAAAACTGTGTATTATAGAGACTAAATATTATAAATAATATGAATATGTTATAAATTATCTAAAGATGATTTCATTGATCTTCCGGATTATTTCATTTTAAATATTTATTCTAATTATTATTAATAAAAAGTTGCAAAGGAACTACCCAGTCTATACTAACTTTTAATTGACGTAATAAAAATTTGACGAGCTTATGTGTTAATGTGTGTAACAAAATAATAGCGCGATTTAAAACAACTGTACAACGACATCTATTGAGCAATATAGTAAAGTTCTATTTGTTAAGGTTTGATTTTTAAATTTCACGCATACGAAGTCGCGGACCACACCTAGTTTTGAATAAAAATGAAATGCACTATAGGTAATATTTTTGTGTATGCCAAAATGCAAGCCGAAATAAATTCTGTAATGTACTATTTCATATCAATATGTAAAAACTTTTGTGTCTAAGAAACGAATAAAGTAATTATATTATTCGTAATCTTATTTGATTAAGATAAAATTATCACCAATTCTATTACACGACACAGAGTGGTACCAATTCTGATTTCTTAACTAAACTAAACGGAACTAAAATGTAAAGCTTTCTATTTAAAAATATGACGTGCAGACGTAAGTTATATTTCGTTTTTATCCTTCGCATTAATGTCTGTAACTAAATTCAGAGTGTCGGTTTTTGTGCCGTTGCGTGAATAGTTGATATTTGCTTTCATCAGTGGTCGAGTGGTTTATGTAACGGACTGCCGTTCATGATGTCGCGGGTTCGATTCTCACACGGTACAATTATTTGTGTGATATTTATGAATGTCATACAAATGTTTGTACTGTGTCTGGGTGTTTACTATGTATTTTAAAAGTATGAATTTACAAAAGAAAAGTAGTATATTTAGTGTATTCGTATTCTGGTACCCATAACACAAGCATATAAGCTTAGCTTGGGATCAGAGGACGTTGTGTGAAATGTCTATGAATATTTATTTATTTATCATATATCCCTAAAAATAGGAAATATCCAATTGCTGAACGCCTGATCTTGAAATAATCTGATCAAAACAGTGTGGCTGACGGCAGACAGATAGAAAAAAATAAAACATATTTTCTTTATGTGCCAAAAGAAGTTTAACCTAACCCAACAACGTCCCACTGTTGGGCATGGGCCTTTTTCACTTTTGGAGAGATTATGGTCTACTGTGCCACGTTAACCATGCCAACATGCCGGTTGGCATAAATATATGATTATCAAATATTTATAGGCATCAAACCAAAATACACCATAGTTCATTTTATTTTAGTTTAGTTCTTAACTTAAGAGAATTGGCGCGAATGCAAATATTTTTAATGTGGCATTTAAACTCCACAGTAATTATCATAAAACTAGTAGTGTGTCGAATAAATTTAAAATATCTATTTAACATAATTATTCTGCGTAACAATGATAAAAACTAATAGCAATAGACATTAGTAATGAACTAATGACTTAAGGAAATGAGTTTCCTTAATATCTTAGCGACGTGTATTCTTTAAACTCCTAACTATTTATACGACCCTAGAACTTAAAAACTGTTGTTAAGAGGGCACGATACCAAATTATGCTCCATACAAAAATATGGGTATCGTACTTCCATTTTTCCTTCGCGAAAGTTAAACCGATTTTAATTGTTTCTTCGCTATATTATAGATGAAGAGTATAACTATGCTTCTGTCACTTTCTTTTTTTCAATACATAATAACTAAAAGAAATATTACCATCCGAAAATCCCGATGTTTTCGGTTTTCTTTAGGTAAAGTTGCAGCGTCTATTACACATATTTGGTAACGTTTTACCAAAAAAAAGTAATACAAGCATAGATATACTCTTCATCTATAATATAGCGTAAAACAATTAAAATCGGTTTAACTTTCGCGAAGAAAAAAGAGGAGTACGAAACGTCTTTTTTCCAAGAATTTGTAGGTAAAATCTGTTTCAACTATATTTGTCCCTCTCAGCACGGTGCTCGAGAATAGGGATAGCAATACCTAAGACAAATACCTAAATTAGGAGTACTCTCTTAAACACTTCGATTTAAAGAACTATAAAGGTTCAAAGAAAATAATTCATTTGAAATGCAAATAAAGATTTTCCTACATCAAAAAAGACAAGTAAATATGTAGATCGCAGCAGGCAACGCTCAATAGTTTCTGCTTCATCTATAATATAGCGTAAAACAATTAAAATCGGTATAACTTTCGCGAAGAAAAAAGGGAAGTACGATACCCATATTCTTGTATCGAGCATAATTTGGTATCGTGCCCTCCTAAGGCTATTCAAATCCATGTTTTGTCAAAGATACGTACCCAGTTTTGGCGCAAATTATACATCAATCATTATAGATATTGGTGAACCCTAAAATATAAAGATATTACCGCTATAAATACTAGCACAACATAATTATTATGTACTGTTTAGTGGGAAATGAATGACCTGTGCTTATATAACATTTCTCTCATCAAGAAAACTCCCACGAGGTTACAATGACTGATTGGTAAGAGATAAAAGATGTGTTGGCTGTATGACAATATTTCATGTCACTTTTCCATGCACCGGTCTTAAAGAAAATTACTTACAAAAAAGCCATGAGTTGCCCGCAAATTCGAACGCGTGAAATTTAAAATCATTACATATAGATCTAATAATATCATAGCTTAGAGCACTCTCGGAGGCTTTAGTTTCCCATTAGCGAAAAAAAATTACGATTACACGATTACTTCCTACGCCTTCCTTAGATTACGCCCTACAAACATTACCTCTGTGTTAATAATATAGTAGATAGACTTAGCAATAAGTGGTCGGACAGGCGCTAAAAATTGACCGTATTCATTTCTGTCAGAGCCGAAGATTCCACAAATAAGTTAAATTTTACAAGCATTATTAGTTTTTTTTGTAAAGAGTTATTCTAATCTCATTTCACTTTATATACAAAGTCCTTTGAATCTAATAAATTACTCAAAACGGATATGAGCACAACCTTTTTTTAAATTTTCGCGTTTACAAAGATGTTTATCTATTCGGGATACTTTTAAAAACGCGATGATTAACGATACACCGCCGGCAGATGATGTTTATGTTAAAAATCGGTTCCCGAACGAAATGTGACGTTTGGAAAAGAAAAAAAAATTGTTTACTTTTTTAATATTTTTTGCAGCTTCTATTCTGATAAAATAGATATCATAGGTTGATTTATTGCAATATTTTAATAATTTTTTTTCTGTTATGATATGTCTAGATGGTAAAAAAGGTCAAATTAGTACTGGCAAATAAAGAAATAAACTTGGGTAAGCAGACACAATTTTTAAAATTTAAATTTATACTCTTTTATTGTATAAAAAAAATTGTACATGATTTTTATAATTAAAAAGTTAATTAATCTCATATTTTGGAAATAAAATCAGGAATATTTAGAATCAACTAATATATCGTTAAGACGGGCTTCGTGGTGGAGTGGTTTATGTAATGGACTGCCGAACACGAGGTCGCGGGTTCGATTCCCGGTTGGGACAATCATTTGTGTGATATCCATAAATGTCATACAAATGTTTGTACTGCGTCTGGGTGTTTTCTAATGTATTATAAGTATGTATTTACAAAAGAAAAGTAGTTTAAATAGTCTATCCGTATCTGGTACCCATAATACAAGCACAGAAATATAGCTTACGTTGGGACCAGAGAACGTTGTGTGAAATGTCCTGAATATTTATTTATTTATTTATTAGATATTTTTGGTTTTGAACTGTAAGATATAATTTAATTATTAGTAATTTGGAACCTCGAATTTTGCTGTACGTGTCACAAAATCACAACTCACAAGAGCAACGATACAACGTCAACGGCGTCATAGTTTTAAGTTATTTTGTTTTCTATTAAAAGTTACATATCTAACACACGAAACACCCATATCTTTTAAAAACACACACTTATAAAAAAAATATTTAACTTTAGCTAAATATCGTAATTTTTTGTCAGTATTTAGTACTACTTGGGAGATTCTAGAGTTCTATTAAATACAGAATTAATACACCGTTCTCATATAAATTAATACTAGACACTGATAACACAGCTATTTATACTCTCTCATACCGTTTGCATCTACAATAGTGATATATAGGTAGGAAGTGAACCTTATTAGAATACAAGATGCATTTCTCACGGATGTGTGTATGCATGTGATATTTCTAGCAAAAACATAAACAGCTACACGGAAACGTTTATGATTACGAAATAGATTTAGGGATGCGTTCGCGCATAAACATTATGTCGGATCTTACCATTCCTTTATCTATGGTATGAATAGGTACATTTCTATTTTTGATATGTATTGTTAAAATTTAAAAAAAGAATGCTCTATGTGACAACACCAAAAAAGTTATTAAAAAAATAATAAATATAACTTTTGATTATAGAATAAATAGGATTGTATTTAAATTGTTAAATTGGTTGGTTTTATTATGGTCTAAAAGTGATAATAGTGACCGAACAATTTAAGAATAAGCAACTGTTCTGATATAGCCATGAAATGAGACGAGAGGAGGGTAATATCGGTAAGAGAGTTCTACTAATGAATACTGTAGGAAAAAGTCTAGAGGAAGATCTAAGAAAAAATGGATGGACTGTGTGAATATGAATAAAAGACAGGTTAACACAGATATGACGTCTGGTAGATTGGAAGAAAAAGCATATTGCGCCCGCCCCAAATAATGGGATAAGGGCAGGAAAATGATGATGGTGACATTGGTATTATGAAAATTTTCTTATAAATATAATTCTTATTAAAGAAAGGCAACATTACATTTGAAAGGAGCCTATAGAGTATGCTACGATAATATAATTTGACATTTTCAAATATGTTTTGACATTTTTGTATTGAAATAAATTATTAACGGGCTTCGTGGTGGAGTGGTTTATGTAACAGACTGCCGATCATGAGGTCGCGGGTTCGATTCCCGCTTGGGACAATCATTTATGTGATATTTATAAATGTCATTAAAATGTTTGTACAGCGTCTGTGTGTTTTCTATGTATTATATTATGTATGTAAAGAAAAGTAGTCTATGTAGTATATCCGTATTCTGGTACCCATAACACAAGCATGTAAGCTTAGCTTGGGACCAAAGGACGTTGGACAGGACCAAAACAAGATCTATGATCTTGTTGCAAAATTAACTATTATTGAGAACATTGATCTTGGCGTAAAATGAATATGGATACGGAATCCACATTTTAATATCGGTATAACAACAAATTACTACTTTTTCTAATTCTGACACCTTATGCGTCCAAAAACCAAATAGTCCAGTAAAATTACGGCTGAGAATGGGAAAAATAATCACTAAAATACCTAGTTTGGGAATTATGAAGGATCGATCGGGGGGTGTATTCTGAGCTTATATTCCAATTTGAGGGAATCTAGGGAGGTCAGCTCAAGGTCATTTCGATGAAAACGCGTTTAATTCGATATCTCGAGAACGGTTAGTGTTAGGCAAAAAATTGTAGAGACCTTTTCTCTTTTAAATTAAATTTACTAACTTTTTTATCCGAAACTTTTTTTTTATCATCAATATTTTTCAATTTATTGCTTCCGATTGCTTCCGCAAAAATTTTACCTTTTTTCTCCCTTTTTTTATTTTTCGCCATTTTCTCCCCAACCGTTCAATTTTATTAAATTTTACCCGAATATGAAAGTGTTGCTCTTTTAATTATGAACAACATGCCAATACCTTCGGAGTTATATATTACTTTACCGAGCGAAATCCGTGCCACTGTCGCAATATCATCGACATCAGTGCGTATTTAGTATTTGAAAGAAATAATTAAGTATTCCATGATCATTTATTAGCCAACTTACCTGTATCAAAAGGTGAATCGATTAAACTATTAAAAAATTGAACTTCATTTAAATATTAAATATTGTAATAATTGAAATATCATTTAAATATTGTACTTTTTCAATTTGGGTATTTTTTATTCCATTCAATGGGATAATAATGTGAATAAGGATTAGAAAAAGAAGTAAACGAATAATTGAAACTGTTTCACACATTTATTGATAAAAAAATAGGTCATGAAATTGGTAAAATTAAGTACGCGAGGTCGATGGAAGTGAATCGTCAATATTAAAGGCCCTGACGGTATCGGGGCATACGTCGTCCTCGTTCATTGCGTCAAAAATATCATCGTTGACAACATTGGCGATATTAGAACAAAAGTTCTCTTGGCAATTAGTGCAAATTACTGAGCAAAACAGGCCGGCCTTTCTACATCCGCACGCTTTGCCGCAGTTGGTTTTGCATTTGCACGCAATCGATCTAAGCAAATCTTCCGGAGCTGGTTTCAGTGACATCAGTATCGGCTCCAATCCACGGGGGTGCGACGCCAGCCCCACTCCTCGGGTTCCAGATAATTTTCGAGCCAGTATTGTATTTGGTAGTAACACCTCAACGAGTGAAAAAATGCGGCATCGGAGGTAGGAGGAAGGGATTGCAATTTAACCCTCCCACTGCTTGCCAATTTTCCTTGCCTTTCGGAAGCAATAAATTGAAAAATATTGATGATAAAAAAAAAAGTTTCGGATAAAAAAGTTAGTAAATTTAATTTAGAAGAGAAAAGGTCTCTACAATTTTTTGCCTAACACTAACCGTTCCCGAGATATCGAATTAAACGCATTTTCATCGAAATGACCTTGAGCTGACCTCCCTAGATTCCCTCAAATTGGAATATAAGCTCAGAATACACCCCCCGATCGATCCCTCATAATTCCCAAACTAGGTATTTTAGTGATTATTTATTTCGGTAATTTGACTGGACTAAAATGGGCCGAACACATTTCACACCCGGAAACATCAATACTTTTTGCACCGAATATTCTTTTATTTTATATTCAAAAATCGAATGTTCTGAAAACAAAATATTTGCGCTTTATATTTTTATGCTAACACAAATATACCTATGCATCTAAATCTGTAAAAAGTGGTTTTGTTTATTCATACCTTTTTTTTAATAATTATGATCAAATAAAGTGAGTTCATTTTTAAAAATTATTATAGGGTTGACTTTTCTTTGTAATTTTGATTGCTCCAAAGAGGATGTTATGGATAAATTATGAGGTTTAGTACAAATTTATCTGACCAAGCATCGGTTTCGGATATCTTCGGACTGCGTTTCTCAAACTTGTTAACCGTGACCAAATTTTACCTTCGTGACCTATTGAAATAATTATTTAATTACGTACAATGCTATGTTTAAATGAACGAGTATTAATGAAGCCGAAGAAGTATGTATAGATGTTAGTAGATGGCGCTCTACAATCTCTCCCTACAGATCAAATGAAAAAGTGATTATTGTATGTAAGTGTGTATGTAATGCCTATGTTTTACACAATTTAGTTTTTGATATATAAATTGGGGCCAATTTAATTCTAATCCTATTTCTTTGTAGTTACTTAACTAACACGTAACATTCATTCATATTAATCATAAAATGAGTATTTTCGATTCTCTACAGCAATATTCTAACTTAATTTGCTAATTAAATTATGACGGGCTTCGTGGTGGAGTGGTTTATGTAACGGACTGCCGATCACGAGGTCTCGGGTTCGATTCCCGGTCATGACAATCATTTGTGTGATATCCATAAATGTCATACAAATGTTTGTACTGCGTCTGGGTGTTTACTATGTATTATATGTATGTATTTACAAAAGAAAAGTAGTTTATGTATTAAATCCGTATTCTGGTACCCATAACACAAGCATATAAGCTTAGCTTGGGACCAGAGGACGATGTGTGAAATGTCCATGAATATTTATTTATTTATTTTTATATTTATTTAATTATTGTCTTAGCAAAATTAGCAACTGTTCAAATAAAAATAGTCTCTACATAGCTCTTAGTAGTAAAATGCATTAGAATATTTAACCTTATCTTCCATAGAGTATAGTATTCATTCCAAAGAGGAATGACTCTAAAACTAGATGTTATCACACGGCAGGATGGTTATTCGTCCGAGGAGCGCACTTAGTTATGTCCAAGCCAGGATCCTGTACCGACAGTACATACAAGTTGGGCAATTTAAACATGGAAGTACTTATAAACTGCCCTGACTACTCCGCAGGTTTAGGGGAGCAATGACCTATATCCTAGCCGAACATTACACGTAATAATAACGATCAAACTACACAAATACTCAACAACTATACTAAACTCTATTTTTTGTGTATTAGAATCTACTTCTAATCATAGATTTCAGGATATGTTTACGAATAAAAAAAGTCTAAAGTCAATTTTGGCGGTAAATCCAATCTGATTCATATTGAATAGCGAATGATTCTTAATTTGAATATTTCTTTTGGCGTAATACGTCACTTTGATATTTGTCTATGTTTTAGTAGTTTATGTTTTTTAAGAATTTATACACAGGCGACCGGTGGTGTTCTGCCTCGGTTATTTTTAACCAATCCAAAAGTTTATTACATGTGCTTACGCAATTAATAGGAGTTTTTATTGGACCGGTAAAGGACTAAAAGCGTTTGATCGAAGTAGTGACCAGTTCAATGGTATTATTTCGGGAATGGATGCATTGCACTGTATAAAGGAATGCTCTTACACGTATCTTGTATGTGTTTCTCATCTCAGTGATTGTTTAGCTTTGTGTATACGTTACTGTGAGTTTCCACTGACGAAACATGCACAAAAAAACACGTTGACAACTCTGTTTTCTGTCAATGTATTGAGCCGCGTTCGCATTGATACACAACTTGTGGAACCTAAACATATTTGACGTTTCACAATCTAGACAATACTCATAGAAATTGCGCTCTGGATTAGTAACGCGACATTCTATATTGATTTGTTTATAAACGTTGTTTTGACGTTTCGCTGAAACTGTCACAACAGACGTAGGTACTTGGTTGGTTTACTACTATTATCATATTATTAAACCATGGATTCCAGCGACGAAGAAGATTTATTGTTTTTAACTACTATTATTTAGATTGGGGTATATCATCTAATCCAGCACCTGATTTTGTTCGTAATTTATTTATTTCCCGATTATATTGGGTTTTTAAATCAATAACTTTCTTGTCAATTGCAAAGGTGTCAGTGCCCATCTCCTGTGCTAAATGTGACGAAGCATCACGACGCTTTTGTCTATGTTTGTAATTTACGTCTTTTGTATTCCACAAACATGGAAAGCCTTGCCAAAGCTCAATAAATTTTAACGTATCTGCTTTCGTCCATTCCATATTTCACTTTAATTAACTCATATTATTAATTATGTAATAAAAATCGCACTAATATCACAGTTGTTTACCGACGGTGCTGGGAAACAATATATCGAGATTTTAAACAAGTTGCGAGGCAAAGTTTAACAGCAGTGTGAACGTCAGCCATGTCAAATCTTTAAACAAACCTGTCAAAGATTATAATTTTAGTCAGTGCGAACACAGACAACAACAAATCTTGAATGCTGTCAAAGATTTTAACTAGTTTTCTTGAGTGCGAACGTAAACTCGACAAAACCAGTTGTGTGATTGGTTTGACAGTGTTAAGTTTCGATACATTGCATGTTTAATGTTTTTAGTGGAAACTCACAGTTAGAATCAATACGGACAAAGTTTCCTGAGTACATTTCTCACTAAGTGACAAAAGTGCTCATTACCTTAAGTTGTCTTGAAAAGGGATGTCCTTTTTCATATTATCCCCCGAAGTAAGGGCATGTTACTATAAATAAACAATGTAAATTGGGTTAGAAAAGCATAGTCGATTGTCTATTTATGTCTGTCAAAAAAATTCTAAAATAGAACGATCCGTCGCTCTAAATCTTCCTTCTGTCACTCATATGACTCTTATTAAAAGTTTTTATCCTCCTAGAGTTTATTACGCTCATTCTTTTGCTTTTATATGATGAGAACAATACAGTTCATATACAAGCAAGTACATACATGTACTTAAACCTTATTACTCTAAACGATTATATATATAAAAATTGGTCAAGTGCGAGTCGGACTCGCGCAAGAAGGGTTCCGTACCATTATCTATGCAACATAACGCAACGTTATTAGTATCAAGCAAGAAACGGTAAAAAAATCATGTTTGTTGTATGGGACCCCCCCTTAAATATTTATTTTATTTTATTTTTAGTATTTGTTGTTATAGCGGCAATAGAAATACATCATCTGTGAAAATTTCAACTGTATAGCTATCACCGTTCTTGAGATACAGCCTGGTGACAGACGGACGGACGGACGGACGGACGGACGGACGGACGGACGGACGGACGGACAGCGAAGTCTCAGTAATAGGGTCCCGTTTTTACCCTTTGGGTACGGAACCCTAAAAACTGGCAGTATGAGCCCTAAAAACTGAGTATGTAAAACGTTTTAGTGAAATCAATTTATGTAGACCTTTAACATCAGCTTTTTGATGAAAAATATACAATATGCCGTAAATATTATCTGAAAATATATGCGTATTGACTGTGATTAATCTAAGGGTGAATGGCGGTGGCGACTGTAACACAATTTATAGTAATACCTGTGGTAATACTAAGTGAAGTCGTTGGAAACAGGAGCGGGAAAAGTTATTTTGGTTTATTAAAAAAAGGAATATTATGGATCATTATTCTATTTTCAAGTCTTTATTTTCTCAACGACGGCTTCTGTAGAAACTTGAATAAGCTTCTTTTTAGGGTTCCGTACCCAAAGGGTAAAAACGGGACCCTATTACTGAGACTTTGCTGTCCGTCCGTCCGTCCGTCCGTCCGTCCGTCTGTCACCAGGCTGTATCTCAAGAACGGTGATAGCTAGAGAGTTGAAATTTTCACAGATGATGTATTTCTATTGCCGCTATAACAACAAATACTAAAAATAAAATAAAATAAATATTTAAGGGGGGCTCCCATACAACAAACATGATTTTTTTACCGTTTCTTGCTCGATACTAATAACGTTGCCTTATGTTGCATAGATAATGGTACGGAACCCTTGACCAATTTTTTTTTACATCATGTATGCATCATTTTATAAAAAGCATATTACTTACATACGAAATCGATAATTGAATTAGGAAACCTCTTCCTTCTTCTGAAGTCGGTTGAAAATATGACGCTTACACACGTACAAGGTCATACCAGAGTCAGAAAAACCGAAAAGGATGAGGCAAATAATAAATAAATGGACAAATTAGAAAAAAATAAAGAAATGGAAATTGTACCTATAAATTGCTTTCTTTTGAAAATAATAAATAAATAAATATTCAAGACATTTCACTCAACGTCCTCTGGTCCCAAAGTAACCTATATTTCTATTCTTGTATTATGGGTACCAGACACGGATAGACTACATATACTACTTTTCTTTTGTAAATACATACTTATAATACATAGAAAACACCCAGACGCAGTACAAACATTTGTATGACATTTATGGATATCACACAAATGATTATCCCAAGCGGGAATCAAACCCGCGACCTCGTGATCGGCAGTCCATTACATAAACCACTCCACCACGAAGCCCGTCAAAATACTTTCGTTATGATTATGAGGATATATTTGACATTAATTTATTGTGGTATAAAGAAAGACCGATTTCGCTATGAAAGCAGGCCAGGGAACTAAATTGAGTACTATAAAATAAATTGCATCAATAAAGTAATTAGTAACTAGCTGTTGCCCGCGACTTTGTACGTGTCGAATTTAGATAATTTTCCCTGTTTTTGCAACATATATATCACTAATGCTTCGCATCGTGATGTTATATGTATAGTCTATAGCTTTCGTCGATAAATATAATAATTCCAATACAAAAATATTTTTTTAATTTTAACCCGTAGTTCCTGAGATTAGTGCGTTCAAACAAACAAACAATCAAACTCTTCAGCTTTATAATATATATTAAGTTTAGATTCGCTTTCTATATTCTTGGAAAAGTGTGAGTCGTACTTTTGAGGTTTCGGGCATTGGGCAAATCAGGACCTTTTGACTGAGACTTCGCTCACTTCGCTGTCCGTCGATGTAGTTGTCACCACCACGTGAACAGGTGCTCAAGTCCACTATTTTGGAACAATTGTCATACGGGCACAATACCGGCACGATACCGTTGCAATTGAAGTCAAATATCCGTAGTCTGCTATATGCCGTCATAACGGTCTTTCAATGGTAATAGAATTGTCGATCTCTTTTATCTATGCATTGAATTTTCGGTCTCTTTTATCTATGGATTGTGTTAGAATGGTATGTATGTGTTGCCGTTTTTAAAAAATGCGTTAGTTGAAGTGATTTTCGAAAAACTACTAATAAATTTAAACATTTAATCATGCTAGACTTCGTTTAAATATATTTGTACATACTATTTATTAGTATAAAAAGCAATGTGAAGTTTAGGAGATTAGTAAATTGCAATAAATTACAAAGAACAATTTCTAATATTTCTATCAATCTATTTTTTATTTATGGCAATCTGTCGACACAGGACAATTTAAAAATATTACTGTCAAATTCAAAATAGCAGACTACCGAAACATTTCAGTCATTGAATTGCAATTGTGAAGCAGTTGTGTACGAGACTAGCAATTTATGTCACTTTGACAATTGTAAGACAATGATGAAGTCGTTATGACGACACATTAATAGTAGACTACCAAAAACTTTACTATTGCACCATAAAGGTACAATAATGGTACAGTTGTGACACCGTTGAAATACCCGACTCAGGGCCCAGTGATATTATAGACTGTTAAAATTTTTGCCGCGCAGCTACTTGTGTACAACTCTGATTGCCAACTTTTTTAATATTTACTTTAAGCTGATATTTTAAACTTACGATGGGGAGTAATTTATTAATTTTGCAATTGACATGCTATGCTTTTTACTTAATAAATCAAATTATGGTGGAAAAAGTGACTGCCGCAAGCGGGACTTGAACCCCGACCTCGGAATACCATTCGCAATACCATACCACCAAAATAGCAGTTGGTCAAGATGTTGTAAAGCAATCTTGATAGATGGCGTTGTACTTAAAAATATATAAACTTAATCGAGTGACAAATGTGGTGGATGATTTGAATGTTGCAGGCACGACCGCAATAAGCTCAGTTGGAAGAGCTTCGGAACGGTATTCCGAGGTCGTGGGTTCAAGTCCCGCTTGCGGCAGTAACTTTTTTCACCATAATTTGATTTATTACGATGGGGAGTTTGGAGGTTCTCATATGCATACATACAGACATCTACTACCAGTGTTATGAATTATTATAATTGAGTATTTTTTATTATTATAATTGAGTATATTATTTTGGAACCTATCTATCAATGCAATAATCTATGTAAATGAATGTATGTATGAATTTTACTCACTTACAGTAGTCGAATCGATCTGAAATTTTGCACACATATTAAATACCGATGACAATGCAATAATAAAAAAAACATTCAAGATTTTTAAGCGTCTTTTTTAGTTTTAGAATTAAGTAGATTATTTAAAAAAAAAGTTCAATTGCCTTGCCTTTGAAATTTGAGTGTTCTCCTCGATTTCTTAGGAGATAACCATCAAATCCTGACCTGGTACCAATGAGACCACACGGGAACCACCAGCTTTCAAATATAACAAGAATCATTAAAATCGCTTCGCCCAGTTAAAAGTTATAAGGTAACAACATAAAAAAAAAAAATTGTGTGTATAAGCAATCTCAAACGAATTGAAAACCTTCTCCATTTTTGAAGTCTGTTAAAAATTATACAATGGTTCAAATTCCGTTTGGTTTTAGCGTAAAAAGACTATTAAGAATAACAAGTTTTGACAATTTTCGGGAACAGATTTTAGCGAACTTTTAAACCTCCGCTAAGTCATTCTGAATAAGACCATAAGTATAGAAGTATAGATAGGATAATTTTACAGTTCAAAGAAAAAAAAAGTTATGCTCGAATTTCAAGCAGCAGACACCAGTAAAATAAATATAGAGTTTATCTTTATTTATCTTACATAACAGGTGAACGTTGTTTAATTTTAGCAACACACAACTCGTTTCAGTTTTTTATTTATTGTTCATTATAAGCATGCTGTTGTACTCTTATTTTATATATACCTATTTAACATATGCATCTGTTTGTTTGCCTTCTATGATACCAATTCTAGATGCTATTCTAGAGGCTAGAACTTAACTAAACTAAATAATCTACTTAGTTGAAAAACTAAAAAACACGCTTGAAAATCCTCAATATTTTTTTTTATTATTGCATTGTCATTGGTCCTTCATATGTGTGCAAAATTTCAGATCAATCTGACTACTACAAGTGGTTTCAAATCACTTCCAAAGATTCCGCTACATAGATTAATACATTGATAGATACAACTAATATAAGCGTGTTAAAAATGAAAACAACTGTGGTATATTTTGATTAATTGGCTATTTGTATTTGTCTGTAGTATGTATTGATTATGCGTAATATAAGATTTTTCTTCTTACTTGGAATTTATACATAGCAAGTACACCACTAATACCCCTTTCCAAATAAACTGAGTCCATCTAAAGGTTGTCTGGCAGAAATCGCAATATGCGACAAGACCGCCAATTGTACATGTTTTATTGTTACATTAGTTAAGTGACATGTAATTTATGGTGTACAATAAAGTGTATTCTATTCTATTCTATTCTATTTCGTTGCATACTTTTATAATTATTAAAATCTTTAGTCTATAATATACCTACCGCTTTTATAATAAGAAAGGTCAGTTAACATTTACAAATTGTGTTATTGTCACTATTAATTTTATTTTTTTAGTTTAGTTAAGTTTAGTTCTGCGCGTAGAATTGGCACCATTTTCGTAGTTACCCGTTATGTACACGTTATGTAACTATATGTCATCATATAACCGTATGTCATTAAAACACCCAGATGTAAAACATATCTGTGTATACCACTCAAATAATAGCACTCTATGGGTATCAAACCCCCGACCTTGTAAACGGCAATTTATTCTAATACCACTGTATTGCAAAGCTCATCATTACTATTTATTTCGACCCTATTATTTATACATCAATGAACTATTCTTAAAACAAAAAAAAAGTTTACACTGATGAAGAATAAAAAAAAAACAAAGTTGTCTATGATTCATAGAGAAAAAAACCTCAGCTTCCTCTAATAACACCGTTCAATTTAAATAGGTCATTCCACCCTCGAGGGTCAGTACCCGGTAACAGGACTATAGTTTTTTAGATGGTAACACGGTCAGGGTCCATTTTTTATCGGCCGCCCTAGCGAGTGATTTTAGTTATATAGATACCGTTAAATACGGCAACACAAGACAAGAATCTGACAAGATATGTTCGAAGACTTGTTTAGAATCCTTTGAATTAATTTAAGAGGATACCAAAATAGCTTCGTGCATTTTTCTATGTACGAAGTTTTCATTGTTTCTTTAGATTGAATGGTTAGAGCTCTAATTTTTAAGTATATGTTTTTTCAATATATGATCTAGGATCGCATTAACTCAGAAACGCGATTGAAAAAAGTTTTCTCGATAGAAAATCTTGGCGAAACAACCTCTCTAATTTTTTATTTTTTTCATTTGTCGCTCTATTATCGCGTATTAACTAATGAAATAACTTTAAAAACATAGGTAACTATTATGTATAGAAACACGTGGATCAGAATTAAAATATATTTAGTAGATTTTGAGTAAATAGGAAAAGTATCCCTAATTCTTCATTTTCTGTGCCTACTGGCTGTGTTAATATGTACGTGTCGGCGATGATATTGATGTAGGCCCTTAACATATTTTATTAGCTTCTTTCGTATATATACCTACCTACACATAACCGAATCCTTTAAATCCAATTATTTGTGTTCGTAGATACGAACAAAAATAATTGGATTTATGACATCGCACATAAAATGGAATGTTTTATACCCCTTAATATATCACACTAATTAAAAAAATTCGTAGGTACTTATTAAGAAATCAAATTTAGTCTGAAATGATAGAAAACAAAAATTAAAAAAATTATGTCGTATTACGCAATTTTTGAAAATATCTCCAGTTTACTATACAAAAATAATTTATTATTTCTTAATTCTGCATCAATAGCCAATTAAATGCTAAAATGTGACAACAAATTTCGCAAATACTGTAAAATAGTACTATTATAAAATATAATGAAGTCATAATATTTAAATTTTGTTTATACTTATTTGGTATGGTGAATATTGACTTGTCCTATATTTACCATATATGTCCCCTGAACGAAATAACTAAAGTGGCAATTAGCATGTTTTTCATTTACACAAGTTTTTAAAGATTATAGTTCAAAGGTTCGAAAGGTCTCGAAATTCACCTTTATATAATTTATTGTCAATATTGATCTTGAATATATGAAAAGATCATTTCACATTTTAAAAGTTAAGTAACTAGTTTTGCATGTCAATTTATATTGCGTCGTAGTATAGCATGTGTAATATTTTGATTGTGGGCTGAAACATTTTAACATTTATTTATATTACAAAAGTTTTTAAAAGCGTAACAGTCCAATAACACAAACATAGTTATGTGTTAAATTAACCATTAAAAATAAAATAAACAAAATAAATTTTCAGAAAAATTGGTTCATAACACCGTTTCATAATAGATCATGTCTTAAGACAAATCTCTCGTTAACGGTCCGTGTATACCGCGGGATGGGTCCCTTCCGCATTCCACTCGGCCGGCGACCCACTGAGCTAGTGGCCGCGTATCCCTGATCCTTGCGCGGGCAGCACATGTATTTTTATCGGTATATTATCGATACTTCGGGAAGTACATATCGATGTTTTGTATATCCATTTAATCGCAATTTAACTCGATGTCACTATTAATGCAATATATAAAATGCAAGGTTCATTTTGTAACCTAATTAAGTCAAAGGTTGACGGGCAGGTAACGCCAGATGGCATGAAGGTTTTACAGTTCACAGTTAAGTTTGTAATGGTTTTTTCTTTGGCATTGAACTTTGTAGGTTTATAAGGACAATGAGCTGTCATAATGAATACTTGTTAGTTTTGTGGTACTACAAAATTGTGTCGTCATTTACTGAAATTGAGACCGGAAATTTTCATGCTTCTACAATGTATATCCCATCTTCCAACTTGATAGTTAAAATGATATTCCAAAGTTACTCCTAATATCTGTCTTTAGTAATCTTTATAATTGACCGCTGTAATGGAACACTTATCATAATATTTTAATAGTCAGTTAAATATGCTACTCTCGTTTCGGTTCTAGAACTCTGCTCAGATCTTTGTTATTTATCCATAGCTAGACAGGGTATTATTTAAAGTTACACGAATTACAATATCGGATTAATAGTTTTTTCCGTCTGATATTGTGAATTATCGTTTTTTATCAATTACAATAACATCGATAAATAGACTAATAGTGCAATAGTGACATCACTAGCATGGTGTTTAACGGGTCTCAACCCTACATAAAGAAGCTAGCTTACATGGGTACCGCTAAACGATACATCAAAACGTTAGTGCTTCGGTAATAGCTTATTATGTTGAAGTATCTTGTTCGTCGCGATTAGACCACGGCTTGCCATGGTATTCAGGACTAACGGTGTAACTTTTATCATTCACTTATGATTTATGCGCTCCTAGTACTCTTGTTTTATTTTTGTTTGATAAGTTTCTTTAATGATTTTCTGGAAAGTTCCATCTATTAACAGCATAATGTAGAACTTTAGTTAGCTATCTGTCTATGCAAGAAAATGGTGACCAACATTTTGTTTATTTGCGCTAATCTCCGAAACGGTTTGTAGGAATTAAAGAATTCTTTTTGTGTTGTTTAGTCCATTTACCGAAGAAGCATTATTGGCTATTTATTTATATTTTACGACCAATAGGAGCGAAGCATAACTAAAAATGCTCACTAGCGTCACTTTTCCACGCGAAAATGTCACGGGCATAGCTAGTTTTGTCATAAAACTGTACTATATGTACAGTTTTATGACAAAACTACATAATTTTTTTTTTCTCATCTGCGGGAATGGGCAGTGATTATAGAGTACCGTCTGCTAATGTCTAAATACCTTTCTCTGACAAATCTACGCATGGACACACACTCTGGTCACAAGCTAAGCTTACATGCTTGTATTATGGGTACCAGAATACGGATACACTACATAAACTACTTTTCTTTTATAAATACATACTTACAATACATAGTAAAAACCCAGACTCAGTAGAAACATTTGTATGACAATTATAAATATCACACATGATTGTCCTGGGAATCGAACCCGCGACCTGGTAAACGAGAGTTCGTTACTAGAACAACGAGCAGTCGTCCACAGCCTGTCAAGTTTTGTTTTTAAATATAGAGCGGTTCATGTAGAAGTTTTATAAGTACATATGTACAATTGGCATTGTTCATAATTTTTGACCTGCTGTTTTTATATTTTTTAAAGAAAATATAGACTATTTTAAGCAACTAATTTCAATATTATTGAAATATTCACTATATAGAATTTAAAAAAAATACTATAAGATATTATTTGTTATGTTGTGACGTCATCGTTGTACGCAATCTGTGTATTGACTTTTCCTGATAGACATATGACAGTTTGCACTACATCTTTTCAAAGTTACCAAGTTGATATAATAATAATAGACCAATTTCAACTCCATCACAAAGTAGTATATCCCTCGGAACGCCATAATATTATAAATCCTTCATTTCAAGGGCAAATAGAGATCATTTGCTTTTTTGGAAAAATAGTCGTTATTATAGCAAATTTTCCAAAAAAAACTAATGGATCATGATCAGTAACTCTATAAATATATTCATATATAAATTCTATAGATAAATTCTCCGCGTAAGAAGTCATCAGCAAATATAGAAGTATAACTTTTAACATTTTATTTTTGATTTGTAACGCACCACAGAAATTATCTTTATATTTTTACTGACATACATAACACCAATATTTTGCAAATTTTACTAACCAATTTTATAAATAAAATTCTGTACTTATTATAATTTTATTACTAATATTAACATTTATGTTCTTTGTAATCCTAACATTTGATAAGTCTTGTGTTATTTGAAATAAAAATATTGGTATCGATTCTACGTGCACAACTAAACTTAAGGGCCTATATCAATATTATCGTCGACATGTAGGTGCATATTAACACAGCTAGTAGGTATAGAAAATAAAGAATTAGGGATATTTTTTTTGTTTACTCAAAATCTACTAAATATATTTTAATTCTGATTTACGTGTTTCTATATATAATAGTTACTTATGTTTTTAAAGTTATTTCATTAGTTAATACGCGATAATAGACCGACAAATGATAAAAATAAAAATTTAGAGAGGTTGTTTCGCTAAGATTTTTTATCGAGAAAACTTTTTTCAATCGCGTTTATGCGATCCTAGATCATATATTGAAAAAACATATACTTAAAAATTAGAGCTCTAGCCATTCAATCTAAAGAAACAATGAAAACTTCGTATGTAGAAAAATGCACAAAGCTATTTTGGTATCCTGTTAACTTAACAAAAAAGGAAAATTGATAGTTTCAATAACACAATTCGGCAATGTTAACAGAACTTTTTTATTAGAAAATCTGTATATTTTAGACTAACAATTTTAATTACTAAAAATGTGTATAACGAAATAGCCAATTAATCAAAACACGCTATAGTTATTTTCATTTTTTATTTAAGTTTAGTTGTACACGTAGAATTGGTACCACACTCTCATCTTCTTTACTTATTTTACTTATAAGAAAGTTGTCTCTTTGCCCATTATTATTGTACATTATTGTTGTACATATTAAATAGGCCACGTCTAGTTTAATATAGTTTTTAAATATAAAAAAGATGTTATTATTCATTATATTTGTGTCTGTAAGTAAGACATCTTGACTACAAAATAACATGTAGTCAGGTGTGTGTACAAATTATGTTGTCTTGAGATATTTTTAATAAAATATATTCTTTATAATTGCAAACCTATATTATATTTTTACATTACATACTAGCCATTTCCAGCGACTTTTTACTCGTGGCATTTAGAAATTATCACCGTTTTTTTTGTAACATTTTTCACTTATGCTTTGCTTTTAGTCTCAGCGTAATGTTATATAGCCTACAGCCTTCCTCGATAAATGTACTATCCAACACTGAAAGAAATTTTTAAATAGGGCTATTGGTTAAAGCAATTTATTAATTTTGCAATTGACTTGCTATGCTTTTACTTAATAAATTAAATTGTAGTGGAAAAAGTGATCACCGCAAGCGGGACTTGAACCCACGACCTCGGAATACCGTTCCGTAGCTCTGTCAACTGAGCTTATACGAAATGAAATGCGATGTAGGCTCAATCGAGGAACATTGTGGTGGTCGAATTGGTTACTGTTAGCACGACCGCAATAAGCTCAGTTGGCAGAGCTACGGAACGGTATTCCGAGGTCGTGGATTCAAGTCCCGCTTGCGTTGATCAATTTTTCCACCTCAATTTAATTTATTAAGGAATATTGGTTCTTGAGATTAGTGTGTTCAAAAAAACAAACCCTTCTGCTTGATAATATTAGTTTAGATATTTATTTAGTTTTACCTGGTCTTGTGTTTGTTTATAATCAAATATCTCAAGTTGAATTTAACATAACTACTTTCTAATTTCCGAATGATTTTAATTTTCGGATATGTATGACAGTGGTACCAATTCTACATGCACAATTAAACTAAACTTAAATAAAAAATTAAAATTGATGTTGTCACAGAATTTGGCACTGTTAACTTTCTTATTACAAAAACTATATATTATAGACCAACGTTTATTTTTAGTTTAGTTTAGTTGTGCGCGTAGAATTGGTACCATTGTAACATTATGACGACATGGAGCTGACCTGATGATAGAGCCATTACATATGGGTTTATTGAATGTATATTAATATTATAAAGTTAAAGAGTTTGTTTGTTTGTCTCAACGCGCGAATCTTACGAACCACTGGTCCGATTTGAAAAATACGACAGATGACCTTGCTGGCTGAGCAAATTAGTATAGTGTCTGTAAAAATTTTTTTTTCTCATACATTATAGTGTCTCTTTTCGAGTTTTTCATCTCTCATACATTTTAGTTTTGTATGGCTGGCTCTTATAGTAACCCTTGGAAAGTTGTAGAGCAATAATAAGTCAATTTTATTTGTCACATCTTCTCAAGGCAGAAATAAGGAAAATTCAAAATAAAACCAAAAATTCACAATAATATAAACATCTTTATTATACCCTTATATTATGCCTTTATTTTCGCTTACATAGGTTCCAAAATATTCTAGGGTGGGATCCTTTCCGGGGATACAAGGATAAAAAAAGGTTACATTTATAATTTGTTATAATTCAGTCTTTATTGGCAACACTGAATTGAAAAACAGCCGCTTAATTTTAATGCAGTCTTATCTACAAAATTATCTACATAACAAAAGAAATACTAATGTAATTAAAAATAAAAATTAAAAAAATAGCTCAAGCACTGAAAAGCGATGTAACTCTAATCTCTATTTACATTTCATCAAGCAAAGTGTCATAATATGGTAACTCGAATTGTGTTGAAAGTTACAAATTTACGTAGCCGAATATAAGTATTATAATACTATTAAACTAAAGGCTAAATATTGTCTTTTTTTAACATATACGGTAAATTTTTGTTGGTCTCTCGAAATAATATACAGTCTGTGCGAAGATAACCATACAAAAAATTTATTTGCCTCTTTTTGCTTGTCATTTCATTTCAATTTAATCTAATTATTTTTAGTTATGTTATTTTATTAATATTAACATTCATATACCTTATTTTTGCTTGTTTATTTATAGTAAATCAAAAATCCTAGAATAAAGTTTTTTTTATACAGGACTTGAGCAAAGGCGTTACTCGAACTAGGCCGCGCACGTCAAATGTATGTGATTAGATTGTCATTCAGTTCGTGCGAAACTGCATTAGTGCATCGCGGACATTATGGTCCCAACATAAAGATACATTCAAGAACAAAAGATTTCGTAAGTTTTTGTGATATCCCAATTATTTTTTAAATCCCTACTAATAATATTATAAATGCGAAAGTAACTCTGTCTGTCTGTCTGTTACGCTTTCCCGCTTAAACTTCTCAACCGATTTTGACGAAATTTGGCACAGACAATCTTTAGACCCTGAGAAAGGACATAGGCTACCTTTTATTGCAAAATAAAAAAAATTCCAAACTCCACGCGGACGGAGTTGCGGGCAACAGCTAGTTACGTATAAACATATTTTATATAGTAAATTGTATTCTTTATAAATTTAAATATGTGGAAATACAAATATATGAATCAGAATTGAAGTGTATACTCATAAAAATGCAGTGACAACTAAAATGTTAAGCAAAAAGGTTTTTTCAGTTTTACGGCTAATTTAACAATGCCCATTACTAATTAGATTGAGTTTAAATTAGTTTTTAACTCTTGGTTAATCTATTAATATCAATAAAATAACATTGTCTTAAATGTAAGTTACAATAATTTATATTTAAAAATACAAATGCAATGAAGGATATGTGCAATTATTTCATCAAAATAATTTCAGTCCTATAACATCTTAATTCTACTGAGTATTAATTAAATTGAATAATTAATGAGATGGACTTAGAGCATTTATCCAACAAGAGTTGTTATTAGCGCTACTTATTCTAATAACACAACAAAACTTGACTAAAACATGAATTTTGATAATGGTACCAATTCTAGGTACACAACTAAACTTAACTAAAAAATGAAAATCGGTAGTGTCAATATAGCTATTACTTGCTATTTCGTTGTACACATTTATATTAATTAAAATCGATAGTCTATAATACAGTTTTAATAATAAGAAACTTCAATAAACATTGCCGAATTGTGATAATGATGCTATTAATTTTAATTTTTTAGTTAAGTTTAGTTGTTTGTTCAGAATCGGCACCAATGTCAATAACACTTTTAAGCAGTATAAACTAAAACTTTCTTATTGATAAAAAATGTGTTTCATTTATAATAATGATTTCTTTTGAATATAAATGTGTACAAAGAAACAGTTGTTTAATCAGAATACACTATAGTTGATTTCAATTTAGTAAAGTTAGGTTATATTTTTGACACATCAGAAATGGTGTCATTGTCAGGCGACACCTGCTGAAAAATTACGAGAGCAATGTAAACATTTATTTATGTATATACATTGTCGTCTCTTAGTATGTGTGTGTCAATTTTGGGCGCGTAGCGGCCAATAAAGTTACGTTATAGTGTTTGTATGTGTTACTTGATCGCACTGGCAGTATACTTAACAAAGAAAATAGCGTGACAAGTCCTGTTAATTTTATGCTCTAAAATCATGGATTGGAAGATGAAATTAAAAGACATGATGACCGATGAGGTAACGTGTCTTAGAAGCTGAAGACCATTGTGGAATTGACATCTGAAAAGAAAAAAAGAGGTGGTTAAGAAATGTTCTAAGTCTTTTAGAAATAAAGTATATGGGTGCTCTAGAGTGTTATTATCCCCTTCCCAGTCCATTATTGTCTCATTATTGGTCACGGGCCTCCGCTACGCTACTTTGAGAAAGTTATTAGTCTGCTATGCCATGCTGACTAGATGTGTTGGTTTAGATTTTAGTTTTAAGTTTAACGTCTCTTACAGCAAATGTTATTTACTTGTCATTTATGGAGCAACTTATATTTAAAAAATAATAGTATAAATTACTGTAGGAATCTAATATTTTACGAACCAACATTCGAATATTTCAATCAATAATCATTTATTTTTCACGAAAGTGTAATTTAGAGGTCTTACTTAACTTACATAGGTACCAATTCTAAGTGCACAACTAAACTTAACTAATTCATCTTCTTTACTTATTATAAAAGAAAGTCGTAATTTTTGTATGTACACCCTTATGTAAGCTTATATCTTAAAACTACCAACGCATTATGATGCATTTATTTTTAAATAGATATAGTATTTCAAGAGGATGGTTTTCTTGGTTGTGTTTCTTCTAAATTACCTGCGTACGAAGTTGCGGGTAACAGCTAGTATTAGATAAAATATATATTTGAATGAACGTGAGTCGTTCCAGTACTCAAAGTATATTTTGAAAAAGTTGTAGCGAAATTGGTTTAGCTATTCGCGAGATTTTCGTTTTGCAACAGTTTCAGTGATTCACTTGTATATTATAGGTTTTAACACATGTAAAAAATAAATAAATGTATACATAAACTATCTATTTATCCTACAGGTGTGTGCGATTACGCAATGGAAAGAAGATTAATTGATGTATAGTTTTTTGTTTGTTAATCTCATTGTAAGATGGCAAAAAGCGATGATATACTTAGCAACCCGGGTGGTAAAATCGGTTATCTCATTTTCTGTAGTAAGTTTGCTCAAATTTTATTAAGACGCATGTGTTACCATGCCAAAAGGATTAGATTAAGATAGGATTTATGTAATTCTATTGAGTTAAAAATGTTAATGAATTAGTCATTAACCCTTTTTACCGTCGGTATCTCTTAAGAATTTCTGCTATCCTAATACTTGTCAAACGCACTCAATGCACGAAAGTCGGTTTCGTCAACATTTTAATTTGGAATTAAAACAAAATTGGTAACTATTATGATTATTTATGATCCATAACCTCTTCAGCATTTCTGCTATCCTAGTACATGTGTAACTTATTGATTTACGTGAAATTTTTACGTGAAAAAATTTAATGTTCGAGAATCAGTTTGATTGTAGCTCTTTTACGCCAAAACTACTGAACTGATTTAAATTAATGTAGTACCTGATAAAGAACATAGGCAATTTTTAATGCTTACTACTCTATCCGGTTGTTATCGCGGGCATAGATAAATTAATTAAGGGCCTACATCAATATTAACGTCGACATGTGCCTATTAACACAGCTAGTAGGTATAGAAAATGAAGAATTAGGGATATTTTTTTTGTTTACTCAAAATCTACTAAATATATTTTAATTCTGATTTACGTGTTTCTATATATAATAGTTACTTATGTTTTGAAAGTTAGTTAGTCGCTAAGTTTTTCTATCGAGAAAACTTTTTTCAATCGCGTTTCTGAGTTTATGCGATCCTAGATTATATATTGAAAAAACATATACTTAAAAATTAGAGCTCTAGCCATTCAATATAAAGAAAAAATGAAAACTTTGTACGTAGAAAAATGCACGATAATATTGATGCAGGCCCTTAATATAAGTTTGTAAGTTTTATAATTTATGATATGATTTTAAAGACTAATATTAGAAAAAGTATAGTTTGTAGGTGGTAATAATCTACAAAGTAATGGACTCTGAGTGCTATAGGCTGAAAATTTGAGTTTAAGGAAATGAATTAGCGAGCAAAAGACTAATCTTTTGATTAAATGGAATCATCCCATTGCTAATCGGGTTGTAAATACCTGTTGTAAATTAATACAGTCCAAACTGGACTGGTTTGTTGGCTAATGTAAGCATATGCCGTCAGGTGGTTGGCATACTGCATATAATATGTTTTTTTTATTTATATATTAGTTTACTATAGCTGATATCTCCTCGTACAGAAACACATAAACTAAGTTTAAATAATGTACTAAGCTTCCTCTGTATCTGCTATTACATTTATTATGTTACGATGATGATGACGATGTATCGTAATGTAATTATAAACTATAAATAGTGTGGTTTAAAAAGGTTTTTAAGATTTAAGACTATCTTCTCTTCATACTATACCAGGCGTGTTTAGTTTCTAGTTTTCGGACTCTGGATGTTTTTTTTTTACGTGTGGAATACATTTACGCACTTCGTGTGGGACTCCCGGGTCAGAAACGGACCCGGACTACCCACTAAACTCCACGGTTTTCCTCCTTGCCCTTAGCCGGGTTAGCCGGGCCATGGTAGTCACTCGGGTATTACCTTGACCCAACCAGGGGTGGCCCCCTATCTGTGGGGGCTCACTATTACACTGGATGTTGACCCTGGGAAAATGAGGTCAAGACCCTTGTAGTTACTCGCAATACATGACAGCAAGCATATTAACAATAGTCGCAAAAATCAACTATTTGTTATTCAGACAAATTTAATAATTGACTTGACAATTCATTTACCAATTTCATCAATATTTGTAGCACTAAATATAAAAATATTGCTTCTAAAACATATCGTTATCGTTAAGGGCCTACATCAATATTATCGTATATCATTGCCGACACGTACATATTAACACAGCCAGTAGGCACAGAAAATGAAGAATTAGGGATACTTTTCCTATTTACTCAAAATCTACTAAATATATTTTAATTCTGATCCACGTGTTTCTATACATAATAGTTACCTATGTTTTTAAAGTTATTTCATTAGTTAATACGCGATAATAGACCGACAAATGAAAAAAATAAAAAATTTGAGAGATTGTTTCGCCAAGATTTTCTATCGAGAAAACTTTTTTCAATCGCGTTTCTGAGTTCATGCGATACTAGATCACATATTGAAAAAACATATACTTAAAAATTAGAGCTCTAGCCATTCAATCTAAAGAAACAATGAACACTTCGTACATAGAAAAATGCACGAAGCTATTTTGGTATCCTCTTAAAAATACTTCTCTACCATCAATATTGTGACGTATTTCATAAAAAACCAATAAAATTTAGACACCAATTTTTTAAAAATTGCATACACCAAAGACGGTACATCCTTTGACATTGAGTACAGAGTAATGAATTGAACAAAAGGTAACCATAAAATTGTTTTTTTTTCTAGCGTAGGTACATTCTTACGACCACCTATAGCAATGTATAGTTTTATTACAAGGTCGAAATATTTTTTCTGCAAAGTATTTTTTAACAAATTGCTTTGCAAAAACTGGCCATTTGTTCTCTAAGGAGTCTTTTATATCGCTGTATTATGTAAATAGTATTGTTTTTGTAACACATAGTTTTAGTTTAAGGGTCTCTCTTTGTATCTACTAACCGCTCTTTTGCTAATTCAATAGCAATGTCATATTTTTATGAATAGTGTTTCTAATTCATATTTTTTAAAGGTTGCGATATTAATAATACTTAGAGTAATAACTAGACGCGGTTTCATAGAAAATCTAGGTTTTTTTTGCTAGAGATTTGATAAACGAAAAGATTTGATTGTAAAAATACTGCTTCCCGCGTTTTTATAATTTAAGCTTTTTATTAAATTAACTGTATTATACGTAACCTTTTACGTGTTTTTGTATTTAGAATAGGCAATTTATTTGTCTACATAAATACTTACAGGTTTAAATAACTTTGCATATCTGCATTTTCTCACAAAGGATCTAGTTTTTTTTACGTTTCACATCTAATTATAATAGAAGCTTGTTCCGTTCGTATAGAAACAAAAAAATATATATTTAGCCGCCATTTGCCCTAGGACACCGGTCAGTAGTCATCCTTGGTTAGTACAGGCTCTTTGCACCTGTTGTTCAATTAATGCTGAGGACACATTGCCTTAAATAATTCCTTAAATTGTTGAGTAAGCTTGCGTACATGTATTTAAAATAACGCTTTGAGGTTAAGAGTTTTGTAGTTCCACTAGTCGATAACAGATGGCACTATACGTAGCATTACAAATTACTCTACATTTTATGTTTTTTTTAAACTAAAGACAAATAATTAATTAGTATTATGCTGTTGTTGTATCTTTGCTCTCATCTCATTAGATAGTGAGTATTGAAGGGATTAAAGTCAAACTGATCGTCAGTCATCTCGTGACCGCTTGGATCGTCAACTAGAACACTTTGTACTAGGACTGCATAATATTATAAGAGCTCTACGTGGGTCTGACGAATGTATTGTACGGCTTCTGCACAGTTCTGAATACTGGGTGTTGTTAAGTCTGTTGAAAGGACTTGCAGATTGACAGACTTGTTGATCTTTCTGCCTTGGGCGGGGATTAATAAAATTTTAGGAATGGGATTATTCAGATTAGTTAATATAAATTAGTAAGTTAAATATCTTTTAAATTTTTCACAAAGGTAGATAGATATATTTTTCGTTGATATAATAAATTGGCGGCCCCGATAATAATTCCAAAATTTGTAAATAAAAATATTATTCAAATACTAATCCCATATTTTAAAATAATGCTTTTCCTTTGCAGATCAAGAAAAGTATATCTTCAGCTTATTACGTAGAGTCGAAGTACCAGGAGCGCAGAGATTGTGTGAAGTTATCGTGTGACGTATTTAGTTTCAATGTTGTAGCCATGAACACAGACAGAATACATAGCCTAGTTTGATAGTGTGCGTGAGCGCGTGTAGGCGCGTCACAATCACAATCGTATCGAATGTTTAACACTATTTCTTTCAAAACATTCGGTTTATTTGTATTGGTATGTCGATTTTAATGTATTTACATCTAATACTAAATAGTACAAAGTTAATAGTCACATGAATATAAATGTTCGAATTCCAAATATAAATTAAATCACCCGAAGCATGCCATGCGTCAAGGCGAAGCGTAAAACCAACTTTTTTCTAATTTGTAAGGTTGACGCTCTCTTGTTCACACGGGGGCAAGCCTTTATACGTTCGTGTTCGTTGCCTCTACGAACTGCCTATGCGGAAACACAACTTTGCTATTAACACGCGT
This sequence comes from Orgyia antiqua, assembly GCA_916999025.1. NCBI lineage: Eukaryota > Metazoa > Arthropoda > Insecta > Lepidoptera > Erebidae > Orgyia > Orgyia antiqua. The sequence goes on from OU779863.1 coordinate 30,949,727, forward strand.
TCCTTTACTATGAGATACTGCCACTTATGCATGTAACACACTATACATACTTACATGTATACGTGTTGTACGTGGAAAGCGTTTTCACTACACAACACACATACACACACAAGCAAAACGAGAACAACTACATGCTTAGTATACATTTGTGTACACGATTTTCCACATGTGAAAGTTTGCTTATGTTTGTGTTTCAGTCTTGTTCGTGTACTGTTTTCTGTCTTTCTTGTACCAGGGCATCATATTGTGTAAGGAGTTCAGTTCGCACACAATCAATATCATGATTACGTTTGTGTGCGTTATCTAAACGTTGTTCTTATCTAACAGGTACGCGACATCATATTATTATGATTCGCAAATGAAATAATATAAATACTTGGAATCAGTGTGGCGTAGTTGTTTCAATTTATAGGTACATATGTTCGAATTATCTTGATAAGGTGGATGCACTTTGAAGTTGATTGAACACCTGCGATCTTATAATATCCTAGTATATTGGCGTCCAATGCAGCCGTGTCAATGACTCGCTGAACAACGAATTCGGCAAGTGAAATTAGCGATGTCTAAAGAAATAGGCTAGAAAAATACACAATTTTAAATTATCACTACTTATAATCTTCGTGCCGTAATGGACATACAATGTATATGGCGACATACTATGAATATTAAATAACTATAATCATGTATTTATTATTTAAAACAGCTAATTGTATACGCGTTTGTTCAAAAGAAATACACATATTTAACAGTCTAACCTAAGTTTAATACAAAACACTTAAATATGCTGCTTGATATGCTATGAAACTTAGACTTCAAATACAAAAATGGGCTACATTTGGCATATATTTAGACTTTCAGCGCTTGCCGTTCTTGCTTGTCATAAAAACAGAATTGGATTATTATACAGTGTACTAAATCGTTAGTTTCAGTTCTAGTTTTAGAATTATTTATAGAGTTTAATTCGCTTTTAGATAGGTAGATGTTTTAGTAGATAATTTTATATTTTATTTTATAAAAAGTACTTATTTTTTTTTGCGTAATGGTTAATTTTTTCCCTGTGGTGACGGATTAAGAATACAAGTGTCACCACCCCATCTCCTCCTAAGGGTGCTGTAAAAGTCAGCTAAGGGATATTGCACACATATAACATCTTCTGTGAAAGACGGAAAACTCGAAAAGAAAACCTGTGCCAACACGCCTGGTCAGCGCGGCACAGTGGACCATAATCCCTCCCTAACTGGAGGAGGCCCGTGCCCAACAGTGTGACTTAAATGGGCTGGAGAAGAAGGAGAAGAATGGTTAATTTGTTAAGTATTCTTTATAAACATTATTTGTAAAAACTATTAAAGAGATATTAACTTAAAAAATTGAAGCGTACTTATAATTATTAGATAATTGGGTTCGACTCTACTTGGCCGCAATCTAAGGGCCATTCTATTGCAGCACAAGTGCTAAACTGTCACTTAGTTGCGCTGTCACAACATAAACATATTCCAGATCTAATTTATCTGTTTACTTATAATCTCCATTCTAATATATTTCTCCGACTCTGGTATGACTTTGTACGTATGTAAGCGTTATATTTTTACAAAGTAATGTATATTCTAATATATAAAATTCACGTGTCACAGTGTTAGTTACCGTACTCCTCCGAAACGGCTTGAACGATTCTTCTCAAATTTTGCATACATATTCAGTAGGTCTGAGAATCGGCCAACATCTATTTTTCAAATTTTTTTTTAGTATGGCATAACAACGTTTGCCGTGTCATCTAGTATTATATAAAAAGAAGACGGTTTAAACGCTCATTCAAGGAAAACAAGACAATAAATAAGTGGAAGCAGTATATGACGGGCCACGTGGTCTAGTGGTCATGTAACGGACTGCCGTTCACGAGGTTGTGGGTACGACGTGCGGGAGCACGGGACAATTATTTGCGTGATATTTATGAATGTCATACAAATGTTTGTACTGCGTCTGGGTGTTTACTATGTATTTTAATTTATAAGTATATATTTACAAAAATCAGTAATACGAGTATATGTAGTCTATCCGTATTCTGGTACCCATAGCACAAGCGTATAAGCTTTAGCATGAGACCAGTGAACGTTCATGAATTTATTATTTATTAGTATAATGAAATTTTGAGTCCATTTCCCGTGTATAAATCCATTTTTCGTTATTTTAAGATGTCCACGAGATTGTTAATAAGTTCTTTGTTACATAGTCAGATGCAAAGGTAAGAAATGACCGTAGTTGAATCAATCAACGGAAAAAGCCACATTCGCGCGGTTACGCCAAGCAACGTTATGCAATTACGTTATGATGCAACTAAACTTGTAACTGAAGTTGCAGATAAAATAAATAATTTTAGTTGCCTGTCGGCCAATATTTGACCCAGTGACTGCGTTTACTGACCGATAATTTGACGTACATATTTATATTTGACACGGAAAAAGTAAATGTCAATTTGTTCCAAAGTATTTTGAATGTTAAACCGCAATTTAGGAGTTATTGTAAACCACATTGTGGCAAGCAAGTAATATTAATTGTGACAGTAAAAATGCCGCTATTGCTTTGTGGTTTATAATGTAATTGAAAAAGGTAAGTAGATAATCATTAGTTTACATCTTTGCCTATTTTGAAATCTTCAGTAGCCTTTAATCTTTTACCTATTACAATTGCAACATTCATGTACAGTATAATATTAGTAAAGGCTTTAGACTAATATTATAAAGCTGAAGAGTTAGTTTGTTTGAACGTGCTAATCTCAAGAACCGGCCCGATTTGAAAAACTCTTTAAGACGATACGATACCAAATTATGCTCCATACAAAAGTATGCGTATCGTACTTCCGTTTTTTCTTCGCGAAAGTTAAACCGATTTTTATAGTTTTTACGTTATATTATAGATTAGGAGTATATCTATGCTTATATCACTTTCTTTTTTTCAAAACATAATAACTAAAAGAAATATGACGATCCGAAAAACCCACTTTTTTCGGTTTTCTTTAGATAAAGTTGCAGCGTCTATGACACAAATTTGGTAAAGTTTTACCACAAAAGAAAGTAATAGAAGCATAGATATACTCTTTATCTTTAATATAACGCAAAAACTATTAAAATCGGCTTAACTTTCGCGAAAAAAAAAACGGAAGTACGAAACGTCTTTTTTCAAAGAATTTGTAGGTAAAATCCGTTTTATATATATTTGCCCCTTTCAGCATAGAAATAGAGATAGCAATACCTAAGGCAAATACCTAAATGAGGAGTACAGTACCCTCATAAGTGTTAGATAGTGCATTTATCGAGGAAGGCTTTAGGCTATATACCATCACGCTGCGACCAATAGGAGCGAAGCATTAGTAAAAAATGTTTAAAATACGGGAAAAATTTCTAAATTTCGCGCGTACGAAGTTATGGGTAAATGCTATACTTATGTGCGCTTCTCTAAAATTCCAACCTTATGTATTAATTATTTAAGTCTGGTTGTTGTTGTAACTTATTACGGCAATCAAAGTTTTGTTCAGGTATCCAAATTGTACCAGAGACTAGAAATATCCTTACTTTACCTTACTCTATTCAATAAGCTACAGATAGATAGCACTTTCTATGGAAACGCGGAAAGTAGTTAGACAAATATTACTAATAAACGGAGATAACAATCTGTAATCGTAGATTGATCATTAAAACCGGCCTTAATCTACAGAAGTTTCATTAAAAAACCAATAAGAATATTATTTTCCTAAAACAGCATAAGTACTAGGAGAACATAGCAATGAAAGAGCCATGGTACTTTGGTTTCTTTATCTAATTAATGAACGGTACAGACTTTTATTTCAAAATAACCTTGAAACAGTAAACTTTAGTAAAGCTTAATAAATTTAAATATCGTAAGTGTTATTGCGTGTATCAGAGTACACTTAAAGTGCACCAATTGTGAAACTCACAAGTCCTTATTTCATTAAAATATTCGAATTTGTTATGTAATCATGCGAAGATCTTTTTTATAAAAAATAAATAACATATTTATGGATTGCAGTTGATGATAAATCTCCTCAATTGTAGCTAATTCATAGATTAATTTCATGGCTTTAAAAAAATAGTAACTAAATTTATTCGGAATGATTTGCTTTTTGACATAAAATCTTAGCCTTTAATAAACTTTGGTTATTTTATTACTAATAAATCAATTTATAAGGGCAATAGTACTCGATTCATTTCTACATTTAGAATTAGTTTATATGTTTTAAACAAGTGTTACTTGGATCATTTTTGCACAATCCGTCTAGTGTTACATGATGAGTCATTCCTAAAGTTTTAAGCGAATGTTACTTGAAGCATTTTTGCACAATCTGTCTAGTGATGTCCTAAGTGAAAGGCATCGTTGTTTGACGTTAATATAATAAAGGAAATAAATCAGAACATGTCACAAGCTACTCGAATGTAATTCAAGGTTATTTGAAGGTTCTTTTTTGGTCTGTCTAACGAAATATTTGTTTTTAAATTGAAATTAAGTTAGCCTTGTCTTTAAAAGTGCGAAATTTATCTAAATATCTATTCTATAATATACGTCTATTTCTATTATATACATATTTTTTATTTTATACACACAATAAATCTATAACTATCAAATATTTCTTCGCAATAATCTCAAGAACTATCGGTTAGAATTGATAAATAACTTTTGTGTTATTTAGTTGACTTATTGAGAAAGGGTATAGGTTATATAACATCACGCTACAACTAAAAGGAGCGGAGCATAAATGAAATCTCAAAGTCACTGTAAAATGTTCACCATGGGAATCGAATCTGCGACCTCTTGATCGGCAGTCCGTTACATAAAAAACTCAACCACGAGGCTCGTCAAAATTTAGAAATTTAGAAAACCAAATGATAAATATATATTACTTACACAGCGCACGCAACGGAAGCCCTCAAATATTAATACTTTTCCCGGTTTTTGCAACATTTTAGACTGAAGCTTTGTCCTTATAGGTCGCAGCGTGACATTATATAGCTTAAAGCCTTTCTCGATAAATGTACTACCTAACATTGGAAGGGTTTTTCAAATTGCATGAGTGGTTCTTTCATCATCCTCCTGCCCTTACCCCATTATTTGGAGTCGGCGCAACATGTCTTTATCTTCCATAGTCTTCTATTAGCCGTCATGTCTGTGTCAACCCCTCTTTCTTTTATGTCCTCTTTCACAACTCTTTAGCTTTATATTATTAAGCATAGTATAGATATCTCTAATATACTAAATTCTTGTGTCATAATGTTCGTTCCCATACTCCTCCGAAACGGCTTGACCGATTCTTATGAAATTTTGTATGCATATTCAGTAGGTCTGAGAATCGGCTACTATCTATTTTTTATACCCCTATGTAATAAGGGTTGTCCCCCTAATATTTATATGGCAAAACAACGCTTGGTGGGTCAGCTAGTTCTAATATGAAACGTGACTTCTACGAACCGTAAGTATATAAATAGAGATATACATGTATGTATTATGTATATAAACATAAACTTAGTAAAATGCTATTTGTTTTATCTCTTTAATATGTTGAATTATTCAATTCATGTATTCTGACGTCAAAATATAAGACGAGACTGCTTCTAATTTTACTGATTCGTTTATAGCATCAAAATGTTTGATGTATTTTATAGGTTTTGATCCAGCAAAACTAAAGTTTGTGGCTAGAAGATAATACAGCACATCTCTCTCTCCAGTCCATTAATATTTCATTGTTGGGCATGAACTTTCTCCACTTTTAAAGGGTTTATGATCTACTATGCCACGCTGACCCAACGTGTTGGCATAGGGTTTACTTTCCAGTTTCAAGTTTCTTCTGTGAGAGACGGATTCGCACAGTGGATGATATCTATGTAAAATGGTGGCTTAAACAGCATCCTGGCAAGGTAATGCGGTGGTGACACTTATATTCATAATCCGTCACCACACTGATTTACGGAAATAGCACAGTATGATTACACGAAATCATTAGGTAATTCATTCGCACAAATTTTTGCCATGTCATGTAGTATCCTTTAAAATGGAACAATTTATTACGGAATAGACAATAAAAACAAATTTATTGAATTAAAATAAAATTACATATATACTTAAAAACTAGGCATCAAAATACTCCTCCCCATCGCTGTCGACCGGAAGTGTGTAAATAGTATACCTAGTATAATATACCTAATTTTTAAGTATATATGTAATATTATTTTAATTTAATTTATTTTAAAGGTACTGTACATAATTTATTGATATTTATTTAAGCTAAAGCTAAGTTCTTCAAGGCAATATAAAACCAAATTATAATAGATACCAATAAAAATTCATTGATAACTAATTAAGCTTCGTGTATCGAAAATATTGTCGTTTTTTTTTTCTAATGTTTGGTTAAAGATTTTTGTGTTCAAACAAATAGGAACCAGTTCCTTTCAAGTTTATTGACTCTACATACATTATAACAAACATTCTTTGCTTTAAATATTTTAATAGAAAACTTTAAAAACATCGCTCAATTAATCTAAACTCCCTTCCCAAATAAGAATAAGAATATGAAGCATATAATATTTGCAAGTTAATCTATACTATTATTTTCAAAGCTAAATAGTTTGTTGTTTGAACGCGCTAATCTCAGGAAGAACAGGTCCGATTTGAAAAAGTCTTTCAGTGTTGGATAGTCCATCTATTGAGGATCGCTATAGGCATCACGCTGCGACTAATAAGAGGGAAACCGGAAAAAAATTCTATATTCCACGCGAAGTCGTTGTGCAAATTTATAGTCCAGGAGCGAGATCACAGTTCCTGGCTCTAAAAGAAATTATAAATAAATAAATATTTTTGGACATATCACACAACGTCCTCTGGTCCCAAAGTAAGCTATATTTCTATGCTTGTGTTATGGGTACCAGAATACGGATATAATACATATACTACTTTTCTTTTTTAAATACATACTTATAAACACACCCAGACGCAGTACAAACATTTGTATGACAATTATAAACATCACACAAGTGATTGTCCCCAGCGGGAATCGAACCCGCGACCTCGTGAACGGCAGTCCGTTACATGAACCACTAGACCACGAAGCCCGTCAAAATTAAAAGAAACAAAATGCCAATTAATTTTCTAATGATCTATACTATATTATAGGAGCAATACACAAACATGCACAGGGTTTTACACGGTTTGTTAACCAAGAATTTCGTAGTTTCCAACGATGAAAGAATCTTGTAAATAGATCTAGTGGTTTCAAAGCCTATTTTGTATAAACTATTTAATCTTTCCTTGTGATAATATTACTTGTAGTATTTAGTTCTCCTCTCTCAACTCTTGTCGACTTTTTTGGTATTTATTTGCTTAAACTAAAGTAAGTAATCTGCCTATAAAAATCACTTGCTTTAGCTAATGTGAATTAACTGTTTTACAAAATTTTGAGACTTTAGTTAATCAGACCAATCATTTAATATTTCTTTGCGTAAATACTATTATATAAATAAATAAAAGACTATTCAAATAATGATGGGAAGTCGAGCAACTAAGCCGTCGAATGGAAAGCTGAACACAATAGAGATATTAATAAGCCTATAAAATTAATAGACAAGTAATAATAAAACACATTAGACAAAACTAAACATATCTATTACATATGTATGCAACATAACAATCCGGAAGCAAAAATTATTCAAAATTTATTCAAATGAGTTTTTGAAATAATTTATAATACAATGTGCTTAAGCAATAATATAATGAAGACGATGATAAAATATTAATGTAGGTATACCTATAATTTGGCACGTTCCTAAATAATGATTTCATAAAGGTATAAATAACTTACACCTGCCTAGAGAAGCGTGGTTTGCCAGTGTCTACTTAATTATTTTAACATAAAACCTTTAATTAGACCGTACCAGCTGCTTCACGACCTTGAATTGCACCTTTGTTATGCGACAAGCAGTATTTTGCATTAAAAACTATACATTTTAAAACTTCAATTCATACACTAGCATAAAAATAAACGGGATAAGTACGAGTGGAATCATATACGACATGTTCCGTATTATTATCATCATTATTTTCATCATCGCCATAAGGTAAGCGTATTACAAATTTATACTCAATATGTTTGTATAGGAGCCTCTTTAAATATTTAATGTGTTCTGGTATTTATTTGCTGTTATAGTGTCAATAGAAAAATATTGTCTGTAAAAATTTCAACAATTTAGTAATTACCGTTCATGCAGTACAGTCTAGTGGCAGACAAATAGATGGACGGACAGAAGAGCCTTAGTAATAGTATCTATTCTCTGTGGTAATAGGTTCTCTTTGATACGTAACCCTAAAAAATCGATATTCTTTGTAAATGTTTTAAGAATCGATAACATTATTGATCTAATTTGCATGTTAAACAGAATAATGGTTTGATGAAGTGTGTCCAATGCATCTGCTTGTTCCACTGCCCTGCGGTACCCCATTAGCGTTGTTATGCGTGTGAATGCGTTTTGTAATATCTGCTCACCTGTTATGATCTGAATAGTTTATTTTGCTTTTAAAATGTGTACTTAGTTTTACTATAAATGTAACTGACTGCGGACTGTCTGACTGACTTTAATTAAAACCATGTTAGTGTCACGCCAACATATCTTATCATCTTTAATCGAAACTTTATTTCGACTAAAGGTTTAAGACTTTTAGATGGCGATTAATCCTATTAATATTAAGAATGTAATGTATAGGGATATTTGTTTCTCTTTCGCGTAAAAACGTAAAAACCAATCGGGGCAGTAAATATAGACGAGAGTGCGGAACTAGAAACTGCATAAGTAATTTTTGGCCAGCTAATGAGCTGGCATACAGCTTATTTCGTATACTTTAGATTCAAATCAATTTCTTTATGTCACAATAATAATTAATTTGTTATTCTACTAACTAACGTTGACGACAGAATATGTTATATGTGTATATGTTATGAGCCTATTTAAATATTTTATATGAATTCTTAAAGATTTTTTCTCATCTCTTATAATATGGTCTGAATTGTTAAACAAAATCTAACGTACTTAAAATTTTAATAATGTAAATGATGCATACAACTTAAACAATCATTAGCATGATTGATGATTGATGCGTCAGCATGAACAGTTGTTTCTTCATTACGTATTTGATAATGTTGAGACAGGTCAGTAACATTTATCTGTACGGTGGTGAGATTAATAATATAAGTCTCATTACCCCATTTCTGTCACAGGAAGTTGAAGAGGCAGATATGGGGTAATGCATGCAAAAACATTTGTAAGAGAAGGCACGCTCAAAAATAAAGCTGATGGTACCGATTCACACAGCTAAACTTAACTAAAAATGAAAATTGGTACTATTGGTAGTGTCAACAACACAATTCAGCAATATTAAATTTCTTATTATAAAAACTGTGTAATTTAGACTAACGATTTTAATTACATCAATATGTACAAAGAAATTTAAAAGCGATGCTGTTGCAAACGTCCATAGACTACGGTAATCGATTATCATGAGGCGAGCCGTATGCTTTCTTGTCACCATTGTAGTATAAGCAAAATAACAAATTAATCAAAATAGATCGTTATTGTTTTCAATTTAGTTATGTCAGCTTATGTTATTAACACATCAGAATTTCCCTCATCACACAGATAACCTATCAAAAGCACATTTTGCTATTTTATTCATATTTTTCGTATTAAAACTTTGCTTCAATAATTTTCGAACCACATTTTATAATTTCTTCACAATATTTCAAACGGTCAGTACAATGTCGTAACACATTGTTTAATTTTGTACATGTGTGAGTGTTTGTGTATGTGTGTAATCTTCGTTTCATGTATAATTGCATAATATTCTGGCGAATTCCTGACGTAACAGTGATAAGTAAAGGCCCTTGATTTCATTATTGTTCGCGACGCTCGACATTTTCGTAATGGTAACACAGTTTTTTTTTATTTGGTGCATAAAGTATTTTCATAGAATGGGCATTATAGGACGCATATGTGTTCATTTTTAAGTCTGTGTAGTAACACAGACTTAAAAATGAACACATATGCGTCCTGTTTAATTACTACTGTAATTAAACAACGAAATCAGTGTAAATTTTATCGTATATCAAGCTCGTGAAGTCATATTTTTTTGTTTATTCAACTGCGTTAATCTATACATCGTCATGTTTTTGTGTTAAAATCTTTTAAATGTCCATATAGCGTGTTTTACGACAGCTAGTTTCCTTAATAGAAAAATAAAATTGCTCCGAGTCAAGATTTATCACAATTAAATTACACCACATTTAGTTTCGAGGCGACTCGTCTCGACTATATAAAGTTACGAAAATAGATGGACTAAGTTTAAATAGACTAACAAAGGAAGAAACCAACGTGCAAAGAATATTATGTGCAAAAAATATGGTTGGCTGGGGTGGTAGTGACCTATGATGACGTAATGCCAAAAACAGGCCACATTGCAACTGGGCAGAGGCTCGCTACCAACCGGGGTCAAGGAAGTTCATTGCGGAATATTGCTCAATCTCGTTCAGACATGTGCGATCCTAAATATCACGTCCCCGTGATTCACCGTCCCATCGCTCAACACAGATAAAAAAAATACAATTTCCAAATTTAAATTTCGAAGTTTACCTACGTAACAACAGTTCCGTATTGCATTTGTCAAAATCGAGTTCAGTGTTGCAATTCTATAAATATGCAGGTATCAATAAAAAAAATTCTCTATGGAATTGCGTAGGTATTTATTTATTAAGGTTTACTTCGTAGCGACATTTTTTAATGTCATCGAGGAACGTGGTGGAATCGTGTTCGCGTCTATTTTGAACTCCCGATCGGACGTTCGCCCGGTTGTTGAACTGGAATAATTCGGCAAACACAACCACATTACGCGCCTGTTAATCTTTTAATATGATACGTGGTGGCCTGTGTGCTGATTATAAAATGACTTTCCACGTATTCGTAGCGACACATACGAATATTTATTATTTATAGTATGATAAATCAACAGTTTAATATAGGAAGTTGATATTGAAACGATTTTAACTACAGATTATTATCAGCTAATCAAGTAACAACCTACAAACAAGCTTTTAAACCTCGTTTTTAAAAGTTGTTTTATCGTTCTCGAATTATATGACACAATAATGGTAATTAATTATAGCAACGATTACATTCGCAACACAAATAAATGAGTCTTGTGTTTACGCGAACTGGACGCAAACATGCAGAGGTGTTTTGTTGATGTGTGGGTGCCGCGGGTTGCTTGTGTGGGTGTGTAGTCTTTCTGTGTGTGTACGTGGAAGCGCGCGATGAAATAAAATATGTCCGGTCAATGAACTCGCGGTCGGTGCCATAAAAATCGCGATACTGGCCAAAATTCGGACAGAAAAACGTATATATCTAATTTTATTATTTTAAATAGTATCAAGTGTTATGTTTTATAGCATAGTAAATAATAAAAAAATATGTTATAATTTCTGTGGCCGAAATGTCCGAATATGGCCGGGCGGGAAATAGGAAGGATTACAGCTGTGCAACGAACTTTAATATGCAGCGTGCAGCTCCAGTGTCCGCCACGACGACAGCTGTCCGTTTCGCTCTTTGTCTTACAGCACCCATGACTGAATTGTCAATTTAAGTCATCCCTTAAATTGGACACGAAACCCTTACAAACCTCATTAAATTAGTTGATAATCACCTATAAACAGAAATAAGAATAGATTACAAAAAAAATACTTACAAAAAAATAATAATTTATGCGTTCCAATTTTGAATTATTTTTTCTTCATGTCGATTGTTTCCATGATGATACATTTCCGGTATGCATTACGCGGCAGTCAGCTGATTCCCATGCAATGACCTTGCAGACACGTCCCTTTTCCTTTATTTATATTATTTACAAGCGATGAAATGTTAAATAGATTAGATTCTATAGCTGAACCTCCTTTTTCTACATGAGGAAGTTTCCTGAGGGCTGGTGCCAGTATAAATCCTTCGCCTTCCACAGCACATTTTGCCTCATCGGAGATCGGGTTTAATATATTTCTGTAGGATCTAGACCGATCATCATGTTTTCTAATATTGACCAGTGGGATCGAGTACTTTGATATCCATTTTTAATAAGATTCTAATATGAATTCAGTGCAGGTAAATTAAATATCTTGAATTTTTAGTACTGACCGGTTGGGTCCAGAGTGAAGTCCATCTTAAAGCTTTTTTTTAATATAGTCCTGTAGGGTCCAATGAGAGAATATCCATTTTAACACAGTGAACACAACGAATTATCGTGCACGGTTCGCGAGGAAAGTAACTTGTGCTGACACAGAGGAGAGATCGCGCGTGTGGCGTGTCGGCCAATGAGAGGAGGTCGTTAGAGCGCACACTTATATGATAGAAGCTTTGTATAACAGCGACATCTGGTGGTGAGTGGACGTTACTAATGTTATATTTTTCTTACTAAGTAACATTTTCAAGTTACATTACTAAATGATTGATTATAAGTTTTTTAAACAATAGAATAATATTACAGCGTTGTGTACATGTTGTTTAATGATAAATAAACATTTTTTTATCATCGAATTGTAATTATTTCGACAAGATATCACTGTTATGATTATTCTTAGCTGTTATGATATGACTAACGACCAATGGCCGTATTCATAATGACTTATCGGAGGTTTAAACGGAGACTTTATCGGAGCGATAATAAATGTTTTAGCGTAAAAAGACTATTAAGAATAACAAGTTTTGACAATTTTCGCGAACCTATTTTAGCGAATTTTTAAACCTCCGATAAGTCATTATGAATAAAACATTAGAATATGCTTGAATGAATTATGAAAATAGATTCGATAGTAGTTTACTAATTAAGGATACGCATTTTTATCTCTTCATTTTCTCTCCCATGAGAATAAGAGAAGGAGAATTATCTTAGAATTCCCATAAAAAAGAGGAGTCTTGATGCTATGGGTATTGTGAATCGTTTTTTCAAAACTAATGAATTTCTAGTTTAGTTTCTATGTATAACATGGCTTTTGTTTAATACAAGTTTAATTAAGATAATAGAGAAGTAATTAAGTTATTTTGCTGTAAATTAAGTTGGTCTCGCAATTTCATTAGCGTGGTTATAGTTTATATAAAAAATAAAATTGTTGTCTTTTAAAATTTTTCCATCATTGAAACTTCTGGACTACACCATACATTAAAAAGCTAAATTCAGCAGTGGTATTCAGTAAGAAAAAGTGAAGTGAATTTTCGGTGAATCTTGATCACGTGACAGCGCTCCTCCATTTTTATTGGAGGAGCGCTGTCACGTGATCAAGATTCACCGAAAATTCACTTCACTTTTTCTTATTGAATACCAGTGCTGATATTTTCGAGTTTTAATGAGATTTACATTGATTTTTATATAAATGATTTGGATCCAAGCGGTCCATGGCAGCAAATATAATAGGATAGTTGAACAACTTTTTACGGATTTAGACGTGTGTATTAGTTTTTAAATTTTGCTTAATTATTTAGTTTTATTATTTGTCTATTATACTACCATTATTAATTTTATGTAGTCATAATGTAATAAATTATTTTATGGTAAAAGTCTATCTTTATGGTCAATGTAAAATTAAAGTCGAATGTGGGTAAACCTGTAATAACTGATCGTAGAGAATACTTTACAGCTTAGTCTCACTCGTGACCATGGTGACTACAAAGTCTACGAAACTTTGAGCCAAACTAATAAAAACAAATAGGTTGGCGCGTCTATATCCGTAAAAATAGTTTTATTTAAACATATGAGTTGCGCCAGTGTTAGAGAATATTATAGAATCCTGGGGAACCTAATGTTCCCTCCGCCGGGTCGGGCCCCGGTTAGTGGGGCCACCCTTCGCCGGGTCAAGGCACCATCATGGCCCGGCAGGGACAAAAATCGAGAAAAAAAAAAAAAAAAAAAACCATCCAACGTAACAATGCTGCCAGCCTTCTAGGCACACTTCCAGTCGACAGCGACGTGGAAGAATATTTTGATGCCTTGTTTTGTTTTGTTTTAATTTATTTTATGCTTTTTTTTTAGGTATTAGTTTTTAACTGTATATAGATTATTTTAACAAACCTAATAAACAAATCAATCTATTTATTTTATTTATAAACTAGCTGTTGCCCAAGACTTCGTATGCGGAAAATTTAAAAACCACATCTTTTTAAATTTAGAAACTAATTATACAAAAAAGCTGTCCTCTTGGACAACTCTATCTATTAAAAAAACGCATCAAAATCAGTTGCGTAGTTATATAAGCTCATAGTATAGAGATATAATAACTTGACGAGCCTCGTTGTTGAGTGGTTCATGTAACGGACTGCCGATCAAGAAGTCGCGGGTTCGATTCCCGCTTGGGGCAATCATTTGTGTGATTTTTCTAATTGTCATACAAATGTTTATACTGCGTCTGGGTGTTTCTATGTATTATAAGTATGTATTTACAAAAGAAAAGTAATATATGTATTCTATCCGTATTCTGGTACCAATAACACAAGCATATAAGCTTAGCTTAGGACCAGAGAACGTTGTGTGAAATGTCCATGAATATTTATTTATTTATTTATATACATACAAAAATAACGACTTTGTTTAATAATAAGTAAAGATATACAGACTCAACATATCTAATACAATTTTATATGTAGAGATCAAAAATGATTCACTCATATATGAAAGACATAAACGCGCTTTAGCTTTTCATAAACAAAATATCTTAATGGAGTTAATTGAGTTCAAATTGATTGATCAATTCAATTTAAAAAAGAAGAGTAAAACTAAAAAGAGTAAACTCCCGGTATATCCTTTAGGGGGTTTAGAAGTGCTTACAGGCTATTTTTTTACTACGTAAGTCTGAGTTTAATCATACTAAGTCATGGACAATAGCTAGTCTTTACTTAGTATACAACAAAGTCGTTGTGTTTGTATGTATGTCCCTATGTGAGCTTATATCTTCAAATTACACAATGAATTTAGATGCTGTATTTTTATAGCTTGAGTGGTCCAAGAACCACTCAAAAAACGGTTTTTTTTGTATAACTTGTTATGGTTTGGTGTTTATTGAAGAGGGCTCAATAACTATAAACGCAGGTGAAACCGCAGGCATTAGCTAGTGTGCATAAACACAAATGTATCGATATACTAAAAGCATGGCCTATCAGTGTCAACTTTGGCTTGAAACAACATTTCCTTTTCCTAGTCCAAGTGGAAACCGCTTTCTTATCTCAGATATCCAATACGTATAGACGTAATCTATGTACTTCCATACATTAATACTGTCGAGCACAAAAGTGAATATTATCTTCATACCTGACTAACCGTTTCTCGCGACTTCGTTCACGTAAAATTCTAGATGAACAGGCAATAAGAAACTTAAAGCGGGTTTTCCCGAAGGAATTACATATTATCCCGGGATAAATTTTAGCATATACTTTAAGATACTTATAAAATAAAATAAAATAAATAAATATTCATGGACATTTCACACAACGTCCTCTGGTCCCAAGCTAAGCTTATATGCTTGTGTTATGGGTACCAGAATACGGATAGAATACATATACTACTTTTTTTTTTGTAAATACATACTTATAATACATAGAAACACCCAGACGCAGTACAAACATTCGTATGATAATTAGAAAAATCACACAAATGATTGTCCCGAGCGGGAATCGAACCCACGAACTCTATGTTACTTAAGTTAGTTCTATTAACATATCACTGAAATGGTGTTCAATGTTATGGTAGTGGTTTTAGCGTAATGCATGTACATACAGACAGACAGACAAAATATTCTATAAACCATTGGTTTGGCTTCTATTACGCTAATAAAGACCGCCTATTCTTTTTTTTTCAATATCTTCAAAGTACAGGTATGGATTTTATTGATTTTTATTATTTGTCATCATCATCATCATAACATCAGGCAGGGTTGGCAGGTTATTTCGTGTTATATTAAAATACCAGCTACCTGTTGCCCGTTCGAGGCGCCGCACCGGGTGCCTACATATCATCTAACCCAGCTCCTCACGGGTCACGGCTGCTTCGCCAAGTGTGGGAGCTGGTGGGCATCGACGCCGCACCCGGTTGCAAGAGCTGCTCGTCGGGAGCCGTGGACACGGCCGAGCACACGTTGGTCGTGTGCACGGCCTGGGCTGTCCAGCGCGCCAGGCTCACTGGCGCAATCGGCGTTAATTTGTCGCTGCCGGCCGTCATCGCTTCGATGGCCGGCAGCAAAGAGTGTTGGGCCGCCGTCGCCTCGTTTGCATCCGAGGTGATGACGGCGAAGAGAGAAGCCCTGCGGGAGCGTGAGCGCTCGGGCGCAACACTGCCCCCCCGCAGGGCCGCGGGTAGGGGTCGTCGGCGCACAATAGCCGGCGGCCCCGGCCCGCGTGGCCATACGCGGCAGGCCAGGGGGCCTGTCGCTAGGGTGGCGGACGACCTCTCGCCCCGTTTTCGGGCGAGGGGTGACGGTCCGACGGGGGTGGGCACGCCGCTCACCCCCGTCACAGTGAGCCCCAACCGTTAGGGGTAATATTTTCTTTTATTTTTAATTTTAATATTCTTAAAATTAAAAAGAATATATTAGGTTTAATGTAGTTACATAATTTTAACACTTTTGCTGTCAACTGTACGTCTCTTATTAGAAAACAAGTCTAAACACTAAGTTAGATTTCTAGTTCCTCATTTTCTAATCTATAAAATGCACCTTTTTATGGTGCTCTCGCTATATGATTTGGTTCTAATAATATCTATACTAACATTATAAAACTGAAAAGTTAGTTTGTTTGTTTGAACGCATTAATCTTAGAAACCACTGGTCCGATTTGAAAAATTCTTTCAGTGTTACATAGTACATTTGTCAAAGAAGGCTGTATGCTACATAACATCATGCTGCATCTAATAGGAGAGAAGCATTTGTGAAAAATATTCCAAAAACGGTTCAAATTTGTTAAAGTCCACGCGTACGAAGTCGCGGAACCTAGTCTACTATATACTTTGGTTACAAATGGAATTGTAAACACTTACAATGTCGTCAAATTTATGATTTTGCGCTACAGAGAAACGAGATTCAGACAAGGTCCGTGTAATAGCCCGATGTTCTATCCGTTAGCTTGATTACAATATCTGCATAAATCTTTCTATCTCTTTTTCCAGCACAATAACGTCTCACTATTAGGTATAAGCGTCCTCCACTTTGGGAAGGATTATAGAGCCAGAGAAAAGTAGCTTATGTAGTATATCCGTATGGCTATATTCTGGGACCTATAACACAAGCATAAAAGCTTAGTTTGGGACCAGGCGTTATGTGAATTATCCATTAAAAAAAGAATGTTAGGATAGTAATACCAGTATTCCGGGCTTCTTGGTCTAGTGGTTCATGTAACGGACTGCCGTTCACGAGGTTGTGGGTTCGACTCCCGGCTCGATTCCTGCACGAAACAAATATTTGTTTGTGTTTTTAAAAAAATATCATTCAAATGTTTGTACTGCATCTAGGTGTTTTCTATGTATTATAAGCATGTATTTACAAAAAAAGAGTATATATGTAGTATATCCGTATCTGGTACCTATAACACTAGCATATAAGCATGGATTGGGAGCATAAGACGTTGTGTGAAATACCCGTTATTAAAAAAATAGGATAGTGATATGTACTAGTATTTCAAATCTTACGAAAAACCTTATTTATCTGCATATAACATTATTAGCCATGTCATCACCGGTATACTTCAAAAGGGTCAAGTGCATAGCACTTACAACCGTCGGGCATGTTTGACCAGATGTGTGCGTGTGGATGAAGCCAAGGAAAAATAAATAAATATTCATGGACATTTCACACGACGTCCTCTGGTCCCAAGCTAAGCTTATATGCTTGTGTTATGGGTACCAGAATACGGATAGAATACATATACTACTTTTCTTTTGTAAATACATACTTATAATACATAGAAACACCCAGACGCAGTACAAACATTTGTATGACAATTAGAAAAATCACACAAATGATTGTCCCGAGCGGGAATCGAACCCGCGACCTCTTGATCGGCAGTCCGTTACCAGAACCACTACACCACGAGGCCCGTCACCACTACACCACGAGGCCCGGCATGTTTGGATCGTAGCAGATGGTGCTCTATAGTCTCTGCCTACCCCCATGAGAAAAAGGCGTGATTGTTATGATGATGATGAACATTATTAGTTGAAAGCAAAGAGTGCTAAAGAAGTTCGGTAGGGCAATCTCATGTCTTGTTTTCACTGCGCGGTCTAGTACGCGATAAGTATACTAATGTGTTTACAGTATTATAATGTAATACGAATTGCTATTCATTGTGCGTGCACTCTTGCGCAACTCTCCGATATCTTTACTCGTCCACGAACAAATGGAAAACCTCAATGTTTTTGTTTAGTTTTAGATATTTAAAAGATTTGTCATCTGTAGTTACTTTTTGTATTTTTAGGGTTCCGTACCCAAAGGGTAAAAACGGAAACCCTATTACTGAGACTACGCTGTCCGTCCGTCCGTCCGTCCGTCCGTCCGTCCGTCCGTCTGTCACCAGGCTGTATCTCAAGAACGGTGATAGCTAGAGAGTTGAAATTTTCACAGATGATGTATTTCTATTGCCGCTATAACAACAAATACTAAAAATAAAATAAAATAAATATTTAAGGGGGGCTCCCATACAAAAAACTGATTTTTTTTACCGTTTCTTGCTCGATAGTAATAACGTTGCCTTATGTTGCATAGATAATGGTACGGAACCCTTCGTGCGCGAGTCCCACTCGCACTTGACCAATTTTTTTGAAGCTATCTAAGTTATTTAAGGATTCGTGTGGTGACGGATTCAGAATACAAGTGTCATCATTTTTCCCCGGGGAGCTGTAAGAATCAGTGCAGTCAACATCTACTGTGAGAGACGGAAACTTGACACTAAACCCTATGCTAACTCTGGTTTTTAGAGCACCCTGAGGATGAAAAGAGGTGGTGACACTTGTATTCTTAATCCGTCACCACACGAACAACTAAATAATATACATGTAGATATTCATGGACATTTCACACAACGTCCTCTGGTCCCAAGTTAAGCTTTTATGCTTTATAAATATATTATTTATTTAAATATAGTTTCACAAAATTTCACATGCATTTGAATTATATGCGACACATTTTTCCATCACGTGTAACTGTTTACAAACAGAATCAAATTGTGAAATGTTCGCTTGAAAATTTGGGACAACTATATGTATTATACATTGATCTGTATTTAATCTTTTTTATGCGTCATAGGTTTAGTGGATAAACAGTTAGAGGTATTTGTTTCATAACTGCTTTCCTAAGTACCATCTATAGAACTGTATTTTAGTACTGTATAATTTACCTGCCTTTAAAATTTTCAAAAACTCAGGTTTTTTCGGCTGTAAAAAAATAGGCAATGATATCTCCAATAGAAGATAGGTAAAACGTTATTTAATAAAAGTTGTAGGGTATATATTTGTATTTCCGAGTAGGGCGAGCAAAGTGAGTCCTAGTTCAGATTTACTGAAAAAAATATTAAATTCAAGTTCTCAAAGATTTGTGCTTTGATACAGTAATTTGATTTCATGACTGGGTGATATAGAAAAAAGTTTGACAGGCGGGCTGACAGTCAGAAAGACACATAAGTGACTATAAGGGTTTTATTTATTTAAAAACCTTAAAAATATTCATAATTTGATAATTCGTTTAGAAATATGGAAAATAACTTTAAAAAGTTAAAAAAGTCTTAACATTGTAGTCAAAATTACAACTATTGAGTTGTTGTTATTTGTCTGTATTTATTTTCACTATGTCATAAATATTGTTAAACGTCATAAATTGTGAAAAAGTGTGTGTATTTTTTAATAATTTTGACGGGCTTCGTGGTCTAGTGGTTCATGTAACAGACTGCCGTTCACAAGGGTTGCGGTTCGATTCCCGCAAAGTACAATTATTTGTGTGATATTTATAAATGTCATACAATGTTTGTACTGCGTCTGGGTGTTTATATGTATTATTATTTACAAAAGAAAAGTAGTATAAGTATTATATCTGTATTCTGATACCCATAACACAAGTATAACAGCTTAGCTTGGGACCAAAAGACTACTACTTTGCAAATACTCCTTCGCATATACCATTTTCAAAAAATATAAAATTCCGCTTCCCGTATCAAGATATTATTATGAATTACAAAAGCAGGTGTTGCTAGCGTTAAAAATAAATATAGCTACCAATTATTTCAATATGTAAACACTACTTGTTTTGTTCTTTATGTAAGTATATAAGTAGCTATCTATTTCTAAGAACGTCTACCGATATAGGTTTGACGTAAGTCTAGCCGCTATGATGAGGAGAGAGTGAGCTTACTTAGGATGCGTCGCCTAGCTTTGTTTAGATATATTCGTGAACAGAGAAATGAGTAGAGCTGTGCTACAAATATCTCTCTAAAATGAATCCTTAATTCGTTATATGTATACTGTTTCGCCATTATGTACCTAATAAAAAAACAAAAATGTAAAAGAAAAAAAACATGGAGTTTATTGTCTATTCTTCTCCATAGGATTCACTTTTAGAACAGACGCCTAGCTGCTAACGTTTTAAAAGAACTTGTTACACATGCCTAACTAAAAAAAAAAATGAGTTAGATTTTAAAAAATTCGGCCATTTTTTTAATGTGAATAATTGATTATATTTCAATTGCGTGTAGTTTGTTTGCTTCGAATCCTTAAGATGTAAATGTCAGTCCATTTGTTGGTTAGCAGTGGATTTTTTCTCATGTTATCAAGTAGTTATATAGTTGATATTGCTTTAAATATCTATTCTTATAGCCACTATCTATTGTAATAAAAACAACAAAATTTTGTTAAATTATTGTTAGTTTAAATAAAACTACTTTTTACGAATTTAGACGCGTATATTTGTTTTAAAATTTAGCCCAATGTTTCGGAGATTTTGCAGTCACCATGGTCACGGGTGAGAGTGAATAGATAATATTGTGTTGTTCGTTTATTTGTTAGTTTTTGTTATTTTTGTGATGTATTAATGCAATTGAACTGAATGTATATGAAATGTATGAATGCTTGTTTACTTTATTAACTACAAAATTAAGATCACTTAACTAAAATTAAAACTAGTTAGTAACCTCACATTTACTTTAAGTTCATACATATATAATACCATGCTTTCGTTTGATCAAGTAGATATTTAATTATTAAATAGGTACCTTATATGACACTATTTTAATTGACGTGTTTATTTTTTTTTGCTTTAATATCACGTTCAATATGAAATGGGGTTATGACACGTAACATATTCATATAATGTCACGTTCGTCCAATATTAATAATTTACACCATACCTAATTATAAATAATATGATGTATTGTGTCGTTTGCTCAATATAAGGAAAATTGAAATCATAAATCCCACATACGTAACGTATATTGATTTAAATGACCGTGATAGTTTAGAATTACCGATTACTAATATAATTAATATAATTACATTGCAAATTGTTAATATATATTATGTTATTATCTATTAGGACCAGACCACATGGCACGTTGCGTCAACGTTGCATCTCGGCTACGTAGATATAATGCTGGCAATACGAGCACTGCGCCGTCACAACGAGATTACTTTCCACTTCCAGCGAGAATATCACCCGCTTCGTCTACACTTTTCGTTTTGTGAACACTATGTTTTTGTTGTATTCTAATGACGCAGGGATAATAAATACTATGTCGCCGCAACGCTGATGGAACGCACCGTGAGGACTGGAGCACTTTTATTATCTTATAAGTGATTTTCACCCACTGGCAGTAGTCAGATTGATTTGAAATTTTGCATAAATTTAAGGACGGATGACAATGGGTTAATGTCTTAAAGCTATACAGGATTTGCAAGATACAAACACAATGAGGTAATTTCATTGTGACGCTACGTTGCTACGTATGAAAACGCTCCAGATAAAAACATATTAATCTAACTCTACGCAAACTATTAAACACACACACACAAAGAAATGACACTGTCAGTACACAATGAGCATCACTAATTTGCCCTTGTACCATTTTCAGAAGGAGTTCTCCGATAATAACAACATCCGTTGTTAAATACTCGGCGATTTCTTGACTTTCCTCCACTTTAAAGCAGGTCGACATATAAATCTTGATTACGACGGAAATTTTGCACAGCTTGAAAGAACTAAGCAGGCGGCGGCGGATTTCTATATGCTATATATAGATTACTTGTTAGATTAGCAATTATTCAACCAAAAATATTCTAGAAGCTTCTAAAGAAATTGGCGTCTCGACTGTAGCGCTGCGCTAAAAGTAGGTTAGCGTAAGAAAGCGTCGCGCCAGTCGTATGCCCGTCCCACCTGCCACAGCGCAAGTGTGCTAAGGTAAAGTTTTATTTTTATTGTCTGTACATCGAACTCTTTATGTATTACTTTGTGCATATTAACACGGTTCTTTAGTTTATATTGTCATTATACTTCTTAGCCTATAAATCTAATATATAAAATTCACGTGTCACAGTGTTAGTTACCGTACTCCTCCAAAACGGCTTGACAGATTCTTCTCAAATTTTACATACATATTCAGTAGGTCTGAGAATCGGCCAACATCTATTTTTCAAACTTTTTTTTTGTATGGCAATACAACGTTTGCCGGGTCAGCTAGTATGATATATAAATATTAAAATATTCTTTACTAGCTGTTGCTCTCAACTTTGTATGCGTGGAATTTCAAAACCAAAGCCTCACACATTATATAAAAAACCATTCTCTTATCTACTATATAAAAATAAGTCGGGTTTTCCTTCCTGACGCTATAACTCCAGAACGCACGGACCGATTTCCACGGTTTTGCATTTGTTGTAAAGGTCTCGGGCTCTGTGAGGTTTATAGTTCATTTTTTTTTAAATTTTTATTTTACAATTTTTTTGATATGGCAAAACAACGTTTGCCGGGCCAGCTAGTCTTTGTATAAAGAAAACCGCATCGCCGTTGCGTAGTTTTGAAGATATAAGCTCACATAGAGACATACATACAAAAATATGTACTTCGTTTAATAATAATTAAATGTTGCACAACATAATAATTTACAGAGGTTAGTTACTACACTTATCATAGACACAAAGGGCGGTCTTATCGCAAGCTACAATCTCTCCTAGACAACTTTAATATGGACTTGACTGAGGCAGAACAGGAAAGATCAGATTAAACGCCGCGGGTTAGCCGCGTTCAAGTCGTATAGTAGACTTAAAATTTCTGCCAAAGTGATAAAGTCCCGTCCCCAAGATCCCGTTAATGGTTTGGAGAGAGAGGCTACAAGGTCCCCGGACATAATCTGTGAGAAAGGTTTCTTATAAGCCTCTCAATAGATAGAGGCCCCACTAAAGCAATCGACGCTACTGGTTGAGCGTCGATTGCAAAATTAAATGCAATTGCGTAAAGGCCAAGGCCCCCGTATCATTGATAAGGCTAACACTGCACCTGAAGGTTACTTCACGATCTGGCTAGGATTATATTCCTTGGGCATCCTTTTTTAACATATTCACTTATCTCCACCTCTCACTCCTCTCTATATGACCAAATTATCTAAGAATCCTAACAATACTTACAGTGTGGATAAAAAAAATATACTTCGTGAGTGCTGCAGCCGTGTAATGATTTTAACTGCAGATTTAGGTACCATACAGTGTGTCTACGGCTACATCAATCACCCACCTTGAAGACACATAAATATCTATACGTGAAATATCTAATATATAAAATTCTTGTGTCACAATGTTCGTTCCCATACTCGACGATTTTTATGAAATTTTAAATGCATATTCAGTAGGTCTGAGAATCGGCTATTTGTATGGCAAAACAACGTTTGCACACATGAAACATTATTAGTTAGGACTTTGACACTGGCAAATCCAAAGGGAAGCCATCCCTCTTAAATGGACGGAGGGAAAGAAAAAAAAAAAAACATTATTAGTCTATGAAGTACGATTTAGCCAAGCTAAATTTACGTACCTCCAAGTTTGAAGGCGTGGTAAATCTGTGATTTCAACAATAACTATAAAACAATGTCATCAAAAATAACAACGATTTGTTGTAAACGTTAGTGACTGCATAAATTAATAGCTGTCAAGGTCAGAAACGTTAAAATAATTCAAATTATATGATGATTATATTATGAATTGAATTGTTCGAGGTCGCAGGCCCTTAACTCTGTCATATTAGTTACAAGTTATACGTGTTTCTTATGTTATGTCATATTTTATCCTGATCTTAACCTAATTTGTTAAAACCAGCTGACCCGGCTAACATTATTCTTCCAGTTTCTTAAAATCAAATTTGTTCTTGTGTTAGATATTATTTATTTATTTACATACTTCATACAACATATTATACAGGCGGACTTAATGCCTTAGGCATTTTCTACCAGGCAACCATAGGGTAATGCAGAAATAAGTAAGGCAGGTGTGTAACTAGTTATGCAAAATTTTGGTAATATTTTAGTACTAGAAGTAAAATATAATACTCCAATAGATGCATAAATATCAGTAACTAAATATATACATATAACCATTACAATATACAAATCTTTATAGTTATTAAACTCCCCCGAAACGACGCGATTGATTTTTATGAAATTTTGTGTTCAAATGGGCGCTATGGGTTATTTGACGGTACAGCCGGCGTATTATGAGCTTATTAAAATGATTCAAGTTCCAGGCAGGCCGTAAACTGCATGGGTAAATTAGGTAATAATACCTAATTTAGCCATGCAGTTTACGGCCTGCTAAAAATTTTCAACTAAAAGCTTTATTTTTGCCTTATGGCAAAAATAAAACTTTTAGTTGAAAGTTTTTAGTTAGTACTTTAACTTTTAGTTGTACCTTCTCCTTAAACATATTAATGTATGACTGGTTTAGCAAACTGACTGACTAATAATTTTGTTCATAATAAGAATTTGCCAGACAGTTTAATTCTCGGCGTAAGCTGCCTGTAAATAAAAGCTCATAATACGGCCGCAGGCCTCGTGTTGCACTGGTCAGTGTAACGGATTTCCATATATTAGGTGGCGAATTATATCCCTATACAATTAGATTTTTGTAGAGTTTTCATGTTTCCTCTTTTCGAGTTCCACGTCAGAAGCGTACTTCCTTTTTCTCATTCGTGATACATACATACTATAATGCTTTTTTCCCAAGGAGGTAAGCAGAGGCTGTCTAAAGCCTCCAGCTTCACTTGTTACGATTTAAACACGCTCCTTCAGCGTAATTTACGGTCAAGAGCATACGCACCTGACCTTTTTGAAAGACGTTATTGATGAGACTTCGTGTGCTCTATTATAATAGTTGGTACTAAGAATTCATATAGCAAAAATGACATTTAGGCAAAATAAATAATAGGTTTATAATCGAGGAAGCCTAAAAATGATGCTATTGACAGAAAAAATATTGAAGAAAACGAATACATCGCCGAAAATCCATATATTAATAAAAAGAAATATTATTTTTACCTGTAATCATACTTTTTTTTATTTATATGATATTAAAATAACATTTTTACCTTATAAAACATGGCTATAAACGTAATATAATTATTTTTATTAGATTTCTTAAAAATAGTAATAGACTAAACATACGCGCTCGCACCTACAGTAGACTTTGGAGGTGTCTAGCTAGGTGTTAAAACTATCTAAACTGTCCGGCTATTGAGGTAACATCTTTTTATAGGTTCTCAAGTAACATATTAAATAAAAATTAGCCTTTATACTATGAGGTAAGTTAAGTGCTTTTTTTGTACCTTTACTAGCTGATAAAGTCTGCCAAAGTAACCACAACACAAACTCCATATTCCCTGGTCGTTCTTACCTGTATAGGAGACATGTACTGAGAAAATTTGAACCTTTATAAAATGAGGTATGTCTGGCCGTCGTTGGCTCTAAACCTAGAAGAAAAAGATGTATGAACTGTGTACAAAAGGATTAGAAACAAAATGAGTAGACGTCAGACAGAAGATTAAACTAAACACATAAAGTTCTAGTTGTACTTAAAAATCGGTTCCAAGATTTATCCGCTTAGCCAGGTTTAGAGGATTCAACACCTTCATCACCGGTATGCTAAACATTCTACCGAAAAAAAAAGTTGTTACGAAAAAAAAAAGTTTAATAAACTTCATTTGCCTTTGGAATTTGAGTTTTCCTCGATGTATATAACCATCAGATCCTGACCTGGTGCCACAGTGACCACACGGGAAGCAACAGCTTTTAAATAAAAAAAGAATCTTTATTAATTTTGCAATTGACTTGCTATGCTTTTACTTAATAAATTATATTGTAGTGGAAACAGTGATCACCGCAAGCGGGACTTGAACCCACGACAAAATTACTTTAGTAATAAAAGTCGCGTCATTATTTCAGTCCAATTGTATTCTGTAAAGAATACTAGGTGGCTGGTCGAGATTGTTGCAAAATATTCTCGACAGATGGTGTTGCACATCAAAAATGCGATGTAGACTCTATCGAGGAACATTGTGGTGGTAAAATTGGTTACTGTTAGCACGACCGCAATAAGCTCAGTTGGCAGAGCTATGAAACGGTATTCCGAGGTCGTGGGTTCAAGTCCCGCTTGCGGTGATCACTTTTTCCACTACAATATAATTTATCAAAAAAAGGATCATTAAAGTGCTTCGCTCAGTTAAAAGTTAAGAGGTAACAGACGCAAAAAAAAACACAGACGAATTTAGTACCTCCACTTTGAAGTTGGTTAAGAAGTAAGAAATTTTAGAAAATTTCTTGCAATTATACTTATACCTTTTTTGAATCAAAGCCCCCCTGGAACTAAAAGAAGGCTTAACAACCCCTTGCACACTAAAACCTGGCTACTCCAGGACCGCACACATCAACAGTGTCTGACATAACCTTGTTTAGACAAGGTACAAGTTTTAACAAATAGCGATTGTCTTCTGACCTCTGAATTATATATAATTGTATTTGTCATGTTATATATTTCGTGAATATAATTTTAAATTTAAATATCTTGTATAAATAATTAACATATTAGTTTATATTCTAAGTTAAGATATATTTCCTGGAATAACAAGCCTAGAGCCGGTACTATTAGCGGATCCCAACGATGTGATTGTTGGCCAATATATCAAGGTTCTTGTATAATACGGCTTATGTTATGCGGATGGCGCCTAGCCGTCTCTAGTTGGTTAAATCTAACTAGGGTTTGTAGCAATACTAAGTGTGCTGGCAAACGTACTTCTGTTATATTCCAATTTTCCAACACAGACACACCAGGTAGTGGATACGCTTTCAATATTGAGGACATATAACTTTAGCCTGGCTAAATAGTTTACGCAAACTACAAACATTAGTTTTACACGCAATAAAACAAATATTCTATTGGGAAGAGATTTGACATTACAACATTAGATTACCCTGTGGCGTGTATCTGAAAATCTATTTTCCAAACTCCATCTTTGATAAAATCTCAAACTTACTGGGTCAATCAAAGTATCGATTTAACCAAAGAGTTAATCTGTTTTTGCGGGATTGACATTGAGAAGTCGGTGTGGTGAGGGATTAAAAATACAAGTGTCACCATCCCATTTTCTCACAGGGTGCTGTAAAAATCAGTCGAGCGTCAAGCTATCAAGCTGGGTGATTTATTTAGACATTGATACACCATCTAGTAATTTTGTGGATTAGAATGAATTGTGCTTTTAAAGATATACATAAAACCTTTATGGCTATGGTGAGTATAAGTGGTTAGTAAAATTAGTAAAATAAAATCCCGATATTTATATATTTTTAAGCACAAATCTCGAAAACAGCTGAAATTTTTTCGTTAATTATTTTTAAGAATAATCCTATAAGTACGAGGATGGTTTTTACGTAGAAAATCAATATAAAATGCCTGAATAGGTACACAAGCGAAATTGTAGGGCACAGCTAGTATGTAATAACCTATACTTAATATTATAAACCTTAATAGTTTGTTTGTTTGAACGCGCTAATCTCAGGAACATCTGGTCCGATTTGAAAAAATTCTTTCAGTGTTGGCTATATAACATCCCACTGGGACCAATAGGAGTGAAGCGGCAGTTAAAAATTTTGCAAAAACGGTACGCGTACGAAGTCACGGAGTCGCTAGCAATTTATATTTTTAAATTAAGACTTTCCGTATTTGCGGTACAATTACAAAACTGCCATAATCAAGTTGCTTCTTACTGCATACGTCATTAGAGTTCCTATATATGTATTACAGTAAACATACTTTAACGTAATACTTAAATATTATAATAATTATTTTGATTCATGGGTATTTTATAGCTACAAAATATAATTATGAAACCCATTGATTGATTTGTCATTAATATTGTTGTAAACAATTTTTATTCTATTAACCACCCATTCTGATTTCTCCGTGTGGTGACGGATTAAGAATACAAGTGTCACCACCCCATCTCCTCCCAAGGGTGCTGTAAAAGTCAGCTAAGGGATATTGCACACAGATAGCATCCTTTGTGAGAGACGAAAAACTCGAAAATAAACCCCGTGCCAACACCTGTGCCTGGTCAGCGCGGCACAGTAGACCATAATCCCTCCCAAAGTGGAGGAGGCCCGTGCGCAACAGTGGGACGCTAATGGGCTGGAGAGAGAGAGAGAGAGTAGTATATTATTTTGCATGCATGCCTACGTAATCCGAAGTTTTATTATTATGTGACGTATCTTATCATAATACGAGCAAAATTAATTGGGTCTTTGCCAGAAATTAATTTTCCTTATAATTAACAATGTTAAAATTGCGATTATGTTTTATCATAATTTGAAATTTCAGAAGAATTCGACAGCAAGCTATGCTCCATACAAAATTGCGTCGAAAGGCAATACCTTTAAAGCACCGAATTTTGTCCCACAGTATCTAGGACTTATATATCTATGTTTCTATAACTTTTTTTTTCACAACATGATAACTAAAATAATGAATATCTATGAATCTATGAATATCCATAATCTATGAATATCTATAAATCGTGTTTTTACGGCTGTCTTTAGATAAAATTTCAGCGTCTATAACAATAAGGTAAGGTTTTTCCAAAAAAGAAAATAATAAAAGAATAGATATACTCTTCATCTACCATGTGGCCTACTTGCCTACCGGTCATGACGTATGGTGTCGAGACGTGGACATTCACAATAGGGCTAGTCCACAAGTTAAAAGTCTTATTATTTCAGTAGTATATCACTCATGCCTGTGTGTGAACTTAAATTAGTCCATGACGTATAATGTCGCGAGCAATGTTCGCCTGTACAGCGATCATGTAGGTCATGTATGAGCACATGAACCTTACGGTCAACTTACGGCCGGCTCCTTTCCAATTTACACCTATTATATAATCATCGTCTGCTTAATACGACTTTATTTTTTTATTAGGGTTCCGTACCCAAAGGGTAAAAACGGGACCCTATTACTGAGACTTCGCTGTCCGTCCGTCCATCCGTCTGTCACCAGGCTGTAGGTATCTCAAGAACGGTGATAGCTAGAGAGTTGAAATTTTCACAGATGATGTATTTCTATTGCCGCTATAACAACAAATACTAAAAATAAAATAAAATAAATATTTAAGGGGGGCTCCCATACAACCAACATGATTTTTTTACCGTTTCTTGCTCTCATACAACAAACGTGATTAATTAAGTATTGTGTGTGTTGTTTGCTCATTTATTAATAACGTGCCTTATGTTTCATAGATAATGGTACGGAACCCTTCTTGACCAATTTTTTTAAATAAATATTAAAATACTTTTTAACTTCTATTTATCTAATAATCCATGTTACGTTACAAAAATATCCAGGATTTTCAAGCTTACATATTTTTAGTTTTAAAGCTAAGTCAAAATCTATGATTTCTATTTTAAGTAGGCAAGATATACATGATCTTTTAAAAAGTCAGAAGCTAGGCGTCTGTTCCAAAAGCGAATAGGTACTATGGAGAAGAACAGACAAGAAACTCCATGGATTTAAATTTTAAAAGTAAATATTGTTAAGTTAATAACAATTTGTCCAGTCTATAGCATAACAAGGTTCATACTCAGGTATGAAGGGTCGAAGTATAGCGCTATTTGAACAATTATAATATGAATAACTGACTTCCAAAATGTAGGCTATGATTGTTTAATAAATAACATGCGATAGTTAAAAGTCAATTTTGTAAATACAAGATGTATAATATCTTCTATAATAAACAGAAAGAACCGGTATAAGAAAGAAACCTATTCATAAGTATCTACCTGAGTTCTTGTATTTATTGAATTCAAGAGCCATCGTTTAATCTCTTCTGTTTTCCTCTTTTATGGCTCCTTTTGGGCTTCGGACTCTTCCATTTCTGTCTAATGTTTTAAGAGGGTACTGTACTCATAATTTAGGTATTTGCCTTAGGTATTGCTATCCCTATTCCCGAGCACCGTGCTGAAAGGGACAATTATAGCTGAAACAGATTTTACCTACAAATTCTTTGAAAAAAGACGTTTCGTACTCCCCTTTTTACTTCGCGAAAGTTAAACCGATTTTAATTGTTTTCTAAAACTAGTAAAATTGGTTTAACTTTCGCGAAGAAAAAACGGAAGTACGATACCCATACTTTTGTATGGAGCATAATTTGGTATCGTACCGTCTTAAGGCTTCACTAGAGTATTCTAGACACTTCCATGTTGATTATAATGGCATCACAAATATATTACAAGTGACAATGATGTGGAAATGATAGTTTGTTAGCACTTTGATTGTAGGCGGTGATTGACCCAGTATTAGTTCATGACGTATAATAACGCGAGCAATGTTCGACCGTACAGCGAACCGATCATGTAGGTCATGTATCAACGACATGTGTTTACGCTTCAATGAGTTGAATTTTCTTCGTTAAAGTTAAACTATCTGTTGCCCGCCACTTCGTACGCGTGAAATTTGGAAACTAAACATTAAACAAGAAAGCCATCCTCTTGAATTACTCCATCTATTCAAAGAAACCACATAAAAATCCGTAGCGTAGTTTAGAAGATATAAGCTCACATAAGAATATGCATATAAACATAACGACTTTGTTTTATATTAAGTAAAGATTATTTGAATGAATTATTATTGGTGTAGTCAGGATTAAGCTTTGGATGAAGTTTTGATTGTGAAGTTTTATTCGCCCAAGGTAATTTTTACTGATTTAGGTATGTATTATTATTTTAGTGATATTTCGGAATTTAAAACCCCCTAGCTAAAATATTAATTGTCATCTATTTGATCTCAATGATTAAATATATCGTATTTTATATTTTAGTTAGGTAATATAATATTAACAGCGATGACGTCACATTATGTTGATAATCTCCGTAGCCCATATACGTCCCAGCATTGGGCAATGACCTTTTTCACATTTGGCTAAACTGATCAATTATGTTTTTATAGGATTTTGTATAGATTTTCCTTTTTAGGAAGTTACTTAATTAAATATATTTTATTTCTGTGAAATACTTGCAGTAGGTAGAAAACTACATACTTCTAATAAATAGAAAACACGCATCAACGATCGAATTTGGGACCTTTAGAACAGCATACTTTAGAGCAGTCCGTGTGATGACGGATTAAGAATACAAGTGTTACCACGGTTTCTTTCCCACGGGTGCTGTAAGAGCCACCTAAAGGACAACATAAGCAGTTAACGTCTACTGTGAGAGACGGAAAACTCAAAACTAAACTGTGCCAACACGCCTGGCCAGCAGTGGGCCTTAACGTCCCACTGTTGGGCACGGGCCTCCTCCACTTTGAGGGGACTATGGCGTACTGTGTCGCGCTGACCAGGCGTGTTGGCACAGGATTTAGTTTTGAGTTTTCCGTCTCTCACAGTAGACGTTAACTACTTATATGGTGGCTGGAGATGAGAGGAGAAGAACAGCAGTTCGCTATGCTAACCCTTGCACCACGAGAGACGTCAGAGAATTGATAACAGTTATCAATTCTCTGACGTCTCTCTCGCGCTGTTTTGTCAGAAAACGGTGTAAATAGATGTTGCCAAGGTATAAAAACAAAAAAAATATTTTGGGGAAAAAAGGTGACAAGTGCCCTTTTAGTATTTAGACATTCAACTATCCTATAAGCCGTCATCTATGATCTGTCTGATCACGTCAAAGAGTATTGCTTACGTTTACATAATGCATGTAATTATATATGATAACTATATCATCATTATGACTGATTTTATCATTATAATATTATGGTGTTACGATAACTCATTTGCAATCTGTTAAATTTATTAGTATGTGCTATTCTGTGTGGTGACGGATTATGAATAAAGGTGTTGCTACCCTTTTGTCCTGTAAAAGCCAGCTAAAGGAAAAGAAAGCTATTAGATATATAGATAACATTCTCTGTGAGAGACAGAAAGCTCGGTAGCAAAGCCTTGTGGCAACACGCCTGGTCAGCGCGGCACCGTAGACCCTAATCCCTTACAAAGTGGAAGAGGCCCGTGCCCAACAGTGGAACATTGATGGTTGTTGTATTAAGCAATGGAAATGAATCATCAGCCTAACTTTTTAGAAAATATCTTGTAACAATCTGATGTAATAATGTTATTTTGTTGTTAAATGTTCTACAAACGAACGAAGAATCGAAGATCAAGAGATCGCACAGTTTTATCGTACGATAATTTAGTGCGCGCTAAACAACGCACATTTGACGAACGATTCGATTTGCAGCGATTTTACATACATTTTTAAAAAAAAGAATACCCTAATTGAACTGCACAGTTTTGTCGGCCGACTTTTCGTTCGATAAATCGTAAGGTGTGTTGGGGCCATTAGTCTCTATGTAGGTATTTATTGACGAGGTTGTATGTCGATATATGTCCTTCAAGCAAGCTCACATAACACTAAAGGCAGTACTTTTACTATGTAGTAGGAGAAAATTCATGTAGAACATTTAAGTAGAGGTCGCTAGTTGTGCTTGCATATACTTAGAAAATAGATAACATTAGATAATTGTTTTAAAGAAATTCTTCTAACTTTTAATCTGACGACGGAATCATATCTATGAATGGAATAATAAATAATAATACTTACTTATGTTACTAATCAATCTGCGATTACAGATAGATTGTTATCCTCCTTTATCAGTTAGATATTTCTATCTCCTGTTAAATTTTCAATAGAGAATGCTGTCATCAGTAGCTTATTGATATGTAATTAGGGATAAAAATGTAGATTAGTGTGACTTTGAAAGCAAGAGTCCAGGATAGATAAAATATTGAAAATTGAAAATGGTTTTTAGAGAGCGACTATCTTTATTTTCTGTGATATAAATAATATACTTATAAACAAATAATTGTAATGTACGGGAATCGAGCCCACGATAATTAACAGTTGACTACGCTAACCGCTGCATTATGGGAGCAGTTAAAATATATTTTTTATCGATATTGTAATCACAGTTAAGACCACATAACTTTTACCTTGTTAAACTTGATGTGTTGGTTATGTTTTAACGGCTGATGCAACTAAATATGGAGAATCGTAATGCTAAAACTCAACATAAGACTATATTGCACTGGGTGTTTTGAGTGTTGCGTACCAATAGGTAAAACGGGACTCGATTACTGAGACTTTGCTGTCTGTCTATCCATCTGTAATCAGGTTGTATCTCTGCAACGGTGATAACTAGAGAGCTGAAAATTCCTTTTCTGTATGTTATATTTATTGATGCTGAAACTTTTTACTAAAACAATGAAAACCATTGATGCTAATCCTTATCTACATTATTTTCCTGTCCTTATGCCTTAAGTATGAATAATATATTATCATAATAACGCTAAACTTCCAGTTTTGTTTAAACTACTAATATTATAGACGTAAAAATTTGTAAGAATGTATGCATGTCTGTTTCTCTCACGAAGAAGCTTTTAAATATTAAGAACACGCTGTAACTTCCTCTGGTTCCAAGCTAATCTATTCGCTTGTGTTTGTGGATACCAGAATATGTTATTATGATATAATAGGTATTAAAACTTTATTTTGGCCATAAATTTTTATTTATTTAATCTGGCACTTTACTTGTTTGTCATCGAAAAAAAAATAGTGTTACTAGATAAAAATATTATAACGCAATAATTAAATATTTGTGACTTTTATCTAAAGCAGTTAATTTCATAGTTACATAAAATATTGTACAATTCATATTTAATTTCATTT
Source organism: Orgyia antiqua (assembly GCA_916999025.1). NCBI lineage: Eukaryota > Metazoa > Arthropoda > Insecta > Lepidoptera > Erebidae > Orgyia > Orgyia antiqua. Next base: position 30,984,070 of record OU779863.1, read on the forward strand.
TGTATATTTATTGATTACATGTGATCGCCAATTTCAAAAAAGTTATAGTCACCTACTAAACCTAACCTAATTAAAAATATTATTCTGTTTCATCACTGTGTAAACTCCATATTCTCTGAATAAAGTGTCAGAAATTTCAAATTTCCAAGTCTACGCAAAATAACCCAAAAAAAAAATTTATTTTAAAAAATATATTCAAAAAGATTTTCAAAATTTTATACTTAATGTTCTAATAACTACTTAGCAAAAGGCTTCGTAAAGGCTTGCGTTTATGTAATTTTTTTAAATGCAAACATAAACATTTGTTTTCATAAATCACACAACTAGATGTGAAATTTAATTAATATGTCAAAGTACAATTCTATAAGCGCGATAGTTTTTCTATAAATTGTACTACAAAAGTTATCAAATCGTGGTATTAATAAGTAAATAGGTTATAAATAAGGTTATGAATTAAGAACAAGTATTGTTTTTAAAAAATTTATATATTTTACATTTTTACCTAACACAACAATTTAACTAAAGTATTGAACTAACAGTCTTATTATTTTACAAGAGTATGAAAACACTGCCTAGGTCGAGACAAATGCAAGAGGTACACAGAAAATGCAAGAAATACATAAGGCGGACAACTACAACATTAGATTTAAACATTAACAAAGCTGTCACCATTAAATATTTCAACAAAATTAATCTTACTTACATAATGTTAGTAAATAAATATATCACTTATTCTAGGGTAACTTTAATAAATTAATAAGTCTTCGACCAGACCAACAATAATCATTGAATAGGCAGTAACAGTCTTTGGTTCCTTAAATACAACAAAAACATTATTTTTTCAATAATTTAACAACTTTCATTTTCTTTCTGTTAAATGAAAATGCATTCCTGCTTGTTGATATTAACTTGTGACGGATTGCGGAACAACATATTAATGACATTTTGATTATTATATCAAATGTAGAGTCGGAGGTGGCATGATTATAGCTGGTTAGTAAACTCCCGTAGGATCTAATCCGAAAACCATTATGATTGTTAAAATAACAATTAAAATTAAATACTTAACCTAATACACATTAGTTGGATCAAGAGCGAACATTTTGCTTAGAACTTATCACTTTATTTTTAACACTTGAGACTTAACACTAAAACAGTTTTTCAATAGACACCGGTTGGGTCTAAAATAAACATTTTGATGCACTTAATTTTTTTTTACACGAAATATGTCTTTAGTACACTCCAGTTGGGTCTAGGCCGAACATTTTCCTAAGTAGATAAATCAATTCTCGATGATGTAGAGTAGAATCACAAATCTTCAGAACAAGATTCCCAAATCAGTAAACTCCGGTAGGGTCTAACACGAACATCTTGATAACATAAATTTCCCGGATTTCAGTAAAATTCATATAATCTCAACAGACTCCTCAATTGCAGAATCAGTAGACACCAGTGGGATCCAGACCAAACATTTTGAATTTTCTCCAATAAAACGTCAAATATAAATCTTCAATTTTAAAATGTGTTCAATAAATGCCAGTTGGGTCCAAAACTTTAATATCCATATTGAAATATTAATTGAACTTGAAAATATCGATCTTATTTACGATAGAGCAGCGCGCGTGAATTAAAAGGTAGCGTGCGTTCACTTCTATGGTTGTCTCGCGACTGGTGGATGCTCGACCACGTGCGAGCCTTATATATTCGGCGCTTGTGCGCACTCGCGTATTTTTTTTTGCTATTTGAATTTGGCAGCTTTCAGCTGGGTGGGCGTCTGTTCGCCCCCGCCCTATAATATTTTTTTATAATTTTATGGTATTTTAATATTTAACACATGGCACCACATATAATGTTAAATTAAAAAAGAAGTATCTGGTTGTTTAATTATTTTTTAAATTTATATTTAATTGTAAGTAATTTATCGATACCTTAAATTAATAACTGTAATTATGATATTAATATTAGGTTAGAAATACCATGATATAAACTCGGATATATATACATAATATAGGTATTGTAATGCAGGTCGAATATTTATCAAATACCTACTACAAGGAATTGCATATTTGCGTTATCTTTTTACAATACATACGTGATTTTAATGATATTTTTTAATATAAATAATCGATAGACATGATCTTATGTTCGATATGATTGCACAAACGACACGTTTTTTTTCCAAGAGGTTCTTATGAGCTATGTATGATTATAGAAATGGTCTTTATAAAATTACAAACTTAGAATAGTATTTTTAATATGTTTAATTGTAGTATATTTTATTTATAGTATTTTTTATTTCATTGGTATTATTTCTTTAAAACAAATTGAACTATGATATCTGAAATTAAAATATGTCTTATATAAATTTATATAAAAAAAAAGAAAAATGTCGTGTTGTTCCAAATTTTGATTACTTAGTTAATTTTTTTTCGTTTTTTAATATTGATACGATATAAAAATAATATATGTATAAGCTTTACAATTGAAAGTAGTAAAAATTATTATCTTCCTTTTTAATTACCATTAAATGATTAAATTGCAATTTCTTTTGTAATGTCACAATCAATTTAAAAAAACGTTTAATAGATTTTAATATTAAAAATAGTTTAAGAAAATAGATTTTTAATGTTTATTTGTTTTTTATTGTTATACGAATTGCCAGTTAATGAATAAAAACATTAGAAAAAACCATTTCACAATATTTTTTTAATTAGGTTTTACTAAAAGATTTTTAGTGAATTTCTAATTTATATATACTACTAGCTGTTGCCCGCGACTTCGTACGCGTGAAATTTAGAAATTAAACCATAACAAACAGAAGTTTACTATGACAGTCGATAGATGGCGTTGTACCGTTTTTTAAATCGCGCTATAGTTTCGTTCGACACATTAACACATAAGCTTGTCAAAATTTCTATAGTTTCATCAGCTCGATTTCACATTTGAAATAAAATTAGTTAGGAATATTATAGGCATGGGCGTTTTCGGATTTTTTTACAAACCGATACAAATCCGATTTCAGATTTTGAAATCGATTTCAAAAACCGTTTTTAGAAATCGATTTCAGTAGCGAATATCGGAGCGTAGTTACAACTCAATTTTTCAAAATAAACATCAAATAGTTGCAATCTGAATTAGACCCTATCGCCTCGTTTTTAGTTTTCAATGTGCAAATCATAAAACCGTCAACAATTTAAAATCCATAGCGATTCGCTTCATCTCTTTTGCCCTTTCGACGGATCACTAAGTTAGAAAGAAAAGGAAATCAAATTCGCTCTCTCATAATCTGACTAAGTAGTCGTACGGTAGAGTGATAGAGAACGAATTAATATCAAAACTATCGCAAACTTAAACTTTAGATAGATTTCTTTTGCAGTTTGGTTAGCAAAACTAAACTCACGGTTCGGTTTCGTTCGGATTAGATTGTTTGCGTTATATTGGTATTGTTAATGCGTTTTCTAAAAACAGTTTTCTCATATTGGAATATCGATGCGATACGATTTCTGACTGCAATCCGATTTCAGTTTCGTTTTGATTTATCTGTCTCATGCTTAGAATATTAGGATTAGGATTAATTATTTTTTAATTCTATAACCTAAATGAACCTATTAATGACGAGTTAAAGTTTATAATATGCACAAATATACCAGATGATGAATTGTCGTTTAAAATTGAGGACAAGTAACTTTAACCTGGCTAAATCATATTTCATAGAATAATGACTTTGAATATGATGTAGGTATAGCCTAGAATCACAGACACACATAGATACATTTTCACGCACACATAGATAAGTAAATGGCTTTAATATTAGATATTACATCCAGTAAGATCTATTTTATGACTTTAACGAGCCTCGTGGTCTAGTGGTTCGTGTAACGGACTGCCGATCAAGAGGTCGCGGGTTCGATTCCCGCTCGGGACAATCATTTGTGTGATTTTTCTAATTTTCATACAAATGTTTGTACTGCGACTGGGTGTTTCTATGTATTATAAGTATGTATTTACAAAAGAAAAGTAGTATATGTATTCTATCCGTATTCTGGAACCCATAACACAAGCATATAAGCTTAGCTTGGGACCAGAGGACGTTGTGTGAAACGTCTATGAATATTTATTTATTTTATCTATGGCTACATTACTTAGTCGGCTTGGATCCGATATACCTATCAATGTATCTAGGCGGAAGTCTACGAAAGTAGGTACTATTCCAAAAAAAATTCCAAATTCTCAACTCTCCAGCTCATCAATGTTGGGAACGGGTCTTTTCGACTTTTATAAGGGATTATAGTCTACTATACCGCGTTGAACAGGCGCTTATTTTCGAGTTTTCCGTCTCTCACAGAGGATTTTGTCATTATAATTTCCCTTAGCTGACTTTCACAGCACCTTTTACCCTGGGTAGGAACAAGGTGACACTTGTATTCTTAATCCGTCACCACATGTGACAATTGAAAGATTCTTGCTATTTTTTTCAAATTCTATTTTTACTCATGAAAATATTTAAGGATGTTTGTTTATTTAATATTATGAATAATATAATTACGGTAATAATCATGAATGGAATATAAGCAGGATAGTTCTATGAATGAAATGGGTATTACCGTATGTATGTCATACGGTATTTCTTTTACGTCATCCCTGTTAAGAAATTGGGTCTCTCCTAATTTATTGACTGAGAGGATACGACAGCAAGTTATGCTCCATATCCAAATATGGATATCGTACCTACTTTTTTTTGTGGCTATCGCCTCTAGAGCAAAGAATTTTTCACCACAACATCTAATCATGTAGAATATGTAGATGATTCATATAATTATGGCGGTCATCATTGAATGTCTCCCTCGCAAGACCCCCCTCATTATAGATAAACTAATTGCCAAATGTCTTAATTCAACGCGTATGAAATCGCGGACGTTTAAAGTTTTTATAGTAAGAAACTTCAATTTTCTCGAATTGTGTTATTGAAACTATCAATGGAGTTTGGTGGTAGGCAGAGACTATAGAGCGCCATCTGCTACAACCCAAACATACTTTCTTGGCTTCATTGACACTCATACATCTGGTCATACATGCCCGATGGTTATAAGTGCTACGCACTTGCCCCTTTTGGAATATCCCGGTGATAACTTCAGAGTATACTTTTCTCGGGCCTCCTCACCCAGCATTTCCACTTACCTCCGCCGTGTTATGCATATGCCTTTGGTTAATCGTTTCTCATCCATCCTCTACACAGGACCAAACCACCTAAGCATACTTTTCTCCACCTTAGTCACTACATCCTCTTTCCGACCGCAACGTTCTCTTATCTGCCTACATCCATGGGAAAAAGGCGTGATGATGATGATGATGATGAAACTATCAATATTCATTTTTAGTTATGTTATGCACTTAGAATTGGTGCCATTAAGTCAATATGATTCGTAATTAAAGGCGTACAAAGATGCGGGAAAGATTTAGCACTCACTATATTCATTATAGGACTTTGAACTTACCACTCTAGAGAAATCATATAATTCGTGAAGATTCAATAAATAATAGTTGATATTTCACACGTTTTTGTTTACTCTAACATACCACAGTGACACAGATTTGTTATGAAAGAAATTTCAATGTTGTCAACTGTTCGTTATAAAACCGGTCAAGTGCGAGCTTCGACGGGTTCCGTACCGTTGTTATCTAATATATACTATATACTTATACTTACTATCCTTACTAATTTATAAATGCGAAAATTCGAATTAATAACTAAAAATCTTGTCGAGTTTATGTGTTAATGTGTCTAACCAAATCATAGAGCGATTTAAAAAAACTGCACAACGCCATCTATCGAGTGATATGGTAAACTTCTGTTTGCTAAGGTTTAATTTCTAAATTTCACGCGTACAAAGCCGCGGGCAACAGCTAGTAATATTATAAAGCTGAAGAGTTTGATTTGTTTGAACGCGTTTATCTCAGGAACCGTTTGTCCGAGTTAAAAAATCCAAGTGTTGGATAGTTCAATTATCGAGAAAGCCTATATAATATCACGCTGAGACTGATAAAAGCGAAGCATCAGTGAAAAATTTTGCTAACACGGGGAAAATAGCGGGCAACAACTGGTTATAACATAAAACGAAAACCGGCATTTTTAACTGGAAATCGAATTCGCTACTTCATACACAGCCATTAAAGAAAACTAAGAAACCAGTCAAAATAAAATACCATAGTCAGTACGATTATTTTTAAATATTTTTAAATATATCAAAGAATGCCGTCCCTTTCCTTAAAAAGCACTTTATGGTTTAAGGGCCTACATCAATATTATCGTATATCATCGCCGACACGTACATATTAACACAGCCAGTAGGCACAGAAAATGAAGAATTAGGGATACTTTTCCTATTTACTCAAAATCTACTAAATAAATTTTAATTCTGATTTACGTGTTTCTATATATAATAGTTACTTATGTTTTTAAAGTTATTTAAGACAAAATAAAAAAATAAAAAATTAGAGAGGTTGTTTCGCTAAGATTTTCTATCGAGAAAACTTTTTTCAATCGTGTTTCTGAGTTTATGCGATCCTAGATCATATATTGAAAAAACATATACTTAAAAATTAGAGCTCTAGCCATTCAATCTAAAGAAACAATGAAAACTTCGTACGTAGAAAAATGCACGAAGCTATTTTGGTATCGTCTTAATCTACCTATAAGAAGGTTGTCTGGAAGAGACCGCAAATTGCGATAAAACCGCCTGTTGTACTATTTTCTTGTAATCCTTAAACTTCTGCATAACATTATGATGTGCAATAAAATATCCTTTCCTATTATATAAGAACCCTTCTCTGTGTAAATATTGACAGTAAATATTCCACCCTCCACAATTCTTCTAAATGGCATTTAGTTAATGGTAATACGCAAACCAAGTTGACCAAAAAGAAAAAAAAATGTGTTCATAATTATGTAGGTAGCAATAAAAAAATAACAGAAAAATTATCACTAAAAGGATACTGTAGCTTGTTTTGTGAAATATATAATTGGATTATAAATTTTGGTTTTGAATATAATAAACTATAGAATATAGTCAGGTCGTCTTTGACGGAAGCGCCCAAGAATACCGTTGGGCGGAATTGTGAACGTTTTGTTATTCAGTACTTAGTAGTAATAATATAGCAATTGCTGATAATTATGGCAATTTGGACGTACTTAGAGGCATTCTTTTTTGTTAATTAACACGTTTTTATTAGCACGCTACGTATCTATCAATGTATTAATAAATGTACTAAATGATCGGGTTTATTTGAAATTTTGCACACATATCAAAGACTGATAATAATGCTGATTTAAAAAAATATTTAGGATTTTCAAGTGTGTTTTTTTAGTTCTAAAACGAAACAAATTATTCAAAAATATTGAATTGTGTTCATGAATATTTATTTATATAAAATTCTCGTGTCACAGTGTTAGTTACCATACTCCTCTGAAATAGCTTGACCGATTCTTATAAAGTTTTATATGCATATCAGTAGGTCTAAGAATCGGCTACTATCTATTTTTCATACCCCTAAGTGAAAAGAGTTGTTGTCCACCCCTAACATTCGTATGGTAAAACAACGTTTGCCGGGACAGCTAGTTTATTTATATATTTATCTGCTTTTATCGAAAATTGATCCATGTCTGAAAACAAAGGTAAATTATCTATTTTATTAACTGTAAAGTAATCCCACGCTATTTTTTCCGTTTCTCGAACTTTTATTACTTATCAATGCATAAAGATTTAAAGATACATATTATTATAAATGGCTTCATCCATTTCGCACATCCGGAAGGTAAACTTAATTATTAATTAGTGTAATGGCGTTAATATTTAAATAAATACAGGATGATTTTTCATACGTCCGCCATCTCGTACGCGTGGAATTTTAAAATATACATTAAATTTAAACAAATTAAATATTTATACCTTTCTCTAGTACCTTTACCTTTATATCTATTAAAAACTAGATTAAAATCAGTTGAGTATTCTTAAAGATAATACAGAAATAAAGACTTTGTTTTTATAATAATTTATTTTTAGGTACATTATCTAATTATATAAAAAACGTTAATGAATTTATGAATTTATTAATGAAACAAAATGAGTTTTTGTTTATTTTCTTTCTTCAGCCCATTAACGTCCACTGTTGAACACGGGCCTCCTTTACTTTAGAAGGGATTATGGTCTATTGAGCCGCGCTAACTAAGAAAAATGTTTATTGACAATAGCCGATATATTAAAAAAAATAAAACACAGAAAAGATAAAACTGAGAGCTAAAAACAGGATTTTATTTAAATGATCGCGTTGGAAATAACGCACAGTGCCTAAGTTAGTACTGTGCGTATTAGCAGTTTGCCTTTTGATAATTACAAGGAAAATGATTACGATTATTAATTATTAAATGGCATATTCCTATACATGAAAATTATCCTTTTTGTTGGCATAGAGACAAAATCATAGTTGCTATGTGATAAAACAGATGTCATGTTGAAATTACTTGCATATTTAACTTGTGTAACAGGATAATTTGAAGTACAATACTATATAATTTGTTGAGTGACAGGGTAGGGATTTATCAGGATATAGGTTAGGATTATATGTTTTATGTTATATAACATCACGCTGCGACCAATGATTAAATCATTAGTAAAAAATGTTTAAATAATGGTGAAAATTTATTTAATAAATTTTATTTATTTTACATTTTATTCTTTTTTTAATATTTTTATTTAATATATTTTTATTTTAATATTTATTTATTTAATTAACATTTGGTTACATTTTATCTAGATTATAATTTAATACACTTACATTTAAGCTAAATTCACAGTAAGATAATTACATTTAACTTATTACATTTTAAACATTCGACTATCTTGGGAAGTATGCACTGATCTCCCATATAGGCTACAAGATAGCCTGTGTTTAGGAGACTCAGTTAAGCCCCATCGTGTATAGTAGGACATAATAATAAAATTATTGTAATACACAATGTACACAAGTTTTCACGTCGAAATAAATCATATTTGATACAATTTTTGTTTCATTACTTAAGTACCTACTAATAATTTCAAAACATGTGTTTGTGTGTGTGAGCGAGCGTGTGGGTACGTGTATGTGGTGGAGTTTGCAGAAGGTGTGTGTAACGTCCGTTAGTATGTGAGTTTATGTGCGACTGTGATTATGAGGGTAATATGAATGTGGATGAGAGCGGTGAGTAAGGATGACCCTGATCATTTTTATATAATTTCTCGGTTTCGTCATACGTGAGTTTAAGAAGTGCAGTGCGTAAAGCTTTTTTGCAATTGAAGTATGTTAGACCATATATAGGGCATATTGCGTTTAAACTGTTGTAAAGAAATGGACCATTGTATATAAAGAATTTTTTAATAAAGGAAGTACGGATAGTTGGTATAGAGCAAATCTTGTCTCTTCGTCTTTTTGTTAATATCTGAAATGGTGTTTTACGGTGTTGCAGAAGAGTCACATGCAGGATATATTGTTGTCTTACGTTTAATACCTTCCAAATGCTACAGATTTCATTAGTAGGAAATAGAATTGGTTTAAACAATGAAACTTTCAGAATAGCTCTGTGTGCAATTTCAAGTGGCATTAGGTAAGATTTTGCTGCACCTCCCCAGCAGGAGATACAGTAGGTAAGAAAGGATTGGCATAAGGCGAAGTAGATTGTGTGAACCTACACCACTGCTGCACAGCTACACCACTTAACCTATCAGAATCGGTTGATGATCCACAACTACATCACACATCTAATTGTCTGCAACAAAAGCTCGAGCAGTGGAAAGGGAAAGTCCTACATGGTCGCCACCCTCATGACTTAGAACAAACACACATATATTCTCAATCCTCCAACAGATGGCTTGCCAGTGGCTATCTTTTCCCTGAAACAGAAGGCTTCATGGTGGCCATTCAAGATCAGGTTATCAATACCAAAAATTATAGAAAACGTATTTTTAAAGACCCAAACGTACAAGACGCAAATGCCACAAACAACCAGAAACCATACAGCACATTACTGGAGCATGTACCACTCTCACACAAACAGATTACACCCACAGACACAACCAAGTAGTAAATATTATTCACCAGAAGCTAGCTATAAAATACACCCTACTCCCTAATACTCTTGCACCCTATTATAAATATATACCAGAACATATTTTAGAAAACAAAAATTTCAAAATATATTACGACCGTGCTATACTGACAGACAAGACAATACATTTTAACAGACCCGATATTACTTTATATCATAAATTAGAGAAGACTGTTTACCTTATTGACATAGCTGTACCCAATACCCATAACATTTTAAAAACAATAACAGAAAAAGTCAATAAATATACAGAACTAAAGGAAGAAATAGCAAGATTATGGAAGCTTAATAAAGTCTACATAAAGCCTATTGTAATATCTACTACTGGAGTAATCCCTAAACATCTACATCATAGCATAAAACTCATAAACTTACCACATAACACATTTATTAACATACAAAAGGCAGCTATCTTAAATACATGTCGAATTGTCCGACAATTTCTGCAATGAGACGATTCAACTGTAACTACATAGTATAGAACCAGACTTAGAAGTACAAAATTAAATGGCGTTTACTTGGTATTCTACCCTACGTTATTTCTAAACCGGTTAAAACCGAGTATTATTTAAATAAAAGAAATATAATAGTATAGTCATGCATTTGTTGTTGCAGACAGTTCATTTAGTTATTGTTCAGTTGTTATTACGATAGGTAAACTGTTAGGTTCTTTCTTCACTAGAACACGGCCATTAGTAGTCCAGCAATATTTGTAGTGATTTGAGTTTGCGAAGTTACGTGCCAAATAAAAGAGTCGTTTAGTATGAGCAGTCAGCTCGCCAATAAAAATAGGACTATTTTTCTCCATACCGATGTCTGTAGCATTTAGTTTGTTATTTATGTTTAGCTTGCTATATTCCTTGGCTGCCAGTAGAAAAGTTGTGCTGGTTAGAGTATTACAGAATTCAACTCGCAATGTCGAGTACTCACTTTCTTTCTTCGATGGCAAGCGTGATACCTCACGGACAAAAAATTATCCTAATTCGACGCGTACGAAGTCGCGGGTAACAGCTAGTTTTAGATAGGTTGGGTTAAGTTTTCGACGCATTTCAATTAGCTTAACTGTACCATAGAATTTTTATTTAACAGATAAATACAAATAATACATGTCCATTATTTTGGACATACAAAAATACATCAGCCTGTAGTTACATATATATTTAATTATAGATTCCATTTAAAAAAATAAAATAAGTTAATTAGTAAACAATTTATCACACTTATGTAATAAAAATGTCTGCAAATTATCTGTCGGTGGTTTGTCACTGTTTTAATGTGATATCAGTACCAGTATACATATAGGTACATATAAAATTACTATATTATTTATATAATTATAGTCAAATAAATAAATAAATATTCTCAGATAAAAATATACTCCGATGTCATTGCCGGTATACTAAAACAACAGCAGCAGGCAGCATTTATGACCAGATGTATGAGTGTGGATGAAGCCAGGGAGGTGTATTTGGATTGTGGTAGATGGCGCTCTATAGTCTCTACCTACCCCCATGGGAAAAAGGCGTGATGTTATGGTGATGATGAAATAAATATTCGTAGACATTTCACACAACCTCCTCTGGTTCCAAGTTAAGTTTGTTGTGTTATGGGTACCAGAATACTTACTTTTCCTTTGTAAATACATACAAATAATAGGTACATAGTAAACACCCAGACGCAGTACAAACATTAATATCTTTCTTTCTAATATATAAAATTCACGTGTCACAATGTTAGTTAACGTACTCCTCCAAAACGGCTTGACCGATTTTTATGAAATTTTGCAAGCATGTTCAGTAGGTCTGAGAATCGGACAATATTTATTTTTAAACACCTCCCCCTCACGGACATTTGTAATAAATATAAATATCACACAAATGATTGTACTGTGCGTTGATCGAACCCGCAACCTCGTGAAGGCAGTCCGTTACATGAACCACTCGACCACGAGGCCCGTCAAGCCTATAGCCTTCCTCGGTAAATGGATTATCCAACGCAAAAAGAATTTTTCGATTTAAATCTGTAGTTCCTGAGATTAGCGAGTTCAAACAAACATACTCTTCAACTTAATAATATTAGTACCTATAGATGTTCTGTCAAGCAGAAGTGACTAGAAATGGAATGACTTTTTCAATTATTTTAAGTGTGTCAAGAAACAACATGGTTCTGAAAGATATCTTTCATGTTTTTTAACTGTTTTGCACATTATTATACTTTTTAATAGTTTTATAACCAGAACAATTGCGCAATAGTTTTTTAAAGATGCCATTTTTTTTAAGGCGTGCGCTGGTGTCCTCGGCAAATCCTCAATTGCCATTTTATTTTCAGTACAAAAGACTTAAAAAACTGTGTAATAAAAAAATAAAAATTGCGAGATTTTTATCTTTTTTGGGGTATGTGAAAGTGCGTAAGGGCAACTTTCTTCTATTTCTTAGAAGGGACGGTCATTGGACATGCTGTGCGGCGTGCGGTAAAACTCGTGTTTTTTTAATTTTATTTGTTTTTATTTTGTATGCCAACAACTATTTTAAAATTATCAAAGCCCTTAGATAGTGCTTTCTAAATTCTAACATATCGCGCGACTAACTTGTTTAAAGCAAAACTACTAGTAAAGCAAACTAAAAAAATTATTACTAAGGAATTCCTTATCATATCAAATTTGATAGAATGAAATTGATAAAACTTTCTTGTTACCAGCTGTAGTGTATGAAATGCGTAAGTGTATCCATCCCTCCATCAGCCTCTCCCCATCCACTGTTGGACATATACCTGCCCAAAAGAACACCACAACGCGCCGTCTTGTGCCGCTTGCATCCGATGTCTCCCCGCGACCTTGACGATGTCGTCGCTCCACCTTGTCAGGGGCTGCCAAACGCTGCGTCGTCCGGTACGCCGGTCGCCACTCTAGGACTTTTCTGCCCCAACGATCATCAGTCCTACGTGCGATGTGCATTGCCACTTCAGCGTGCTAGCCCTAACCCCGTACCTGTATAGGCTTGCTTAGTGCAAGACTCAAAAACACACTTGTATACCCTGAATATTATTTGACATTATTGCGTTGTTATCAGTCCTTAATATGTATGCAAAATTTCAGATCAATTCGACTACTGCAAGTGGGTGAAAATTACATAAAAATATTCGTTACATAGATTAACATTTCTAGATACTTATCGAACTAATAAATGCATGTTAATTAATAATACGGGGTAATAATTATGTTATATATAATAATATTATAGCTGTTATATTTAATTGCAAACTTAACAATTGTTGCTGAGGAAAACGCAATGATTTTGATAATGTAATTAGTAATTCTGAAAACGTACTACATCTATAATAATTTCAACATATAATTGATAAAACAATATGTAATTTAATACGTAATGTCGTTAAGGCAAATTACGTAGGTACTAGGTACAATGTTTATGGTTTTTAAGTGGAAATTAATTCATTATTTATTATCCTAACTTATTTATAAATGTGAAAACGAGCCCATGACAGTACAAAAAATTTGACGCGCTTAACTCTTAATGTGTGGAACGAAACTATAGCGCGATTTAAAAAACGGTACAACGGTACAGTGGTATAGTAAGTTTCTGATTGTTAAGGTTTGATTTCTAAATTTTACGCATTCGAAGTCACAGGCAACAGGTAGTATTAAATGAAACCAATATCGGTACCAGTTCTACATGCACAACTAAAATTTACTAAAAAATGAAAATTGGTAGCGTCAATAGGTATATCTATTATTTGCTATTTCGTTGTACACATTAACATTATTTAAAATCAGTAGTCTATAACGCACAGTTTTTATAATAACAAAGTTCAGTTAGCATTGTCCAATTGTGATAATGACGCTATCAATTATTTTTTTTTAGTTTAGTTAAGTTTAGTAGTGCGCGTAGAATCGGCACCGTTGTATGTATAGTGACGGACGAACTTTTGTCCGGTATTTTTTATTTCATTGACTGTTTTATTTAAATGCGCGTTTACACGGGTCGATTTTCGCCGTGCGGCGAGTCGCTTCAGAAATTGCCTCACCAAGCCGCATCGCCAGCCCATTTACACAGGTTACTAAAATCGCATGCGGCTCGGTCATTTCCATCGAAAATGTTGAGCAGAATAGACGTTTCTGCCGCAATTGAAATAATTAATTATTCAATTATTCAACAAAAAAGAACAAAGAGAGAAGAAAAAACGAAAGGAAAGAAGAAAAACCTTCATGCGGCGGCCGATCGCCTGTAACTGATCGTTTACACGGTCGATTTTAGTCACCAGTCGCATGCGGCCGGTCGCCGCGCGACCAAAGTCGGATGCTACCCAACTTTGAGGCTTGCGGCTTTAGTCACTTGCGACTTAGCCGAATTGCCATTTAGATGGTCGATTTACGCCGCGCGGCAAAAATCGTGCGGCTTTAGTCACCCGTGTAAACCCCGCATAAGGTGTCAACACAGCTATTAACGGACTGAAACTATTAAAACGCTCTTAAAAATACAAGTATCACCACCCATTTTTTTTCCCAGCGTGCTGTAAAATTCAACCAAGATATTGTACATAATTAACATCCTCTTTATAAAGCGAGTGTTAGCCGGTAATATAGTAGTTATAATCCCTTCCAAAGTGGAGGAGGGAGAGAGAGAATATTATGTTATGTTGCACAATAAAGAGTATTTATATTCTTTGTTTGAAACAGTTATTAGAATTAGCATTTAATTTACAGAAGCCGTACTAGCTGTCCTTGCGTCTGGATTACACTTTCGCTTAACATAAGGAGGAGTGTAGTCATTTGCCAAACCAAGCTATAAAATGACAGCGAAAGGGAATTACATATATTAAATCAATAGTACTTCATACTACTACTAACTATAATGCTCTCCTAAAGTGGAGGAGGCCTGTTCCCAACAATGGGACGTTTATGGCCTAAAGAGACAGAGTTATGTTCTTTCCTCCAACTTCGGTCAACTAAACGCTTGATATAAAATTTTGTAGATTTTTAGATCATTTTTACTTATTTTAAACAAAGTTGTTATTTGTGTATGTATGTCTATATGTGAGCTTACATCCTCAAAACTATGCAACGGATTTTAATGCGGTTTTTTCAATAGATAGAATGATTCAATAGGATGACTTTTTAACTGACTTCAAAAAAAAAGAGGAGGATCTTAACTCGACTGTATGTTTTTTTATTTGTTTTATTTATGTTTGTTACCTCATAACTTTTAACTGGGCGAAGCGATTTTAATGATTCTTTTTTATTTGAAAGCTGGTGGTTCCCATGTGGTCCCATTGGCACCAGGTCATGATTTGATGGTTATCTCCTGAGAAATCGAGGAAAACCCGCAAATTTAAAGGCACGTTATGTTGGTTTCATTTTTTTTAAACATACTAAAGTAATTTATTAATATTGCAATTGACATACTATGCTTTTACTTAATAAATTAAATTGTGGTGAACAAGTTGTTCACCGCAAGCGGGACTTGAACCCACGACCTTGGAATACCGTTCCGTAGCTTTGCCAACTGAGCTTATTGCGGTCGTGCTAACAGTAACCAAATTATTGTATGTACCTACGTTTCTATAGAGCTTATATCTTTAAAATTACACCACGGATTTTAATGCTATTTTTATATATATATAGAATGATTTGATAGAATGGCATTTTTGTATAATTCACAAGGGTTTGGTCTCACATGAGCTAAGTTGCGGGAAACAACTAGTAACCAATAACCTTCATTGTGTTATGAATAAACTTTATTAAAGAACCTGTTTGGAAAGAGCTCTTTGTGTCAGTTATTTTTCTTACGTATTTTATCTATTATTTATATTATTTTACCGCATTTATTTACGTTAAATTAAAATATACGTAATAAATGATGACCATTTATGACGTATAATTATTTAAAACCTTATGTAATTATTAAAAACCCACTATGACGCTTTATGATGTCTACGTAGATGTATTGGGTCGACGCAATTATGCGTCTACGTCATGTTGTTATCTTCCTTCCTTCCTCTTTTTATAAGTTTTTTATTACTATGTTACTATGTCATTCATTAGAGAAGAATTCCATCTCAATTTTGAAACTATCGCAAGCATAAAATGATAATGACTTAACTCAAAAATAAGTTGCCAGTAGTCTACTTGTTCTTCTTTCTTCTTTGCATAATTTATTAAGGATTAATAGGCATATATTGAGGGAAGGCACTCATTCAGAAGGCGCGATACCAAAAGAGCTCCATACAAAAATATGGACTTTGTAGTCCGCTGTTTTCTTCGTGGATATTGCCTCTAGAGTCTAGAGTAACGAATTTTTCTACAGTATCTGAGTCTTATGTCTAGGCTTCTATTACTTTCTTTATATAAATGTTTGAAATACATTGAAATTTTTGGATAGTCATATTACTTTTAGTATGACCATCCATAAATTTCATTGTTTTCTTTAGATGAAATTGGAGCTTCTTTTATAACAACAGACTACAAAACGTCTTTTTTTCAGTTTATTCAAAGATTTTGTTGTTAAATTCTGCCTGAACTATATTTGTCTCTTTTGGCCCGGAATAGGGATAGCAATAGGTACCTAATGGCTTCTGATACCTAAATTAGAGCTGTAGTCTGCTCTTGACCTTTATGCATTTGGAAACGTGTTGAAAACAATATTGTTCTTACAATGCTCTATCTATTACAGGAGATATGTGATTTGCATCAACCATGAACACTAGAAGCGACTTCACACGAAGCCAAATATTGCTTCAACAAAAGTACTGCTTTCAATTGTTATGTTTGTAGTGTCTAATTCTATTACTAACCCCTTTTCCTAGAAAATACCCAATAGTGGGTCTAAAATGATCCAAAAAGATATTTTATAACGTAACAGGTGCTATAACTTTAGTTTGGTAATTATAGTACATCACAATATTGTTCGGTGAGCTTCTAACACTACGATAATACAATATTTTTAAAAATTACAACAGAACTAAATTGTTTAGTAGACTTTATAGTGGTATCATAAACACTGGCCACAATACCGTTGCATTTCTTTTCATTTAACCCTTCGCAATAGAAATTTTAATGGTACTACTCCTACATTACTTTTGTTGTTCTCAATAATTGTTGCTGTAGTTTGTAAAGGTTTATAATTGCTACCAACCTATTTTGGGCTTTACTTTTTTTCTAATTCCATTTTCAAATATTTTTGTTTATGGCATACAAAATATTATGACTCTACTTTTAAATATTAACCGCAGCCACTGCCTTTTTTAAAACATTCTAACTTGATGCCAATTGCCAAAGATTGGAAAAAAAGATAACGCATTTTGTTCTAAGGTAATCCGTAACGCAAAAACTTTATGATTTAAATTAAAATGTCACTAAACAAAAGAGGTTTCGCTATCGATTGACATCGATTTTAATTATAATATTATTAACGAAATATAAAAAGAAAATAGCATATAATTATAATTTATATTATGTCTGATAATATACCAGTTTCACTACGGACAAATTTGAATAAAAGAAAGCAGACGTGAACTCGTGTCGTGTGGAGAGCGTTTTTCGCGCGTTGCCTTGCTAAATTAAGAAGCACCTCGTAGTATTGTATATATAGTACTGTAATGGCTATTTTCCAATTTGGTCAGGTTATACAAGGTCTAAATTAGAAATGTCAAAGTCAATGAACCGAGTCTGCCATGAAACTAAGGTCACAGATTAAATAATTATTTTAGTCATTTTTGGGAGAAAACGTCGTATTAGAAATTTTATATTAATTATTCTTTTTAAAAGATTGAGAAACAGTGTAGCTATCAACATTTTTGGAACTATCAAAATGTATGGGATTTTGTGGCTCACGAAGATATTGCTTGAATATCCTAATTTCCTGGACAAGCCTCGATAACGATGATGATGTGTATTTGTTGTTATTGTATCAACTGATATATAGGTACTGAAATTTTCACCGTTCCACAGTCACAACCTGATGACAGACGGACGGACGGTCGAACGGACAGTACCTACTTAGTACGAAAAGCTTAAAATGCAAACGAAGTCGCAGGCAGGGTATCTACCAGGATAACATAAACTCACATCACATCAGCGTATTGTATCTTATTTCCCCGAAAAACAACAAGATAAATAAACAGTTTTGTAGAGTTCAAAGTACGAGAAAATTGGAGCAGATTATTTCTTCGTATCTTGAACTCTTGGGTGACATGATACATCTAGACAAAAGAGTTCGCAAATATAATATTCGGGGAAAATAGTGCTTCTTACAATCTACTAAATAATTATGAACTAAAATCATTCGCACGCAAGATGTTTGATTTCTTTGATCAGCCTTTGCGTTATCTAATCACAGATTTACCTGATGTAGCGTCTATAGCTACATCACTCAATCGGCTTAAAGTCACTTACATATATATGTGTGCGTAAAAATGTACCTATGTGTGTCTATGATACAGACTCCACGTCAAATATGAAACATCATTATTCTATGAAGTACGATTTAGCCAGGCTAAGGTTACTTGTCCTCAATTTTTAACGTTAACCCACCATCTGGTATAGGTATCTGTGTACCTAATATAGTATGTAACTAACTGGAGGTTTATTGTTAAGACATGTTCGTAAAAATACTGTAATCATTTGTTTATTTATTTACCTGTCTTCCTTATTTCTACATCACTTTGTTGCACTGGAAGAAAATGCCTATTTCTAGATATTAAGACCACCTCTGTTACATTTTGCAATATTCGCAGTTGATGCTACAACAACAAATACTCATAATTATCATTTTCCCGCCCTTATCTCACTGTTTGAAGTCCCGTTATCTCTTAAACGTTGATAGCTATAGAGCTGAAAGCTGCTGTAACTGCTTTGACTGTTCGGCAAATAATGCGACATTTATTATTGGTAACTCGCCAATTGCGTGTAATATAAGCTGACCTAACTGTAAAGTAGCAATCTATTTACAGATTGCATACCTGAAATTACGGATCTTTTAATATTTTTACGTCTTTTACGACAGCTAGAAAGACAAAAGTATTTTCATAACAAACGACGATTGCAATTTTTCTCGCTTTTTTACGATTAGAAAGTTCCAAAGGGCTTGTCTGATTTTTTTACTTTTATTGCCGGATGCCATAGCAATTTGGCGAAGTCAATACACGCGAGAGCAGTGACGTTGTTTACCTTAGGTAAGCCACGTCTCTGAATGTGTTAAAATGGCTAAAGAAAAGAAATTTTCATTAGGAAACATATCTAGCCGAAGATCGATATCATTTGAAAAAGTAATGCTTACACATGTACAGAGTCGAAAAAACCGATATCGATCGGACAAATAATAAATAAATAGATAAAATAGATTTATCATTGAGTAAAATAAAGAAATGGAAATAGAATAATAAAAGTTATAGTATGATTAATAACTATTAATAATAATTATGTAAATTATTACTAGTTAAATGGCAAAAAAATCATTTTGTCTTCGCTTATGTTTGAAGTCGTAAACAAAATAACCTTTTCGTTTAGCAAAAAGGCTTGTGCTCTTTTTGACCGCAATAAAAATAGTTAAAAAGATACGCCGAGTATCATAAAACAGTAATTTTTTTATACTTTGCTGCTTATTTTAATTCATATATTGTAATAAGAGCAATAACTGTGTTTGCAAAGTGTTAAATAAATATTAACAAAATATATTTTCAAATTAGGCACCATGATTTTTCTTTGTAAATTAGAATAAAGTATGTTTGTTTAGTTACAAGCGATTGTATAATATTCTCAGTAGACAGTGTATGTTTATGAAACAAAAAGGGTAATTTTTTCCAATAAAAAGTATTTGTATTAATATCACGAGCCGCCATAATAAATTATTATAATGTCCATGGGGTGACGGATTAAGAATAGAAGTTTCACCACACATTTTCCTTCCCAATGTGCTGTAAAAGCCAGCTAAGAGATATTGTACACAGATAACATCCTTTGCGAGAGACGAAATCTCGAAAATAAATCCTGTGTCAATACCAACATCAGCGCGGTACAGTAGACCGTAATACCTCCCAAAGTGGAGGCTTGTGTCCAGTACTGAAACGTTAATGGGCTGAACAGAGATACAATTATTAGTTTTAAGTCTAATGGTCTTATTCATAATGACTTATTGAAGGTTTAAACGGAGATTTTATCGGAAAGATAATAAACGTTTTAGCGTAAAAAGACTTATAAATAACAAGTTTTAATAATTTTCGCGAACCGATTTTAGCGAACTTTTAAACCTCCGATAAGCCATTATGAATAAGACCATAAAAAGCTAAAGTAAACATGCATTTGATTTTATTTCTTTTAAATGTTAATTATAAAGTTAAAGTTTTGTTTTAATTTTAACATAGATTACAACATTTTAATATTTTCATTAGTTTATTTTCTCTGACAGATCTAATTTATCCATCTATTTATTACTAGCTGTTGTCCGCGACTCCGTCCGTGTGGAATTTGGAAAATTTTTTTTTTTCGCAATTAATGGTAGCCTATGTCCTTTCTCAGGGTCTAAAGATTGTCTGTGCCAAATTTCATCAAAATCGGTTCCGAGGTTCAAGCGGGAAAGCGTAACAGACAGACAGACAGAGTTACTTTCGCATTTTTAATATTAGTAGGGATTTGCCCCATCCCTATAGGTTTCTCTGACTCTGGTATGACCTTGTACGTGTGTAAGCGTCATATTTTTATAAATAACTAGCTGACCCGGCAAACGTTGTTTTGCCATACAAATATCAGTTCTTTTGAAAAATAGATGTTGGCCGATTCTCAGACCTACTGAATACGCATATAAAATTTCATAAGAATCGGTCTAGCCGTTTCGGAGGGGTACGGTAGGTAACTAACACTGTGACACGTGAATTTTATATATTAGATAATAATAATAAATATTCATGGACATTTCACACAACGTCCTCTGGTCCCAAGCTAAGCTTATATACTACACCACGAGGCCCGTCATGGTGTGATGCATACATAATGTGAAAAAGACGTTAATTCAGTGAAAACAGCTGTCATCAATAAAATGGAAGTAGTATAACACTCGTCCATTAGCTTCGTCTGTATCCATCATTAATCTATCTATGTGTTAATCTAATCGGAATATTTAAAAGTAATTTCCACCCACTTGCAATAGTTGGATAGATCTGAAATTTTGCACACCTATGTGTGTTTTTTGTTTTTGTTTTATTAACATGGTTTTATTAACTCTGTTGGTATCTGTGTATCTAGTAATATTTGTATCTATAATCAATCTATTTCCTGTCTACGCAAAACATGTACATCATTGTAAATTTTTATAAATAAATAAATAATAAATAAATCGACACTAGCCTATGTCAATGGTCTGTATCAGAGATAGGCAACCTTTTAAGATTGAGTAGCTTAAATGGCAATATATTATTATACAGTTTTTAAGTTTAAATTTTTTTTTTATACCACTACGGTGATAAACAAGCTTACGGCCTACCTGATGGTAAGCAGTTACCGTAGCCTATGGACGCTTGCAACACCAGAGGTGTCAATCGTGCGTCGCTGACCCTGCAGAAATCTTTTAATCCCTTTTTTGAAGAGCCTCATGCTGTAGTCCAATGGAAAAACTTCGGCAGGTAGTTCATTCCACAACCTAATTGTACGTGGGATAAAATTTCTATAAAATCGTACGGTACGGGATGGTAATGGTTCCAAAGACGTTGCAAAATTTGATAATTTTTTTTGTAAATATTTTACGTAACATCATTCAGTAGTAAATTAATGGTAATCTGTGTAATTAGATAAAGTTAGAGCAACTTTACCTATATTTTTATCAATGTTAGGGGTTTTAAGTCCTTGTTAAGAATGCGAAATTTCAGATTAATTACGACCACTAATCTGAAATTTCATATTTGCGTTTCAAGATTTCTGCAAGGTAATAGATTGATAAATACTTATAGAATAACGCTAATAAAATCGTGTTAAAAAGGCCTCATTTGATTTGAGTTTCTTCGTGATAGAAAAGCTACATTTAATTCTGATGCCGTAGGTTTCTCAACACTGACTATAAGATTGTTTGGTCCAGTCCAGAGTCAATGATTATAACAGCAAATCACGTTTAGATGTCATCATTCACGTGTGTTCTTAGAATGTATAATGTTATTGTGTTGGATTATTCTATAACATTTCGCAAATTCAATTTCATCCTGATATTTGATAATGATTGGTTAGAAATACAAACTTTGTCATTGTGTTTCTTTCTTTGGGTATTGTAGAAACTAGCTAAGGATTATTGAAGCCAATTAGGATGTGTCACAAACTTAACTAAAATGAAATCAACTATGATGCATTTTGATTATTAGTTAGATATTTCGTTATACACTTTAATATTAATTAAAATCCTTAGTCATACAAATTTGACAAGGTTTTTCCGAAAAGAAAAATGATGAAAGCATAGACATACGATTTTATTCATAATGACTTATCGGAGGTTTAAAAGTTCGCTAAAAAAGGTTCGCGAAAATTGTCAAAACTTGTTATTCATAATAGCCTATTTACGCTAAAACGTTTATTATCTCTCCGATAAAATCTCCATTTAAACCTCCGATAAGTAATTATGAATAAGACAGTAACTCTTATTAACTTCTTATTTATATTAATATCTCAATTGTAAATGTGTCGGCACTGGAGACCCGTCTTAAGATTTTCCTAATCTGTGACGAGCGCATCCTAAAACTTTACTATCATTATACTAATATATTTTCCTTACGCGGCAAAAAAGCAAAACTTTAAAATCTTTGTAAAAAGCCTCAGAATTTTACAGATATTCATTATGTATTAAGTGATTTAAGTTTGAAACTCGTGATTGAATAAATTATCTGATTATAATTTACAAATAGTTGACGAGATATCGTCCGACTTAATAAATCAAACGGTTAGCAACTATGACGTCACAACTAGATAATACCTAATGCTTAAAATTCCTATGATTACCATGACCTTGTAACATGGATACACACTATAATATAAGTATAAGTGTGCTTATTAGTATCTTACCGTATGGCGACGGAGTAAGAATACGAGAGTCAGCACTCCTTTCCTTTCGCAGTGTGCTGTAAAAGCCAGCTAAGGAATATTGTACACAGATAAAATAATCTGTGAGAGACAAAAAGCTGGCAAATAAAACCTGTGCCAACACGTTTGGTCGGCGCGGCACTTTCTCTCCTGCTTATTGACGTCCCATTGTTAGGCAAAGACCTCCTCCACTTCGATAAGGATTTTGGTCTAATATGCTGCGTTAACCAGGCATGCCCAACTGTGAGGCGTTTATGGATTGGAGAGAGAGATTTATTTTATTTTATGTCAAAATACCATTACGTAAACATGGCCAAAGTACAGTTACATCATTTTGTCATTGATTTACGATGACTTTACAACCATCCCTTGTTACGCAGTACACCGTAACTTTTAAAAAAGGGTTAATTAATATTCATGAAACAACAATTTTACATTTGCTTTACAAAGGATCGCTACCGAAGTACCATGAATTGGTTTGAAGGTACAAGGTACTGAACAAAGGAAAAATAGTTTTTACAATGCAATATTGGTTTTGTTCAGATTTTGGTCTAATTCTTTGTTTTCATAAGCTACTGGTACCGCTGTTTTATTGCGGAACTGTTTATTTTACTTAATTTTTTATTTTTTTTGTCTTGTGGTGTTACAGACTGCCGTTCGTGACGTCGCGAATTCAATTCCCGCATGGGACAATCATTTGTATGATATTTGTACTTATCACACCAATGTTTGTACAGAGTCTACTTTGTCAGCAGGGTTTTTATAAAATTAATGCAGAAGTAACTTCTAAGTAGAAGAAAGAAAAAGAAGTACTGCGCCAACCCCATTAACCCTAAGTTATTTCGGATAAGGGCCGAAAGAAGAAAATGAAGAAGCAGAAATACAATGTACCAAATTATTTTTTTTCTTGGACCGTATCCGACCTATGTATTTTTTTACATTCCAAATTGATTGTTGTCACTTACTGGACAGTTATTGTCGATAAATGTCCGACGTAAAATTGACCACATGACAAATGTCTTAACAAAACAACACAGCTTTCATACTAATATTAAAAACCTAAAGACTTTGTTTGTTTGTTTTAACGCGCTAATCTCAGAAACCAGCAGCACTGGTCCGATTTGAAAAATTCTTTCAGTGTGGGATAGTACATTTATCGAGCAAGGCTAGAGCATATTTAAAGTCACGCTGCGAACAATAGGAGACAAGCATTAGTGAAAAATGTTGCAAAAACGAGGAAGTTTTATTAAACTTTACCCGTACGAAGTCGCGGGCAACTGCTATTTTTGTATAAAACTTACTGCAATACTGTCTAAAATACTAAAAAAATATACTTTACATTCAAAACATGCTACGTCATCATGTATTGTGATACCGAAACAAAACATCACAGTTCGGGACTACAGTTCTACAAACCTTACCGTTTGTTACAAAATTTATGACATACAGGCCCACTATCCCAACGGTATAGAACACCGCTTCAAAAATGAATAGAGAAAGAAATGTTTAAAAAAATCAAAACAACTAGATTTTATTGCGTGAAATTTCGCTGGTGGCTGTTTCTTAAAACTCTATTGTTTATTATTATCTTATATTTAAAGTAGCTCTATTACCTTTAAATCATAATAGAACAGTTAAAAGCTTTTTCTTGGCGGTATTTGGTGTTGTTTTTAACAGATATTTGAATCCTTCTGGTTTTTATCTTATATCCTCTTCTATCTTACCCGCGACTTCGTATGCGTAATATTTAGAAATGTTTCCACTTCTTCACAACAATTTTCACTGATGTTACGTTCGTATTGGTCGCAGCGTGATTTTATAAAACCTTCCTCAATAAATGTACTATCTAACACTGAAAGAATTTTTTAAATCGAACAAGTAGTTCTTAAAATTTGCGCATTCAAACAAACAAACTTTTCAGTTTTATTATATTTGCAACAGATTTTGAAAACCATTAAACTCTTTATGTGGTAATGCTATCTTTCGGTGTCGGTAACAATAGGTAATTGTAGTTTTATTGGATTATATAACCGCAACAAGGGTTTACTAATATTTAAAAAGATAATGTAAATAACCCTCCAGCCCTAAAACGAAAGGATCAAACCGGTTAGAATTCTTAGAATAGCTTTATATTCAAATGCTTTAGAAAACTAGGAGTTTTATGGTTTGTATACTTTATATTTGCGAAGAAAACACGCAATGTTTTAAGCCCCTCGTCCACGCACAGAGAATAGAGTTAAACAGTTTAGAGACTAATTTAATCTGTATTCTAGTTTCTACGTATACCTAGAGATCATTACAGCTAGAGTAGCGGAATTTGTCTACGTAGACTGCAGTGATACTCTAGCTTGGGTAGTCTAGCTAATGTGTACATGTCGTAGAATTTGTAGATTATGAGAGTCGCTCTCCGTTATTTTAATCTATCATGGACGAGGCCTATTAACATTATAATCTAAAACGAGAAAATGCTACCAGCTTAGACACGCTACCGTTTGACTCTAAAAGAGAAATAAGAAAGAAGTTTAATGAAACTAGATACCCTCTTAATGTAGAGGAGGCCGTGCCCAACAGTGAGACACTGATGGGCTAGGAAGAAGAAGCTTAATTTTAGCTAGTTTTTAGTAATTATTCATATCTGTCACAAAATTGTTTTGGAGTCTTTTTCGAAATTAAGGATTTCTCTGTTCTGAGATTTTAAAACGATCCTATTTATGGTCTTTTAAGTAACTTTTCGGTGACTTTATAGCCGATTTGCCCAAAGGATATATAGATATTATTTTATTTTATAAAATATAGCTGTTACCCCCAACTTCATACGCGTGGAATCTGAAAACCAAAGGTTTAATTTTATACAAAAGAGCCGTCCTCTTCAACAGTAGTTCAAGGGCACGGCTCTTATGTATATTACAAATTTTTCAAATATAAATTTCAAAATTAACTTTAAATTTTAAATTTCAAAATTTATTAAATAGCTTTGGAGACGTAAGCTCACATAGGGACATGTGCAAAAATAACGACTTTGTTTTATAATAAACTAGCTGATACCTCTACTGCGGGTATCAGCTAGTTTATTATAAAACAAAGTCTAGAGTACAGAGTACTGTACGCGTGAAATTTTGATCCCCATGTATTTTGTCAATGTTTAAACCTTCCCTGGACTTTCACGAATATTTCAAGACTAAAATCACAAAGATTGGCCTAGTCTTTCTCGAGTTTTAGCGAGACCAACGAACAGCAATTGATTTTTATATATAAGAAAGAAGATAATGATGATAAATTTGCTTTCTTCTTATTATACTTTTGACTATCATGAAATATTACTAACATTTGTCTTCAAGTATTGCATTTGTACGTTGTTTTTCATGCCATCATGACAAATAAATGTGTCCTGTTGAATCTGATTCAATATTAGAAATACGAATATAATTTTTTTTATAAATTGTATTAAATCTCTGGTATCCATAACACAAGCATATACGCTTAGCTTGAGACCAGAGGACGTTGTGTGATATATCCGTAAATATAAAAAAATATATATATATAAAAATAATAATAAATAGTATTATTTTGTATCACGTGTTTATCAAATTATGTGATTATCGTGACGATTTTTAGACTAATAGGTGGGTAACTTTGGAAAGCAAGCTGCTTGTACAATAAAATAGCTAGATTACATTATTATCTAAATAAGCCTTTTGATGAGAATATCATGTATTATGTTTCTCGTGCGTATTTTGTATGTAGGAATATTTCATACATTCGTTCCTTAAGAGGATACCAAAATAGCTTCGTGCATTTTTCTAGGTACGAAGTTTTCATTGTTTCTTTAGATTGAATGGCTAGAGCTCTAATTTTTAAGTATATGTTTTTTCAATATATAATCTAGGATCGCATAAACTCAGAAACGCGATTGAAAAAAGTTTTCTCGATAGAAAATCTTAGCGAACATACCTCTCTCATTTCTTATTTTTTTCATTTGTCGGTCTATTATCGCGTATTAACTAATGAAATAACTTTAAAAACATAAGTAACTATTATACTTATATAGAAACACGTAAATCAGAATTAAAATATATTTAGTAGATTATGAGTAAATAGGAAAAGTATCCCTAATTCTTCATTTTCTGTGCCTACTGGCTGTGTTAATATGTACGTGTCGGCGATGATATACGATAATATTGATGTAGGCCCCGAGCAATCATTAGACATTTAGATTTTAGGATATATGTATGTAGATTAGTCTAAATAGCCCGATTTTTTTGATAGGTCTTTTGAAAAATGGTATACATTGTTTGTGACGTAGCAACACGGGTTATAAATTATATTATGTAATAAATAAAAGTTTATGACTTATAAGAATTTTACTTAAATTAGAAAAAAAAACATAAAAAAAAATCTTATAACATGACTTAAAAAATTTAACACCTGATATTTTTAAGCAGCCATTTAATGGTTGTGTAAATATCATGTGTAATATTTTTAAAATAAAGTGTGCATTCGTCAATATTACATCAAAAAGGTTAATCATTTTGTTAGTTAATGCACGTAAACATTTAAAGTACTACCAGGAAGTCCATAATAAGCCTACTTCCTAACTAATATTTGACGGGTCTCGTGGTCTAATGGTTCAGGCATCGGACTGCCGTTAACAAGGTCGCGAATTCGATTCCCGCAGGGCATTATCCTCTGTGTGGTATTTATAAATGACATAAAAATGACAGAAAGAAAGAAAAGATTTTATTTGCAACCACCCATACAGAAAAAAAATCATAATTTATTATACATCTTTATAATTTATAATAAGACAGTATAATAAGATATATATACCTAGATATACTAGCTGACCCGGCAAACGTTGTTTTGCCGTACTAAAAAAAAAATGTACACAAAATTTCAGGAAAATCGGTCGAGCCGTTACGGAGGAGTACGGTAACTAACACTGTGACATGTGAATTTTATATATTAGATTAAGATATTTAGAATAAGTAATTGTTATTACTTATTCTAAATATCATGACTTGTATAAATTATATCAATATATCACTTGTGCTATGGATACCAGAATCCTGATAAATACATAATATACTAGTTTTCTTTTATAAATACATACTTATAATACATAGAAACACCCACAGTACAAACATTTGTATGAAAATTATAAATATCACACAAATGATCGTGCCAAGCAACAATCGAACTCGCGACCTCGTGAATGGCATTCCATTAAATGAACCACTAGACCACGAGGCCCGTCTCCTCTCCTCTCTTCTCCAGCCCATTTACGTCCCACTGTTGAACACGGGCCTCCTCCACTTTGGAGGGATTATGGTCTACAGTGCCGCGCTGATCGGGCAAGTTGGCACAGGGTTTATTTTCGAGTTCTCCGTCTCTCACAGAGGATGTTAACTGTGTACAATATCCCCTATATGACTTTTACAGCACCCTTGGGAGGAGATGGGGTGGTGACACTTGTATTCTTAATCCGTCACCACACGGACGCCTATACTAATCTGCTGTCGCGGCTGTTCTTCTCAGAGGATTGCACGTCCTGACTCGCTGGTAGGGAAAAAAAATTTGGACGCTTTAAAAGAAGCAAAATATTATTATATACGTTCCCAAAAGTTTGCAAAAATCTTATGTCGTATTAAAGCGTTAACAAATAGGTAGTTTTTATGCGTCATTTCCAATGGTAAGTATCTAACGTTTGACGAATACTAATGTAGTTCAAAGAACGGACATTTCGGTTTAATGCAAGCATAACACACATTGATTATGACATTATTGAATTGAAAATAACTAGTTGCGTAACTCTTTTTGGATGTATTTTGAATATTTTTTTAAGAAACATGACTTTTGTGAGTTACAAGACAAATTTCAAGAAAGCTTGAAAGATATTTATCAAATGAAATGGTTTTTTTTCGCAACAGCATTTTAAAATTAAGTAGTTTTTTAAGCTATTGCGTAGCTTCTATCGCGGGCCTTGAGAGAGAGCCTTGAGGCCTTTTTCAACAACAATTCAACAGTGGGACGCGCGGACGCTTGTGGGCTGAAGGAAGAGAGAAGACTTCTTTCTGTATATCTCACATTATTCTACGTTCGTAACTAACTCCATGGCGTCGGATTCCGTTGTGTGCACACATCATATAAAATATTGTTATAATTTTTACAGAAAGCGCAAAAAGTAGACCGAAAATGAAAATTGATAGATATCGAACTTTCATTTCACTGATAATCGTTCATATCCTCAAGTGCAAACGTCAACGACTTCTTCATGTAACAACCAAATTAATTATGGAAAATCAATTTTTATATCACTATCCACTCTCTCTTTCATACTAATGGAGATATTGATGAGGATGAATGAGAGGCAATTAAAAATGTCTTCACGAAATGTATGAGAACTAGCCAAAAGTTTGGATATATCGCTGAGGTTATTGAACTAGATTGCAAACATTGGAAGGGGGTGTGGTGGTTTGTATTTTTGCTGCTATATTTAGATGTTTTCTGATAGTTACTTAGGTCAGGGTTATTCTGGGGTCTTCATTTATTCAATAAATAATCATTAAAAGCTATAAATGCAAAAGCTTTACAATTTCTGGAAAATTCTCTTTGACGTATCGAATTGCGATAGTATCTAGTAAGATTGATGTCTATAAGTTGCTGAAAGGTATTGAAATATGAACATCTTATGCCACAATATTCATTTACTAAACGAATGTGATTCTAATTAGAGAATAGGCAAAATTAAGCCAGTATTTATTAACCATTTTTTAAAATATTTTAAGGAATGTAGTATAAGTTTAGGAGACATTATGTCATATACATTAAAAAAATAACTGTAGCTGATAGACAAACGTTAGAAGCCAAATCGATTTGATTAAAAATCGCTACTACAAGTCTATCAAATCGATTGAGTTAGCGTGCACCTTCCGATCACACACGATCAGGTCGTTAACATTGCTGAAATTTGACTATTAGATGCCGCTACTCTATGCAAGGATCGAATACGAGACTGTATACTTGCCCAACTCAGTAATTACCCTATATAAGAATTACTAGCTGTTGCCCTCAACTTCGTACGCGTGGAATTTACAAGACAACCCCTAGCAAATTAAACAAAAATGTCATCGTATTATTGCGTAGTTTTGAGGAAATAAGCTCACATAGGGAGAAACATGCAAAATAACAATTTTTTTTAATAATTATTAGAATTAAGACACATTTTGAGCGTTTAATAGGAGTTTAAACCCAGATTGACTGATGGCAAATTAAGAATTCACCATTATGCCATCAAATATTTCCGTAAAAGGCATCACCCAACAAAGGGACAAAGTAAAGAGCCCTGCCAGAGACAGAAAACTGAATACTTTGGACTGAAAACCTACTGAGCCTAATGAACTGTAGTCAAGTGTCCAGTGGGTAGCACTTACAATCTTTGTGCATATATGTTTACATGTGTAAGAGTTAATGAATCCAAAAAAGTGTGTTCAGATCGTAGCTTAGGGTAATCTACAGTCTGTGACTTCCTTCATGAGGCGTGACGGTATGTGAACCCAAAATTAACTCGCTTGCCCAGCGTATTGTTGTGGAGAAGGCTCTTGTCCAAATACTGAAAGGGTATTTGAAAGTTACGTATTACCTAGTCTGAACAGCAATTATTTATCTGTAATGTATAAATAGCCGCAAGCTAAAATGAAAAATTAATCCAAACAACTTAATTCCGAAGACTTAGAAGGCAGTTTATAGTACAGATTCTTGAAAATTATTATGCTGTTCACACTCTAGTAATGATCAATTATGGAGTGTTAATAAAAATGTTGTCGCAAAATATAAAATGTCGAAATGGCAATAAAATGTTATTTTATTAGTAATTTGACAACGGAACCTAGTGGAACATCCGTAAGCCATAGTTTAACAACCTGCCGGTTCAATCGAAAGTTGTACTAATATATTAAGGATAGTGTACTGGTAAGGTCGATGTACAGATAAAATTCAGTTGTAATTGCCAAGTCTAGATCGGCGTATCAAAAGATCTGTTCTATTCAGTCGTATTTCAAGCCATATTTCGAATGTTCTAAGTATAAATAATGTAACGAATACTAAGAAATAAGACAATACGACACATAAGTGTGATGTATAACTAGAGTTCAATTCTTATATATACCTAATAAATACCGAATATAATAGCTTAGGAATCAATTCCTAAGAAGAATCCTGAAAGTACGCTCATTTATATACGCTTTTTTTCATTAAATATTTCTTTAATATTTTACGAAATATACACCTCTGATCAGGTTTCGATATATTTTTATAAGAAATCGAAATCTACAGCACTAAAAATTATGAGTTTTAGTTTCTAAGGTTAATTTCTAAGGTTCCGAAGAGTAGATGATACTGAGTAATCTGATGCTAAATTTACTGTCCTAGTCATAAGGATAACGCATCAGTCCGAGTAGGCAATCTTTAACCAGTATTTATTTTGTCTATTAAAGTCAGTGTGATTTGAAAGTTGGCTGTCTGTTCGTGCGTGGTGTTATCACTGCGTGCGATTTCCGATCGGATCATATTAGAGATCATTGACTCTATAGGTACATCCGAAAACTTTCGTAGCGACTAAAGACAATGCAGAAACGTTAACTATTAGGGGGTCGTTGGCCGGTAGTTGGCGAAATGCAGTTGCTATGCTACATCAGAAGAGCATTCAAAGTCAGCTTTTGAGTGTTTTCACACGATATCCTTTTACTTTTTAAACAATATAACTCCCGTTTGAGGTCTTTGTATGCATATATCTTATTGTGTATTAAGATTTTAGATTTAGCTTCACTGTGTTTCTGTAATGCTGATTTCAAGGCAAAAATGTCTGTAGACGTGATGATTATGAAATTTAACTTAAATATCGAATGAGAAAATAATACTAGGCAATTTATAAATCTACTGGTTCTGTGACCTCTGATTGATTGACCTCGATATTTGGGATAAATTGTCGATGAAGAAGAAACGAAAAAGTGTTTAGGTTGCTTGGAGGTATAGAATTTAGCAAAAGTTGGGCGATTTTGTAATAATATTTTTTTATACTTTTAGTTAAGAATAAATTCTTAAAAACGTAATAAAAATGTTTTCTTTATAACAAACATAACAAAATTGAAAATCCACTGGCTCCCCTTTGGGATTTTCAATATTTGGCTATGGTCGGTATCTCACTATCAGATCCATTCTAAAATAGGCACATAACCTAAAAAATTAGTACGACATAAATGGCTATGCACAGAAAGTAACAACCCGTAGGAAAAATAAATGCTCGAATCGCAGCTAAGAAACGGATATTCTAGTATTTGCCCTACATACTCGTAGATGGATGTGTGAATTCGGAAAAGGAAAGCATTCCAAAAAAAGAATCTGTGTCTTGTAATATAATGTTATCTAGCGCTCAACATTTCTTCAATAGGCTGAACAGTGTGTGCTTATAGAAATAGAAACGGAATTTCCTTGTATTGGAGCATCATACTCAAGGTTAGTTGCGCTATTACAAAACATTCTTATCTCATATGAATGAATCTGAAATTCCAAGGAACCTGCGAGTGAAGTGAGTCAATGAATCTTTTAAAGAACTTTCGCAACGCGGACGTAAACAAACCGAGATATACTTTCGCAAATGTCTACGAAATCATATCATTAATGAATGAGTCATCGACGATTCAATGGTTATGTCAATGATAGCAAAGTGCAACTTGTGCGTCACTTTTTGTTGAATCCGGGGTAGTATGTGAAGGTTTAATTTCAAATTTAGAACACAGTGAATGTTAGACGCAAAGAGGTTATAGGACGCAATAGTATAATATTCTATATTAAGTGCGAAATTTTCTCGTGAACATGTTCTGCAACCGCTGGGTTAACAACTGAAGGCGGAATTTCAGCTGTACCGGTGCCCAATTTCTAGCTGATGTAGGCACACAGTGAGGGTTTTATTGGTTGAGGAACACTACTCTTTTGTTGTCCCGCACAGTATGCTAGGTCAAGTTTCTCCCCGCTGCCATAGGCAAATACTATTTAAAACCTTTTATTCAAAGTTAGAGATGGACCCTCATTGGAAGAAAGAAGTCAAATATATACGATCATAAAAATCTCAATATAGAATACGGGATTTCTTCGGGTACAAGTAGTTGATCAACTACTTATTGATTACTAGCTGTGCCCCACGGTGTTACCCGCGGTAAAAAGGATAAAAAGAGCTGTTCGTTTTTTATCATCCCACGGGAACATTGCTTTCTTTCGGGATAAAAAATATAGCACAATAACACATAGCCTATATGTTATTGTGATGTATAAGCAACACTATTGTAAAGTTTCATTCAAATCCATTCAGTAGTTTTTGCGTGAAAGAGTAATAAACATCCAAACATCCATACTCACAAACTTTCATATTTATAATATTAGTTGGATGCTAAGAATAATACACTATACCTATGCTAAAAATCATTAATACATGTTTAGAGTAGTATCAAAAACTTTATATAGTCAAAAAACAGCAGAAGTGGCCGTTATGTTCTAGTAAACTTTATATTTTGAACATTTAAACGACTATTTAAATAAAAATATAGAATTACTAGCTGACCCGGCAAACGTTGTTTTGCCACACAAATGTCAGGGGTATACAAATAATTTGCAATAAAATAAAATTGCGACTATAATTAAAGATCTAAGCTATCCTATATCTCAAGTTGGACCAGACTGCTCACGGTGTGCCAATTTAATTTAAAATCAGTTAAGCAGTTTAGGAATCCA
The DNA here is from genome assembly GCA_916999025.1 of Orgyia antiqua. Lineage (NCBI taxonomy): Eukaryota > Metazoa > Arthropoda > Insecta > Lepidoptera > Erebidae > Orgyia > Orgyia antiqua. The sequence continues at coordinate 31,018,056 of OU779863.1, forward strand.
TCGCGGACAAACATCGTGACAGTAGATTTATATACAGGGTGTGGCGTAAATGGTGGTCCAACGCTAAGGTGGTTATAGTTCAAGTATATCTATCATATATATGTTCAAGTATATATAGCTATCATGTAAAAAAAAATTAACCATTTTTAGCCATTTTTTTTTTACACTACTTACATCTAAAATGCATGATTTGTTAAAAACGAGAAATAAATTTTCAGTTATTTTTATTTATTGGTTTATTTTTGGGGTTTACATGAAAAAACGAAAATGCATGTGCTAGTGCTAGTACTCGCCCGTACAACACAAAAAACACACTCAAAAAATAATGTCATTTGTCGAAGTTACATTCTCATTTATAAAATATTTATCAATTTTTTACAAAAAAATAAAAAAAATCGTATTTCCGAAACCAATGGCTAAAAATGGTAAATTTTTTTTTATATGATAGGTGAATACTTGAACTATAACCACCTTGGCGTTGGACCACCATTTACGCTACACCCTGTATATAAAGATGGGATTCATATAAACAAATATATAACAATAACATACATAATCCATCACTATATCCCTAAGTTTTGTTCCTTGGACAATTAAACTAGTTATTTTCTATTTTCCTTATATTTATAGTAAACAACAATAATATAATAAACACAAATAATAAACACGTACTTACTATGCTCGTCTGATCATTGTGACGTAAATTCATTCATGTTTTGTTGTAGGTAAATATGTTTGTGAAAATACATTATGTTGTATGTCTATCATATAGTTTCCTCAATAATTGTTGTTTCCTTATAACAATATTAGATTTGTTCTATATTATGCAAGGTCCATTATACAACGTGTTTCAGAAAGGTGTAGTCATATTTGACCATCGTTACACATGGCCGGTGACTAGGCACTAGGCATGGATGAAATTACAACTACTAATATTATGACTTTTATGTGATCATACAAATTTAATTTATTTATTAAATTAATCGATGTTGTTTAATTACAACACAACTATGAGGTCATCTTTTATCGTAAGGTTCAATCGCATTCAATAAACCGTAAACATCTCATAATTAATGCGCTCCTGGTAGTTATTTAATAGTAGGCAATAAACAACAAAAAACTTACCAACTGTATTTTTCTATGTGTAACTGTAATATTTATAATATTTAAGGCCTATCCAATGCAACCTTAAAATATGACTACACCTTTCTGCAACACGTTGTATTTATGGTTATAGATTAAGATTACAAGTGTCACCACCCCATTTTCACTGTGCTGTAAGAGCCAGGTAACAGATAATAAGCAGTTAACATCAATTGTGAGACAAGAACGGGCCTTGTGGTCCTTTGATTCATGAAACGGACTGCCGATGCCATTCACGAGGTCACCGGTTCGATTCCCGCACGGGACATGCATTTGTGTGATATTTATAAATGTCATACAAATGTTTGTACTGCGTCTGGGTGTTTACTATATATTATAAGTATGTATTTACAAAAGAAAAGTAGTTTAATGTAGTCTATCCGCAGTCCGAAGTAAGCTATATTACGATGCTTGTATTATGAGAATACAAGCATAGTATTATAGCTTACTTTGGGACCAGAGGACGTTGTGTGAAATGTCCATGAATATTTAAATATTTGATATTCCATATTCCAAGGGAAATTTGTGACTAAGCCAGGGGTCCCAGTCCTTAAATCAAATAAATAGCTTTGCCACTTCGTATGCGTGGAATCTAGAAATATTTTTCAGTTTTTGCAAAATTTGTCATTGAAGCTTCGCTCCTATTGGTAGCAGCGTGATTTTTATATAGCGTATAGCCTTCCTCGATATATGTACTATCCAACACAGAAAGAGTTTTTTTCAATTCGGACCTGTAGCTCCTGAGATTAGCACGTTCAAACAAACAAACTTTTCATCTTTATTATCTATACAAATATAAAGCGGAAGAGTTTGTTTGTTTGTTTGTTCGTTTGTTTGTTTAAACACGCTAATCTCAGGAACTACTGGTCCGATTTGAAAACTTCTTTTGTTGGATGGTCCATTTATAGGGGAAGGCTTTTGGCTATAAAACATCACGCTGCGATCAATAGGAGGGAAGCAGAAGTGAAAAATGTTACAAAAACGGGGAAAAGTTTTACGAAGTCGCGGGCAGAAGCTAGTATTGGTATATAAGATAGATCTAAAAAAAATAATAGTCTACAGTTTAGTAAAAATAGTAATAAATATTAATAAAAATATTAGTTAATTGAAAAATAATTGTAACAGTAAGAGAGAGAAATTTCATAAAAACTTAGTTTTTAAGGTGGTTAAAAACTATTTCTGCAAATCTTTTTGAGTGCAAATTATACCACAATAATTTAAACATTATCCTATTTCAATGGCCTAAAGTTAACACTTATAATTCTCATGTCAAGATCAATCGAATTTCTAATATAATAACAAAACAGTGAGAGGAAGTCGGCCCAAAACTAATAGAAAACGGTGACGGTCGCGTCGTCGTTTAGCACCGCCTTAGGCTAATTTTGCATCTAAAATTCAAACAAGTAATTTTCGACTGTCATTTCGTGCGGTCATTGACCTCGCCACGACCTACATACAACCGTTTAGTATGAATCTCACATGAGTGACGGAGGAAAGGCACATACTTATTGGAAAGGCTATTTGGACAAGTTTAATGGCGTCCATTCGCGATCTGCACCATTATAAGAAATCTCCAATGACCATTAGATGCATCGATACCCGATTTCTCATTACACAATTGTCTATAGTGAAATTTTGACAGCTTCCGTCGAAACAAAATTAAAAACTTTTACAATTTATACCATGTTAAATATTCAACGAAATATATAAGAAACTATTAAATTTTATAGAAAAATTAACAAATTACACTTGAAAAGTTTTATAGATAGGCTTTTTGATTTTCCGTTTCATTTTAATACAAGTTTATGGGCTCATTAATAATAATAAAAATGCATTAACGAATCTTAATGTGCAAGTTCACTCGACTTTTTTATATAAATGGCCTGATATTATGTTTAATATAATTATGTGAAGTAGCACAACAGTTTTGAGCTTTCGCCGTGACAAATAGTTGATGCCCTAACTTTCTACGAGGTTCGAGGTTGATGAAAGTGGTCTCGCTTGTCTTGCGAGCCACAATGTTCGCCATTGCTATGCGCGCGCACACTGGCCGCAAACACAACATAGAATAGACAGATGACGAAAATTTCGAATAAAATTTCAAATAATGTTCCAACTTATACGAAATACTTTTTTAATCTATTCGGCCGTAGCGAAGCGAGAAAAGTATGATTTAAGCACTTGCAATTTTCAATAGTGTTCCAATTGCAAATACGATTTTTTTTAATTTATTCGGCTGAGATATAGTCTAAAACGTATTATTTATGCACCAATAGTACTATTTAAACCATAGTTTTTTTTTTATAGAGAGTTGTTTTAGACGACGTTTTTCTCTAGACTGTAGAAGAAAAATTGTTAATTATTTGTTCTTTTTCTATGTTCACATTATTATAAATTATGAATAGCTATGTAAATATTATTGTATTATGAATTACAACAATCGGCAAAACAATTATTATGAGGTAATAAACCAAATGATAAAATTAAAGGAAGGAAATAGGTTATTTGCTTGACAATAATTCCGGATTTATTCTTTAAATAAAAACAATTTTATTTATTTATATATGTATTCTTTATTGTACACCATAAAAACATGTTACAAAAAAATTATCTTATGACTAAGAAAAATATGGGCGGCCTTATCGCTAAGAGCGATCTCTACCAGGCAACCTTTGGATGGAGATGTTTATAGGAAATAGCAGTAGTTGTAGGTGCACAAAAATAGTTAAACAGTGTTCATATACTTAAATATAAATTTTACTTAACTCACCGTGTGGTGACAGATTAGGAATACAAGTAATCACCACCCCATTTCCTTTCCAGGGTGCTGTAAAAATCAGCTTACTCACTAAGCTGATTTTCACAGCACCCATTGTACACAGATAACATCCACTATAAGAGATGAATACCTCGAAAATAAACCCTACGCCGACAACCTAGGTCAGCACGGCATTCATCCATCCATTCCTTCAGTGTTAGATAGTAGGTACATTTCTTATCTTTCTTAATATTTGTAGGTTAGAGTACACCACATAAAGCCCTCTCTTTGACCAAACGTAGTCCATCCAAAGGTTGTCTGGAAGAGATCACAGCATGTGATAAGACCGCCTATTGTACTATATTATTGTTAACATAGACTAAGCTACTGTAATGTAAAATGGTGTACAATAAAGAGTAATCTATCTATCTATCTATCTGTCTACATTTCAGATCGAGGAACACTATAGGCTATTTAACATCACACTGCATCTACATACCATCATATCCATAAATTTACGTATCCACGTAACAAAGTTTTTCAAACGGATTTTGAGCCACTTCCGTTGTTGATCTGAAATTTTCAACAAAGGACCGAACCAACCATATTATTTTGCTGAATGATTAGACAGTGCGAATGTTTTTAAATCATTGGTATTTTTTTTAACTGCACTCAAAGTTTAAAAAATGTATTAATAATGAGGTAAAGTTTGGAGTATGTGTGTGGGGTTTAATCTCCGAAAATAAGGGTCCGATCCATATACTTTTTTCATTATTAGTGGAACTACGGTCTCCGAGACAGCTATGAGTTGTTTTAAATTACGTCGACATCTACGATTTGAAATTCCGTACAAAGTCGGGACGAACTATAAAACTTTAAATAACGTTCGAATAATAAATTAGTAGGCATTCCGTAACTAAGAAAATTACTATGTAACAAAATCTTAACATTTTAAACATTGGTTCAATTTTGTTCCAAATTCAAAATACCTGTAAATTCTTATTCGATAGCGCCTCAACGATATCCCACATGATCCGAATACGAATTGTTACAAATGATTAACATTAAAGAATCCATCCGTAGTGATAGATTTAGAATACAAGTGTCATCATCCCATTCCCTACCACAGGTAAAGCCAGAGACGGGAAATTTGAAATTAAACATTACCAACACTCCTGCTTAGCGTGGCATGGTAGACTAAACACCCTCCCGAAGTGGAGCAGGCCCGCCCATGCCCAACAGTGGGACATCAGCAGACGAAAAAGAAGAAATACTCCCTAGATAGAATCTTTATTTTTTGAATATCGAATAAAACAAATTATCGAAAAAAATATAATTATATTTCAAATATCGAGCTAAAATTCGGCCAATAATGATAGTGCTATAATCGCTACGATGAGTCAACGGCCGGTGAAATGACTTCTGAAGTTCGTTCACCTTTCACCCAATTTGCTTAAATACAAAACGACCGTGAATAGTTGGCATTGTGTCGCGACCGAGGCCGTGGACATATATGTACATTATAATTTGGCAGGTTGTTATCTGTACGATATGTACCTACTGATCGAAAAATACTAGTATGATTTTTTGGGCGAAGGAAATATTCCACTCGGCATTACAATTACATCTGTGTTGTTAAGGTAAACTGTGTTTTATAAGAAGTTATTAACTTCCTTACCTTTACATGTATAGGTACTAACCTAAAGAGATTTACAAGTATGGCAGATATAACTAAAATCTTATTATTTCGTAGCTAAACATTTATTATGTATGACTTAGTTTAAAAGTAAAGATCCCATAAAATTCTTAAAAAATAGGCATGACCTAAATATACTTCGAAAATGTTATTTTTACGACTTGTAGTGTGTTTTCATTTTCGTTTGACGTAAGAATTGTTTAAGATTTCTAATCGCAAGGAAATTATGTATACTTTTTTCAAGCATTGAAGGTTATTACGTTGTATTGTGAAATATTACTTTTATGAATGAACATGTGTTTGGTTCAGGTGCTTCCACGTCATGTCCCACCGATCAATAAGCGAGGTCTTTATCGTAACGGGCGATCTCATCTTGCACAGCATTTTAATGCCGCATAAAACCTAACTGTCTGTCCAAAATAAATACCAGCAAATTGTGAAGGTAGGTCGCAAACGGTATCCGGCAATGAACTCGCAAACTGGGACAACGACCGACCAATTTGGCATTTGGACTCGTGGTGAAAAAAAAAATATCGCCACCGGCGGTACCAGGAGAAAATGAGCTAGAGAAAGGTTGATTTTCGACTATCAGCAGTTGTGTCTGTGTGCGTATACTTATAGTTGATGTTATTTACATTAGTGTGCTGTCATTGTGATGGCGCGTTGCTAGTAGAAAGCCCAATGAATGTTTGTTTACGTTCGATATTTGAAAATGAGTGAAATGGAGAAATAGTTCTTTTTAGGGTTCCGTACCCAAAGGGTAAAAACGGGACCCTATTACTGAGACGTCGCTGTCCGTCCGTCCGTCCGTCCGTCCGTCTGTCACCAGGCTGTATCTCAAGAACGGTGATAGCTAGAGAGTTGAAATTTTCACAGATGATGTATTTCTATTGCCGCTATAACAACAAATACTAAAAATAAAATAAATATTTAAGGGGGGCTCCCATACAACAAACATGATTTTTTTACCGTTTCTTGCTCGATACTATTAACGTTGCCTTATGTTGCATAGATAATGGTACGGAACCCTTCGTGCGCAAGTCCGACTCGCACTTGACCAAATATATATTTTTTCAAGTTTGGTCGCGGTTAGGCTTTATCACAATTAAAAAAAATGAAAATGTAAGAGCGGGAAATGAGTTTTCATGTCATTGTGCTCATATATTTATAGTTTAAATTAACTGGTATGGAAATTTTTTAAGTCTCTAGGCCCTGTAGTTTCGGCATTTAAGTTTTTATTCTTCGTCATAGATAGATTAATCCTTTAATTAATTTCTAAATATAAGTAATCTTCGAACAATATTCGGATACGGAAGGAAAAGACTATTTATTAATCATACCAGAATTACCTAAACCACAATGACGCGTGACCACTCACATTATTTAATTTTGCCTTATGTATAATTACGTCACTACGCTAATAATGGTTAGGTATTTTATATAGTGATATAATTTATTAATCTTTTAATAAGAACAAAATACACTTAAATATTTTCATGTCTTAAATTTCTAAAATTGGCAGAAGAGGTAAAAAAATTAAAAAAATGGTCATAATATAATGTTTTTTTATAGCTCGCTCTAGAATAAAAATGACGAACTTTCATATTAAGAGGATACCAAAATAGCTTCGTGCATTTTTCTATGTACGAAGTTTTCATTGTTTCTTTAGATTGAATGGCTAGAGCTCTAATTTTTAAGTAGAGAGTATATGTTTTTTCAATATATGATCTAGGATCGCATGAACTCAGAAACGCGATTGAAAAAAGTTTTCTCGATAGAAAATCTTGGCGAAACAACCTCTCAATTTTTTTATTTTTTTCATTTGTCGGTCTATTATCGCGTATTAACTAATGAAATAACTTTAATAACATAGGTAACTATTATGTATAGAAACACGTGGATCAGAATTAAAATGTAAAAAAATAAAATAAAATAAATAAATATTCACGAACATTTCACACAACGTCCTCTGGTCCCAAGCTAAGCTTATATTATGCTTGTGTTATGGGTACCAGAATACGGATAGAATACATATACTACTTTTCTTTTGTAAATACATACTTATAATACATAGAAACACCCAGACGCAGTACAAACATTTGTATGACAAATATAAACATCACACAAATGATTGTCCCGAGCGGGAATCGAACCCGAGACCTCGTGAACGGCAGTCCGTTACATGAACCACTAGACCACGAAGCCCGTCAAATATTATCCCGTCATATATTTAGTAGATTTTGCTTAAATAGGAAAAGTATCCCTAATTCTTCATTTTCTGTGCCTTCTGGCTGTGTTCATATGTACGTGTCGGCGATGATATACGATAATATTGATGTAGGCCCTTAATAGGCAAAACTACTACAATATACGAGACGCTGTGCCAATTCCAAATGAAGGAATAAGGGCAGTGAAGACAACGGTATATTCTCTGTCTGTCTCCAGCACATTAACTGTTGGGCACAGGCCTCTCCCACTTTAGGAGGGTTTATGGTCTACTGTGCCGCGCTAACCAGGCGTGTTGTTACAGGGTTTTTTCGAGCACAGAGGATAATATCGGTGTCTAATGTTCAACACTTGTATTCTTAATCCGTCACCACATGGACAGTCGGTATATTAAAAATACATTATTCAGCTCATTAAATTTTCCGCATCATTGGTATATTTGAATGAATATCAATTAATGCTATCGCTATAGATCTAGAGAAAGCCACCACAGTCGTTGTTCATTCCGGCATTATAACCAGATAGGTCACTTTTTACTATGCATATTTACATATTCTACAGATTTTTATCTGTGGCTAATTGATTATGCTTGTAGCGTAATGATAGATATAATATATAGATAATATGAAAGAAAAAAATCTCCATCCACTGCGGCTCCAGCCTCGCCCATAAAACGCTATAATGCGCAATCCTGTATATATATGGTCCTACTAGCTGTTGCCCGCGACTTCGTACGCGTGAAATTTAGAAATCAATCCTTAAGAAACAGAAGTTTACTCTTCTGCTCAATAGATGGCGATGTAAGTTTTTTAAATCGCGCTATCTGTTCGTTCCATACTTTAACACTTAAGCTCGTCAAAATTAATTGATTAAATTTATTATATTGCACTAACTGTTGCCAACAACTTTATACGCATGGAATTTAGAATTCAAACCTTAACAAATTATACAAACGAAGTCTCAGTAATAGGGTCCCGTTTTTACCCTTTGGGTACGGAACCCTAAAAACCATAATCTTGAACTATTATATCTATTAAATAAAACCGCATTAAGGTCAGTTGCGTAGTTTTGATAATATAAGCTTACATAGGGACATACATACAAAAATAAAGACTTTGTTTTATAATAAGTAAAGATGAGGCAGAGATGAGACACACTGTGTTAGAAATTAAATGAAAGAAAATGCTGTTGATGAGAATATTTTGGCTGATATTAGAGGTTGGAAGGAAAAAACGTGCTGTGAAGGAGAAGAAGGTAGCTTTATATACAGATGCAAGCGATGTTAAACATAAAACATAGCGTAGCTTATCTTTATGTGTAGTTCTATGATGCATAAGTAATAATGTGCATCTCATTGAGTTTCAGAAGAATTACCGAGATTGTTTAGAAAACAAAAGCGAACAATAAAATATGTAGAAACGCTTGTAAACATTCGTTACTATATTTTTATGTTCTAGTGCACAACAAGATATTGAGCTGATTTACCTTTGGTAAAAACAAGACTCATGATGCATTATATGCATGTCCGATTCCTGTTTTAAGAATTGATCTAGGTTTGTAATAGAGACCTGAATAGTGGTTTGTGTCTTTCACTGACGTAAAAAAGAAGGGTGTTGTAAGTTTTTATGCTTGCTTATTTAATCAAAAGTAATGCGCTTTTTGATTAATTATTTCGAAGTTATTCTTGCTATTAGACATTGAAATCTTTAAAATTAAATTTTACGCAATTAAAGGCATTAAATTTTAGACTGTGGCTGAATACTTTTCATTTGACTACAATGTCATTTAAACTGTGACCAAACAATTTATTCATCAACTGATTCAACTTTCCACTTACACACATTCATAGATTACACACACATATAAACAGTATGATATGCGTGGTACGCATTCGAAATAATCACGTCATTCTATTTCGTGCTACGATAGTTCGACTTCTTTCCGTTTATGTTGCCCTGGTAACTTGTAGCAAATATATATATTGTTTTTTATATGTTGTGGTGTAGTATAATTATATTTATTAGCTTTGGGTTACGCTCTACGTAGTCAATACGTATGATTACGTTTTGTTCTATTAGCCTAGCCTTTTAATATTTTAACGACCGAATTGTGAGGTAGGCAATGAAGTTGTTATTCAGTATTGAAATATAATGTGACAGAAAATAAAATAACTATTTTAATCATAATTCATTTATAAGCAGTATGTAAAGGATTAGTGATGTAAACAGGGAGTTTGCTCTTTTCTGTTGGGTTGGTAACATGTAAACAGCTTGATTAAGCAAAAATAGAAAAAGTACTTAGATTATATCTTCTTCAGAACTTTTATAAAATTTAAGTTCTTAGTTATAAAATTTAAAACATTTGTTTTGAATTTTAAAAATCTCCATTTACGTTCAACATACATATAAAACAGTTACACAATAAGCTCATGATTACTAAGACTTCAGCAATATATAGGAGGTATGAAAATACTAGTCATATATTTTTAACAATAAATTATGTCATGTTGATATTATCATAAGAAAAGATATACCAGATGGTGGGTTGACGTTTAAAAATCGAGGATAAGTAACTTTAGCCCAAGAAGGTTATAAATAGGGAGTAACAACTCGGGAACATAGATTTGTTCCAAGACAGGGCCGCCCTGTTTATGGTTTACAAGTTAAAAAAGTAAATAGCAGCCTTGCTGTCTCTTTAACTCCCGTTCAAAAAGAAAGAGTTAGAAAGGCTATTAAATCATTTATTTTTCATAATGTGTTCAAATAAAAAAAGCAGCAGGCCGGATTCGACTCAACACTCGGTACACGAGTGTTGAGTCTAGATCTATATCCTAAGTCTATGCTTTAGCCTGGATAAATCATACTTCATAGAATAATGACGTTTCATATTTGACGTGGAGCCTGTATCATAGACACACATCGATACATTTTCACGCACACATAGATGTGCATGTGGCTTCAAGCAGGCCCTCAAGTCCACTATTTTGGAACAATTGTCATACCGGCACAATACCGGCACGATACCGTTGCAATTGAAGTCAAATATCCGTAGTCTGCTATATGCCGTCATAACGGTCTTTCAATGGTAATAGAATTGTCGATCTCTTTTATCTATGCATTGAATTTTCGGTCTCTTTTATCTATGGATTGTGTTAGAACGGTATGTATGTGTTGCCGTTTTTAAAAAATGCGTTAGTTGAAGTGATTTTCGAAAAACTACTAATAAATTTAAACATTTAATCATGCTAGACTTCGTTTAAATATATTTGTACATACTATTTATTAGTATAAAAAGCAATGTAAAGTTTAGGAGATTAGTAAATTGCAATAAATTACAAAGAACAATTTCTAATATTTCTATCTATCTATTTTTTATTTATGGCAATCTGTCGACACAGGACAATTTAAAAATATTACTGTCAAATTCAAAATAGCAGACTACCGAAACATTTCAGTCATTGAATTGCAATTGTGAAGCAGTTGTGTACGAGACTAGCAATTTATGTCACTTTGACAATTGTAAGACAATGATGAAGTCGTTATGACGACACATTAATAGTAGACTACCAAAAACTTTACTATTGCACCATAATGGTACAATAATGGTACAGTTGTGACACCGTTGAAATACCCGACTCAGGGCCCTGACTGAACGATGTAGGCATAGATATATGGTATATTTGTGATTATAAAAGGCTCTTAACTATCAGTTTAAAATTTTCATCGACGTTTTATATAGGTACATATTTCAATTGAATTAATTTTATGTATTTTATTTATCTCTTTGCCTATTTCTGGTTAAACACATGGTAGAAATAAAATATCATCACCATACAATTTAATTAACCTACTGTAGCCCTAGTATTATAAAATAAGCAATCACTAGGACACCAGCTGGAGCATAAGAGTTACCACAATTTAACGTAATCGATTCATAGAGCATAGCTATTTTTATTAGAGGTTGCATGTGTCATAACTGAATTCATTGTTATTCAATAAGTTTTCAAAGACTAAAAGGTGACCCTAATACCCGTTCTAGTAAAACTAGACGGAAGAGTGTGACATACACTTATAGTATAAGAATGCTATTACAAAACTACACAGGTCTAGAATAACAACATCCTGACATATTTTATTGTGGAATATTTGTCATACTTTTTATTCCAAATAAAATTTAACTAAGTTTATAATATTTTATGGCTCGGTTACCGGAGGGCGTTAGTACTAGAGGACATTTTAAATCCCTACAAATTATGACACTTCCTTCAATATATACCAGGTAGGTAGCCATTTACGTTTGGGAGAATAAGGACACCTTCCAGACATTGAGGCTAACACATAGGTACAGTTCAAGACACGGGGCGCGTTTGCACAATATAGCTCACAAGCTCAGCAAATCTAGCCGGACTGCTCGCGTGATAGGCCCGGCGGGGCGGCGGTATATAATCGGCTACCAGTCGACGTAAAAGATGCAACTTCTACCAAAAGCTTTAAAGCAAAGCTAAAAAAATGGTTGATTGAGAATGAGTTTTATGACTTTGATAACGAATTTCTTAAATTACCCTTGACATGAATGAAATGTGAAATTAATTACCTAATTAAATTTATTTATTTATTTTTTATATTCGTATTTAATTATCATTATGATTGACAATTGCAATGTATTTTTTAATTCAAATAATGTACCTAATCTTATTCTAATTCTTTGACTTGTAACTTATGTCATCAATTAATAAATGAAATGAAATGAAATATATTATTATGCAATTCACGCGTCGTAACTATAATAGACGTGGTCATGTGATTTCTCATATTATGCTAGGTCTGTGTTTTAATTTTTTTTTCTGTGTTCTCAAGTAATGAAGTATTTTGGCGACAAATTAGAATACATAACTGAAGATAATGAAATCACAGATAAACGTTTTCGGCTTGGTTGGAAAATTATCGCTTAGAATCGAGTTTATATTGCGACATGATGTGAATGTTTAGTTAAAATTGCTGTATTGTGTTTTGTCACTATCATTTTTTTTATTTATTAAGCTTAATCCTGCACGTAGAATTGATACCGCTGGTGCTCAAGTCCACTATTTTGGAACAATTGTCATACCGGCACAATACCGGCACGATACCGTTGCAATTGAAGTCAAATATCCGTAGTCTGCTATATGCCGTCATAACGGTCTTTCAATGGTAATAGAATTGTCGATCTCTTTTATCTATGCATTGAATTTTCGGTCTCTTTTATCTATGGATTGTGTTAGAATGGTATGTATGTGTTGCCGTTTTTAAAAAATGCGTTAGTTGAAGTGATTTTCGAAAAACTACTAATAAATTTAAACATTTAATCATGCTAGACTTCGTTTAAATATATTTGTACATACTATTTATTAGTATAAAAAGCAATGTGAAGTTTAGGAGATTAGTAAATTGCAATAAATTACAAAGAACAATTTCTAATATTTCTATCTATCTATTTTTTATTTATGGCAATCTGTCGACACAGGTCAATTTAAAAATATTACTGTCAAATTCAAAATAGCAGACTACCGAAACATTTCAGTCATTGAATTGCAATTGTGAAGCAGTTGTGTACGAGACTAGCAATTTATGTCACTTTGACAATTGTAAGACAATGATGAAGTCGTTATGACGACACATTAATAGTAGACTACCAAAAACTTTACTATTGCACCATAATGGTACAATAATGGTACAGTTGTGACACCGTTGAAATACCCGACTCAGGGCCCTGTTCGTTTGCTTCGTTCAAAAACCTGAATTTTACATTATTGTCATCGGTCCTATAATATGTGAATCATTTTCAAAGATTCCGTTACATTGATAGATAGGTACGTAAAAGCGTGTTAATGATAATTATATTCTGTGGTTAATGATAATACAAAGATATTTATATTAATTATATTCGTTTAAATATTATATTGTACTAGGCGTCCATAACTGGCAAGGAGTAAATATAATTCGTAATTTTATCTTTTTAATTTTGTAGTACATTTTGTAGTGCATTACAAAGTAAATTGCTTTAAATTAATTATGTTCATAAAAATATTATATTATACCAGGCGTACATAACTGACAAGGAGTAGAGATGATTGGTAGTTATTGAGTTTATCAATTTTATTACGTGCTTATTACACAAACTATTATGATAACGCGTTATTATAAATAATGCGTGATAATAGTACCAATCTTACATGCACAACTAAACTTAAAATAAAACATGAAACTTGATATTGTCAATAGCACAATTCAGCACTGTTATTTGAACTTTCTTAATATAAAAATTGGCTATTACACACTAAAGATTTTAATTAATATAAATGTGTACAAGGGAGTAGCCAAAACTAACCAACTATATAAATAAATAGTTAATTACTATGGAGTAATTACGTAGAAGACACATTACAGCTCAGTCTCACCCGTGACTGCAAAGTCTCCGAAATGTCAGGCCAAAAGTTAAAACAAATATACGCGTCTAAATCCGTAAAAAGTGGTTTTATTTAAACGAATGAGTCACGCAAGTGTTAGAAAATATTATGGAGTAATTAATCAAAATACATAATAGCTTTTTCATTTTAATTAAATTAGGTTAAGTTATAACGCATTAGAATTGGCCTTAGTTAATTTTAGAGTAACTAATTACGTGTACTAGGATATCATAAATTCTGTCATTATAACCATGAATGGAAAGTACAGTTGTCTTTTACGATTAAACGAAAATTTTTAGGTTCATCGGGTTGCTTGATAACTAGTAATTGAGTTATGTACGTACTTTTATACACAACCGCTTCCAGCTGTATATTTCTCCCCCCAGCCCATAAATGTCCCGCTGTTGCGCACGGGACTCCTCCACTTTGGGAGACATTATGATCTACTATGCCGCGCTAACCAGGCGTGTTGGCAAAGGGTTTATTTTCAAGATTTCCGTCTCTAACGGAGGATGTTATCTGTGTACAATATTTCTTAACTGGCTTTTATGACACTGTGGAGAGGAAAAAAAATGGTGACACTTGTATTCTTAATCCGTTACCACAAGGAAAGCTCGATTATCGGCTTAGACGAAATCCGTTTACGCAATGTAGGTAGACAAGCGTCTTTTTAAAAATCTTGTAATGGGGTGGTGACAAGTATGTGGTAAAAGTAATTCATGAAAATATTTGCATTTCTGTATATATTATACATAGATAAGTAAATAGCATATTATAGCTTTGCTAAATACGGCCGTTTTTTTGCAATCGTAGATAACGCATTTAAGTATTAGTCTTATCTCAATATAGTTGCAATCAATATCATATTTTATATAAAAATTATTGTTATCAACTTATGTTTGCCTAGTATTATAGCAATTAAAATATCGATTGTTGCTAATTGAACACTTTTCAATTAACATTAATTTAATATTGATAAAAATATTATCTTTAAATTGCTTATTTACATTATGATAATAAATAAAAGAGTTATAAATTTTATCGTAGGTACATTAAAAACTGTAAAATATGTATTTAAAGATATCAGTGTGAGTGTGAGGTCACGGATTAAAAAAAATTGGTCAAGTGCGAGTCGGACTCGCGCACGAAGGGTTCCGTACCATTATCTATGCAACATAAGGCAACGTTATTAGTATCGAGCAAGAAACGGTAAAAAAATCATGTTTGTTGTATGGGAGCCCCCCTTAAATATTTATTTTATTTTATTTTTAGTATTTGTTGTTATAGCGGCAATAGAAATACATCATCTGTGAAAATTTCAACTGTCTAGCTATCACCGTTCTTGAGATACAGCCTGGTGAAAGACGGACGGACGGACGGACAGCGAAGTCTCAGTAATAGGGTCCCATTTTAACCCTTTGGGTACGGAACCCTAAAAAAAAAGAATCACCACCCCATTTTTTCCCGAGGGTGCTGTAAGAGCATAATATATATCTAAGGCTATGTATAAGGTCTAATGAACCTCATGAATATGAGATAACCACAGACTAACCACGTACTTTCATATTAAGAGGATACCAAAATAGCTTCGTGCATTTTTCTATGTACGAAGTTTTCATTGTTTCTTTAGATTGAATGGCTAGAGCTCTAATTTTTAAGTAGAGAGTATATGTTTTTTCAATATATGATCTAGGATCGCATGAACTCAGAAACGCGATTGAAAAAAGTTTTCTCGATAGAAAATCTTGGCGAAACAACCTCTCAATTTTTTTATTTTTTTCATTTGTCGGTCTATTATCGCGTATTAACTAATGAAATAACTTTAATAACATAGGTAACTATTATGTATAGAAACACGTGGATCAGAATTAAAATGTAAAAAAATAAAATAAAATAAATAAATATTCACGAACATTTCACACAACGTCCTCTGGTCCCAAGCTAAGCTTATATTATGCTTGTGTTATGGGTACCAGAATACGGATAGAATACATATACTACTTTTCTTTTGTAAATACATACTTATAATACATAGAAACACCCAGACGCAGTACAAACATTTGTATGACAAATATAAACATCACACAAATGATTGTCCCGAGCGGGAATCGAACCCGAGACCTCGTGAACGGCAGTCCGTTACATGAACCACTAGACCACGAAGCCCGTCAAATATTATCCCGTCATATATTTAGTAGATTTTGCTTAAATAGGAAAAGTATCCCTAATTCTTCATTTTCTGTGCCTTCTGGCTGTGTTCATATGTACGTGTCGGCGATGATATACGATAATATTGATGTAGGCCCTTAATAGGCAAAACTACTACAATATACGAGACGCTGTGCCAATTCCAAATGAAGGAATAAGGGCAGTGAAGACAACGGTATATTCTCTGTCTGTCTCCAGCACATTAACTGTTGGGCACAGGCCTCTCCCACTTTAGGAGGGTTTATGGTCTACTGTGCCGCGCTAACCAGGCGTGTTGTTACAGGGTTTTTTCGAGCACAGAGGATAATATCGGTGTCTAATGTTCAACACTTGTATTCTTAATCCGTCACCACATGGACAGTCGGTATATTAAAAATACATTATTCAGCTCATTAAATTTTCCGCATCATTGGTATATTTGAATGAATATCAATTAATGCTATCGCTATAGATCTAGAGAAAGCCACCACAGTCGTTGTTCATTCCGGCATTATAACCAGATAGGTCACTTTTTACTATGCATATTTACATATTCTACAGATTTTTATCTGTGGCTAATTGATTATGCTTGTAGCGTAATGATAGATATAATATATAGATAATATGAAAGAAAAAAATCTCCATCCACTGCGGCTCCAGCCTCGCCCATAAAACGCTATAATGCGCAATCCTGTATATATATGGTCCTACTAGCTGTTGCCCGCGACTTCGTACGCGTGAAATTTAGAAATCAATCCTTAAGAAACAGAAGTTTACTCTTCTGCTCAATAGATGGCGATGTAAGTTTTTTAAATCGCGCTATCTGTTCGTTCCATACTTTAACACTTAAGCTCGTCAAAATTAATTGATTAAATTTATTATATTGCACTAACTGTTGCCAACAACTTTATACGCATGGAATTTAGAATTCAAACCTTAACAAATTATACAAACGAAGTCTCAGTAATAGGGTCCCGTTTTTACCCTTTGGGTACGGAACCCTAAAAACCATAATCTTGAACTATTATATCTATTAAATAAAACCGCATTAAGGTCAGTTGCGTAGTTTTGATAATATAAGCTTACATAGGGACATACATACAAAAATAAAGACTTTGTTTTATAATAAGTAAAGATGAGGCAGAGATGAGACACACTGTGTTAGAAATTAAATGAAAGAAAATGCTGTTGATGAGAATATTTTGGCTGATATTAGAGGTTGGAAGGAAAAAACGTGCTGTGAAGGAGAAGAAGGTAGCTTTATATACAGATGCAAGCGATGTTAAACATAAAACATAGCGTAGCTTATCTTTATGTGTAGTTCTATGATGCATAAGTAATAATGTGCATCTCATTGAGTTTCAGAAGAATTACCGAGATTGTTTAGAAAACAAAAGCGAACAATAAAATATGTAGAAACGCTTGTAAACATTCGTTACTATATTTTTATGTTCTAGTGCACAACAAGATATTGAGCTGATTTACCTTTGGTAAAAACAAGACTCATGATGCATTATATGCATGTCCGATTCCTGTTTTAAGAATTGATCTAGGTTTGTAATAGAGACCTGAATAGTGGTTTGTGTCTTTCACTGACGTAAAAAAGAAGGGTGTTGTAAGTTTTTATGCTTGCTTATTTAATCAAAAGTAATGCGCTTTTTGATTAATTATTTCGAAGTTATTCTTGCTATTAGACATTGAAATCTTTAAAATTAAATTTTACGCAATTAAAGGCATTAAATTTTAGACTGTGGCTGAATACTTTTCATTTGACTACAATGTCATTTAAACTGTGACCAAACAATTTATTCATCAACTGATTCAACTTTCCACTTACACACATTCATAGATTACACACACATATAAACAGTATGATATGCGTGGTACGCATTCGAAATAATCACGTCATTCTATTTCGTGCTACGATAGTTCGACTTCTTTCCGTTTATGTTGCCCTGGTAACTTGTAGCAAATATATATATTGTTTTTTATATGTTGTGGTGTAGTATAATTATATTTATTAGCTTTGGGTTACGCTCTACGTAGTCAATACGTATGATTACGTTTTGTTCTATTAGCCTAGCCTTTTAATATTTTAACGACCGAATTGTGAGGTAGGCAATGAAGTTGTTATTCAGTATTGAAATATAATGTGACAGAAAATAAAATAACTATTTTAATCATAATTCATTTATAAGCAGTATGTAAAGGATTAGTGATGTAAACAGGGAGTTTGCTCTTTTCTGTTGGGTTGGTAACATGTAAACAGCTTGATTAAGCAAAAATAGAAAAAGTACTTAGATTATATCTTCTTCAGAACTTTTATAAAATTTAAGTTCTTAGTTATAAAATTTAAAACATTTGTTTTGAATTTTAAAAATCTCCATTTACGTTCAACATACATATAAAACAGTTACACAATAAGCTCATGATTACTAAGACTTCAGCAATATATAGGAGGTATGAAAATACTAGTCATATATTTTTAACAATAAATTATGTCATGTTGATATTATCATAAGAAAAGATATACCAGATGGTGGGTTGACGTTTAAAAATCGAGGATAAGTAACTTTAGCCCAAGAAGGTTATAAATAGGGAGTAACAACTCGGGAACATAGATTTGTTCCAAGACAGGGCCGCCCTGTTTATGGTTTACAAGTTAAAAAAGTAAATAGCAGCCTTGCTGTCTCTTTAACTCCCGTTCAAAAAGAAAGAGTTAGAAAGGCTATTAAATCATTTATTTTTCATAATGTGTTCAAATAAAAAAAGCAGCAGGCCGGATTCGACTCAACACTCGGTACACGAGTGTTGAGTCTAGATCTATATCCTAAGTCTATGCTTTAGCCTGGATAAATCATACTTCATAGAATAATGACGTTTCATATTTGACGTGGAGCCTGTATCATAGACACACATCGATACATTTTCACGCACACATAGATGTGCATGTGGCTTCAAGCAGGCCCTCAAGTCCACTATTTTGGAACAATTGTCATACCGGCACAATACCGGCACGATACCGTTGCAATTGAAGTCAAATATCCGTAGTCTGCTATATGCCGTCATAACGGTCTTTCAATGGTAATAGAATTGTCGATCTCTTTTATCTATGCATTGAATTTTCGGTCTCTTTTATCTATGGATTGTGTTAGAACGGTATGTATGTGTTGCCGTTTTTAAAAAATGCGTTAGTTGAAGTGATTTTCGAAAAACTACTAATAAATTTAAACATTTAATCATGCTAGACTTCGTTTAAATATATTTGTACATACTATTTATTAGTATAAAAAGCAATGTAAAGTTTAGGAGATTAGTAAATTGCAATAAATTACAAAGAACAATTTCTAATATTTCTATCTATCTATTTTTTATTTATGGCAATCTGTCGACACAGGACAATTTAAAAATATTACTGTCAAATTCAAAATAGCAGACTACCGAAACATTTCAGTCATTGAATTGCAATTGTGAAGCAGTTGTGTACGAGACTAGCAATTTATGTCACTTTGACAATTGTAAGACAATGATGAAGTCGTTATGACGACACATTAATAGTAGACTACCAAAAACTTTACTATTGCACCATAATGGTACAATAATGGTACAGTTGTGACACCGTTGAAATACCCGACTCAGGGCCCTGACTGAACGATGTAGGCATAGATATATGGTATATTTGTGATTATAAAAGGCTCTTAACTATCAGTTTAAAATTTTCATCGACGTTTTATATAGGTACATATTTCAATTGAATTAATTTTATGTATTTTATTTATCTCTTTGCCTATTTCTGGTTAAACACATGGTAGAAATAAAATATCATCACCATACAATTTAATTAACCTACTGTAGCCCTAGTATTATAAAATAAGCAATCACTAGGACACCAGCTGGAGCATAAGAGTTACCACAATTTAACGTAATCGATTCATAGAGCATAGCTATTTTTATTAGAGGTTGCATGTGTCATAACTGAATTCATTGTTATTCAATAAGTTTTCAAAGACTAAAAGGTGACCCTAATACCCGTTCTAGTAAAACTAGACGGAAGAGTGTGACATACACTTATAGTATAAGAATGCTATTACAAAACTACACAGGTCTAGAATAACAACATCCTGACATATTTTATTGTGGAATATTTGTCATACTTTTTATTCCAAATAAAATTTAACTAAGTTTATAATATTTTATGGCTCGGTTACCGGAGGGCGTTAGTACTAGAGGACATTTTAAATCCCTACAAATTATGACACTTCCTTCAATATATACCAGGTAGGTAGCCATTTACGTTTGGGAGAATAAGGACACCTTCCAGACATTGAGGCTAACACATAGGTACAGTTCAAGACACGGGGCGCGTTTGCACAATATAGCTCACAAGCTCAGCAAATCTAGCCGGACTGCTCGCGTGATAGGCCCGGCGGGGCGGCGGTATATAATCGGCTACCAGTCGACGTAAAAGATGCAACTTCTACCAAAAGCTTTAAAGCAAAGCTAAAAAAATGGTTGATTGAGAATGAGTTTTATGACTTTGATAACGAATTTCTTAAATTACCCTTGACATGAATGAAATGTGAAATTAATTACCTAATTAAATTTATTTATTTATTTTTTATATTCGTATTTAATTATCATTATGATTGACAATTGCAATGTATTTTTTAATTCAAATAATGTACCTAATCTTATTCTAATTCTTTGACTTGTAACTTATGTCATCAATTAATAAATGAAATGAAATGAAATATATTATTATGCAATTCACGCGTCGTAACTATAATAGACGTGGTCATGTGATTTCTCATATTATGCTAGGTCTGTGTTTTAATTTTTTTTTCTGTGTTCTCAAGTAATGAAGTATTTTGGCGACAAATTAGAATACATAACTGAAGATAATGAAATCACAGATAAACGTTTTCGGCTTGGTTGGAAAATTATCGCTTAGAATCGAGTTTATATTGCGACATGATGTGAATGTTTAGTTAAAATTGCTGTATTGTGTTTTGTCACTATCATTTTTTTTATTTATTAAGCTTAATCCTGCACGTAGAATTGATACCGCTGGTGCTCAAGTCCACTATTTTGGAACAATTGTCATACCGGCACAATACCGGCACGATACCGTTGCAATTGAAGTCAAATATCCGTAGTCTGCTATATGCCGTCATAACGGTCTTTCAATGGTAATAGAATTGTCGATCTCTTTTATCTATGCATTGAATTTTCGGTCTCTTTTATCTATGGATTGTGTTAGAATGGTATGTATGTGTTGCCGTTTTTAAAAAATGCGTTAGTTGAAGTGATTTTCGAAAAACTACTAATAAATTTAAACATTTAATCATGCTAGACTTCGTTTAAATATATTTGTACATACTATTTATTAGTATAAAAAGCAATGTGAAGTTTAGGAGATTAGTAAATTGCAATAAATTACAAAGAACAATTTCTAATATTTCTATCTATCTATTTTTTATTTATGGCAATCTGTCGACACAGGTCAATTTAAAAATATTACTGTCAAATTCAAAATAGCAGACTACCGAAACATTTCAGTCATTGAATTGCAATTGTGAAGCAGTTGTGTACGAGACTAGCAATTTATGTCACTTTGACAATTGTAAGACAATGATGAAGTCGTTATGACGACACATTAATAGTAGACTACCAAAAACTTTACTATTGCACCATAATGGTACAATAATGGTACAGTTGTGACACCGTTGAAATACCCGACTCAGGGCCCTGTTCGTTTGCTTCGTTCAAAAACCTGAATTTTACATTATTGTCATCGGTCCTATAATATGTGAATCATTTTCAAAGATTCCGTTACATTGATAGATAGGTACGTAAAAGCGTGTTAATGATAATTATATTCTGTGGTTAATGATAATACAAAGATATTTATATTAATTATATTCGTTTAAATATTATATTGTACTAGGCGTCCATAACTGGCAAGGAGTAAATATAATTCGTAATTTTATCTTTTTAATTTTGTAGTACATTTTGTAGTGCATTACAAAGTAAATTGCTTTAAATTAATTATGTTCATAAAAATATTATATTATACCAGGCGTACATAACTGACAAGGAGTAGAGATGATTGGTAGTTATTGAGTTTATCAATTTTATTACGTGCTTATTACACAAACTATTATGATAACGCGTTATTATAAATAATGCGTGATAATAGTACCAATCTTACATGCACAACTAAACTTAAAATAAAACATGAAACTTGATATTGTCAATAGCACAATTCAGCACTGTTATTTGAACTTTCTTAATATAAAAATTGGCTATTACACACTAAAGATTTTAATTAATATAAATGTGTACAAGGGAGTAGCCAAAACTAACCAACTATATAAATAAATAGTTAATTACTATGGAGTAATTACGTAGAAGACACATTACAGCTCAGTCTCACCCGTGACTGCAAAGTCTCCGAAATGTCAGGCCAAAAGTTAAAACAAATATACGCGTCTAAATCCGTAAAAAGTGGTTTTATTTAAACGAATGAGTCACGCAAGTGTTAGAAAATATTATGGAGTAATTAATCAAAATACATAATAGCTTTTTCATTTTAATTAAATTAGGTTAAGTTATAACGCATTAGAATTGGCCTTAGTTAATTTTAGAGTAACTAATTACGTGTACTAGGATATCATAAATTCTGTCATTATAACCATGAATGGAAAGTACAGTTGTCTTTTACGATTAAACGAAAATTTTTAGGTTCATCGGGTTGCTTGATAACTAGTAATTGAGTTATGTACGTACTTTTATACACAACCGCTTCCAGCTGTATATTTCTCCCCCCAGCCCATAAATGTCCCGCTGTTGCGCACGGGACTCCTCCACTTTGGGAGACATTATGATCTACTATGCCGCGCTAACCAGGCGTGTTGGCAAAGGGTTTATTTTCAAGATTTCCGTCTCTAACGGAGGATGTTATCTGTGTACAATATTTCTTAACTGGCTTTTATGACACTGTGGAGAGGAAAAAAAATGGTGACACTTGTATTCTTAATCCGTTACCACAAGGAAAGCTCGATTATCGGCTTAGACGAAATCCGTTTACGCAATGTAGGTAGACAAGCGTCTTTTTAAAAATCTTGTAATGGGGTGGTGACAAGTATGTGGTAAAAGTAATTCATGAAAATATTTGCATTTCTGTATATATTATACATAGATAAGTAAATAGCATATTATAGCTTTGCTAAATACGGCCGTTTTTTTGCAATCGTAGATAACGCATTTAAGTATTAGTCTTATCTCAATATAGTTGCAATCAATATCATATTTTATATAAAAATTATTGTTATCAACTTATGTTTGCCTAGTATTATAGCAATTAAAATATCGATTGTTGCTAATTGAACACTTTTCAATTAACATTAATTTAATATTGATAAAAATATTATCTTTAAATTGCTTATTTACATTATGATAATAAATAAAAGAGTTATAAATTTTATCGTAGGTACATTAAAAACTGTAAAATATGTATTTAAAGATATCAGTGTGAGTGTGAGGTCACGGATTAAAAAAAATTGGTCAAGTGCGAGTCGGACTCGCGCACGAAGGGTTCCGTACCATTATCTATGCAACATAAGGCAACGTTATTAGTATCGAGCAAGAAACGGTAAAAAAATCATGTTTGTTGTATGGGAGCCCCCCTTAAATATTTATTTTATTTTATTTTTAGTATTTGTTGTTATAGCGGCAATAGAAATACATCATCTGTGAAAATTTCAACTGTCTAGCTATCACCGTTCTTGAGATACAGCCTGGTGAAAGACGGACGGACGGACGGACAGCGAAGTCTCAGTAATAGGGTCCCATTTTAACCCTTTGGGTACGGAACCCTAAAAAAAAAGAATCACCACCCCATTTTTTCCCGAGGGTGCTGTAAGAGCATAATATATATCTAAGGCTATGTATAAGGTCTAATGAACCTCATGAATATGAGATAACCACAGACTAACCACGTAGCAAGAAAAGCAACTGCTACGAGAGCTGCATTTACAAGTTCCGCTCTCAAAAATTATTACTACTTACCTAATAGAGTTATGTAAAGGCTTGTTTACAGAATTTGCAGCTGGCTTAATCTGTTACTAGGTACTACGGAAATATTACCTACTATCAAATCCTAGTTTAGCAATTCCTACAAATAATAGCTGGCATCGATATGTTACAGCTTCCGGGTAGTTTTATTTATGAAAATTATCTGTGCGATGTATTCTTTAATAATCGTTGTTTTTAATTAATTGGTATTAATATTCTGGTGCCAATAACATAAGCAAACAAGGTTAGCTACCAGAGGACGTTTAGTGAAATGCCCATGAAACAAAATCTTAACTACCTATTACATGTTCCTTAGGAATCACTCTATCCATTGATGAAAGCATTTATGTTTATTGTAAAGATGAAGACAGCTAGACGCTGAGATTTTGTTTTAATAATAATAATACACATATAAACTTCTCCAAAAGGCTGCTATATTAAACACTTGTAGAATAGTTAGAAAATTTTTACAGACAGATAATCAAACATGCATACACTCAGACATAAACAACACAAACACAAGAACATCCCTCACTACACATCAACATATTCAAGAACCGATTTCTTCAAATAATTTAACAGGATGAACACTTGGCTTCGGCCCGTGGTTATCTTAACTAACCGGCAACAGCCGAGATCTTAAATGGATAAATACTAATAAAAATAAATATATATTTTCAGACACAAGGATCCATAGTAAAAATTACATGTTTAATATTTAAGTTGATTTAGCATTTACCAACAATCAATAACCCTATTTCATTATTTCAATTTCATTAAACATATATGTCACTTATGTGTCAACAATATTAATTTACTAAAAAAGGAAACAATTGAAAATAACCTTGTCTTGTAACACAGTCAATCAACCCGATATCACAGTCAATAATCCAATTAAAAAATATTATGTCATTCCATTTATATAAATTAAAAAAAATACGTCGCATAACTTCAGTCAATTTCATATAAATTTATAAACAATATATAAATTTAATCACAAAATTATTTATTTATTTATTTATAAATACTTCACGCACATGAAAAGTACAATGGTGGACTTAATGCCCTAGGCGTTATCTACCAGCCAACCAAATAGTTAGTGTTATCAAATTAACAAAAGTATTTTGGTTGCCACAAAAATAAAAAATGGTACCGATTCTACGTGGACAACTAAACTTAACTTAACTAAAAAATAAAAACTGTCATTGCTGTATTTTGATTATTTGGCTATTTCGTTGTGCATATTTTTATTAATAAAAATCGTTAGTTTATAATTTACAGATTTTCTAATAAAATAGTTCTGTTAACATTGCCGAATTGTCGTATTGACACTTTCAAATTTCATTTTTTGTTAAGTTTAGTTGTGCATATAGAATTGGTACCAATGTTGCATTTAACATAATTTCAATCCCACGAACCTGAAGCACGAGTAATTCACAGTTACATAACCCCATTTGTACAAAGGTCTCATAAAACAACCACAAAACCTGAACTGTCAAACACCATAACTTAGAACAACATTCTATATGAAGAGATTGTTTTAAGAGATCAATACAAATTGGACACAAGACTAATGTAGTATGATCTTGCTAGTAACGGTATACGCGTTGCGATGATATTAGCGAAGCCTTGTGACCCAGATAAGTGGTACCGTTACCGGACATCGAACCTGCACCCCAAGTGTCACATTTATACGAGAAATTAAGGCAGGTCGGTTATCGGTAGATTTAAAATTTATTGACTCGAATAAATGATGCGAGAATTTGTGGGAATGAAACTTTAAAAATGTCGATGTGTTTTCTGTGTGTACGTACAGGACAATATTTAACTGATTGGATTTTTGCTTCACACAGGAAGGTTAACGTCTGTCCAATGTGTAGCTTCCCCGGAGGTTTGTTCGAGCTCCACAAGCTAACTACAGGTGCTGCTGACAAGCTCCACCAACTGGACATTCCTATTTAAGTGAGAATTTCTCAGAACGCCACACATGGTGTTGACGATGATCATAACCATTAGTTAGTCTATGATGACTTTACTACTGGACTGATGTATAATCAATGAGACAAGAAACCCCGGCTCCATGGGGTAAGTAAATGAAGCAAGATTGTCTAAATACTTGCATGTGTAGAGAGTAGATGAGAGGACTACAGAGAGGAACTGCACACACAATTCTTTTCTGGCGAAAAATATTCCATTGAATTTCAACTGTCAATATAGATCCATATCTATTTTAAAAAAACTTAATAAAAGTACCAGACTGAAACTAAGAACAGGACAATCTTGCCTTTTTTTAAATAATACTTCTATGTGTCTATTATTTTCAGGAGATTTTTGTAGAAGAAAATTGTAGTACCCGTTAATTCAAGAATCCTATTATCGTGGCACAAAGTGGCAAGGTCATCTAGGTAGTAAAGCATATTTAGAAATTCATAAATGACATGGATTTTGTGGAATATCGCAATTATGAGGCATACTATACTATATTTCTTGTTTGCCCTTACTGATCCAAGTCACTTAATCGGGGTTAACTTGTTGTAAGCTATTTAGGTTTAAAAGGCTTAAAAAGTTTAAGGTGTATCCTTAAGAGCGGCCCCTGACAAGGTCGAGCGCCGATATCGTTAAGGACGCGGGGAGTGGCGTTCTACGGGGGAGGCGTATGTACAACAGTAGACAGAGAAAGGCTGATAGATGAAGCTTTTTAGTATATGGATACCGTTTCATCTATTCAACTATCAGTATTTACATTTTACACTGGAAATCCACATGCGTGGTTATGTGCCACGTGCTTTCAGGATTCTATCTTGTAGAGGGCTGCTCTACACTACCTATCGTCTTCTCCCGAAAACCTTTCTATACAGAAATACCTTTCCCATATCAAAGCTTATAAGCATTCTTTGTATCTTTAGACAGGTATACGATTTAAAATTTTTATAAAATCTCATCGGTTTGGCGAATGTAGTCGGGCAACTTAATTCCACACATATACTGTAAATTACATGTTTTGCATAACGGGAAAAATATTGACGCATCCGGCTGCGTTGACCTAAATTCTTATAAAGATAAAATTACATAAAACCTTTTTGATTAAGCAAAAAAAAAATGTTTTGGGTCATAATGTAGAGCATTGATACAACAGGAGTAGGTCGCGTGACCTTCATGGATAAAAGCACGGATAAAAGTATGGAGAGTTATAGTACTCCTGGTGTATTTACAAATTCGTCACTTATTATGTTTGACGCTTTTGTAAGAGCGTAACAATCAATGGATTTACATTGACGTTTGTGTGCGTTGTTATCTCGGCACCCCATAGATCTGTCATCAATGCCACCTGACAGGCTTGGCAGAATATTTGACGGAATAGCCGGTCACGAAGAGTTCCGTATTTTTATTATGATAATATATGCTGACCTCTAATAATCACAAACAACGGAACTCCAATAACGGAATAAGCAGGAGAATGAAATAATAAGTGTTCGTTGTTATAGCATCAGCTGATATTCATTAACTTTCAGGAATTTTCAGCTCTCTAGTTGTCACCATTCCAAAGAGGTGTCAGAGTCAGTGGCAGGACAGCGAGTTCTCATTAATGGTGTACTCTTTTACCTTTTAGTATAGAATTCATAAATAATTAGATTTATTTAAAAAAAAGTTAACCGAATTCATTGAAGAAAGAATTTGTCTCGATATCTCAGGAGAACATCTTCAGATCCTGACCTGGTGCCAATACGGACACGGCAAGCATCAGCTTTCAAATAAAAAAAGAATTATTAAAATCGTTTCGCCCAGTTAAAAGTTACGAGGTGACCAAAAAAGCATACAGACGAATTGAGGATTTCCTCCTTTTTTGAAGTCGATTAAAAACATTGTTTGTATCTACTCCTGCTGGTTTTTGTGCTCAAAATTATGGATGTACCGATGAGCGGTTTGTGAGTCAGTTTCAAAAATGCCTTTGGGCGTTTTGCAGTTCATTATATTTTGAACATTGAAATGCTATTACTTCCTAATATTTTGTGAATGTATGTCAGGGCAATGAACTTTGGATTTAGAATTTTTTTTAAACACAGTCATGTTATGTCTTTGTGTGTTTTTGAACGCTCATGTTCTGATGTCACATAAACCTGTATCAGATTCATATCGGTATATAGTAAAATTTTAATGCGTCTTTATTTGATTTGATTAATTTTGGAAGAGCCTTATGGTGTATTGGCCGTAATACGCTGCTAGTTCACATAAGTTCGATTCTTAACCAGGACAATTTTTTTTTCTTATCAATAAATATTCATGGACGTTTCACGCAACGTCCTCTGGTCCCAAGCTAAGCTTATATGTTTTTATTATGGGTACCAGAATACGGATATACGGATACTACACAAACTACTTTTCTTTTGTAAATACATATCTATAATTAGTAAACACCCAGACGCAGTACAAACAATAGTATGACAATTGTAAAAATCACACAAATCTTTATAGAAGTATCAGCTATCACCTGATCCCGAGTTAGCAATAACTCTTGCGCAATTTCCACATAGCCTTTGTTTTAAGGTTAATTGGTTGGTTAATTTTTTTTTAAACTCATATTTCGAAAACTATTTCGGGGAATAGAGTTTCTGATCATAATCCATTAGTTTATTTTAGAAAATTTGCTATATTTATGATTATTTATCAAAAAAAGTAAATGATCTTTGTTTGCCCTTGAAATGAAAGACTTACAATTTTTAAGCACTTAGGGACACACTACTCTGTATTAGAGCTGTTATTGTTGATAGTGAACAACTAGTCTGTGGTTACGACTTCCGTCAGCGCTGTCAAACAAAGATAAAAAAAGTAAACTATGTAAAACAACTATTTATATAAAAGTACAAAATAAAAGTAATTAAAAGCTAGGAGATTTATAATGTAAAGGATACTAAAAATAAAGCAAAAACAGACAAAAACACTAGGTAAAAATAAGGAAATTCAAAATTTTCGTGACGTACTCGTACTTCCGCATAGACTAATAAATCAACTTGACAAGATATAGATTAATGTGTTGTAAAAGTTCATTAGGCATAGGCAATAAACAGTCTGCATACAACTATGACGTCACAACATTTGTAGAAAATATTTTCTTAAAGTATTTTTTAAAAATTCAATTTAATGAATATTTCATTTTATGAATTATTTCATTAAATTTAATTTAATTTTATTTTATGAATATAATATATTATGAATATTGAAATTAGTTTCTTAAAATAGTCTATATTTTCTAAAAAAAATATAAAAACAGCAGGTCAAAAATTATGAACAATGCCAATTATCTAATAAAAACAAAAATTCTAAAAACTTAACTAAAACTAATGAATTCTAAAAAAAGTTTGTTTGGAATTCGTTGTTTTAGTTAACATATATGTCACAATTCAGTGTCAGATTTAGCTGTAGATTTTTTCGGTATTTTTCCTATCTGAAACCTGCTGTATACACAAATCATTTTGCTCATATTTAGAACATTAAAATACCACTTATATCAGGATTTGCAGTTGATGTGATTTTTAGAACAGTCTGTATAAATAAATCTATTCTTAATTAATACATATTTGGAACACTCTGTATACAAAGCAACATACAACATAGTATATCTAGCACTCTGACAATGTCTCGCCTTGTTATTAGAGATCGAAGGCTTTCTAGGGCGACCGTTAGACTCGTTGCAATGTATAAGGAAATGATACGATTGTTGTAGAAATAATACATGCTGTATATTATCTTCTTGAGAATAACTGTTCATTAAAATAATGGTGTATATACAAAGAGTTTAATAAAGTAACTGTGTTGTTATATTGGATAACACAAGCAAATAAGTACAAAGTTCTTAAGGAATTTAATAAATTAAATTGTAGTGGAAAAAGTGATCACCGCAAGCGGGACTTGAAACCCACGACCTCGGAATAGCGTTCCGTCGCTCTGCCAATTGAGCTACTGCGGCCGTGTTTACAGTAACCAATTTCGCCACTACAGTGTTACTCGATTAAGTCTACATTACATTTGATTATATTATATTTCTTTTCTTAAGGAATTTTTATGTTATTTTATGCAGCAGTAGTAAAAATTGTCAAAGTTATCCATATAATGTCTACATATAATGTCTACATATATGTAGTTTATGGTATTGTTATGTAAATTTATTTATTATGTATTTGTATTAAAATAGTACTTATTTATATTTTATCATGTATGTATTACTTAAGTGTTCCAGAAACTACCAATCTGTCTCACCATTCTAGATTCATCCAAAGGTTGCCTGCAAGAATTCGCTTTAAGCGACAAGGCGGCCCAATGTACGGGCTCTTACAATGATATTTTTTTGGAAATTTAATCTAATGGTAGGTATACAAAAAAGTATAAATAAATAAACATTCTTAAAAGCTTTTACGCATACAATATTAGTTGGTAATATTACATATAGTATTAGCCAATAAAAACCTATTCTATCAATTCTGTGTAATGAAAAGTTTATATAATTTAAAGCGATTTAATTCTAATCTAAGCTAATATTATTAGTACGGGATCCGTAGTACATTTTTTTCACTTGATTACTATCAAGCTGATTTTCCGTGAGTAGCTTTATTATTACGAGACAATTTTATCCTTGCTATCTCTGTTAGCTACCACAATCGAGATTTTGGAATAGAAAATTATTGGGCGTCTCGTCATAATAAAGCTACTCACGGAAAATCAGCTTGATAGTAATCAAGTGAAAAAAATGTACTACGGATCCCGTACTATATAGTTAAAGGGATAATAGAAAGAATTTTTACCAATCCATCAACTTTCATTACAACTAACAAGTCATCAATATACCAAAACTGTCAGTTGTATACCGCCTAGGGCCATAACTTAGTATCTAACGGTTGACCTAGTTTAGACCACTTCGTTAACTAATAATACAGTTATCTCCTGATATGGCATCTCTTAGAACACGGATGGTAAGATAACGGGTGTCCTATACCTCCTATACTAATACCGGATCTTCGTTCTCTAGATGTGATCTGCTATTTTAAAAAATCTATCGGAATCACTAAGATTTCCCACAAAACCTATACAAATATTGTAAAGGATATTTATTTGTTTGTTTGAACGTGTTATTCTCAGGAACCACTGGTTGGATTTGAAAAATTCTTTCAGTAATGAATAGTACATTTATCGAGGAAGGCTATAGGTTATATAACATCACGCTGCGATTAATAGTAGCGAAGCATCAGTAAAAGACGACGCGTAGGAAATTTGGCAATAGATACCTAGATCCTACATAAAAAGTAAAATTTTCTTAATTTGCGAACCATATGAAGATACGAGTACTAGAGGAAAATGTTTAATAACCCATTGTCATACACAAAAATAGATTCTGAATATTTTGAACAAAGTTACCAATGTTAAATGTAGGACTGCGACCTATATTAATTGTGGTTGGTATTACAAATAAAGACCTAGCCTAAAATACCAATTAATCACTGAAAAACCATGGTTATTGGGTTTAACGAAAAGTTGATGTAATTTAAAGCGGTTTAGGTTGTGTCTCAGAAACGGTGATAGATTAAGTGTCGAACTTTTCACAGATGATTGATTTGACATTTGTTAATGCTATAACAAAAAATGCTAAAAACAAAAATACAATAAATATTTATTTAAGGGGGCTCCAATGCAAGAAACTTTTTCAGTGTAACGGTTCAGGTATGAAGAATAATATCTATACTAATATACTATTAATATTATAAAGCTGAACAGTTTGTTTGTTTGTTTAAACGCGCTAATATCAGAAACCACTGGCCCGATTTGAAAAATTCTTTCAGTGTTAGATAGGGCGATTTATCGAGGAAGGCTTTAGGCTATAAACCATCACGCTACAATCAGTAGAAGCGTAGCAGTAGTGAAAAATGTTGCAAAAACGGGTAAAATTTTCTAAATTCTACGCGGACGGAGTCGCGGGCATCAGCTAGTATTATGATATTACTGCAACTCGTACTTGGCCATATAAAAAGTTTGTGACCTTGCTGAAATTATACAGCCATATAACTAAATAAAAAAAAATGGGTACCGATACTTATGTATGCACGCGTGTAAAAGTTTATGTTTTTAACACGCTTTTTAAGTTTGGTATCTATCAATCTATGTAATGGTTTTTTAGGGTTCCGTACCCAAAGGGTAAAAACGGGACCCTATTACTGAGACTTCGCTGTCCGTCCGTCCGTCCGTCTGTCACCAGGCTGTATCTCAAGAACGGTGATAGCTAGAGAGTTGAAACTTTCACAGATGATGTATTTCTATTGCCGCTATAACAACAAAAACTAAAAATAAAATAAAATAAATATTTAAGGGGGGCTCCCATACAACAAACATGATTTTTTTACCGTTTCTTGCTCGATACTAATAACGTTGCCTTATGTTGCATAGATAATGGTACGGAACCCTTCGTGCGCGAGTCCGACTCGCACTTGACCAATTTTTTTTTACATAATCTAGGTGGCACTTGATCCCATGTCACTTGATGGTAAGCGACAATGGTATCTTTGAAAGTTATTTTCACCCACTCGCAATAGTCGGATTGATCTGAAATTTTGCACACATAAGGACCGATGACAATGCAATAATTTAAAAAAAAAAACAGTGTAATCAAGTGTATTTATTATTAAGTCTTTCCTTTACGTTCTTCTTCGTTTATAACTAACAACGCACCAAAGAAAAATTTTATTTCAAAAACACCAGTCACTTCTAGATTCAATTCTATGACACAACAGTGCGTAACTAACATTATTAAGTTCACTAGAAGAGTTTACGGATCTTACACTAAAGATGGCTTTATATTTCTTTAGATGTAAGCTAATTGCAGTAGACGGAGCGTCTATATCTTTATATAGACCACTATTAGACGTATTAATCGACACCCAACAAGGATATAACTGTGTGGGCTTATTAAATGTTTTAGTAAAGCATACGGCGAGGTATGCGTGATGATGGATTGTAGTAAAGAAAGGTGATAGCTTGGTCACGTCTTTATAACAAAAAAGTATTGCAGGATTCATACTACTAAGTGTTAGAGCGGTTTACGTGCAGTGCAGCAGTTTTTACTTACATCTGTTTAATTCCCATACTAAAGTTCTTTTATTCAAGTTTCGTGGTTGGTTGGTTCATGGAATGGACTGCCGTTTACAAGGTCACGGATTAAATCAATCCAAGTATGTTGATACATTCATTCCTGATACTTAGATATAAGCATTAAATATAGAACGCGGGCGACAGCGTTTTCATACTCGTGGAAATGAGACAATTTTCTCCGTTTTTGAAACATTTTTCAATCAATGTAAAATCCAACACATAAAGAATTTTTCAAATCGGACCGTTATTTTCTGAGATTAGGGCGTTCAAACGAGCAAACAAAAACAAAATCTTCAGCTTTATAATATTAGTCTAGATAATCTAATTGAATAATTTACTTGTCCGTGCGGTGATGCAATAGGAATACAAACGTTAACACCCCATTTCTTCTACAACGGTGATACAAGAGCCAGTTCAAGAACAATATTTTTAGGAGACATCTTCTGCGAATGATGGAAAACTCAAAATAAAACCTTGTGGCTACACGCTCAGTCAACGCGGCATAGTAAACTGGATACTCTTACAATATTAGAGCACGCCCGTGCCCAACAGTGGGGCTGGAAAGGGAAGTATTATAATAGCAATTACGCTAACGTCTCTCTCTCTCTCTCACTCTCTAGTCCATTTACGTCCCACTGTTAGGCACGGGTCTCCTCCACTTTGGGAGGGATTAGTGTCTACTGTGCCGCGCTGACCACGCGTATTTGCACAGGGTTTATTTTCAAGTTTCCCGTTTCTCTCTGTGTGCCATATCCCTTAGCTGACTTTTACAGCACCCTTGGGAGGAGATGGGGTGGTGACACTTGTATTCATAATCCGTCACCACACGGAGGGAACGAACGCTAACGTCTACTAGTCACTATTTGACGAAATGCAACTGAGTCAGCTTTACGCCGGAAATTAAAGGCTTATACTGACGTACGTAAGAGGGAAGTACCTACATATTAACGCGATATCCTATAACATTTTGACAATATGACGTCAAATTGAGGTTAGATTTAAGATTTCTGACGTCATTTAATTCATAAAGTTTTTTTAATGTAACATTTATATATTTCGAGTTATTACTAAGCCGAGTTTAAAATAGTTTTAATTGTTCTATTATCGGCAAAATTTAGAAAAATAATCTGTCACAGTTTTAAACACAGGCTTGAAATATACAGCCAAATAAGCTTAGCTTGGGACCAGAAGACGTCGTGTGATATTTTCATGAATATTAATTCATTAACTAGCTGTTGCCCGCAACCTCGTACGCCTAGAGTTTTGACACCAAACCTTAACAAAATATAAAAATAAACCTTACTCCGAACTTAACTGTTAAAAACAATCATAGGTATATGCTTTTTAGGGGCATAAAAAATAATGACTCTATTTTGCCTATATTATGTAAAGATTTAAATACTATCTGTTTCATTTATACCAGGTAGGTATATAAAAACAATTACATCTTTTAAAAAACAATATTAGCTAACGTTATTCTTTCTAATTTAAACACGAAAATCTTATTCTTTCGTCAGATACAGTCAGTTAATTTAATATATTCAGATAATTTGCTTCTGAATGTAAAAGAAACCTTATAAACTAACAATAATTTAGCATACCCGGATGGCAAAACCGGCCTCTAACTGGTCACAGAAGTTCTCTGGTGTTAAAATCTGAACTGTCTATGTGTGTATACTGTGCGTATGTGTGTGTATTGGCAATAAACTTGAGGAGGTCGAACCCCGGTATGTAGGTCAACCGTTGTACCTAACTAAAACCTACCATTCACTGTCTTATTTATAGTCCGTCATGACGTATTGCGACAATATCTATTACACCTAAGCTAGTGGCAAACTATACTCAAAAGGTCGTCTCTCCAGCCTATTAGTATCCCACTTTTGGGCAGGGCCTCCTCCGCTGTGGAAGGGTTATAGTCTAGTATGCCGCGCTGACCAGGCGTGTTGGCACAAGGTGTGTTTTCGAGTTTTCCATCTCTTATAGAGGATGTTATCTGTATACAATATTCCTTACAGGCCTACTTAGGCTTTTACAGCACTTTAGAAAAGAAAACATAAAAGACTGTTAAATACAAACTACCACAATGTATAATGTACATCCTACGCATTTTTTCTTATACATTCAAAAGTAGCCTGGGAAGAAGTGTAGCTTCATGGCCGCCTATTCTACATAACTTTACCTTTAAAGTTATGTACCAAAATACAAGCACAATTTATATAAATGTATAAATAAAGAATTAGCTATCTATGTTGCGCATCTAATAACATGGATTGATTAGTTTTTTTTTTAATATTTCTAAATATTGATATTAAAATAATATTAATATTTTGAAATATTAATTATTAACATAAAACCCGCCTGTTGTGAAATGGTTGTCTTTACCTTTATAGGTGTTTTGGGTATCACTCGTCCATTACCGACCCTGTAAAAACTAAAAAATACTAAAAACTTTTATGGTCGCATTAGTTTTTTCCTATGATGCTATATTAAATGCACATTTAAACAAAATGTGCTACAGCCATTATCAATAACCAATCTACGATTAGAGATAGATTGTAATCTTCGTTTATCAGTTAGCTATCTTCTGCCAAAATTTCTGTCATGAATTCTGTCTTCAGTAGCTTATTTATATGCAAGTAAGTACAGAAGTTTAAATTAACTGCGACAGCAAGAAATGAGGTTAAATTAAATATTGATTAAAAATTGACGATAATGTAAGTATAAGTGCCTGTACGGTTTGCAGGGCTGTCGTTAATGGCGTGTTTAATGCACATTCACTGTCACGTCCGTATTCTGACAGCACTTTTTATACAATACTATTTTATTTGTTTGAATAATTAGAACACAAGAAAGCTTTAACCGCAACACACCCTGCTGATTTGCTATTTTTCATTGACAGATGACAGCCTTACTTTTATATTTTTAACTACATAATTTTTTTTTTTCAATTGCTCACTTGTACAACAATCGCTTTATGATTTAATTCCTAACAATATCCCGCGTCCTGTCTCCTTTAAATTCTGCTTATCTTTTATTTTTTCATTTGAAATAAATTCCATACTTTGCGGCTATATTAAGAAATATAAAATTAAATTGTAATAAATAAACACAATATTTAGAATGAGTACATATTATGTTGCATTCATATTTATGTATTTATTTTCTATATTATTTGTACATATTTAGCATTACTTACTTGTTATAGTATTTATTATTTTCCGCAGGAATAATCAGTTATCATTTTGTTTTTTAACTTTTTCACTTGTTTTGGTCAAATATTTTTATCTCTCCATGGATCATGATACTAGCATGTTCTTGTCTGAAGTTAAACACAAAACACTGGCGGAAAGTGACTTGACTTAAGATAGTCACATATGGGCCAATAAAAGAAGAATACGAATAATGCTAGGCAAAAGTGATTAGATACTACACTATAAGTAGAATTGCTTAAATAAACTTCTTGATGGAAATTTTATTAATTGCTTTATTGTACATAAAACGTAATAGTTAAAAAAAATCTAATCGAGTTTCCTCAAAATTGTACCTCCTTTCCCAATTAAGAACTTCCTCCGTTTTGACGTTGGTTAACGTAAATTCATCTGTCGTTACTTCAAAAAAATGTTATCAAACCTCTTATAATGCTAGGAATAATTCTATGTCAAAATGAAACACTTTTATCGAACCAATACTCTTATATACAAAGGTGATATATTTGGTTGTAAGAATTTGAAAAGAAATAAGATTTTGCTATTCTTTAAAAGCTTAAATTAACCCGATTATTAACAGCCATTTTCAATATTTTATCTATCCTCAATTATCCTGTCAAAGTCGTTTGACTTTGACAGAAAAAACTGAGGATAGCTGAAGACGGTAATATAAATTTTTGCCCTTTCTTACATAAATTACATAGCACTGCGCACTACTATACTGCGTATACACCGTTCTCTATTGAAAATTTAACAGAAGATGGAAATATATAGAGTATTACAATCTATCCGTAATCGTAGTTTGGTTATTGAAAATGGCTGTATATATCGAGTTTACTCATCGATCCATGATTAAACATAATCGAATAAAATGTCATGGTTTTCACTAATAGTTAACAGTTGCTACGCATTTTTTGCTTAAAATTTCGCATGGGCCTCTAAGCTTCACCAAAAATTTGTAATTGTGAAACAAATCACAGAGTACGTATATATAATTACAGCGAGAACCAAATTACATTTTTTTAGTAGGCTTGTAAATTGCTACGTCATAATACTGTTTTTATTATAAATACAAGCTAATGCCCGCGGTTTCACCCGCGTTTATAGTTATTGAGCCCAAAATATATACCAAACATTAACAAAATGTACAAAAAAGCCATACTCTGGAACCACTCTATCTGTTAAAAGCAACTGCATCAAAATCCGTTGCGTAGTTTGAAAGTTATAAGCACACATAGGGACATACATACAAAAATAACCACTTTGTTTTATAATAAGAAAAGTACTACACGCCTTTTCAACATAAGGTAGCTAAAGACTTGTTGAAAAGACTTGTTAGGGTTTATTTACCTAAGATTTAATTTCGAATTATCCACCTCTTACAGAAAGTCTATTGTGTTTCCGTTTATAGTGTCTGTTAACTGGTTTTACAGCACGCTGAAGAGGAAACGGGGTGGTGCCATTTCACTTCGGACTTTTTAAAGAGCTTCTAAAACATGCCAATTTGACATAAAACTTTTTGACTTTGACTTTGAATTTAATAAGGACTAATTCCTTATTAAGTTCAAAGTCAAAGTCAAAAAGTTAGTTAGTGTATACCAGAATACGTCCGCTAGATGTTATATGCGTGAAACAAGAATTTAACGATTTAAATACTACTTTGTTGTGTTTCTAGCTTGACATAAACTAAGAAAACGTATTAAAGTAGGCCAAGTGTTTCTTTGGTTCTTTGAACCGTAGATTTTAAACTCAATACTAATCTGCTTGAGTTAAGTTTTTATTAAAAATTACGCGTCTTAGGCACAGTATTTCCTCATCCACACACACACATGCATTCTCACATTACTCTCAAAACTACGCACCAACTAAAAGCCACGTTTTATTTGTTTAAATATTGTAATTCTATAAACGCAAATTGTTTAAATATTGCAACTTAAATAATGTAAGCTCTGTGTTTAATGTTGCTGTGACATTATTTAGATTGTTTCCTCAGTGAAAGAGACTAGTCTAGTTAGAGTAGTACTAAGAGACTAGTCTAGTAGTTAGTTAGTTAGTTAGTAGAGACTAGAGTTTATAATTATATACCTGTAATGTCCTTTTCTGAACAATAAACGTTTTTAGGGTTCCGTACCCAAAGGGTAAAAACGGGACCCTATTACTGAGACTTCGCTGTCCGTCCGTCCGTCCGTCCGTCCGTCCGTCCGTCCGTCTGTCACCAGGCTGTATCTCAAGAACGGTGATAGCTAGAAAGTTGAAATTTTCACAGATGATGTACCTATTTCTATTGCCGCTATAACAACAAATACTAAAAATAAAATAAAATAAATATTTAAGGGGGGCTCCCATACAACAAACATGATTTTTTTACCGTTTCTTGCTCGATACTAATAACGTTGCCTTATGTTGCATAGATAATGGTACGGAACCCTTCGTGCGCGAGTCCGACTCGCACTTGACCAATTATTATTTATTTATTTATTATTTATTTAGTACTTCGT
Organism: Orgyia antiqua; assembly: GCA_916999025.1. Taxonomy (NCBI): domain Eukaryota; kingdom Metazoa; phylum Arthropoda; class Insecta; order Lepidoptera; family Erebidae; genus Orgyia; species Orgyia antiqua. Next base: position 31,057,423 of record OU779863.1, read on the forward strand.
AGCAATCGTAGCAAGTTTAATTCATTTATAATTTGATCTAAATAAATTTAAATGAATCAGGTATACTGTTTCCATTTCCTTATTTTATTGATGACAGCTCCTATATTCCTTGAATGATTGTGTTTTTCACATCATGCAAGCTCATTTAAAAAAAAAATTATGCACAAATATTGAGCATTTGGAAGTTTCTCTCTCTTCACCCCATTAGCACCTCAGCGTTGGGCACGGGCCTCCTCCACTTTGAGAGCGATTTATTTATTTATTTAGGTCCATCAACAATTGTTAACATTGAATAATAGTAACAAAAATACATTCAAAAACAAAACAAATGAACGTGCTAAAATTACTTAAATTATGGTGGGATTATGATCTACTATGCTACGCTGAGCAAGCGTGTTAGCATATGGTTTAATATTAAGGCTTCAGTCTCTTAACAGATGATGTTATCTATGTAATATCCCTTAGCTGGCTTTTACAACACCCTGGTAAGGAAATGGGGTAATAGAAAAAGGGTCATAGAAATTAAATTTTAATTTTCCGTTTCTGGCTGAAGTCACAGAGGATGCTATCTGCTTTTAATATTCTTGAGTTGACTTTACAGCATCCTGAGGAGAACAGGGTGATGACAACGGTACTTTTAGTCACACACCTATATATTGTGTTACTCTAAATCTGTGCTCTGAATATTATTATGCTTCATATGGCCCAGATATTAAAACATTACATACGCTACATAGATTTTAAGTTTGCCTATTACCAAGATAGTTCAGTCTAAATAGCAAAGCATACAGTTCTTTGAAATAATATAGGACAATATCCGCACTATAACAAAAAGGAACCTTGAACGTTGTGTTAAATCATTGCGAAGGCGAGGCCGCGGGCAACGCGCTCGTGACGTCACATTCGACACGTCACGTGACGTCACATCGGGTCAACACGCCGAGTTCAACGAACGACCGCCAGTTTATTTTGGCGCGCATTGAGTAAAAAATCGACGCCATTTTGTTTAAAATTTCGCAATGTTATAAATTACACACTGCAAGTTTATCAACTTTTTATTTGCTCGCAAATTGATTTTATCGTTAAATTGTAATTGTTTCCGAATACAATTACAATTATTCATAATAAAATATAAATTTGAATAATAAATACAATGTTTTATGATATAATATGAACTAAAATAGAGCAAAACCAGTTTTATAACTTTGAATCATTAGAATTGTTATGCGAACGAAGTTGGTAAACATGACGTGAAAAATAATTACACAGTAAAAAAAGTCCTTGTAAAACTTGCTAAACGAGTTATGACATCATAATAGTTGTTGCAGATTTTTTATAATCTTCGAAAATATTTGACCGGGCAACGAACTGTGGGCTGCGAGGAACCCTGACCATGGAATGACTGGTGACGAAATGTCACGAAACGCGAACATAGTGACGTGTGACGAATTAAAATCAATTTTAACTACGTGATAAGGGAATACAATACATGTAAACGAGAGTACTTGGTTGCTAAGCGAGACTTAGCCCTGGTTTTGTACCGTGCCTTTGACGCGACAAAGGCAATGTTTTCGAATGCTAAGAAAAATTAACAAAACGCATTCATACACACATATATTATAATAATAAAATTGATCAAAGTTAAGAGGATACCAAAATAGCTTCGTGCATTTTTCTATGTACGAAGTTTTCATTGTTTCTTTAGATTGAATGGCTATATTTATTTATTATTTATAATATTTCCTATTTACTCAAAATCTACTAAATATATTTTAATTCTGATTTACGTGTTTCTATATATAATAGTTACTTATGTTTTTAAAGTTATTTCATTAGTTAATACGCGATAATAGACCGACATTTGAAAAAAATAAAAAATTTGAGAGGTTGTTTCGCCAAGATTTTCTATCGAGAAAACTTTTTTCAATCGCGTTTCTGAGTTTATGCGATCCTAGATCATATATTGAAAAAACATATACTTAAAAATTAGAGCTCTAGCCATTCAATCTAAAGAAACAATGAAAACTTCGTACATAGAAAAATGCACGAAGCTATTTTGGTTTCGTCTTAAGTTATTAGTATAGCATTTGGTACAATATATCCAATTTTCCAATTATGTAGGTAAATAGTTTAAAAATTGAAACGCACTAATTTACAGAAGAAGAAGGTATGATAATATTGTCAGCTGAAAATCGTATAAATTTTAAACACCTAAATTAATTATATTTATTAGATTTGCCACTCCTAAAGCATGTGTGCAGTCAGAAAGAAAATTAAAAAAAATACAGTAATTATTTTTGGTCTAGCGACCATAGAGGCATGATATGTACGTGTATGTTTGGCCAATAATTTGGTTTGATACGTTATTCTTATTATAGAATGCTTATTATCATATTTATGCTTGGTTTGTATTCAAGAATTTCGTTATGTAATGTTTACATATTTACGTGTTTGTAGAATGTGAATTTCTTCGTTTTTCCGCGTAGATGACTTGACTTATACTTATTTGCTAGTTATCTACATATTACGCAAGTCTTTGACAAAGACTGACCTATCGCAATCCAAATCTACGGAAAATGCAAAACAAATTGCGTAGAGTCATAACATAATCGCATGGTAATCAGAATCTAAAAAAAAAACTATTATTGGCTTCTATTAATCGACCAGTTAGTGCAGGGCTGAAAAAACTTTTCAGACCAAACAAGTAACCTTTTTAGGAACCCCTTATCAAATGTCTGGGGCAATTTGCAATTTTAAAATCAATAATTAATTTTGGCGGATTACAGACAGAAGCCAGTTTAAATATCCCTGGACTTGTGAATGAAGTAAATTCAAAAAAGATTTCTCGCTGTCAGGTAGGTATTTTGAACACCATAAGTTTTTTAGACGAGAACACCTTCTAACGTTAACGAAGTGGTGCATGAGGTATCTAAAAATAATTCCTCGTGAAAATAAAAGTAAATTTTTACGCAAAAATTTCAAAATAAAAATTCTTCCTCGCTTGTTTTGAAAAATTACACCAATAAAGAAATGTGAAACACCAATCTTCATGTCGCACGAAAGCCTCTCTCTTTGACATTAATTTGGAAATACCAAGATGACTGACACTAATTCCATTGAATCCAATCAAAAATAAGTCCTCGAATTCGTAATAAAGGTCTTGCCATAAGCTGGTATGGTTATTTTTAAAATCAGACATTTTTATTCGTATGTCTGTCACAACGAGTCTTATTATTTCTGTCAGTTTAATGATTACTTCTGAATTATTCTCCAACTGCTCAGTTTTTAACACACTCACTATTTCAGTACTGAATTATACTTCAAAAGATTTTCTATGAAATATTCATACTGGAAAATTTCCAAAATTATACCAATAGAATAATAAATGTATCATCAATCTAAAATAAATGGCGGCTTCTAGTCGCAAGGTAAGTTCAACAACCTAGTACTTTCCGATAGGTACGTAAAGGTGGTCTACCTTTGGCTTCGATGTCAGACTAATTATGCCATACCAATATTAACGAGTTCAATACCTCTTTGTACCATTATAAACATTATTTTTCAATAATAGGTATTATTTTCGGCAAACTCATAATTATGTGTTTACTGCGTCTCTATAAATCAATTTTTTTTCTCTAGTATCTTAGCTCTTATCTTTAGCTCTCCCTTATTACTTGCCGTTGCCCATGACTTCGTTCGAATTTAGAACATTCTCCCCCTTTTTGCAACATTTTTCGCTGATGCTTCACTCTTATTAGTTGCAGCGTTATGTCAAATAACCTATAGCCTTCCTCGACAAATGTACTATCCAACACTGAAAGATTTTTTCATATCGAACCAGAGGTTCCTGAAATTAGCGCGTTCGAACAAACAAACAAACGAATTCTTCAGCTTTATAATACTAAGTATAGATTTGGAATCAGTGGCTTTTCTTCTGCGTTGTTTTATCTGTTATAATCTATTTATCTTTTCCTCCGTATTCCTTCACACTTTTTTCGTATTCACAGAACATTTTTGCCATAGTGCTGTCTTCTCGTCCTTTTAAATGTTCTTAGGGCAAATCTCTTCGGTCGTAAAAAAGAAGAGGAAGGTGCAAAGCTAATAATATCTCCGGGCTACAAAAGTAATAGATGAAACACAAATATATATGATGGGGAGAGACGACGATAAGGAAAATGTTGAAAAAAATGTGTTTAACACTTAATCCGTGATCGCATATTTTAAAATCTTCATAATGAATAGACCACATAACACACTTTATAATTAATCAAACTCATAATTTATGAGTCACATTTTTTGCCCGATTACTCATAATGTATTTCTCAATTTGGCAATTATTTATGCAACAAAAGAATATAATCAATTTTATTAAAAACTGATTAGATATTGGTATTTTATCTTAATAAATAGGTATAAAATGTTTAACAGAATTTCCTACAAGTTGTAATTGATAATATGCCGATGTTAAATCGTTTCAGTATCTTTTTGTTAAATCTAATATATGAGCTCATGTTTTGATAAAAAAATTATGTTACGTATTTACATTTCAACGATCAAGTATCTTAAGAGGATACCAAAATAGCTTCGTGCATTTTTCTACGTACGAAGTTTTCATTGTTTCTTTAGATTGAATGGCTAGAGCTCTAATTTTTAAGTATATGTTTTTTCAATATATGATCTAGGATCGCATAAACTCAGAAACGCGATTGAAAAGAGTTTTCTCGATAGAAAATCTTAGCGAAACATCCTCTCTAATTTTTTTTTCATTTGTCTATTATCGCGTATTAACTAATGAAATAACTTTAAAAACATAAGTAACTATTATATATAGAAACACGTAAATCAGAATTAAAATATATTTAGTAGATTTTGAGTAAATTGGAAAAGTATCCCTAATTCTTCATTTTCTGTGCCTACTGGCTGTGTTAATATGTACATGTCGACGATAATATTGATGTAGGCCCTTAAGTAGTATTGATGATTTCCTATAGTGTCAGTTTTATCCGTGTGGTGATTGTTTAATCATACAAGTGTCATCATGGCATTTTTTCCCAGGGAGTTAAAATAGGGTAGTTTCGTATTAACCGAATAGCTTGCGTAGTTCCGGTGTCCGCCCACCAGCTGGCAGAAGTAGGTGCACAGTGGGTCCTTTACTGGGTGAGAGCCCCACACCACCTCACTGTTACCCCCGGACAGAGGCGTGTGCGGTTAGGTTAGGTTAGGTTACATTTGGACCCGCCAAAACAAAAAAAAGGTAGTTTCCTATAAATTTTGAGGGAGTAAGCACTACCTGAAAAATAAAAAAAAACTGGTCAAGTGCGAGTCGGACTCGCGCACGAAGGGTTCCGTACCATTATCTATGCAACATAAGGCACGTTATTAATAAATGCGCAAATAACACACACAATACTTAATTAATCACGTTTGTTGTATGAGAGCAAGAAACGGTAAAAAAATCATGTATATTGTATGGGAAAAACCTTAAATATTTATTTTATTTTATTTTTAGTATTTGCTGTTATAGCGGCAATAGAAATACATCATCTGTGAAAATTTCAACTCTCTAGCTATCACCGTTCTTGATATACAGCCTGGTGACAGACGGACGGACGCACGGACGGACAGCGAAGTCTCAGTAATAGGGTCCCGTTTTTACCCTTTAGGTACGGAACCCTAACTAGGCTGAAAAGAAAACGTAGTAATTTTTAACTTCCTTGCTACAATTTAATATTTTTTTTAGAAATTGCAAAATAAGTCAGAAAATCAATGTGAAGTGAAGACGTGTAATCCCTCTTTCTAACACTGAGAATCAGATCGGAATTTAAACAATACGATCAATTTGAATTTTATCGATATTGATATTTATGAGATATAAAACCTGTCTACACAATAAATCGACGGGCTTCGTGGTGGAGTGGTTTATGTAATGGACTGCCGATCACAAGGTCGCGGGTTCGATTCCCGCTTGGCACAATCATTTGTGTGATATCCCTAAATGTCATACAAATGTTTGTACTGCGTCTGGGTGTTTCTATGTATTATAAGTATGTACTCGTATTTACAAAAGAAAAGTAGTATATGTAGTCTATCCGTATCTGGTACCCATTATACAAGCATAGAAATATAGCTTACTTTGGGACCAGAGGACGTTGTGTGAAATGTCCGGAATATTTATTAAAAAAAAAAATCCGATAAAACACAATATCTGCCTCATTTGTGTATATCGCCTAATCATTAAAATATTTTGTTTATAAGTTCAATAAACTATGACGATACATAAATATTTGCTAACTTATGACTCATATAAGATTAAATGACCTTGATTCATTTAAATAAGTCATAATATTGTGAAATATGATTAAAAAAATTGGTCAAGTGCGAGTCGGACTCGCGCACGATGGGTCCCGTACCATTATCTATGCAACATAAGGCAATGTTATTAGTATCGAGCAAAAAACGATAAAAAATTCATGTTTGTTGTATGGGAGCCCCCCTTAAATATTTATTTTATTTTATTTTTAGTATTTGTTGTTATAGCGGCAATAGAAATACATCATCTGTGAAAATTTCAACTCTCTAGCTATCACCGTTCTTGAGATACAGCCTGGTGACAGACGGACGGACGGACGGACGGACGGACGGACGGACGGACGGACAGCGAAGTCTCAGTAATAGGGTCCCGTTTTTACCCTTTGGGTACAGAACCCTAAAAATTGTTAATTTCTTGTCAAACCTAAACTTTTAATAACTGCAAAAAGATAAGTGTCACCAACCAGTGTCCTTCCCAGGGTGCTATATGAGCTAGATCAAAATACCCTACCTGAACTGGAGGAATCCCGTGCCCAATAGTGAGACGTTAGAGAGAGAGATAGAGAAACTAAAACATGAATATTTTTAGTGCCACCAATTCTCCTAGCAAAACCAAACCTAACGTAACTGAATCCTAAATATTAATTGTGTCCCTAACACAATTCGGTAGGTAAGTTTAATTAAATTTTACTTTTTATAAAATAAATTGTAACATAGATTATCAACTGTAATTAAGGTTAACGAATGTAATACCAAATAGCGCTGTAGTCTGTTTATTAGGACCTTTAACCATTTTCGTTGCCGTTAAATATTAGTATTTAAACAAGAAAAGTATTGTAGTATTCGCATATATGTATTACAAGACAGAAGCGTTCAATAGAACATTTCCTAGTTCTTTATTTCCGCGACCGATCCAATTTAGCGTTCATTCCCCTTCGCGATTTCTCCGTCACTTGTGAGGCAAACGTATTAATTATTCCGCCTTGTCTATGGTACGACAATGCTCTCTATGTTGTGCTATTATTTTGATATGGAACCTGCTTCATATCTTTATACTAAACTAGCTTTACATTTTTGTCATACTGGTTTTTGATGCGTGCTCATCCAAAAACTCCGATAGCATAAAATTAGATACAAATATAGAATAAATGCGTGAATATCTTCACTCTGAAGTTAGTTACAAAAATAGATTCCAAGGATAGTACGAAAAATTATGAAGAAAATCTTCTTGCGAGTGTATTGGTGCAAAAAATTAATAGACTGATATTTAATTCTCTCACATCGGGCTCAAACTCTATGACGGGCCTCGTGGTGTAGTGGTTCTGGTAACGGACTGCCGATCAAGAGGTCGCGGATACGATTCCCGCTCGGGACAATCATTTGTGTTCTTTTTCTAATTGTCATACAAATGTTTGTCCTGCGTCTGGGTGTTTCTATGTATTATAAGTATGTATTTACAAAAAAAAGTAGTATATGTATGAAGTAGAATTGATGAACTCGTTTCTTAAAAATATTCCGACTATTGGCCTTAATTTTAATTGTCATACAAATGTTTGTACTGCGTCTGGGTGTTTCCTATGTATTTTAGGTATGTATTTACAAAAGACAAGTAGTTTAAGTATTCCATCCGTATTCTGGTACCCATAACACAAGCATGATAAGCTTAGCTTGGGATCAGAGGACGTTGTGTGAATAGTCCATAAATATTTAAAAAAAAAAAGAAATAAGAAAAAATTCTATCATAATTCATTAATCTCAACATACACCTGAAGTGATAAAACATAAATCTAGAACATTTCCTGCGTAAATCAATTTTTTTTTTATTCTAACTTGGACCAATATACATCTGTCATGTTAACTATAAATTTGACATATACATGGTGTTCATAAAACATTACCCATTAGTAACTCTATTTAGGATGCAATATTTATGTAACTATGAATGACTAGCTCTGCACTAGACATCGTCCGTCCGAAAAGGGGTGGTGACACTTGAATTCTTAATCCGTCACCACACGGATATTGTCTCTCTACTTGCAAAATTTTTAACAGCAAAATATATTCCTATCGAATATTTTGTTAATTAGTGGTAATATCCTGTCTTTTGATAATTTTTATCTATAAGTTTATTGGTATTAATTATTGATACGACATAATTTATTTATCTTATAAGCTTATATCCATAATGATAATACCTTAGATGTGAATTTGATGTATTTTATCAGATAATTTCTGTCGATAGGACTAGTTCTGAATTAACTTGTCCTCTATCCAGACAGGCGGTAGCGTAATAAGCCAAATTCAAATAATAAAACTGACAAGCAGTACCGTGTGTATTATTACACAAACCTTTATGCGCAGTCTACTTCTACACTTCTGTTAAAATAGAACGTTTCTCTATTCCGAACGTTCTATTTTTGTATATTTGTTACAAATAAACTAAAAAACTACAGGACGGATTTTCATAATTTTCTTCTTTTTTAATTTTCCTCTTCTATTTTTTTATGATAATCTTCTCTACACCATTTACGTCCCACTAATGGGCACGGGCCTCCTCCAGTTTGAGAGGGATTATGGTCTACTGTGCCGCGATGACCAGGCGTGTTGCACAGGGTTTCTTTTCGTGTTTTCCGTCTTTCACAGAAGATGTTATCTGTGTGCAATATCCCTTAGCTGACTTTTACAGCACCCTGGGGAGATGGGGTGGTGACACTTGTATTCTTTATCCGATTTTATGATAAACTAGCTCTTAATTATACAAAAAAGCCATCCTCTTGTACCGTTCTATCTATTAAAAAAGAAACATCAAAATCCGTTGCGTAGATTTGAAGGTAGAAGCTCACATAAGAACATACATACAAAAATAACTACTTTTTTTTTCATAAATTATGTGAGAAGAATTTTAGAGCACCATTGATAAACATGTTTTTTTACAATTCAATATATTTATTTGAGAACTATCATCAGGTAAAACCAGTATATATTGATAGCAATTATCAACGATTTATGTTACATGTTAGTTGTCATGTTTTGCAAATTGGAGTAGCTTCGATTTAGATTAGACAAATTTTTGTAACATAGTAAGGCCAATTTAGATGCGTTAAAAACTTTACCTAACTTATGACAAGAACTATAGTGTATTTTGACGGGCTTCGTGGTGGAGTGGTTTATGTAATGGACTGCCGATCACGAGGTCGCGGGTTCGATTCCCGCTTGGGGCAATCATTTGTGTGATATCCATAAATGTCATACAAATGTTTGTACTGCGTCTGGGTGTTTTCTGTGTATTATAAGTATGTATTTACAAAAGAAAAGTAGTTTATGTAGTATATCCGTATTCTGGTACCGATAACACAAGCTTAGCTTAGCTTGGGACCAGAGGTCGTTGTGTGAAATGTCCATGAATATTTATTTATTTATTGTATTTATTAATTAATTGGCTATTTAGTTGTACACATTTATCTATACTAAAATTATAAAGCTGAAAGTTTGTTTGTCCGTTTGTAAGTTTGTTTGTTTTTTTGTTTGAACACTCTAATCTCAGGAACCAAAGGTCCGATTTGAAAAATTATTTCAGTGTTGGATAGTACATTTATCGAGAAAGGCTATAGGCTATATTACATCACGCTGCGACTAATAAGAGAGAAGCAGTAGTGAAAAATGTTACAAAAACGGGGTACATTTCTAAATTCTACTCGTACGAAGTCGCGGGCAACAGCTTGTATTATAATATTTTCTAACACTTGCGCAACACATTTGTTTAAATAAAACCACTTTTTACGGATTTAGACGCGTCTATTTATTTTACTGCAAAGTCTCCGAAACGTCGAGCTAAAATTTAAAACAAATACGCGTCTAAATCCACATTTATATTAATTAAAATCGTTATTAAAATAACTTATATCCATAAAGATATGTAAAATAATTTATATTAATAAAAGCTGGGTATTATAAATAATACATAATTTTTATTATTATAAAAACTGTTTTCGATATTAAGAGGATACCAAAATAGCTTCATGCATTTTTCTACGTACGAAGTTTTCATTGTTTCTTTAGATTGAATGGCTAGAGCTCTAATTTTTAAGTATATATTTTTTCAATATATGATCTAGGATCGCATAAACTCAGAAACGCGATTGAAAAAAGTTTTCTCGATAGAAAATCTTAGCGAAACAACCTCTCTAATTTTTTATTTTTTTCATTTGTCGGTCTATTATCGCGTATTAACTAATGAAATAACTTTAAAAACATAAGTAACTATTATACAGGGTGTGGCGTAATTAATGGATAAGCCTGTGCCTGTGGATAAGCCTCCTACTGCGCTATACGAATATGTATATTTTTAATTAATCCTATGTATGGTCTTGAAAAAAATGGCATAAGTCATGTTTTTCATAAAATGACTACTTTCACTAACCAATTATGCTACTGTTGCCACAATTTTCAAAAATTTTGCATTCTGTTTTTTTTATAAAACAGCTTAAGAGGTGAGCTATTGAAAGCAATAAAGAATTCCCTATTCGTAATACAAATTTTGGGAAAAAATACATGAGATATCAAAAAAGTGTTATTGATTATTCAATTTGTTGACTTTGTACATCGTCTAGCTTAAAAAATCTTTATGGGAGTTGATTTGCCCAATATCTTAAAAACATGCTTGTTTTATGCAGTTTCCGAAATGGTATAATACTTATTACATTTCACGAGGTTTTAAAAAAAAACGACAGTTGTAAAAAAATACCCTAATTTTCTTTAACAGAATTATTAATTTATCTTAAACATGTCTTTGTAAACAGTTTGAATGGACCCTTTTTTGTGTGCTCCGGAGCAGGTAGTCATTCACAATGGACCCTTTTTTGGGTGCTCGAGAGCAGGTAGTCATCCACCATGAATAGGGTAAGCAGATAACGACTCTAAGTCAACTACTTGTGGTTGTTTATCGCACGGCAAATCCAGACGGTTAGTCTTATCATAAGACAGAGACAAAGCATTTTGATGTCAGGTAAATAACAGTTGTGCGACAGAGATAGATTTTTATTATTCTCACAAACAACAAAACAGCTTTTGAACTTGTTTAACAAAGTTAGTGCTCTTTTGACTATCGTCTCTTGCGCACATATCGTTTGCTCTATCGTGTTTGTTATTGTGACGTGAATTTGGCTTATGTACTACGGACTCTGTTTTTGCTATACGAATTGGACAATTGTGATATTATCGACGACTTCTACATATCCCTGGACTACTGATCATGCCGCGTCATACGTACACTCCTCAAGAGTATGCAAATATGCATCTTATTTACGGCCTGTGTAACTGCAATGCAAATGAAGCTGCACGCGAATATCGTCGAAGATACCCCGATTTGCGACACCCAGACTACCGGGTGTTTACACGTGTGCACATCGCTTTTAGCGAAGGGCGAATGCCTGGTACCGGTGTTGGTGGTGCTTCGGAAGGCAGACCTCGACGACATCGTGATGACGAAGTTCTAGAAGCTGTGCGTGCTAATCCAGAGTTATCAATTCGTGAGTTAAGTAGAGGAACCGGTGTAGATACGCGTACTGTGGGCAGAATTCTGCACAGGCATGAGCTTCACCCGTATCACTATCAAAGGGTGCAAACACTAATGACACGAGACTATGAGCCTAGAGTCCAATTTTGTCGCGTCATGTTGCGAAAAATACGCGAAGATTCGGCGTTTTTTGACAAAATACTGTGGAGCGATGAGTCATCATGTAAAAGAAATGGCTACGTCAACATGCACAATCTTCATAGTTGGCAGGCAACCAATCCGAGAAACATAAGGCAAGACCGAGCTCAAGTCCAGTTTAAAGTGAACCTTTGGACAGGAATTTTAAATGGACAAATAGTTGGGCCCGTCGAACTATCCGAGACACTAACAGGTCCCAATTATTTAAATTTTCTGCAAAATACGTTGCCGGAACTATTACAAAGTTTAAATGTGCCAGAAAACTACTGGTTACAAAATGATGGTTGTCCCGCTCACTACGCACGAATTGTACGGAACTACCTCAATGATGAGTACAATGAGAGGTGGATAGGTCGTTTGGGTCCCATTTTGTGGCCACCAAGGTCCCCTGATTTGAACCCTCTAGACTTTTTTTACTGGGGGTGTTTAAAAGAAAAAGTGTATAAAAAAGAAATAGCATCCCTGGAACAACTAAAGGCCCTGATTTTTGAAGCCGCTGATGAAATCAAGAGGTCCGGCTTCATCCGACGCCTAAAGCGGTCATTTATCCGTCGATGCAGGGCCTGCATAGCCGCAGGTGGCCGCCATTTCGAACATTTTTTGTAAAATAAAATTTATGTAGTGTTTGCATCTTTAGAATAAAAAAAATAAAATAGGTTGTTATTTTTTTTCAACGACTAACATTCCCACTGGTAAACTCAGACAGATAAGTTAAAATACCACTGACAGTTTGTTTAAGTTAACAGTATTAATTTGATTAATTAAATCACAATAAGAACATTTTTTTACGAGTGTCATTTGGTTCTTTAATATCACATCAAACTTAATAAGTATTATACCATTTCGGAAACTGCATAAAACAAGCATGTTTTTAAGATATTGGGCAAATCAACTCCCATAAAGATTTTTTAAGCTAGACGATGTACAAAGTCAACAAATTGAATAATCAATAACCCTTTTTTGATATTTCATGCATAATTTTCAAAAAATTTGTATTACGAATAGGGAATTCTTTATTGCTTGCAATAATTCAACTCTTAAGCTGTATTATAAAAAAAACAGAAAGCAAAACTTTTGAAAATTGTGGCAACAGTAGCAGAATTGGTTAGTGAAAGTAGTCATTTTATGAAAAACATGACTTATGCCATTTTTTTCAAGACCATACATAGGATTAATTAAAAATATACATATTCGTATAGCGCAGTAGGAGGCTTATCCACAGGATTAGGCTTATCCATTAATTACGCCACACCCTGTATATAGAAACACGTAAATCAGAATTAAAATATATTTAGTAGATTATGAGTAAATAGGAAAAGTATCCCTAATTCTTCATTTTCTGTGCCTACTGACTGTGTTAATATGTACGTGTCGGCGATGATATACGATAATATTGATGTAGGCCCTTAACTGAAGTTTCTTATCAGGAGGCCAAGTCTGGTAATTCTGTTATTACAATGTTGTTATAATGGTCAGTCACTGGCGCCATAATGGCGTTATTATGATAAAAAAAAGTAATAGTAGACTACCAAATTTGATAAAATTCCGCCATTATGGCACCATTATGGTGTCATAATGACACCAAACTTGATTTTTTATCACAGATGATGCCACTATGGCGCCATAATGGTGCCATTGAGCTGTCACTGTGATACATTTCATTTACCGGACTTGGGGCCCAGAAAGTTCAGTTAACATTGCCGAATTGTCTTACTGACACTATCAATTTTCATTATTAAAGCTAAGCACTTATTTTATTTCGATTGATATATCAATAAATGTACTTTCCAGTCCGTCCTAAAGACTAGAAATCTATGCTTTAGAGTTTAGACTCTAACTATGAAATCACAAAGACAGGTAAGATTCAATATTTTCAGTTTTTTTTAGAAAAAATAAACCCTCATAGCGTCACTTCGGGGTCCGTCTGTTTGTCCGTCCATGTGTGAAATACTTTTTTACTCAGCATCGACTGGTAGCATCAACTAGATTTATAACCATTTTTGCCCATTCCCTTAAAGATTGAAATTTGGCATGGCCACGCCTAAGTGTTGATAAAGGGAAAAATCCAAAAACTTGTAATTTGTTATCATATCACACGACAAAATTGTTTTAAATAGTACTAACTTATGAAATAGCTGAAATGTGCCTACATTTCCATATACTTCAACTACAAAATTAAGTTGGTGAAATGGTTAAAGCATAATTAACTGTTTATTTGAATGTACTTAGTTAATTAAGTTTTTCTTTTATGTACGGATATTGTGCGAATTTGATCTCGCTGTTGATAAGTTTTTTTTTATGGTAGTAACTTTTCTATTATAAATTGCTTTGTATAAGTTATATTGCCCTCTACGTGATGTCAATGACTTCAAATCTACCCCAAGTCGAAATTCATGGCCCCCGCCTGTAGAGTACTTTGGCCCCGACTTCATTAGAATGACGTGTACTGAGGCGTGCCTACTGGGGCGACGAACTACCCTGTCTCACAATAAAACTGAATCATGAAGACTGAAATACATACAGCGGCTTTAAATACTTAGTTCTGGTTGGAAAATAATAAATATGGCGCAATGTTTTAGGAAAGGGATGAGGTGACGGATTGAGATTACAATTGACACAATTAATTATTAAACATACACATAATATTTATTCTTTATTAAAATTTTCATATTATTAAAATTTGTTATAGCTACATATCATATAAACATTTGTAACATTACATTATTAACATTTGTTATTGTTATTAATTTTATGTAGTCTGAGCATAATGTCTAAACTTTATGGTAAAAGCCTATCTTTATAGTCAATATAAAAATAAAAAATAAAATGTGGGTAAACCCTGTAATAACTGATGGCAGCGGCCGTATTATGAGCTTTTATTTACAGGCAGTTGACGCCGTGAATTGAACTGTCTGGCAAATTCGTATTATGAACAAATTATTAGTCAGTCAGTTCGCTACACCAGTCATACATTAATATGTTTAAGGAGAAAGTACAACTAAAAGTTAAAGTACTAAAAATTTTCAACTAAAAGTTTTATTTTTGCCATAATACCTAATTCAGCCATGCAGTTTACAGCCTGCCTGGAACTTAAATGATTTTAAAAAGCTCATAATACGCCGGCAGAGGACACTACAGCTCAGTTTCACCCATGATCATGGTGACTGCAAAGTCTCAAACACAAACACACGCGTCTAAATCCGTAAAAGTGGTTTTATTTGCCATTTAAATACTTTATATCAATCAAATTCGCAACTAAAACATAATTATATACCAATTGATTGATCGTTCATTATGAGAGGTCAATAACCGGCGCGTCAAGTTCGTGTGCTTGGCCCACTTGTTCACGTGTTTTATTGTGTTTGTTTATGTCTGTAAACGCGGGAAAATGTTTTAATATTGACTTGTTTATTGTTTGTTTCGATGTTCATTTGCCTCCTTATTGAACTGTAATATTATGCTTTTTAACACGCTTTTCTAATATGTTCAGTATGTATCAATGTATTAATCTATGTAACGGAATCTTTTAACGCGATTTTCACCAACATGCAGTAGTCGGATTGATCTGAAATTTTGCACATATAGTAGACGGATGACAATGCAGTAATTTAAAAAAATATTCAGGATTTTCAAGCGTGTTTTTTAGATTTTGAACTAAGTAGATTATAATTTTTAGCTGTGTTTGTATCTATTTACGTATGTATTAAAATATGTAACGTAATTTTTAAAAGTAAATGGTACTAATTCTACTTGCACAACTAAATTTAACTAAAAAACTATTGATGTATTCAGATTAATTGCCTACTTTGTTGCGCACATTTATATTAATTAAAATATTTTGTCTTTAATAAACAGTTTTGTCATCAAGAAAGTTCCGTTAACATTGCCAGATTGTGTTATCGACACTATTAAAATTAATTTTTTTGTTAAGTTTAGTCGTGTGCGTAGAATTGGTACCATTATCACCTACTTGCAGTAGTCGGATTGATTTAAAATTTTATACACATAATAAGTTAAAAAAATATTTACGATTATCAAGTGTGTTTTTAGTTTTTAAACTAAGCAAATTATTTTTAATTTACATATGACATTGAAATCGTTATTACTTATAATAAATAATTTTTTTATATCGTACACAAATAATTGCCCTGTACTAAAATCGAACCCATAAGAACTACTGGACCATAAGACTTGTCATTGAAACCAAGACCCGTTAATAAATATTTACGTATTTTGATTCACATTTCACTTATTCCTCTTATCAATTACATTTTTAAATATAAAATTATAAAATAAAAATACATTTAAAAATATAAAAAATAAAAATCACCGACCGGCAGCGGGCATAGGTGCCAAGCTACCGGTGGTCAAGGTTCGTTCGTTACGTATTTTTATTATTAATGAGTTTTATTCCCAGAAAAGCATCTTCTAAGAAACAAAACAATTCTTGAAATATAAATATGGCAAATTTATTCGATGTGATGTAATTATTCTTAAAAGCCGTAATAAATTACATAAATAATACTTACAAATTGCGATAATAACATATTAATGTTGGCAAGCAATTATACATATCAACAAATGTTACATTGTTACTCATATCATTTATTTACCTATTTCTTTCTCTGTCTCGAGCCCATTCACGTCCCACTGTTGGGCTCGAGCCTTCTCCACTTTGGATGATACTATGCTCTTCTATGACCAGACGTGTTGGCTCAGGGTTAGTTTTCAAGATTACTGTCTCTTACAGAGGATGTTATCTGTGTGCAATATCTCTTACCTGGCTCTTACTGCACCCTCGGGAGAAAATGGGGTGGTGACACTTGTATTTTTTATCCGTCACCACACGGACATAATAATTACTAATGGCTTTAAAATTTATGTAATAAAATTTTATCATATTTTCAATATAATTTATATA
Organism: Orgyia antiqua; assembly: GCA_916999025.1. Taxonomy (NCBI): domain Eukaryota; kingdom Metazoa; phylum Arthropoda; class Insecta; order Lepidoptera; family Erebidae; genus Orgyia; species Orgyia antiqua. Next base: position 31,074,366 of record OU779863.1, read on the forward strand.
TAAGTATAACGTTGAATACACCAACAACCTCCGCAATGTCTATTCTAGATTCTATCCATTATATGGTTGCCTGGAAGAAATCACATTAGTGATAAGGCCGCCCTTTGTACAATAGCTTTTAAGGCTGTATTTTTAAAATTCTGTGTAATATTGGTGTTTGTGCAAATAAAGAGTTATCTATCTATAACTAACTGTTGCCCGCGAATTCGTACGGGAGGATTTTAAAAAATTTTCCCCTTCATCGCAACATTTTTCACTGATGCTTCGCTCCTATTGGTTGCAGTGTGATGTTATATAGTCTATAGCCTTTCTCGATTAATATATTAAGCTATCCAACACTGAAAGAATTTTCCAAAAAGGTCCAGTGGTTCTTGAGATTAGCGCGTTCAAACAAACAAACTCTACAGCTTTATAATATTAGTATATAATTACAGACCACACATGTAATTTACTAAAAAATTGTTCATATAATATAAAATAGTATGAATTCTGAGAATAAAATACGTAATATATAGACAACAAAAACAACATGTCCGTCGCGTAAAGGAGTACGTCAAATGGCTCTTAATTCTAACTTGATATGTCCGATACCTTACTTGAATGTTTTGTATAAGAAATACTACGATATTCTAGTATTTTATAGGGTAAAACACATTATTAGTAGCATTGTAACACTCTCTAGCACTTGCGCAACTCATTTATTCAAATAAAACCACTGTTTACGGATTTAGACGCGTATATTGGTTTTAAAATGTTACTACAGGCTAAAATACGGATACTTCAGGATAAAAGAAATATAGTACGCGACTAAATCCGTAAAAACTGGTTTTATTTAAAGAAATGAGTTGTGTGAGTGTTATAACAAAAAGCATTTATTAGGTACTCTTTCTTCTTCTGTTGGGCACGACTCCTCCACTTCAGTGGAGTTTTTAATCTACGCTGAACAGGTGTGTTGGAATAGAGTTTATTTTTGAGATTCTTTTCCTTTCTTCTCCTACATTTGATGTCAGGGTTACTGCTAACGTAAGTACTAGTCTACGTAAGTAAGTAGTCTTTATTAAAATGCTATTTATAAAAATATGCATACTCATTAATTCGTATGCATTAGTGGTATTCTAAACACGTATACATGTAGCATTCGAGTTCACATGTTAAACATGCACATAATATTGGGATAAATTGCATAACTGTGTGAATATGGAGTTAGTAGTTTAAATAATAAAAAATAAATATTTATGGATTTTTCACACAACATTTTGTGATCCGAAATGAAGGTATATAAAGAGATGATAATTAAAAAAAAATTACTGCAAAATATCAGTAGCAATTCTTTGGAAATTAAAATAGTAAAAGTGTGATAATATTAGCGTAATAATAAAAATAAGACAGCCAACTAAGGTATGCTCTGGAAGAAAGATTTTTGAACATAGATTTTTTTACTAAAATTCAAGCATAATCTAAAATGATTGCCAATTTATTCATATCTACGCAAAGTTACAATCATTTTGCGAACTTAAGAGAACCATTATGAAAATATGAAAAGTCACAAGAGCACCAATTTTTTTTTTAAGTCAGTTAAATACATAATAATTATCAAGGTTTCTTTTGATTAATACAATTTCATTTTGTATCCTAAAGACAATATGGCAAGGTATAGACAAAATAAATAAAATACAGACAGTGCCAACAAAAAGGCGTTATACCCTATAGGCTCACATAGTATTCCTTTAGGAGATGTGTGCCGGGTTCGACGTCCTGGAGCACGTGGTGCAACCAACACCCTGGCCGATCGCAAAAACAAGGGAACACAGCATTGAATCACTGCCATCCGACGGTAACAATAGGGTTGGCACTTACAAGTTATTATTTTTAAAACATAAAACGATTTACGATACCAAAAAATACGATATTTTCTAAAACATGCATGACTTATTTATTCAAATAATACTACTTTATATGCGTCTATTTAGTTAATCCGTGTGGTGACGGATTAAGAATACAAGTGTCACATGGAACATGGTGTCATAATGGAACACTGGTGGACTGGAGGAAGATAGAAAGATGTGCGTCTAAATCCGTTAAAAGAGGTTTCATTTGTTTAAATGATTTCTTTTTTCTTTCTTTTATATAAATAGCCTCAAACTGCTCATATTTGCTTGTGTTATGGGGCCTAAAACACGGATATACTACATACCTATATTGTTTTTTTCTTAAATACATACAACTTGAAATAATAGACTCTAGCTGCAGTACAGATATCTGTGACAAATATAAATATTATATAATAACTGTGCGGGAATTGAACCTAGGGTCTCGTGAGCGACAGTCAGCAGTCAACACTAACAACGGAATCACAGATCCTGTCAACGTAATTTTTTTCTTTTTAAATACATATTTAAAAAGAAAAAAAAATTGCAAAAATAGTGAACCTATACATATAGGTACACTTTTTTTGCAAAAGTTAATTATTCAGATAAAAGTTAGCTAAATACATTAGGAATGAAATAAACTGTACCTTAAAATTCGTAAAAAATTACATATTTTTTTATATAGTGTTTTTGTCGCAACCCTAAGTAATACTCCTCAGCTAATGAATAGTATTTATTTAATGCGAATAGGAAACACATTGTCTATCCAGCGTAGCTCAGATGTAATTATAACTCTGTAACATCATATAATGTAATTATATTATGTTACACTTATAAGTAAAAACTTAATTAACAATACAGTAATGCTCAGGTTTAAATGATAACGAAAGTAATTTAGTACTAAAATAACCGGCCAAGTATGAGTTGATCTCGGACACGAAGGGTTCCGTGCCGTTATTATCACAACCACAGACATACCAGATGGTGTACCTATCTATGGCTAAATCACTCACCCGATTGAAGCCACTTACATATCTATGTGTGCGTGAAATACTTTCTATGTGTTTCTATGATACACGTCACAGGTTAATCTAATGTTATAATGTCAATATCTCCTTCCAATAGATACTTGTTTTATTCATTATATTCCTTGTAAAAGTCAATTTTGTAGTTTGCAAAAACTACACGTCATATGAATACACATTTTATTAGACCATAAACTAACTTTAGCCAGGCTTAAGTTACATGTCTTTAAGATTGAACGTCTATTTACTATCTGATATATCTGTAATCATAACGTATTCGTCATACTCTTCTCTTCTTCTCTAGCCCATTTATCTCCCACTGTTGGGCATGGGCCTCCTTCACCTTGGGAGGGATTATGGTCTACAGACTGTGCTGCGCTGACCAGGCGTGTTGGCACAGGGTTTATTTAGCTGCACTTGCATTCTTAATCCGTCACCACACGGAGATTCGTCATATTATTCATATTATCCGACTTTAAATAACAGGATTAGGGAAGAAAAATGATAATAATGAGTATTTTTTGTTTTAGCGTCATCTGATATACGTAAACTGTCAAAATTGTCAGCTCTCTAGCTATCACCGTTCTAGAGATAAAGCCTGGTAATTGACGAACAAACAGTGAAGTCTTAGTAATAGGGCCCCGTACCTTTTGATGTGAAACCCTAAAAAATAATTTATTTAAAGAGTTTAGAATTTGGGATCAAATAAAGGCTGCTCTGCTATAGTCATGTAATGAGACTAGTTAAAAGTTTGTTAAGAGCGTTCCCATTGAATGTGGAAGAAATAAAAATCTAGAGAAGAATTAAAAAAAATTATGAATGTCTCTGTGTTAAATTAAAAGAGAAGAGAGAAAAAATCCATGGAATTTCTTGTCTGTTCTTCTCCATAGGATTCGCGTTTGGAACAGACACCTAGTTTCTGACGTTTCAAAAGAGCTTGTAGAACATGCCAACTTGAAATATGATTTTGACTTCGAAAAGAATATGAAACGTTGCGATTACCCAATGTAACAAGGGATAGGGGCAGGATCTTCAGTATGTGGGTTTCAAAACATTCTTATAACCCTAAATATTAACCCCAAACAAATAAGTGAGACCAAGGCACTATCCTAAGTCTCTGTCTATCCCCATAGGACAGTAGCATGATGTTATGATGATGCTAACCCTTCTATTCTTAAACCAATCACAAAGGAAACTGCGAAACACAGCTGCTATTTTAAATTCAAAACGTGACTATAATCTTTTTATAAATGATAAGATATTCTCAAAATATAGATATGTCTGAATTTTCCATTCATTTATAATATTACTAGCTGACCCGGCAAACGTTGTTTTGCCATACTAAAAAAAAAGTTTGAAAAATAGATGTTGGCCGATTCTCAGACCTACTGAATATGTATGCAAAATTTGAGAAGAATCGGTCAAGCCGTTTCGGAGGAGTACGGTAACCAACACTGTGACACGTGAATTTTATATATTAGATTGATGTCAGGGACATTATAAATATTATGTATTTCCAACTTCTATTTACGTTGTTACCTACGTACTTTGACGTATCCTCGTATAGTGACAAATATAAGTATCACCGCCCGATTTCCTTCTCAAGGTTCTGTAAAAGCCGGCTATGGTATAATTACACAGATAAGATCCTCTGTGAGAGACGGAAGACTCGAATATAAACCTTATGCTAACATGCAAGAATAATGGTAACTATCGTGGTGTAGTAGTTAATGTAACAGACTGCAACTCACGAATTCGACGGTTTGATTCTCGCAGAGGACTATTAGTCGTATATTGCGTCTGGGTGTTATATAATTATTTACAAAAAAATCAATAACTACTAAGTATTTTAATTCATCACCACACGGAATACCTCCTCCTTCTCCAGCCCATTTACGTCCCACTGTTGGGCATGGGCCTCCTCCACTTTGAGAGGGATTGTGGTCTACTGTGCCGCGCTGACCAGGCGTGTTGGCACAGAGTTTATTTTCGTTTTCCGTCTCTCACAGAAGATGTTACCTGTGTGCAATATCCCTTAGCTGACTTTTACAGCACCCTGGGGAGGAGATGGGGTGGTGACACTTGTATTCTTAATCCGTCACCACACGGACACGGAATACCATTATTAATAAATTATAACACAAGAAAGAGGGAAATATGGCTGAATATTGCAATTATTTCCTTCAACGATTGTCCTTGGCATTGCGCCAAGGTCCTCCAATGTCAGACCTCGGCATTGTTACATTATTCATGGCCATAATATTGTGAGGTAACAGTGTCAGGAAACCTTCCATGTTGACCGCGATTATTTTGCATAGACTTAATACTAACCACAAGTACTCGTATTATGCAATTAAAGTATGCCAAATCAAAGGTATTGAATTTACGATATTTATAATAATAACATGCGAATAGTCTCGTTCGTATCTATCTATCTATATCTATTATCGCGTATTAACTAATGAAATAACTTTAAAAACATATGTTACTATTATATATAGAAACACGTAAATCAGAATTAAAATATATTTAGTAGATTTTGAGTAAATAGGAAAAGTATCCCTAATTCTTCATTTTCTGTGCCTACTGGCTGTGTTAATATGTACGTGTCTGCGATGATATACGATAATATTGATGTAGGCCCTTAACTCAAAACTCTCTAGTTATAATCAGGAAAAGTAATACAACATCATCATTACAGTAATGTTAGTCAACAAGATAAACCACAAACAAATAACTGAATACATACTTTGTATTATTGAAATTACACGTAAATTACTGTTACCTAACAATTTACTTTCCTTGCGGTGTCGGAATAAGAATACAAGTGTCATCACCCCATTTCTTTTCTAAGTAGATGTAAGACCCAATGAAAATAATAACATTTTCTATGAAAGAAAAAATTGCCCGTTTTTTTTTCGTTCTTATTTAGCGCTGGTTTTTTAGGTATTGACAACCCTAGAGCCTCCCTGGGAAAGGTAATGAGGTACACTAGTATTTCGTCACCACATGAATTGTAGCGATAATTCAGCCTGAACTGGCAAAAAATAACGGCTTTTAAAAATGGAAGGAATCATTTTCTTTTTTTTTTCACTTCTTTCATTTGTCGTTCCGTTTCGTGCTATAAATATATTCAAAAGTTAATTTTAATGACTTTAAATTATTCTATTTTGAATTTGAAACCAATTCTGAGACAGCTAGTATGAAATTAACACCTAATAAATACACGACGGTCTCTTGATTGAGTTACTAATCACGTGCGACTTATTGAAACGTTTCAGAGCACGTGATGACATATTTACACAAAGATTTTATGGAAATAAACATATCACTATCATTTTATAGCGTAGTAGTTAGTGGGACAGTTTGTGTATGAGATCGTACACTCGTATTCGGATTAAGGCAAAATATGTTATTAATTTATTACGTTTATACCATGTAAACTGAAATTCTAGCTATAAACTTATGGCCACAGTGGAATTTATCGTGTTGTTTTTCGAGTTTTCCATCTCGAGGATCTCACACACAGTATGCTGACTTTTACAGTGCCCTGACAATGAAATAGGGTTGTGACACTTGAATTCTTAACCCTTCATCACACGGACAACGTGTTTGGGAATATGGTGCTCGGAAATCCTGCTTAGAATTTGATGAACAAACTACATAAATACAGTATATTCGAATACAATATTATTAACATTACATAATACCTATGAAAATTTAACATTTTGCGAATGAAAATATTATACAACATGCAAGTCAGAGTGTTGTATAAATAATACAAATTAATTTCTAATTCAACAGAGACTTAGCAATTTGCGATTTAAAATCTCCTAGTCAGTTTTATTTACAATTTTAATTTTGTAAAATGACGTCCGTACCTTTAAAAACAAACATAAAATTTTTTTTTAAAGAATCTGATTTGACTGATTGAATGAATGAATGAACGCACTGTTGGGCACGGGCCTCCTCCACTTCGTATTAGCTTAGAGTTTAGTTTCGAGTTTTCCGTCCCTCAAATGTTCCTCTCCAGTCCATTTACGTCCCACTATTGGGCACGGGCCTCCTCCACTTTGGAGTGATTATGGTCTACTGTGCTGCGCTGACCGGGCGTGTTGGCACAGGGTTTATTTTCGAGTTTTCCGTCTCTCACAGAGGATGTTATCTGTGTGCAATATCCCTTAGCTGACTTTTACAGCACCCTTGGGAGGAGATGGGGCGGTAACACCTGTATTCTTAATCCGTCACCACACGGAGAAGTAGGAATCCGTCGACTACGAAATAAGTCAGTTGTGGTGGGGGGCCGATCTGAACCCCCACCGTCTGATATGTTGAGCGTTAAGTTAAACATTTTACGGTATAAAATTAATCTTAAACGATTTAAAACTGAATTATACAATACTGTTCAACAAATGCCGCCTATAATATACCTTAGCTGGCTCTTACAACACCCTGGGAAGGAAATGGGGTGATGTCCCTTGTATTCTTAATCCGTCGCCACACGGACAATTTACGTATTTAATATAAAATTTGACGTCGTAAATAATGACAATTATGTTTGATGATGGCATAATCAGGTAACATCAAGGTTATCCGTGACGTGGTGGCTTTTCTTCTATGTATATTTACCTACGTAAAAGTTAACCCTCCACGCATCATACCTATGCATGCGTCAGTAATTCTTGACGTTTAATTTATTTGTAAAAAATAATATGACGTAATATCATAATAATATAATGTGGTATTTTACGTAAAAATATTAGTATTATTAACTACGATGATTTTTGCTTAATCTAGACCATTTTTATGCTATCAATAAATAATCTTTAATTATTAAAACATATACTGCCGAATATAGCAGCTCTTCCTTTTTTTATGTCGGCTAAAAATGCTTTTGTTCACTTATGAAGTAAATTTTAATAGATCGTTAAATCAGTATTGAGTCTGTTTTTAAAATTCCCCGCTTTAACTATCCAATTGCGTCCTGTGGTACATAAGCGCAACGTTGGTAAACACTGATCAAGACTAAGTATTAGATGTGTGGCTCAGTTAGATAAAATATTATTATTAACTTTCTAAACCACAAAGTAATCTCAAGGACAAACAAAACTCAAAAGCTTGCCAACTCGTCACAACAATGTTAATTCTAAAAGCAGGTAGTGATTGCATTCTGATAGTTCGCCAGTAGATACCATAGAGCACCTATGAATGACAATGCGACCTCGAATGAAAGTACTTTTACTATGCATATACGTGACTAGGTTATTACTTATACCATAGAGTAGGTAAGTAAATATAGAGGTTGTCTTGTAATATTTCTATCTCAGCATATTTATGTCCCACTGGTGGGCACAGGCTTCCTCCGTTTCGAGAGCGTCTACTACGCCGCGCTGACTAGGCGTGTAGGCATAGGGTTAGGTTTCAAGTTAACCGTCTTTCATAAAAGATGTCTATCTGTTTATGACGTCTCATAACTAGCATATCTAACACCCCGGAAAGGAAATGGTGTCTGACATTTATATTTTTAAACCGTTACTATACGGACAAAGTTGTTACAACACCTAAGTACTAAGTAGAACTAATTGGGTTTCCGACTAACTTTAAAAAAATAAGTAGTTTATTTTACCCGTTTTCATGATCATTGCCCTGCACTCATCCCTTTATTTGGGGTCCCAAATAAAGGGATGAGTGCAGGGCAATGATCATGAAAACGGGTAAAATAAACTACTTATTTTTATATTATTATTGCGTCGACCGACACAACATGCCTTTCATGCTCTTCTGTCAGACGTCATTTCTGTATTTACTCCTCTATCTTTCATATCAAATTTTACAAAACCAATCTATCGTTTCCTCAGCTTTCTTTTACCCGCTTAATCTTATCTTACTTGTTTGCAAAGTTACAATAAAATATATCCAGAAGTTTTTGCGTGAATTAGCAACAAACATCCTTACATCCATATATCCAAACATCCGTCAGTTCATACAAACTTTCACGTTAATAAAATTATTAGGATAGAATGTAGTCTCTGAATATTATCTAGCTAGTCTATGATAATGCACATTAGCAGTTGGCGTGGTGCCTAAGAGCGGATGCGCCTTAGTCCACTGCACCATTGACCTGTAGCGTAGGGTAGCTATGAAAATATACCCCATATGATTCTACACCACCCCATTACGATATTTAAATCGACTTCTAAAAAAGAAGGAGGTTAAATACCTGCTGCTTTTTAGAAATCGGTTGTAAACCGATTATTTTTAATGCTTCTGGATAGAGCTTTTTTTCTTGTCTCTGGGTACACGTGGGAAAAATAGTGCAATGATGATATTGCTACTAGATTTTTCAGAAATTCTTCCTATCCTCTCAGATACTTGAGTAAATCTTCAATTATTATGTGTAAGCTTCTTGAAGCGATAAAAATATGGTTTCCATTAATTTATTTAAACTCTTTTTAAACTGTCAATAACTAACACTTTCTTTGTTATCTTTAGGCTCTCATCACAAAAGTAAAGACAATTTTGTTGCAATTACAGTAGACTATTGCAACAATATTGCAATTGATCTATGATGAAGTACTGTGTTAAAAATATCTTGTTTTACATTGTCAAAAATAAACACCTAATGACTCGCGTGAACTTTTATCCTACCAGCCTGTAAAATCGTACGCGTGGAATTTTGGAAAATAAAAAACCTTAACAAATTGTACAAATAAAGACATCCTCATGAACCACTCTATCTATTTAAAAAACCCGCATCAAAATACGTCGTGTGCTTTTGAAGATATAAGTTCATATAGGGACATACGTTCAAAAGTAATTACTTTGTTTTATAATAAGTAAAGAAGATGAATGTGTAAGACGTGTAAGTGCCTCGGGTTAATTTACGAAACTTTTTCTGCACCTCCCAATAGTTAAACGCCATAATAGGTTTTCGGCATCAATTTCGCCATCGTTCAGATTATATTTCTAGAAGAAAAAAATAATGTTTTACTAAAAAAATTTTCTTTGCGGCCTGTTTTACTTATAAAGCATAAGTGTAGTGTTTAAAACTATTTGCATAGCTACATGATAAAGAAACACTGTAAAACGTTCAATAAAAACACACGCACATACAAAGAGAAAGTCTATTGAAATTAAAATAGCAACATTTATAGAACAATTTGTAGGATAATTTAGCAATCATAGTGTTCCTACAGTCTCTAGGCTAGGCTAAGTGCGTTAGTGCATGTACTAGGCGCGCATAGCCAATGAGGAGAGAACATGTTTTGAGTACTAAGTGACCATAGGAACCACGACTGACCTCGAGTGAAATGCTTCCAAGCTCTAGTAAACTTATGACATAATACAGATAATAAACCTTACAAGGAATTTTGCAACATAATAACTAGAAGTTATCTTCAAAGAACCGGTCAAGAACGAGTTGGACTCTCACACGAAGGATTCCATACCGTTATTATCATAATCTATTATCTCTAAATGACAGGATAAGGCCAGGAGAAGGATGATGATGAGTATTTGTTGTTAAAGCATCAACTGATATAAACAAACTGTGAAGATTTCAGTTCTCTAGCTATTGCCGTTCCAAAGATACAGTAGGCAAAGTCTAAAAATAGGGTCCCCATTTTACCTATTGGTACAGAACCCTATGAACACATATCATTATTTGTTAAAGATGAAAAATATGAACTAAATCCTATGTCAACACGACTGGTCAGCGTGGTTTATGTAGAGCAAATATCCTCTAATACTAGGACATAAGTAGACTAAGGAGACCATGACATTTAAAATGTTAAGAATGTCAAATCAATCATTCGGCATCTGTCTTTATTTTGTTAATTTTTAATGAAATGGAAATAGTTTGAAAATATGAAATCAAATTAATTATAGCTCCTAAATTATAAATCTGTTAAGAGGATACCAAAATAGCTTCGTGCATTTTTCTATGTACGAAGTTTTCATTGTTTCTTTAGATTGAATGGCTAGAGCTCTAATTTTTAAGTATATGTTTTTTCAATATATGATCTAGGATCGCATGAACTCAGAAACGCGATTGAAAAAGTTTTCTCGATAGAAAATCTTGGCGAAACAACCTCTCAAATTTTTTATTTTTTTCATTTGTCGGTCTATTATCGCGTATTAACTAATGAAATAACTTTAAAAACATAGGTAACTATTATGTATAGAAACACGTGGATCAGAATTAAAATATATTTAGTAGATTTTGAGTAAATAGGAAAAGTATCCCTAATTCTTCATTTTCTGTGCCTACTGGCTGTGTTAATATGTACGTGTCGGCGATGATATACGATAATATTGATGTAGGTCCTTAACCGCAACAAGGATTATATTAATTCGGCTGCCGATATTGTTGGAAGTATCTTTACTTATTATAAAATTAAGCTGTTTTTCTGTATGTCCATAAGTCGGCTTAGTTATTATTATTATTTTTCAATTGTTTATTTTTATTGTGTAAATAAATAAATACTGTTCTTCATGACGTATCTTGATTAGGTTTTTAATAGTGGTACAAGAGCAATGTTTTATATGCATAATCTGTTAAGGGTTTTTTTTTGCCACGCGTACAAAAACGCTGACTGACAACAGCTAGTAAAAATTCAAATTTTTAAAAAATTCCTATATCTAGGTGATAGTATCAATGCACTCACTACATCCTAAACAGATTTAAGTGAATCAACGTAAGTGGATATAGCTATTAGCGTTCATCTAAACCGCCATACCCTCAAGGAGGTTAGAAAACCTATTAAAATGTCAATATACGAAACTAAAAAGCTCGTATAGCAGCTAACACTTTTTTATGGCATATTCCCACAGTATATTCGGTATATTATATATATATATTTTGGTAGCGAAGTGAGATACAAATATGACACATTCGTGTTGCGAAGCGTATGAATAATATGAGATCCCACAGGTGGCCATCGTTAAATCATTACTTGTCTTCACAGCCATAAATTGTATAGGGCGAGGCAGTGTTAGCACATACTATCACTGTAAGAATACTAGCCGTTTTGTGCCGAGGCGAGCATTTTTCTGGTATGGTGATGTTGTTTAAGCGTATCATCAGGTTTAAAAAACATTTGTTATATGGGAGCCCCCATAAATACCTATGTATTGAACCTATTTTGGTTTTTAGTATTTATTAGTACATAGCATCAATTGATATAAATTATCTGTTAAAAAATCGTGAAAAGAGAAACATGTCACTAAATTAACATGGAAAATGCTTAAAAATATATGGTACTCGTTTTTAGAACTTTAATATTTCTTTTAATTTACCTTATTACCAGATAACTCCACTGATAAGCTGGCTCCCTAAAATTATAAATGTCATTTAAGTTATCAGGTGTTTAAAATGTTTAATTTAAAGATATTCTTAAGTCAAACGGAGCTTTTAAATGGAAACGTAATTATTACGTATACATTTAATGTGATAATTTTATCTTAACGTGTCTAAAAGATGTTAATATAAAATTTATCTTAATTATTATACACAGTAGTCGATTGTTGTACCGACGACTGTTGACGCCAATGGGTATAGAGTTATAGAGTTTCTTTTTTCCTCTCGCATTCTGGCCTACCGGGCCATGGCAGTGCCTTGAGTACTTAAGTTAGTAGTTAGAATTAGTAAGTCCTTCCTTCACGGGGGGCCCGACTCGATGGGGGGAGCGCCAGATCCCCATTTATGTGGCCTCTTGCCATAATAGAGTTGTAGAGTTCGTAACCTAATATCAAAAACCTTATTGGATTTCATATCCTGAAATCTTATAGTATTTTCTAAACCATGAAACAAGATATATTTATTTATTCGGTTAACCATGACTAACATTCTCTTTCCCTATCTCGAGTCCACTAACAGGCCTTCTTTACTTTGGGAGGGATTATGGTCTAATATGCTGCGCTGACCGGGCGTGTTGGCACAGAGGTTATTTTCAAGATTTTCATCTCTCACAGGATGTTATTTGTGTTCAATATCCCTTAGCTCGCTTTTACACCACCCTGGGGAGGAAAAATGATGATTGTATTATTTATCCGTCACCATACGGACAAAATACGAAATTAAGAACTCATTAATTTGTGTCATCCTAAAGATTAAAATCCAAATTACATTAAATTTTAAATGCCGAATGTACTTATCATATAATTTCCATTGACACTTTCCAGCAAGCTATGACTTAGGCCTGGGTATTTCCCTTCAACACAGATAGACTTGCAAATTGTTTTAAATAATTACAACATAATGAAGATAACCATCGTTTCTGAAATTTGAAGACATTCTGTGTAGTTGTAGTAGGTACTAGATTCTTCATTGAAGTTTTCCTTTTTCTAGTACCAGCAAAATCTACACATAGAATTGTCGTGCCACAAAATTTCTTGATTTGATGGAACTATCATTGAGAAATAACTTCTATTTATTGTAAATTGGTTTTAAAACCGGTCAGTTCGCAAACAATTCACTAGCGTTGTTTTCATCGAATAACGATATCATCAAATAACTTGATAAGGGCAGGAAAATGATGAAGATGAACTATTAAACTGTGAAATTTAAACGGCTAAAATATGACAATTCAACTATATCAACGTTTATCTCTCTCTCTCTCTCTCCAGCCCATTTACGTCCTACTGTTGGGCACGGGCCTCCTTCTCTTTGTGAGGGATTATGGTCTACTGTGCCGCGCTGGCCAGGCGTGTTGGCACAGGGTTTATTTTCGAGATTTCCGTCTCTCACAGAGGATGATATCTGTGTGCAATATCGCTTAGCTGACTTTTACAGCACCCTTGGGAGGAGATGGCGTGGTGACACTTGTATTCTTAATCCGTCAGCCGGAGAGTGGTGACGGATTATTACAGAAGAATACACACAACTATTATCAACCACATTAAATTGGCCCAAAACTCGAATATTTGCAGTACCGTGAACCCACGGTAAGGTTGTTAATATTATTTGATCTATGTAGTACCTCTAGGTTTTTATTGACATAAACACTTGTACATATTTTAGGGTTCCGTACCCAAAGGGTAAAAACGGGACCCTATTACTGAGACTTCGCTGTCCGTCCGTCCGTCTGTCACCGTGATAGCTAGAGAGTTGAAATTTTCAAAGATGATGAATACATCTATATCTATCTATATATATTGCCGCTATAACAACAAATACTAAAAATAAAATAAAATAAATATTTAAGGGGGGCTCCTATACATCAAACATGATTTTTTTACCGTTTCTTGCTCGATACTAATAACGTTGCCTTATGTTGCATAGATAATAGTACGGAACCCTTCGTGTGCGAGTCCGACTCGCACTTGACCAATTTTTTATCATATTTTTTATGTTATCCTGGATAGTACCGAAGATTTGGAAACTCTACATCAAACGGATGTTCCACGATGAATCGACGTGGACAGCATAGTCCAAGAATTTATAACTCGTGAGAATGACACACAGTATACTAAAATAAACTCAATTAATTTGCTATTATTGATTATTGTATAACATAAATATAAATAATACGAAATACCAGTAGCAAAAGTCTAAATTAGATTTTTATATACAGTTACTCACTAATATAGACTTAATCCATTCTTCACCGCACATTATCTCCCCACTGTTGGGCACGGGCACCTCACTTTCAGGAGGGTATTCTTATATTCTTGTTTGGTTGGAAATTTTCTCTCTATCACGGAGTATATTAGCTGCTGATATTATCTTTGAGCTGGTTGTTAAGACATTCTATAATCTTACAGCATTCTATTCTCGTAAAATGTCGCCACATGAACACTTTTTTAATTTAATTCAGGACATAAGAACATTAAGAACCTAAATAAATAAAGAAATAAAAATATCTTAACTAGAGCATGCCAGCTCCTTAGTACTAGTTCACTTAACCCGAAAATTTGATTTTACATTAATAAAAAATTACAGAAACACTCAAATTTCCAAAATTGCTGTTATTATGACTTATTGACAAGTTTTATAAGTATAAATGAATCTAAAGAATGCAAGTAATATTTAAACCGTAGTAGTTGGTACTCTGTAGCCCTCCCCAGCCCTCCCCAGCCCCAAAAGTTTTAAACGTAATTATATATCGACGATGCTACCAAGTTCTTAAATAAACCCATTAATTTATTGATTTATATAGGCACGTTGCAAACATTAGCATATGACAATCGTGTCATCGTAATAAAACATTAGACAACACTAGTCATAGCCTCAGGATATGTCTGGAATTATTAATCAGTTGACATTGCAATGTGCAGTAGTACATCCTGTCCTACTTTCTGTATACACACAGACAGGACACCATTACATATTTATATGTTTAATTTCTTTATTCGTGTTTGTAGTAGGTATATTTTTAAGAAGGTTAATTAGTCTCTAGAGTTTCTAGCTTTTCATAAATTGAGGACTTCTCTCCTTTCCGAAGTCAATGTTTTTAATATATAGGTAGGTACCTATACAGCATATGATATGTCAATAATTATGGTGACGGATTAAGAATTTAAATATCACTATCCCATTTCTGTCCCAGGGTGCTGTAAAAATCAGCTAAGACTACTGTGAGAGACGGACGGAAACCTCTAAAATGAACCCTGTGTGTAAATACGTCTAATCAGTGCGGCACAGTAGACCAATATCCCTCCCAAATGGCCGTAACTGAAGCAGAAACATCGACTTATAGATTTTTTTTCTGCCTCTCTGTATGTATGTTTGTAGTGTTTGTACTCGCAACACGCCACAAACACTCAATGCAATTAAATATGGGTTTCAGTGATAATATGTTGGCTACAATTTCCTAATTTTATCCTGGGATAGCTGGTTTCTTTAGCAAAACCTGTTTTAAGTTTCTTATTGCCCAGTTATTCATAGTTGCGCAAGATCAAAGACGCGTGCAAGAGCTAGTCTATAATAAACATATTATTAATTACATTTAAAAGTCAATTAAAAGTTAATAAAATGATCAGATTATCGCGTATATTAAATATCTAACTACTACATGAATATAAACCACGCTCGTAAAATTTTTATTACCTTCTGTCGGATAGGCTGCCTGTACTATTAGTTAAGTTTTAATCCTTGAAAAACAAGTGTTTAGAGTTAACGGACAATTCACTCCATGTTTTTGAAATAAAATTTTTAAATAAAACAACTTTTTACGGATTTAGACGCATGTATTTGTTTTAAATGTCAGCCGTAACTCTTCTCGTTTGGAATTGTCTATGTACGTTTATGTATGTATTACATCTATTGTTTTATATATTGTGTTTATTTGTTAGGGTTCCGTACCCAAAGGGTAAAAACGGGACCCTATTACTGAGACTTCGCTGTCCGTCCGTCCGTCCGTCCGTCTGTCACCAGGCTGTATCTCAAGAATGGTGATAGCTAGAGAGTTGAAATTTTCACAGATGATAAATAAATAAATAAATATTCATGGACATTTCACACAACGTCCTCTGGTCCCAAGCTAAGCTTTATATGCTTGTGTTATGGGTACCAGAATACCACCTACAACTATTACTCTTCTCTCTTCTCAAGATCTTCATCCAAAGGTTGCCTGGCAGAAATTGCTTTTAGAGATAAGGCCGCCCATTGTACTATATTCATAATCTCAATTTCCTGTAAAT
The DNA here is from genome assembly GCA_916999025.1 of Orgyia antiqua. Taxonomy (NCBI): domain Eukaryota; kingdom Metazoa; phylum Arthropoda; class Insecta; order Lepidoptera; family Erebidae; genus Orgyia; species Orgyia antiqua. Next base: position 31,090,900 of record OU779863.1, read on the forward strand.
TTTATTCTTAAGGGCCTACATCAATATTATTCAATATCATCGCCGACACGTACATATTAACACAGCCAGTAGGCACAGAAAATGAAGAATTAGGGATACTTTTCCTATTTACTCAAAATCTACTAAATATATTTTAATTCTGATTTACGTGTTTCTAGATATAATAGTTACTTATGTTTTTAAAGTTATTTTATTAATTAATACGCGATAATAGACCGACAAATGAAAAAAATAAAATATTAGAGAGGTTGTTTCGCTATGATTTTCTATCGAGAAAACTTTTTTCAATCGCGTTTCTGAGTTTATGCGATCCTAGATCATATAATGAAAAAACATATACTTAAAAATTAGAGCTCTAGCCATTCAATCTAAAGAAACAATGAAAACTTCGTACGTAGAAAAATGCACGAAGCTATTTAGGTATCCTCTTAAGGTGTACAATAAAGTGTATAATAAATAAATAATAAATTTCGGCCCGACTTTTCGGAGACTTTGCAGTCACCATGGTCCCCGTGACCATGAGACTGAGCTGCAATGTGATAGATATTTTTATTGTGGTAATATATTAATTACTAGCTGTTGCGCGCAACTTTTTGCGCATCGAAAATGGTAAATATAAACCACTAACGCAGCGCAATCAACGGAAGCCCGCAAATATACCAAGACAAATTTCCCCGTTTTTGCAACATTTTTCACTGTTGTTTCACTCCTATTGGTCGCAGTGTGATATTATATAGCCCAAAACCTTCCTCAATAAACCTAAAAATATTTTTCTATTGAACCACCAGTTCCTGAGATTAACGCGTTAGAACAAACAATCTTTTCCGCTTTATATTATTTTTTATTATATTTTGTAATCTACTAGTGTTAGTTGAATAATTGTATCATGATTTATAGTATGTGGACAAATAAACAATTTTATTTTATTTTTATTTATTTGTATAGAATTAAAGATGTTCTATGAACTATAATTATTTTGACTTTGGTTTGAATTTAAAACGTTGGATTAATCTGGGCATTTCAGGATCAGTGACTTTTTTGTTTGCTTTTACGCTAAACAATATTTTGTATTAAAAATCAAAAGTAAATACAAAATACTCATCAACTTGCAGTTGCGAGTTTCGCAATCAAGTAAGTACATTAGAGTATAATATCCTTGCTAATATCAGGATAGTAATTCTGGACCGGATTCACTGGTACTTTTCATTTAATTTCACTTCCGTGCATGTGAAGTGAAGACTACTTATTTCCTCCTAGTCTTATTTCGAATATGAATTTGAGATTAATATTTGAATCAAACATAAAAGGTATATTTAAAAAACTAAGGATGGATTTAAAAAGTTAATCTTTATAAAAATTTATCGATACCTACTATTATTAAAAGTTTGTTTGTTTTAACGCGTTAATTTCGGGAACTACATACTATTTCAAATCGGAAAATTATTTTAGTGTTGGATAGTATAAGCCACGCAAATTGGTAATGCGCTGGAACCTTGTCAAATTAACGCCCTTGTGACATCATCAGCAGAGAAAAAATACAGCTAACAAAATGTAATATTCTCATCTATACGTCGCTATGACGTCACCAACATGGCCGCCAGGCGCATTACCAATTTGTGTGGCTTATACATTATTATTTATATAGCACATTTTTCACTTCTTAATTAAGCGTCAGGACTCCTTCACTGTTAATAAATATTTGGAACACATTTGAACTAGATGGTGTTGTACAGATTGTTCTAGAATGAAAACTATACTATATACATACTAACATTAGCAAAGGAAGTATTATGTTGTCCGATGTCGGAACAAGGAAGGCGTGCGCGGGCACCGAACCCGAGGCGTTTCCCCTTTCACTTAACTAGTTATTGTGGATAATACCACTGTACATATCGTGTGGTGAAATCTTAAGAAGATAGAAGGAAAATGTATATATTATTTATAGATAGATCGATAGACAACACTTTATTTGCACATTATTGATTTACATTTCATATAAATTAGATTACAATGACAAATGCACAAAGGGCGGCATTATCGCGAAATGCAATCTCTTACAGGCAACCTTAAGACGGCACGATACCAAATTATGCTCCATACAAAAGTATGGGTATCGTACTTCCGGTTTTTTTCGCGAAAGTTAAACCGATTTTAATAGTTATTATTACAATTACTATTACAAAGAGTCACAGAAAAACCTGATGGTGGGTTGTCGTTTAAAATTGAGGACAAGTAACTTTAGCCTGGCTAAATCATACTTCATTTAATAATGACGTTTAATATAACGTATTGTCATTATCATAGACACACATAGATACAGATATCACGCACGAATAGATATGTAAGTGGCTTCGAACCGACTGAGTAACGTAGCCAGATTTATGCTATTTGCCACTATGTATTTTTGCCAATTAGCCAGCCAGATTTGCCACTATATGTCGCAAATCTGTGCAAATAATATTATCCGTCACTAAACGAACAGTTTTAGAGATTAACTCAACATAACATACAGACATACCTTTCCCTTTCAACGCCCAGTAGAAACCTTTCTATATATTCTATAGTACACTTTCTCTAGGTCAATAGACAGTAAGATCTTATAGTTAATTGCATCGTTAAAATGAAATTTGTTCTCATCTTTTATTGGCATGGCCAGTAATAACTCAGCATAATAAGTTGAGTGGCGCAATGACTTGACATTAAAAGGTGTCAAATTCATTTACGAGTAAAGGAAAATAGTCAAAAAGTTAACGAAATGTTTAGTCAACTAGCTGTTGCCCGTGACTTCGTACGCAAATTTAGAAAACAAATGATACATTTATAAACCAGTAACAAAACGCACGCAACTGAAGCCCTCAAATATGGATAATTTTCCCCGTTTTTGCAACTTTTATCTTCGCTCCTATTGGTCACAGCGTGATGTTATATAGCCTAAAGCCTTCCTCGATAAATGGACTTTCGAAAAAAGAATTTTATCAATTCCAACCAGTAGTTCTTGAGATATGCGCGTTCAAACAAACAAACTTCATAATATTAATGTAGATTCTATATAGTAATAGTATCTGCAATTAAGGATAGATTGTTATCCTCGTATATGGTTAAATCTCCTGTCAAATTTTTAATAGAGAATAGCTAATTGAAATGCAAGTAAGGTCAAAAGAATGAAATTTTTTGTCTTTAGTTGCATCATCTAGGGGTTGATAAAATATTGAAAACGGCCGTTGCAGGACTAACTACACAGGAAAAAGATTAAAATTTACCTAAATACCAGTTCAATATGAAGTTTTAGACTAATACCTTTCTGAGAACATCATGAAAACATAACAATTAACAGCCAAAACTTCAAGCCCACATCAACAATACATCTTTGTTTGGTTGACACAGATACTGAACGCGGAAAAACGAAGAGCTAATTTAAATGATAAAGAGAAACATTTTGCAAATGAATCACATGTGGAAAAAATATCTTTTTTAGCACAACGACCTACCTGACTTAGGTTTTGTGAATACCGTATACAAATTACAGACTTGTGTTAATTTAAATGGTTGTCTGTTTAGGGTTGTCTACGCCGCGTGAAATGAAATAAATATAAGAGGAATTTAAATAAAACTTTTTATATTTATAATTATAATCTGTGTGGTGATGGATTAAGAATTCAAGTGTCACCACTACATTTCTTCCTCAGGGTGCGTGAAAGTCAACTTAGGGATGTCATAAGCAGTTAATATCTACTGTGAGAGATGGAAACCTCGAAACTGATTAAGCGCGGGATAGTAGAGCACAAAACCCGAAGTGAGACTTTAATAAGCTGGGGATAGAGATACTTATAAAATACAAAACCTACAAAATACAAAACCAAAACCTGTCAAGAGCGAGGTAAATTCGCACACTTAGGTTTTCGTACCTACTAGACATACGAGTATAAACATAAGTAACTGCATTCAAATAAGCAGTTTTAATTAAACTCAAAACAACTCACCAACTTAATTTTGTAGTTGAAATGTTGAATCGCCTTCATTTCAACTATTTCATAAGTTGGTATTGGTATAAACATTTTTTTCTTCTGATGTGATGACAAATTATAAGTTTTTGGATTTTTCTCTATATAGAATTGGTCTATGCCAAATTTCAAGGCTCTAGGGCAACGGGAGGTAACCTGTGAAATTTTGATTCCCTAGCATAAGTCGAAAGTTCTTAAAAATGGTCGTAATTCGGTTATATCTTTTAAATGTGTAGATGTAAAAGGTTGATTGTATTTTTTGCAGCAAGGGACCACATAGATCCACATATCGTATGAGTTTCAAGATAATACCTTCAGCCGTTGCTAAGTAAAAAGAGTTAGACAGAGAGACAGACAGACAGACGGATACCGAAGTGAGACTATAAGGGTTTATACGAAAGCCTAAAAACGATATTTATGCGCCATATAAGGCCATATATGCCATATATGAAAGTATCCTTAAAATTACAAACATACCCTTTGGCACATGAGGTGAGGATCAGCCTTTTAGAAGATCGACACTGATAACGTTAGGGTGGCCCTTCTTTATCGTTTTGACTTACTTTCGCCATATACCTTTAGTTAAACTTAAACGTTTATCATTCATCCTTTCCACTCGATATAATTACTATCTTCTCCTTCTCAGCTTATTAATGTCCCATTTTGAAAATGGGATTCCTTCACTTCGGGAAGGAATTATGGTCTACTATGTCATTCTGACTAAGGCTTTTAACAAAGGGTTTAGTCCCGAGTTCTTTCTAAGATGTTATTTGCTTTTACAGTAGATACCCTGGGGAGGAGATACTATAGTGACAATTGTATTAAACCTTCACTATACGGAAATGAATAACCAAGGCCTTCTTCTTCTTCTTATTAAATGGCTTTGTACTTTTTTTTTGACTGCCAATTTATGTGTCATGACTATTAGTGAAGATTAGAATTTGACCAGTTTATTTGTGTAGCATTCCCTTTTGCATAAAACTTACTTTTTAAGAATTCGACAACCCTAGCATAGTTTGCCTTTTGACCGAGATATTTTTTGTTGTTTGTCATTAGCACAAGAGAAGATTTATAGCGAACTATTCTAATGCTAAGTGTGTTAGAATAATTTGTATAGGTATAACAAATTATTTTTATATTTTTTGTTAGGTTAATTGTGAGTGAGTGTAATTTTCACTTGATTAATAACTTTTTATTATGGCTCTATTTTCATGTTTAAGTAAGTCAGTGGCACTCAGTGGCATGTTACGTAGAGTATGTTGGAATACTCAGCGTGCAAATAAAGTATAATCTGTGCCTATCTTTCAATTTTCTTTTAATACGGCATTTCTACATATAGTGGGTGGTCACGTACGGCAGGTCCACCAAAACCAGTCGTAGCAGAAGGCCATATTAGAACAACGCGGGGAGAACTAATGCTCACACCGTCGAGTCGGGCCCCAGTTAGAAAAAGGCTACCCATGCCTAGTCATAGTAAGGTTCTAAGGGCACCACCATGACCTGGTAGGGCTGAAATCGATATAAAAAAAAACATACAATGGGTAACAATATTATCTTTTATATATTCTTCCTCAGTCGTAAAATTAAATTCTTATGCATATTCATTTATTTATGTTTGGATAAAAGAAAATAAACATATTAAAAACCATCTGTTTAATCATTCTGATACGCATTCACAAACAACTACAAAGTTCAAAACAACAAAATTTAAAAAAAGAAACAAAGTTTACAGTCACACAACAAATAATTATTGCGAAAATTAGTGCGAAAATTCCCGCCATTTTTTTACTGTGTTTTAATTATTGCAATAAATTATAAGCTTGAAAGAAATAGTATCTACTTCAGTCTAAATTGTCATACCTAAATAATTATAAACATATTTAACATGTAAATACTCTTTTGCAAGCAATACTTTCTTAAATCAACATGCGCTGACCACTGGACCGCTAACAATTGAACTGAATAGTTTCCTTCACATTACGGCCGCACAATGCGTTCATTCAACAAAATTATTGAACAAAAAAAACTAAAAATAAATGTCCTCGAACCGCAAAAGGGTTGCGAGTCCTAAGGGATTATCCTTTCTAGAAGTTAGCGCCGCTTCCTTTAACTTTTTTTGCCACCATCCTATACAGTATCTCAACACAAATCTTCGTTATATAATATTTATGAAAGTTATGAAGAAAAAGTGACAGCCAGTAACATCTTAGTTGAAATATTAATTTATAAAGAAGATATACTTAACTGAATTTCTTTTTATACTGAAAAAGTTTTATTTTATTTTAAAGTGTCCACGATTAAAGTAATCCAAGATAGCATGCTACTTTTTACCTTTAGTATTAGACTAACTATTTATGGCATCAACATAATATTATTTCCTGTGCAAGTCATTAACTGCCTAAACAAATTTTAGTAAAAAAAAAATATTTTAATCGATATAAAGTGTCATATATGTATATTTATATCGATAAAAACAGTAATATATATTTATATCGATAAAAAATATACATTTATTCATCAAGCAAAATGCTAAATTCAAATTTTAAAATTTTTATTAATTCCTTTAAAAGAGAAACCTTCTAAGATTGCATTTACACAAAATGTCTTTGTTAACCATGATCGATGTACCTACATGTACTTTGACAGCACAAAGACACCATCTTTTTTCCGCCAAAAACTTACATCATTGTCATTCAAAATATGGCTTCAAATATTTGAACCTCCATAAGTAAATAATTATGTGGAGAAGCTTTCTCGTAACAAAACATGTTTAACAAAAGCTTTAAATTCATATAGTGGCCGTAATGCGCGTAATCTTTTAAATAAATACTTGAAAAGCCCGCTTGAATGCTCATTCGCCATCTTAAGTTACCTCCCAGTTTAAAATTAGAATAAGTTCATCCAATTTTGCATTAAACATTTTAATGTGATGACAATTGCGAAGTTAAATACGGCGTTATTAATATATTTTTGGGTGGCATTTTTATTGTTAGTTTTGGCTAAATCTTCATAAGATATAGTCCACTGTGTTAAGTGAAGTAGCGAATTAGTAAGCCGTTTTATTAAAATTATAAGAATAGCTTTCATCTTAAGTCTTTTGAATATGGTGGCAATACAAAGCAAAGAAATGAGATGCAATTTTGTTTTGTATCTATTGAATCATTTTGTTTCTTTTAAACAGGGTGAGACTTGTTTAAACCTTATGCGGCATGCCATTTTATTTACGTCTAATTTTATATACCAATGTATTTTTTTGGAAATGCTGAGAGAGGACGCCCCAAAAACACATAACACGTTGATTGCATCAGCAATATTCTTTAAAATAATATATGTAGCACTTACAACCATCGTGATTGTATGACCAGATGTATGAGTGCAATTGAAGCCAAGGAAGTATGAATTATTAACTACATAATTAATGTAGTCATTTTTGAAAAAATACAATCACACTAATATTACTAAAACAGCAATTCATTAATTATTACGTACATAACATAATATTATTCATAAATAAAAATATTACCCAATTCATAGCAATGATAAATGATATCGCAAATTGAAATGGAAGTCTTCGCTTATAACATTAAATTAATATTGTCATCAAAGAACGCGTGCGGATGAAACCATGATCTTATCAAACAGCTCTCCTATTCTCATACATGAAATACGATTATAATGCCGTTTAAATATCCATTCACTGGCCTGTATGCAGTTTTAAAGTTTTAATAGCTAAATGTGTTAAAGTATTTCTTTAACGTATGGCAAATTGTCAGCAACATCGTGAATGGTAGCGTTAAAAACAAGAACGTCACTGAAAAAAAAGACCAATTTTATTGCACCATGTAACAAGCCATGCCACAATGTAAGCATTTAGTAAAATATTCGTGTGTATTCCACTTAAAAAGAAGCCTTATTTTAATGAGGCTAGAGTCTGTATGTCAGATTATGTCAGGATATAATGCGAGTTGACATTGCATGCAGTCTGATATTGGTTGTGATTTATGCGCCTTTAACAATTTATTGGTTCCATGCTTCGATAATTTGGTGAAGTGAATTTGTTTCTGTTTGTTTAACAGACTGATTATTGTTTTAATAATAATCATAATAATTTTACCACCAACCGAACCACCGACAGCTCGGTCCCTGTACCCGATGCTCTCTCTCTCCAGCCCATTTACGTCCCACTAATAAAGGGATAGTGGTCTACTGTGCCGCGCTGACCAGGCGTATTGGCACAGGGTTTATTTTGGAGTTTTCCGTCTCTCACAGAGGATGTTATCTGTGTGCAATATCCCTTAGCTGACTTTTACAGCACCCTTGGGAGGAGACGGGGTGGTGACACTTGTATTCTTAATCCGTCACCACACAGAGATGCTACTATTATTATTTTAACACGCTTTTATAAGTTCAGTATGTATCTATCAATGTATTAATCTATGTAACGGAATCTTTCAATGCGATATTCACCCACTTGCAGTAGTCGGATTGATTTAAAATTTTGCACACATATCAAGGACCGATGATAATGCAATTATTTAAAAAGATATTCAGGATTTTCAAGCGTGTTTTTTAGTTTTTGAACTAAGCAAATTTTTTATATGTTTTTTAATGAATATTGTAATGTGAGTATGTGTTTATTAAGTATGTATATTGTGTTTATTTAGTGCGTTTATTGTGTTTTTAATTTAGTAGTAGTACTGATAATACGGTAATAAAACAAAGTATTTATTATAAGTATTTATTATATTAAAAATAAAAAATGAGAGAGGTTGTTTCGCTAAGATTTTCTATCGAGAAAACATTTTCAATCGCGTTTCTGAGTTTATGCGATCCTAGATTATATATTGAAAAAACATATACTTAAAAATTAGAGCTCTACCCATACAATCTAAAGAAACAATGAAAACTTCATACGTAGAAAATTGCACGAAGAATTTTGGTATCCTCTTAATAACAGTGTCAAAACAATTTAGGTTACAATTATATTTATGATTTCACTGTATCATGGAGATCATTTTAGAATTAAGAACGTTAGTATGAATAAGTAATAATGGTGTAAATATGAGTTCAAGAGAATAAGTAAGAGTGTCCTTAATTAATTTATCTTTACAACATAAAATTAAATATGGTTAAGTTTAAATAAGTAGCTACATAAGCAAATTGCTAATGTTAATAATGTTGTAATTTTATGTCACTATGCCTAGTTAGTTCAAGTTTTCTTAGCAAACTAGCCAACAATACAAATTATTGTGCTTGTTGCTGTTGGGCATCCGTGCCATCACTCCAAGGTCCCATTTGAAAATCAGCGTCAAGTCTTTGAGACTTGACATTATGCTGAAATGGGACCTATTGCTGCTGATGGGATCTGGGATGTATAAATCTGTTTTATGTATTTTGTGTCTGAATTCACAGCAATAAATGTTTTCTTTCTTTCTTTCTTTCTTTCTTTCTATTTGTTGTTATAGCATAAACTGATATACATAAACTGTGAATTTTTTTATTCTAGCTATCTCCGTTCCAGATATAACTACATGAGTAAATAAACTGTACTGGTAAAAGTCGGTCGGGCGGACGGACAGGCGGTGAAGGCTCATTAATAGGGTCCAATCTTACGATAAGTTTCCATAATCTTTTTAATCTGGTAAAAGCATATCGTTTTAATGCTATAAATTAAATATCTGTTACCACAAGTAGTTTTAATAATTATAATAATAATTTTGACACAATATTTTTCATTTGTTTATTTTATTTTTTTACTTTTTGTTAATTCCTTACTTCCTTCCCGTCAATCATGACCCGACCGCTCAAACACATATGTACAATCCATCATCGTATGCAATTGTGTGCTCATTTTGTGATCAATAGTTTTTTTTTATTGTCCAGAACACCGGTGGTCAGCCTTGCCAGCCAGCACCTTGCTTTGCAATATTTTGCGACATATCCGCAGTTTTTATAAACTAGTGACGTACCTACTAAGATATTAACTTGTTATCGATAAAATACTAACTAATTGATTTAAATGTGAATATGTACTCGCTTGAAATGCTTTGATAACAATTTTGATTAAGATTAAACGATAGACCTATTTAACATACGTACTATGTTGCCCACTTAGAAATCAACTTTCAGAACAACAGCAACAGCAAAAAGGACATAAAATTTTAAACTAAGTACTTATATTACTAATAAAAACTATACATTGGCATATATTATGTATTGGCTGTTTGAAAATGATTTAAAAACATATAAGTAAATCTTGTTTCTGTGCCATCTTATTTTCGTATGGTGATGGATTAAGAATACAAGTGTTATCACCCCTTTTCCTGCCAAAGCCAGCTAACTTTTAGAGCCACATATTGCACACAAATAACATCCTCTGTGAGAAACGGAAAACTCGAAACTTAACCCTGTGTCAACAAGCCCGGTCAGCGTGGCATAGTAGACCATGATTCCTCCCAAAGGGGAGGAGGCCCGTGTCCAACAGTAGGATGATATTGAGCTGCAGAGAGAGAGAGATAAATCTTAGTATAATTTCAATAATTTATTTATCACAAGACAAATATCGATACATTTATAAATTATTAAACCAACACAAACCCTTTTAACTCTACTAAGTCGCTTAAAGTCCACTCACTCATATTATTCATATTTAAAAAAAAACTTGTTCGCGCGATGTCTGAACATCCCAGAGTGTATTACAAGATTATAATCCTTATTTTTTTGCTAAACACAATGTGACCAACTTAAATACAATGTACTCTATTGGGCATTGAAGGATCGCCGTGGGATATCCGTGTACATATACAAGAAAGTGCCGGCTATATTAATAAAACTTAAATATCATAACTGTTTTGTATTAGAAATATTTTTTTTGTATAATAAATTTTTCCTACGGTTGCCCTACGAGTAACATAAATAGATATCAATTTTTATTTAAATGTACGTCATAAGAAATTACACTCATCATTTTTCTTTATGGCGGCAAAAGAACTAAAACTTTAAAAATTGTCTGTTACAATGTTATGTTAAAATGTTTAAAAATGTCTGTTTCCCTATATTTTCTTCATTTTTTTATTACTATACAAAAATTTGACAGCTGTCAACTGCGACTGGCCCGTACTTTCAGTGACCGTACTTATTCGACTCGTGCGGTCGAGGACGCGCGAATTACGTGCCACGTTCGCGTCTCATTGTTATCGTAGCAGCTTTAGTATGGTGTCCAGCCTTATCCCGCCCGCTGCAACCACACACATTATATACAGAGTGTGTCAGATAGATTTACATATTTTTGATAATAATTTTAATGTTTCTAAGAGCTGAATAAACGAGCTTGTACTGATTTCGTGCACAGACGTAAAACTCGTTTTACGAGGGTGGTTTAAAATATAAATATGCAGATTTTCACTAAACAAGAGATTTAGGTTTCTTTTTTCCATTTCAAGAAGAATAAACCTCTGAAATAACCCTCTAACCACGCCATTTACGTCAAATCTCTCTTGGCAATCAATAAAAGACTTGCTGCTGATATATTTAGAGTATATGCATAATCTACTATATTCCATTGACTAGCCGATTTACGGCCGTTTTCAAAATTTTGTCTATCCTTGATTTTTGCTACGTAACTAATCTAAACTTTTCTCTTTACTTGCATATCAATAAGCTAGTGTTAACAATATTCGCTACTGAAAATTTGACAGGACATCTAGAAATATCTTACTGATAAACGAGGATAACAATCTCTCCGTAATCGTAAATTGATTATTAAAAATAATACGATTACGACGTCTCGACGACTGCGATTAGGATTTCTAGAGGATATTGTACTCCATATAAACTGGTTCATTTGCCTTAACATTCGTCAAAATATCAGAACTCAAGTATTGACTTACGTTTAAAAGAAATATTTTTAAAATACCTATAATCACTAACAAGAGCACTTAAGATGAGTAATTGAGTACATCCGGTTGCACTTGCAACATCTTATATAGAGAATCTGATAATTTATACTCTTAGAGCATTTATCCAACAGGATATGAGCGTAGCTAGGAATTAGATTGAAGGGAATTTCTGAGTCTTGATTTCATTTGAGCAAAAAAAGCGTTAAAAGTGTCCGTGTACAATTTTATTTTTAACCAACTTCAAAAACAGGAGAAGGTGCTCAATTCGTCTGTATGTTTTTTTAATTTAATTAATGTTTGTTGCCTCATAATTTTTAACTGCGCGAAGCGATCTTAATGATTTTTTTTTAAAGCTGGTGGTTCCCGTTTTTTCCCATGGGCATCAGGTCAGGATCTGATGGTTATCTCATGAGAATTTGAAGAAAACCCTCTTTCAAAAGCACATAAAGTCGGTTGAACTTTTATTAGTAGAATTTTATGCATTTGCGATAGGACTGCGATGGATGCAATAGGAGTTGGCATTTTCAGGTGAACCCTGCTGAAAAAGGAATGAGAGCAAAGCATATACTCAATAATACTCATAGTCTTCCGACAGTGTCGTCTTCTTGCGTGTGCTGATTTTGTGAGGTGCGTGTGTGACCAATGGAATTATGATAGTGTTTGTGTGCACCTCGGCACAGCCTCGACCTGGCAGTTTATTTGACACTAGATGTTGCTTGCAACTCCTTACGCGAAGCATTAAGGAAATAAAAAAACGTTCACAAATTATAAAAAAGCCATCCCTTTGAAAAACTCTATCTTTAAAAGAAAACCGCATCAAAATCCGTTACGTAGTTTTAAAGATATAAGCTTACATAAGGACATACCTACAAAAATAATGACTTTGTTTTATAATTAATAATAAAGAAGAAACCGGCGTATATAACTACTCCCGTTTGGTTTAATACTCTGTGTTTATACAACAGGTACAAGACATGCACTTATTTGAAGTTTTTTGCATATGAGAACTGGTTTCTGGAAAAAGTATGTACTTTTTTTTCACTTTGTGTAAATTCATAAATTGCTAACTAATTTCTTAATGTCTATATCTAGATAAAGATTACTATTATGCAATAGTGAAGCCAAAGAAGTGTGTTTGGGCCGTAGCAGATGGTGCTTTATAGTCTCTGCCTACCCTCCATGGGAAAAAGGCGTGATGTTATGATGATGATGCATAAAACATCTTGTGATGGACAATAAGAATAACATCAAAATTTATGATTTAATAGCGTCTATTTTTGGGGCTCTTACCCTAACGTTCATCGTGAAAAGAAGAATTTATTGAGTTCAACACACATTTTAGTAAAACTACATATTTGAATTCAAAACACATGAATAGTAATACATAGTATTAATCCAGCTCATTTCCCTCCTCTACTTTGCGAGAGATTATGGTCTACTGTGGCGCCTGACCAGGCGTTTTGTCTCTCACAGTAAACAATAACTGCTTGTATTGTCCATTAGCTGCCTCTTACAACACTCCGAAATCATCTTGGGGTGGGAATAATATATATTATGTCAATATGTAGTGATTCCAAATTCCATACGCACGAAGCCACGGGCAACAGCTAGCAACTTTTCTTATAATATGCTTAGTTCAAAAACTAAAAAACACGCTAGAAAATACTGATTTTTTTTTAATTATTGCATTGCCATCGGTTCTTAATATGTGTGCAAAGTTTCAGACCAATCCGATTACTGCAAGTGGGTGAAAATTACTTTCAAAGATTCCGATACAAAGATTAATACATTGATAGATACATACCGAATTAATAAGAGCGTGTTAAAAATGACATTTTGTAACCCCTGTATATTATTGTACATCGGTCATTCATGTCCGAACATATTTTTTTGCACCTTGTCTTGTCCGAACAAAATGGTCAGACACACTTACTGACTAATCACAAAAGGATTATATTAACAATAGTTAACAATAGTCTAAATGTGTATTACATGTCTACGAAACATTTTAGACAATATTAATGATGCATCAGTTTATTTTAATAATATTGTCATAACTGCTTGTGAAAAATTGTTTAATTTTGGAGTTGATAAATGTATGATTATCGAGTAAAATTAAGCACCTTGAAACACGCAAAAAAAAATTGGTTACGCAAATAAACGTAAATTATTGTCATAGCTGCTTAAGAAAAATTATTCAATTTTAGAGTTGATAAATGAATATCTGGTGCAATAAATGCACTTTGTGACACGAAAAAAAATAATGTTTACTCAAATAAAAGTAAAAGAAAAATTAAATAGTAAGCAGAAAAAAACATTTGTTTAAAAGAAAAATAAGAAATATTATAAATAAAACCTTAAGATTTAATAAAAAAGATTGAATTAAAAAAATAAAATAATGAAGACCATGTCAAGATAATAAGGATAAGTTTTTAAGTGGCTTTAACGCTGGCAAATCCCTTTTTATTATTAACTAGCTGTTGCCCTCGACTCCGTCCGCGTAGAATTTAGGAAATTTTCCCCGTTTTTGCAACATTTTTAACGACTGCTTGAGTGAGAGTATTATAAACGTAAGAATAAACAAATATGTATAATCAGAATGAACGAACTGCTAAGCTATCAGGAGTTACACGTGTTATTGTGAGTCAACCATAAAATATAGATATGTGCTGTTTCAGGATATTTTTAGACAATTTTATGTAGAATATTTCCATCATACATGATTTCTATGTAACTTTAACCATTAAGGCTGCACAGGCGACGGAAGCTTAAAAAATGGAGCACCTTTTCCCGTTTTCCCAACATTTCCCTTCACTACTCTGCTCCTATTGATTGTAGCGTGATGAAAAGTATACTATAACCTGCCCAGGAGTGTGAAGAATAATTGTACCAAGTTTCGTTAAAATCCGTCGAGTAGTTTTTGTTTCTATAAGGAACATACAGACGGACAGACAGACAGACAGACAGACAAAAATTTTACTGATTGCATTTTTGGCATCAGTATCGATCACTAATCACCCCCTGATAGTTATTTTGAAAATATATTTCATGTACAGAATTGACTTTTTTTTTCTATTAATACATTAGCATAGGTAGTAAGAATAAACATAAATATGCAAACTTTCAGACTAATCCAACGTTTTGTAGTGTGAAATTCACTACATATATCCGTTACGTAAATTAATTTGTGTCTATAACGTAATAACATTTCAAAAGACATTTTTATTAATCAGTAGTATTTACAATATTATTATTTACAAAACATAAAATAGGGTTACAAAATTTAAAAAAAAAAAAAAAAGAAAAGGCAAACTAAAGTATATTTTACGCATCAAAAAACTCCTCCGCATCGATGTCTATGGGCAACGTGCCCAGAAGGCTGGCCGCTAATTTATATATATATCTATTATCTATCTATCCGCTTTTTATTAACCGCTTGACAAAATATTAGCTACAAAATACGCTGGTAACGAACTTTAACGAAAAAATTAGAATTTTAAAACATAATTAGCATAGGTTCCCCTCTGTATAAGAAAATGTCCAAAACTGCGCATACGCAACTGTAAAATTATAATTGCATGATATAAGCCCAAGATTGTTTTGAAATTTAAAATAGTTGATCAACATTTTATTTTGTAAAATAGGTATTCCTTATCTACGTTTGTTCTAATGTGAATAGATTTAATTCAGTATTTTTTTATGTATGACGCTGTTTAGGCACTAGCATTTTTCACAGAGCCCAATAAAGACGGTTACAATTTTTTTTTAAACTTAAGTTCTCAGAAGCGGCTGAAAAGTTATAAATAAATAAAATAAATAAATAAATATTCATAGACATTTTACACAACGTCCTCTGGTCCCAAGCTAAGCTTATTATGCTTGTGTTATGGGTACCAGAATACGGATATAATACATAAACTACTTTTCTTTTGTAAGTACATACTTATAATACATAGTAAACACCCAGACGCAGTACAAACTAAAAGTATGATAATTAAAAACATCACACAAATGATTGTCCTGACTAGGAGAGACCTCATGATCAGCAGTCCGTTATATAAACCACTCCACCACGAGGCCCGTCAAAGTTACAGTTATTAAAAGAATTCAGGTGGTTTCCGAGTGATTAATTGAACTAGCTTTCCATAAAAATATCCAGGAGATTTTAGAAGTTCCACGGGGGTTCAAACTAACTGTCGAAAATTGTGGCATTGGAATTTTCGTACATTCTGGGAATGGAATTTTCGTAATTTCTATTATTTGCTAGGACTATTTCTTTAATCACTTCGTTACGTTACGCGTTACATCGCCAGTCTGTCTGATGATATTAAATACTCCAACTTTATCGCTTCTGTCTGGCGTTCTAAGACGCAACGCTATTATTTTCTGTATTTTTAAAATATCTGTGAATATTATAAATATGTATTTATTAAGGGCCTACATCAATATTATCGTATATCATCGCCGACACGTACATATTAACACAGCCAGTAGGCACAGAAAATGAAGAATTAGGGATACTTTTCCTATTTACTCAAAATCTACTAAATATATTTTAATTCTGATCCACGTGTTTCTATACATAATAGTTACCTATGTTTTTAAAGTTATTTCATTAGTTAATACGCGATAATAGACCGACAAATGAAAAAAATAAAAAATTAGAGAGGTTGTTTCGCTAAGATTTTCTATCGAGAAAACTTTTCTCAATCGCGTTTCTGAGTTTATGCGATCCTAGATCATATATTGAAAAAACATATACTTAAAAATTAGAGCTCTAGCCATTCAATCTAAAGAAACAATGAAAACTTCGTACGTAGAAAAATGCACGAAGCTATTTTGGTATCCTCTTAAATACATATTATTATATTAACCGCAAAATTAACGGTATATATCGTACATAACCGTTCACAAAATGGTGTTACATTATTAATTGTCATATTTATTAATAAATTAAAATTCTGTCACTTTGTGATTCAATCGAGCATCGTCGTACCATAATGTTGTGCTGACATTATGCAATATGAATTACACATTATTCTGCTAACAACCGGTCTGATTTTTTTTTTTTTATACTACTAGGGTGACAAACAAGCATACGGCTCGCCTGATGGTAAGCGATTACCGTAGCCTATGGACGCTTGCAACACCAGAGGTACCACCCGCGCGTTGCCGACCCTGTAGGAACCTTTTGACGCCCTTTTTGAAGAGCCCCATGCTGTAGTCCTGTGGGAAAACCATGGCAGGGAGTTCATTCCACAACGTGGGATAAAGTGGCGCTCGAACAGTACAGCACGGGATGTTAACGGTTCTAGGGTGTGACAATGAACTCGCTGCCGATGGCGAGAGGTGCGATGATAGAAGGAGGCCGTGGGCACCATTTCAAATAATTCTTCAGAACACATCCCGTTATACAGGCAATAAAAAACACACAGGGAGGCAAAGTCTCTCCTCAGACTCAAGGGTTCCATATCACCTGTGATCACGGGATCGTCGACAATTCTCACAGCACGTCTTTGGAGCGAGTCAAAGGGCCCAAGCTGGTATTGTGGTGCACCCGCCCAAAGATGACAGCAGTACTCCATATGAGGCCGGACCTTTTAACGGATTTTTAAAAAGATAGTTTTTCAATACATCGCTGATTTTAGCATGAAAACGTTTTAGTATTTTTTAAGAACGTCTTATTATTCCGACGTTTAAAAAAAGCCGAAGTAAAATAGGTTGCATTTAAAATAATCTTTGCAAAATTTTTTTTTTTTTATTTTCTGTCAAAAAGTTTCTAAGTAAGTACATTTTTGTCTTAATATAACCGTCAAAATTCTTAAATTATCTCCCTGCTCTACAGGGATTTATTCTCTAACAGGCATCACTTAGTACTTATACATTAGGTAGCAGTGAGATTCTGGTCTACTGTGCTATGCTGAACAGGCGTGTTCACCGAGGGTTTATTTTCAAGGTTTGCCGTCTCTTACAGAGGATGTTATTCAATTGTACAATATTTATTATCGTTAACAGCAAAGTAGCCATATCTTTCTTCTCCACCGTCCTATCTTTCTTACCAAATGGCTGTCAATTTACGAAACAAGAATGTTTATCAAAATTTCCATCACTTCCATATAATTTAGACTAAGGCCATTTGATTGATGACTAAATAAACATAACAGTAACAATAATAATCATTTAGTTATACAAAAATTTGAAGGGAATATGTAAAATGTATCGCAAGGAACTCTTTATGCAACCTTCTTACCAACATATGAGAATAATTTTGTAAAAACATTAATAATAGATAATGCTTTGTATATTTCAGTGATAATATTATTGTATATATAATTAGTGATGGGTTTTAATATATTAACTCGGCTAGAAATCTACTATATAAAAATAAGTCGGGTTTTCCTTCCTGACGCTATAACTCCAGAACGCACGGGCCGATTTCCACGGTTTTGCATTCTTTGGACAGGTCTCGGGCTCCATGAGGTTTATAGTTGATTTTTTTTTACATTTTTTTTTTAACTTTTTCTTTGGTATGGCAAAACAACGTTTGCCGGGCCAGCTAGTACCTTATAGATATATAGATATTATCTATCCATACTAATATTATAAAACTAAAGAGTTTGTATGTTTAAACGCGCAAATCTCTGAAACCTCTGGTCCGATTTGAAAAATTATTTCAGTGTTGGATAGTCCATTTACCGAGGAAGACTATATAACTAATAAGAGAGAAGTAGTAGTGAAAAATGTTACCAAAACGGGGAACATTTTCTAAAATCTACGCGTACGAAGTCACGGGCAACAGCTAGTTAATATTATAAAGCTGAGATTAGCGCGTTCAAACAAACAAAATTCTTTGTTTGTTTGAACGCACTAATCTCAGAAACTAATGGTTCGATTTGAAAAATTCTTTTAGTGTTGGATAGAACACTACTAGTTCGAGGAAGGATATACAGGATGTTTGGTACATCGTTTGCCAAATTAAATCAGCTAAAAGATAGTGTCATTTGCTATATTTTAGCATACTTAACTCAGTTTTTGCGCCGCCAGTTTTTTTATTTTGGTCATGGAACATGTTTGATAAAAAAAATCCATACTGCGCTTTATAACACCAAAAATAAAAAAAATGCTGTCATACGCTTCAAATTATGTTTTAATTTTAAAGACTATTGTGTTCTTCAATCAATCCTAGAATTGTTTGAAAATAATTGACACTCTCCTTTTTATTTACCGACACTGACACCGACTGGATTTTTTATATCAAAAATGTTCCATGACCAAAAATTAAATCTGGCGGCGCAAAAACTAAGTTAAATATGCTAAAACTATAGCAAATGACACTATATTTTAGCTGATTTAATTTAGCAAACGATGTACCAAACATCCTGCATAACAAATTCCAGGCGTACGAAGTCGCTGGCAATAGCTAGTTTAGTCATACAAATTAACTGTAATAAATTAAATAAATTAAGACAGTGGAATAGATAATTTTTTATTACGTTTAGGTCTAAGAAATCGTCTGTAAGAAATGTGAGTACCTACCTGTTATCTCAGACTAATTCAATTTAAATTACGAGTTAGATTAAAATTTTGATAAAAAATTCTACTTATTATAAAACAAAGTCGTTATTTATGTATGCATGTTCCTATGTGAGCTTATATCTTCAAGATTACGCAACGGATTTTTATGCGGTTTTTTAATACATAGAGTGGTTCGAGAGGATGGTATTTTTCTATAATTTGTAAAGTTTTGGTATCTAAATTCTACACTTACGAAGTTGGGGGCAACAGCTAGTAAGATAATAAATTTCATTTACACAAATAACTTTTAATACCATTACATACCTGGCCAAATTTTATAAAATACTAGCTGACCCGGCAAACGTTGTTTTGCCTGCTGGCAAGCGGTCGCCGACTTCAGCGAAGCCGTCATGCTCCTGAAGGATGCCGCGGAGCGGGAGCGTGAGGCAGATGCCAACGCAGACCTGCTCCGCCGAGCAAGGCCAGGGAGGAGGCGACGTGAGTACGTTCGCCACCTCCCCCCGCCTTAATGTGTTGCGACACCGGGTGTTGTGCCGCCAGGCCAACGTCGGGGCGTCAGAGAGAGTCCAGAACAGGGAACCTCTGGCGCTCCAGGAAAACGTGGAGAGCGCCGCAATTAGGTTTAGTCGGTAATCCGTTGTCCGGTTCACCCAGGCATCGGTGAGTCCGACACTACCCACTCCTACCATGACGGTGATGACCGCAATGACAGGAGTGGGTGTGCGAAAATGCAACACCTGCGAAAAAAAATAAAAAAAACGTTGTTTTGCCATAAAAATGTCAGGGAGGGGGAGAGACGTTTGAAAAATAGAAGTAGCCGATTCTCAGACCTACTGAATACGCATATAAAATTTGGTAAAAATCGGTAAAGCCGTTTCAGAGGAGTACTATAACTAACATTGTGACATGGTTATATATTAGATGTTGTAAAGGTTTTTAGCATTGTAGCCCAAACAAGAAAAGAGGAGCTATTCCGCTTTTCTTTTAAATAAAAGAGTAATAACAAAACAAGTAAAATCAATTGTAAACAATATTCGAATAGGTTACATGTACTAAATTCATGCAGTTAAACAAGGTCAAAAACAAATTTAAATATATCTTGCGAAATCAACCTTAGTGGAATCATATTTATTCAATCCCCGAGTAGTGTCAACGTACTAAGATTTTATTGGGGCCATGGGTTATTTTGTATATATTTATGTAGTTGTCACGTAGAAAAATGCATGCTAACACTTGCCTAACTTATGATAGAGTTATTACTGCTCGGTTCTTTGGCTTTTGTTGTCATGCATGACATATCTCTCTTCAACCCACTATCGTCTTACTGTTGGGCACGTCCCTACTTTGGCTGGGAGGTTGGCTTTCTTAGCTGGGCTCTTACAGCACCCTGGTTATAAGCAAATTATTATTGGTTTAACATAGACTAAAATAAAAATACTCATCATCATACCGTAATGCCTGGCATGCTTCGTTGGCTTCATTTTCACTCACTCATCAAACATGGTAAACTTTTATGTACAGAGATTGTACTCGTAATCACTCTTTATATATCTAATATTATAAAAACTGGGAAATAGAAATAAATAATAAAATATAATAGAACAATAAAATTCTCATAAATTAAACTAAATATGACGCAAACATCATTTTATAAGCAATAGCAACTAATAAATAAATATTTAGTTATTTTATACGTTACAGAGATCACATTCAATAGATAGAGCACAATGAGATATCTGTCCCTGTGGTGCAGTGGCGGATTTACCCTAAGGCCCAGTAGGCCTAGGCCTAGGGCGGCCAGAATTTCATTATGTAGTTTATATGGTGAATGCTGAAAAAGGGGCGGCTGATGTCTTGGGGCCTAGGGCGGCCGAGACTGCAAATCCGCCACTGCTGTGGCGACTGATTAACAATACAAGTATCACCAACCAAATTCCTCCCCAGGGTTCTGTAAATCCAGTTATGGGATACTGTACACAAATAACAATACATCCTCTGTGAGAGATGGAAAACTCTATATTAATAGGGTATGCCAACACGTTTGGTCACCGCGGTATTGTAAACCGTAATCCCTCCCAAAATGAAGGAGGCCCCAGCAGTAGGACGTCATGGGCTGGACAGAGATAGAGAGAGAAAAACGTACCAATCTTGGAGGAAGATGTTGATTGGCTGTGGAATAAAACATTCTCATTGGTCGCATCACGGAAGCTCTTCCGTGGGTCGCATTAAAGTCACACGCTGAGTAAACATACATTAAAAGGGAATAGCGCCTTAGTTCAGTGAGCGTTGATTGCTTTGCGTGCGGAATCTTTTGGGTGGTGATCTGTAATAGTCTGTCAATAACCGAACTATATATTCAGCTACGTCAAACACTAGGAGGTTATACAGAGCTAGGCAGAATTATGTATGTAATGAATTTATATATGAATAAATAAGCATTTGTACCGCATTATAAAACTACATAGGACGCTGAAAGGAAACCGGATAGCATATAAGGGATACATATTTTATATAAATAATTTCTTATTCTTTCTTATTATAAAAACGATGTATTTATGTAGACTATTTTAATTAATATAAATGTGTACAATGATATAGCCAATTAATCAAAATACACTACAATTATTTTAATTCTTTAGTTCAATTTAGTGTAGTGGTGCACTTAGAGTTGGTATCATCTTTTTAACACGCTCATATGAGTTCGGTAGGTATCTATCAATGTATTAATCTATGTAACGGATTCTCTGAAAGTGATTTTCACCCACTTGCATTAGTCGGATTGTCCTGAAATTTTGCACACATATTAAGGACCGATGACAATGCAATAATTTAAAAAATACTTAGGATTTTTAAGGGTATTTTTTTAGTTTTTGTACTAAGCAATTTATTATATACTGCGTTAGATAGTATAATAATTCATAGTTCATATTATAGGATACACATGGTACTTACGATGACAAGACGTGGTTAACCTTAGATGCGAGTTTTCCGTCTCTCACAGAAGATGATATCTTCTCAAAAATTCCATGTATATTCTCCATAAACTTCCCTGGGATAAAAATTGAATATCACTTATTATTTTCGTCAGTACATGTTTGTCTATCCCACTCTTTCTCTTTCTCTCTCTCCAGCCTATTGACATCCCATACTTCTCCACTTGGGAAGGATATTTGGCCTACTATAATACGACTGTGTGTCCGTGTGCTGACGGATTAAGAATACAAGTGTCACCAACCCATCTCCTTCAAGGGTGCTGTAAAACTCAGCTAAGGGTAATTGCACACAGATAACATCTTCTATGAGAGATGGAAATCTCGAAAATAAACCCTGTGCCAACACGCCTGGCGTCAGCGCGGCACAGTAGACCACAATCCCTCCCAAAGTGGAGGAGGCCCGAGCCCGACAGTGGGACGTAAATGGGCTGGAGAAGAAGAAGAATACGGCTGTAGTCATACTGACGATTCTTTTAAATGTTGCCAAGTAAAAGTGTAAAATTCCATCGATTAACACATTCACTGCGGCAGCATTAAATCTAAATTTTCTGCTAGTGCGATACGAGACACATATTGCCGTATCTATATTTCCTGATATGCATTACGGCTTCTATTTTGCCGTACCAGAACTTGGCTTTCAAGGTCCATACAGACGTGGGTACCACCGATATCAATGATATTTATCAATAAATCGATAGATTACATCCTTGTATATAACTAGCTGCAGTAGCCCAGGGTTCTTTGTGATATTTTGAAAGATAATAAGGTTTTTCAAAATCAATCATTTACGGCAATATATATGCCGTATAGCGTAGAAGTGATAAAATGCTAGGGATGGGGTTTATTTCTGAAATCATAATCGATATTTTAAAAATATTTTTGTTCTAGATACAAATTCAAGTTATATTTTGTCATATAAATCAGCATAATTATGTGCTTGATCATTATAATTACTTCTGAATCATTTTGAAAATAAGATCACAAAATATTAGGAACTTAAATTAGACAAAATAAATTTAAAAAACTAATATAGTAATTTTATGAAATTGGTAAGTAGTTATTACACGGAATAACTTTTACACTCGACATCAAGAATTATCTCTGACATAAAAAAATAACTAATTTAACACTAAATTAACAGATATTTACAGTAAATATTTTTTATTTACAGCAAAATTAACATATTATCATTATAGCA
This sequence comes from Orgyia antiqua, assembly GCA_916999025.1. Lineage (NCBI taxonomy): Eukaryota > Metazoa > Arthropoda > Insecta > Lepidoptera > Erebidae > Orgyia > Orgyia antiqua. Next base: position 31,114,526 of record OU779863.1, read on the forward strand.
ATTTAAACACATAGCTTTTTGACATTCTTGACAAAATTTACGCACTATTTTAACTTTCTATATATATTCTTATATATGTATATTAATGACTTACCTAGTATTACACAGCATAAGTGTGCTTTATATGCTGATGATACGACTTTAATCATAGATGACGCTAATAGAAACAACTTAGAATGTAAAATTGACATAGTTTTAAATAGTGTAATAAAGTGGCTAGAGTGTAATAACCTACGGATTAATATTAATAAAACAAAAATGGTTCAGTTTCAGACTTATAGTATTTTAATAATTATAATAATTAATAGTAAACCTATTGAACTTAACATAAATAATAATAACAAGCAGGTTGAAGAAGTAGATGCTAGATTGTTTCTTGGCGTGACGACGGATAAACACTTTAATTGGAAACAGCACATTGACAACCTTTGTTCAAGTTTAGATATGTTTGTCTACGCTCTGTATCGCTTAAGACAGATATCTTCCTTAGAAGCTGCCCTTGGTGCGTACCATGGTTATGTTGCATCAAAACTTAGGTATGCACTTATAATATGGGGTAATTCTGTTGACATGAACAGAGCTTTATTCTTACAAAAAAAAATGTTTACGAGCAATATTTGGTTTAAAACAGATAAACAGTTGTAAAAAAAAATTTAAAAAACATAATATATTGCCATTACCCTATTTACATATATATGAAATAAGTATTTTTGTAAGAAGACATCAAAATTTATTTAGTAAACGTGATGACGTTTCAGCCAGGCCGGGTAGAGATGCTCATAAATTGGTAATACCAAACAAAGGATTGATCTATATAGTAGAAATGTATACTTTATGGATATAAAAATATATAACAATTTACCTAACAGAATCAAAGACAGCAATACTACAGCTGGATTTAAAAACAAATTACTCACATTATTAATACATGAATGTTTTTACACTATTAAGGAATTTTTTGACTACAAAGAACAATGACAATAAAATATTTATAGCAATAGATTAATATAAGAAAATAAATGTAATGTTAATTAGGTAAATGAATAAATATTTGTACACCAGCTTCTGGTAGATAATGGAATGAACTATGTATGTATTTTAACAATTTTGTATTACCCATTTTCAACGAATAAATGTTTTGTTTGTTTGTTTGTTTGCTTCCTATCAGTCTCATGACTGTTGATGTATTTTCTAAGATTGCGTTAACAATAAAAACACTTTTAAAATTTTTCTATATTCTCTAAAGTGTGAGTAATTCGTATAAAAAAATATCGAGCTCTTAATAGTCTCGCTTACGGCATGCCTCCTCGCACTAATAAATAAATAAATAAATAAATAAATATTCATGGACATTTCACACAACGTCCTCTGGTCCCAAGCTAAGCTTATATGCTTGTGTTATGGGTACCAGAATACGGATATAATACATAAACTACTTTTCTTTTGTAAATACATACTTATAATACATAGTAAACACCCAGACGCAGTACAAACATTTGTATGACAATTAAAAACATCACACAAATGATTGTCCTGACCGGGAATCGAACCCGAGACCCCATGATCGGCAGTCCGTTATATGAACCACTACACCACGAGGCCCGTCAATAATAATAATAATGCAAACTGCACCGCTGCGAGGAGGCAGGCAGTGTCGTGCGGGGTTGGGGGGATACGGCAAGATATTCGCCGTACCGCACTGGATGAAAATAATGATCTTACTGTGCGTTACTATTTCGCCGTATATTATTAATATACAATATTGTTATATTAGAAGCGACAATATTGATAAGATCACTTTCTCTTTCCAACGCGTACGGGAACCTAGTTAAATTGCTCCCGCACCGTGCGCAAAACAAGGACAACGAGATGCCGCACTGGCTAAGAGTCAAATACGGCCAAATAGTTGCCGTGACGCAGTGAATGTGTTAAGTAGTAAAAACATAACAAGTACATACAATGTGTTTTACAAATCATTGATTCACATTACACTCAATACATTTAAATATATATGTGTAACGTTAGTATGTCGGTTAGATCACGTATACACCGTGATAGTTCAACGAACTGTCAAACTGGGTATAATACTAGTCCTTAAGATTATTTAAATAGGTCAATAAATAATTTATACAGAAATTTTGATGTTTTCATTGAACAGCAAACTATCAAAAATTAAAAAATTAAGAATAAACATCTTTCTTATTCTCCAGGCCATTAACGTCCCACTGTTGGGCATGGGCCTCCTCCACTTTTGGAGGGATTATGGTCTACTGTGCCGCGCTGACCAGGAGTGTTGGGACAGGATTTATTTTCTAGTTTTCCGTCTCTCACAGAGGGTAATATATCTTTATCTTTACTTCTTCTTTATCTTTACTTCTTATAAAACAAAGTCGTAATTTTTGTATGTATGTCCCTATGTGAGCTTATATCTTCAGAAATCCGCAATGAAGCTTGATGCAGTTTTTTTAATAGATAGAATGGTTCAAGAGGATGCTTTTTTCGCATAATTTATTGGAGTTTACTGTATATTGGATGAGACATGATTAAATTTGCCGAGAGATTCGGACGCGCGCGAGCGTTAAATGAAAACGCTGCCTTATCTATGTGAGGTACAACAAACTAATGTATGGAGGAATTGTTTGTTACCTATAGTTCTTCAAAAAAGTCCGCCATATGTTTATCTTTTAAGGGAAACCCGTTGTACCCATAATAATGTCAAAAAAATTATCAAATTCAATAGTGTAGCTTTCAAAAGCTATTTATGTGTATAAAGTAATATTTTTCATCAAATTAAATAGCTTAGTTAGCTTACGCAATTAATATAGGTTATAACTGCTCTTCACAGCATGCAATTTAAATGAATCTCTTAGGAGAAATGACAAAAAAAAAATTACGCGCTATAAAATAAAATACTTAAACTGTTGGCCAAGCAACGCGAAAAATTATCAAATTCACAATTATCAAAACGGGTTTTCCTTAAAAGATAAATATATGCCCTCGCGGACTTTTTTGAAGAACTATAGGTTACAAACAATTCCTCCATACATAAGTTTATTGTACCTCACATAGTTGTCTACGTGAGGTACAAACGCTGCCTTATGGCAGCGTTTTCATTTATAGCTCGCACGCGTTCGAATTTCTCGGCAAATTTAATTATATCTATTCCAATATACAGCAAACCCCAACAAATTATGCAAAAAAAGCCATCCTCTTGAACCATTCTATCTATTAAAAGATACCGCATCAAGATCTGTTGCGTATTTTTGAAGATTATAAGCTCACATAGGGACATACATACAAAAATTACGACTTTGTTTTATGAGAAGTAAAGATATAGAATCTAAAGATAGGTATATAAATTAAGCAAATTTTACCTCCCAAACTAAGGTCACACCCGTAACCAAGACGGATATGTAAAATGTTTACCACACTCGCAAAGTAAAGCAAAAATCAAAATTAACTAAGAAGGTGCACTCCGGTCCTTTAGAAAAAATGTTTTCGCTGTCTAGTTTTTACTAAAGGTAAAAGGTAAAGGCAGTTTTATCTTCTCCTTCTTCTTCTCCAGCACATTTACGTCCCACTGCTGGGCACCGGCCTCCTCCACTTTGAGAGAGATTATGGTCTACTGTGCTGCGCTGACCAGACGTGTTGGCACAGAGTTTATTTACGAGTTTTCCGTCTCTCACAGAGGATGTTATCTGTGTGCAATATCCCTTAGTTGACTTTTACAGCACCCTTGGGATTCGATGGGGTGGTGACACTTGAGTTTTATGACTAGTATTAAGTAAAAAAAGTGTTAAAATTTTCTGTAATGCGTCATACAGCTATATCGGTCAATAAACTATCTTATAATACGACGCAAAAGCACAGTAGCGCCTGAAAAATAAATGCATCGGAATAATTCTGCATAAATAGGATGTTCTGGAACAACGGCCATATTAAATATTGATTGTTGTCAGTTAAACTAATATGGCGCCCTTCTATTGTGACGTTATTGTTCTTAAATCAAATTCTTGTATTCAAATCGGAAGAAATGTTTATAGTACGGGATCCGTAGTACATTTTTTTCACTTGATTACTATCAAGCTGATTTTCCGTGAGTAGCTTTATTATGACGAGACGCCCAATAATTTTCTATTCCAAAATCTCGATTGTGGTAGCTAACAGAGGTAACAAGGATAAAATATCGTACTATTACTGGAAGAAAGCAGTAAATTATTTTTTTGATAAATAAGTATGAAATTTTTGACCCAAGTTCACTTATGTCTTTTTTTACGGGTAGTACGATATTTTATCCTTGCTATCTCTGTTAGCTACCACAATCGAGATTTTGGAATAGAAAATTATTGGGCGTCTCGTCATGATAAAGCTACTCACGGAAAATCAGCTTGATAGTAATCAAGTGAAAAAAATGTAGGTACTACGGATCCCGTACTATTACTATTTGATAAGTATTTGTCTTTCAAGATATAATAATCTCGTATTAGTAAAATCATTACCTAAAATGATTCATATTTGTTGCTGAAATATACACATCTTTACTTATTATGAAAGAAAGTCTTTATGTGAGCTTATATTATCTTCAAAACTACGTAACGGAATTCAATGTGGGGTTTTTAATAGATACAGTAGTTTAAGAGGATGGCTTTTATATTTAACTAGCTGTTGGCCGCGACTCCGTACGCGTAGAATTTAGAAAATTTTCCCGTTTTTGCAACATTTTTCACTACTGCTTCCCGCCTGTTAGTCACAGCGTGATGTTATATAGCCTATAGCCTTCCTCGATAAATTTACTTTCCAACACTGAAAGAATTTTTCAAATCGGACCAGTGGTTCCTGAGATTAGCGCGTTTAAACAAACAAACAAACTCTTCAGCGTTATTTATTAGTAGTAAATTAGTAATTAGTATAGAAACTTCAGCTTTATATATTTGTATAGATATGTTAAGGTTTGATTTCTAAATTCTAGGCTTATATCAAAACTAACGTTTAACCTTATTGATTATGTATAATCGAACAAAGCATAGGAATAATATTTCTAATCTATGAATAGTAGTGAGGTCAGACTCTCACCCTTGTCCAAGGTGACTGCAAAGTCTCCGAAACGTTGGACTAAAATTTAATACACGCGTCTAAATCCATAAAAAGTAGTTTTATGTGAACAAATCAGTCCCGCAAGTATTAGTTATAATAATTATGTAGCTGTCCGACAAACGTTGTTTTGCCATACAAATGTCAGTGGAGGGAAGGGGTTTGAAAAAAAAAGTTGTTCGATTCTCAGACCTACTGAATATGCATGTAAAATTTCATAAAAATCGGTCAAGCCGTTTCGGAGGAGTACGGTAACTAACACTGTGACACGTGAATTTTATATATAAGATCATCTTTACCAAATAAAACTTATTGAATAATTTAGTTATATATTTGGAAAAAGAAATATTTTAAGAACAAGGAATGTATCTGTCACGTCTCAAGGCATGCAAACATCAAGCGAACACTTGAGTCACGTTTACAACATATAAAAATTCAGGTAACCCAAATAATGTACCTATAGTGGCAATGCGATCACGTGGTTCTTCATGTGAATACAATTTGATAGTACAAACCGTTAAGGGCCTACATCAATATCATCGCCGACACGTACATATTAACACAGCCAGTAGGCACAGAAAATGAAGAATTAGGGATACTTTTCCTATTTACTCAAAATCTACTAAATATATTTTAATTCTGATCCACGTGTTTCTATACATAATAGTTACCTATGTTTTTAAAGTTATTTCATTAGTTAATACGCGATAATAGACCGACAAATGAAAAAAATAAAAAATTAGAGAGGTTGTTTCGCCAAGATTTTCTATCGAGAAAACTTTTTTCAATCGCGTTTCTGAGTTCATGCGATCCTAGATCATATTATATTGAAAAAACATATACATACTTAAAAATTAGAGCTCTAGCCATTCAATCTAAAGAAACAATGAAAACTTCGTACATAGAAAAATGCACGAAGCTATTTTGGTATCCTCTTAAATTGTATTGCGTTTTGCACTACATTAGAATTATAAGTGTTTGTATGTTTTATGTATTGAGCGTGTTATATGTAGCCCTTATTCTGTAATAATGAACTCTTCTTACCTCATAGAATCTACGTATACTCACAGATATAGCAGATGGTGGGTTGTCGTTTAATATTAAGGAATAGTAACTTTAACAACTGTAACTTTAAAGAAATGTAATGCCTTTGAGACAAGTAATAAACTTAAACAAATAAAATAAACTTAAACAAGTAGTAAACTTTCTTTCTTTCTTAGCCTGGCTAAATCGTACTTCATAGAATAATGACGTTTCATTTGACGTATAGCCTGTATCATAGACACACATAGATACCTACATTTTCACACACACATTGATATGTAAGTGGCTTGAAGCCAGCTGATTGATTTAGCTATAGACTCACCATCTGGTAAACCTGTGGGTATACTAATATTATCTTCTAATATATAAAATTTCCATGTCACAATGTTAGTTACCATACTCCTCCGAAACAGCTTTACCGATTTTTATGAAATTTTACATGTATATTCAGTAGGTCTGAGAATCGGCCAACATCTATTTTACAAACTTTTTTTTTTAGTATGACAAAACAACGTTTGCGGTGACAGCTAGTAAAGCTATAAAGTTTGTTTGCTTGACGCGCTAATCTCAGTAACCACTGACAGAATTTGAAACATTCTTTCACTGTTGTATAGTATATTTGTTATGTAATGCTTTAGGGTATATAAAATCATGCTGCGACCAATTGAAGCGAAGCATCAGTGAAAATTGACTTAAAACCCGGGAAATTTTTCCAAATTACACGTTGCGGGCAACGACTTGTAAAATATTAAAAGAATTTTATTTATTGTGGCTCTATGTTAAAGTTAATAAAGACATTAAAATGAGCGCCATCAAAATAAAAAAATACTTTACCATAGAGAAAACAAAAACATTGCTGAAAAAAAATTAGGTACTTAATACAATATTAGGTTATTTCATGAAGGTATAGATAAAAAAAAGGAGGCCATACTTGGAACATCGGTTTGAGGCAAATACCTACGTATCTCTATCTCACTCTCTGTGGTCTGACCTCTCTTTTTAGTGTGGCCTTAGTACTGCTATCTCCTTATTAAAATCTCCTAGTAAATTCTTAAAAAGAGTCACCACACATATCAAATCACAAGTTAAACACTGTCATTTGATAGTGTTTAATCGTAACTATAAATAACTAGTTGAAATACGATGAATGAAATTAAAAATAATAAAATAGTAGATCACGGATGCTTTTCATGGTTGACGAATCAGTGAATTATTTTCCCCATTTCCTAAGGATTTCGTAATTTGGCAACATTGGTCACCATATGTCAAGTTGTCGACAAAATTGTGCCAATATGTCGGTTGTTTACTTTACGGTTCACAGCTTCGTTTCAAATTTTCGACTCTAATTATTTTTATAATTAAAGAAATGGTGCAAACTTGTGTAGTGCGTGGTTGCGGTAGTACGTGGTGTCCAGGAGGTGATATACAATTTCACGCGTAAGTGTTTAGATCGTGATTTCTGGCATTGAATAACTGCAAACATATTTCTTTGTATTTTCAATTAAATACTTCATAAAATGATTAAACAATGTTTTCAGCATACTTCTAACTAACTATACTGATAACGATGTAAAGATCTAATAGTCTTACATTGAATTTCATGGACTTAGTGCAATTTTATCTTTCTTGTTTACAAGAAGTAATTTTGAAATAGTGTGACCATACTGAGGACATATCTAGGACTTTCTGTGGGACCTGAACTAAATTATACATGTTTGCTTAGTCATTTAATTTTTATTTCACATTATTTACAACATTAATATACTTACCTACAATATTATTTTTTTAGATTTCCTAAAAATAGTACCCAGAGGAAATTATGGTTATCCATTGTACCATTGAAAATGAAATTTTATGAAAGTGCAAGGATTTTTTAAAACAAACAGCAGTTCCTACTATAATTACAAATCAAGAAGCAATATCACCTTGCAAGGTAAAATTTCAAGTATCTATTTACAAACTCCTTTAATTGTCTCACATGTTAAATATTATACAATATACAATGTTAAAATAATACAATACAATGTTAAATATTTGAATTTATAAGGAATATAAAAACTAGTATGAAAAAAAATACCCCACCAGTATCAGGAACATTTTCCAAACTACCGGCGCTCAAGGCTCCAGAGATAATTGCTGCTTTCTGAACCAGCCCCCCCCCCGATCCGACTGCCTAATGAGAGCCTTACATTATTATTATGTTTCAGAAATGTAGTAGTTCGAATATATGGCAAAAGGCTATATTTTGTAAAATATATTATAATTTTCAGATAGACAGTTCATTACAGGAAGAGTCTATGGGGCAAGTAGCTACTCTGGGTGTACCAAATCCTAGCTCTGGCATTTATGAAAGTAATCCTTCCTGATGGGCCAACTCAGAGAAAACAATATAGAAAACAAATTAATTAATGTTGTATCACAACATTTTACTCCTCTGTTGCAAGAAATGTTTAAGCATCCCATCACGGACTCAATTTATTGCAATGATTTGCATGAAAGCGTATTAATTAAGAAAATTGCAAATTCATTTTTTAACACTTAAAGAGTCATACAGAAAATATACTTAGTGATTTACGTGGTAAGAGACAGAAATTACACAAAACAATAATATTTAGTCATGTATAAAAGAAAAGTTATTAAATGATTTTAATTTGGAAAGTGCTGTTGTTTCTTTTTTGCCCTTTTTTTGTAACTTTATTATCGTTCCTATTATAGCCCCCTATGATATATGTCACAGTCAAAACTTATAACCACTCAATAGACTGTAAGCTCTCGACAGTAGTACTTTTGACTGAAATTATTCAAAACTAATTTTACCCAATATAGCTGTTTAAATGTAATTTTAACTGACTTGCCTAGCGCCAAGTAGTGGAACACAAGGCACAGGGAGCCAAGGGCAACCCGACAAGGGTGGGTTAGGTTTTTAGCTCCCGTCATGCCATTCATGATAGGTTCCTTTAAACGCTGTAGACAGAAATATACGTAAAAATTGATTTTGACTGATTCTCCGTTCTTCCGTCAGCCACTTTTAACCACATTCATATTGTCAGTTAAAATGACTATTAACTACAGATTTTCCGACAAACTAATTTTAATCAACGTAACGTATTTTTTTTTCAGAAGTATTATTGACCGAATTTGCCCTTTAACTGACATTAATAAATAGAAATACATTGGCTAACCCAGAAATCTAGGAAAAACTATTGTCCAGTATGTATTGATAATGTTTAATTAATCTGCAAAATTAATGAAACATATATCTTTTGCGATTTCATGGTTGGTCCCTTAATAACAGTACATGTTTAAAAATATGAGTACAATAACCCTTTTTCGTTTTTACGCTACCTACACAAAAAGTTATGTTTCCACTTAGGTATGCCAAATAGATTTTATTGTGTAACTTGTTTTGTTTACTAAGAAATTACTAACACCTTGTTATTTTTAACCGGCTTCAAAAAAGGAGGTTCTCAATTCGTTGGAATCATTTTTCTGTATCTTTGTAACATGTATTTAGGTCTGAAATAAAGGTAAATTATTATTATTTTATCTCAAGCAGATCTCACAATCATTCATTAATTTCGTATTGCCGTAGGAACTACACCTTTGTTCTAGTTATTATCTATTTCCCACCAATATTCTATAGGTACATCGTACATACGAACTAGGAAATTTTACGTGTTTAAAAATGTAAAAAGAATAATAAACTTAACAACCGAACCTCCAGTTACTGTTAAAAAACTAGAATTATCCAAACTTTCACGCGATAACAAACAGTTTGTTTTTTGAGTATTTTTTTTACGCACAGTACATAAAGTATCTCGACATATAAAATCTATACGGGCTAGGTCTTAGAAGTGAACATTTTGTTGACACTATATGGAACACAACTACTTGAAGTTTTGTCCTGGAAGAAATACAATAAAGGTTACCCTACTTAGAAAGAAAGGGTTTGACCACAGTGAGCGAGATAGCCATACATCATTTTTGCTTCAAGTAGGTATTCAGAGTCTGGACTCCATTTTTATCTATACCTTCATGGGTTATTTAAATATTCAATAGAAGATGAATTCAAAAACCGAACACGAAGTAAAAACATTCTCACTGCCAAAGCTGTCAGGTAATTAAAGATACCTTTTTCGAGTTTATCTTATTTTACAAATTAAACGAAAAGAAATTACATATTTCCTGGACTATTAATATCTCTCTCTTTCGTGTTGAGCACAGGCCTCCTCAATTTACCACTCCACTCGTCAAAAGCTCAGCAAAAGCTAATAGGTACCGATGACAAAACAAGAAAAAAGAAACACATAATCTTCTGCTGAATTATGGCAAAGGAAAATTGTCCTAACAACCAAAGATGTCAAATAAATTAATCAAATATTCTAAAACGATGCGTGAATGAACCGCCCTGGTTAGTCAATAAATTAGTGAACCACTTAATTGATATGATATGTTCCGGGAAGACAGTGCAATCCACTTTACCACTTTCACTCATTACATTAAATAAAACCTTAACCCATATAAATAAAGTAAAAAGTTACCAATAACAAAAAGAAGGAGTTATGATGTTTTGATTTGCAAATATAAATTGCTACAAAGCTCAATGATCCCACTTTACTTTCACATCAAAAATCAACTTTAAACACTGGGTATTAAGAATAAGATTTTTTTAACACAAAATATGTGATATAAGATGTTTTATTTTGCAGATTTGTCTCGAAGTCAACGTTCGTCCTAGCCCCTCTCCGTCCTGCAAACTGCTTTTGGTAATTATAAATAAAAAAGTCTAATTATGAGGATGTCAGGAAATGATTAAGACTCGATTAAAGCCAAGTTTGTCTATGATACGCTAACGATTTCTTTTCAAAACTACTTTTAATGCATGGCAACACGTGATTTACGAGTATGGTGAGAAAAATGCGCTGCTAACATTTTATTTGCTAACTAACTGTTGCCTTCGAGTTTGTGCGCGTGAAATTTGGAACATACTCAATTTTATTACAAATTGTACATCTAAACCTTCTTAAAAACAGCATCAATATCCCTTGCGTAGGTAGGTAAAGACTTATGGTCTTATTCATAATGATTTATCAGAGGTTTAAAAGTTCGCTAAAAGCGGTTCGCGAAAATTGACAAAACTTGTTATACATAATAGTATTTTTACGCTAAAACGTTTATTATCACTCCGATAAAATCTCCGTTTAAACCTTCGATAAGTCATTATGAATAAGACCATTAGACGGACACGTAGAAAAGACGACTTTCTTTTCTATTTCTTCTGTAAAGATAAAAAATATTTGTATTAAGAGGATACCAAAATAGCTTCGTGCATTTTTCTACGTACGAAGTTTTCATTGTTTCTTTAGATTGAATGGCTAGAGCTCTAATTTTTAAGTATATGTTTTTTCAATATATGATCTAGGATCGCATAAACTCAGAAACGCGATTGAAAAAAGTTTTCTCGATAGAAAATCTTAGCGAAACAACCTCTCTAATTTTTTATTTTTTTCATTTGTCGGTCTATTATCGCGTATTAACCAATGATATAACTTTAAAAACATAAGTAACTAATATATGTATATAGAAACACGTAAATCAGAATTAAAATATATTTAGTAGATTTTGAGGGGCCAAATTAGATGGCTCTGTAATACTCTGGATGCCAGCCCAAAACGATCAAATAGCCCAGGACGATAATTTACTTCATACGCCCCTGGATGGAAATATGTATGAAGAGATATATTGTCATAATGAGATAATAAATTAGACTAGTTGTTGCTGATTGCTATTCTTCTCCGTGTAATGACGGATTAGGAACACAAGTTATCACCCCATTTCTTTCCAAAGCCAATTTTGTCGTACTGTGCCTCTCAATTATTAGAATTTTAAGAAAATAGAGACCAACTCTTACAGTCTTTCTTGTTCAATCATGACATATAGGTTATAAAATTCAGAAAAAAAATCACTCAAATAAAAAATATCGTAAATGTGTTCTGCTGATTATAATACCACACAAGCTAAAAAACAAAACATTGCAACAATACAAAATACAAAGATTTTTTTTATAGCTAAATGTAATTTTAACTTTGCCGCCTAAAAAAAGTAACAACGAAACCAAGTCAATTAAGGGCCTACATCAATATTATCGTCGACATGTACATATTAACACAGCTAGTAGGTATAGAAAATGAAGAATTAGGGATATTTATTTTGTTTACTCAAAATCTACTAAATATATTTTAATTCTGATTTACGTGTTTCTATATATAATAGTTACTTATGTTTTTAAAGTTATTTCATTAGTTAATACGCGATAATAGACCGAAAAATGAAAAAAATAAAAAATTAGAGAGGTTGTTTCGCTAAGATTTTCTATCGAGAAAACTTTTTTCAATCGCGTTTCTGAGTTTATGCGATCCTAGATCATATATTGAAAAACATATACTTAAAAATTAGATCTTTAGCCATTCAATCTAAAGAAACAATGAAAACTTCGTACGTAGAAAAATGCACGAAGCTATTTTGGTATCCTCTTAAAATAAACTTATGTTATACGGGGCAGTTAAAAAAATGATTATATTTGACATTCTAGACACAAATGTTTACCCTAATTCACGTATTGAAATCAAAACTGAACTTCTAATACTAATATTTATAATTATAAAGCTGAAGAGTTTGTTTGTTTGTGTATATGAACGCGCTATTCTCAAGAACCACTAGACCGATTTGAAAAATTATTTTAGTGTTGGATAGCACATTTATCAAGGAAGGCTATAAAGCATCACGCTGCGACCAAAAGGCGCAAAGCATTAGTGAAAAATTTTGTAAAAACGGCAAAAAAATTGTTAATTCCAACAGCTAGTTTACTATAATTACTTCAATTTCTTAAAATTGTAAACTTCCTGGTTATAAACGCGTAAATATGTCCATAAATGAAAACAAAAGTCACTAGTTTTGAAATAAACTTATTAGCATCATGTTAAATACCAAGTTCTTATATAAGTAAGAAAGAAAACAGCTAATATAAATCAGTTTCTATAGTTTAGTCTAGACATTGCAATTGTCCATGCGATCGTCGTATGACTTACCAAAACATCGGCCGTCGACCCCGAAACCCCCTATTCTATACTAATTACTGTCGATGTCGGACGATATAGAAGAACGATCGATATCTTATTCGATTAAAATATAAGAAACGACTACAGAAATTATATTTGTTTTATCTAAATTAATGATGGAGTATCAAAATCAATTTTACTAAAATTTCGCAGAAAATTCTTTTTCAAATTTCACAAATGGAACATTAATTTTATGCTATTTTTATAGATTTTTTTTAATTAATGATGTTTCGAAATTTAAAATATTTTACTGTTTAAATTCTTTATGCTAATGAGTTAATAGATTCTGATAGCAAATAAAAAAAAAGCGTAGCCTTGCTTTTTTAAAATTTAGTAGGAGTATTTAGTTTTAGTATGCAAAAAAACAGTTTTATTGTAATTTTTAAAGTTCACGTATAAAACAAGAGATCGATTTATAATGCAAATCGAGAGAAACTAATAAAATCGATAAGTTATTGCTCTCCTCGTAAGTGAAGCAATTTAATTGCTTTATTAAAGATTTGCCAAAGATACAGCATTGTGGGAATGACGAATGTAAGCAGCTGTGAGTTGTCTACTCAACAACAGATGGCGCTGTTTATCGTAGCACTTTTCCTGCATGCGGATATTGTAATGGTCGTTTAATTGCCAATAAAATTATTTTGCTGTAATAAAATATTATAGATGTTAGGTTGCGCTTCATTTACAAAGATATATGTTTAAATAAATTACAACGAATATTTATTTTGTTTCAGGTAATTTTTAGGGTTCCGTACCCAAAGGGTAAAAACGGGACCCTATTACTGAGACTTCGCTGTCCGTCCGTCCGTCCGTCCGTCCATCCGTCCGTCTGTCACCAGGCTGTATCTCAAGAACGGTGATAGTAGAGAGTTGAAATTTTCACAGATGATGTATTTCTATTGCCGCTATAACAACAAATATTAAAAATAAAATAAAATAAATATTTAAGGGCCCCCCTTAAATATTTATTTTATTTTATTTTATTATATAAACGAGCAATTCTTGTATATATATATATATATGTATATTTGAATCTCGGAATCGGCTCCAACGATTTTCATAAAATTAGTATATAGGGGGTTTCGGGGGCGATAAATCGATCTAGCTAGGAATCATTTTTAGAAAATGTCATTCTATTGCTTTTTTTTTCTTTTTGGCCACACCACCAAAAAAGAACAACGAGCGAAGCTCGGTCGCCCAGATATTAAATCATTAACGGACATGACATTGGCTTAAAATGTGAAAAACCCATTGACCACAGAAGTCATCTACCCATTGATTGTCCATTAAATATGCTGTCCTCCACATCGATAGATTAGGAATATTCAAATAACTAGTCAAGTGTGAAGCTGATTCACGCACTGAAGATTCCGTACAGACCTAATAGAACGCAAAGATAAAGAAAGCATCTTAAAATAAAGATAAGTAAAATTATAAGTATCCATGTAAGACTGATTAAGGGTATAAATTTCACAACCAAAGAGTTGTGATCTGTGAAGATTTATTTGTTAGTTTGAACGCACTAATCTCAGGAACTTCTGGTTTGAGTAGGAAAATTCTTTTTGTGTTGCATAGTTCATTTATCAAGGAACGCTATAGGTTATGAAAAATCACGCTGTGACCAATAGAAGCGAAGTATTAGTGAAAAATGTTGCAAAAATGAAAAAATGTTCTAAATAATACGCGTATAAAGTCACCAGCAACAGCTAGTTTGCATATATAAATACTGAGTTAACACCCTGAATAATAAATGTATTAATAAGTGTTTGAACATAGAATCTTAAAAAAATCTATAGTCTTTGAATACGGAATCCTAAAATAACTATTGACTCGTGCAAAGTTTACAAACAGCCTAACGCTAAGAATCACGGAACAACAATAAATTATATATTTCATTTGTTTTCTATGTAAAAATAATGGTAATGGAACAAAATCCTTCAAGGGAATATAAATTAATGTAAACAAAAATTAAATTTGTGTGAAATAAAGATTGGCACTACTTGGAACGCTATTCCTATCACCGCGAAAAGTTCCTGCGCGGATTTTCGTAGCACTCAGACGCCATTTTGGATATTCATGTAAATAATTCGGGTAAATAGTGAACTAAAACTATATGAAATTATTGAAACGATCGGACTCTACATAAATTTAAATTACGTCAGAAAAATTTATAGCAATTACGCTATAAGAAATCTTAAAACAGTCCTGGTAGGATACAAGGGGCTAGATCCTCTTTTTTCTTTTTAGGCTACTTTTGTCTGACTGGTGACACTATTCTT
Organism: Orgyia antiqua; assembly: GCA_916999025.1. Classification (NCBI taxonomy): domain Eukaryota; kingdom Metazoa; phylum Arthropoda; class Insecta; order Lepidoptera; family Erebidae; genus Orgyia; species Orgyia antiqua. The sequence continues at coordinate 31,130,058 of OU779863.1, forward strand.
GGTCCACTTATATGTTTTTAGCATAGGGTTTAGTTTCGATATTTCCGTCTCTCAACGAATAAGTTATCTACTTACAATATTCCTTAGCTATCTATTACAAGATTTTATTACGAAAGAAATGAGGTGACTTAGGTTCCTAATCTACCACTACACGGACAATTGTGCCAATTCTACGTGCACAACTAAACTTAACTAAAAATTGAAAACAACTACTGCTGTATTTCGAATATTTGGTTATTTTGCTGTGCACTTTTATTTTAATTATAATCTTTTAGTCTTTAATAAACAGTTTTATAACAAGAAAGTTCAGTTAACATTGCCGAATTGTGTTATCGACACTATTAAAATCCATTTTTTGGTTAAGTTTAGTTTAGTTGTGCGCTTAGAATTGGTACCATTATTTAAATAGTGAAAAGTAATTCACTTTGATAAATATTATTCATGTTTATTAATTGCAATTTTATTCCTTCTAATTTCTTGGTACTATCAATTACAGAATTCGATATAAAAAGTATCATTTGAATAGTGCAATCGATTACAAATGTAACTGAGGACGTGACTCGAATCACGTATGTTTAATTCGCAGAAACACCTACACGAAATTTAAAAAAATTGGTTAAGTGCGAGTCGGACTCGCGCACGAAGGGTTCCGTACCATTATCTATGCAACATAAGGCAACGTTATTAGTATCGAGCAAGAAACGGTAAAAAAATCATGTTTGTTGTATGGGAGCCCCCCTTAAATATTTATTTTATTTTATTTTTAGTATTTGTTGTTATAGCGGCAATAGAAATACATCATCTGTGAAAATTTCAACTGTCTAGCTATCACCGTTCTTGAGATACTGGGTACGGAACCCTAAAATCATGTTTGTTGTATGGGAGCCCCCCTTAAATATTTATTTTATTTTATTTTTAGTATTTGTTGTTATAGCGGCAATAGAAATACATCATCTGTGAAAATTTCAACTCTCTAGCTATCACCGTTCTTGAGATACAGCCTGGTGACAGACGGACGGACGGACGGACGGACGGACGGACGGACGGACGGACGGACGGACGGACGGACGGACGGACGGACAGCGAAGTCTCAGTAATAGGTAGTAGTAATAGGTATCGAGCAAGAAACGGTAAAAAAATCATGTTTGTTGTATGGGAGCCCCCCTTAAATATTTATTTTATTTTATTTTTAGTATTTGTTGTTATAGCGGCAATAGAAATACATCATCTGTGAAAATTTCAACTGTCTAGCTATCACCGTTCTTGAGATACTGGGTACGGAACCCTAAAATCATGTTTGTTGTATGGGAGCCCCCCTTAAATATTTATTTTATTTTATTTTTAGTATTTGTTGTTATAGCGGCAATAGAAATACATCATCTGTGAAAATTTCAACTCTCTAGCTATCACCGTTCTTGAGATACAGCCTGGTGACAGACGGACGGACGGACGGACGGACGGACGGACGGACGGACGGACGGACGGACGGACGGACGGACGGACGGACGGACGGACGGACAGCGAAGTCTCAGTAATAGGGTCCCGTTTTTACCCTTTGGGTACGGAACCCTAAAAAGATTCAAATAACTTCGGGAATGTAATAACAGAAATAGTCACTCTACATAGTTTAAACAAAAAATTCTCGATTCAAATTACAAATATGAAAACATAACAACTTTGATGGCGGGAATGTGGAAAACTGTTGCTCTATTATTATTTTTTCTATAAATATAGATAACACATGGCCACCATGTTTTGGTCCAACTGACAGATTGCAAATAAATTTTTTATTGAGAATCACTATCGATTAGGAAATGGGGCCCTTCTGTTAGATTATAGATTTATTATTAAATAAAGACTATTGTCCTTCAGTTCAATTTTGTATAATATGTTCCGAACACCGAAAGCACCAATGCACGCGAAAATAAAAAAGTTATTGGTCTATGGTTTCGATATAATTATTATTATTATGTAACAACAGGGATCTAGTCTGTAATATTGTTGCTTAGAGGTGTAAAATAATAAAGTCATTTTCCCATAAAACTACATTGTTGTAAGAAAATAAACAGCTTAACAGCGTAGAATTGCAAATATCAGTATAAAGCGTCTAAGAGTCTAGAACAAAGGGACAGTGTAAACATGGCATTAAATGCGCGCCACTGTTGCCTACCCCATTGTACACCATAGATACAGCCATAGCTAAGTATAGTCAGACGTACAGAGTTTACTAGGCTAAAAGTTGAACGAACCTAGGAAGCGCTTGCGTCTCATTGCTCTTAGCTCTCGCACACAACGCCATCTAGATAACATACACGAACACCAGCAAAGAAACAAAGATGGAAGGCACACACAGTGATGGAAACACACCGTGAGAAATGTTGATAACTCACTTGCGTTACTGAGACGATCGTCACTTCCGACTTTGAATAGAATCAATAAGATTTTCAAAATCGAATTTTTTGTTGTATTATATTTAATTTGTTAATATTTATGGTTAATAATAAATTATTAGTTATAGAAAAAGTTTTATTTTGTGATTATAAATAGAGAAAAAAAAAAGATAAAAAAAAATTAGTTTAAACTTAACATAAGTGTGAATGAACTTTATGTTTGTGTGTATAGATTTTCGTGACGGAGTAGGACAGATAACAACCAATCAACTGCAATGAATTCACGACACGTTTATTCAAAATCGAACTGCAGACAAATTGATGATAAATGTTTTTAATTTATCAATTGAACAGCGACACCTGCTCGATGACTATCATCTATGTTAATTCAAGTATGTATACGAGAAAGAGATAGGACTGCAATTAAAATAATATTTTGTGCGTGAGTGAATGGGCTAGCAATATATTTAATGAGGCTAAAGTTGTCGTAGTTTCGACTTGTATGACTGGGCGAGCTCCGTCATCTTATGTAAGCCTGGTATAGTGGTATCGGGATCTCGTTTGCGCATACATTTTAATACAGGTTTTTTTTACATGCAAGTTTAAAATAACATACAACCGGATTGACGAGGCCATTTCTTAAAAATGTCTTTGCATTTCCGCGTTTAGAAAACTATGTATATTGAGTATTCGCGCCTAAAAACAACATGTGTTATGTTAGCACATGTTACACTGCATTTCGTCTAAAGTCAATAAAAAGATTTTATTTTCATTAATTATTCTATGTTGTTGAAAGCCTGTTCATTCATTTACCATTTGTTTTTAAAGAATGTTGCAATCAATCAATCCCCTCAAGGGCTGATGGATTGCAAAATTCTTTAAAAGCAAATCAGTTCACTACATGTGTCTGTGATTTAAAAAGACAGCTACATTCGTCAATAACGGAAAAGAGATTAATTATTTACATTAGTAAAATAGTAAACACCTACTTGTTCGTATTTTTAGGGTTTCGCAAAAACCCTTATAGTCTCACTTCGGTGTCCATCTGTCTGTCTGTCCGTCCGTCAAACTTTTTTGACTACGCAACGGCTGTGTCAACTAGAAACTCATACGCTATGTAGATCTATGCGGTCCCTTGCTACAAAAAATACAATCAACCTTTTACATCTATGCATTTAGAAGATATAACCGAATTACGTAAATTTTTAAGAATTTTCGACATAAGCTAGCAAGGGAATCAAAATTCACAGGTTCCCGTTATCCTAGAACTTGAAATTTGGCATAGACTAAGTCTATATAGTGCTAATATAGGGAAAAATCCAAAAACATGTAATTTTGACACAACAAGAAGAAAGTGTTTATACTAATACCAACTTATGAAGTAGCTGTAATGTAGGCGATTCCCTATATTTCAACTGCAAAAATAAGTTGGTAAGTTGGTTTAAGTCGGTTTTAGGTACGGAAAGGGTTCTATAACTAAAACCGACTACATTCAAATAATCAGTTAATAGATAGTATAAATACAATAAAAAAACTAACTAACTAACTAAAAAAAAAACGTCTAACTTTATTCAATTAATAGAATAAACAAAAAAACAATTTCTTACGTATGAAAACTTTTTTTTTACTATACTAGTGTGACTAAGAAATTACCAGGAAAGCATTAGTATAGAAGATGTTATTGACAAATTTAATGTTGAACATGATCATACCAAATGTGTAGATTATGTGCCCTGATGCTGATTCTATGCCTTTAGTATTAATTAGTGTCACTTGTTTTGTGCAACTCGATTGTAATATCTACGCTTGAAACATTAGTGTTTATATAATAAGGTTTCTACTAGAGACATATGGAATTCGATTAAAATGTAACGTAATTATACATATAGTCTACGTTCTACGAGATAAATAAACACTCGTATTCAAACTTTTAAAAATTTATTCCATACACATAAAAAACATTCAAAAAAACTTTTTTTTGTATCTATACTAAACTACGACAAAGAAGTTACCAGGAAACCATGAGTTTAAAAGACGTTGCGTTGCTCAAAAATGCTGTATACCTTGATAATGTAGTCCTATTTACGCATTACAAGAGTAGCTAATGGTCGAATTGGAAATTTATTTGATTTAAAAATAAATAAAAAACATTGTTGCATATATTATACCTTTTTTTTTTACTGTTTTAGTGTAATTAGAAATTACCAGGAAAGCATGAGCACAAAAGATGTTATATAAAAGTTATGTTTTGAATATGTATTGTATGTACATATTTGTAGAGTTCGTAGACTATGTAATTTACTTCTGTGCTCCTAGTACCACTTGTTTTGTACGCTGATACACTATAAGATTGAAGACATTTTGAGCAAATTTTCTTCTACCAGATACATATGCGTTGATTGATAGATTAAATGCCTTAAATTGATACTATATAGTAACAACTCTACATGTTTTATGTGACTAGATATATATGCTACTACTTAAAAATTAAAGCGTGATAGAATAAAACCACTTTTTACACAATTAGACGAGTATATTTGTTTTTAAATTTTAGCCTCACGTTTTGGAGACTGCAATCACCATGGTTACGGATTGGACTTATCTGTAAAGTGTCCTCTTCGATCAGTTGTTGCAGGATTTTGATCGTAGAAGACACTTTACAGCTCAATCGGGATAAAATTTAAAAAAAAATATACGCGTCTAAATTCGTAATTTTAATAAATGTGTCGCGCAAAAGTTACAAAATAAAAGCATGTTATTTACATTATTACATAAAGTGAGTTAAAAAGGTTTCTGGTTGCTGTGAAATGATTAAATTTTACTAAAGATATTCCAAAACCTACTTAACTAAATAAACATAATTAACACTGTTTCCGCCGTAAAATATTATAAATATGTATAAACATAAAGTATCCAAGTTTGTTCCAACTTTGTTCCATGTTTTTTCGTATAACACTCACTTCAACCAATTTAAAAGATTTCACAAGTAGATAAAGTACTTAGCAACATTTTTTTTAGCTTCATAAGACCTTGATATTTAAATATATTTTTCGTAAATTTCCACTATCAAAATTAAGTTCTGTAGGTACATAAAAAAACCTTATTACCAAGCCTCCTTCTCATTTTCTTAAGACCGTAATAGGATGTAAATCAAATGGCCTTTATAGATATCGATTCTACGATCTCGACAATCGATAGGTATGTAGAGTACTGAACTTTGCCCGCAACTTTGTACGCGTTTTTAGAAACGAAACCTTAACAAATTATACAAAAAGATATCCTGTTAAGAGGATACCCAAATAGCTTCGTGCATTTTTCTACGTACGAAGTTTTCATTGTTTCTTTAGAGCTCTACTCTAATTTTAAGTATATGTTTTTAGGGTTCCGTACCCAAAGGGTAAAAACGGGACCCTATTACTGAGACTTCGCTGTCCGTCCGTCCGTCTGTCACCAGGCTGTATCTCAAGAACGGTGATAGCTAAACAGTTGAAATTTTCACAGATGATGTTTTTCTATTGCCGCTATAACAAAAAATACTAAAAATAAAATAAAATAAATATTTAAGGGGGGCTCCCATACAACAAACATGATTTTTTTACCGTTTCTTGCTCGATACTAATAACGTTGCCTTATGTTGCATAGATAATGGTACGGAACCCTACGTGCGTACGAGTCCGACTCGCAATTGACCAATTTTTTTCAATATATAATCTAGGATCGCATAAACTCAGAAACGCGATTGAGAAAAGTTTTCTCGATACAAAATCTTAGCGAAAATACGAGTACCTCTCTCAAATCTTATTTTTTTCATTTGTCGGTCTATTATCGCGTATTAACTAATGAAATAACTATAAAAACATAAGTAACTATTATATATAGAAACACGTAAATCAGAATTAAAATATATTTAGTAGATTTTGAGTAAACAAAAAAAATATCCCTAATTCTTCATTTTCTATACCTACTAGCTGTGTTAATATGTACATGTCGACGATAATATTGAAGTAGGCCCCTAAGCCACTGCTTCATTTAAAAAACACCGCTACAAAATATGTTGTGTAGTTTTAAAGAAATAAGTTCACATAGGTACATACTTAAAAAAATAACGACTTCGTTTTGTAATAAGCAAAGATTATACTAGTAGAGTCATTTGTATTTAATCATCTTGATCATAACCTTTCAAATCTTAAGAGGCATATATTATGGTCTTATTCATAATGTAATGACTTATCAGAGGTTTAAAAGTTCGCTAAAATCGTTTCGCGAAAATTGTCAAAACTAGTTATTCATGATAGTCTTTTTACGTTAAAACGTTTATTATCTCTTCGATAAAATCTCCATTTAAACCTCCGATAAGTCATTATGAGTAAGACCATTACTCTTTTAAATAATTATTTAATGAGACAACGATTAGTTACTACGCCGTCATTTTTACAAAATACAAACATTTGCTATATCTTTGTACAATAAAAGAAATCTCTTATGCAGTTATGCTGCGCTGGTGATTTCTTCGTAACGTAACAAAAAAACCAGCTCATTTAGTGATATTCTCTGTTATAACAAAGACCGTAGTAATGCTACGTTCAATTCAAAAATATGCAAAAAGATTACACACGATTTCACAAGATTTTCACGATAAGCGTATGAAGAAAAAGATGGAAAAACATTTTCTCCATAAAATGGAAATGAATCAGTGCGATGCCAATTGTTACTACGATGCCAACATTAAAAGCTTTTTTCGTGTTAGTTAATAAAAGTCGATCGTAATTACTTAAATTTCACGATTAAAGACGTAAAATCTTTTCTTACTAAAAATAACGTAGAGTCGTTGTTATTGTTATTATTGAGTCTTCCGTGTAGTACCGAATTAAGAATACAGATGCCACCCCATTTCCTTTTCAGGAAGCTATAAGAAATTTCAAGTTCCTTCTAGTTTTACGTATTTTTTGGCTGGGCTTTGAAACGTAAGTCAATAAATTTGTCGTGTTTTATTTTTATAGGACTTTTATTTTATTTATCGTCAAATGAGGATTTCTTCAAAATTTCATTGTTCTGGAATACATTGTAACTATCATTATGCTTTAACGATTAATCGGCTATACAAGTAGACATCGCAGATACCAGGCTGACAGAATCAAAAGGCGATCATTAGAATTTATCATAGCTTATATCAGAATCTGTATGCATGATATTGCGTCCGATACCCCAGCTCGAAGTAATTATTGACATGGATGGCACAAGATATCCGATTTAATTTCTCTAACTTTTCGAAATAAGTCAAGTGCGTCTTGGCTTTTATGAAAACAGTAAAAAGACGAACGCCCCATAGAAAATAGGTCAAGCGATCACAAATTTATAATATGGCGATGAAATTGTATGGCGTTATTCAAGTATTTTCATTTTATATTTTTTACGGAAATATGTTTAAAATTGTGCTGTAGTTAAAACGACATTTCGATATCCACACATTTCTGTGCTCAATATTGTACTACCACTTTGACTAGGAGCGCATAAAATGCACAAGCATATTCTTAGATAAATAGGACAACATAACAACACTGAGTCTTATCTTTTCTCACGTGTGGATTAAATTGAATACTTCCTCAATTAAGTACAATGCTAATATTTCATTATAAATACGAATGGTACTTTATGATTTTAGGCTCCAACAGCTGTACTAGTTTTGATAAAAAGATTAACATAATTTTTTCATACTAAATGAAGTTCCCAACAAAATGCAAAATGAGTCAGTAGTTTGCAGTGGAGTTAAGTGGAGCCGCAGGGTGCAAATAACGAAATATAAAATCAAAATTACTTTAACATTTTTGTGAATAAGCTTTAAAATTTTTGCACAAATGTGTGTCTAAGTTTAAAATTTGTATGTATAAAATAAATATTTCCGAGGCTTATTCTGCATGACCGCTCAACCCTACCAGGAGAGCATCAATCTAAACATGTTGATCCTGCACCCGTCTAACTTGCATGTCTGCCAATACTGGGCTAAAAGGTCAACGACCGCTCAAGTGACATAATCTGAACTCTTTTATATTGTAGCATAAACCAGTCGACGATGAAAATTGAAGAAATAATTTGATTATTTCGATAAAACCCTTGTGCAGTTTGACACAAAAATATTTAAAAAAAAAAAAATTATGGGTGACGAGTAAATTTAACGGCGTAGTACCAGGAGAGAATGACCACGAAGGACATGATATGGCCCCATAGTCACTATTACCATCGTAGCGTATGCATGATCAGTGGTGTCCAAAGTCTGCATATCCTTGTGTAAAATAAAACGTGATTTATATCTAGGCTGATGGATGGATGGATGGATGAAGTTATATCACCTTTAAACTCGTTAATTTGTTGTTTAATTTGTTAATTTGTTGGTTTGTTTGTACTCTTACTTTGTTACTGAATAACAGAGTATCAGAACAAACAAAAAATCATAACATAATTGTACAATAAAATTAGCTAAAGTTATTGCTAGTGTTATCAGTACCAGAATACAGATATTCTATTTTTTACTACGCAGACGCAGTCAAATTATCTGTATTTATCATATAATAAATAAAAATATGTAAATAATAATAATAAATGTATATGTCCGTGTGGTGACGGATTAAGAATACAAGTGTCACCACCCCTTTTCCTTACGAGGGTGCTGTAAGGTCTGTCTGTGAGAGAAGAAAAACTTGTAAATAAAGCCTGTGCCAAAACGCCTGGTGCTCAAGTCCACTATTTTGGAACAATTGTCATACCGGCACAATACCGGCACGATACCGTTGCAATTGAAGTCAAATATCCGTAGTCTGCTATATGCCGTCATAACGGTCTTTCAATGGTAATAGAATTGTCGATCTCTTTTATCTATGCATTGAATTTTCGGTCTCTTTTATCTATGGATTGTGTTAGAATGGTATGTATGTGTTGCCGTTTTTAAAAAATGCTTAAAAATGTTAGTTGAAGTGATTTTCGAAAATCTACTAATAAATTTAAACATTTAATCATGCTAGACTTCGTTTAGATATATTTGTACATACTATTTATTAGTATAAAAAGCAATGTGAAGTTTAGGAGATTAGTAAATTGCAATAAATTACAAAGAACAATTTCTAATATTTCTATCTATCTATTTTTTATTTATGGCAATCTGTCGACACAGGACAATTTAAAAATATTACTGTCAAATTCAAAATAGCAGACTACCGAAACATTTCAGTTATTGAATTGCAATTGTGAAGCAGGTGCTCAAGTCCACTATTTTGGAACAATTGTCATACCGGCACAATACCGGCACGATACCGTTGCAATTGAAGTCAAATATCCGTAGTCTGCTATATGCCGTCATAACGGTCTTTCAATGGTAATAGAATTGTCGATCTCTTTTATCTATGCATTGAATTTTCGGTCTCTTTTATCTATGGATTGTGTTAGAATGGTATGTATGTGTTGCCGTTTTTAAAAAATGCGTTAGTTGAAGTGATTTTCGAAAAACTACTAATAAATTTAAACATTTAATCATGCTAGACTTCGTTTAAATATATTTGTACATACTATTTATTAGTATAAAAAGCAATGTGAAGTTTAGGAGATTAGTAAATTGCAATAAATTACAAAGAACAATTTCTAATATTTCTATCTATCTATTTTTTATTTATGGCAATCTGTCGACACAGGACAATTTAAAAATATTACTGTCAAATTCAAAATAGCAGACTACCGAAACATTTCAGTCATTGAATTGCAATTGTGAAGCAGTTGTGTACGAGACTAGCAATTTATGTCACTTTGACAATTGTAAGACAATGATGAAGTCGTTATGACGACACATTAATAGTAGACTACCAAAAACTTTACTATTGCACCATAATGGTACAATAATGGTACAGTTGTGACACCGTTGAAATACCCGACTCAGGGCCCAGTTGTGTACGAGACTAGCAATTTATGTCACTTTGACAATTGTAAGACAATGATGAAGTCGTTATGACGACACAATAATAGTAGACTACCAAAAATTTTACTATTGCACCATAATGGTACAATAATGGTACAGTTGTGACACCGTTGAAATACCCGACTCAGGGCCCTGGTCAGCGCGGCGCAGTAGATCACAATCCCTCCCAAAGTAGAGGAGGTCCGTGCCCAACAGTGGGACATTAATGTGTTGGAGAGAAAGAGAAAGAAATAATATATCTGGGAATCAAACTTTTCAGATAGATACCTTCCCAAACTATTACTAGAATAATTCTTGTGTATTCAGTCAGAAATTGCTATCTTAACTAATATAAACACCGTTGTGCAAAAGCATTAGCTCTTAATCGCAAAAACCAATAACCACTTGGAGACCGCAGCATCCGCTAAGCCTTATGTGTAGAACCCGTCATAATCGTGCCTAGACCACCAAGATATTTACAATTAAAGGAAAAAGTTTTGTCTATGTGGCTATTAAAAAGGTGGTCATTACCTAACCGGATAATCACGGCTAAAAATTTGAATGAAACTCTAGATGTCTTTGAAATAAATTCTCTATTTTTTATCTAATTCCCATTAGTAAATTTTTCGTGAAAACGTCACAAACAAAGTCTCTGTTATCTATTTAACCATGAATTAATGATAATTTTTTTAATATTTTTGGTAAATGTCGTGCGCAGATACCAACAGTAAACATCAAGGTACTAGGAATGAATAAATTTGTAGAGATATAGAAATGATCAGAACTAACGAATGTTTTAATGATTCTGGGGCATCGAAGTGTAAAAGATGGAAAACTCTGAACGAACTGGACCAGCCTACTTCCTGAGGGCTATAAACACCTACGTAATGTGAAGGTTAGAGTTTATGTGAAATAAAATCTTGGATATAAAACTATAGCAATCTAGCTCCGTTTTCTCTGTCGAGATATACATGTAGATTTTTATGTATACCTACCTAAATGCATAAAACTTTTAACATCTAAACTTAACCGAACAATGCATTAAAGTACCGAACCTACAAAAAAACCGGTACTCCCACGTAAGCTTAGACAATGCGGTATTTATTCAACCAGGGATACATGACCTCCAGGAGTAGTAACTTCCGTCTGTATATAGCTCAATTCCAAGTGGAATGCGGAAGACTACAGAGGTCATGGTATTATAGGAATGGAAGACATGACCCTATGTGATCAATATTTCTCAATTCGGTGTTTCTAAGTATGATTTCTATCTTACGAAACTTATTAGTCAACATTAATTTAAATATCATAAAGTATTCCCATTTTTGGAATGCCTGAAAGTACAGCATAAAAACTAAACAATACAAGCGAACAGTTTCATAGTTTATATAAGAGGTATCGTCAGAGGCGTATTTTAAAATTTTGCGCCCCGGGCCATTAGGATTTGCCGCCCCTAAAGAAAAAAAAACCAAGAAAAAATAAACGTAACATTTAATTAATTTTTTTTTTAATATCTAGAGTCGGTAAATGACTATACACTCCACCTAATGTTACTAGCTGTTGCCCGCGACTTCATCTGCATGAAATTTAGAAATCAAACCTTAACAAACAGAAGTTTACTCTACCACTCGATAGATAGCGTTGTACATCACATTTCAATCGCACTATGGTTTGATTACAGACTAGGTACATTAACACTTAGGCTCGTCAAAATATTTGGTTTTTATTCCGCTTTTCGCATTTATTTATCAGTAAGATAAGATTATTAACAAATTTATTATTAACACTGAAAGATTTTTTCAAATCGGCCCAGTGGTTCCTGAGATTAGCGCGTTTAAACAAACAAACAAACAAAATCTTCGGCTTTATAATATTAGTATAGATTATATATACATACTAGCTGACCCGGCAAACGTTGCTTTGCAGTATTAAAAAAAAAAAGTTTGAAAAATAGATGTTGGCCGATTCTCAGACCTACTGAATGTGCATGTAAAATTTTATAAAAATCGGTCAAACCGTTTCGGAGGAGTACGGTAACTAACACTGTGACACGTGAATTTTATATATAAGATAATAATATAGATATACAATACATTGGCGCCAATTCTTCATGCTCAACTCAACTAAACTTAACCAAAAAATTAAAACTACTATTGCTGTATCGTGATTATTTGGCTAGTTTGTTGTGCACATTTATATTAATTATAATCGTTAGTCTATAAGTTTTTATGACAATAATGTTCAGGGCCCCAAGTCCGGTAAATGAATTGTGTCACAACAAATATCGTCATACAGACTACAGAACACCTTCAAATATATCTTACTAGGATAACATATTCTTTAAGAGATTGGTAACTTGAAATTGAGGACTCAACCCAAACAAGCCAGTAGACCTAATACCGTCCCGTTCTGGACAACACCGGGGTCTTTAAGGATAAGAAGAGAAAACTATTCCTTAATCCTATAAAATAATACATATATCTTACACTTAAAATAAAACACTGAGAAAAGCAATCATTATTATTGTCATCTAGTTTTAATTCGCTTACAAATCCAAAGAGAAACCAACCCTCTTGTATGGACGGAGAAGAAAAAAAAAGTTTTAATTATTAAAAGTTAGAAAAAGTTTTAATTATTAATTTTACAATTATGCTCGCTTACAACTTGCTTAAATCAAATAAATAAGAATGATATTATGAGAATCAGAATGATATAATTTTGTTATCAAAACTTGATGGCTATCAATTTTTATGACTTTATTTAACACAAAACTATTTTAAAGTTAAGTCACTCATTATTTTTCTGTGTGGTGACGGACTAAGAATACAAGTGTCACCACCCCATCTCCTCCCAAGGGTGCTGTAAAAGTCAGCTAAGGGATATTGCACACAGATAACATATTCTGTGAGAGACGGAAAACTCAAAAATAAACCCTGTGCGTTCCCATGGTGCTAGGCACAGACTCTTGAGCACCTGCTACGATCTAAACATATTTCTTGGTCTTTATTATACTCATACATCTGATCATACATGCATGACGGTAGCGACTGCTACGTAAATGCACTAGTTTGGAGGACGTCATTGATTTTATTGAAACTGAAAGAAAAGTAGAGTCCGGCGCTCAAGTAGAGACTATCGATGTGAGAGAAAATGATTTAATATATAGGTTGTACTAGCTGGCCCGGCAAACGTTGTTTTGCCAAACCAAAAAAAAGTAAATAAAAAAAAATTCACTTTAAAACTCACGGAGCCCGAGACCTTTCCAACGAATGCAAAACCGTGGAAATCGGTCCGTGCGTTCTGGAGTTATAGCGTCAGGAAGGAAAACCCGACTTATTTTTATATACTAGATGAAATGTTGGATATTGAGATTTGAATTAACCAGGTTAACTATACAGACAGACAGACATACATACTAAATAAATAACGTTTTAATTAATTATGAAATATTTTACCTAAAACTCAAACGAAAATGGCAAAACCAAAGCTGCTTTTAAAGCCAAATTGCGTCGTCACTATATTACGCTGTTGGCAGATTCAAACCGCTAGTTTTATTTCCTCACTGTGACAAATATTATGTATAATTACTTATGTAGATATTTTATGTATGTTTATAGAAAAAACCTTATTTGTATAAGTATATTTATTATATTATATATATAGATTAATTGCGTAATATTCATTGTTTAAATTAGTAGGTTTCTTTTTTGCATTTTTCACCCACACTGCTTTATTTCTGCACTGCCATGTGTTTGGCTGGTAGATAATATTGGTAGATAATTGGCTGGTAGATAATACAATAGCGGACTTAATGCCCTAGGGCATTAAGTCCGCTATTGTACCTTTTTGTGCATAAAGTGTTTATAAATAAATAAATAAAAATGGACTATTATTATTTATTACATAAAGATTATTATATTATTTTTTACACTGTTAATCACAATACATGGGTAAATATAGCGTTATTGAGTATATAGGATATGCACAAAACCAGCCAAATAACGTAATTTCCAGTGTTTTGCAAAGTTTGTTGAAAATCTGGTACTATTAGTTTAGTTAATTATAATTAGTAATTTTAATTAATTGGCTTTTTGCCCGTAAAAAATCATTTTCATTATTCAATATCATCGAAATAATCGATACCCAAGTCACTCATACAAAATAGTCACGTTTATCTATCGATATAACAAACGTAAACCGTCAACAGTACCAGGCAAACATAACCAAAACAAAAGTAAACTATTTCGATAGCCATACGTTCAATAAAAACTTCTAAACTTGTACATACTGCGAGAGAAAGATGCAGCTATCTGAAGCCTCTCCTATCTCGCTCTCTTTACGTCAGTTGACAAGCAGTGGGTGAACGAACTTTGAGAGTTTACTGGGCTAAAAGTTGAATGTACCTCCGTTCGCGGACATTACGAACAAGATAGCAACTTTACCATACGCAACGTATCAATGAAATGGCGTGGAAACCTTTTGATTAAATAGCGAATATAATCAGTACCACATGTAATTAAAGTCCGTTTTCTTTCACAAACTGAAACTTTTTATGACGTTTTAGAATAGAATTGTAAGTTTCTCACGACTACAACTACATTCGCACGTTACTAGTGAGACGTGTATGTGGATGGATGGAGATGTGTGATTGTGTGCGTTTGAGGTTGGTGTAGTCTTGAAAATAATTTCGCGGTCACACCAAGCCGGCGGGTTCATATAACCAGAACCACCTGTCTCTGTTGTGCGCCTAGTTATTTATATCTATGGGCAAACCTATGTAACATAGCTATTTGTATATAATATATGTATATAGTCAAAAAACGGACAAAACAATACACGCAATGCTACTTGTAAAGCATACATTACATTTTTTTATATGTTATTTATTATCTAGATAAGATTGAAGTCGTAAATATCTTATTGAATGGCTACTAATTTGTCTTGTGAGCGATTACGGTAGGAAAAAAGTTGTATGAGATCGAAAGTTATGTGTTGAGTACTTAAATAAGTGAAGGACACCTGCTCCAACAATGCGACAGCTGCTGAGAACATCTATTATCCTATAATAGACCATGGTGACCTAAAGAAAAACTGAATACTAAATAATGTTTTCTTTATAGTACCAAATGTATGTTAGTTATGATTAATTTCTGACATCGTATCGAAATACAACATGTTATTTGATTATTGTATGAACATAATACGACACTTTTCTATTTAAAATGAATGGTCGTTGCTTATCCATGTTTTATTGATCATACCACTCATTACTATAATCCTTATATTAAGAATAGTATGTTTCATGCGTGTGGTGACGAATTAAGAATACAAGTATCACCACCCCTTTTCTTCCCCAGGGTGCTGTAAAAACTTCTGATAGTTTTCACAGATAACATCTTCTGTGAAAGCCGAAAAACTCTAAAGTAAACTGTGCCATCACGCCTGGTCAGCGTGGTATAGTAACCTTAGTCCCTCTCAAAGAAGAGCAGGTCTGTGCCCAACAGTGGGACGCAAATGGATTGGTGAGAGAATATGAAAAGGCAGATGAAATCGGTGCAGTAGTTTTTGGGAACAAACGCTAATTAAGTTCTCTGGAACTTAGTTTAATGTTCGCAAGAAGAAAAGCTACTGATAAATATTATTCCAGAATTATCTATGTATTAATACGATGATCTTTAGTTTTAACTCAGATCAACGCTCTACGAACTATTTATATTAAAATTTTCTTAAAACGAAGTAATCAGTGTTATTTCAGGGCTGCCTTTTACTTATGAGATTCTGGGCACATTAGGAGATGCGCGCTGCTATGACCGATTGGACATGAGTAGAAAAATACAATGAAGTAAGGAATACGGGGCCCTAGTGCATGACGGTATGTGCCTAGTATGTACAGTGGAAAAAACGGGCCTGAATATCATCAGATTCAAAAAGAAACTGGCAAAAGATTTTATTTAAATTTAGTTAAGAAGGGTTTTTTCCTCTCCAAAAAAAGAATCTGTTATTCCCGTCCAATCATATAATTACGTAGACACTAGCGCTACGAAAATTTTATAAAGGCTTAAGTAAGAAGGCAAATGCTAATTTTGCTACCAATAATTCCAATAAAACTAAATATCCAATAGGTTATACATTCTTTGTAATAGGTATAACTCTGTTTGAATTCGAATTAGTGATAAACGAAATAAATACTCATGGCCTTATTCATAATGATTTATCGGAAGTTTAAACGGAGATTTTATCGGAGAGATAATAAACGTTTTAGCGTAAAAAGACTGTTATGAATAACAAGTTTTGACAATTTCTGCGAACCGAACTTTTAAACCTCCGATAAGTCATTATGAATAAGACCATTAGTCTTCTATCTTATAATCAACAAATTGAAATCTTCTCAGACTTTTTTTATATAATACTGGCTGTTGCCCCCAACTTCGTACACGTGGAATTATGAAATCAAAATTTTTTGTATAATTAGTTATGGAACTAATTATACAAAAAACATCCTTTTGAACAACCTTATATATAAAAAAAACGTATCAAAATCCGCTGTATAGTTTTTAAAATTTGAGCTTATATAAGAACATACGTACCAAACAACGGCTTTCTTTTATAATACGTACCTACAGATAAAAATATTTATGGACATTTCACACAACGTCCTCTGGCTAGTACCTCATTTGCTTGTATTATTGGTTTCAGAATACGAATAGACTACATGAACAACTTTTCTTTTTAAACACATATATATCTTCTAATATATAAAATTCACGTGTCACAGTGTTAGTTACCGTACTCCTCCGAAACGGCTTGACCGATTCTTCTCAAATTTTACATACATATTCAGTACGTCTGAGAATCGGCCAACATCTATTTTTCAAACTTTTTTTTTTTAGTATGGCAAAACAACGTTTGCCGGGTCAGCTAGTAATATATATATATACACATAGTAAAACACCCAGACGCAGTAGAAACATTAATAAGATAAATTTTGATATCACAAAAATTATAATCCCGTGCGAGATCCGCACCCGGGCCTCGTGAATGGCAGTCCGTTACATAAGCCACTAGACAACGGAGTCCTAACCCCATAACAAGATTTATCCGATAATCAAATTCTATGCTTATAAGAACATCCAATTATTTGCTTAGTGATAGTTCCTCCAACCTCCTACGATCAGAACTCTTTCCTTCCTTTTGACGAGCCTCGTGGTTGAGTGGTTCATGTAACGGACTGCCGAACAAGAGGTCGCGGGTACTCGGGACAATCATTTGTGTGATTTTTCTAATTGTTATACAAATGTTTGTAATGCGTCTGGGTGTTTCTGTGTATTATAAGTATGTATTTACATAAAGAAAAGTAGTTTAAGTATTCTATCCGTATTCTGGTACCCATAACACAAGCATATAAGCTTAGCTTGGGACCAGAGGACGTTGTGTTAAATGTCCAATATTTATTTATTTATTTATATTTAAGTTACATCGAAGAATGCGTGGATTAACAGATGACTGGTTTATTACTAAGACATTGAAATAATGCTCAACTTTAAATCAAACCCTCTACCAAATGTATGGTAATATAACAATTTATCGCCTAAGCCCTGATAATTAGAAAGAAAAAGCCTGGCAGATTAAAAAATCCGCAGATAAAAAAATGTGCACAAAATTCAGCTTTATAATTAAATCATTAACTGCTTAATTTGTGTAGTCTGTAGTCTACTTATAAGGTCAGTGTCCGTACAAAAATTTTCAATTCACGGTCCGTTTAATGCCAAAAATTCTCTCATAAAACTTTATGACATTTCCGTGATTACTTCTTGTCAATTGAATGATATCTGTTGATTTATATGGTGATTACGTTAATTTGGAGTAATCATGTTAAGATTGGTATTAAATTTAAATTTGAATGTTTGCACAAAATGCATTTAAGACGATACCAAAATAGCTTCGTGCATTTTTCTATGTACGAAGTTTTCATTGTTTCTTTAGATTGAATGGCTAGAGCTCTAATTTTTAAGTATATGTTTTTTCAATATATGATCTAGGATCGCATGAACTCAGAAACGCGATTGAAAAAAGTTTTCTCGATAGAAAATCTTGGCGAAACAACCTCTCAAATTTTTTATTTTTTTCATTTGTCGGTCTATTATCGCGTATTAACTAATGAAATAACTTTAAAAACATAAGTAACTATTATATATAGAAACACGTAAATCAGAATTAAAATATATTTAGTAGATTTTGAGTAAATAGGAAAAGTATCTCTAATTCTTCATTTTCTGTGCCTACTGGCTGTGTTAATATGTACGTGTCGGCGATGATATACGATAATATTGATGTAGGCCCTTAATCGGAATTTATAAATATGCAATACTAAAATAAAGGCCGTTGTTCGTGTGGCATTATGAATAGAAGTGTCACCACCTCATTTCGATCCTAGGGTGTTGTAAAAGCCAGCAAAGAGATATAATTCTTTACATAGTGGAAGAGACCCGTGCCTAACAGAGGGTCGTTTAAAGGCTGGTAGCATTACAAGATATCAATATTAATTTAAACTTAAAGAAAATTCGGTTTTAGAAGTTTTTCTATAAACATGGTTTCTCTATATCGGGATATACTCGTAGTTAATATCTCATCTATACGTTAGAGTTTGTTTGTTTGAACGCACTAATCGCAGGAACCACTGGTCCGATTTGAAAAATTATTTTAGTGGTTAATAGTAAATTTCTTGAGAAAGGCTATAGGCATAAAAAACATAAAAATGTAAATAACATAATAACATAACATAACATCACGCTGTGACCAAAAGGAGCGAACTATCAGTGAAAAAATTTACAAAAACGGGGACAATTTTCTTTTTTTGCGCGGGCATCGTCTAATTTTGTATACTAGCTTTAAGAGGAGGTGTTCTTGTAAGTACGCAGATGAAACTGTACCACTATTAGGTACATTTTATAATAGTTACATGAGACCTGACAAAAAATATAAAGCACAATTTTTGATGATATAGATTGTGTTCACGCATGCAATAATAAAAACGCGCCATTTTGATCAGCCAGTAACCAGTCAATGAACTCTGTGATTGAATTTCAGAGTTCAATTGATAAATCAATTAAATTTATTGTATGCAATCAATATTTTATTATTGCATTTGTTTATTTTTTAACAATGTACTGTTGTTAACATTGAAGATATTTATCAGGCATTTACTTATACTGATGCGTCAACTTGGGATGGGTGGAGTTTTCGATGCAAATTTCTGTAAAAAAAAATAGGAAATTGGTCTTAGCTGATATTTTAATAATCTTTATAAGCCCATTGACGTCCCACAGCTGGGCACTGGCTTCCTCCGCCTTGAGAGGGATTATGGTCTACTGTTCAGCACCCTGGGGAGAAAAAGTGTTGGTGACACTTGTATTCTTAATCGTATCGTCACCACACGTACAATTTTAATACACCAACTTAAAATCACGCAAGAAACAGGCCTTCTTCATAAATTGTCTTAGCTCTTTATTATTTTGGTGAAAATCGCATCAATATCTAGTAGATTTTTTAAGTTTAGTACGAGTATTTTTTACAATATACAGAATTTTTTCAGTGAAATATGCTTTTATGCTGTTTGCGTGTTTCTTTGGAGTTAAACTAATTCTTTCTTAGGTCTAGATTATAAGTATCTTTTAACACGTGTCTGCAACATAAGTATCCGAATTAATCTACATTTTTGGGAATAACTAATTGTATTTATATGTATTGTATTATTTATTGATTGCCTATAGTTTTCGTCGAACAGCTTTGTCTATGTAAGTACTGCGCTTTGGAAGTGAAAGTATATAGAAAGCTGAGAAAATCTCGGCGTGCTCATGACCTTACGAACAAGCCAACAATCACACAAATGCATCTATGCATTTGTTTACTATTATTCAGATCTGCGGTTAAGACAAGTAATAGAGTTTCGAACTTAATAAACAGCAAATTTCTAAACTGATAGCTGTGAATTTCCACTTATTCTTTTTCCTTAACTGCTAAAAAACTATAGACTATAAGGTTCTAAAAATAAAACAAGAAAAATATAAATTTTGACATTACATTGAATTAACAGTACAGACATAGGCAGTCCAGACAACGAGTCGTCGTCAGTTACTCGATGCACGCTGGCAGTAAGACAAAGCACTAGGCTATATTGCCAATAACTAATATCATAGCCTTCGGAGTTGATAGCGAGAACTTTACTCCAGCATTACCCCTAGAAAAGATTTTAACTAATTTGCGAGACTTATTATTTAAATATTAGTATATTAAACTCTATCTTAATTGAAATATATTTTAATTCTGATTTACGTGTTTCTATATATAATAGTTACTTATGTTTTTAAAGTTATTTCATTACTTAATACGCGATAATAGACCGAAAAATGAAAAAAATAAAAAATTAGAGAGGTTGTTTCGCTAAGATTTTCTATCGAGAAAACTTTTTTCAATCGTGTTTCTGAGTTTATGCGATCCTAGATCATATATTGAAAAAACATATACTTAAAAATTAGAGCTCTAGCCATTCAATCTAAAGAAACAATGAAAACTTCGTACATAGAAAAATGCACGAAGCTATTTTGGTATCCTCTTAAACCCGTAATGAATAACGTTAAAAATAAGATTTTACTCAACTAATATACACATATTACGAATCTAAATGACATTCAAACTCTGCACAATAATTCAGAATAATTCCAAAGCTAGAAAATTAGTCTCATTAAAAAAAATCAAAAAGAAATCATCATTAAAACACAATCATAAGAACATTGTTGTTTTGACCTACATATTGACCAAGCTATTATGGTATCACATTCGTATAACATAAAGTATATTTTGTTGTGTACTATACAGTAAAAAAGTGAATGTTTAATGTTAAGAACACGATAAAAATATCTAGGGAGAGTGTTATTAAGTAGATCATGGTCAAAGTTAGGCTTTCACTACTTTCACCGACCTAAATGTATGGTAGTATTGTCGTAGGTCTAGTGGACGACCTTCGGGGTGTACTTTTAGTTTTATCTATCACTTTCATTAACCTATGTGTTTAGAAAGTTGTGACGTAGTTATTTAGGTAATAGAAGGTAAAAGTACCGGGGAGAGCTGGGAATTAGGTCAACACATTCAAGTGTATTTAGAGTTAAATAATTTCGGTGTAACAACGCGCTTACTATCGATTTCTATCTTTCATTACACTGTATATAGTTTTTATTTGATTTTGTCTATTACTAGTCGAAATAACTAATCTATGAAATTGGTTTTTATTATTTTAAAATATCAGATTTGTGACTGTTGAACGCAGATTCGCGTAGCGCTATGCGACGAAGCTTTTATTCATTTATAGATCAATTACTTACATACTTTTTGAAAATGTATTAAAGAAACTTCTAAATACATAGATGACTTATCTACATTTTGTAAATTAACTTTTATAAATAAGTATGTCTGTTTACCCTTTTTACAAAAATTGCGGGGACGGAGGATCACGAAAATTCTTACACTCATAGTTTATGTCGAGAAAGAATGTTTTTTAAATCCATTATGATCGAATTTCAGTCAATGGGCGACCACTAATAATACAATCAATTATTGTCAGTAGGTTGCGTAAAATCGTAGTTGACCAACGTAGTAAAATTGTGTTAACTTCGCCACACGCGTAGAAAAAAGAAAGCCCAACAAATGGACATTACCAATTCCCATGCCTACACTTTCTACGAGAAAATTGTAAAACTTTTCATAGTTATTAAAATTTTCAACATAGTATAGTAACAACATACGGTCTTATTCATAATGACTTATCGGAGGTTTAAAATTTCGCTAAAATGGGTTCGCGAAAATTTTCAAAACTTGTTATTCATAATAGTCTTTTTACGATAAAACGATTATTATCTCTCCGATAAAATCTCGTTTAAACCTCCGATAAGTCATTATGAATAAGACCATCTAGTATATAACAATAGTAATCTGTGAAATTACACTATCTATCTTACACTATCTAACTACATAGTTGCAATCATTATAAGCAACTTCTTATATCTGATGGTATCCGTGTCCCCATTCACCAGGGGCCCGTTTGAAAATCTGCGTCAGGTCTTTAAGATCTGACATTTATGCTGAAACGGGTACCCGTTTGCTGCTATCATCGAAATACGGGATAATCTTAGGTCATATTTGTAATAATTTACTGTTAAGTTTTGTTTAATGTAAGCAGCAATAAAACCTATTTTCTTTCTTTTTATACTAATACTAGCTGACCCAGCAAACGTTGTTTTGCCATACTAAAAAATAGATGTTGGCCGATTCTCAGACCTAGAGGATATGTACACAAAATTTCAGGAAAATCGGTCGAGCCGTTTCGGAGGAGTACGGTAACTAACACTGTGACACGTGAATTTTATATATAAGATTATGAAGTAGAAGAGTTATTTCTTTGAACGCACTAATATCAGGAAACACTTGGTTCGATTTGAAAAATTCTTTCTGTGTTCGATAGCCCATTTAATGTGGAAGGCTATATCTACTATATAAAAATAAGTCGGGTTTTCCTTCCTGACGCTATAACTCCAGAACGCACGGACCGATTTCCACGGTTTTGCATTCGTTGGAAAGGTCTCGGACTCCGTGATTTCCTCCGTGATTTATAGTTCATTTATTTTAATTTTTTTTTTTTAACTTTTTTTTTGGTATGGCGAAACAACGTTTGCCGGGCCAGCTAGTGCTATATAAAACCGCGCTGCGACCAATAGGAGCGAAGCATTACTGAAAAATGTTGCAGAAACGCGGGAATTTAACTAAAATCCACGTGTATGACGTCGCGGGCAGCAGCTGGTAGTATACAAAGTTGTATAGTCCAATACGTAATAAGTACGTACTTTTTACGTATTGGACGTATATATTATACGACTTTGTTTTATAATAAGTAAAGACTAGGTAATGCCCACGGTTATACCCGCGTTTATAGTTATTGAGCCTAAAATACACACAAAACCTTAGCAAATTGTACAAAAAAGCCATCCTAGTGAACCACTCTATCTATTAAAGAAAACCGCATCAAAATCCGTTGCGTAGTTTTGAAGATATAAGCTCACATAGGGACATACATACAGAAATATCGACTTTGTTTTATAATAAGTTAAGATTTCAGTTTACTATCAGTATAAAGTGTTCAAAAAGAAAATATGACTACAAATTAAAATATTTTATCACCTATTTGAATACACGTAAGATAATTTTTATTCTCTTACGTCTTAAAGTAGACAATATTTTACATATTAAATAGTTATAATAAAATTACGAGTTCATTTTCTTATTATTTTACTCTGTTATATAATTTTATTATACCAATATAAATAGATAGTGTTAAATAATATATAATATAAGTGTCATAAAATAATTTAAGAACATTATAATGTGGAAGAGCGTAGTCAAGATTTAGTTATTTATTAGCATTAACATTTACGATATAGCCCGGAGAGTTAGCATGCTGAAGTGGCATTTAAGACAAAAAATATCTACTTAGGGTAGTAGTAGTATTTTTTGGCACAACTTTCGATATTTTGAGAAGAGCTTTTAAAGCGGCTTTCCTTAAAAGCGCGCTAGCTAATCGAATGATTTCAATCAAAAACTTATTAGTTAATAAAGTTATTTATTAGAATTCCAGAACAAAAGGTAACACTATTACTGAGATTCTACTGTCCCTCCGTCTCTCAGCAGGCTCTACTTCAGCAGTGGCGGATTTACCCTAAAGCCCGGTAGGCCTGGGCCTAGGGCGGCCAGATTTAGGGGCGGCCCCAATCGTGTCAAAAAAACTTATTATACGTTATAATAAGTTTTTTGACTCGATATATATATAATAATATATTTATATAATAATATATATATCGGAGAAAATCACCGTAGACATCACCTGTAATTATTGCCAGGGTAGTCTCAAATCCAAACACCCTGTAATACTGAATAAGCTAACTACGTTAACTACAACATTCTATTACGATGAGATCGATCCGTGGCTTACGACACGTGTAGCTGGTTTGGAAGGCGCCTTTTATGAATATTCAACGGGTCACCATTCGAACTCATCAGATAAAGGAGTTACTCACCATTGACACCATTTAAGGACCCACTTCACTGGAACCTAAGTTAAAACTAAAAATCCTTAAGTAAAGCATTTTAATCAAGTCTCCTACGACACGGCCATTCTGCGAATACACGCGTCCCCGTGTGTAAATCTGCAATAGAACTAAGTTTTTCCGCTCGGCTAATTCTGACCCAATATAAAGTCGCAAAATAAAGAAATCCACAACTAAGATTTTTCCATACACTCGGTCAGTTACAACAATTTCCACAATAATTCAACATTCACACTCGGTCAGTTACATTAATTCCGCATTATCGTTACTTTGCACGTTCTCACAAATACACACTAAGCAATAACACTTTGGAGGATATTCTAATTGTTTAAGTTATAGAACTGGGCAGCGTAACGACCTGTATAATACTGACTGCTCTAGTTGTCAGGTTTTTCGCATTTTTGCTAATGAACTTTAAGTTGTAGTGGGTTCGTATCGACTTATCGAGCCAATATAATTGTAGCATTCAATAGATGGTTTCTAATCATCAAATCCACTACACATTAAAATTGTGTTTTCATAAAGACAACCACTCGGCTGTAATTTGATAACGAATTATTTAGAATTTAGCTAATTAATCGTAAACTACTCAGAAAAAGATTTTTAGCTACGTTGGCAAATACATTAAAAAAAAAATTTGTTTTTTTTTCTTTCTTTTTTTTTCTTTCTTTTCTTTTTCTTTCTTTTCTTTTCCTTTCTTTACTTTGTTTTCTTTTTCTTAACTGTCACACGGCCATTCTGCAAAGGCACACGTCCTCGTGTGTTCCCTATTTACTTGAAACAAAATAGAAGGGTTTCCGTTTGGCCTATCCTGCTGATCTAGACGGATTCAACAGTAAAGGAATGATTTTCTAATTTAGTTTAAATGCTAATGATTAAACTATCAGTGAATAAAAAGTTGAATTTAGAATTTTCGTACTGGCATACGAATAAACACTGTTACTTTACCTCCTACTTGTAGCTCAAGTAGAAGTTAAGCCTACATAACTCTTTTAGCTGTTGCTACTAAACACCTAAATCGTGAATAGTAACCGTTGGTGCATAGTATCGTAACGTGGTATATTTATGCGTATAGCGTCTTAAGGATAGAAAGGATTAAGGATTTAGGAAGGATAAAGGGTTTGGGAAGGATAGGTAAGGGAAAGGTCGACGTTGCCGCGTAGGCAAGGGCCCTAGGAATAAAAGGATAGGTTGATGCTGTGCCATAGGCGGTCCTGTTCGCCGTCGTACACAGGGGACCATTATTCTTTCAGGATAGGATAATTATAGTGGCTTATATTGGTCGGCTCCACACGCCAATATAGCATCTTTTATTTATTGATTTATTTTCTTTTTTTTTTTTTGGCTTATTGGTCGGCTCCACACGCCAATAGCATCTTTTATTTTTGGCTTACTGTAACGCTCCACGCGCCAACAGCTCTTTTAATAATAATAATTAGTTTACTCGTGGATACACCACGGTAAACTGCGTTGTTAATACTATAAATAGTTCACTGAACGTCTCTGTACACCAAAAACGCTCGGAAATTAAAATTTAAGAGGTAGATAATTTGTTACGGTATGTAGATCTGCTATAGTCAATCCACTAGAACAGATTCTTGTTCAAGTAAATAAGGTCAAAAGTTATGCTCGTGAATACTCAGAGGTGATCTCCTGTCGCCTCGATAATTTGTAATAAGGGTCGTATGCGCGAATAAACGGAAAGTAATAAAGTTAAAAACAAACGGTAGACTTCATTTACAATGAGAACCACGCGAAACAGTTGCAGATTGCTAGTGATTATTTTTTTCAGCCTGGATAGACCAATAATATTAGTCGCATACATTTAAATCAAAATACAACTGAAGTATTGTATGGGCATTAAAGGCATTTTGGAATTAAATATTTGTAATAAGATGAACCTGCTATACTGGACATCTCTATGAAAATTTTAGAAACATGTTTTTGGTAAACCACAATAAAACGTGTGGTTAATGTTATTAATAGTTTACAAGACGTCTCTGCGTTATCAAAATCATATTTGTAAGTAAATGTTTTAAAAAGAAGATTTCACGAACTGATTATAAGTAAGCCACAATAAAGCGTGTGGTTAATATTATTACTGCCTCACTAGACGTCTCACACGTCAGTAAGTTAAAGATTTCAAAAACTCATTATACACCACAAAAAGTGATGTTAATAATTATTAATGGTTACTAGACGTCTCCATACGTCAATAGCACCGTCAGGTTCGTATTTGTAGCTAGATATTTCAGAAAAGATTTTAACCACATATTATAGGTACACTACAATAAGTTGCGTTGGCAATGTTATTTACGACTCACTGCATACGTCAATAGTACAGACGAGAACATAATTGTAAGAAGATTTTTCAATACAAGGTTTCTAAAACGACGACGCACGTATATAGATCTCTTAAACTTTCTTTCGCTGTCAAATTATTTAAAATTTAAAACGCATATTTCGTCATTCTCTTTTTATCACAACTCTATCTTTTACATGTAACTACATGCAGGTCTAATTTCGAGTATTTAGTTAACCATGATTTTGATTTTCTTCTCACTACCTCTCATCTAGGTGAGTTTCTTACGATTTTATTTGCTAATCACAAATAACAAAGTCTAGTAACGCGTTAGAATATGCAAAACACATTATTACATGGCGGAGATTAAATCTTTATTTTTCTTTATAACTTTTGTCACGAACACTTTGAAACGAAGTGTTGAATGTTGATAAAGCCACACTATATTTCTGTTCGCAATCAAGTAAAATGATTTCACAATTATTTATTGATTGATACACGAGATAAATTAAGCAAATGAACACTGTAGATTTATAAAATTACTAATAAATCATTGTCATTTAATTTTTGTTACGTAGTTACAGTGTAATAAACTAATCACCTATGACTTGTTATTATGAGTCTTTGCTTGTTAATATAATCAAAGCAATTTTTCTCCAAAAAGAAACTGCAATATTTTTAAATTTTTTCCAAATTGCCGATTACGGTTAATTTTATTGTTCTAGTATTTTCAAAACAAAATCGAATAACGACTATTCGATCCCACTTCTGATATCGGAGAAAATGACCGTAGACATCACCTGTAATTATTGCCAGGGTAGTCTCAAATCCAAACACCCTGTAATACTGAATAAGCTAACTACGTTAACTACAACATTCTATTACGATGAGATCGATCCGTGGCTTACGACACGTGTAGCTGGTTTGGAAGGCGCCTTTTATGAATATTCAACGGGTCACCATTCGAACTCATCAGATAAAGGAATTACTCACCATTGACACCATTTAAGGACCCACTTCACTGGAACCTAAGTTAAAACTAAAAATCCTTAAGTAAAGCATTTTAATCAAGTCTCCTACGACATATATATCGGAGAAAATCACCGTAGACATCACCTGTAACTATTGCCAGGGTAGTCTCCAATCCAAACACCCTGTAATACTGAATAAGCTAACTACGTTAACTACAACATTCTACTACGATGAGATCGATCCGTGGCTTACGACACGTGTAGCTGGTTTGGAAGGCGCCTTTTATGAATATTCAACGGGTCACCATTCGAACTCATCAGATAAAGGAATTACTCACCATTGACACCATTTAAGGACCCACTTCACTGGAACCTAAGTTAAAACTAAAAATCCTTAAGTAAAGCATTTTAATCAAGTCTCCTACGACACGGCCATTCTGCGAATACACACGTCCCCGTGTGTAAATCTGCAATAGATCTAAGTTTTTCCGCTCGGCTAAATCTGACCCAATATAAAGTCGAAAAATAAAGAAATCCACAAAATTTTTTTTTTTTTATCTCCAGTTACAACAATTCCCACAATAATTCAACATTCACACTCAGTCAGTTACAATAATTCCGCATTATCGTTACTTTGCACTTTTTATCACAAATACACACTCAGCAATTACACTTTGGAGGATATTCTTATTGTTGTTTAAGTAGAACTGGGCAGCGTAACGACCTGTATAATACTGACTGCTCTAGTTGTCAGGTTTTTCGCATTTTTGCTAACGAACTTTAAGTTGTAGTGGGTTCGTATCGACTTATCGAGCCAATATAATTGTAGCATTAAATAGATGGTTTCTATTCATCAAATCCACTACACAATAAAATTCTATATTCTTCTTAATTCTGTTAGAGCAAATAACTAGTTGTAACAACTTATGTAGGTAGGTACTCTTGCGAAATAAAACTGATTTTTTTTGCTCCTAATTTTCTAAATCTATTTAGATAGAAGTTGGCAATGAACTTATTTCATTATTTAGTCTACATGGTGAATGCTGAGAAAGGGGCAGCTGATGGCTTGGGGCCTAGGGCGGCCGAGACGGCAAATCCACCACTGTATCTCAGTAATAGTGACAGCTAGAGAGTTGAAATTTCCACAGAAGTGTGTATCTGTTAATGTTACAACAACAAATACAAAAAAACCAGAATACAATAAAATTTTAAGGGGGCTTACGTACAACAAAGTTAAACATTTTCAGTGTAGCCTGATACCCTAAAACGACATGATCAATATGATTACTTATATCGTTATGCCGAATATATTATGAAAATGAAAATGTACTTGACGAGATCTTCTGTACTCCTGTGCAATTAAGAATATATTATTATATATTATATTAGAGAAAGCGTGACTTCGTATAAGATGAGTTATATAAAGTAAAAAAACTAAATAAAAATATCAAAACAATGGCTATTTCTCTCAGCCCTTCAACTATCTCAACGTAAATAAATTTGCACTTAAAATATTTTAAGTAGGTACTTCATATATGTCTGGCGTAATTAAGAAAATGAAAGCTGACTCTTTATTATTAATTAGTTAATTTATTTATTAAATCGATTTAATAGTGAAATTTAGAAGAGGATGTAGAGACTAGGGCAAATAAAAGTATGCCTAAGTGGTTTAGTCATGTGGAGACAGTGGCGTAGCGTGCCTTGGTGGGGCCCCATATAAAAATTTATTTGGGGGCCCTTCTAAAGGGTAAAAATTTCTCACAAAAAGAAAAAAAAATGTACAATAAAATTGATAAAAATATTTATTCATCATATAGGGATGTTGACTATTTTTTGGAATTGCTTTTATTTTGTAGATAGCTCTTACTTGAACACTATGAAAAAAAGAAATTACTTTTCTTTGCTTACGCACGTCGGGGGCCCCTATGGCCCGGGGGCCCCGTATAATTGATACGGCTGATACGGCGGTAGCTACACCCCTGTGTGGAGAGGATGGATGATAAACGATTAACGAAAGTTATATAGTATTTTCTAACACTTGCGCGACTCATCTGTTTAAATAAAACTACTTTTTACGGATTTAGACGCGTATATTTGTTTTAAATTTTCGCCCGACGTTTCGGAGACCTTGCAGTCACCATGGTTAAAATAAACTAGTTTTCAGTATAAACATTTTTAATGACTGACAAATGTCACTGCAGAATCATACATCATAAAAGTTACATTAAAAAGGTTTCGTCTTGAGGTTACAACATTCCTCCCCATCCAGATTTAGATTTCCTCAATTAAACGTCGTGGAGGACGGCCCTGGCGCTGGCTGCGTCGAGGTTGAGGTATTGTAACAGATGCGGTTGGTGTAGCAAAAGATGGAGATGAAGATGCGGATGATGTCGATGGTGAAGTTGTGGGTGACATGGAAGGAACTGAAGATGTAGGAGATGGGGATGCAGGTGGTACTGAAGTGGATGGTGTGTATGAAGGTGTCGTGCATGGTGAAGGTGTGAGGTTTGTGGATGGTGAAGATGTGGAGGGTAAGAGAGCTGTTGCAACATGTGCAGGTGACGTAATGGCAGTAGTAGTGACAGTTGAGTTTTCAGGAGCAAGCCGTGGCCTCATGTGATCAGCATGTTTTCTTTTTTCCACCCCATCAGAAGTAGTAACCACATAAGAATATCTGTGCTTCCGGGCTGCAACTGTTGCAGGTTGCCACTTTTTCTCTTGTTGTGTTTTGATGTAGACATCATCACCTGGTTTGTATGTAGGTATTGAAGAAGACAAGATGTTGGCCTTAACTTGTTGGTATTGTAACGTCTTTCTCTTATTTGGTCGGATATTTGATAAGACGCAGTTTAGTTGTCTACCAAACATCATTTGTGCCGGTGACTTGCCCGTAGTGGTATGTGGAGTGTTCCGATAACTGAACAAGAACTCCAATAATCGACGCTTTAGTTGACTTCCATCACTTGAAACCATTCTATTCTTGAAAGTTCTTACAAAACGTTCCGCTAATCCGTTTGTGCGCGGATGATACGGAGATGACGTGACGTGTATGATGCCCAGGTTTTGACAGTATTCTTTGAATTCTTGTGATGTAAGTTGGGGACCATTATCAGACACGATCATCTGTGGGAGTCCAAAGGTGCTGAAAATGTCATCCAAAACAAGGCATAGGCTCTTTGATGTCATGTTTCTCATTGGTCTTAGCTCACACCATTTTGACAGTGCGTCACATAATACTAACCAATAACTGCCCTCGAATGGACCAGCAAAGTCTATGTGAACTCTTTCCCAGACTTCTTCGGGTATAGACCAGGAAAAGATTGGTAGTTCAGTATTGGATGGCCTATTTTCCTGACATCTGGTGCATCTTTTGACAAAATTTTCAATGTCCTCGTCAATTGATGGCCACCATACATAGAAACGAGCGAGGGCTTTCATGGCAGAAATACCTGGGTGACCTTTGTGTAAATAGTTCAATACAGTTTTTCTGAGTACCTCAGGTATGACCATCCTGCCTTGCCACATTAAGATCTTGCCTTCTACTGATAGCTCGGAACGTTTTCTATAGTAGTGTTTTATCTCTGAACTATATTCTAGTTCCCTCCATCCGGTCTTCAGGCAAAGGCAAACGTGCGACAAGTTTTGATCTCTAGATGTTTCATGGCTCAATTTCTCTTCACTTAATTGAAGATCCGCAATTCTACTTCCTAGAAGGCGAATAGGCGTTCTATGTACAGCACTTTCAACTGGAGAAGGTTCTATTTCAGGATTTGGTAACCTGGACAGACAGTCAGCCAAAATATTGTTTTCACCCTTCTGGTAGCAAATATCGTACTGGTAACTTCCAATTAGAAGAGCCCATCTTACAAGTCTGTTATTTACTAGTTTCGGCAGGTTACGTTGATGTCCCAAAATGTGAATAAGTGGTTTATGGTCTGTTACCAAGGTAAATTTTGTTCCTCTCAAATACTGGTCAAACTTTTTGATTCCGAATAATATGGCTAGAGCTTCACGGTCGATGACAGAGTACTTGCGTTCAGCTGGTCGCAGTTTCCGTGATGCAAACGCTATAGGTTGCTCAACATCCTTGTTTTTATGGTAAAGAACTGCACCAACTCCTTTTTCAGAAGCATCACAGGCTAAGAAGAGGGAACGATTTTCATCGAATGCTACTAGTGGTTTTGATGAGGCAATACTTCTTTTAGCATTCTCGAAAATTTGTTTTTCGTGCTCGGACCAACGCCATTTGTGTTTGCCGCTGGTAAGTTCATAGAGGTCTGCACATGATCCGTGAAGGTGTGGGATGAACCTTTCGTAATAGTTGATGAGCCCAAGGAAGGACCGTAATTCTTTTGCGTTAGTTGGTTGTGACGCTTTGGTAATTGCATCAATTTTCCCTTTTGTTGGACGTATTCCGTTTTGATCAATTATGTGACCCAGATACTCAATTTCTTCTTTAAGGAAACTACATTTTTTTAGGTTCACTTTGAGGCCAGCCTGCTTAAGCCGGCTTAGCACAGTGCAGAGTGTACGTAAGTGTTCATCTACGCTCTTTCCTGTCAGTGCAATGTCATCGAAATACACTGCTACGTTGGGTATGTCTCCGAATAGTTGGTCAAGGAAATTTTGAAAAATTGACGGTGCTGTTGAAATACCGAACGGCATTCTGTTGTACTGGTAATAACCCTTATGAGTTGATATTGTTAGGTATTTTTTTGAATCCGGGGCTATTTCAAATTGTAAATAGGCATCTTTGAGATCAATTTTAGAGTAGACTATGCCGTTTGCTAGCTTTTGGCGTAAGTGGTCGAAGATAGGCACTGGATGTAAATGTTTTGTCAGAACAGGATTTAGTGTAGTGCTGTAGTCTCCGCAAATTCTGATATCGCCTGTAGGTTTTAAAACATTGACGGTAGGTGTGGCCCACTCTAATGCAGTTTGGTTTGGGTCTACCTTATGTATGATACCTGTATCAACTAGACGGTCCAGCTCCCGTTCAACATTTTTCTTCATGCTGAACTTAATAGGTCGTGCAGGTAGGTGTACTGGTTCTGCACCAGGTTTAACGTGGATGTTAACTTGATAGTTATTAACTTTGCCTAGTTTACCATCGAAAAGTTCGTTGAATTGCTTCAGAACTTGTTTCAAAGTTATTGGATTTGTAGTTTTGATTGAGTAAACCGGTTTTGGAAATTCCATTCCAAATTTTTCGCTCCATCGTAGACCAAAAAGCAATGGATTTGCATTTTTCATGACTACAACTGGCAAAATTTGTTGTCGCCCGTCAACTTTGACCTTAACGTCCGCAATACCTTTTGTTTTTAGTCTGTTGTTTCCGTATGCTTTGAGTTTGGGTCCCCTGGTTAATACTGGTGATCCGATTTTTTCCCACAATTCAGTGTTGATAATGGAGTAAGAGGAGCCAGGGTCCCAATCCATAGTGCAGTTAACACCATCAATGGTCACATCAATTTGTTTACAATCTTTGTTTCGAGTGCCGTAAATACTGCAGACAAATTCGTCCTCTTCCTCACTACTGTCCATTGAGTCTTGTGTACAGCTTGATGTGGAAGCTTGGACATCGCTTACCCTTTGTAGTTTTCGTTTGGAAGTATAATTATCCGTTGCTGGTAAAATGTATGCTCGTCCTGTTCTGATGCAACAACTTTCAAAATGTCCCTTAATATTACATTCGTCGCAGATGTGGTTCTTCGCGGCACATTTTGCGATGTCATGTTTGTCATTTTGACCACATCTAAAACACTGTTTAGAATGTAACTTCCGTTTTATATATGTCTGTGAATCTCTGGACTTATGAATACGTTTTTTCTTTATTTTGTTTATAGAGACAGATGGTATATCATGCTCCGCTTGTTCCCGTGACTGAGCAATTGAAAAAATTTCTTGAAATGTTACCTCTCGTCCTGATTCCTGTAAATCAGGCCACTTTTGTTTAAGATCCGTTTCTAAATCTGTATGATTTAATCCTGTAGCGAATCTGTCTCGCATTTGTCGTTCCAGCAGATTATCTTGGTAGTTACAATCTCTACTTAGACTTTTAAGTCTGTTTGCGTAGTGTTCCATTGATTCGGTGGGTTCTCTCGTGCAGTTCCAGAATTCCACCAATGCGCGGTATCTTGTTTTCTTGATTTTGTACAAATCTATAAGCTTAGAGCATATGTTGTCGTACGTGCTTGATTCAAAATTTGGTGTTAGGGCTATTTTAACTTCGCGGAATGTATCTGGTGTTAATGTGTTCAACAGGATGTCTTTTTGTAGTTTTTTGTCAATCACATTGAGAGTTTGGCATTTATTCGCAAAAAAATCGAGAAAGTCTTCAATTCGGCAATGTTCTGGATCAAATTTCTCCATATTAAAATTCTTGATAATCATCATCTTGTCGTTAGGTGTATGCGATGAAGCGCTCGTCACGCTCTTGTTTTGTGTGTCATTCCCTTTATGTACTGTTTGTACCAAAATCTTGAGAATTTGTGTGATTTGTTCCTGCTGCGCCTGTTGAGCACGCAGGAACTGTGCAAATTGTTCGTCGTTCATTATAAATCTATTATTTTCCTCGTCGCCAATAAAATAAACTAGTTTTCAGTATAAACATTTTTAATGACTGACAAATGTCACTGCAGAATCATACATCATAAAAGTTACATTAAAAAGGTTTCGTCTTGAGGTTACAACAATGGTCACGGGTGAGACTTAACACGGGCCAAAATTTAAAACAAATATACGCGTCTAAATCCGTAAAAAGTAGTTTTATTTAGAAAGTCATATAGCTTCACGGCGGAGGTAAATGGAAACGTTGGGAGTGGACGTCCGAAAAAACACGGTCTAATGCCTTCGCCGATATCCTTCAAAAGGGTCAAGTGCGTAGCATTTATAACCGTCGAGCATATATGACCGATAGATGTATGAGTGTTAATGAAGCTTGGAAGTGTATTTAGATCGTAGCAGAAGGCGCTCTATAGTCTATGCTCACCCCCACTGAAAATGATGATGATTTAGAGAGAACGCATAGGCACCTAATGTAACAGGAGTATGTCTCTCTCCAGCCCATTATAGTCCCACGTTTAGGCACGGGCCTTCTTTACTTTAGAAGTGATTATGGTCTACTGTGCCACGCTGTCCAAGCGTGTTGGCACAGGGTTTATTTTTGAGATTTCCATCTTTCACAGAGTACTTATATTATCTGTGTACATATTTCTTAGCTGGCTTTTACAGCACTCTGAAAGAAAATGTGATGGTGTCGCTCAGTCGCTGGTAATCTTAGTCTATCACCACACGGACCCTCAACTAACTACTATATTGGATCAAAGTAATTTCGTTAGTCCGTCAGCCTGTCCAACAAATTTTATGAGTCTTTATTGTCTCCTAAAATTGATAACTACGTAATAAATAGTTTACGGCTTTATTATCCAAACATAAGCTAAAGAATAAAGTCTAATAAAATAAAAAGCAATATTATTTATTATCACATACATAAACAATAATTAATGCCATCTATCAGCGAATATATGCAGCTTTTCCACAACGCTCATGCGTTTCCAGCGCGACCTTGTTTGAACAGAAGGTTATTGCTCTGTCCACAGAGTACTACATTATTCCGCGTCCGGCATGGACTTAAGAACCACGAAGTATAAATACAAGGAGTCCGAACGGTATAGGCTTTTCCATAATCTTTCGTGTACACAATAATAAACCCAGATCATAGTTCTATTTTCTGCCACTGGCTGCGCTAGTATTCAGGACGTACCGATGCTATTATAGAATATCAGAATATCTCTTGACCTTCTCTGTATTGTTGGGTTTAAAGCACTCGAAATATTTCAAAAAATTTCCTGAAACTTATATTTAATTGCACGTTTCTCAGAATATTTTTTTCTACAGGTGTCAATAGTTCAAACGAGTACTTCTTGAAAAATGGCGCGCTCTACCGGCAAAAAATCTGTCCCTTAAATTGAGACCATTCGTTCAACATTACGTTCGGACTCCTTGTATCTATACTTCGTGTTAAGAACTAACAACACGTGGTAGATATATTTTTAATTTTACTATTACAGTTCTTAAGAGGATACCAAAATAGCTTCGTGCATTT
Organism: Orgyia antiqua; assembly: GCA_916999025.1. Lineage (NCBI taxonomy): Eukaryota > Metazoa > Arthropoda > Insecta > Lepidoptera > Erebidae > Orgyia > Orgyia antiqua. The sequence goes on from OU779863.1 coordinate 31,165,917, forward strand.
TTCTATGTACGAAGTTTTCATTGTTTCTTTAGATTGAATGGCTAGAGCTCTAATGTTTAAGTATATGTTTTTTCAATATATGATCTAGGATCGCATAAACCCAGAAACGCGATTGAAAAAAGTTTTCTCGATAGAAAATCTTGGCGAAACAACCTCTAAAATTTTTTATTTTTTTCATTTGTCGGTCTATTATCGCGTATTAACTAATGAAATAACTTTAAAAACATAGGTAACTATTATGTATAGAAACACGAGGATCAGAATTAAAATATATTTAGTAGATTTTGAGTAAATAGGAAAAGTATCCCTAATTCTTCATTTTCTGTGCCTACTGGCTGTGTTAATATGTACGTGTCGGCGATGATATACGATAATATTGATGTAGGCCCTTAATTCCTTCTGTATGACTATCTTTTATTATATTGCAAAGGCAGGCTTTAAAAAAGTTATTAACTTATTATAATGGCTTAAGACATACATATTAGTCTGTCGTAAAATTCATGTAGGGTCTTTATAATGAAGCTTTAATAGTGTTTATTTTGTTTTTTTTTATGTTATTCAAGCTTATAAGCCACGCAAATTGGTAATACGCTGGAACCTTGTCAAATTAACGCCCTTGTGACGTCATCAGAAAAGAAAAAGTAGAGCTAACAAAATGTAATATTCTCATCTATACGTCACTATGACGTCACCAACATGGCCGCCAGGCGCATTACCAATCTGTGTGGCTTATATCATTGTATTGATAAAATATTTTCATTCAACCATAGGCTCTTAGCGTATAGAATGCAGCGCCACTAGTGGTGAGTTTTAATAGTACCGGCAGGACTGTTGTCCGTTACATTCATTGTTCTCTATGTTAAAAGCTAGTAAATAAAAAGTAATAAAGACTTTAATTATAATAAAAATTTTAATTTTGAAAATTGGGATGTCCTCCAGTGATATATTATATCCGAGTATTATGGAGTAGACGTTTCAACAGTTTCGCGCATATTTTGTACCATTTTAAATATTCTAGAAGCACGATCACGAAACGTAATTTTTTGGCCGTCAAGAGGAATAATCGAAGCGACGTTGCCAGAATCATTTAAAATGTCTGAATACTCAAAATCTAGAGTGATAATTGATTGCACCGAGTGGAAAAGTGAGAAACCGAGTGGTGTAGACACAATGGCTAGACGAGCTTCGTGGTGGAGTGGTTTATGTAATGGACTGCCGATCACGAGGTCGCGGGTTCGGCTGGGACAAATCATTTGTGTGATATCCATTAATGTCATACAAATGTTTGTACTGCGTGTAGGTGTTTTCTATATATTATAAATATGTATTTACAAAAGAAAAGTAGTATACGTTGTCTATCCGTATCTGGTTCCCTTAATACAAGCATAGAAATATAGCTTACTTTGGGACCAGAGGACGTTGTGTGAAATGTCTTGAATAGCATAGACATGGTGGATTACAAATCCGGTGTCCGTTTATAGGCTGCTTTTAGTGTCACGCAGACCGTCAGTACTGACCGCTCCGCGCCTACGTGATCTTCACCCGATCGTCCGCGTATGCCGTTTTAGTATCATCCTGACCACCACGGTGTACAGGCGAGCGCAATGCATCCAATGTTGCGGGTGTTATTAGTTATTGCCCTATATTACTCAAGACACATAAAATTGAAGCAAAGAAAAAGACTACACGTTCACCCTTTAATGGAGGAGAAAGCCATCGCGGGAGAATTTGTCATATTATACGGCAATTTGAAGGATGACGAAACGAAAATTTGGGCGGTCCACGTGGTTAGCTCCGTGTCACGGACGCGCCATACGGACCCGTCTGCATTACTCTAAAACGCTCCATAAGCTTAATACAGATTGATCTATAGATATACCGGCGGCCCGCGTGTCACTAAAAGCAGCCTTACGGGTTAAAATCCTTTCTTGAGGATTATTGCGTTAACCATAACTTTTATTGTTTTTGAAAACTTATGTTAGAGATACAAAGCGTGTTAATCCTTTGAGACAATCATCATTCTAACTCATACTTCATTAATAGACAATTTCAAACTCATCCTGCCGCTACTTACGTTTCGCGCCACCAGCCAGAGCGCCAGTGTCGCCGAACGTCGTTAACGCAAAGAGCTTAAGACGATACCAAAATAGCTTTGTGCATTTTTCTACGTACGAAGTTTTCATTGTTTCTTTAGATTGAATGGCTAGAGCTCTAATTTTTAAGTATATGTTTTTTCAATATATGATCTAGGATCGCATAAACTCAGAAACACGATTGAAAAAAGTTTTCTCGATAGAAAATCTTAGCGAAACAACCTCTCTAATTTTTTATTTTTTCATTTGTCGGTCTATTATCGCGTATTAACTAATGAAATAACTTTAAAAACATAAGTAACTATTATATATAGAAACACGTAAATCAGAATTAAAATATATTTAGTAGATTTTGAGTAAATAGGAAAAGTATCCCTAATTCTTCATTTTCTGTGCCTACTGACTGTGTTAATATGTACGTGTCGGCGATGATATACGATAATATTGATGTAGGCCCTTAAAGTAAATTAATAATTTTATTACAATCGCATTACTATTTTATTGTACTGCGCTGGCAACACTGTATGTCAATGTTGTCATTTGGTTGTCATTTTGTCAGATCATGTCAGATTTGTCTTGTCATCGATCTGTATTAGTTTTTATGTCTCGTATAATAAAATAAAAATGTTTTACGACAAGCTGTGTTGGTTGCAAGCATTCTTAATATCAGTACTGGTGTACTCCACTTTAGCAGAATGGAACACGAGAGATTACATCAGGCGCGAACACTCTCTCACGAAACCTTACCAAGGTGAGTGACCGCAGCGTTAGCCGGTGACTAGGTTGATCCTAATACCTAAATTACAACCTAACAATATATTTGATCTGTTGATTATAGGAAGTGGTATGTCTCTGCCTTATTGGGACTTCTTAGGCAGTACAATAGTGACATCTAATTATGTTCGACTGACACCTGATTTGCAGTCTAAATCTGGTGCTATTTGGAATACAGCGGTGAGTATATGACTAGTCTCACTCTCTCTCCAACCCATTTACGTCCCACTGTTGGTCATGGGCCTTCTCCACTTTGAGAGGGATCTTGGTCTACTGTGCCACGCTGACCAGGCGTGTTGGCACAGGGTTTACTTTCGAGATTTCCGTCTCTCACAGTAGATATTATCTGTGTATCCTTTAGCTGACTTTTACAGCACCCTTGGGAGCTGATGGGGTGGATGTGCTGTCACATTAAGAACACAAGTATCAACTTGTGTTCTTAATGTGTCACCACATGGAGAGACTATTATTGTCGCCTAATTGCTTAATTAAGATAAATAAATAACTAATTAACATAGTAATCACACCACATTATCATATATACCTACACACATGTTTAGTACCCTGTTTATGTACCATAAAATTCTCCCATTGACGGTACACCCGTACTCAAGGATCCTTTCTGAGCTTAGTTAATGATATGCAAAAACTTTTCTTAGTATCTATTATACTAGATAGGTACAGTTAAGACATAAAAATGTACAGTTCATTCTAAACATTAGGTATGAATACTGTATTTTATTTGCACAATTGTGTTTGTCAAGTAATTTTACATAAAGTCTCATACATTTGACTCAAAGTTAATGATTCTTATCTGAATTATATGAAAGTTACTTTACTTATATGTATTGATATTAAGTAGTTAATAGTATTGAAATGTTATTAAATTTTTATTAACATTGAAAGATAGAAAGACTATTCATGCTGACTTCACTAAGTAATAACTAGCTGTGCCCTGCAGTTTTACTTACATACTCAAAACCCTCAAATGATATAAAAATATAAATTTATATGGGGTATAAAAAATAGATGGTGACATATTTGCAAAACTAACTTCTGTGCTTTGGGTAGCTTATTACTTTATGTTAATTAAACAAAACCTTATGAGATTTGAGTTTTTCGTCTCTCACAAAATATGTTATTTACTTTTAATATACCTGCTGGAATATCCTTGCTGGCCATTTAAAAGAAATGAGGTATTGTATTCTTTCTCTCTCCCTCTCCCACCCTCTCTTTACAGCCCATTAACGTCCCATTGTTTGGCATGGGCTTCCTCCACATTGTGAGGGATTATTTTCTACAGTGCAGGCCTTTTTGCATTGGGTTTATTTTTGAATTTTCCATCTTTCATACAAAATGTTGTCTGTGTAATATCGTCTGGCTTTTACCACAAGCTGGAAGGAAATGAGCTCCTGACGCTTGTATTAATATTCCATCATCTACATAATAAAGACCTTTAAAATTATAGATTTTAAAATTTGATTTCTAATAAAAAAAAAAGAAATGAGATGATCTTTATAACCTAATGGAAAATTTTAATGAAAAAATATTATAGTACCTTGAGCAATTTATAATTTGCAATGTAGTTAGACGGTCAAACCAAGTTCGAAATATATATGTTATAGATAAATTACACCCTATTGGCATTAGTTTTAAAGTTTCATATTGAATAACAAGGTTTTAGAATGATTTGTTGTTATGCTCATTTTCATTGGCAATGGCGATGTGTTTATGTGCTGTTTAATTTGCATTACAATTCATGGGTAGTTAACAGAAATTGTTCATTATTATTTATACATACAATTTTTCAGTAGTATTTTTATTACTAAAAAGTTTAATATCATAACAAGAAAAATAATGTTACATAATGCTATAGTTGTCTTTGTCTAGAGGTACATGCATTTGTGTGATATAAGATATTTTTAATTGTCATACAAATGTTTGTACTGCCTCTGGGTGTTTACTATGTATTTATTATAAGTATGTATTTACAAAAGAAAAGTAGTTTATGTAGTCTATCCGTATTCTGGTACCCATAACAAAAGCATGCAAGCTTATCTTGGGACCAGAGGACAATGTATGAAATGTTCATGAATATTTATAATGCTATTTTTGCCCATATAGTTCGTCGGTTTCTTTCCCGATGAGCTCCACCACATATCTAACTCCTTTTACAATCAGTATTCAACAATTATATCCGTGTGGTGACGGATTAAGAATACAAGTGTTACCACCCCATCCCCTACCAAGGGTGCTGTAAAAGTCAGCTAAGGGATATTGCACACAGATAAGATCCTCTGTGAGAGACAGAAAACTCGAAAATAAACCTTGTGCCAACACGCCTGGTCAGCGCGGCACAGTAGACCATATTCCCTCCCATAATGGAGGAGGCCCGTGCCCAACAGTGGGACGTAAATGGACTGGAGAAGAAGAAGAGAAGAAGCTCCACCACTTTGGCCGACTGTTGCTAACTTCGCCAGAGTGCGTCCTGTCGCCTTTCGAGACGTAACAGTGTTTTATCCATTTAGAAAGACGAGACGTTACATTATGTGTTTATTTTATCTTGTTTGTGATTTAAAATGTCGCATATACTAAGTCTCTGGCTTCTGTTTCTTCCCAACAGTGGGACGTAAATGGGTTGGAGAAAAAAAAAGTTGCTCGCAACAGCTAGTGTCCTATAAATAAACAATTTTTAGGGTTCCGTACCCAAAGGGTAAAAACGGGACCCTATTACTGAGACTTCGCTGTCCGTCCGTCCGTCCGTCCGTCCGTCCGTCCGTCCGTCCGTCCGTCCGTCTGTCACCAGGCTGTATCTCAAGAACGGTGATAGCTAGAGAGTTGAAATTTTCACAGATGATGTATTTCTATTGCCGCTATAACAACAAATACTAAAAATAAAATAAAATAAATATTTAAGGGGGGCTCCCATACAACAAACATGATTTTTAGGGTTCCATACCCAGTATCTCAAGAACGGTGATAGCTAGACAGTTGAAATTTTCACAGATGATGTATTTCTATTGCCGCTATAACAACAAATACTAAAAATAAAATAAAATAAATATTTAAGGGGGGCTCCCATACAACAAACATGATTTTTAGGGTTCCGTACCCAGTATCTCAAGAACGGTGATAGCTAGACAGTTGAAATTTTCACAGATGATGTATTTCTATTGCCGGAATAACAACAAATACTAAAAATAAAATAAAATAAATATTTAAGGGGGGCTCCCATACAACAAACATGATTTTTTTACCGTTTCTTGCTCGATACTAATAACGTTGCCTTATGTTGCATAGATAATGGTACGGAACCCATCGTGCGCGAGTCCGACTCGCACTTGACCAATTTTTACTTATTATAAAACAATGGCGTTATTTTTGTATATGTGAACACATCTATAAAAGTACGTAATGGATTTTGATGCGGTTTTTTATTTGATAGAGTGGCTGAAGAGGATAAATAAATAAATAAATTTTCACAGACATTTCAGACAACGTCCTCTGGTCCCAAGTTAAGTTTATATGCTTGTGTTATGGGTACCAGAATACGGATAGAATACATATTCTACTTTTCTTTTGTAAATACATACTTATAATAGATAGAAACACCCAGACGCAGTACAAACATTTGGATGTCTTCTTTGTATGATTTATTTAGGTTTGGTTTTAAATTCTACGCGTACGAAGTTGCGGGCAACGGCTAGTGAAATGATAATACAAGTAGGAAACTAATAAATTCTTTATTAGATACAATGTGTTCAGTTAGATACAGTGGAATGTACTGAAATAAACATAGACCAAGGTTTGTTTTGATCATTGTGTATTGGCAATTTGTTATTGTTGATTCTATCCGGTCTAATCTATCTAATGTATATTAGATGTGTGACTAACTGATGCCTGCTACTCATCGAAATTTTAGATCCTCATATATTTTGTTTGTTTAAACCTTCCCCAAACTTTCACGAATATTTCAAGACCAAAATCAATAATATCGGCCCAGCCTTTCTCGAGTTTTAGCGAGACTAACGAACTCACACCAACGACTTTGTTCTTATATTATGAGTAATTTATTTTAGACTAGCTGATGCCCGCTACTCCGTACGCGTGGAATTTTAGATCCCTATATATTTGGACCGTTTAAACCTTCCCTGGACTTTTACGAATATTTTAAGACCAAAATCACCAAAATCGGCCCAGACGTTCTCGAGTTTTAGCGAGACTAACGAACAGCAATTGATTTTTATATATAAGATTATACTTTTATCTTTATGAACTTTGTCGTCACATCTATTTGTTTGTCTTTGTGCTATTTGTTTATGTGGTGACAGATTAACAGCTGTATTCACAAACGTTACTGTGAGGTCTCATAGTAGGCATGGACGCACAGGGGTAGCAAAATCATAAAAGTTAAAATCATTAAAATAAGTTTTGTCTATGAATATAAAGGCTCGATGAACGGAACGCACTGAAACGTGTTACCCTTTGCACAGTGCATCAACGCTTAAGTACTTACTTAAGGGCCTACATCAATATTATCGTATATCATCGCCGACACGTACATATTAACACAGCCAGTAGGCACAGAAAATGAAGAATTAGGGATACTTTTCCTATTTACTCAAAATCTACTAAATAAATTTTAATTCTGATTTACGTGTTTCTATATATAATAGTTACTTATGTTTAAGTTATTTTTTTTGTTAACGTTTTATTATTATTATTTTAAAAGTAAATTATGTTAAAGTTATTTCATAAGTTAATACGCGATAATTGACCGATAAATGAAAAAAATAAAAAATGAGAGAAGTTGTTTCGCTAAGATTTTCTATCGAGAAAACTTTTTGCAATCGCGTTTCTGGGTTTATGCGATCCTAGATTATATATTGAAAAAACATATACTTAAAAATTAGAGCTCTAGCTATTCAATCTAAAGAAACAATGAAAACTTCGTACATAGAAAAATGCACGAAGCTATTTTGGTATCCTCTTATGTAAATATTGTTTGTGAATACGGGTGTAAGAATACGGTTTTCATAACTCTTTTTTTTTCACGATACATATATCTAATTTGTTATTTTATGGCTATTACACCTTTCGTACACGTTTATAATTACTAAGCTCTCCCCCATAGACACCAAACCTTAACAAATAATACAAAAAAAAACTATCCTCCTAAACCACTCTATCTAATAAAAAAATTCATCAAAATTCGTTGCGTAGTTTTGAAGATTTAAGCTCACTTAGTTTTGCACCAGATATGTTTAAAGTTTTCAAAATGTTTGCTATTGATCTTCGATACCCGCGACATTGACATTGTGACTTAAATATTTTAGATAGTAAATTATTTTATCATTTACTGTTTGAACTTTGAAGTTACGTGCTAGAGATATAATTCGTCGTTATGCGAAACTACTTATTATTATTATTTCTTAAACCACTAAGCTAAAGGTCTTAATTGTGACATAGAGGTTTTGCATTCAATATACCTACACAATACTACTGCACATACCTATTTGTTCTGCGTCTGGGTGTTTCTATGTATTACCGGGTCAACCGGGCAACGTTTGCTGGGTAAGCTAGACCCGGCAAACGTTGTTTTGCCATACAAATGTCAGTGGAGGGGAGGGGTTTGAAAAATAGATGTTGTCCGATTCTCAGACCTACTGAATATGCATGTAAAATTTTATAAAAATCGGTCAAGCCGTATCGGAGGAGTACAGTAACTATCACTGTGCCACGTGAATTTTATATATAAGTATTTATTTACAAAACAAAAGTAGTATATTATTATGTATTCTATCCCACCCATAACACAAGCATATAAGCTTAGTTTAGGACCAGAGGACGTTGTGTGAAATGTCCATGAATATTTATTTATAATTGTACAAAATAATATCAAATTCCCATGTATGTATATTTACTAATAATAATTCATAAAGCGTTTATTTGGTTATTTTATTTTTTAGACGCTTTCTTAAAATATTTTTTTAGTCAATTTGCAACGCTACCAATTAGCTTACAGTAATATGATACTTATTATTATTGCCAACTAAATAGTTGATGCCCGCTACTCCGTACGCGTGGAATTTTAGATCCCTATATATTTTGTCGCCGTTTAAACCTTCCCTGGACTTTCACGAATATTTAATGACCAAAATCGGCCCAGCCGTTCTCGAGTTATAGTGAGACTAACGAACAGCAACTGATTTTTATACACAAGATTCCTCTTATTAAAAAAATGGGTATAAAATTTTCTTGCACATACATGTTACGGTATATGTGTAACATTTTGGCGAGTCATGTAACGAATGAATTGGTTAATTACATGAATAAATTAAGACTCATCACTTCACGTCTTTTAGCTAGAAGTTTCTAGGTGTTCTTCAAATACACACTATAATTACAATACTCATACAATTACGTCAATACCTACTTAATTATAATACATATATACACATACTTAATTGTACAATTTTATCACAATTTACGATTGTGGTGAAATTTTGTAATTTTAAAAGACTGTGTAGTTTTTTAAAATTATAAACTACTAGCTGTTGCCTGCGACTCCGTCCGCGTGAAATTTAGAAAACTTTTCATGCCTTTTTTTCGCAATAAAAGCCTATGTTCTTTCTCAGGGTCTAAAGATTGTCTGTGCCAAATTTCATCAAAATCGGTTGAGAGGTTTAAGCGGGAAAGCGTAACAGACAGACAGACAGTTACTTTCGCATTTATTATATTAGTAGGGATTATTAGTAGTATTATCCGTGTGTTGACGGATTAAGAATACAAGTGTTACCGCCCCATTTCCTCCACAGGGTGCTGTAAAAGTCAGCTAGGAATAAATTGTACACGGATAACATCCTCTGTGAGAGACGGAACTCGAAAATAAACCCAATGCCAACAACTCTGGTCAGCGCGACATAGTAGACCAAAACCCTCCCAACGTGGAGTTGGCCCGCGGCCAACAGTAGATCGTTAATGGGCTGTAGAGAGAGAGAAAGAGAGTAGTAGTGTTACGACTGCTATAGCAGTGTTACTAACAAGACGTGTAGTGTTACTTAAGACTTAATTTTAGTTATTTTACAAACCATTATCTTTCTTCCACCAGCCTTGCAACACTCGGAATTGGGAGCTCCAAGTTCAATTCAAGGTCCACGGTCGGGGTAAGGATCTGTTCGGAGATGGGTTCGCGATATGGTATGTCAGGGACCGTATGCAGCCCGGACCGGTGTTCGGTAGTAAAGACTACTTCCAAGGACTGGCTATTATAATGGATACATACAGTAACCATAATGGAGCGCATAATGTAAGTTAATTTGTACTTTTTGAAATATTTTAGTTAGTTTTTACTGTCCTGATGTTTCGCTGTGGCAAATTATACAACTTCTTGGATAAGAAGTTAGTCATTTAATACTCTTATCACCACTTCCAATGGTATACCACTCCTACAGTTTATGAAGCTTGTAAGTTTGAAGCTAATTAATATTATAAATCGAAAAATTGTACGTTATTATATGTTCGTTATTCTTTAACGCTAACGACTCAACGGATGTGAATCAAATTTACAAAGATAGGCTACTTTTAATCCCGATGAAATGTTCCTGCCAGATAAAGTAAAGTAGATAGTATCCAACACTGAAAGGATTTTTCAGATCGGACTAATGTTTCCTGCGATTAGGGGGTTTAAAGAAACAAACAAACTCGTCGGCTTAATAATGTAATATATAAATTTCTCGTGACACAATGTTGATTCTTATAAAAAAATTTATGCATATTCAGTATTTCTGAAAGAATCAGTTACTATCTACTTTTCATACCCCTAAGTGATAAGGGCTGTCCACCTCTAAAAATTGTATGACAAAACAACGTTTGCCGGGTCAGCTAGTATTAGTACAGATTATAACAATGATATATTAATTGACAGCACCAGCACCCGTACATATCAGCAATGATAAACAACGGGTCGCTACATTACGATCATGATCGTGATGGTACACACACACAAGTATCAGGCTGCGAGGCTAAGTTCCGCAACTATAATCATGACACACACGTATCTATCACATACATGGATGATACGCTTACTGGTAAGTTATTATTTTAAAGACTCCGCGCAAAAAATTCATTTAGGAACCTTTATTTCATTTTTGGCACCGAATTCCATCTATCAGACATTTTTATCTTAGTAATAATTCAAGGGCAGTTAAAGAGCATCTGTGAGAGAAGGAAATCTCGAAACTAAATCCTATGCAAACACTCCTGGTCAGCGTGGTGTAGTAGACCAGACACCCTCCTAAAGATGCTCGTGCCCAATTGTGGAACAATGATGGGCTGGGGAGGGAGGCATTTAAAGACAGATTTTTGTAGATTCGAAGGTGAGAAAGGTTGGAGTTCAAATTCAATAAAATTTCTAACGTTTATTATCTAAATCGGTGTTTAGGCAGACGAAGTCGTGGATAGTAATGTACCTACATCAAGAAAAGAGACGCTTCCATATTGTATTTTTTCCAGTATCCACCGATCTTGAAGGCAAAAACGCTTGGAAGGAGTGCTTCAAAGTAGAGAAGGTACTTCTGCCCACTGGGTATTACTTTGGTGCGTCTGCTACTACTGGAGATCTGAGCGACCATCACGACATCATCTCTATTAAGATGTATGAATTAGACTTGTTGGAAGCTGTGAGTATTTAACATTTTACATTTTTCAGGGCATAAGTGAGGAAGGAATTTTTCCAAAACGTGGTAGATCTTCTTTCCAGCGTATGGACGTTCCACTGTTGGACACGAGCCTCTTTCACTTCGGGAGGGTTAGTGGTCCACTACGCCGCGGTGTACAGGCGTGTTCCTATAGGTTTTCGTTTTGAGTCTTGTGTCTCTCCCAGAAAGATTTATTTGCTTATAGTATACCTTAGCACTTACGGCACTCTGGGAGGGAAATGAGTTGGTTGCACTCGATTTCTTAATCTTTCAAAACACGGATCAACGGATTGCCGGGTATATGTATTAGCTATCTGTACTGCCTCCAAGAAGACTGCTTTTTTACTTATATTAAATGTTATTTTCAGCAAAACCAAAATGAAGATCGTTCTCAAATCATCCCATCAGCCGCTTCTTTTGAAGCGCCACGTGAAAGGATCGAAGACTCCAAGCCTGCCATGTCTGGTGTCAAAACATTCTTATACATGATGTGTGTAGCCATAGTTCTCATAGTGTTAGTTGTATTAGGCATTATGTGGTACCAAAAACGTCAAGAACAATCTAGAAAGAGGTTGTATTGAAACAAATAAAAAAAAATTATTGGCGCCAATTTTAAGAATGCGTGGTTTGAAAAGGGAACTTTTTCAAAAAAAGTTGGTGACCATGAAAAAAGTAAAGTATAAAATATGTGTCCATATTATAAGCGCCAAGTATAAATTCGGCGCGTAGGTAGTACCCTACTTCGATGTCATCATTCTTCTACCCTTATCCCAATTACTTGAGGTTGGCGTAATTTTTACCTTACCTACACGCCAAATTTTATTTACGGTCCAGTTTTGGCCCAAAATTAATATCTTTATATATGTATAAAATGCACCTATTTATTATAAGCGCGCTATTCATAACGATAATATAATTTGTGGACAATAAGTTGATATAAAGGTGTATTCAAAATTTAAATAAAAACTCAAAAAAATAAAGGAGTGTTACATTATTTTCGCGCCACTTTAATGACACATCGACGTAAAGCAAAACGATTGTCGATGTTTCAAAAACATTCCTAATATAAAAGTGTCATGCTCTTTTCACATTCTTAATTTAAATTGTTGTAAGAATGTGTATACAAATTCCTTTTCTATATATTAATTCTCGGTAACTCATATTATAAAAAAAAAATTAATATTCTTTTTTGCCCTTTTAGCTTTGAAGCTTTCCTTAATGCTATGCGAGTTGTTGTTTAGTCACATAAATAGATATATAATTGTTTGTTAATTGACGTCGATATTCAACCTTTAATTGACTGGTTTGTGCCTGAATTTTAGTTATATATTGTTTATTAAAAAAAAGGTTACGTAACCAAAATCCAGTTACAACGGTCTAGAATAATTTGTAAACGGATCAATTATTCACAATAAATATAGAGTGAATATCGATATATCGGTTAATATATTGGATTATAGTAATTATGCAAACATATCTATTATTAAACCTTGATTATATTATTTAAAAGTCAACTAGAAAAAGGCCTAAAATGACACTGATTCAACTCAAAAAATATGCGATTTCAAAATGCGACATACTTCACAGTTTAGTAGTAGGTTTTGATATTTATTTAGATTACCTTGCGCAATCCCGCTTGTGATAAACGCGGTGTTGCGTAATATTGATTTTTGAATTAAGTCACTGTTATTTTAAACATGCAAATGTATTCAATTTATCAGAGTCTAAAGGTGTCTTTTTGTGTTAGAGGTTAAGACTGTTTTATATGTCACGCAGAAAATTTTTTTTGATAGTGGGTATCTGTATTTTATTTATTAGATCGATTATTCTATTTTCTCAGTAAAATACTGCACAGAAACACTTGATAACAATAAACGACGAGTAATTCACTTCCTAGTAGCTATATTAACTGAATTTGTTCACTATAGATGTGTAATTTTATTTAAAACTTTAAAAACAATAAGCAAGCGTACGTACGTAATGACATCCGTGTCGCCACTCGAAGGTCCCATTAGAATATCAGCGTTAGGTCTCTGCGACCTAACATTAGCTGAAATGGGTGCCTTTTGCTGTTACGACACGATGTACACTATATTTTCTACTTAACTATAAAACATAACTTGTTCTGTAATTGTATTTTGTGTTGAACAGTAATAAAACATTCTTTCTTTCTTTCTTTCTATATTATATTTCTTTTACCTAATGATATCTATATACATGCACATATTAATGGTCTTATTCATAATGACTTATAGGAGGTTTAATTAGAGATTTTATCGGAGACATAATAAGCATTTTAGCTTAAACAGATTATTATGAATAACAAGTTTTAACAATTTTCGCGAACTTATTTTAGTGAACTTTTAAACTCATCTCAACTCAAATCATTATGAATAACACCATAATTGATTATTCTCGGTGTTCACAAATGGTATTTAACATCATTTAGACTTGATAACATGAAGAGTTTTATGTTTAAAAGTTAAAAATGAGCTATAGCTTTTTATTTTCTAGCTATTACCTAATTAATTTAGGACTGTGGCAACATTGTTAAGAAAAATAAAATCATCAAGGGTGTCTAAATCCATTAAGGGTGTTTTGGTGTATATTTTTTTCCATATCTACGTTTATAATTTTGCTGTAAGAATGCAAGAATATTTGGAAAGTTGATCTTTGTGTCTATCAAATTAACAAGCTTACGGGCTGAGCTCACTCTTGAAAAATATATTAAAATCGATCTATGCGTTTTATCAGTTAAAATTGGATATACGCTTTTGAGTTATGACGCTAAAACAACTTTTTATTTTTATATAATTCTCTATTCCGTTGATAATTTAATCGTTAAGTTAATGTTACATTTGAACGATTTCTCACCTTAACCATTTGGTTTAATGAAACTCTAATATTAATTTTACAATTTAGTTCCTTTTTAACAAAGAAATCGTTCAAGTGAATGTGAACGAGTGTTGTATGTAATTGTGTGTTTTAAGTAAATGGTTTATAGACTTGTAATATCGTTTTTTCTTTTCGTCAGTTTTAGATCTATTTTCTTAACTTTCGGTTCCCGACCGTGAGCGCATTTGTACACGCGAAATTGTTTGGACGTTGAAGACGGCGTCGCCTAGCGGCTTTAAGCGGTACCCATCTATCACAATAGAATTTCCTGTTAACCTTGACAATCACGAAAAAAAATTCTCATTAAGATCTCCGTTCCTTGGTGGCGTTCGAAATTGTTTTTACTGAGAGGGCCTTTCCCCGCTTAGGTGTGATTTGACGGACTGCCGATCAAGAGGTCGCGGGTTCGATTCCCGCTCGAGACAATCATTTGTGTGATTTTTCTAACTGTCATACAAATGTTTGTACTGTGTCTTGGTGTTTCTATGTATTATAAGTATGAATTTACAAAAGAAAAGTCGTATATGTATTCTATCCGTATTCTGGTACTTAATACGTTCAGTGCGGCTAACGCTTATGCGCGTTTTTCTGATCTTCACCAAGTGCGGGCCGACGCGTATACGCGTCCATACAAAAAAAAAATTGTAGGCAAGCAGGGTGCGCCGCACCTGTGTGTTTATACCGTGTATTCTGGGTGTCTATTGTTTCGAAGTGGTCGTAAAATGTGGAATTGTAAAGGAGACTACACACTAGTCAGGTTTCTGCTACGAATATTGCAGGGGGGGGGGACGGCGGCGGCGACGACAACAATAAATAAATAAATAAATATTCATGGACCTTTCACACAACGTCTTCTGGTCCCAAGCTAAGCTTATATGCTTGTGTTATGGGTACCAGAATACGGATATAATACATAAACTACTTTTCTTTTGTAAATACATACTTATAATACATAGTAAACACCCAGACGCAGTACAAACATTTGTATGACAATTAAAAACATCACACAAATGATTGTCCTGACCGGGAATCGAACCCGAGACCTCGTGAACGGCAGTCCGTTATCTGAACCACTAGACCACGAGGCCCGTCCTAATAATAATAATAATAACCTAATTTAGTACAATAGATTATTGAAATAATTTTATTATGACTCGCTCTTTTAACTAAAGTAATAGGTAGTTTTAGTCTATTTATAAATGGTGTCTATTACGAGGCGGGCGAAGAGTCGTAAATTAAAAAAAATTAAGAATAAAAGGGCTTTCGGGAGAAGGTACCTTTACTATTACTGTTTTATTAAGGTATAACTTACTATTTTAACAAAACCGAACGAAGATATATTATGGCGTAAACTTCACAAAGTCTCTTACAAATAAACACTAGTGTGGAAGCACCTTTATCCATCCAACACCTGTATATGACCCGTAATTGTTATATGACAGTCATAAAACTCGAAAGTTACCGAACGCACATAAGCGTCGGCCGCACTGCGGGAAGGTAAAAGACAACGCGCTATAGCGTCCAGCCGCACTACGCGAGTTTTCTATGAACGCATATAAGCGTTCTTAGCACTACGCGAAAAATTTTTTGAACGCACATGCGCGTTTTCAGCACTGGGCGAATGACTCTTTTATTAGCATTGGCTATAAATTCGCAAATTATTCAGCATTGAACGCGTTAAGTTACGACATGGGATTCGTCTCGTTGCCTCGAGGGTTGTTGGGTTCTTAAAAATCATAGTGTATGTTATGCTTGTTCCCTACCAAACACAGAATAGATAGAAGATACTACGTCTACCAAACTAGATATATCAAAACTATTATTATTTCGAAAAAAATATCCGTCAGACTTACAGACGTCAAAAGCATCATTTTATCCATTTTATCCTAATTAAAGCATATATTTATTCAAAACAAGTTTTGATTTGCGATAAGTTTCAATAGAATTTTTTTCTTTAATTAATTATTAATCATGGCAAATGAGGCTGAAGAAACTGTTCGTAAACTATCAATGCATAAAGGAGTCGCTGGTGTTATTGTAGTTAATGGTGAAGGCATACCAATTAAAACAACTTTAGACAACCATGTCTCAGTGCAATATGCTGGGCTTATGGGAGCTTTAGTTGATAAAGCGAAGGCTGTAGTCAGAGATTTAGACCCGGCGAATGATTTGACTTTCCTAAGAATTCGGAGCAAGAAGAGCGAAGTAATGGTTGCACCAGACAAAGACTTTATACTTATAGTTGTTCAAAATCCTGTTGACTGACGAAGAATTTGGCTGTGTAGCCAAAGTATGTTTATTCCAAGTATTTACGCAAGCCTTGTACAGTAACGTCACCGGCGTTTACCAGTTTCAAAACATCAACACAGTTCCTTGACAAATTTTATATTAAAAGGGCATGCAAAACCGCGCTAAGGTACCCGTGGTACCAAAGCTGGCTTAACAAAGATCGCGTTTAAGGGTTAAGATGGTCAAGCAACGGTGTCTTAGACTGTGCGAAAGCGCGTGTATTTACAAAAATAGACTAATAACTTAATCCAATTCATCAATGTATACTATTGCATGTTTTAGTGTTAATTAAAATGGTTAAAAAGAAGTTTCTTATACTTTGATTTCAATACATTATTGCTCTTGTGATAGGAAAGGCATTGAAAAATTAAAAACACATTGTTCCCTGTTCAAACAAAAAATATTTAATGGAGTCCAAGATTGATTTCATTATTTACGTCCGTTTTCTGATGAACAAATAAGTTTGGGCCCGTAGTATGTTGTATGAAATGTCCGTAAATATTTATATTTATTTACTAAAACCTATAAAGCTATGATTTAAAATAAAACAAAATAGTATTTTACAAATTTATTACATACACAAAGAATGGAATAGTTACGTCAACTTATTAACTAGAATTATTCTAACATTTACCTAATAACGGAATACTAATTCCCACCCCAAAAACTATTTCCACCGCGTCCGCGTTTACCGTAGCCATTACCAAATCCGCTTTGATTTCCACCAAATCCACCTTCATTACCACCATATCCACCCATATTTCCGCCAAATCCGCCTGTACCCCCGCCAAATCCGCCTGTACCTCCGCCAAATCCGGTTGAATTTCCACCAAATCCGCCTCCACTTCCACCAAATCCGCCTCCACTTCCACCAAATCCGCCCGAACTACCTCCGAATCCACTTGAATTACCACCGAATCCGCCTGAATTACCACCGAATCCGCCTTGATTTCTGCCAAATCCGCCTTGATTTCCACCGAAGTTACTTCTACCTCTGCCAAATCTGCTTTGATTGGTGCCAAATCCACTTTGATTACTGCCAAAACCACCTCGGCTACTTCCTCCATGGCCTGCCAGAGGTCCATTGGTACCCCAACCTCTATTGTTACTCGCAAATCTCTTGGGTCCATCTGATCTGAATGTCGGCATATTTGTATCACGTTGAATTTTATAGTCGCCAGCATCCGTGACACAGAGCTCCCTTACACAATTTATTACCTGTTAACAAATGAATCAAAAGTAAGCTAAGCATATTGCTCATACATACATACGCCATTTTCCAGTAGCAATAGGCAGATTATAAAGCATCATCTACAATGATCTAACTAAAGTAACTCAACATACAGCAGATGACCCTTTTAAAAGACATTACTTATGACTACTTCAGAGCAAGTCTTTCTCGTGATCTTTAAACTAATATTTGTGATTATTGAGGTTCGCTTGTTATACAAATACAGGATCCTGCCCCCGATAAAACGAAAACCTGCTTCATTTGTTTTACCAACAATACTATGAGGTTTAGATAGTTTGAAATACCTTTCTTTCTTTGGGTGTAAACTCCAAGGCGGAATCAGGTTCAGCAGCGGCTCGTTCTACAAGTTTCTCAATGGCCGGTCTGAGCCCGGTCACCAAGGCAGCTGTGCGCGGTTTCATGTCGAAATTCAACCAGTTATCTAAACGTACCACGTTCTCAACCTGGTAAAGAAATTATGTGAAAATTTTAATTATAAACGTCACCATTTTCTATGGGGTAGGAAGGAGACTACAGAGCGTCAACTGGTAGAATCTAAACACTTCTTTGCTTTATTTATTCTCATACATCTTGATAAACATGTACGACGACTGTATGGACATAGATATAATGACTTGCAATATATCTAAGCTAGGTATAGGTTTTGTCCGTTTGGTGACGGATTAAGAATACAGGTGTCACCCCCCCCATCTCCTCCCAAGGGTGCTGTAAAAGTCAGCTAAGGAATATTGCACATAGATAACATCCTCTGTGAGACGGAAATCTCGAAAATAAACCCTGTGCCAACACGCCTGGTCAGCGCGGCATAGTAGACCATAATCCCTCCAAAGTGGAGGAGGCCCGTGCCCAACAGTGGGACTTAAATGGGCTGGAGGGAGGTATAGGTTACATTACGACTACGTACCTACGAGCCTAGCATACCCACGAGGCCTAGCAACGATGAGCTGTTTGTTATCATAATATATTTGTTATAGCGTCATAATCATGTCGTACGACGGTATTATTAAGATGTCAAGTTACACTGAAAACGTTTGTTGTGTGGGAACCCTTTAAATATTTATGGTCTTATTTATAATGACTTATCGGAGGTTTAAAAGTTCGCTAAAATCGGTTCGCGAAAATTGTCAAAACTTGTTATTCATAATAAATAAGTCTTTTTACGCTAAAACGTTTATTATCTCTCCGATAAAATCTCTATTTAAACCTCCGATAAGTCATTATGAATAAGACCATTAGTATTTATTGCTATTGCATCAACAGATATACATCATCTGCGAAAATTTTATCTTTAGATAACACTGTTCTTGAGATTCAGTCTGTAGGCAGATGGACAATGAAGTCTTAGTATTAGGATTCTGTTTTACCTTTGGTTTGGAAACCTAAAAAGAATCATTTGTACATACCCATTCAACTTTCCTGCTAGCGAACAATAATAGATGTAATGGCGCCACCATAGTAGTTTGTTTACAGCTGATAGCTCGTGTACGAACTTTCTCACCAAACACGAACAATGGTGACGGGAACTTTTGTTCTTGGTTACTGCAGTTCACGGACGTCTTGTGTATAAGAGCTGGTTTACCTTCTGTTGTCAGTACCTGAATAATAACAATTATTTGTCTATATGGTGTTGAAAAGACGAGCCTCGTGGTTGAGTGGTTCATGTAACGGACTGCCGAAAAGAGGTCGCGGGTTCGATTCCCGCTTGTAACAATCATTTATGTGATTTTTCTAATTGTCATATAAATGTTTGTCCTGCGTCTAGGTGTCTCTATGTATTATAAGTATGTATTTACAAAAGAAAAGTGGTATATGTAGTATATCCGTGTTCTGGTACCCATAACACAAGCATATAAGCTTAGCTGCGGACCAGAGGACGTTGTGTGAAATGTCCATGAATATTTATATTTATTTATATGTATTTATTAAAAAAAAAAAATATAAGTGTTACCATCGCATTTTCTCTCCTGTAAAAGCAAGTTAATGGACTTTAATAACAAACAACGTGTAGTCTGCGTTGCTTAAGTAAATGGTCATAACTATTAAAGAGGTCTGCAACTTAGGCCAGGTTCAAACGGCGCATTATGTCGTCGGAACGTTATTAGCCGCGTACTGATTGAGCGAGCAGCCTCACGAGGAAAATCCTCTGTCGGTCAAGACGTGCCTTGCCCGAGGCAAACGCACGCGCTGCCTCGCCCGAACGTGCCGCAGCCCGTGCCGAGCGTTGTCGGTTTTTGTCGATGCTCAAAGGCGCCTCAGTACGTTTGCCGCGCTCACTCAAGACCGGTAGTGTTTTGCCTCGCTTATTCGTTGCGTGATAAACGTTAAACTAAGCGTCGATGCTCACGGTGGCTCGGACTTGCCGCGCGAGGCAGCCTCGGATTAGAAAACTTACCGACCGAGGCCGATTCGCGCGGCATGCGTACTGCGGCAAATGTCCGAGGCCGCTCGCTTGGTCAGTACGCGGCTAATACGTATCATACACCCGAGCAGCTTCGTCTTAGAGGCTACAATTTAGTCATTAAACAAGAATAGTTTATATAGTACATCCATACTCTGGTACCCATAACACAAGAAAATAAGCTTAGCTTATATGAATATAGATTAAACTGGCCCGTGATTTTATATGTGTAGATTATAGAAAATTTTCTCTGTTTTTGCAACATCCTTTGGCTAAAATTACAGATAGGGGTATGAGAATTGTTACCAATTCATAAAATGTGTTGGAGTATAATATTTATGTAGGTATATGTAACATTTAATTATAATGTCGACTTGGTTCTCTACTTTAATGGCATTGTAAACTTAATTTAATAAATAAAATAATAATAAAACGTTTTTGATACTGATGCTTCACTACTGTTGGTTGCAGCGTGATGTTATATAGTCTTCCTTGATAGCTATAGTATTCAGCACTAAAAAAAAAGAGGACCAGTGGTTGCTGAGATTAGCGCGTTCAAACAAACAAACTCTTCAGTTTTATAATATTAGCATAGGTTTTACCTTCCTCTTCCCCTGATGTAGACACACATTAGGATATAGTCCCATACACATAAGTGCTATCACCAAGTCTAATGTTGGGTCTTCACCAGTGGGCACCCAACGTTGAGGTACACAACACTCTTCAGAAAAACCAATGGACGTTGTCAAAATATCTGTAAGATAACGTTTAAGATAAAAATATAGAATTTTATATGTAACTAGCTGTCCCGGCAAACGTTGTTTTGCCATATTACAAAAAAAAAGGTTTGTAAAATAGATGTTGTCCGATTCTCAGACTTACTGAATATGCATGTAAAATTTCATACAAATCGGTCAAGCCGTTTCGGAGGAGTACGGTAACTAACACTGTGACACGTGAATTTTATATATTAGACTAGCTGTCCCGGCAAACGTTGTTTTGCCATACTAAAAAAAAAAGGTTTGAAAAATAGATGTTGGCCGATTCTCAGACCTACTGAATATGTATGTAAAATTTGAGAAGAATCGGTCAAGCCGTTTCGGAGGAGTACGGTAACTAACACTGTGACACGTAAATTTTATATATAAGATATAGAAAACTATGTTGTGATAGTTATTGATATACAGACATATATACAAAAATAAATAATTTGTTTTATAATAAGTAATGAAGATGTAAACTTATGCGATTCAAACTCGTTATTTGTTAATTTTACCAGGTCGACACGTCGATAGAGAAATAATTAAAAAATTCTTCTCTAATAACATGGAAGAATAATTAAATCGATTAATAAATATTAATTAAATACTAACTTGTAAGTTGATTTTTCGCCTCTGATGTGACTCTCATTGTAGTTGTTTGTATACCTTTCCATTCGCACCAACGCATCTCAGCCTCGTCACCTTTAGCGTATTCTCTTTCCCACATCTATGATAAATAAACAGGAATTTAACAATAACTGGTATTAGTCAAATTGTGAAACATGTGGTGACGGATTAAGAATACAAGTGTCACCACCCCTTTTCCTGTGCTGTAAAAGCTAGCTAAGGGATATTGTACACAGATAACATTCTCTTTGACGAGCCTTGTGGTCGAGTGGTCTATGTAACAGACTGTTGTTCACGAGGGATAATCATTAATTGTCACACAATTTATAAATGTCTGTTCTGCGTCTGGGTGCATGCGTATGTATTTACAAAAGAAAAGTACTATATTTAGTATGTATATCCGTATTCTGGTACCCATAACACAAGCATATAAGCTTAGCTTTAGACCAGAGGTCGTTGTGTGAAATGTCCATGAATATTTAATTATTTATTTATCTTTGCGAGATGGAAAACACGAAAGGCCTCGTTATCTCGACGCAGTAGAACATAATCTCTTCCAAAGAGTAGGACGCTGCAGAATGTTAATGGGTTGCAAAAACATAGTTATTATTTGTATTACTTTTTATTTACCTGAAAGGCGTTTAACATGGCGACATGATCAGAAGCTCTATTCCCGGCCAAAGCTCGCTGATGCATAGACAATCTCCTACGTCCTTCAACAACGAATATCTCCGGGAATGTGGTAGAATTAGCCGCCATTGTTGTTAGAGCATCACCCACTCCTAGCACAAAACCTAGCACCATCATCTTGCCCAGACGTGGTTCTGGAAACAAAAATTTTAATAAATTATATCAGAATAAATTGACACATTCAGATCTAGAACCCAAGATCTCCCTTCCATCGCTCTACCATGGTAACTACAAGTGATAAAAATAGAGGAAACAAGATTTTTAATCCCCTGTAAGGGATCTGACCATTTTTTCAATGCAAATCTATTCAGAGTCTATATTTCTGTTTCTTTTTAGGGTTCCGTACCCAAAGGGTAAAAACGGGACCCTATTACTGAGACTTCGCTGTCCGTCCGTCTGTCACCAGGCTGTATCTCAAGAACAGTGATAGCTAGAGAGTTGAAATTATAATTTTTAACAGATGATGTATTTCTATTGCCGCTATAACAACAAATACTAAAAATAAAATAAAATAATTATTTAAGGGGGGCTCCCATACAACAAACATGATTTTTTTACCGTTTCTTGCTCTCATACAACAAACGTGATTAATTAAGTATTGTGTGTGTTGTTTGCTCATTTATTAATAACGTGCCTTATGTTGCATAGATAATGGTACGAAACCCTTCGTGCGCGAGTCCGACTCGCACTTGACCAATTTTTTTAAAATACATGGATGTGTGGACTTCAAATTTCTCTTTTATATGTACTGAGTTGTCTTTAATTTCTTCCTCAGACTGTTGTAAGACCCAGAAAAAGGATATTATAACTGGTTAATATTAACTATGAAATAATGAAAACTTATAAATCCCTACTAATCTTATAAATGCGAAAGTAGCTCTGTCTGTCTGTCTATTACGCTTTCCCGCTTAAACCTCTTAAGCGATTTGGATGAAATTTGGCACAGACAATCTTTAGACCCTGAGAAAGGACATAGGCTACCTTTTATTGCGAAAAAAAGGGATAAAAAGTGTTCTAAATTTCACGCGGACGGCGTCGCGGGCAACAGCTAGTACACAATATATGCCTAATCAGTGTAGCATAGGCAGACTAAGATCTTTCCCCAAATAGAGAAAACCCGTTCCCAATAGTGGGACAATAATGGGCTGAGAAAAAATTCCACAATATAAATACATACCTATAGGTAGTTTAGCTAATATGGTGCCAAGTGGTGTGAGTGTATCTTCAGCATCCAAGCATCCCAGTTCACGGAGCAGGGCTTCAGCTTCTATGACAGCGTCCAGTGGTGGGGGCTCTGGGGCTTTGGATAAGAAGTGACCTATACTGCCCAAACGTAGTAGTTTTATACTGAAATACAACAAGTTATCAATTACATACTAGTCAATATATTGTAAAGGTGGACTTCCGATAATCCGCGACCTGCTCTCATTTTGTACTGAGAATACCTTATCCTAAATAACGATGAAAAATACCGTACGCCTGTATCTATATATTCTGTGTCTGTATGTATATTCAAACAATATCTTTTAAATTACTCTCAAAAGTAGTATTGAATTAAGTAAACACGCACTGTTTTCTTTGACATCATATCGGCACACAGACATACCAGATGGTGTGTAGACGTTTAAAATTGAGGTCAAGTAACTTTAGCGTCGCTAAATCGTACCCACTTCATAGAATAATAACACATAGATACATTTTCACGCACACATAGATAACTAAATGGCTTCAAGACGACTAAGTGATGTAGCCATAGACTAAACAATTGTTAAATCTGTGACAAACAAACAATATAACGTAATTTCATCGGTAACTGGGCACGCTCCGTACAAAATCACCGCACGCAAATAGATGACTGTGTCCCTTCACAATTATTGTGAGTCCTGTTCTCGTACCTCTTTCAGCAGGGCTGCCTCATGATGTTAATTCCGACTGGATTAAGGGCCTCGTTCACCATCTTCAAGTAAAGCGTTGATTAGTTACTTATCGATTAGCGTTAATTGTCAAGTAATAGTTACGAGTATCTTCTGTCAATTTCAATTTTTTAATCTTAAGATTACTGCTACTCGAACGCGTCGTGAATATCGCACGTATAGTTACTGGTGACTTTAACTAGCGATTAGTCTACTTGGCGCTTTACTTGAGAATGGTGAAAGAGGCCCTAATACTCTCAAGATCAAATTTAACAGTTAACCACATACCTGAGTGCCAACTCGTGCAATGGAGTTCTGAACATTTCAGCTGTTTGATGTTCTTCTAGACGATCATATCTCGCCGCCGCGCACAGAGTGAAACATACACCGGGACGGACACGACCAGCGCGACCTTTACGCTGTTATATTGAGAAAAAATAAAATAATATTAACCGTAGGCAGAACCAGGCTATCCCGAAATGTAGATAAATATACAAAACAAAAATCTTTTACACTATTCCCAAGAAATTAGGCAAATAAAATTTGATTTGTGAAATTTCATTTCTACCCACAAGTAGTCAGCGGTCTGTGAAAGTCAGGGTAGGGTAACATGTTTTATGAATCAAGGAAAACTCGAAACAAATCTTATGACATCGCGCCTGGTCAGTGTGTCATATTAGACCAGACAACCCTCCCGCAGTGGAGGAGGCCTGTGCCCAAATGTATGACGTTAATAGGCTGGAGAGAATGAGAGAGGCAGATTGAAGAGCGTGGGGGGGGGAAAGCGAGACAGAGATAATTCACTTACTTGTTCAAGATTAGTTTTGCTCGCCCACACAGTGGCGTATGACGTCATATTGTTATGTGAAGTAAACAATTTCATTTTAGCTTTACACGAATCTATCACGTAAACAACATCATTGATTGTTATTGATGTTTCTGCAATATTTGTGGAAAGTATCACCTGAAATTAAATTGATGAAATTTATTTTGCTGCGCAATATATTGTGCGTCGAAAACGCCCTATTCATAAGGACGGCACTAAAAACCAGCGCTATGGAGGGCTTAAGTCTCCACAACACTATGCTGAACTTCCAACTAGGTCACAGGGACACATTACTTTGAATTGTTCCGTTTTTATGTTGTGCTGTTTCTATCCTTTTTTAATTAATGTATATATGTGTTTACTAATTTTAAATTGTGGGAATAAATCACTTTTCTTTCTTTCTAATCTTTCTTTCAATAAAAATTAATTTGCTATTTTCAATGCAAGTTTTTTAGACCGTAGGAGATGGCGCTCTATCCGCGTCTCTGCCTACCCCATGGGAGAAACGCTTGAAGTTATGATGATAATAACTATTTCGACAGATTGAGCGTATACGTTAAATGTTGACACCAGCCGGCATTTTGTGGTTTTTATATAAGTAAGCAATTTATGTTCATCATCATATTTTCACGTCTGTTTCCTATATATATAGAGATACACAGAGATAGACACATCTTTACTTATTATAAAACAAAGTCGTTATTTCTGTATGTAAGTTCCTATGTGAGCTTATATTATATCTTCAAAAGTACGCAAAGGATTTTGGTGAGGTTTTTTAGTAGATAAGAGACGAGAGAAGAGAGTTCACGAGGATGGCTTTTTTATAATTTGTTAAGATTTAGTTTCACAATACCATGCATGCGAAGTCGCAGGCAACAGCTATAAATACTATTTCAAACAAATTTTAAGACTATTTTCTTCCAGTATTGATCTGGAAGAAAATAGTCTTAAAATTTGTTTGAGTCTCAGTCTATTCCTATCTTTTACAAACATACTGCCACATAGGCTGGGTGCTGGGGTAACGCATACAAACTCTATAACGTAATTTCATTGTTAGCAACGCACACCCTGCTCAAATCACCTCACGCACACTAACAGACGGCAGCGTCTGTACACAATGAGTATGATCATTGTTCTCGTACAGAATTTTTCAAATAGGACCAGTGGTTTCCGAGATTATCGCGTTTAAACAAACAAACAAACTCGTCAGCTTTATAATCTTGTCTTATCTTATATATAAAAATCAATTGCTGTTCGTTAATCTCGTTAAAACTCGAGAACGGCTGGGCCGATTTTGGTAATTTTGGTCTTGAAATATTCGTGAAAGTCCAGGGAAAGTTTAAACGGTGGCAAATTATATAAATATCTAAAATTACACGCGCACGGAGTAGCGGGCATCATCTAGTCTAATATATAAAATTCACGTGTCACAGTGTTAGTTACCGTACTCCTCCAAAACGGCTTGACCGATTCTTCTCAAATTTTATATGCGTATATAGTAGGTCTGAGAATCGACCAACATCTATTTTCAAACTTTTTTTTTTAGCTAGTATTAATATAGATTATTAAAAACTCACTTTAGTCAATCCTTCAGGTGGAGTTATAAACACTTTCTTCTGATCATCTCTTGGTATCTGACTGTGTAATGGTAATATCACATACTGTGACGTATCACCAAATATCTTGTGTTGTGATAAATGCTTCATAAGTGCAAAAATCAGATTCCAACCGGGCAAGAAAATGAGGATTGCACCATCTCCGGGCAAACCACGAATATGTATTAGTATTGCTTCTATTAGTTCAAAGCTTAGCTGTTGGGAAAACCAATATAAATAATTAGTACTTTTTTTTCTTTTTTTTTATACGGACATTTCACACAGCGTCCTCTGGTCCCAAGCTAAGCTTATATGCTTGTGTTATGGGTACCAGAATACGGATAGAATACATATACTAAATTTTTTTTGTAAATACAGAGAATACATAGAAACACCCAGATGTAGAACAAACATTTGTATGACATTTATAAACAACACACAAATGATTGTCCGAGGCGGGAATCGAACCCACGACCTCATGATCGGCAGTCCGTTATACGAACCACGAGACCACGAAGCCCGTCAAGCCAGTCAGTAGCCCGTCAGTACTTAATATAAATGTGTTAATATAATTGTCAGTATTATAGATGTGTAAGTTTCTGTTTGATATATGCGAAAATGTAAGATCTGATTGTTTCTCAATTACTTATCGGAGGCATAGACATACAAGACAGTGCGTCTACGGCTAAATCAATGACCCGGCTTGAGGTCAAAAAATTATTTATGTGTGTGTGAAGTACAACGTGAAGTTGCCCGGTTGCCTGGGGCAACATTATTGACGTCGGTCAAAACATGATTGTCATTAAGTTGATAAATTGTGTTTTTGATGTGAAAATGAATTATTTGAGTTAAAATTACTTGTGAAATCCTATGTTGTGGCATTTTTTTAATTATTATGATACACTAGAACACCCAAAGACTGCGCATTTCGTCATTTTTGATTTTTTGGTCGTGGCGGCGTTTACACTACAAACTGACAATGGTGTCAACTAAATATGGTGTATTAAAACAGATCTTAATTTTAAATGCCATACTTGTATCAGTGTGTTCAAAAATGACGTTTGCCGATTGCAAAAAATAGGCAAAAATTACTGTCATCGCGGTATGTCACTTATATTATAGTTCCATATCATTTCGGACCAGGAATTCAAGTTAGCCCAGGCTAACTCTACTTGTCCTCAATTTTAAACGCTAAACCACCTTCTGGTACTTCTGTGATCGGAGATTTAAACGGATATTTTATCGGAGTGATAATAAACGTTTTAGCGTAAAAAGACTATTATGAAAAACAAGATTTGACAATTTTCACGAACCTATTTTAGCGAACTTTTAAACCTCCGATATGTCATTATGAATAAGACCATAAGACGTTAGTCTTTGTTTTACAGATGTGAAAGTATAAGATGTGAAAGTTTCTTTATTGTAGACTTGCTGTGTTCCGAATACAGGCAGTTAAGGGTGCTATTAGGACACCACTTCTGTCTATGCCACATATGTGATATCCTGTTTTTCGATTATACCATGGGAACCTTGTATTCTTTCGGTATCAAAAGTTCCCTATTTGTAATATGGTACATACATTATTATAAAGTTTCATTAAAATCCATTCAGTAGTTTTGGCCTGAAAGAGTAACAAACGTCCAAACATAAAGTAAGTTAAGTAAGTTTTGTAAGTTATTAACTTTTTGTAAGCTTATAAACTAAAGTAATTTATTAATTTTGCAATTGACATGCTATGCTTTATTGCTTTTACTTAATAAATCACGTTGTACGTCAAAATACGATGTAAATTCAATCGAGTGACGATTGTGGTGGTCTAATTTGGTTACTGTTAGCACGACCGCAATAAGCTCAGTTAGCAAAGCTATGAATCGTATTCCGAGGTCGTGGGTTCAAGTCCCGCTTGCGGTGATTAACTTTTTCCACCACCATTTGATTTATTAAGCTTATAAAACTCACAAACTTTCACATTTATAATATTAGTAGGATGTATATGTATAATATCCGAGTTTCTGTGTCATAGATGTGAATGTTTCGTTATAGTAAAATCATAGTAAACTTACATCTTTCTCAGAGAGTTGTTGCATAGCTCGTACTGTCTCTGGAGCATAACTTTCATCAATCTGACAGTTCTTGTTTAAGTCCTCCTCTGGTTCATCATCACCTAGGCAATAATAAACAATTGATTAAAACGGATGGAAAAAACACACACAATTTGTAATTGGCATTGTTCATATTTTTTTTAAACTCTTAATTCAAAAACCATTTCGGGGAATAGAGTTTCTGATCATGATCCATTAGTTTTTATTTTCGGAAAATTTGCTATATTAACGATTATTTTTCCAAAAAAGCAAATGATCTCTATTTGCCCTTGAAATGAAGGACTTAAAATATTAAGACGTTCTGAGGGATATACTACTTTGTGGTAAAGTTGAAATTGGTCTATTATATCAACTCGGCAACTTTGAAAAGATGTATTGCAATCTGTCTTAAGTCTATCAGGAAAAATCAATACACAGATTGCGTACAACGATGACGTCACAACATTTAAAATAGTGTATATTTCAATAATATTGAAATTTGTTGCTTAAAATAGTCTATATTTTCTAAAAAAAATATAAAAACAGCAGATCAAAAATTATGAACAATGCCAATTATACTAGTTGATGCCCGCTACTTCGTTTGCGTGGAATTTTAGATCCCTATATATTTTGTCACTATTTAAACCTTCCTTGGACTTTCACGAATATTTTAAAACTAAAATCACAAAAATCGGCCCAGCCGTTCTTGAGTTATAGCGAGACTAACGAACAGCAACAGATTTTTATATATAACACTAGCTGATGCCCGCTACTCCGTACGCGTGGAATTTTAGATTCCCATATATTTTGTCACCGTTTAAACCTTCCCTGGACTTTCGCGAATATTTCAAGACCAAAATCAGCGAAATCGGCCCAGCCGTTCTCGAGTTTTAGCGAGACTAACGAACAGCAACTGATTTTTATATATAAGATTATTTTTTACATATTTACTACTTTAAACGAGTGTTATATTTTTTATTTTCTAAATTCCACGCGTACGAATTTGCGGGCTTTTTATACTAATTAAAATAAAAGAATGACTGCATATGAGTGATAACACAAGAAAAAAAAAAGTACTATCTTTATAAAATGTATGACATCATACCTTCATCATCGTCCTCATCATCATCCCTGTTAGATTTCCTGCCTGTTGACTTTCGTTTGCGCGTGTCTGGGGGAGGCATGAACTTGGTCAGTTCTATGCAGTCTTCTAAAAAGTATTGGGTCACTGGATAGGTACGGCCCGGCACCTATATCAATAACCAACATTATAAACAGGATATATTGTTTTGTTGTGTGTTTGTAATAAATAAAACTTATAAATTACTGGACGAATTCCGATAATTCTTTCACCATTAGAACATTGCTACATTATTCCTAAGTAACATAGGCCTCCATTCGTGTGAAGTAGGTATTAGTTTTTAAAAATCGGAAAACGTTGTTAAGAAAATTACAGATAGCAACGTGCGCTGGCTAAATACTACCATGTAGTTGGAGATAATGCATTAGCGTAGCCAAGATTTAGTTTGGTGACAGGATTCTAAATATTCCTTCCATTTCGGCAAGGTTTTCAGGCAATAATTCAAAAATACTGTAAAATTTTGAATAAAACTACTTTATTTATACAACCCTTCGTCCCTCCTTCATTTGGCGCAATCCCGGATTATTTTAACGAAAGGGATAAATAACTTTTACGCTTTCACCCAAATAATACTGAAGAAATTTTAATGAAATTTTACAGCTGTATAGTTTGTAGAGTGAAATAACACTTACTGCCGCACTCGAGAGACATTTAATGGTTACTTAAAGAGCTCTTTAGTATTGATTTAAAAAAGTTCACTCTCAGAGTCAGATAACGGTTTATTAGGGTCCCTTAATCTGCCGCACTCAGACTGCCGTACTCAGAGACATTTAATGGTTACTTAGGGAGCTCTTTAGTATTGATTTAAAAAAGTAAAAGTTAAGTTAAAACTTTTTTAAATCAATACTAAAGAGCTCCTTAAGTAACCATTAAATGTCTCTGAGTGCGGCAGAGAGACATTTAATGGTTACTTAAGAAGCTCATTAGTATTGATTTAAAAAAGTTTTAACTTAACTTTTACTTTTTTAAATCAATACTAAAGAGCTCCTTAAGGGCCTACATCAATATTATCGTATATCATCGCCGACACGTACATATTAACACAGCCAGTAGGCACAGAAAATGAAGAATTAGGGATACTTTTCCTATTTACTCAAAATCTACTAAATATATTTTAATTCTGATTTACGTGTTTCTATATATAATAGTTACTTATGTTTTTAAAGTTATTTCATTAGTTAATACGCGATAATAGACCGACAAATGAAAAAAAAAACATTTTGAGAGGTTGTTTCGCCAAGATTTTCTATCGAGAAAACTTTTTTCAATCGTGTTTCTGAGTTGATGCGATCCTAGAATATATATTGAAAAAACATATACTTAAAAATTAGAGCTCTAGCCATTCAATCTAAAGAAACAATGAAAACTTCGTACATAGAAAAATGCACGAAGCTATTTTGGTATCGTCTTAAGTAACCATTAAATGTTAAACCATTAAAGAGCGAGGCAGCATCTAAACCACCGGCATTAGCTAGTGATTAATAACACAGTTCATATTTACCTCAATAACTGGACAGTTTCCAAAGTAATTAGTGAAGAGTGTTGTATCAACGGTGGCCGACATAAGTATCACTCGGAGATCAGGGTATGTATGAGCCATGTCTCTCAACAAGATCAACGCAAAGTCTGTATCAGCATCACGTTCGTGTACCTGAGTAAATTAAACAATATAAATTGTAACAAAAAAAGCTTAGAAAAACAATTCCAAAAAGAAATGAAATATTATGATTTTGACGAGCTAGTGGTTCAAGTAAATCACTGCCGTCACTAAGGTCGCAGGTTTGATCCCCGCACAGTTCAGTCATTTGTGTGATACTTAGGTTTAAGGCTTGGAGCTCTTAAAAAATTACTTCACAATTTATTTTTTAAGCAATTCATCACAGAACGCCACTGGGACTCCAAAAGAAACAGCCCGGGACTCCAAATCAAACAGCCCGGGGCGCTAGTTGACAAAATAGACCACTGCTTAGAGTATGAAACCCCTTATTAGTTTATAACTATATTAAATGTTACCTCATCAACAAGAACATGGCTGACACCTCTGAGTCCACCTTCCAACTTCCTTAGTAGAACTCCCACAGTACAAAACAATATTGAACCGTACGGTCGAGGCAAAACTGACTCGAAACGAACCGAATATCTGTATAAATAAAGAAAAGAATAAATATTTAGTTCGGAGTTTTAGAGATAAAAGTGTACTGCAGATTTCAATATTAATCCTTCTACATTGTTTTCTATGGACCTCCTCCACTTTGTAAGGTAGACATAGGGTTTAGTTTTGAGTCTTCTGTGTATTATAGAAGATGTTATAGTCCTTAGCAGGCTCTGGGTTGGTTACACTTGTAATCTTAATCCGTCACCACACAAAACCATGTAACATTTCCTCACATCATTTTGACCTAAAGGTGACATTCAGATCCCGTATTACACGCCCGCGGCCCGGAGTGTTGTCTCAAAAAGTGGGCGTGACTGAACGCTAAGTGGCCGCAGAAAAGGCACCGCTTTTGATTCGATGGCGACAAGCCATGTTTTTCTATTGCGAGTGCGGTGTTACCGACATAAATATACTATTGTCTTTTTTGGCAATGTGAAAAGTGACTTGACGGATCGCGTGACCCTTGTAGCTAGAATTTAGGTCCAATCCACACGGCGAGTTGTGTCAGCGTTGCGTCGAGGCCACCTAGATATTCAGTGGCGTAGCTAGCATAGGTGGCACCCGGGGCGGATTTTTTGGGTGTCACCCCAAAATTCAATCGAAATTGTTAAAATAAAAAACTTATAATGATTTACGTTTTATTCAAATAAAGTACCTATTACAAATGTTTGAATAATGTATGTAAATAATAAAATAAATAATTTATGTGAAACAAACGGAAACACCTACTCTCCTTAGGGTGTTGGGCCACTCATGGACAGCAAATATTGATTATGCTTTGTTATGCTTTTCAAAATCTTAAATGTATCAGAAATCTGAAAAACATATTTAAAATCCCGCCATTATTTTAAAACAAGTAGAAAATATAAAAAAAGTTTCAGGTTTAACAATGTACAACAAGGAAAGTCAAGTATTAATTTATTTTTATGCTTGTTATGTAAAACATGGTAAAAAAGGGTTTTTAACCACATTATTAATTACGAAATACATATTTTGTGCGTGCATAAATATTTTTATAAAGATAGAAAACTCAGGATAAAGTTTTAAGCACTAACAACATTTTGCTACGCGACTTTTGCAAGGATTTTCAAACAAAAATACTTATTTTAAACGAAACATAAATTGTTTCAGTGGCGGGTGTTTAAATATTATGTACGTAAAATTCGGATGATAATTCTTTTATATTCGATAAATTTGTTTTATTTATTTATCTACAATATTACAATCTAGCCTGCTAAGGCTAATAAATAATTTTAATCTAACTTAAGGGCCTACATCAATATTATAGTATATCATCGCCGACACGTACATATTAACACAGCCAGTAGGCACAGAAAATGAAGAATTAGGGATACTTTTCCTATTTACTCAAAATCTACTAAATATATTTTAATTCTGATTTACGTGTTTCTATATATAATAGTTACTTATGTTTTTAAAGTTATTTCATTAGTTAATACGCGATAATAGACCGACAAATGAAAAAAATAAAAAATTAGAGAGGTTGTTTCGCTAAGATTTTCTATCGAGAAAACTTTTTTCAATCGCGTTTCTGAGTTTATGCGATCCTAGATCATATATTGAAAAAACATATACTTAAAAATTAGAGCTCTAGCCATTCAATCTAAAGAAACAATGAAAACTTCGTACGTAGAAAAATGCACGAAGCTAGTTTGGTATCCTCTTAAATTGCTAAATAGAGTTTTTTATAAGAATATGTCCATTGACAGCTATCTTATTGATTTATGATTAAATAAAAAAATTTATGTACTATATCTTTTCTTGCTAAAGTGGTGTTTACTGATGGCCCACACACAATAGGCTATGCCTTTTAGTTTGTTAAAAAATAAAATTTCTTTTTCCTAGCTTTGACACTAGCGAACTCCGAAATCACGTCTTCAAAATTTATATTTTGTGTTGCTTCATGTTCTATAGTTAAAATACTAAGATTGTTTAATCTGGTTTCAGTCATGGTAGACCGCAAGAAATTTTTAATTAATTTAAATTTGCTGAAACTTCTCTCACATGAAGCAACTGATGCACATATTGTTACAAATAATTTTAGTGCGACCGTTAGATTCGGAAGAGATTCTGTAAAGTCCCATTCTACAATAAATTTCAAAAAGTCCAGTGTCACCCAATTAGAGACAGTAATATTAGCCGCTTTTAAATGTCTTCTCAACCTTGGTATTTCTAAAAAAGTTTTGTTTCTGATACTTCATAAAAATGGCTGTAATTTGGTTATATCTTCGGAATGCGTAGATCTCAATTATTGATTGTATCTTTTGCAGCAAGGGACCGCATAGATCTACATTTGGTATAAGTTTCATTTGGTATAAGTTTCAAATTGATACCTTGAGCCGTTGCCGAGTAAAAAAAAGTTTAACGGGCGGATAGACAGACAGACGGACACCGTAGTGCGACTATAAGGGTTTGTACGAAGCCCTAAAAAGATAAAACTCTGAGATATCATTTACTAAAATGACATTGGGGCCATGTGTGTTACTTCTTTAGAATTATGCAAGAAAAGAAAACCAAACTGACGATTTATTAATTAGCTGTAAAATGGCGTTATTGTTAGTTCATTTAATTTTTCGTTTCTAAATTCCACGCGTACGAAGTCGCGGGCACTGCTAGTAACTAATAATTAACAAACACTTTGCACTAGACGTTCACACGTTCACGTAAGAGAGTATTGAAATGAATGCGGTTGGAAACAAAAGAAATGGCCCAATCCACAATACAAGTGACGAGACCTATATCGAGGGAATCCCCTGGTTAGAACTGCGCGTACCGGGGTATTAAATTTTGGGGGAATCCCAGATCGATTGACAGTGTGCACATTGTTTTTTTTTTCTAAATATCAATTTATTAAACTCGTGGTACGATATTTTAGTTACTTAAATTTATTAGTGGCAGTTATGCTCTCTGTCACAGATTTACGATTTTTTATAGGTAGAAAGAACTACAGCTGATGGTCATAGTCGAGCTCGGGTGTCACCCCTAAACGGGTAACACCCGGGGCGGACCGCCCCCGTCGCCCCCCCTTAGCTACGCCACTGTAGATATTATCGCAAAGCTAGCCACACGAGCGGGCTACCATCGTAGGGAGGGAGATTACTTTCCAGCGACACAGCAACCCTGCTTTGCTTCGGGGGCTGCAGTTCTGTCGTAAGTACATACGACGAGAATGAATGAACTTGGGTCGTCACAACGAATCGTGTGAACACTGATTTTTTGTATTTAAAATGACACAGTGACAGTGCTTTGTTGGCGTAACGCGGACGCAACGCTCCGTGGAGTTTGGACCTTATATGACGTCATGACGCATCTAAAGGAGTAAAACATCTAATCTAATACATACCCAACACTATTGCCAAGCTCCTCACATCGTTCGTTAGCCACTCTCTCCGCTACACTAACTGCAGAGATCCTTCTTGGTTGTGTCACACATATGTTGGCCCAAGCACCTTGACCACTAGCCACGTAATCATCCAGGATAAATTGACACACCTGACAATATAATACACGATATTAAAAAGCTAAAAGTACAAAACAACAGTGAATTGCTACAATTTTTTTTTTTATTATTTTATACGTAAAATGTGACTTAGTTAAATAGTTTGTATACAAAAATGTCTATCCCTACTAATATTATAAACTAATATTAGAAATGCGAAAGTAACTCTGTCTGTCTGTCTGTTACGCTTTCCCGCTTAAACCTCTCAACCGATTTTGATAAAATTTGGCACAGACAATCTTTAGACCCTGAGAAAGGTCATAGGCTACCTTTTATTGCGAAAAAAAGGGATGAAGTTTTCTAAATTTCACGCGGACGGAGTCGCGGGCAACAGCTAGTAGAATATAAACAGACGTATGTTCTTTTTTTATTTATTCTTCCTTTATATTACGTTAAATGAGTTGCGTGATAAATACTAACTCTATGCATTATCTATGGCTATGCCCTCGAGTTATATTTACTTACAGTGCAAATTTGTAGTCTTTTGATAGGATGTGAAACCATTCATCATTGAACAACAAATGAACCGGTCAAGTACGAGTGACGACAAAAAATTAACAACGTTTTACAAGATTTAAAAATTCCTGTCTATATAAAATGTCCCATATACCTGAGTGGTCTTTCCGCAGCCAGTGTTGCCTCTAATAATAACAACAGGATTCTCATTGATAGCTTCCATGATGGTAGACTTCATAGCAAACACTGGCAACTGTTCTCGTTCACGTAGACTTTCCTAAATTAACACACAATATTGGAATTCACATTAGCAATAACTAAAAAAATAATTCTAAACATATAGACAATATTACGACGACATGGTCACTTTATACTACGAACTGAGAGTACTTGAATAAAATAGCTCAAAAAAATATTTTTTCTACTCTTGCCATCTGCGATCAGTCTTTTGACTATAAATAGATTCGTTATGGGGTCAAAAAATATAGACAACTTTTATTTGCTCACAATAGGGCACATCTATCCTTCCATGTCGGGGGACCTGCCGCGCTTAATGTGGCGTTTGGCCTCACACCAAGTGTTCTGGGGAAACGCCACGCACACGCGATTGGGGGCCTAGTCAGGCCCCAAGTAATAGGACCACTCCTCGCCGGGTCATTGTCAAGTTCAAGACACTATCCGTATTCTGGTACCCATAACACAAGCATAATAAGCTTAGCTTGGGACCAGAGGACGTTGTGTGAAATGTCCATGAATATTTATTTATTTATTATTATTTACTATACTATGGCCCAATAATGGTGCGGAGGAACAACATTCAGTTTAGTGGATAGTCAGGCTCCCTATGAATGAGTCAGAATTTCCAAAGTGCGTAAACCAATTCTCCATGTTTAAAAATCTTCCTTTACCAGGAGGGTATTTGGCACCACTATGCAGCAATAGTATATAGTAGTACAGTAATGACTAAAGGCTGGTAAAATCGCAGCTATCAGCTAGTTAAATATAAATTACTTACTTGGTACAGTGTGCTGTTTTGTAAAGTATCTCTGTAATGCTTCTCAAAGTCAGAACTGATATCATCCTGACTCGTAGTTGCTAGGGGTCCTTCGTCTG
The DNA here is from genome assembly GCA_916999025.1 of Orgyia antiqua. NCBI lineage: Eukaryota > Metazoa > Arthropoda > Insecta > Lepidoptera > Erebidae > Orgyia > Orgyia antiqua. The sequence goes on from OU779863.1 coordinate 31,203,195, forward strand.
TACAGCATAAAACATTTTGATATTTTTACCTAACTAATTAGTAAAGAGTATCAGATCAGATCCCTGCACACGCCAATAAACAGGCGGCACAGGCGAAGTGCAATTCTCTAAATTAAAAAGACACAGTAAAAACTAGATTTGACACTTAAAAATAATTGGAGAAAGTCCTAATGGGCCCTTAATCCACATTCAACCACATTCCAGAGTTTTATCAGACAAACGAATAGCTCATTGTTGCTGAACTGGTTACTATGTTACAGAAAAAAGAAAAAATATTTTTTTTTTACATAATAATATGCTTTGCAATAACAATTTCATACACACCACAACTCATAGCATAATTTCATGTTGTCCATATTATACGCTTTAACATAAGAAAATAAGCTTAAATGGAGATCAGAGGAAGTTGATTGAAATGTACATGAATATATATTTAATTCTTACCAATATTACACTGCGTCCAGGCATTCCAGTTGGCTGCTGGTGGTGACCAAGAGACGACTCCACTTGGCTGCGGCCTCGCCTCACGCATGGCCTTTGCTCGGTCCATTTGTAACAATGTCACAGATGGTGGGCCATCACCTTCTTGAGTAGGAGCTTCATCTACGTTCACAGGTTCGATACCTAAATCTGTAAAATAGATTTTGATGTGAGTTTAGTCTTAACAAGAAGTGCGAGAGAAACTGAAAGTAAGATGCGTACTAAAGTCAAAGGAAGACTGCGCAGTTATTATATTCAGTCAGCAAACCAGCGCAAAAAGATTGCAGCGTGAGTAATGATGGTATCCTTGCGGAAATTAAACATAATAAACAGAACAAAATAAAAAATATATTTCAACAGTTCTTTTTTCCAATTGAAATACATATTGTGATTCTCTCATACTAATAATATTATAAAGCTGAATAGTTTGTTTGTTTGAACGCGCTTATCTCGGGAACTACTGGTCCGGTTAGAAATTTTTTTCTTTCAGTGTCTGATAGTATATTTATCGAGGAAGGCTATATAATTTACGCAGCTACATTTGTGGCTACGGACGGCGGAGTGGCATCACGCTGGGCCCAGAAGGGGTTACGCATCAGTGAAAAATGTTTCAAAAACAGGGAAATTTGCAGGCAACGTTTATTAAATGATATGGACCTTACCTCTTAAAGTTGTTTCCAATTGATCTTCCAAGTCTGGACTGATTGCCACCTTATATGGTTTCATGATACCTTCTGCTGTTCTAAATGAATAACAAACTTACAACATTAAAGTTACCCTTCATGTGATAATTAATATGAAATAGTTTTGAAATAAGTCTCACATATGGACATACATACAAAAATAACGACTTTGTTTTATAATAAGTAAAGAAGCTTAACTTGGGATGTTGTGTGGAATATCAATAAATATTAATTTATTTATATTTAGTGCTTTCTCTCTCTCTCTCTCTCTCTCTCTCTCTCTCTCTCTCTCTCTCTCTCTCTCTCCAGCCCATTAACGCGGCACTGTTGAAACAAGGCGTCCTTCACTTTTGGAGGGATCGTTTCTCAGTTTTGAGAAACTAAAGCACACAACTTTATTTTCTCAAAACAGAGGAAACGAATTTCAGCGGGCGTATTACGAGCTTTTTAAAAATCATGCAAGTTCCAGGCAGGCCATAATACGAGTTTTCCAGGCAGTTCAATTCACGGTGTAAGCTGCCTGGAAATAAGAGCTCATAATACGACAGCAGAAATGGAAGTTCTTCCCTAAATTAACGTTACGCCAATACAATACATAAACATTTTGATATAAGGGTAAATTCACGCACTTTTGATTTTTCGATTTATTTTGATATGTTTTTATAAAATAATTCCTAGTACGATTTCTTGTAGCTTATTGAATTAAACGGCATTAAGTATATCATACATAATGAAAGGCACACATTTGCCTACATTGTTTCAGTAGATATTAGCTATTTAAAAAAAATGTTACGGAAGGGAATGACTAATGAATATGGGTAATGACTTTAGAATCCAAGGGAATGACAAATAAAGTAGGGGATGATGTTTTAATTAAAACAAAGTAATAATCAGTCTCAATGATGATGTCAAATGGTATGCTTTATTATCAAAATTAAAACTTAAATGGAAATATTGACGATCGATTAGTAATACACAACAAAAATTGTTACTTATCTTCTCCTATCTACTTTCTTCATATATAAACGAAGACAATAACAAAATAATCACAGTTTTTTTTTGTTTTAGTAGGTAGTTTATTTGTATCACTAATATTAATTAAATTGTTTTATCATACATAACAAATATTTTAATTTCAGTTGACGAAATAAACATCGTAGAAAATAACATAATTAGAAAACATAAATAATAAGAAAAATAAAAACAAAAAATCTCACTTTCTTCATTTATAAACAGACATAACAAAGTAATCATAGCTATTTTTGGTTTAGTATCATCAAATATTTTATCAAGTAACAAAATAAACATCGTAGCAAATAAACGTAATATAAAAGCAGAAACAATAAGAAAAATAAAATGTCATTATGATGGCTTTTGATTTTCAAATTAGGTACACTTAGAAAAAAGTATACATAAACAATTAACGAATATTTAGTCGTTTTGTCTTTTAAATACTATATTAGCAGCTTGCTTTCCAGCAAACGTAACAATTCGCGACGTTGATGGCAAAGCAATATTAGAAATATTAGATAGAACCGGTCTTGTAGATGCGAGAGTAACAACGCCATCATCATCTAATGTATGTTGAGATTCTCTGTCATTCGACATAAGTATTTTTTGGAAGCCTAAGTGTTTACCATGTTCACAGATGTTTCCTACATCACATTCAAAACAGCTTGTTTTTCTGAAAGTTAAATGGTTGGAATATCTCTCCCACAACACTTGATGCACGGAAAGGGTGCCACTGAATGGCTTCAAATTAGACGGCAATTGTCTTTCTTTATATTGGATATTTTCTTCAGATACCTGTATAATTTTAATATTTTCAATGTTTTCTTGAATACATTTCATAAACTGATCAAACGTACCGATATCATGTCCACACTTAACAAGAGTATCAGATGTACGCTTTAATACAGCTCCTACTCCATCAGGGGCACCCTTTCCGTGACCAGCTTCGGTATAATTCCAAGTAATTTTTTTGATGTTATGAAACTCTTTCCACAGTTGCGTTATCATGTAAAATATATACTTATTACGGTATTGTGATGTGGGAGAATCCGACTGAAAGTGAATGGTGTCTATGAAGGGATTTGCTGCTATAGCCTCATTTATAAGAGGGACCAAATGTGCCCATATTGCAGAGGCATCATGCCTCAAGCAAGGGCTGATCGTACATACACAGGTAGATCCTACTGCACTACGATGGAAGTCGAACGTATATATTACAGCAGTATGAAGAGAAACTTCTTTTCGGCTTCCACCGAAGTGAAAAGATTGAACTTCGGTTCCAAACTTCAACGAGTAGTTTTCGGAAAAATCAACGTGAATTAATGCTTCATTTATAGCCATTAATGTCTCTTTTAATTTCTTAAGGTTGACGTACTGCGTTTGTATTTTATAGCTGTGCTCGATAAAAGTTGGTAACTGATCATTAAGCTTCTGAAGTATTTCCACTGGAGGACCAGAAAAATCTTTCTTGGTTGTGGTTGTTTGCACTTTGGATCCCTTTTTCGTGACCATAGTCTCTCGGCTACGAACCCATTGATGGTAAATTAATGTTACATCATTTGAGAACTCACTAGTGGGCATTACAACATTATGTTGGCATACAAGACATTTTCGAGATAGACACTCTTCATTGCGAAACGAACAACATACATTTGCAAGTAGCTCCTGAGAGTTTTTGAGCGGAATAATAGAAGCTTTATATAGAGAGTCAACCAATAAATCAATATTGCAGTGTATCATACACATACAGGTATCTCTGTTTTTTTGTTTAGGTAAGAGGACCCAGAATGGACGATGCTTACAAAAAAATCCATAACTAATTTTTACTGTATGTGAGGCCAAAAATTTTTGGTATAATGTCTTTAATGGAAAGTTTAAATAGCGCTTTTGTTTTTGTATTTTATTTCGCGAAATGTACTCTTTCTTTCCTGCACCAATAGTACTGTTACTGTCATCGGTATAAAAAAGTTGGACAAGTCTTATCAACGCCACGTTAGTTCGCCGATCTTCTTTAGGTTCTTCGGGTGTGTGTTTAAGTGTCTCTTTTTTCTTAGGTAGTTTCGGTACTATGTTCTTTTCCTTTGTAAGTACTTTTATTTTTTTTTCTAGAGCAATGTTTTTCTTTTTTAGTTGAATTATGTAGTTTTTAAGTATTTTACGTTTTTTCTGTTCTATATAACGAATTTTTCTTATTACGGTTGACTCCGGACTCTGCAAAGGATCTAGTTTCTTGATTTTATTTCCTTCACCATTATTATCAACATCACATTCTTTTGCTTCAATAAAAACCGAAGGTGGTATAGATTGTATTTTAGACTCCTCTTTCTTCTTTAATCTGTAGTTTTTTGACGCTTCTCGCCATCTTTTTCTCTGAGCTCTAATTTCTCGTGGTGATTTTTCGTTAATGCTTGCTACTTGCCCTTTTTCTTTCTTTTTTCTATACTTTTCTCTTTCTTTCTCTTTCTGTCGTTCGTATAGTGTAGGGTCAGCTTTCATTTCAGCATATTTCCGTCTCTTGTACATTCTTTGTGCTTCTTTAGCAACTTGAGGGTCAGTTTTTCGTTTGTTCATTATAACTAGAACCAAAATATATTATTAATAAACAATGATTTACCTTAGTTAAACCATGTAATTAATACCTATAAAGTCAGCCAAAAAAGAAGGGAAGCTGAGTTGGCAGTCCTACGTTTAGCTTTGATAAGAACATCATTCTTTTTATTATTGTATATATAGTCCGCCTATCTTTTTTATCTTGCTAATTACTAAACAAACCAATAATATTACAACTCAACAGAACGCAAATTATACAATAGTATTAGGTTTCATCATTCCCCTCCCGTCGAAGTCATTCCTCTCATTAGCAGAAAACCGAGGAATGACGACACGGGGAATGACGAAATCATGTATTTTGCGTTCGAATGTTCTAGAAAATGGGTTTCTTAACGAAAGGTTATTTTGCAACCGAAAATGGTGTATGCGAGGAATACAAGCATTACGATACAAAAATAATTATTGCACGCTTACCTGATAATATTCAATGTTCGGGAATGATGAATAAACGTGACAAACACCAGAATACACTATTATTTCAATTATTATTCGGTTTCCTTTGGAGCTCGCGGCATGTGTATTTCGGTTTGTAGCACAAGGCGAACTAAGCGGTGCGGGGCTGCGCTTATGACAATTCTACGGGTAACCCGACCAATTATAGAAGTCTTTTGATGCCAATATCGGGGAATGAGGAAATTTACGTGACAAAATTTATAATTTTAATTACAGAATGTTATAATACATTAAAATATTTAAGAACTAGTCTTCTCAAATGTCTTTAGTTATATTTTAATATGGTGGTAACAAAAACGGGTTGTCAATAAAAGTATTATCCTGCATGGACATTTTATTAACAAATTCGTAATTAATACGCCTCGGGGAATGATTATTTGTGCGTTAAATGTTTATTTTCTTATGCGAAATATAATTTTATTGTGATAATTCACTAGGCACCTCTTAAAATAGTGAACAAATAACTACTGTAACAAGGAAACATGTAGAAATATTCATTTTTCATTTTTTTATGAACCTAAACCCACTATTTCGTGAATTGCGTAGATTCACCCATAAATAGATTCTTACCTATCCCTCTTCAAAGTACCGCTGTAGGCTTCAACCACACCAAGATGGTATAGTTGTCTCACTATAGAAAGAGCACAAGATTTGCTTGCAGTTTGTTTATTCGATGCTGTTTCACGACCAGTCACATTACGGCCTAATTGTCGAACAAATATCGTCATCTCGCAGCAAAAACTCCTATAATGCAATCGACATAATTTTAGTTTAGCATTAAATAAAATTAATTGTTAGTTTTTAGAGATGAAATAAAATACAATGATTTTATTCTTAATTAAAAACACTTAATTATTCATTTGGTTAATAGCGTAAAATGACTTTATACGGATTTTTCGTAGACTTTTCAGGTACCATGGTCACAGAAAGAGTCCATTTCTACTCGTGACCATAGTAGCTAAAAAGTCTACAAAACGTCGAAATACATACAAACAAACGAAAAACGCGTCTAAATCCAAAAAAGTAGTATTACTTAAATAGTTAACCAAAGTTAAAATAAAATTTTCTAATAAAAATACAGCAACACATTTGTATTTGGTTGTAACATTAGGTATATGTATATAGTTTATGACTATAAATATATATTTTTAATGCAATGACAATAATCATTCATTAAAATAATATAAATAACTCACCATTTTAATGAAGAGATGACACGCAATTGTGATACAATCTGGAACTGTAGCCAATATTGTCAGATTAAAGAGCTCAAACACACCTGTGTGCAAACAAAACCCAAGACTTTTAATTACTTTCATTATTTTAAAGCCATCTCTGTTGGAAACAAATCATATATTTGTTTAAATACTGATAACAATTTATTTTTAATAATGGCAATAATCATTAATTAAAAAACTAAGGATTCTGTTTTCAAATCATATCAGTTTCGAAATGTATTTTATTTGTCTTGGGTTTGTTGTGCACATGGTAGATTTAGCTCTTTAAAATAACTATGTTGAGGCCAACTTTGCAATAAATTGCTGCATAATTGGCATCAGGATATGCCTGTTATACAGCAAGCATTCATTTCAAGTCCTTAGTAATTATCAAGATTTCTGTTAATTTTTAGGAGTACAAAATTCACAGAAAAGTATTATAGCAATGACAAATGTCAATCGCTGTTAATCATAAAGTTTTTGGTAGCCGGCAGAGATGGTGTTGATAAATAGGATTACATTGAATAGAGTTGCAAAATTGTTACGAAATTCTACCCACAATTGACAAGGTCAACGCATGCCACGGCCTTGTAGCTACGTGCGTGCGACCGTATAGCACGGTATACGGTTGTACGCACGGACCGTATCTCATACGTAGGAGCAGCATGCGTCTGGTGCTGCCCGAACCAGTATAGTTCGAATTTGGTAACTTTTTATTAACTTTTAATGCAATCCTTTTTGCAACTACCAACTCCACAAACTACCAAAATCTTTAAGAGTGAGGGCAAAATTTAAATATTTAGCCCAGAGTCTGATATTTTTATACTAATGAGCTGGTCATCAATCAAAATTGCAAATACTTTTTATTTAGAGCTAATTGGGTTGCGGCCATAGTAAAAAAAATTTACGCCACACCGTTTTCTTAGGCCAGAAAGATTTGTATATAGAGGCAACATCAATTTACCTCCGCTTGATGCGATTACATATTAGTTTTGATGACAAAAATTATTATGTTCCTAGTTCAATAATTTTAATTTCCCGTTACGTTACGCCTTTTAGTAATCGCACCAATGCTACCTCTGTCCACAAATCTCAATGTAGGACTACTGTAACAATTTGACGTCATAATTATAATATGCCTGAATAAGCCTGAGACCCAATTGGCTCTAAACAAAATATTTGCAGTTTTGATTATGATCAACTTCGTTAAATACCATTATTATTATGCGACATAAGGACCAATAGTCTCATGAATTTTATGTCGCACAGATATAAACCAGGACTTGAAAATGAATGCCGTATCAGACAGTATCACACAAATCCTAATAGGGTGTCTAGTAAAACTAAAATGACGAAATGCGATGCAAAAAAGAAAATTGGCTGGAATCAATGTCTGTAAGAAAGTCGAACTATGAGCAAACGCTCTTACGGTTTAGTCTCCACGCCACACCTTTACACGAACGCAAAATAGTACATAGAGGATTTCTTCTTTTGGCAACCCACTGGGTTAGTGGATTATTGCCAGGCTGAATGTGCTTATAGGTGAAATAGTGCGAGTGGAACGGAGCGTAGGAGCACGCGCTCAACGAGGTCAACACCGTGAACGAACAGTGACTACAGCCAGCTGTACGTAAGAGAGAGCTTACATCAGCTATTTATTTAGTAATGCTACTTACAATCCCAACACGATTATACCTTAAATTACATCCAGTAATATACAGAAAAAAACGCGAATTCAGACTGCTGGCAAGAACTTTTCGTAAGGAATGACTAGCTTACTGGACACTAAAATATAATTGTGTTATATAAAATCACATTATGATGATATGCATTATATCGCCTTTACTACGACGCCCTATTAGTTACATTGCTAGCTTCAGTTCCAGATTGTGTTTATTATACCTTAGCCAATGATTTTTCAAGTATCATGAATAACCAGTGGCTTATTTAAGCATACTCACTAATAACACAGTGAATGGATAAAAAAATATCTACAGATATATAATAAAATACATATTGATGCAAAGTTGTTGAATCATCACACAAGTATGAAAAAAAGAATACATTTAGATGTGCTTTATAATAAATTATGAAAATGTAATTTTGTGTAGACACTATGAAAAAAAGCAAGCTGCATTTGAAAATAATAATACAATACAAATAATACATCATTCCATAAAAAAAAATACTATGAAATCTGTCCAAAACAAAAAAGTGTACAACATCTGGGCATAAATCAAGCCCTCTATTGCAAATAAAGAGAAATTTCAACATAACCTTACAATGGTTGCAATACAAAATGAAAATTTTAAATATGCATTTCTATTTAAAATTTTGATGAGTTGCATAATGGCATGGTATAAAAAGACAGGTATGCCCAAATTCATGACAGCAAATTGATGAAAACCAATTAACCAATGAGACACTAATACCGTGACCGATCAGTCTATCACATTGGTGAGTATAATGACATAAAGACTGTCTTTAGGTTAACATCAATCTGCAATGTCATGAATTGGGCGAACCTGTCTATAATATACTATGCATAAAGGTAACTCAGCTCCTAGCGACTGCGATCAGAAGTTTAATTATCACATTGTTCTCGCAATTCCAATACATGCAGGCACAGAGAAGCAACCCCAAATGATTTTGCTGTTAGTTTTGCAAATACTTTTCTTACAACGCAATGAGGGTCGTCAGTCACTCGTTAACAGAAATTGTCTAGCAGTTAAGTGTTAGTGAATATGAGGCAGTTATAAACAATAAAAATGGATTATACAAACCGTGTATGATCAGGCCCAACGGCCTTATAAGCGTAGTCCGTATTGATTTTATTGATTTGCAAAAACTGATGTAATTTAGATTTTGCATTCTCCATAGTCCAGTTACCGTGTAAACTTGCATTTACATCCAGATCCTCGGCTTCTGCCACATTCTTCTGCTGCTGCATACGATCCATGTATGTGAAATTTTCACTTTCACCACCATAAGCTTGATAAGCAGGTCCCATGCTTTGTGGTCCCATGCCTTCCTACAATTCGGAAAACATTCATTTAGAAGATTTGTAGGACTAGAAGTGATATAGGACTACTTTATAGATGTAGAAGGAATTTGACTTCAGAGGGGGGTGTTTTAGGGTCAAAAGGGTACACAAATAAAGATAGACACCCAGGACCCCACTAGCTATACAAACACAAAGCCACAGTCACAGTCATTCACAAGAGTAGCTGTTTCTGTAGCTTCTAATATACAGTGTAAACTCTTTATAACGTTATCCTTTATAACGATAAACTCCCTATAACGTTGGAGTGAGCCCAAGTTGGTTGGTTTGCGTTAAAACTCACATATTGAAACACTCTTTATAGCGATACGCCATTCTCTATTACGAAGAAATGTGTTCATATTTGTAGACAGTAAATATTTATTATCGGTATTATTGTTTATGTTATGTTATCAGGTAACAAAAGACTTTGAAGCTCCGAAACATCCGAGGTCGGTCTAGCTTTTGTTATCCTTAATTGCCTTGTACACGTGCAGTATGACGCATTGTTTTCTCGGAAGTGATGGTCTTCGACCAAGCATACTGGGTACCTATCGTATTATCAGTCGTAAACCTACTTTGAAACTGTTAACATGGCCAGTAAACGGAAAGCGATTAGTGTTGACGAAAAAATTTGTGTGATACGTGCGATTGAAAAGGGAGAAAAGAAAAGTGACGTTGGAAGGCGTTTTGAACTAAGTCAATCCACTGTTGCTACCATTTGGAAAAACCCAACAATACAAAACAAGTATATATAGATAATTTCGTCTGACGTTTTTTGCTATGCCAGTGCATAGCAAAAAACGTCAGACGAAATTATCAGACTATATGTGTAAACAATAATTTATATGTATAAGCATTTATTATCTAAGACATACATACAATTAAAAATTCTTGTATTAAAAATTCTTATTAATTTGGTTTTTTTTTGTTCACTCCATATAACGATAACTCTCTATAACGACAAAAAATGCTCAGTCCCTCGAGTTTCGTTATAAAGAGTTTACACTGTATATAATTTGGAATCAACTAACCTCATCCTCTTTTTTTTCTAGACTATTTGCGTTCCTAATTTTAATATTTTCTAACACTTGCGCGACTCATCTGTTTAAATAAAACTACTTTTTACGGATTTAGACGCGTATATTTGTTTTAAATTTTGGCCTGACGTTTCGGAGACTTTGCAGTCACCATGGTCACGGGTGAGACTGAGCTGTAATGTGTCTTGTACGATCAGTTATTACAGGGTTTACCCACATTCGATTTTAATTTTACATTGACCATAAAGATAGACTTTGGCTGACATTTTTATGGAAAACTTTGAGGAGAACCTCACCTGTAGTCCCCCGGTTTTACAAGCGGTACGTAGATGACACTTTCACAATTTTACCATCTGACAAAGTAACAGTATTCCTTGACCATCTTAACTCTATTCATCCTAAAATTAAATTCACAAAGAAGTTAGAGTCCAACAACAGATTAGCATTTTTAGATGTCCTGGTTATTAGAAACCAAGATAACACCCTGAGTCATACTGTGTATCGTAAGAAAACTCATACTAATAGGTACCTCAATGGTGAATCACACCACCCACCTTCACAGTTAGCTACCGTGTCAAAATCTTTGTTTCAGAGAGCACACGGCTTATGTGATGACGGACATCTCGCTGAGGAGCTGCAACATGTTAAGAAAGTCCTAAAAGCTAACAAACTGCAAGTTCCTCGCAGTCATCGCAGTAGCCGAGAAAAACCACAGACCGTCGAGCGCCTCCCTGCTATCTTACCATATGTTAAAGGAGTAACTGACAAGATTGGCTATATACTCAAAAAGGCTTCAATCAAGACCTATTTTAAGCCCTTAAATAAAATTAGCCAATTCCTACCACCTGTCAAGTGCCATATTCCCTTACAAGATGCAGGAGTATACAAGCTTGATTGTGATTGTGGTCTCTCTTACATCGGGCAAACAAAGAGATCTGTTAGAACTCGGGTCAAAGAGCACATAGCTGATGTGAAGCACCGAAGCAATACAAAGTCTGCAATCTGTGAACACAGTCAGGATCGCCTTAACCACTACATCCGGTTTGATAAACCTCAAATCCTCGCCAAGGAAAATCGATACCGACCCAGAATGATTCGCGAGACTATTGAAATAAAGAAACATAAAAACTTTAATAGAGAAGACGGTTGGGATCTGGCACCTAGTTGGGATCCTGTAATTAGTTTAATAAAATCCAAAACACACTCGGTTTCAAAACAGCAAGACACCGTTAGCACATTTTGCAGACAACAAGACTTAAAATCCCCTTAACTTCACTTTAGACCGACAACATAAAATTAATAATAAATTTCTTTGACTCCCCTTGAGTTTTCTTGCCAGATCTTTCTCAAGTGGGACGCGTTCCGATCTGGTGGTAGTATATTAGATAAAATAATAAAACTAAATAATTAAAATAAATACTAATTTTCTATAAATTCAAATAAAATTAACAATTTCTTTTTAATATAAACTAATTTAAATCTTAAACCAATAATTCTTCTTTTTAAAAATTCTTGTTATTATGTAAATAATATTGTATTTAAGTATATAAACTTAGTTTTGCTTGCTATATTGTATAATACCTCTATAATAATAATTAAAACTTTAGTCTATGATAAAATTATGTATGTTTCACCTTATATAATTTAAAAATTTCTTTATATTGTTACAATTTGTTAATGTATTTTAGAAACTAAAATAATGTTATTGATTTTATGTAGTCTGAGCACAATGTAATATGATATAGTTTATGGTAAAAGTCTATCTTTATGGTCAATGTAAAATTAAAATCGAATGTGGGTAAACCCTGTAATAACTGATCGTACAAGACACATTACAGCTCAGTCTCACCCGTGACCATGGTGACTGCAAAGTCTCCGAAACGTCGGGCCAAAATTTAAAACAAATATACGCGTCTAAATCCGTAAAAAGTAGTTTCCTAATTTTAATTTAACTAGTGCATTAGTTTTCATGTAAAAGAGCGACAGAGAAAAATATTCTCACATTTAGAGTATTAGTTGCCTGTCTTAATGTCCCCAATTTTTTGGAAATACTTAACTAAACTGATGTTATAAATTACCTTAAATACTGGTCGGGGCTGTGCTGTATCTCCATTTCCTTTATCCTGGCCAGCATCTTCTTCAACTTTAATCCTGGAATCAGCCGGCACATCTGATGATTGCACCTCACCACTCCTTACAAGAAAGTTAACAAAATCTCTGGATGCATTCGTCTGAGCTTCTTTCTTAGTAGTGGAGTTACCCACACCAGCATAATTATAATTTTCCACACGAACTTCACATAAGAAACGTTGTCTGTGTTTAGGCCCTATAACAGAATAAAAAAAAATACTATAAGGAATACATTATCTTCTAGGTGGACTTCTGGACAATTACAAGAACTATTAGAACATTTCAGTTCAATACATAAAAATATAAAGCTACTAGCTGGTGTCCGCGACTCCGTACGCGCGGAATTTAGGAAAGTTTCATGAAAATCCATCCAGTAGTCTTTACGTGAAAGAGCAACAAACATCCTAACATTCATACAATCCAACATTAACCAAACATCCAATTATTAGTTTGGATAGAAGACCGAGGAAATGTTCGCGTTGCTCGGCCAACAGTTTAAGTATTTTATTTTGTCGCGCGTAATTCTTTTTTCGTCATATCTCCTAAGATATTCATTTAAATTGCATGCTGTATAAAGCAGTTATAATCTATATTAAACGTGTAAGCTAACTACTTTAATTTGATAAAAAAGTCAAATTATGGTGGAAAAAGTGAAATGCCGCAAGCGGGACTTGAACCCACGACCTCGGAATACCGTTCCGAAGCTCTTCCAACTGAGCTTATTGCGGTCTACTTGCAACATCTCAAATTGACCAACACACTTGTTAGGTACTCGAATGAGTTTATATATTTTTACGTACAGCGCCATCTATCTAGATTGCTTTACACCATCTCGACCAACACTTGAGTATTCTTTACAGAGTACGAATGGGTTGAAATAATGACGCGACGTTCATTACTAAAGTAATTGTTAAGAGGATACCAAAATAGCTTCGTGCATTTTTCTACGTACGAAGTTTTCATTGTTTCTTTAGATTGAATGGCTAGAGCTCTAATTTTTAAGTATATGTTTTTTCAATATATGATCTAGGATCGCATAAACTCAGAAACACGATTGAAAAAAGTTTTCTCGATATAAAATCTTAGCGAAACAACCTCTCTAATTTTTTTATTTTTTTATATAGAAACACGTAAATCAGAATTAAAATATATTTAGTAGATTTTGAGTAAATAGGAAAAGTATCCCTAATTCTTCATTTTCTGTGCCTACTGGCTGTGTTAATATGTACGTGTCGGCGATGATATACGATAATATTGATGTAGGTCCTTAATTTTTGCATTTGACATGCTATGCTTTTTACTTAATAAATCAAATTATGGTGGAAGAAGTGAAATGCCGCAAGCGGGACTTGAACCCACGACCTCGGAATACTCATTCGAGTAACAAGTGTGGTGGTCAATTTGAGATGTTGCTAGTAGACCGCAATAAGCTCAGTTGGAAGAGCTTCGGAACGGTATTCTGAGGTCGTGGGTTCAAGTCCCGCTTGCGGCATTTCATTTTTTCACCATAATTTGATTTATTAAGTAAAAAGCATAGCATGTCAAATGCAAGAATTAATAAATTACTTTAGTATTGAACGTCGCGTCATTATTTCAACCCATTCGTACTCTGTAAAGAATACTCAAGTGTTGGTCGAGATGGTGTAAAGCAATCTTGATAGATGGCGCTGTACGTAAAAATATATAAACTCATTCGAGTAACAAGTGTGGTGGTCAATTTGAGATGTTGCCAGTAGACCGCAATAAGCTCAGTTGGAAGAGCTTCGGAACGGTATTCCGAGGTCGTGGGTTCAAGTCCCGCTTGCGGCATTTCATTTTTTCACCATAATTTGATTTATTAAGTAAAAAGCATAGCATGTCAAATGCAAAAATTAATAAATTACTTTAGTTGATAAAAAAGATTACTATATGCACATAATAGCTTTTGAAAACACCCTATTGAATTTGATAATTTTTGCGATATTATTATGGGTACAGCGGGTTTCCCTTAAGGGCCTACATCAATATTATCGTATATCATCGCCGACACGTACATATTACACAGCCAGTAGGCACAGAAAATGAAGAATTAGGGATACTTTTCCTGTTTACTCAAAATCTACTAAATATATTTTAATTCCGATTTACGTGTTTCTATATATAATAGTTTCATAAGTTTTTAAAGTTATTTCATTAGTTAATTCGCGATAATAGACCGACAAATGAAAAATAAAAAATGAGAGAGGTTGTTTCGCTAAGATTTTCTATAGAGAAAACTTTTTTCAATCGCGTTTCTGAGTTTATGCGATCCTAGATCATATTTTGAAAAAACATATACTTAAAAATTTGAGCTCTAGCCATTCAATCTAAAGAAACAATGAAAACTTCGTACGTAGAAAAATGCATGAAGCTATTTTGGTATCCTCTTAAAAGATAAACATATGCCCTCGCGGACTTTTTTGAAGAACTATAGGTAACAAACAATTCCTCCATACATTAGTTTGTTGTACCTCACATAGATAAGGCAGCGTTTTCATTTATAGCTCGCACGCGTCCAAGTTTCTCGGCAAATTTAATCATATCTCATCCAATATATAGCAAACCCCAACAAATTATGCAATAAAAGCCATCCTCTTGAACCATTCTATCTATTAAAAAAAACCGCATCAAGATCCGTTGCGTATTTTTGAAGATATAAGCTCACATAGGGACATACATACAAAAATTACGACTTTGTTTTATAAGAAGTAAAGATAATTAATTACTACTAGCTGCCCCGGCAAACGTTATTTAGCCATACAAATCTGTGTAAAAATCAACAGCAAAAAATTTCATCAAAATCAGTCCAGCCAATTGTGAATCTAAACCATCCTCAAAACCTCTTGAATACACACAAAAAATTTCATTAAAATCAGTCCAGCCGTTTAGGAGGAGTTCAATTACAAACACACGTACAGAAGATTTATATAAATAAAGATTTATTCTGTGGAGAATCAATAAAAAAAACATAGGTTAGAAAAAGTTGCCAATATTTTATATTGCTTTTTATGCGAAACCTAGGTCTTTTCACCTCATTCACTTGGTGTGCTGATTCTGCAGTCTTATCAAGCGAAGAATTGTTTACTGAGTAATACCACTGTTTAATCAATTTTATTGCATTTATCGATTATTACATGAGACGCCAAGAATGGCTCCTCATGGTTAAATTTTGGATGTGGTGTATATTTTAAAATAATAATATTCCTGTAATTATCTATGTACGGATCTGTATTGAAATACATGAATAGTGATGCATATTATTGTATTATTTGGTAACACAGAATAAAGATATAAATTCTGTGTTTGGGAATGAAAAACTTCCATACCTGTGGCCCGAATATCAAAAACGGGATTGAGTCCTTTTTTGGCGCACCAAGTATGCAAAAACGATTTTATGTCCATTATCGCCCTTATAAGTAACGTTAAGACAAATGTAATGTTATTACTTCCGTAATCTGTTAAATTTTAACCAAAACATTGAGAGCAAGAGCCGAGAATTCGCAAGCCCAAAATAGTAAAATAGCCAAATCGCCGCTATTTTCACAGGCTAATTAATTTATTTTTCCGTGATTGGACGCCATTGCAAAACAGAGTAGAGTAGGTTTGAACCATAGAGTTATCTCTCTTTAATCTATGGTATGAACTGGAGCAGTGGTTGCTTTCCAATTAATACAGGTTGCTTTCCAATTAATACAAAAAGTGTCGCAGTGTAACGCAGTGCTCGATAAAGCGCTTTCCATCAACGACACTGTTGAACACAGCCGTACACTGTTCGACACTCGAAAAAGTGGTGTTTGACAGATGCTTAGCAAGAATTACCAACAAATAAGAGAAAAATTCTTTTCTCTACTAATTATTTTTAATTATTTAGATTAGATACAACAGTAGTAATAATACAAAACTGTATAAGTAATGAAACTCCTGTTAATCTTCTTACATCTTTATTATGGATAACCACGTGCACATGTTAAGTTACAACACGATCCGCCATGACAGAATGCCTGACCGCGGGCAACCACTAGGGATGTCCTTTACAGTAGTGATGTGATGCTTTCTACCATAACATCCTCTCTCTTATGCTCTTATAATTTTAATTTAATCAGTAACATAATCATTTAGCCATTTTGGCTTTTGCCTTAATCTACTTGGCCGCACCTTATTATTAAACCCACCCTCAGGAGGATTCACCAAATTTTCTACAACCCCCTCAGTGACACTTCCTCCTTCTCTATTAATTTCTGGCCCCTCTATACTATTTTCATTTGTAACTCTATTTGGTACACTACCTTCCTCCTGGGTTTGATTATTATTAAAATCTAATTCTATATTATTGTAATTATTATTTCTTTGATTGCTGTAGAAAGGTGCTGGAACCAGGTGCCATCTATTTCTTCTATACAGAACTCCGTTAACATTAACAAAATATGACCTTGGTTCCTTTGCCTTTCTTTCTACTATGCCATACCTTCTGAGGTCTATAACCCAGACATAATCACCAGAATTTAATTCACTTAAATTAGTCGTTTTATGCTTCTTATTATAATTATGAGCCATCTGCTCTCTAGAAATAAGTCTTTTTTCTACAAAGTCTGTATGTATGTTTGATCTTACATTTAATTGCTTTGGAAACATGGGCAAAATATCTCTAAGTTTTCTATTAAACATAAGCTCGTTTGGACTACACCCATCTTCCAATGGTGTATTTCTATATATTAACAATGCTAATTGAAGATCAACATTCTTTTTTAATAAATTTTTTGCTATTTTCACCCCTGCTTCTGCACAACCATTACTTTGAGCAAAATAAGGGCTGCTTGTTAAATGTTGAAAATTGTATTCAATTGAAAAATCTCTAAATTTTGATTTAAACTGAGTGCCACAATCTGTTCTTACTGTTTCGGGAATACCAAAACGAGCAAATGTTTCTTTACAATACTTGATTATTTGATTTTCAGACAAATCTTTCAAAGGAAATACTTCAATATATCTAGAATAATAATCAATAAAGACAACATACCAACAATCATTATATTTAAACAAATCAATTCCTACTTTCTGCCATGCTCTTGTAGGCATATCTTCTAGAACTAATGGCTCCCTATAATTGCATCGCTCTTGTACACACTCAGGACAATTTTCTATCAATATTTTAATTTGTGATGACAATCCCAACCACCAAACTGATTGTTTGGCTCTTTCTCTACATTTTGTAATACCCAAATGTCCTTTATGAATATCATTTAAAATATCTTTTTGTAAAGTAGCTGGAATAACTAATCTTAAATTGTATAATAATATTCCTTCTTGCACTGAGAAATTATTTCTATACTGAAAGTAATTTTGTACTTCTTTTGGTAATTGAGACTGTCTAGGCCAACCAGACAGTGTGTATTCTCTTAACATTAAACAAATATGACATTTATTTTGTTCTTGCTTTATCCTATTTAGTTTATTATCTAAGTAATCTGCTGTTACAGAATTTATAAAAATGTCTTTAACTTCTACTTCTGTCTGTCTTAATGGTGCCCTGGACAATGCATCAGCTACAACTAATTTCTTGCCTGGAACATAAATAACTATGTAACGATATCTCATTAACTGAAGTCTAAATCTTAAAAGTCTTGGTGTTAAATCATCTATTGGTTTGGTTTGAAGAATTTGTACAAGAGGTTTGTGATCAGTTTCAAGAGTAACTTCTAATCCTACAACAAAATCTCTAAATTTATGTACTGCCCAGGACAGAGCCAAACACTCTTTTTCTATCTGTGCATAATTTTTTTCTGAATTATTTAGGGTTCTACTAGCATATGACACTACTTCTCTTTTTCCTTCTCTGTCTTCCTGCATCAATACCGCCCCTAACCCATATGAACTGCTATCAGCTGATATTATAACTTTCTTTTCATGATCAAAGTGACCTAATATGGGAGCCTTTTGGATAAATTTTTTTATGTTATTAAATGCCTGCTCTTGATAAATGTCCCAAATAAAATGCACCCCATCTTTAAGTAACTGATTTAATGGCTCCAAAATGTTTGTTTTATTGGGCACAAATCGACCAACATAATTGACTAGTCCTAAAAATTGCTGGAGTTCTTTTTTATTACTAGGTTTTGGAAATTTGTTTATGCTTTCCACCCGAACTGGATCCAAAGCAATACCCTCTGGAGTAATAACATGCCCTAAATACGCTACTTTATCTACACCAAATAGACATTTCTGCTTATTAATTGTAAGACCTTCTACTGTTAACCTCCTTAAAACTTCTCTCAGTAAGCCATCATGAGTAATTTTATCTTTAGCATATAATAGTAAATCATCGACATGAATAACAACTCCTTCCAAATCACTGAACAAATTAGAAAATTTCATAGAAAAATATTCAGGTGCACAGTTTAATCCCATGGGTAACCTGTTATACATAAACCTGCCAAATGGTGTTAGGATTGTAGTAAGCTTACGTGACTGCTCACTCAGAATTATTTGATAAAATCCTGACGTAGCATCAATTTTAGAAAATAATTTAGCTCCTTTGAGCCTTCCTAGAGTCGTCTCTACTTTAGGTATTGGGTATATTGGCCTCAGAATATTTTTATTAAGTTGTGTGTAATCACCACATATTCTCACCCCGTTGTCTCCTTTTGGTACAACTACTATTGGTGAAACAAATTCTGTTGGCTCCTCTATGGGAGAGAGAACACCTATCTTCATAAGCCTATTTAATTCTAACTTTACTTTTTCTAACAATGGCAATGGAACTACTCTTGGTGCCCTTTGAATATATGATTTTGGATTATCAACAAGTTTGATCGAAAATTCACCTTTGAAAACTCCCAACTCATCAAAAATATTAGGAAATTCTTTTTCTATATCTACTGGTTTTGATGCCTGACATTTAGAAGAGTCAATTGATGTGTTTATGTTATAAATATGAACTAAATTCATTTTATTCAAAGCCGGTCTACCTAATATAGGGATATTTAAGTTTTTTATTATGTATGCCTTTCCCTTATATACTCTTTCTTTATATTTTAATTCTATATAAATTAATCCTAAAACATTAAGAGGGCCCCCATCTGGTCCTCTGATTATTTCCTGACACTTCATCAATTTTGTATTTCTATTCAACATATAACAAGGTAAAGCTACTATATCAGCTCCTGTATCTATTAAAAATTTAACTTTTTCTGACCCTACCTCTATATCTAACTTATACTGATCCGCTCCTTCCATGTAGTTAACTTTGCGCCAGTCTTTACACACCCTGCTATAATGTCCGTCTTTTTGGCATTTGTAGCACTTTGCCCTGAATGCTGGACACTGCTCTTTTAAATGAACTACCCATTTTCCACACCTCCAACACTTTCTCACTGGTTTAACTCCATCTGAATTGCCTCCTACTGGTTGTTTCTCCACTCTTCTAACACCATACTCCTCTTCCTTATCATGGCATGAAATATACTCCTTCTTCTGCATCTCTGCCTGTTTTGCCACTGTTAGTGCCTGTTGTAATGTTAAATCGGCCATAAATTGCATCCTCTCCTTAGCTTTTTTATCCTGTATTCCAATCACAATTTTATCTCTAATCAACTCCTCTTTTAATGAGCCATAAGCACATGTGTCTGCTAACCTATATAGTTCCGACACATAACTATCAACAGACTCGTTATCATTTTGGTTTCTTAAATTAAATTTCACTCTTTCATAAATGATATTTCTTTTGGGCAGAAAATATTTATCAAATCCCTCTAAGATAACCTCATAGCTTTTTTCACTAACTTTTAACTGTTTGGCCAACTGCTCCGATTGTCCTCCCATTAAATATAACAATAAATCCACTTTGTTTGCATCTTCCTTAACTTCATTACCGCTGATTTTCATAAATCTTAGAAACCTCTTTTTCCATTGTTCCCAACCTTCCGGGTTGCCAAAATCAAATTCTTCCGGCTGCTTTACATTTTGGAATTGCACAACTTTTGCTTCTTCTGCCATTTCTTTATTTTTACCGCTGCCACCATGTATAAGTAATGAAACTCCTGTTAATCTTCTTACATCTTTATTATGGATAACCACGTGCACATGTTAAGTTACAACACGATCCGCCATGACAGAATGCCTGACCGCGGGCAACCACTAGGGATGTCCTTTACAGTAGTGATGTGATGCTTTCTACCATAACAAAAACAATTATTTATTTGCCCAGAAATTGTCAAAGTTCTTTAACTTATTGGAAGGTTGTGTTTATAAATTATTGAGCCAAGACTTTGTCAAGGAACTTGCATTTAGGTAAAAACGCCCCTAATTTTGCGATATTGATGCACTCTAGTGTTATTTTGAGACAACTAGCTGTTTCATTTAAACTTTTACACAGTGTTTGGCAGTGTTTCACAATGTAACGCAGAGTCCCTCTGTGTTAACTAAATGGAAAGCAACCACAAAAAGTGACGCAGTGTAACGCAGTGCTCGATAAAGCGCTTTCCATCAACGACACTGTTGAACACAGCCGTACACTGTTCGACACTCGAAAAAGTGGTGTTTGACAGATGCTTAGCAAGAATTACCAACAAATAAGAGAAAAATTATTTTCTCTACTGATGAGTTTTAATTATTTAGATTGGTAGATTCGATTCGATTTACGGTAGATTCTAGTAGTAGGTATTATTTGAGATTATTAAATTGAGCTTGTCTGTTACTGCTAATTAAAATTTCATAAAAATGTTCAAATGTAAATATTGCACTATTGAAGTGAGACCTGATAATGTGGCGAAACATGGTTGCTTTATAAATAAAAGTGAGATATTCATAGATGATGATAACAATTTCTTCTACGACGGTGATAATAAGTTTTTTGTGTGCACTCTAGTGTTATTTTGAGACAACTAGCTGTTTCATTTAAACTTTTACACAGTGTTTGGCAGTGTTTCACAATGTAACGCAGAATCCCTCTGTGTTAACTAAATGGAAAGCAACCATTATTACAACAGGAAAGGAATTAAATGACAGGTGGTCAAGTCTACTATTTTGGAACAATTGTCATACCGACACGACGCAACTGCAATACAATTGCAATTGAAGTCAAATGTCCGTAGTCTGCTATATGAGTTCATAATGGTCGTTCAATGGTAATGGAATTGTCGGTCTCTTTTATCTATGCAATGAATTTTCGGTCGTAGAAGTCGAAGTCGTAATGGCACCACTATGACAAGACATTAATAGTAGACTACCAAAAACTTTACAATTGCACCATAATGGTACCATTGTGGTATAATTGTGACACCATTGAAATACCCGACTCGGGGCCCTGGGTCTTTACCTGCGCAGAAGTGAATTATTGGGTCTTTTTGGAGGTAGGAGGTGAAGCGCGGGAGCGGTTGAATCAAATCATCGTATGTGATTGGCCTGCTGTGCGTCGCGTCATAATATATCTGCCACTCGTGATTCGTTCTCTGTGCTAGATGCACTTTCCTTACGACTACGACACGAAGTATAGATACAAGGAGTCCGAACGGTATAGGCTTTTCCATAATATTTCGTGTACACAATAATCAACCCAGATCATAGTTCTATTTTCTGCCACTGGCTGCGCAAGTATTCAGGACGTACCGATGCTAGTATAGAATATCAGAATATCTCTTGACCTTCTCTGTATTGTTGGGTTTAAAGCACTCGAAAAATTTCCTAAAACTTATATTTATATCCACGTTTCTCAGAATATTTTTTTCCACAAGTGTCAATAGTTCAAACGAGTACTTCTTGAAAAATGGCGCACTCTACCGGCAAAAATCTTAACTTAAATTGAAACCATTCGTTCAACATTACGTTCGGACTCCTTGTATCTATACTTCGTGGACTACGAGTACACTTCAAGACAATTCTAATGATACATAAACATATAAATTTTTGAACTGAAGCTTTTAAAGTTTAAATTTTTATATTTATTTGATTTTATGAAGGGGGTTCGTGGCGTAGCGGCTATGTAGCCGACTTACGATCGCGAGATCACGGGTTCGATTCCCGCACAGAACAATTATTTGTGTTATGAACACAGATATTTGTACTGCGTCTGGGTGTTTTCTTATTATAAGTATCTTTATCAAACCCTTCATCCCGTTATTTGGGGTCGGGTCTCCTCACTTTCCTGCGCCAAGTTTGACGGTCTTGGGTTGTCTCTTCGGGCAACTGGGCCTTCTTGAGGTCTCTTTGTATATTAGACCACCAGGTCAGTGGCGGGCGGCCTCGGCCTCTATTTTGTTCAGGTAGGTTTAATGCTATTTGCACCACATGATCTTTACTGCTTCTTTGGACGTGGCCATACCATCGAAGCCGGTTTTCTGTTAGTTTTTCCGTTATTGATGCAACTTTGAAGCTTCCTCGCACATACTCATTACGGACTTTGTCCAGGCGCGTCACACCTGCCGCCCATCTCAACATTTTCATTTCGTTTGTGTGTACCTTTTGTAAATGCGTATTTTTGGTAGTCCAACATTCGGATCCATACAACAACGACGGGCGGACTGCCGTTTTATATACCTTACCTTTCGTTGTTATGGGAATACGTGGATCGCACAACACACCTGTTAATGACCTCCATTTTTGCCACGCAACGCCGATCCTATGAGTCACATCAGCGTCGGCGTTAGCATCTGGTGTGAGCATGGAGCCTAGGTATTTGAATTTATCTACGCTAGGTATAGGTGTAGACTCTATACAGATAGATTCAGGTGTACTGTTTCCGCTAAAAGAGCATTTCAGGTACTCGGTTTTGTTCCTGCTAATCCTTAGGCCGTACCTTTCCAGAGCGTGTGTCCACTTATTTAGCTGTTCCTGTAGGTTTTTTGCGGTATCGGCAGCTAGGACTATATCGTCCGCGTAAAGTATAGTCCACGGCAGTGAGGACTCTATATCCCTAGTTAGATAATCCATGACTAAGTTAAAAAGCAGCGGGCTGAGCACAGAACCCTGATGGACACCCACTTTTACCTCGAACGCCTCACTAACCCCAGCCAAACTCCGCACTTTAGTGGTCACATTGCTATACATGTCTCGCACCAGTTCAATGTAATATTCCGGTATAGTTTGGTAACGTAGAGCTTGCCATACCAGCTTACGGGGTACTCGATCGAAAGCTTTTTCCAGATCAATAAAAGTTAGATGTAGGTCTTTTTTGTTTATTCTGTATTTCTCCATCACAATCCTGACTGCCTGTATGGCGTCCGTGGTAGACCTGGATGCCGTGAAGCCAAATTGAGTTGGAGAGATTTCTGAAATATTCGTTAGTCGTCTATTGATGACTCTTTCCCATATCTTAAGTGTATGCGAAGTTAGTTTTATTCCCCTATAATTTTCACATTGCGCCACATCACCCTTGTTTTTATAAAATGGTACCAGAAAGCTTCTGCGCCAAGAATCTGGAATGCGTTTGGTATTCATGATGATATTAAATAGCTTAGTCAACCAGAGTACGGCTATGGGTCCAAGAGCTTTCCATAAATCGGCTGGGATTTCATCTGGCCCTGGGGCTTTCCGATTTTTCATTTTCGATATAGCGAATTTAACCTCGCTTACATCTATCTCAGGTATGGCTCCGTGTGTAGGATCATACGTTTTAGGATCCTCGTTTGGAAATTCTTCATTGAGGAGCTGTTTATAAAATTCGTACCATCTATTTCTAATTTGTGTGTTGTCTGTTAGTACTACTTGTTTATCATTTTTTATGTATTTGTTAGCTTTTATATCTATAGTGGCCTTGTGTCTACTCTTTGCTATCTTGAGAACATCTGTGGCAGTTTTTGAATTGCCCAAGTTATTGTAAAAATTTTCGTTACTAATTGCTTTTTCCTTCGCTACACATCTCTTTGCATGTTTCTTTGCCTCTTTATATATGCACATGTCTTCGCTCAGATGTGAACTTTGCCATTTCTTGAAGAGAACCTTTTTATTTGACAGGGCCTCCTTGACTTTTTCATTCCACCAGCTTGGATCTTTGCCATTGCCAGGTGGTCCTTTAGAGATTCCTAATATCTCTCCAGCTTTTGTTCTGCAGAGCGCTTCAAACTTAGACCACACATCTTCAGCAAAACTGTATCCAACTTTAATGTCATTTTCTAGATATTTGGTCATCTCCGTTTTAAAAAGCTCGCCTTTTTGGCCACTTAAGTCTTTCCATTTAGTTCTAGGTGTTTTATTTACTAAAGTTTTTATCGGCTTGGGTAGGGCGTATACCGCGACAAGTAGACGATGTTGTGTAGTTAGAGGTTCGCCAGGAATTACCTTGCAGTCCTTGAATTTGGTCTTTATAGCTAGGTCTGATAGTATAAAGTCTATTTGTGACACTTTGCCAGCACATTTGTAGGTTATTAAATGTTCATATTTCTTTTTAAAATTCGTGTTTATCAAGGTTAATGTGTGTCTTTCTGCAAATTCCAGGATTTCATCACCTTGTTTGTTTGCTTCACCTATACTGAATCCACCGTGAGAGGCCCCCACGGTAGCTCTGTTAGTCCCCACATGTCCATTTAAGTCTGCTCCGATTATCTTGTATTCATTTGATGGTATGCTGTTTATCAGATCGTCTAGGTCCTCCCAGAAATCCGCTCTTTCCGCCGCCGTGCAGCCCGTCTGTGGGGCATAGGCCGAAATTAAGTTGGTTACTCGTTGATTTTCCAAAGCCAGTTTTACGGCCAATATGCGGTCACTCTTCCGTGTGATACTTATTATGCGTGTCTTAAAATTCCTGTCCAAAACAACAGCTACCCCATTTCTTTTATTATCAGTACCATAGTATATGACCTGGTAATCGTTGCCGATGTCTTTTGATTTTGAGCCCTTCCATTTTGTTTCCTGTAGGCAGCAGATGTTGATGCCTCTTTTCTTTAAAATTTTACTTAATTCTTGACTTTTCCCTGTAAGAGACCCCAAGTTCCATGTTGCAAGTCTAATCTTATTGATGTTTAAATGCGAATTATTGTTCTTGTCAGAGTATCCGTCGCTTTGGGGGTACGCCCTAGCAATATTGAATGCATCATGTGCCCTCTTATTCGCATTTACGTCGCTTACGGGGGACGCCCTAGTTTTATAGCCCTTCATTCTATTGTGCATTTCATCAAGTGAGGAGGGATGTTTTTGGCTGTGTGAGTTTTACGGCCGGTTGCCACCTGACGCCAAGACACTGATCCTCCTTAGGACTATGAGCGCCGCCGTTGGACCTCAAGGGTTTCTTCCGCCGCCATCTCTTTTGCATCATCGTGCCTGATAATGCAACACCAACATGACCCAATCACCCCAATACGTGGGGTTGGCTCACTGTTGGGTATGCCTCTTCCGCCTGCTCTGCCGTACCAATGGTCTCCATTTCCGCCTTCGCAGCCGTTGAGGTCTTCACCCGTAATCCTGGGTACGGATTTCGCGATATACCCCGCGAGACTGGGTCCCTATCTGAACTTGCCGCCAGCTCACCCCGACCTACTGAGGTGAGTGGCGCCCACCCCCGCGGCAAGGACGCGCCAGACAGGAATTACTCCAGTGGGATTTAGAGAGGTTGCCTCTAAGCCCCCTGGAGCCGGGTTAATGGGCTCGTATAAACCGAGGCCCAAGGGCTTCTTATTATAAGTATATATTTAAAAAAAAAAGTAGTATATGTATTATATCCGTAATTTGGTATCCATATCACAAGTATAATTACGCTTAGTTTGGAACCAGCGGACGTTGTGTGAAATGTCCGTAAATATTTATTTACTTACTTTTAATTAGAAACAATTATTATCCCTAAAATGATTTAAATAATAGACGATAATACAAGTATTTTAATTTAATTACTGCTTACCATTAGGTGAAATGTAGTCAGGCAACATGTATTATGTAAAAAAAAATTGCAGAATATAATAAAATTATATTAAAGCAAATCAATTTTTTTGCAGTGAAGTACTGAAGTACCTATACGATGCGCAAAGCGATCCCCAGTTAACCACCGAGCGCTCAAGATTCGTGCCGGGACCTATATGAACCTTAAACTATGTAGGTAACAGTTGGTAATATTACTATTAATAGTAGTTAGGTACACAAAGGGTATAATATTATATACTACTAGCTGTCCCGGCAAACGTTGTTTTGCAATAGGTACAAAAAAAAACTTTTGAAAAATAGATGTTGGCCGATTCTCAGACCTACTGAATGTGCATATAAAATTTCATAAAAATCGGTCAAGCCGTTTCGGAGGAGTACGGTAACTAACACTGTGACACGTGAATTTTATATATAAGATAGTACCATACTCGCAGTCATAGATAATACATAAATATAATGTATGTGTAGCCTCATAAGTGCATTCCAAGTATACTTAGATTATAGGGGGCCAATTTAGTGTAATGAAATTAGGTTAATAAATAATAATACACACTTTTACAAGATATTTTTAATAGATTTAACATCTTATGTCACTAAAGAGGTATGCAAAGAAGGTACTTAACACCATCTGAGATAACCTCTAAAATTTTCTTAAGTTTAACCACCAAAATCTCAAAAATAGTAACTAATTATAGTATATACCTAATAAACGGGTAGTAAACTTGGTTCTTGAGTGATAGAAATAACAAAGTAAGTATAAAAATTTCTTATGAGCCACTCTGAAACAATTTAATTCTATAAATTAAAAACTCTCAACTAAAAACAGAAATACCTATAAAATAGTCTCGACATGTACATACATGTATTTTCTAGTAGACTTTAACAGAAAAGAACAAAATATTCATATTTATTAGGTTGAGCAATCTATGCAAATAATATTATCAATCAATCAATCAATACAGGCTGCTATGTCCATATCTTAAAATTAAAGTTAGATAATTAACTAAATGTATTTGTTTTAATAAAACCACTTTTTACAGATTTAGATGTGTGTATTTGTTTTAAATTTTAGCCTGATATTTTTGACACTGAGAGAGTGAGAATAAATACACAGGACTAAATCCCGAAAAAGTGGTTTTATTGAAACAAATAAGTTGTGCAAGAGTAAGAGAATATTAAATGTAATTGTAATTTAAATTGCATTATTATAAATCTAACTTTCAGTTGCAATATCTTCTCCAAGCTGTTCCATAGTTTGTACTTTTAAATAAACAGGCATTTTCCCACTTCTCAATTTAGCACGTTTATGTACTCGACGTTCATGTCTCCTTAATTGTTTACTATATCCAAATGCTCTGTTACAAACTACACAAATATGTTCCATAATACCAGCATGATCGACTTTGAAATGTAGTTCAAGTTCACTCTTGCTATAAAACCTTTTTATACATGTGTCACATTGGAAATCTGGTTCTTTTTTATGTCTCAACATGTGTTTGTTCAAATTACTCTTACTAATAAATTTAGCGGGACATATTGTACACGGGTATGGCCTCTCTCCAGTATGGGAGCGCATATGCATCCTTAACGCTGCACTACATCTGCCTTTATAAGGACAGATGGTGCATTTAAAAGGAAGCTCATAGAAATGTACTGATCTATGACGGCTAAATTGTGACTTGAGTAGAAATTTTTTGCCACAAAGGTCACACACATAACATGGCTCTCTTGTGTGAATAAGTAAATGTCTTTTCAAAGACTTTAGTGTATCATATTCTTTGAAACAATATGTACATACATGCTTCTTGTTTGCATGCTCATCAGACAAGTTATGTACTTCTAATTCTTGTACTGAATCAAACCAAACGTGGCATTTCTTACAATGGTTCTCTTTTTTCCTTTTAGGAGTCTTCTTTGCTAAAGTTTCTAGGAAATTAACACCTTCCTCGATTCTATCAGATAATCCACCATCATTATCATCTGACATATCTTCGTTGGATTTCCTTTTGAGTATTACATCAGACTGTTGTGCAGTTTTCCTAAACACTATTGCACTTTGTAACAAAGACTTACATGTGTCACATATGTATTTAGGATAGGGATCATCAAATCTAACTTGTATGCCACCAAATGTGTTTAATGCCTCCGCAATATCTTCGTGCAGATCATTACCATAAATAGGTATTGTACCTTCGTTAAGACAAACTCTACATATGTCCATGTCTTTTTCAGCTTTGCAAGATTTCCTGAATATTGGTGAACTACGTATAGAAGAAGAGCTTTCACCTGCAAAATCATCTTTAACACTGGTTTCCTCCGACCGCATTCGTCTGCAACGAAGCATTTTTAACAGAAGCAGCGTCTCGGCCATGGCGATATGCTATTCGATATTTATTTAGTTTCTTTACACTAATATATAAAATTTTAAACATATACAAATGAAAGCCTACTTAGCTCTTAAATCTTTGTGAAATTGAATTTATCTGAAATAAAACAGCGAAAATAAATAGAATTTCTTTTTTTAATTTGACAAATTTGTTTGATTGATCACAGAGTAACAGACAATTTCGGCAATTGGCACAGATTATTAAGTAGACACACACCATGGTTATTCCACCCCGTTTTCCAATGGCAGAGCATAATGCGAGACTCAGTGCCGCACAATGCTGACGCTTAATTGGAACGTGAATTAGTTTTAAAATGTGCCAGCAGAGTGCGCTAAGGTCAGTGTTGAAAAAAAATTCTAAAATAAACATTGTATTCACATTATATGTGTGGAATATAAAAAAGTCATTGCTTATACCTTCATCCATACTTATATTTATTTATTTTTAACACAAACTTTGAATATTTCCAGAAAACTCCGATGAAAAGAAAGCCTTAAATTTTTTTTTAACAATAAATAATATTACTAACGATATTAAATAAATAAAATTTCAATCAATGCCAATTTAAAGAAAAAATACTTGTTAATTTTCTGTCGCTGAATATGGTATGGATTGCACGCATCACTTTTGAGAGTGCTCGATTGTGCGATGCGATGCTGTAATTGGAACACTCAACGTTCAACGTTGAGCATTGTGCCGCATAATGCGCTATTGTGCGCTGATTGGAAAACAGGGCTAGTCACCACACCACACACTAAAATGCTGTTTATTTACAGCTATTTAGCATTTCTTTAGGCGTTTAGGCAAAGAACGTGATTGATTCTGAGTAGGTATTAATATAAAACAACTCTCTGAGTGTGTCCAACTACTACTGTTTTAATACTTAAAGCTGACTGGATGGATGGAATACAGTACCTAAGTATATATTTTATTTAAACGCTATTTATTTATTATCTATAAATAATAATGTGTTAATAAGTTAATGCTTGAGAACTTTCAATTACTTTATTGGCGATAGGATAAGAAGCACTTTTCCTTGTTAAAGTTTTATCAATAAAACAACTATTCTCTATAAGCCACACAAATTGGTAATGCGCCTGGCGGCCATGTTAGTGACGTCATAGTGACGTATAGATGAGAACATAACATTTTGTTAGATGTACTTTTTCTTTGCTGATGACGGCACAAGGGCGTTAATTTGACAATGTTCCAGCGCAATAGAAATTTGCGTGGCTTATAACACTTGCGCGACTCATTTGTTTAAACTTTAAATAAAACTATTGTTACGGATTTAGACGCGTGTACATATTTGTTTTTCAATGTTGGCCCGACGTTTCAGAGACTGCAGTGACCATGGTGACTTATAATTAAATAAAACAACTAGGTTTATGCCACACAAATTGGTAATGCGCCTGGCGGCCATGTTGGTGACGTCAGTACCGTTAGCAACGTTGCCCGACGAACACGCGTATCGAGTTGTGAGCTTTAATACCTACCACGATCGTTTTTATTGTTGTTTTTTTGTTATACAGATTGGTCGACGAGTTATTTGTTATTAAGAGGATACCAAAATAGCTTCGTGCATTTTTCTATGTACGAAGTTTTCATTGTTTCTTTAGATTGAATGGCTAGAGCTCTAATTTTTAAGTATATGTTTTTTCATTATATGATCTAGGACCGCATGAACTCAGAAACGCGATTGAAAAAAGTTTTCTCGATAGAAAATCTTGGCGAAACAACCTCTCAAATTTTTTATTTTTTTCATTTGTCGGTCTATTATCGCGTATTAACTAATAAAATAACTTTAAAAACATAGGTAACTATTATGTATAGAAACACGTGGATCAGAATTAAAATATATTTAGTAGATTTTGAGTAAATAGGAAAAGTATCCCTAATTCTTTATTTTCTGTGCCTACTGGCTGTGTTAATATGTACGTGTCGGCGATGATATACGATAATATTGATGTAGGCCCTTAACACGGGAAATTATACTGATTCTGACGAGACATCAGACTCAGATACCAATTCTGAGTCTGATGTAGATTATATGAGTGGTGTTGAAGAGTTAAGATTTTCAAAAATGTGATGAATGATGATGATGATGATAAAAAGTTAAACATTACATTATTCAAACATTTCGTTTTAATTAAAAAAAAATCCAAATTACCTTTATAAACTTTTATTCATAGATGAGAATATTAAATTTTGTTAGCTGTACTTTTTCTTTGCTGATAACGTCATAAGGGCGTTAATTTGACAAGGTTCCAGCGCATTACCAATTTGCGTGGCTTATACCTATTAAACAGTGTGAAAAAATAAATTTTTATATTTATCCACAGGCAATTCGTAAGGGGAATGTGGAAATGCGCCCTGAGCAATATTCAACTGGAGTTGGTATTGTCAGGGCATCCTGCTGAAGATCCCCAGAGGAATGTATCTCTTGTGGTAATGTATGTGGTATCTACACCCTTGCAAGATTTTTCCATTTTTTATAGTGAAATAAAAATTACATAAGATTGTAATATTTCAATAGTCACAAATGTCATATTACATATTGCCATCTCCTATAATACTTCAATATAATTTTGCATTTAAATTGCTCGTTTAACACACAGCTATTCAACTGTCAGCCAATATCTTCATCTTGCTGTTCCATATTCTGTACTTTTAAATACAAAGGCATTCTTCCACTTCTTAATTTAGCACGTTTGTGAACTTGAAGTTCATGTTTTCTCAATTGCTTTCTATACCCAAATGCTCTGTTACAGATTTTGCAAATGTGTTCCAGAACCCCAGCATGTTCCACTTTGTAGTGAAGTTCCAGTTCACTCTTACTATAAAACCTTTTAACGCATGTATCACATTTGAAATCCGCTTCTTTTTTATGTCTTAACACATGTTTGTTTAAATTACTCTTGCTAATAAATTTAGCAGGACATATTGTACATGAATATGGTTTTTCTCCAGTGTGTGAACGCATATGCATCTTTAATGATTCACGGAATCTACCTTTATAGGGACAAACGGAGCATTTGTAAGGAAGCTTATAGAAATGTGTTAATCTATGACGACTAAATTGCGAACTCATGATAAATTTTTTGCCACAAAGGTCACACACATAACATGTATCTTGTGTGTGTAAAATTAAATGTCTTTTATAATATTTTGATGTATAAGTTTTTTCACAATATGGACATATGTGCTTCTTATTTTCGTGATCATCAGATAATCTATGTTCTTCTAAATCTTTAAAAGAATTAAATGATATATTACATTTTTTACAATTGTATTCCTCACACCTCTTTGATTTCTGTTCTATATACTTGACTCCAAAGTCATCACTTCCCTCAATTTCATCAGAAAATGCGTCATTATCATCTGACATTTTTTCAGTGGGAGCTTTTTTGAGTAATTCATCAGTCTGTTGTGCAGTTTTCCTGAACATTATTGCACCATTTAACAAAGACTTACATGTGTTGCACAGGTACTTAGGATAGGGATCATCAATTTTAACTTGTATGCCGCCAAATATGTATAATGCTTCCGAAATATCTTCATTCCCATAAATAGGCATCACACCCACGTTTAGGCAAACTCTACAAGCAGTGTCTTTTTCAGTTTTGCAAGATTTGTTGAAAATTTGTGAACTACGTTTAGGAGAAGTTTCACCTGTATGTTCATTTATTACGCTTGTTTCTGTACATCTTGTACGTCTGCAATGAAGCATTTTTATTAGAAGTAGAGCCTTCACCATGTTTGCCATAAAATTTTATGAAATGCACAGGTGTCGTGTAACTTTTTATTCCATCGTAATATCTGAAATAAGTCACTTCATAAACTAATCTCTATCCAACTTTTTTTCTTTGTTTTAAAATTAATAAATTAAAAATAATTTGAAAAGTTAGGTACCTACGATACTACTCACAGACTTATCTTCCACGTTATATCTATATTATTTTACTCTTTGTCTTCCACAGAATAGATCACAGATATCTATTAAACTGGAATCACGAAGTATAGATATCACTATACTTCGTGACTGGAATAGATAGAACTATAGAACTTCTATAGTTCTATCTATTCCAGTCACGAATACTACTGACTACTTTCTACCTATCATCTTCTATAATAGAAGATGATAGGTAGAAAGTAGTCAGTAGTAGTGTTGCCGATCGATAGTCGACTATCGATTATTAATTGATTGTCCATCGA
Organism: Orgyia antiqua; assembly: GCA_916999025.1. Taxonomy (NCBI): domain Eukaryota; kingdom Metazoa; phylum Arthropoda; class Insecta; order Lepidoptera; family Erebidae; genus Orgyia; species Orgyia antiqua. The sequence goes on from OU779863.1 coordinate 31,236,321, forward strand.
TAGCCAATCAATCGTAAGACTATCGATCGGTCTATCGATACTATCGATAGCACAGAATAAGGCAATACTATCGAATGAGTACAATGCTATCGATAGTATTGCAGTTCGTTAATCAATAGTATCGAAACTATCGATAGTATCGATTGTTTTGGACTATCGATAGTTTAACAACATGCAATAGTATTAAGGTGAGTATAGACTACAACATTTACTTGTACCAGGGCCCTGAGTCGGGTATTTCAACGGTGTCACAACTGTACCATTATTGTACCATTATGGTGCAATAGTAAAGTTTTTGGTAGTCTACTATTAATGTGTCGTCATAACGACTTCATCATTGTCTTACAATTGTCAAAGTGACATAAATTGCTAGTCTCGTACACAACTGCTTCACAATTGCAATTCAATGACTGAAATGTTTCGGTAGTCTGCTATTTTGAATTTGACAGTAATATTTTTAAATTGTCCTGTGTCGACAGATTGCCATAAATAAAAAATAGATAGATAGAAATATTAGAAATTGTTCTTTGTAATTTATTGCAATTTACTAATCTCCTAAACTTCACATTGCTTTTTAGGGTTCCGTACCCAAAGGGTAAAAACGGGACCCTATTACTGAGACTTCGCTGTCCGTCCGTCCGTCCGTCCGTCCGTCCGTCCGTCCGTCCGTCCGTCCGTCCGTCCGTCCGTCCGTCTGTCACCAGGCTGTATCTCAAGAACGGTGATAGCTAGAGAGTTGAAATTTTCACAGATGATGTATTTCTATTGCCGCTATAACAACAAATACTAAAAATAAAATAAAATAAATATTTAAGGGGGGCTCCCATACAACAAACATGATTTTTAGGGTTCCGCACCCAGTATCTCAAGAACGGTGATAGCTAGACAGTTGAAATTTTCACAGATGATGTATTTCTATTGCCGCTATAACAACAAATACTAAAAATAAAATAAAATAAATATTTAAGGGGTCTCCCATACAACAAACATGATTTTTTTACCGTTTCTTGCTCGATACAAATAACGTTGCCTTATGTTGCATAGATAATGGTACGGAACCCTTCGTGCGCGAGTCCGACTCGCACTTGACCAATTATTATACTAATAAATAGTATGTACAAATATATTCAAACGAAGTCTAGCATGATTAAATGTTTAAATTTATTAGTAGTTTTTCGAAAATCACTTCAACTAACGCATTTTTTAAAAACGGCAACACATACATACCATTCTAACACAATCCATAGATAAAAGAGACCGAAAATTCAATGCATAGATAAAAGAGATCGACAATTCTATTACCATTGAAAGACCGTTATGACGGCATATAGCAGACTACGGATATTTGACTTCAATTGCAACGGTATCGTGCCGGTATTGTGCCGGTATGACAATTGTTCCAAAATAGTGGACTTGAGCACCAGAACAACGAGCCGCTCTATGATATGTTCTAGTGCAGCCTTAGGGCCATACTGATTACTCCAGTAAGTTCCGAGGGCCAAAACCATATTATCATTGTTGCCGGTGGTACAAAGTGAAATAGTCCACTTATGAAAAAAAAAGTCTGAAAAAGTACGCAACGTTTAAAAAAGGTTACAAGTCGGACTGAAGTCCGCAAAACGGCAACACTGCTTATTATTAATTTTCGTTGATTGGTCGTAGAGTGAGAAGACCTTCTCCAAAATGAAGTAACTACACAAAAAATGTTTACAGATCTATATTATCTGATGAGCATCTTAAATCTCTTTTAATAATTGGTACAAGTAAAATTAGTCCACAACTACGAACTATTGTCAGTGGAAACTCTCAATTACATAAATCTCATTAGTATTTCATATATGTCATTATGCTTGTTATAAGTATTTCTTTTTCTTTCCTCCGCCTTGCCTTGCCGAGCCATGATGGTGCCCTGAGCTTTGTCATGACCAGGCGAGGGGTGGCCCCGATGAGGGGAGCATTAGGCCCTCTTATCGCGTTTGCTGCGGCGGGTCTCTGGGTGCCGGCCCACCACGGGCGACCTCCTCTACGGGGGGGGGGGGCTAATGCACGTCGACGATCCCTGCCCAGGGCCCAACGGGGTGGCAAGGTTTCGCCAGCGCGTTCGCGCTCCCACAGGGCCTCCCTCTTTGCCGCCATCACCTGCCCAGCGAAGGAGGCGACAGCGGCCCAACACTGTTCGCTCTCGGCCATAAGCGAAACGATGGGTGAGAGTGACAAATCCTCACCCAGCACACTAACGAGTTCGGCGCGCTGGGCGTCCCAGGCCTTGTAATAAGTTATGTTTTGTATAAAATGTTATTTGGATTCATGTCAATAATTTGTTAATTATTATATACCGAAGTAAAATTTTCTGCGTATTATACATGTCTTTACTCATTACAATTCTGTGTTTCTTTATCCAAATTATCACAAAAACAAAGACAATAAGCCTACAAGTCCTACAACAATGTTATGAGTGAAAAAAAAAAAAAGGCGGGAAAGCTTGAAAAAAGGCGGTCGCGTTTTTTTTACTAATTTTAAATTTAATTTAATTCTGATCAGTAGAGTACTTTAAATTGTATATATATTGTATGTAATAACTATTTTTGTGTACAGTAGTGTAGTAATCTTCATTTCGGTAAGTTTTTTATATATATTTATTAAAAATGAATGACCCACCAGATCCAGGTGGAACAATTCCAAATGTAGCAAGTTATGTAACTGTATACTCCGAGTCTGATATGGACACGGATACATCAATAAAAAAGAAGAAAGGTCACAAGCGAAGCCGTTTGAGTATTACATGCAAAAACTGCAACAAAAAATTAAAAAACATATCTGGCTCTAGTACTCCTTGTGAGTGCCAAGAGAAACACTCCGATAATGCTTTACAGGATGTAGATAAAAATGAATCTTCTTCTCTTCCAATCGCTCAAACAACTAATCCAGGAACTCTAAATTCACCACCAGCGCCTGTCACTAGATTAATGTATAATGCTACAGACATTGCACCATTTGTAGTACACATTCACAAAAAAACGGAAAATGAAAATGATGGAGTCACATTCCATCCAATGTCATTTGGAAAGTTTCTAAATCGTCATTCTGTCTGCAATATTATCAATGGAAGCCTAAAAAGAATAGGGAGAAATAAAATTTCAATTTCTTTTAGTAATTTTGTAGATGCAAACAAATTTATTGAAAACCCAGTATTAAATGAAAATAATTATAAGGCATTTGTGCCAACTTATCAAGTATCTCGGATGGGTGTAGTTCGTGGTGTCCCCACTGACTTGACCCCAGAAGAGATTATAGAGTGTTGTAATGTACCAGATGGTTGTGGCAAAATATTAAAAGCTAGGAGGATCAATATTAAAAACATTATAAATGGAGAAACTTCATGGCGCCCTTCACAAACAGTGGTTTTGACCTTCGATGGACAGAACCTACCAGAACACGTATATATGTGTTATATGTCACTTACAGTACAAATTTACACTTACCCGACAATCCAGTGTTTTAACTGTTGCCGCTTTGGCCATACTCGACTTCAGTGCCGCTCAAAACCACGTTGTTTTAAATGTGGTTGTGAGCACTCTGGAGAATCTTGTAGTATAGATGATGATCATGTCTCATGCTGTCTTTGTGGAGGTGTACATTTTGCCACTAATAAAATATGTCCCGAATTTAACAGACAAAAACAAATCAAGTTTGCTATGGCAGAAAAATCAATATCTTATGCTGAAGCTTCAAAACTCTGTTCACCTCTTTCTAAATCATACTCTGAAGTTTTAGCAACACCAAAGGATCAGGTTATTGAATCACACAGACACACACGCCCATCATTAAAACCTACATCAAGTTCATACAGAAAAACTTTTTTCATGAAACCAAGAGAACACCCTAAACTGGTCAAAGGTTATGACCAACAGGCTCATAGAAACCTCACTAGACAGCCTGCATTATCACAACCAAACGGTAATGCTTTCCCAGTAGATAGACACATCACACAAACACCTAACACAACTGTTTCAGATTTAATATTACTTTTAAATACCATGATAAATTCTAATATGATTGAACCGTCCAACGCTGCAAAACTCACAGAAACGATTTCAATTCTACAAAACCACTATGGATCACAGGTCTATAATACTTCAGTGGAACTGCAGAAGTGCAGTCAATAAAAAAGCTGATATAATATATTTAATAAACAAACACAACCCTTTCCTGTTTGCATTAGCAGAGACCTGGTTTCGGCCAGGTTTTCTTTTTAAAATTAGTGGCTTCTCCTGCCTCAGGGATGACAGGCCTGATGGCTATGGAGGTGCTGCTATTTTAATTAGAAATACTTTATCTTTTTCACAACTTTCACTTCCTCAATATTCTAACTTTTCTGTTGTAGCTTGTGTAATAAATAAAATCTGTTTTTTGTCTATTTATATTCCAAAAGCTACCAGTGACACTCTTCTTGATTTAAATAACCTGATCTCCTCTCTTCCTAAACCTTTTATTATCATGGGAGACTTTAACTGCCAGCATAGATCCTGGGGTAGCTCGATATCAAACTGCTATGGCGATGACTTACTTGATATAATAGACGCTCATAATTTATGTGTCCTAAATGATGGGTCACCAACTCGTCGTACTAATCCTTCAGAAAATAATAGTGCAATAGACTTAACTATTACCTCACCTGATTTAGCTTCTACTACATCCTGGAACATTTTACAATCTACATTTGGAAGTGATCACTTCCCTATTAAGTTAAATTTAGTAACATTAGCATTACATTATTGTCCTAAGATAACTTCATATAGGAGACACAGGATATTAAAAGAAAAGTGGGACGAATACAAAAACTATGTAGAAAATAAGTTATCTACACTGTCATCCCATATCTGTACTGATGTCTCAACTAGCTCACATATACTTACGTCAGTGATGATCGAGGCTGCTAATGATACATTTCCAATTAGGAAATGTGCACCAACCAAATTACCATCTCCACCTTGGTGGGATAGTGAGTGCAATGATGCTGTTAAAGAAAGAAAGAAGGCAGAGAAAATATATAACTCAAATATGTCACAAGAAAATTTTAATATACTTTTAAATATTACATCTAATACAAAAAAAACATTAAAAGCAAAGAAAGTTAATGGTTGGAGGAATTTTTGTTTATCCATATCACCCAGTACTAACCCATCAATTATTTGGCAAAACATAAAGCGCTACAGAGCTGGAATCAGTGAATCTTCTTTTGTAACAATGACGCCCACTCTGAGTAATAATTTCTTAGACAGACTAGCCCCTTCAACAGTTCCTGTTGAAGATTTATTGGTAACACCCTATGTCTCCGCTATATCCACATGTCCCTATGGACTTGATGCTCCTTTTAATTTGGACGAATTAAAAGGCGTATTATCTGCTACGTCGGACACTGCCCCAGGCGTTGATGGCATACCATATTCCTTTTTTTCACATTTAGGCGACAATGCATTGAATTTTTATCTTTATATCGTTCAACTTCAACTTCTTCTTAGTTTGGCCCAGCTACTTTATATCGTTAATTCCGTCATAATAACAGGTGTCATTCCACCAGAATGGCAGTTCCAAGCAGTATTGCCATTTTTAAAACCACATAAAAATCCTACAGAAGAATCGTCATATAGACCAATAGCTTTATCGCCGGTAATCACGAAAATAGTAGAACATTTAATTAAAAACAGAATTGAGTGGTTTGTTGAAAAACATAATATTTTGTCAAATACACAATATGGGTTTAGAAAGGGCAGGAGTTCCATAGATAGTGTAAGTTTATTTGTTACAGACATCCGGTTAGCCTTTACAAAAAATGAGTCGGTGGTTGCAACATTTTTAGATATAAAATCCGCATACGACAATGTTTTAATAGAAATCCTATGCAAAAAATTAATAGACATTAAAATACCGTTAATCATAGTTAATTTTATTAGAAATATTCTTTCTGGACGCAGAATACTCTTGAAGGGTACGGACTTAACAAGACTGTCTTGGAGAGGACTACCCCAAGGGTCGGTCTTAAGTCCACTGCTATATAATATTTATACGTATGATTTAGCATCATCTATAGGACAGTCGGCTAATATACTGCAATATGCGGATGATCTGCTAGTTTATTGTATAGGCAACTGTGTTACCTCAGCCTCACATGAGTTGTCATCAGCACTAAATTCTTTGAAAATGTGGTTAGATGAACATGGGTTAGAGATATCACCAACTAAAAGTACCGCAGTAGTTTACAGTCGCCAACGCAATCCTCCACGTATAAATATTCATTTCGAAAACAGTATTATCCCTGAAAAAAGTCACGCAAAATTTTTGGGAATTAAGCTAGACTCAAAATTAACTGGACATGCACATTGTGACCACGTTGTAGCCAAATGTGAAAAAAATATAAATATGTTAAGGTGCCTTACAGGTGTATGGTGGGGAGCCCACCCTTCATCTTTAAAATTGCTTTATAATGCTGTAGTTAGAAGCGTACTGGATTATGGACTATTTTTACTTGAACCCTGCAACCTAACGGCAATAAGAAGATTAGACAGGATACAATATAAAGCTTTAAGGATAGTCATGGGGGCAATGAAATCGAGTCCTTGCAATGCTCTACAGGCTGAATGTGGGGATCCTCCGCTTTACTTGAGGCGGCAATATCTGGCCGACAGATTCTTTTTTCGTATTTGCCAATTTTCTCATCATCAACTGATATCAAAAATCGCCAAACTAGCAGACCTCGTTGCTACGTCCTCGTATTGGAAACATAAGGTTACTCCATGTTTAGTCAATAGTTATAATAAGTATCAGAATCTCTCAGCACCTGTTTTCACATCCGAACGCTTAGCACTATATACATATAATTATCATAGCCTTGTACTCTTACCAAATATTCATTTTGATTTGAATGTTAAAAGTAATTCTACTAATGGTACTATTAATGAACACTTTATTTGTATTACTAATGACCGCTGGCCTGGGTGGCACCGCATTTTTACTGACGCATCCAAACATGGTCAGTCAGGTATGGTGGGTGTAGGCTTTGTTCATGAGCAGTTTGGTATCGTTCAAAAAATCAAATTCCCTTGTGAAACATCTGTTTTTACTGGCGAATGTTACGGCATTGTTAAAGCATTGGAATATATTTTATTACTTAAACTTAAAAACACTGTTATATTTTCCGACTCTAAAAGTACACTACAAACTCTTTTAAAGTTTCCGTTCAAAATAAAAAACCAATATCCGCTAATTTTTGAGGCTAGATATAAACTCCTTCTTTGCGCAGAAGCTGGTTTACAAGTTAACTTTGCTTGGATACCTAGCCACAGTGGTATTCATGGGAATAGTTGGGCAGACAGAATGGCAAGTGAAGCTGTGGAGTGTGGTGATCAGTTTCCTTTTTATATTCTTCCGCAAGACCTGTTAGCACTTCCCAGAGTTCATCTCATAAATTCGTGGGACAAACTTTGGGAAATATCTAGTCAACACAAAGGCAAAAATTATAAAACTATACAGCCTATAATTGCTCATAAACCTTGGTTCTGTGGTCGTTCTTTTGTTAAGCTAAGACTTGGTAAAAGGGCAACCACAGTCCTAATTAGAATGCGTCTGGGGCATTGTTGCGTACCGGCACATTTAGCTAAAATTAAAGTCCGTTCTGATCCATATTGCGCTTGTGGTGAGTTTGGAGACTTGAACCATGTTATTTTTTTCTTGTGACCTTCTTGATCATTCGACTCTTATAAATAGCCTCATTACCCTAAAAGTTCCCTTTCCTACCCATATTAATGTTCTTCTTTATTCCTTAGACCCTTCCGTATATACTGTTCTCGCTTCTTTTATTTTAAGTAATAATATTCAACTGTAATATTAATGTATATATTTGTATGTAATAATTTAGTTTTTATTGTCACACAAATTTGTTATTATTAAGGTGTACATAATATTGAAATATGTTTTTTTATAATAATTATAAATATTTCCTTTCCTACTTTTCTGATCCGTTATGTTTTCCAAATTTACGTTCCTTTCGTTACATTATCCCTTTCCCTAATTTTTAATATGGCCAAGGTTTATAACCAGAGCCAAAAAAAAAAAAAAAAAAAAAAAAAAAAAAAAAAAAAAAAAAAAAAATGTTATGAGTAGTTAGCCCCATGAAGGTATAGATAAAAATGGAGTCCAGACTCTGAATACCTACTTGAAGCAAAAATGATGTATGGCTATCTCGCTCACTGTGGTCAAACCCTTTCTTTCTAAGTAGGGTAACCTTTATTGTATTTCTTCCAGGACAAAACTTCAAGTAGTTGTGTTCCATATAGTGTCAACAAAATGTTCACTTCTAAGACCTAGCCCGTATAGATTTTATATGTCGAGATACTTTATGTACTGTGCGTAAAAAAAATACTCAAAAAACAAACTGTTTGTTATCGCGTGAAAGTTTGGATAATTCTAGTTTTTTAACAGTAACTGGAGGTTCGGTTGTTAAATTTATTATTCTTTTTACATTTTTAAACACGTAAAATTTCCTAGTTCGTATGTACGATGTACCTATAGAATATTGGTGGGAAATAGATAATTACTAGAACAAAGGTGTAGTTCCTACGGCAATACGAAATTAATGAATGATTGTGAGATCTGCTTGAGATAAAATAATAATAATTTACTTTTTTGAAGCCGGTTAAAAATAACAAGGTGTTAGTAATTTCTTAGTAAACAAAACAAGTTACACAATAAAATCTATTTGGCATACCTAAGTGGAAACATAACTTTTTGTGTAGGTAGCGTAAAAACGAAAAAGGGTTATTGTACTCATATTTTTAAACATGTACTGTTATTAAGGGACCAACCATGAAATCAATTTTTACGTATATTTCTGTCTACAGCGTTTAAAGGAACCTATCATGAATGGCATGACGGGAGCTAAAAACCTAACCCACCCTTGTCGGGTTGCCCTTGGCTCCCTGTGCCTTGTGTTCCACTACTTGGCGCTAGGCAAGTCAGTTAAAAGTACATTTAAACAGCTATATTGGGTAAAATTAGTTTTGAATAATTTCAGTCAAAAGTACTACTGTCGAGAGCTTACAGTCTATTGAGTGGTTATAAGTTTTGACTGTGACATATATCATAGGGGGCTATAATAGGAACGATAATAAAGTTACAAAAAAAGGGCAAAAAAGAAACAACAGCACTTTCCAAATTAAAATCATTTAATAACTTTTCTTTTATACATGACTAAATATTATTGTTTTGTGTAATTTCTGTCTCTTACCACGTAAATCACTAAGTATATTTTCTGTATGACTCTTTAAGTGTTAAAAAATGAATTTGCAATTTTCTTAATTAATACGCTTTCATGCAAATCATTGCAATAAATTGAGTCCGTGATGGGATGCTTAAACATTTCTTGCAACAGAGGAGTAAAATGTTGTGATACAACATTAATTAATTTGTTTTCTATATTGTTTTCTCTGAGTTGGCCCATCAGGAAGGATTACTTTCATAAATGCCAGAGCTAGGATTTGGTACACCCAGAGTAGCTACTTGCCCCATAGACTCTTCCTGTAATGAACTGTCTATCTGAAAATTATAATATATTTTACAAAATATAGCCTTTTGCCATATATTCGAACTACTACATTTCTGAAACATAATAATAATGTAAGGCTCTCATTAGGCAGTCGGATCGGGGGGGGGGGCTGGTTCAGAAAGCAGCAATTATCTCTGGAGCCTTGAGCGCCGGTAGTTTGGAAAATGTTCCTGATACTGGTGGGGTATTTTTTTTCATACTAGTTTTTATATTCCTTATAAATTCAAATATTTAACATTGTATAACATGTGAGACAATTAAAGGAGTTTGTAAATAGATACTTTAAATTTTACCTTGCAAGGTGATACTGCTTCTTGATTTGTAATTATAGTAGGAACTGCTGTTTGTTTTAAAAAATCCTTGCACTTTCATAAAATTTCATTTTCAATGGTACAATGGATAACCATAATTTCCTCTGGGTACTATTTTTAGGAAATCTAAAAAAATAATATTGTAGGTAAGTATATTAATGTTGTAAATAATGTGAAATAAAAATTAAATGACTAAGCAAACATGTATAATTTAGTTCAGGTCCCACAGAAAGTCCTAGATATGTCCTCAGTATGGTCACACTATTTCAAAATTACTTCTTGTAAACAAGAAAGATAAAATTGCACTAAGTCCATGAAATTCAATGTAAGACTATTAGATCTTTACATCGTTATCAGTATAGTTAGTTAGAAGTATGCTGAAAACATTGTTTAATCATTTTATGAAGTATTTAATTGAAAATACAAAGAAATATGTTTGCAGTTATTCAATGCCAGAAATCACGATCTAAACACTTACGCGTGAAATTGTATATCACCTCCTGGACACCACGTACTACCGCAACCACGCACTACACAAGTTTGCACCATTTCTTTAATTATAAAAATAATTAGAGTCGAAAATTTGAAACGAAGCTGTGAACCGTAAAGTAAACAACCGACATATTGGCACAATTTTGTCGACAACTTGACATATGGTGACCAATGTTGCCAAATTACGAAATCCTTAGGAAATGGGGAAAATAATTCACTGATTCGTCAACCATGAAAAGCATCCGTGATCTACTATTTTATTATTTTTAATTTCATTCATCGTATTTCAACTAGTTATTTATAGTTACGATTAAACACTATCAAATGACAGTGTTTAACTTGTGATTTGATATGTGTGGTGACTCTTTTTAAGAATTTACTAGGAGATTTTAATAAGGAGATAGCAGTACTAAGGCCACACTAAAAAGAGAGGTCAGACCACAGAGAGTGAGATAGAGATACGTAGGTATTTGCCTCAAACCGATGTTCCAAGTATGGCCTCCTTTTTTTTATCTATACCTTCATGGTTAGCCCATGACAATATCAATGTAGATGTCATATTAATGATTATCCAACATAAAATTAGAATACTTCAGTAAACTAAATTTAATTTGCTTTAAAAAATATTATGTTCTCTAAAAGGAGTTTTTAAGTATGCTAGCTATCCGCGGGCCGGACAAAAATTGTCCGCGGGCCGGACAAAAATTGTCCGCGGGCTGGATGTGGCCCTCAGGCCGTAGTTTGGAGACCCCTGGTGCTCAAGTCCACTATTTTGGAACAATTGTCATACCGGCACAATACCGGCACGATACCGTTGCAATTGAAGTCAAATATCCGTAGTCTGCTATATGCCGTCATAACGGTCTTTCAATGGTAATAGAATTGTCGATCTCTTTTATCTATGCATTGAATTTTCGGTCTCTTTTATCTATGGATTGTGTTAGAATGGTATGTATGTGTTGCCGTTTTTAAAAAATGCGTTAGTTGAAGTGATTTTCGAAAAACTACTAATAAATTTAAACATTTAATCATGCTAGACTTCGTTTAAATATATTTGTACATACTATTTATTAGTATAAAAAGCAATGTGAAGTTTAGGAGATTAGTAAATTGCAATAAAACTAAAAAGAACAATTTCTAATATTTCTATCTATCTATTTTTTATTTATGGCAATCTGTCGACACAGGACAATTTAAAAATATTACTGTCAAATTGAAAATAGCAGACTACCGAAACATTTCAGTCATTGAATTGCAATTGTGAAGCAGTTGTGTACGAGACTAGCAATTTATGTCACTTTGACAATTGTAAGACAATGATGAAGTCGTTATGACGACACATTAATAGTAGACTACCAAAAACTTTACTATTGCACCATAATGGTACAATAATGGTACAGTTGTGACACCGTTGAAATACCCGACTCAGGGCCCTGTTCTAGTGTATTATCTTTTACGAACCAAACGTCGAACACGCTCGCCCTCTTTGTTACAAACATATAGAGCGGCTCGTTGTTCTGGTATAAGTAAATGTTGTTTTCTATACTCACCTTAATACTATTGCATGTTGTTAAACTATCGATAGTCCGAAACAATCGATACTTTCGATAGTTCAAAACAATCAATATTGTCTATAGTATCGATACTATCGATAGTTCGGTAACACTAGTCAGTAGCGATTTTCGCTCAGGATTTTCGGATGTTTATTGCTTTATCTGTGGTTACAGTACAGACTGAGTAATATAGATGAGCGTAAAAACTAAAATACATCTATAATAATATAAGAGTTTGTTTGTTAGAACGCGTCAATCTCAGGAACCATTGGTGATTTTAAGAATTCTTTGTGTTAGATACTAGGTTTATTGAGGAAGGCTATATAAATGACACTGCGACCAATAGGAGTGAAACATCAGTGATAAACGTTGCAAAAGTGGGGATAAATTCCACGCGTACGGAGTCGCGGGCAACAGCTATAGAAAATATTTTGCTGTCCTGTCTCTGACACAACTTTGACAGATGTCGATTTCGAGAAATGTTAGGTTATATTATTAAATGCTGGATGAAAAATATTTTATCATAGAACAATAATTAAGCTCATAACAGGTTTTTAAACTATAAATTATAACAATGTTCGCTTTCAGGGTAAGCTGGTGCTTTATTTTCATGTTTATAGCTAATCATTGAATGTTAGCGCCAAATTTGGTAATTATACTTATTTTCAGAATATCTGGCGTTCAGTTCCTTTGACGCGCAGTATTATTGCCTCTAATTACACAGTGAAACCTCTTTCTACTGCCGTTGTAGCACCTGTTCAGAAACCTGTAGAAAATGTGCCAAGTGCCATAGAACTAGACAAACTTTTTAAAAGAGTGGAGTTGGAAATGCGAGGAATAGATCCTGCTGTTCTTCTCAGTTACTCATGGTTCTGTGTGGCAGCTGCATCGCATTTGGGAATTGAAGTGACCAGAAAGTTAGTTTCTTTTTATTTAATGTGATTTTTTAATCAGATTTGTGTTAGAATTAAACCTATAGTTTGCGATTGACAACAAACCCAAGACATGGAATTTCTATTCCTAATTAATTTAATAATTTTACGTAGATAATACTCTACTGGATTAGCTGTATCAAAACTCCAAAAAACGAGGGTCTGTTCGGCTGTTCCACAACTAGTAAGAATAGACAAAACTCTTTTATTTTTCTGACTGAAAATGTAATTGTGTAATAATTTGTTTTTTCAGTTGGGCATTGAGAAAAGCTGAAAAAGAAAGGCATACATTACTCAGATGTGTACATATTTATAAAAAACATAGAGTGCAATATGAAATCAGGACTTATTTCAGATTTATTCATCTCCAACGACTTACTGGTTCCACATGTGACACATACTTGGAGTATATACAGAGGAATTTACCAGAAGGCTGTGCCCTTAAAGTGACTAAGATTGAATGTCTTAAATTACCAGAGCATATTACACCACCTGATAGTTCATAAGGCTATACAAATTTGAAAATAGAATAGATTAGATTTTAAATTCTATTGATGTTTTTATTCATTATTAGCTTTTTCAGTGTTCGACTATAATATTGATTGTAATAGAATAGAATTTTCTACACTAGACTATTCTACTAATAAGACCTAAGAGTATAAAAATGATTTGCATCTTATTGAGACAGAAGATACACAAAATTTCATGACAATCAGTCGAAAATATTTTGGAGGAGAATGGAGAAAAACATAAGCAATTTACATAGAGATTAATTTTATAAATATGAATGAAGCCAATGAAATGAACTGTAGCCTGTAGCATATGATACTAAAGTCTCGGCCTAACCTCATGAAAATAAAGCATGGCTGTATAATGGTTAATTATTCATTCATAGTCATTACATAGCTAAAATAACTAGAGGATAAGCCTTTAAATACAAATCAAACCACCTTTTGAGCATCTAACATTTTATTTCAATACACATTTGTAAACATTTTACATAAATTTAGAGAAAAACCAGTATTTTTATGACTAGAAACAAATTTTTTTTTATAAAGCACTTTACTATGTTACACTAATTACAGATTTAGTCTCAGAGTAAAAATAGTTAATAATAGTAGGCAAATTGCTTATAATGGAAATAGGCTCATTAATATTGGGGTTTGCCACGTCATTCTAAAAAAAGTTTCCTTATCATATTGTGCTTAGTAACAGGATTTCAGTTGTGAATATTTTTTTAATAAACTTTAAAAAAGGTGGAGGTTCTCAATTCATCTTTACGGTCTTTTTTGTTTGCTCATAACTTTCAAATGGGAGAAGCAATTTTAATGATTCTTTTTTTATTTGAATGCTGGTGGTTCCCATATCGCCTTATTGGCACCAGGTCAGGATCTGATTGTTCCTAAGAATTGAGCAAATCCTTAAAATTTTGAAGGCACATGAAGTTCTTTTTTTAAAAAAATAACCAAATATTTTCAAACTACCTACCATTTGGAATATACATAATTATAATACCCCTATTTGGAATGTTTATTAAAATATGATTTAACATTAATGATAGCATTCTCAATTTAAGTGACAGTACTTCTATGCATACAAACTACTGGAAGAGAATAGGTACCCGTTTTATTAGACCATGCATTACTTTATGTAACAATAATTTTTTTGGAATGTTATAAGTAGATACAATAGAAAACAAGAATAGTGTGTTCACTTAGATTTATTATTCCATTTAGTAATTTATGCTAATTAATAAGCTAAATAGTGGAAATAATTATCACCATGAGCGGGACTTGAACCCACAACCTCAGAATAATGAAAACTGAGAAAGCACAGCTATCAGTCAGGTAAACAGTTCACAATATTTTTTTAAAGTACCCACATGAAAAAATATTAATATTTCAGTGCATTCAAATTTTAAATCAAATTAATATTGGACTAGCAAACTACAATACCAGGTTTTGTATTACTTTAACAATAAAAACTAACACTAATATACACTTACTATAGCTATGTAAAAATTATTTAGTCTGGAGATCAAAATTTAATACTAATTGATACTCTATGACAGGCATAGACAAGATGTAAGTTATGGAAATGCTACGAAACCATAGTAATAGTACAATACAGTAAATACTGTTAGTTTTATTCTTCAACCCACATTTAAGACATAATAATTGGTGTAACATTTTTGTCCTTTCAATCCACCTGTCAACTACATTACACACACCTATTACACAAACTTTCTTCTATTAGTTTATGGAAGGCTTTTGTGGTATCTTATATATATAATTTTGCCAACATCATGTAACAGGATAAGACACCAAATTATCTTATGTACAGCCCATTTATCTGCTTTTCCTCTCGTTTCTTGACCATCAACATTTATTTTCATCACCATTTTATTCAAATGTGTTTCATTTCATTGAGGAGGGACCTCATTAGAACATTTTCATTTTTTAAGAGATATTGTGTAATCAAGCTGTAAGCTAAGCTTGTATCATTGCGTGTACTGCCTATGAGAAATGTGATCTCTTCAGGGTATATAATTTTACCCAGAATAGAGAAATGTATTTTATCACTGCTGGTCAATCTGTAATGATTCTTTCCTATCCCTATGAACATGCCCAGTCCAGGACAAACAACTATTAACTTTTCTATTAACTATGAGATAACTTCAGTAAATTGGGGTTTTATATCTACCCTCGAAACTTCAATCCTGCCTATGCCTATTTATAAACAGTCAATAATTTGGCAATAATATTGTTTTGGCAATAACTTGTTTCCATACTTATTCTAATCATACTGCTGATTTTTGCATATTGTGAAGATAAATAGGATAGCAAAAATGAGCTCTAGAAGATGGAACATGAGCATTACGGCACACCAGATATACTCCAAACGGAGTATGTAGGTTTGATATATAAGAAAATAGCACACTCCTATAGCTGAAGGTATTGTTAGTATTACGGAGAAAAACACTGGTACTTCTGAAAAAAAGAAAAATATACAAATTAATACAAATGATTCTCTTTTAGGTCTATTATGTAAACAATCCTGGCATATGTAGACAAAATACCCTCCTGAAGTGGAGGAGAATAAAAACAAGAAATGACTATAAAATATACTCTTTAAAGGTAGAAAACTTTATAAGAAAGGGAAATTAAATAATATATAATAAAAGGGGAATGTCTCAGAAGGAATGTATGCACAAATCATTACTTTGTGGCATAGACTTAAACTATGTACAACATTATGTTAACGGAGTGTAAAACGAAAATAGTTTTTGTGAATTGAAAATCATATCTCAAACTGAAATACCTTCCAACCTACCAATCTTTAAGTCTTAGCAGCATAACTAATGGAGTAAATATATTAAAAAACTTTAACTTACGTTTGCTCGCAAGATTTCCTCTTCGTCCTAAGAAAATGCGAATGACTTCTACAAAACACAGAGCACTAAATATGCCTGCCTCAGTTAACAAAGCATTTTCAGGATAAGATACATTAATCGCCTTTAATATTCCCATAGCTACTTCACATACAATAAACATGCCTAAATAAAAACTGTTGAGATAAAGCAGTATTTCATACGCCAAACTGGAATTAACATTCGTAAATTTGGACATGCTTAAGTCTTTAGAATTAATCTTGTTAGAACCACCAAAGACTTAAGTAAGTATATAATCTTTTATTTATGGTACTGCACTGAAGTAAAATATTATAAGTGTTTGTGTTACGTTAAAACAAAGCCAAACAAAATAAATTGAATAAAGGCCAGGCGTCGCGTCGAGGCGTCGCCAACCCGGCTGAATTGACGTTGGACTGATAACTGAATCTGTCAAGTGTCACTTGTCAGTTGTCAGTAATGAATGACCATCAGTGATAGATGACGTTCCGAAATGACAAAAAATTCAGGCAGTGTTACTATTATATTATTATAAGTTCATAAAATACTAGCTGTTGCCCGCAGTCGCTCACATGGGCATACATCATACATACAATATTCACGGACATGTCACACAACGTCCTCTGGTCCCAAGCTAAGCTTAGATGCTTGTGTTATGGATGCTATCTGTTTTTTTAATTTTTTTTGGCATTGGAATTTTATTTATTGCCTCGGTAGGCATTTAGGAAAATAATGAAATAAGCAGAATTCATCTGATGTTATGGGAGATTATAATCTTAATGCAGGAATAGCTAGTACAGTATGACTGCACCAGCTGTTCACACCTTGTCGGCTTATAAGATTAGATGCTTTTTCACGCCTCGCTTGAAAGACCCCATGTACATACATCAGGATATACGTGAGCAGGGAGCGAATTCCTTACTGTGCACCTGCAAGACGCGCCAGACACGCACCGTTATTGTTTGTGCCTACAGCAAAAACAAGATACCTTATGATGTCACCACTCTATCGCATACCGGACGCATATAACGATAAATTCCTTACAGTCGATCTATTCTATTATGACGGGCCTCGTGGTGTAGTGGTTCTGGTAACAGACTGCCAATCAAGAGGTCGCAGGTTCGATTCCCGCTTGAGACAATCATTTGTGTGATTTTTCTAATTGTTATACACATGTTTGTACTGCGTCTGGGTGTTTCTATGTATTATAAGTATGTATTTACAAAAGAAAAGTAGTATATGTATTCTATCCGTATTCTGGTACCCATAACACAAGCATATAAGCTTAGCTTGGGACCAGAGGACGTTGTTTGAAATGTCCATGAATATTTATCTATTTATCTATTATTTATATGTATATATGTATTAAGATAGTTACCATATTTCTCCGAAACGGTTTAACCGATTTTTATAAAATTTTGTTTGATTTGAAATGTTTGGATCGTAACAAATGGCACGCTATAAACTCTACCTACCCCCATGGGAAAAAGGCGTGATGTTGTGATAATGATATTCATTAGGTCTGAGCATCGGCTAATATAAGAAAAATATATTTTATAGTCCAACTGGTATAAACAAACATTTATGAGTTACAGTTATATAGGGATGTATAGGCCTGTCTTTAAAATGGTCTTTAAAGTGTATCCATTTTTTGTAATCTGTATCAAACTAATAATTTTTGATTGAATATATTTAAGTGGAAAATAATGAAAGCTAAATAGCTAGTATTTCAATGTCTAACAGACATAAGCTCAACTTACTAAGTGTTCTGGTTTGTAAGCTACTCTAATATATAAATACTAACCTGTAAAATGATAAAAAAGTAGCGTTCGTTCGGTAAATATCTACTCTCAATTACTCGCATAGTTCTTTTGCAACCTTTTTGTAACGATAAATGTAATTGTCATTATTAAAGAGATGCTTGAATGCATTTCGCACATTATGTAATTGTGCACTTAGCTATCGAGCCAAGTACCTAATGCACAACGCATTCACTAAAGCAGAAAGTTAACCAACCAGGGAAAGTAAATGCATCGCGGAAATGCGCCACTCAATGCGTAGGTAAAAATACTATAAACATTAATAAAACCTGGGTTTTACTATAACCTATACTATACCTGTTTAATAAAAACTGATAGGTATATATCGATAATATCGATACTAATATTATAAAGCTACATGAACCAATCATCGACGAGCCTCGTGGTTGAGTGGTTCATGTAACGGACTACCGATCAAGAGGTCGCGGATTCGATTCTCGCTGGGGGCAATCATTTGTGTGATTTTTCTAATTGTCGTACAAATGTTTGTACCGCGTCTGGGTGTTTCAATCTATACTTACGAGTATAATAAATCTGTAGAGAGGTCAATTCTGTACATGAAATATATTTTCAAAATAACTATCAGGGGGTGATTAGTAATCGATACTGATGCCAAAAATGCAATCAGTAAAATTTTTGTCTGTCTGTCTGTCTGTCTGTCTGTCCGTCTGTATGTTCCTCATAGAAACAAAAACTACTCGACGGATTTTAACGAAACTTGGTACAATTATTCTTCATACTCCTAGGCAGGTTATAGTATACTTTTCATCACGCTAAAATCAATAGGAGCAGAGTAGTGAAGGGAAATGTTGGGAAAACGGGAAAAGGTGCTCCATTTTTTAAGCTTCCGTCGCGTGTGCAGCCTTAATGGTTAAAGTTACATAGAAATCATGTATGACGGAAATATTCTACATAAAATTGTCTAAAAAATATCACGAAACAGCACATATCTATATTTTATGGTTGACTCACAATAACACGTGTAACACCTGATAGCTTAGCAGTTCGTTCATTCTGATTATATTTGTTTACTCTTACGTTTATAATACTCTCACTCAAGCAGTAGTTAAAAATGTTGCAAAAACGGGGAAAATTTCCTAAATTCTACGCGGACAGAGTCGAGGGCAACAGCTAGTGTATTATAAGTATGTATTTAAAAAAAAAGTAGTATATGTAATCTGGTACCCATGGTATTCTGGTACCCATAACACAAGCATATAAGCTTAGCTTGGGACCAGAGGACGTTGTATGAAATGTCCACGAATATTTATAAAAAAAAGCTGAAGTGTTTATTTGTTCACTTGAACGTGCTCAAGCTGCGAATCTCTGGACCGCTGAAATGATCCGGTTTGAAAAATTCTTTCAGTGCTGAATAGTACATTTAACGAGGAAGGCTATAGGCTTAACATCATGCTACGACTAATAGCGAGTGTTATGATACTCGGCTTCGCTCCTGGACGCAGCAGCGTGATGATATATAACCTATAGCCTTTTCCGATAAATAGTAATCCAACAATAAGAGAATTTTAAGCAGTTCTTTAGATTTCAAACAAACAAACTGTTCAGCTTTATATTATTAGTATAGATGACTATACGAGCTACAGACTTAATAATATTACGATATGTTTATTATAGGTATAGTCAAAGTATAAATAAAGTTTATATCTAGACTTGGCAAGACCGAACCTTAACCGGCTTTACAAGTTCTCTCCCAAGCTCATCTATTAGGGTGACCACTTTTACAGGCTAAGGAAATATGCGATGCATCCAATTAAATATAAATAAACCTTATATCATTATCATTGCGCCTCTGTAGGGAAGTTAGAAGTTTACTAGCTGTTAATTAAAATCTTTATGGTCTTATTCATAAAGACTTATCGGAGGTTTAAAAGTTCGCTAAAATCGGTTCGCGAAAATTGTCAAAACTTGTTATTCATAATAGTCTTTTTACTTTAACACGTTTTTATCTCTCCGATAAAATCTCCGTTTGAACCTCCGATAAGTCATTATGAATAAGACCATATGTCTTTAATACACAGTTTTATCATATGAATGCTTAACATTGCCGATTTGAGTTATTGACGCAATCAATTTTAGTTTTTAAGTAATTTTTAGTTATGGGCGTCGAAGTGGTACCATTAAAGCAGGTACCAGGAGGTTATTGAGCTTTAGGGGCACCTGGCTGGTACGAAAATCTTTCTGGTATGAAAAGTTCCATCTAAACTGATGGAGCAATTTTCATGGTATTTTGTGGTTTTGTCATATGTATTTTGGAATGGTTTCGGATTTAGATTTTAATCATTATTATGTCTCTTTACTTACTAAAAAAGCTTTTCCCTGCTTAATAATCATATATTTCATGTGTCCTGTGATGCGTGGAGTTAATGTTTGGTAATCCTATTGGGAGAAAGTAATTCTGCGGCAAAAGTGAAGGAAAACGCGATGCTCACGCGCATAACGCAATGCACGACCATAATACTTCCGTTCTATACCAAGACTGGACGTCGTCATTATAAATTCTTTTTTCAAACAAATTATTCTTTTTTTAAAACAGATTTTGTTTCTTAAAATGAGGGTGAAACCAGTGTTGACATTTTCAAAATTGGAACCTGAAATTGGGGATACGCTCGATAGAATGTTTGGCAAAAAGGATTGTATGATAGAAATAAATCCTGGCAGAGTTGTTTTACCTGAAGGGTATGAGAGTATTGGTCGGGATATATTGGAAATGGAGGTTATGGACTCTGACGTATGGATGTGCTCCTACCCAAGGACTGGTAAGTAAATTATTGCCAATTAAATTATAATATAGTTAAGTCAACTATTCAATACGAAAATATATCAATAGTAGGTAAGTAGTTAGATAAAAAAAGTGCTTATTTAAAGAATTTAATACCAAACTCGTTCTTTAGTTTTTTTAGTAGTATTTTATAAACCTTTTTAGATATAAAGTTAATTCTTTTAGTAGGCAAGAGAAGCTTTTAGAAAGCTTTTAGAAATTTTCAAATCGATTTTTAGAAGGATTTTTAGTAAGTAAGTAAGAAAATTTGGGATCTGTGTAAAAAAAATACGAATGTGCTTACAAATATTATAATCATTTAATTAAGGTTCGACCTGGGCACAAGAAATGGTTTGGCTGATTGGTCATGACTTAGATTACGAAGGTGCTAAATCGCTGCAACAGGTACGTACAGAACAAAAAAGTACGGAAAAGGTACGTATATATATTAGACTAGCTGTCCCGGCAAACGTTGTTTTGCCATACTAAAAAAAAAAATTTGAAAAATAGATGTTAGCCGATTCTCAGACCTACTGAATGTGCATACAAAATTTCATAAGAATCGGTCTAGCCGTTTCGGAGGAGTACGGTAACTAACACTGTGACACGTGAATTTTATATATAAGATATACCTACGCGTTTTCTTTATTTTACTACTACCTCGACTCCGTCCGCGTAGAATTTAGGAAATTTTCCCCGTTTTTGCAACATTTTTAACTACTGCTTGAGTGAGAGTATTATAAACGTAAGAGTAAACAAATATAATCAGAATGAACGAACTGCTAAGCTATCAGGAGTTACACGTGTTATTGTGAGTCAACCATAAAATATAGATATGTGCTGTTTCGTGATATTTTTTAGACAATTTTATGTAGAATATTTCCGTCATACATGATTTCTATGTAACTTTAACCATTAAGGCTGCACACGCGACGGAAGCTTAAAAAATGGAGCACCTTTTCCCGTTTTCCCAACATTTCCCTTCACTACTCTGCTCCTATTGATTGTAGCGTGATGAAAAGTATACTATAACCTGCCCAGGAGTATGAAGAATAATTGTACCAAGTTTCGTTAAAATCCGTTGAGTAGTTTTTGTTTCTATAAGGAACATACAGACGGACAGACAGACAGACAGACAAAACAGACAATTTTACTGATTGCATTTTTGGTATCAGTATCGATCACTAATCACCCCCTGATAGTTATTTAGAAAATATATTTCATGTACAGAATTGACCTCTCTACACATTTATTATAAGTATAGATAATTTGTTTTTGATAATTGCATACGTGCTTACTTCAGAATAAAGCGAACTCAATAATAAAAAAAAAATGCTAACAAATTTAAAAATGTGATGTTCGTGTGTTACATATATCACATTTTTTCCTTTGAAATGTAATAGATCAGCTCGTGTGAGGTATATTTTCTTTCTTGTATGATCTAGATCCGATGTCCACTAGTAGAGTTATCCTGTATCATGGTGGAAGGTCACTCAGATTGGCACAAGGAATCTGTTAAAGGTACATCCGTTAATCTGGTGAAGAACCGTCTTCCACATCCTCGATACATTCGCAGTCATCTACCCTGGGATCTACTTCCAGTTGATATTGAAAGAGAAGATGGTTCAGCTAAGCCTAAGGTTGTTATTATATTATCGTTATATTTATTTGGTTTTAAACACGCTTTTATTAATTTAACTTTTATGTAGGTAACAGAATCTTTTTAAATGATTTTAATCATTATCCAATTGATCAAGAACCTAAACCGAATCCAATAATTTGGAATTTAGGAATAATTAGGACATATCTTATTTCGTCCGTGTGGTGACGGATTAAGAATACAAGTGTCACCTCCCATTTTCCTCTCCAGGGTGTACCTAGTAAAAGCCTGCAATAAAGAATTTTGCACACACATAAATACCTCTGTGAGAGACGGAAACCTCGAAAATAAGCCGTGGGACAACATGAGTTGACTAGCCCGCAGCTTCAGTTTAAACTCCCGTATCCTTAAAATAAATTGTGCTTTTATTCAATTCATCACAAAATAATCAAATTCGGTGACAAAATACTTCTACATCACAAAATATTGCTCATTTCTATAATTTTATTTTCAATATTTGTAAGTGTTTAATTGGTATTTTAGGTGATATATACATCACGTAATCCTAAAGACATGGTGGTATCTTATTACCACTATTGTACCTTAGTGCACGGGCTTAAGGGTACCTTTGAAGAATTCTGTGATCTTTTCATGAAGGACCGTGCAGTTTTTGGACCTGTTTGGAACCATATTCTTGGTAAGTTACTTAGTATGTATATAACGAAAATCCATACTAATATTATTAAGCAGAAGAGTTTGTTTGTTTGTTTGTTTAAACGCGCTAATCTCTAAAAAAGATTTTTTTGTTGGATAGTACATTTATAGGGGAAGGCTTTAGGTTATACAACATCACGCTGCGACTAAGAGGAGCGAAGCATAAGTGAAAAATGTTGCAAAAACAGGTAAAAGTTTTGTAAATTCCACGCGTACGGAGTCGCGGGCAGCAGCTATAATAAATATTAGAAGCTGTTAGTCTTGTTCTCCTGTAACAACTATTCTTTCTAACTACTCTATAAAACTGTTTTCATCTTTGGTCTTCGCTGATCAGACTTACTTAGTTTTGATTCGAGATTTTCGATTAACGCGATTCGATTCCGCTGCATCGTAATTTTATTTTAGTTAATATTTAAAACACTCACTGGAGAAGCATGGGAGGTAATGGAGTGTATTGGTACCAATTCTGAGCGCACAAATAAACTAAGCTGAACTAAAAAATGAATTTTGATAGTGTCGATAACATAATTCGGCAAAGTTAACTTAACTTTTTTGTTATAAAGTGTTTATTATGGACTAAAGATCTTAGTTAAAATAAAAGTGCACAAGAATATAGCCAAATAATCAAAATACAGGAATAATGTTTTCATTTTTTAGTTAAGCGAAAATGCAGTTTATCTTTGTAATCTTATTTATTACCAGTATTACCACTAGTGTGTTTCTTTAATTTTTTTCTGTGTTTAGATGTTATAACTAAAGTCAGTTGAAATGTCTTATTTTATAAAAAAATTAAATCATTCTTATTCAGGTTTTTGGCGTCGCAGACATGACCCCAATGTCCTTTTTATAAAATTCGAAGAAATGAAGCACGACCTACCCTCCGTTGTTAGAAGAACAGCAGATTTCCTTAACAAGGATATTACCGATACACAAATTGATAAGTTGTGTGAATATCTTTCTTTCCAAAACATGAAAACAAACAGGGCAGTTAATTTGGAAGCGATTCTTGAGAAATCTTTTGGTACCAGTTACCTGGAGTCCACAGATCTTAGATTTATTAGAAAAGGGCAAATTGGTGATTGGAAAAATCATATGTCCGAAGATTTGTCGCGAAGATTTGATGAATGGGCTGAACAGCATCTGAAAGGGACTGAATTAAGTTTTGAATAAAAAGCTTAATTAATTATATTTAAATAAAACCACTTTTCACGGATTCAGACGCGTGTATTTGTTTTAAATTTTAGGCCGACGTTTGGGCGACTTTGCCGTCACCATGGTCACGGGTGGGACTGAGTTGTAAAGTGTCCCCTACGATTAATTACACAAATAAACAAGTATACAAAACTATATGTATTTAGACAAGTATACAAATATACAAATAAAATATAAAATTTAAAACAAAATGGTACACGCGTCTGAATTCGTGAAAAGTGATTTTACTTAAACGAATGGGTTGCGCAAGTGTTAGAGAATAATAATTATACTTAGATTTGGAATAAGTTACGATATTTTTCAACTAAAAATATAGATTAAAGATAAGAATATTTTTGTGGATACGGTAAAATTATGTAGGATATGATATGGTAGTAGTATAGAAATACTGGATAGCTTAGTATGGATTAGGATATAAGTTAACTTACAGCCTTGACAGCTAATAAAATAAATTTTAAATTGAATATAGACACAGCAGTCTTAAAAAAAATCCTTATCCCATTACGGTCAGTGAGTCAGTTGGATAAACATTAATTGAATTAATTTATGATAATTATATAATTTTGTGCTTAATAATGTTTTGTAGTTGGTTGTTTTTTTAATGATTTATAACTAGACAATAGTTAGTACAGTCTTGACTTTTATTGTGTAATTAGTAGATATCCAAAGTCGTGAAAAGGTTGTTGCAAATAAATATATTGTATTATTAGATTTCTTCTTGATGCATTTTAAAATTAATTAATTACTTATATCCAGCATCTTATCATAGACACTGCCTAGCACTGGTGCATCATCCCTTCCAAGAAATTAATTGAAAACCTCTTAGAATGAAATGAAAAATTTAACCCCGCATCCAATACCAAACTCCGGCCCGAAATAAATAAATAATTTCTATAAAAAAAAAAGAATGTGGTGTCGTGGGACACCAGGTAGGAACGAAGTTCCTTCGGCTAATGTAGAATGGACACAATTTGCAGAAAAAGAAAGAAAGAGAAAGGTATTATACACTACTCGTCTGTGTATGCGACTGTCGCGACTGCGCACGTCTCATTTAACGGTTTTTTTCCACGCATTTTTCTTACGGTTTTACTATCACATTTTTTTCTGTGAATTTATTTTATTATATACCTGCATGTATTATTAATTAATTGTTTCATAATGATTTATTGTATCATAATATAAGCAAGGGGAGGGGGGGCTGGAGATCTGTAATACAGGTTTCGAGCCTAGTACAGACTCCAGCTCTCATTACGTGTTATTTGTCATAAGATTTTAATTGTAACCAAATACTGTAATATTGTAACGTTTTGAGAGCAATAAATAAATAAATTGAAATTGAATTTTCAGCTTCTGGGGCCAGTTGATTTAAAGGAAATTTTGGTATTCCAAGTTATGGATGTTTGTCTTTGTGGTAACCGATTAAAAATACAAGGGTCACCATCCCATTTCTTTCCTATAGTGTAAAAGCCAGCTAAGGGATATTATACCTACATAAGATACAGACAGAAGACAGGACAGGACACGGAATTTCGAAAATAAACCCTATGTCAACACGTCTGGTCTACGCAGCATAGTAGACCACAATTTCTCCCAAAGTGGAGAAGACCTGTGCCCAACAGTGGGATTAATAAAAGAATTAATAAAAGAATAAATATCAATGCATTTTTATTACCACAAATGAGACTCACATAATATATTGCCAATAGAATAAAATAAAACGTTAAAATTGAAGTAAGTAGCTGTAGTAATAAAATATGTATACCTAATTGATGACATACTATGTATTATAAGTATGTATTTAAAAAAAAAAGTAGTATATGTATTCTATCCGTATTCTGGTACCCATAACACAAGCATATAAGCTTAGCTTGGGACCAGAGGACGTTGTGTGAAATGTCCATGAATATTTATTATTTATTATCTACTATAAAAATAAGTCGGGTTTTCCTTCCTGACGCTATAACTCCAGAACCGATTTCCACGGTTTTGCATTCGTTGGAAAGGTCTCGGGCTCCGTGAGGTTTATAGTTCTTTTTTTTTTTTTTTTTTTTACTTTTTTTGGGAGGGCAAACTACATTTGCCGGGCCAGCTAGTTATATATACATAAATGGAAATAATAAGATAATGCACCTACTCCGTAATAGTTACAAGGCGTATACAGCTCGTGGAAGTGAAATTATAATAACAATCATTAGAAATTGTATATTTCATAACTATAAAAGGATATAATAATCTTATATAAATATTATCACCGGGTCTTCTTCGCAATAAAATATTTAAGGTACAGTAAACCTGTATTGGTACCGATTCTACGTCCACAACTAAAGTTAACTAAAAAATTTAATATTTTCTTATCAACACTTGCGCGACTCATAAACTGTTTAAATAAAACTACGTACAGTCTCAAACGTGACCATGGTGACTGCAAAGTCTCCGAAACGTCGGGCTAAAATTTAAACAAATATAGGCGTCTAAATCCGTAAAACGCAGTTTTATTTAAAAACATTAAACTGATAGTGTCAATAGCACGATTTGGCAATGTTAACTTTCTTATTATAAAAACTGTGCATTATAGACTAACGATTTTAATTAATATGACTGTGTACAACGAAATAGCAAGTAAAATATATATTGACACCGTTAATTTTCATTTTTTGTTAAGTTAGTTGTGCACGCAGAATTGGTACCAATATCTCTCTCCGTTTCTACCACATGAGTAATCTTCTGCCTGAATCTTTGCCTCTGTGCAGTTTATTTACTCATAAAAAAGATCCGGTGATTATTATATATTAATGTGTAAAAGTCAAGAATGTTTAAAAACATTCTTTTACTTTAGCAATTTTGATGTTAGCAAGCTTATATTAGGCCGGAAACAGTGCTAAACCAACGACGGTCAGCGCGCGTGGTTTCCGACAACTTATTTGTGTGCGCATTCATAAACTTTTAAAGATACACCTACTTTTTGCTACACCGACAGACCGGTGGCGCTGCAGTCTGTCTAGCACTGTTTCCAACCTTAGGGCTTCCTCTTTCCTCTCCAGCCCATTTACGTCCCACTGTTGGGCACGGGCCTCCTTTACATTGAAGGGATTATGGTCTACTGTGCCGCGCTGACCAGTGCGTGTTGGCACATGGTTTATTTTCGAGTTTTCCGTCTCTCACAGAGGGTGTTATCTGTGTGCAATATCCCTTAGCTGACTTTTACAGCACCCTTGGTAGGAAATGGGGTGGTGACACTTGTATTCTTAATCCGTCACCACACGGAGGAGCTTAGGGCTTATTATTATTTTATTTTTTTTACGGAATTTACTAGGTAATTTTCAAACTCCCTTTTACAATCAATAATTAAGGTTTACAAAAGAAATAAACATTTATAAGATAGTTAACAATAAATTTAAAAAAAAGAAATCGTAAAAAATTTACGTAGATATAACAATTATAACAAAACTAAATTATAATTATATAATCTCAAAACGACTAGATAATATAATTTAATTGACTCACAACATTTAGCTAAAAATAAACTTCTGCATCTACATAAAAAATGTTTCAAAACTTAACCAAGGTTTTTTTTCTTAAAATTATTTATTTAATCAAAATAATTAAAGTTACACTTGGGTGTAGCAGGTATTTTATTATTTAGTAGCTGTTGCCTACAACTCCGTACGCGTGGAATTTTGAAAATATTCCTAAATCCTAAATTAATTATACAAAAAAAATCATCCCCTTTAATGGCCGCATCAAAATCCGTTGCGTAGTTAACAAATCAACTTTTGCGTATTTTGCGTAGGTATATCCGTTGCGTAGTTTTGAAAATGTAAGCTCACATAGGGATATATACAAAAATAACGATCTTGTTCTATAATAAGGAAAGATCTATAGTCAACGTTATTATGCTGGGATCACGCCAGCTTTCTCATCGGCAGGGTCGGACTCAGCCAGTAGGACCCGGGTGAACGACCAGAAGTCTGAAGACTAAATTATTGTAGATACCTAGGGGCAGGGGGGCCTTGCTCTCTTGGCAAAAGCCATATTGAATATATGAGCAGTCAGAAGTTCTTTGGGCCCTGCCGCGCATGATGTCACGACTGGCTACACACACGACACTCAATTTAATGCTCCTCCTGTCAAATAGGGCCGCTGTTAATGGAGCCACTCTTGCCAGGAATGAGAAATTAAAGTGCTCGAAAATCGATTGGATTGGATTTAGGTAAAGGTAAGGTTTTAGGTTAAGGTATTTTTACTGATTACTACTTTTTCCTTTTCTTTTGATAGCAGAGTCTAGACTTCTTCACACTTAGGTGATAATGGCACCGATTCTACGTGCACAACTAAACTTAACAAAAAATTTAAAATTGATAGTGTCAATGACAGAAGTTTTCAATTAGAAAATCTGTATATTATAGACTAACGATTTTAATTAATATACATATCCACAACAAAATAGCCAATTAATCGAAATACAGCAACAGTTATTTTAATTTTTTAGTTTATTGTTTTACTCTATGGGTAAATGCAATTAATGTTCTATAATAATGTGTATTATATATACATTCATATAAAACACACCTTATGACTTGAATACAATGTTACAAGCGTGATTAGGCCATCAATATATTACAAAGTAATAAGTATAAAGTAAAAATTCGATGTCATTTATAATAGTTTGTTGTAGTGGGGCGCTCAGGCAATGAATTTCAGTTTTTTAGAGTACTATTTATTACATAAGAGCATGCCTTCCTACAAGTTTAAAATAAGCGTAAAAAATCACAAGTAACTGTCCTCAGCTGGATCAAAAACTATGTACTGGTAATGCTGTGGACTAACTTTCTCGTAACAAAAATTGATACTCCATTATACTCAAAACCATAAAGTAGCTAACGGGCTAGGCTTACTATTGTTCCTAGCTATAGCCAGGACGTTATAAAAATATAATTTATATCACAAAATAGCTAAGCTTTTGAAAAACAAAGGTTATCACAAAACAGCAAAAAGCTGTCAAAAGTAAATTATACATGGGTATATGATAATTATATACGTAGATAGGTATTATGATTAAATACTTTCATTTTATTCCTTTAAAAAAGTAATATTTAAATATTTAATCTAGTGTATTCCATTTTAATAGTAATATAAAATAAATTTAATTTATTTTTGAAAATCACAAAAATCCTGATACACCCATTCGTAAATAAAGTACTTCATAACAAGATTAAAAAGTGTCACAATAGCCTATATTATCTAAAATATAGAAGATGTAATTACAGTAAAATATAATCTTTACATCGTGTATCATTAAAATAATTATTCTATAATTAATATATCTATAGTGATTTCTTAGTACCTATAATTAAATTATCTATGATGATTTCTTAAAATAATTAAACTATCTATAATTATTTTAGATTTCTTAAACGTAACTAGAAGTGCATCCCCGGCTTTTCAGGGGTAACATTGGTAAAATTACTTTTTTAATCAAATCAACTTATTGCAGTCCACTTTTGGGCATTACTTAAATATATAAAATATTACCTTGGGTAAATGCTACCTTGAGTAATATTGTTCGTAATTAAGTAACGATCTCAATTTACGTAAAAATATTATCTATGTTTACCGGGGACAGTGTAAAGAATCGTTTAGCCCGGTCCAGTAGTTTCATAGTCTATTTATTTCAAACAAACAATCAAATCTTTTCTCTGTATAATATTAATATAGTTATAAGGTATCATCTATGTATATGGTTTTCTTATTATAAGATAATAATTATTTCTTATTATAGGCAATCGCCGTCATACGGCGTCAAATTGATTGGTATACATTTTTAAAAATATAATATTCATTTTCTATTGTCATTGTCATTATGTTAAAGCTCGATTTGTTATATATATGTATTTTTCGTAATAGTAATCTTTGGAATTATATTTGGGATGTATTCGTCTGAGATCTATTAATACTAGAGATTTACGTTATTTTATAGTTTTTTTTTTCATTTCGTAGACATAACAATTATTTGCGAGGTGATGAATTAAGAATACAAATGCAGTATAAACCAGTTTACAGATATTCGAAACGGTAATTCGGTTTAGTAAAAAGTTCCCTACCTTCCCTTCTGGGAGGACATCGTTATACTTGTAGACTAGTACAGTATAAAATTGAAGTACAATCCATACCACAAGACCGTCTACGAAATGAAAGTAATTATAATTGCATGAAATAATCAAATCTTAATTTAATTATCTACATAATAATTAAGTACAAAAAATACTAATGGTCTATTTTGTAAATATGTTATAGGGACTAGATTGATTTTAAAAACTTGGGTACTTTAATTTTTATGTAAAATTAAAAGATTTTATTATAAACAGTTATGCTCTAACTGTTAAACTAATACTTAAGTCCCAGTTTCAATATATCTAAAGTAAGATATGTAATTAACATGAAGACGGTTGAACTAAACAAATAAATTATATCTTTTTTTTTATAAGTACTAAGTTGACGAACAAGCGTACGGCCCACCTGAGGGGAAGCGGTTACCGTAGCCTATAAACGTCTACAACAAGGCCGGCGACGCGCGAGTGATACCTCTGGGGTATCATTCGCGCGTCGCCGACCCTGTAGAAATCTTTTGACACCTTTTTTGAAGAACCCCATACTGTAGTCCAATGGGAAAACCTCGGCAGGTAGTTCATTCCACAACTGTGTGACTATCAATCTCTGTTCGATATAAGAATTCTGAAGTTCTGATAGAACGCAACTTGAATATTTTTAGAATTTCGGTTAAAGTGAAATGCGTTCTATCATAAAGTAAAAAAATTAAATATATAAATCGTAAAAAAAATTATAGGGATAATGCAAGAAAATAATTATTTTTTGTTGTCTTTTTAATTAAGCGATCTAGAAATAGCACAAATAAATAAATTTTTGTATGATATGCCATTTTAACTATTTACAAAACACAAAAAGAAATAAGTCTAGTAGTTAAGAAAGAGCTGTAGAATGGATCGACAGTTCTGTTATTTGAACGTGACTTGACACGCTACCGCATGCAAGAAACCAAAAAGTTGAGACGTTAACGTCGGATAGTTAGTTAGTGCTGGATTAAGCCAATGCGCGGCTCGTAACGAACTTTATAAAGGGTCTCGACTTGCCTTGCAATGTGAGTAAGAAGTAGGTAACAAAATTTCTGAGTGTGGGAGCCCGCGGGGTCCTAAACATTTGTTACTCCTGCCCTGTGGTAATCTTATCTACGGCCCACCAATAGCATAAGTTCTAAAGAGATAAAAACTAACTTGTATTATTTCTATACCGGGCATTTCTACAGTATATTTTAACAAAATTCGCTTAGTTGCTTCGAGATCGAGAATTTAATGCAAGTGGTCCTAAATTCTGGACTTTTGTAGTATTTTAGTGATTGTAACACCTGAGTTAATATTGAAACAGGGTTTTCATTACAAGCTATTAAAAACAATTTAGATAATGTAACAATTAGAATTGTTAGATTTTTGTCTAACATGAGGATTACCAAATGCTCCACAGCATTGGTGATGATTAACGTTCTTGGAATGATGATGTCCATGTGGATGGACGTTGGTTTGTACTGGTTTCTCTTTAATAGATTCCTTACTGTTTTGTTTATGGCTTGAATATTGTTTGTGGTGTCCGGGAGCTATTCGTGCTTTGAAACGTCCAACTTTACTTGGCTTTGGATTGTCTGTAGTTTCTTGTGTACATGTGTGTGCTACTTGATGTTCTCCATGTGCATCTTGGTATTCTGTGTCCGTTTCTATAAAAATAAATTAATTATTTTATTAATTACCATGTTTTAATTAATTAATGTCATTATTATATATGACGGAGCGACAATAAGAATAAACAAATGTGAACGTATGATTTGTCTAATTCTAGACAAGTCCTAACACGTGTTTACCCCACCTCATCCCCACCTTGTAGTGCGTATAAATACGACACAACGACAGAGCTTACAGTCAGTATCGTTTGAGACGTTAGACTGGGCGAATCGCTGCCCAACTAGTTGCTCACAGTAGTGATAAAGAGTTTATACCGTTCGTAAAACCGAGTGTGTACCTATAATTATAATTTTATTGAATGAGAGATGACGTTTTGTGTGGACATCATTATTATGGTGGTAAAGGGGCAGGTTTAAGGGAGATTTGGTTGGAGACCTGCAGTGGTACCTTTTATGAGTGATAGAGAATGTCAGATTGATGTATGAACATCTAAAAGATAGTTTCTACAATTTGTAGACTGATTATAAACCATAGCAGTTACGCTCTCTATTATGTTGCTCCGACATATAATATATCGATTAATTAAATACAATTAAATTTCAATACTAAAATCAATGTAAGTAATTGTCATAACTTGATTAAGAAACACTCGAAAATTAATGATAATTTGATACTGTTTTAACTATGCATTTAATTTTTATTCTCAAAAAGATAATCCTTATACTTAGCAAAAAAAATCGATTTAGGTATATCGAGAATTTCAATTATAAAATATGACATGCTTTCGGTTACACACAGGATTAGAATTGGCTTGTTTATATCATATGTCCCAAAAAATGGCGGGTTTATTAATTAAATACTAATTAGTAACTGAAGTACCGCCCTTTTGGGTATCTATCAATTTGCTCT
Organism: Orgyia antiqua; assembly: GCA_916999025.1. Taxonomy (NCBI): domain Eukaryota; kingdom Metazoa; phylum Arthropoda; class Insecta; order Lepidoptera; family Erebidae; genus Orgyia; species Orgyia antiqua. The sequence continues at coordinate 31,269,401 of OU779863.1, forward strand.
GGACCAGATCTCTGCTTTTCATACTGCTAAAATTATCTTCGCGCGTGTCTTTATTATACTAAGTAAATTACGACTCATTATGGAGAATAGTTTTACAGGTCTCATGACTCAGTTACTAAATATTATTGATTGCATTGGTATATATAGTTACAATCTCACATAGGGACATCTATACAAAAATAACAACTTTGTTTTATAACATGTAAAGATGATGTATGATTTTCTACCGAGAATTCCCATTTTTCTTAATCCTACAATTAGTTTACTCACCTAGATCATCTCCACTGTGTTTAGCAGTTGACGAATCAGTCTCTAGTCTCAGTAACGTACAAGAGTCAGCAATAGCCGGTGGCGCTGATTTCGCTGGAGACATCTTCGTGACACACTGTTGAATTACCGTGAAGCATCCGGTTAAGCGTTGACTACTTACCGACATCTAGAAAAACATTTGAATCTCGCATATTTATATTAATTGTTTATAACCATCACCAAAATAGATGTGCGAGATTTGAATGCTGTGAGGAATGTTTGCAAAACACACAAAGATTCTAAGATCTATAATGTAGCATAATTCAATAAGCAGTGCACATAAAATTATGAAAAATGAATAAAATGGGAAATGGAGAAGAAGAAGATCAAATAAAAGATGGATGACTTATAGGTATGTGGAGTATTTGTACATATATTACTTCTTCTTAGTCATTGCTTACTCACTTATTCTTACTTTGCCAACGTTAAGTGTCAACTTTAAGAGGATACCAAAATAGCTTCGTGCATTTTTCTACGTACGAAGTTTTCATTGTTTCTTTAGATTGAATGGCTAGAGCTCTAATTTTTAAGTATATGTTTTTTCAATATATGATCTAGGATCGCATAAACTCAGAAACACGATTGAAAAAAGTTTTCTCGATAGAAAATCTTAGCGAAACAACCTCTCTAATTTTTTATTTTTTTCATTTGTCGGTCTATTATCGCGTATTAACTAATGAAATAACTTTAAAAACATAAGTAACTACATATTATATATAGAAACACGTAAATCAGAATTAAAATATATTTAGTAGATTTTGAGTAAATAGGAAATGTATCCCTAATTCTTCATTTTCTGTGCCTACTGGCTGTGTTAATATGTACGTGTCGGCGATGATATACGATAATATTGATGTAGGCCCTTAAGTAAAAGCGGATAAGTACAGGAACAAGCAGAACTTGGAAATTCAACGTCTTTTTCATAATGGCAGGGTACGCTACGTTTACGCTGACTAGATAAATCAGTAAGGCTATGACATTTTCGATATTGGCTCTTACTACAGCTTCTACTCGGTCCATAAAGATACGATTAATGGACAAGAGTCTTCTATATATCCAGCAGATATTAATACTAGCATAAGTATAGCGTATGCGTAAGGAAAGTAAGAGGAAGACCGTATATTGTACTGCGAGAGGTCTACTGGGAGAGGCCTTTGTCCAGCAGTGGACTGCAATAGGCTGATTTGATTGAGGTATAGAGTATAATACTAGGAAAACATAGATTAGCATATAGTTCACTTACAGTGTCAATTGCATTTTCTTGATCTTTAGCTTGTGTCGCAGTCCCAACTCTGTAAGGTGGTGAAGGACTGAAACTAAAAAATAACAAATATTACTTAAGTGATTACTTATAACTTAGAAACATTACTTATGTAATTGATGGGCTTCGTGGTGGAGTGGTTTATGTAATGGACTGCCGATCACGAGGTCGCGGGTTCGATTCCCGCTTGGGACAATCATTTGTGTGATATCCATAAATGTCATACAAATGTTTGTACTGCGTCTGGGTGTTTTCTATGTATTATAAGTATGTATTTACAAAAGAAAAGTAGTATATGTAGTCTATCCGTATCTGGAACCCATAATACAAGCATAGAAATATAGCTTACTTTGGGACCAGAGGACGTTGTGTAAAATGTCCTGAATATATATTTAAGTAGGTATTCTTGAAAAATCAAAACAAAGCAGAAATAGTGGTAATGACTGGATAAAAAAAAAGACGTGTGGTACTCGGGGACTGCCGCGGGAAAGCTATTGCATAGCATTTTTTATCAACTTATGCAATTATAATTATTTATTTATTTTATTTATGCAAGAATCTAAAGACCATAAACTAAAACAATATTAATAATCCTTATTTACTGATGCTTACATCTGTCCATTGTTTATGGTAATTATGACAAAATAGCAAAATAGCATATGGAGAAGGTGTGTTGACAGTGCCAGAACTGGTTCGCTAAACGATCTGGCAATTTTGATGTCGAAGATGCACCACGTTCGGGAAGGACGGTTTAAGCTGACAAATACGCGATAAAGGCATTAGTTGATGTGAACCGGCGGATAATAAAACGTGAGATCGGATGGAGGTAAAATTTATGAAATTCAACAAAAATAAATAAAGTATTTTGTTTATTATACAAAAACTGTCTTTCTTTTCCCCTACAAAATAATTTTGTGACTTGATATCTTCTAAATATCGGGAAAATACTGCGTCAATGGTGATCCCATATTTTGTTGTGGATTCTTGTGGATCATTATTCATTTTCTAATTTAATATTTTCGAAAGAAAAGTTGTCAACCGCTCTGATTTTTTATCAGCGTAGATGATGTTAAAATCGCTAGCCAAGATAAGTGGAAATTTATAACCATTTGTACCAAGTATTTTCGACCCTTCTTCAGTGTACTCCAGTAAATTGCGATGAATAAAATGCTCTACCTCGTCTAAATTTTTCAATGTTTCAAGTATCCTATAGCCGATAGGTACCTGGTCCCAAGCCACCTCCCCACCAATTTTTAGCCAAATTGGTTCCGTCGATTTTGAGTTCTCACTAACACAACTTTCTTTTATATTTGTAGATTATATAAATATAAACAAAACAAAAAGTAATACTGCATTTGTGATAATAATAATGAAATGTATGTATATAGAGTACTCACTCATTTTCTTTTACTATTTTATTCATATATAAAACTAACGCCAGAACTGACATGAGTCACCAGCGCGAATAGCGAAACTGGCGTAACGCTGAATGTAAGCTTTGTTACGTTATTTCCGTTACGTACGGAATTTAAGTTTAGAATTTTGTGGATTTAGTCTCCACGCTCAAGGCCCGCGATAGAAGCTATGCAATAGCTTAAAAATCATTTAAAAGCATACAAAAATAAGTCTAACTTCGTAACTATTTTTTAGAAAGGGGTTTTACCCTAAATGGTCTCATTTTTGCTATCGGTTTTATCTGTTAGATAAAAAATAACGATTTTAAATAAGAGAAAGGATAATAAAATCAGTAAGCTGTATTTTATATTATATTGATATGGGATAGACCGAAAAATGAATTATTTTTTAAATAAATAAATACCAGAAAGATGAGTTCAGACTATCGACAGTTCGTTGCGGCTCCACAGATTCAGCATCGGTCCACGTCGCTGCTACACTTGTTGAATTTGATCTTGACTCTATAATGACAAAAGCCAATATGTAAATAGGAGGGCTAAGCTAAGTCTGCATTGGATAATGGATGTAGATAGATGTTAACAAACTCCTATATTAATAATGGAAGCTTCTGTTTCGTTTTCAACTGTGAGAGAATAGCTGATGCCCGCGACTTCGTGAGCTCAGAGTAATTGTTCATACTAAGTTCGCACCTGCATTGAGTATACAAGGTGAATTTTTATAAATCATTACTAAGTCCTACATAAGCAAAGGAACACTTGCGCAAAATTTTAAGTATAGACCGAGCGTTGATTTGTCAGTTCGTTACCGTCTCCTTTTATTTAGACTGGAGCTTAGATACCATGCCAATAGTATATTCTTACCTCGATCTCTTTCAGCTCGATTTGGAGAATTGGCTATACTTCTTCTAGCAACATCTTGGAAAGTCACTGGAGAATACATTCTTCTTTCTTCAACCGGTGATGTCATAGATTGGCCATTTGTTGGCACTGGAAAAGCTCTATAAGCCACGATTGGAGTTTGAATTGCTATGAGATTTGCAGCACTACTGAATAATGCATTAGGTATGGTACTGACAGTGTTTGGTAAATGTGTTTCAGAATTTAGAATCTTGCAGTTTATTTCTTTGTTGTTAAGTTGCTGTGCTGAATATTCTGCTATGCTGTCTCTGACATCAGCTGCTCTTTCCCATTCTAATTCAGAACCTGGTTGGAGTTGGGGTGATATGACTTTAGTTAAAGATGGCCGAGATTCGCGACCTTCTAGCCAATATGTTTTCATAGCACCTGCAAGAAAACATAGTAATTTTGGCGCGAGCTTTCTCCACAGCAGGAGGAAAAGTCTAAAGCAGACTTTTCCTCCTGCTGTGCTAAAAAGACTATAGTAGACCATTTGGTCTACTATAGTCTTTATTATTTACTCTCCCGTGGTGAAAAAAGACGTCGGATATTTATCTTCAAAAAGAAATAAAACACTTTACTAATCGAAGAAATTGTGTAAATGACTATAATATTAAATATAGTCCACTAGTTGCTTTCATTTCAGTTTACTTCAGGCTAGTTCTGGGTAGAGCAGAATTGTCACCAATATCTTAACTTACCTTTTCCTTTGACCTGTATCTCTCCACGTTCAGTGACCTTGTAAGATGGTGACAGTAACTCTCGAGTTGTTTGTGAGATGTGTATCCTCATAGCTTCTGAAGTGGACTCCATCCTCGATGCGGTATTTACTGAGTCCCCAAACAGACAATATCGTGGCATCTTAAGACCTACGATACCTGCCACTACAGCACCTGAATGCACTCCTACACGAATTGATAGGTGAGATCCTGAAATTATATAAAATAAATCTAGCTGTTAGTAACATGGAGCAAGTGGAGCATTTATGTGATGAAATAAGACTATAATAAGCCAGATTTGCTGCATAGGACTAAACCGGTCAAGTACGAGTTGAACATGTAAACGAAAGGTTCTATACCGTTGTGATCATCAAATAACGATGTCATCAAATACTAATATCATATAATAATGATGTTGTTATTACCTTAACATGATTTTCTGTGTTAGAATCCAAATAATGTGTGCAATGACTGAAGAGCAAGCAGCTTGCCCGCCAAGATTGATTGGCCTATTGTGATCATCATTTCGAATCTTTCAATTCAAGAAGGACATGTTTCGAGTACATGAAAAATTTATTTAGAATAGAGCTATGTGTTAGAATAACTGATAAGCAGTCTATGAAGACGTAATAACTAGCTGTGGCCCACAACTTCGTAAGCGTGGAATTTAGAAACAAATATTTAACAAATTATTAAAAATAACCATCATCTTGAACCGATCTATTATTTAAAGAAAAACACATTGAAATCCTGTTGCGTGGTTTTGAAGATATTAGCTAACATAGGGACATACATATAAAAATAAAGACTTTGTTTTATAATAAGTAAAAATTTACCTGTACTTGGGTCTTTTAAGTCGGTGATAGCATCGACCATGTCAAGTGCCATATCACAAACTTTCTCTGCGTGGTTGTCTTCTTTCTCTGGAGCACCTGACACTACCATGTAGGCATCACCTATTGTCTCCACCTACATATTGCACATTATTATTCCCTGTGTTAATAGTAATCAGTCACACATACAATGTTTTACTAGGAAATTGAGTTAATTGTTAAGGTTTTTTGTAGTTCGTGCTTGCTGACAATGGAGTATTTAAAAAAAAAGTTTAACCGACTTCATGTGCCTTAGAAATTTGAGGGTTTTGCTGGATTTCTCAGGACATATCCATCAGATTCTCACCTGATGCCAAAGTGAACCACATGGGAACCACCAAATAAAAAATTTCTAATAAAAAACGAATTATTAAAATCGCTTCGTCCAGTTAAAAGTTATGAGGTAACAAACTTAAATAAAAAAGAAACAGAGGAATTAAGAACCTCCAAAATACCAGAGAAACTTTTTTTGCGAATTTTTACTGGATTGGTAACTTAGTTAGAAATCACAAAACATATCGAGGGGTTATGGAATGCCTTACACGAGGTCGCGGGTTTGATCCCCGCACAGTACAAATATTTGTGCGATGTTTATAAACGTCAAACAAAATGTCTGTATTGGCACCCATAACACAGGCATAGAAATATAACTTTCTTTGGGAACAGAGGACGTTGTGTGAAAAGATAATCAATAAAACAATCATTAATATGACATGCGGCTGGATCTGATTATGGAATCAAAAGGTGTCTTTAAAATTCAGCAGTTAATTTAAGTGTAATTTGACTAGGTAGGTACTCCTTCAAGTTTAGACTCTTTCAAATCGTCTCGACGAGTACTTTCGTGTTAGATGGTAACCAACGTCTGGTAAAGAAGCTAAAATATGGATCTAGGAGGTCGATAAAATATAGACAAATAACCATAACATACAATAAATAAATAAATAAATACCTTATAAACCCGGTTTCTTTCGGTAAGTGTGTCAAATATCGAGTACATTGCGTTGAGCATAGACACCACTTCCATGGGAGTGATTCTGGAGCAGATCTCAGTGAAGGTCACCACGTCGGAGAATAAAATTGAGACGCTGTTAAACATCTGTGGATTACAAATAAAGGAAAAAGCAGAAATCAGAACGATGAATCCCACTTGCGGTCGTTTCAAGCCCCACTTGTGGTCGGTTCAAGCCCCACTTGTAGTTGTTTTAAGCCCCACTTGTGGTCGGTTCAAACCCCACTTGTAGTCGATTCAAGGCCCACTTGTGGTGGGTTCGAGCCCCACTTGTGGTCCTTTCAAGCCCCATTTGATCGGCTTTTTGTCTTTATTAGGGTTCCGTACCAAAAGGTAAAACGGTGCCCTATTACTTAGACTTCGCTGTCCGTCCGTCCATCCATCTGTCACCAGGCTGTATTTCAGGAACGCCGATGGCTAGAGAGCCGTCGAAATTTCACATTTTAGGTATAAGAGTTGATGCTACAATAACATATACTTCTCTTCTCTCTCCAGCCCATTTACGTCCCACTGTTGGGCACGAGCCTCCTCCACTTTGGGAGGGATTATGGTCTACTGTGCCGCGCTGACCAGGCGTGTTGGTACAGGGTTTATTTTCGAGTTTTCTGTCTCTCACAGAGGATGTTATCTGTGTGCAATATCCCTTAGCTGACTTTTACAGCACCCTTGGGTGGAGATGGGGTGGTGACACTTGTATTCTTAATCCGTCACCACACGGAGAAACAACACTAACATATACTAATCAACATCATTTTCATTAACTAATAATGCAAAGCAACCGTAAGCCTGGTTTACAATGAGCTTAAAGTACTGTATTTTATTGTAGTTGATTTGTAGTTTTTCAAATTACTTTTATAGATTATACTATATGTAAAAGTAAACTTAACAAAATACATATTATAATATTTTTGATATTAAAAAGGTAAAAAGCATATTAGACATAATAATATGATACGTAATAACGCCTTTTTAACAACATTCTGTACTTTAGTAATGAATAAGTATGAATAATACGATACTTGGTTTAGGTACATTTTAAAACGCGTGTTAGTCATATTTCATGATTAAGAGTGTCGTTTTATCTTATAAACAAGAGAAGCTCATTTTTGAAAGAATATTTTTTTTTTGTTTGAAATCAAAATAAATATATCACAACTAGGTAGCTAGATTCTAGTTTTAGTAAATAATTAAAATTTATTCCCTGCTGTAAGAGCCAGCTAAGATATGTATAATATTATTATAAGGAGATAACATCTTCCGTTAGAGATGGAAGACTTGAAAGTTAACCATATTGACACACCTGACCAGCGTGGCATAGTAGAACAAATACCCTCCCGAAGTAGAGAAAGCTTGTGCTCAAATATCGTTGATAAGCTAGAGAAAGAAAGAGAGAGAGAGAGAGACAGAGAAAGAGAGAGAGCGAGAGACAGAGTTGCCAAATAGAGTGTAATATACAAAATATCGAATAAAAGCAATATAATAAAAAATTTCATTTGTAGTCGTATTTAATCATACCGAGTCCTCAAATCCTCTTTTAATGAACGAAATAGAGGTTTATTTCGTTCAAGGACTTCAAGGTTACCACGTCGGAGGATAAAATTGATATGCTATAATTAATGAACAAAATAAACCTCTATTGTCAAATATTTGCCTTGCAAAACTAATTCAAAATAAATACGTGCTGATTGAATTGTATCAAATTTGAGTCGTCCTATTGTCAAGTATCTTATTGTGAAGATATTTAGATTTAATTTGTTTCCCCGATTAAGTTATTAAATTTAACCGACCCTTAGAGATTTTAAGAGAGGATTAATTAAATGAGACATTACATGATAACATTTCTTCAATTTCACAGTCATAAATAAATAATTTAGTCAACTAAGTATAGTTTCACATTTACTAATTATTTTCACGTTTCAATTCATTTCCTACTTATCAACTCGTTTAAATCTTGAAAGAAATAAGTGTTTTACATTTTTCAAGAAGGTCTTTTTAATCATGAATTCATTTATCCCTAGCTAGAACCATATAGTATTGACTAGAAGGCACATCAAAATTTGTCAAATTTTAAAAAAATAAGTTTTTTGAATCTTGTTAACACGCCCTCGTAAAATTAGTCCAGAGAGACCAGCTTTAGTTGCTAATAAACTTTCTATCAGCTTATAATAAAACGATACACAAATGAAGAAATACGGAATGGAACAACAAAAGGCAATAATCTCCAAATGTCAATAGCTCCTTAAGTATTAATAAGAAACATGTCCCTTGTTAAGATATTTCCCGTTATCTTCATGAAATCAACAAGATAACAAGTAACGGTATCTTCGTAGCAATAAATAACGATCTATGTATAGAAGTGTCACCAATTTGTGTTATTAATGGTTAACGTACAGTATTTTCCACTGCGTAGGCGTAATGTGAAACATGTAATGTTTACAAACATTCTCAGGATATAAATAAAAGTAATTTCGAATGTAGGCGTACTTATTAGGCAGTCTTGAGCAGCAAATACTGAATTACCTATGGTTGTTACCAGAAAACGCTAAGAATTATAACTGCTATGGGAATTAAAAGAGCCTTAGAGTGACAAGTTCCTCTTCTCTTGTAAGGGATCCTTTTAACGCCCTTGTCTCTTCCAGAAGATATATTACCTTCTGAAAGAGACAAGCGCGTCGCTACCCAGCCTATGTCCGAGCTAGCTGCCCTTACAGAATAATAGAACGAGAACGTGAGGCAAACACCCTCACTGACTCACTAGCAATACCAGAGAGGAGGAGGCGCTGCTTCGCCTTATTCCTTATCCCATCCTCTGGTGCCTCATAAAAAATCGGGGAAGTAAGATGTCGTAGTTGTTTTAGTGGGTATTGCGATGCTACTAATATCATAGCACGAGCGAGTTCAACATATCCCACAGCCGACGATGGCGGAGGGGATACGTAAATGCATTTTTTCCAGTGCGACAACAAAAAAAGCCAAGAGAAGGACGAAGGAGAAAGAGAAAGAGAGAAGGAGAAACGGAAGCAGATGGAGAAAGAACTCACAATTTTTCAATGAACAGATATTTTTTCTTACCTCACAGGTATCTATAGGGTTTTCGCCATTCCTCAATCTGTCGGCCACTTGTTTCGGTATCATCTGGTACAACAGTTCATCCGTCCTCTTCATCTCCTCGTCCAGTTTCCGCATGGATTCCTCAAGCTTCTTACTCTTCTGTTGTTCCTGATCTAATGCTAGTTTTAATTCCACTGACTGTTGCGTACCAGCTAACATCAGATCTCTGAAACATTGAAGTTAATTTATTTGCTATGTCGAAGCATAAAGGTACTGCTTATTTTAGACCAGTTAGACGTTTCCTTCTGTACATAAGTAAGGGCTCAAAAACATTAAGTTAATGGTCCAGAGGTCAAAACAGACATGGATAGGTACTTGTACGTATAGAAAGACAACACAGATAAGTAACTGTGAGCATCTTTTATTTGATACTTTATTCAAAAGCATTACACGAATTTATTTAAATACTGTATGACTAACTTGCCCTTGGATCTTTTTTCGATATTCCTTATGAAATAAAAACTAGGCAAATCTAAAAAATATCATAAATCAGAAACATGCTACAACATAAAATAAAATCCCAAAGAGTGTAAATAAAGTTCTAAAATATATTCTGAGAAAAACCTATTAGTGTACGTGAGCAGCATCCGGAAAATAGTCCCAAAAGGTTCAATTTGCATTTGCAAAAATCAACATAATGTTTATGCTTCGTAAGTGAATATTTTAAGGAAGTTATTTCTAAAGAGATCTTGTATAATAATATAAATTTTATGCCTCATTTCTTTACAATTTACGTTGATGATATTGTTATGCTAATAAATAAACTAAATTGATTTTAAATCTACTATATAAAATTCTCGTGTCGCAGTGTTCATTCCCATACTCCTCCGAAACGGCTTGACCGATTCTTATGAAATTTTTTATCCAATTTGGTAGTCTAGTAAGTCTGAGAATCGGCTACTATCTATTTTTCATACCCTAACCTAAGTGATAAGGGTTGGCCACCCTTAACATTTGTATGGCAAAACAACGTTTGTCGGGTCAGCTAGTATGATATAAATAAATAACAATTAAACATGGAAATTTCACAAAACTAAGCTTGTTTGCTTGTGTTATAGTTACTTGAATACGGATAGACTACATAAACAACTTTTCTTTTGTAAATACAAACATTTGTATGTTAATTTTAAATATCACACAAATGTTTGTCCCATGCGGAAATCGTACCCGCAACCTCGTCAATGGCAGTCCGTAGCATGAACCACGAGACTACGAGAACGAGGCCCGTCTGAAATGTTTAAAAACGTGAAAATATATCGCTTTTTTCATTGCGGACTCTGTAGAGTCGACTCTAGCTTTCTGATATCATGGTAAATCACATAATTTATTCGATGAAATGTGAAGAAATTGTGTTCCACTTGAGTTATAACGAACACACCTCTTACATTTAAGAGGATACCAAAATAGCTTCGTGCATTTTTCTATGTACGAAGTTCTCAATGTTTCTTTAGATTGAATGACTAGAGCTCTAATTTTTAAGTATATGTTTTTTCAATATATGATCTAGGATCGCATAAACTCAGAAACGCGATTGAAAAAAGTTTTCTCGATAGAAAATCTTAGCGAAACAACCTCTCTCATTTTTTATTTTTTTCATTTGTCGGTCTATTATCGCGTATTAACTAATGAAATAACTTTAAAAACATAAGTAACTATTATATATAGAAACACGTAAATCAGAATTAAAATATATTTAGTAGATTTTGAGTAAATAGGAAAAGTATCCCTAATTCTTCATTTTCTGTGCCTACTGGCTGTGTTGATATGTACGTGTCGGCGATGATATACGATAATATTGATGTAGGCCCTTAATAATACTCTGGTACTTATTATAGATAAATAAATTATTCAGGCTGTGGTTACAGTGTTGAGTTGTTACGAAATCTCTTAATTTTTTCTGGTATCCTGGTACATAACTATCAGTAAAAATAGAACTAAAATCTGTCTCATTGTATATACACTATCATCATTAGTCTAACTAATATTATAAAGGTGAAGAGTTTGGTTGTTTGTTTCAACGCGATACCTAATCTTAGAAACTACTTCCGATTTAAAAAATTCTTTCAGTGTTATATAATACATTTATCGAGGAAGGCTATAAAACATCACGCTGCGACTAATAGGAGCCAAGTATCAGTGAAAAACGTTGTAAAAACGAGGATATTTTTTAAATTCCACGCGTGTGAAGTCGCGGGCAACTGCTAGTGTATGTATATAATAGATAGATAATTATATTGAGATTTGTTGGTTTACTTTTTAAGCTAAATAATGTTAATAGCTTTCTTAAAACCAGTTAAAAAGTTACCTGCTAAAGTCGTGCATAGACAAATCATTAATGTAGAGTCCCGTAGACACTAGAGCAGCTAGATCTGGCATCACAGGAGTCCCCAAATACATCATTAATCGCCAATTGTCCATATAAATCATTTGACCTGAATAAATACAAAATAATTAAAAAAAATCAAAGCTACTTTTGTCTTTTGTACTTCCCTTGGGAAAAAGGTGTGATGATGTAATCAAAAATACTAGTACAAGTATCTAGAATAGCACTGAAAGATAATTATTTACACAATGTCCTCTGGTCTCCAATTAACCATAGTATAAATAAATATTCATGGACATTTCACACAACGTCCTCTGGTCCCAAGCTAAGCTTATATGCTTGTGTTATGGGTACCAGAATACGATATACTACATATACTACTTTTCTTTTGTAAATACATACATATAATACATAGTAAACACCCAGACGCAGGACTAACATTTGTATGACATTTATAAATATCACACAAATGATTGTCCATAGCGGGAATCGAACCCGCGACCTCGTGATCGGCAGTTACAAGAGCCACTAGACCACGAAGCCCGTCAAACATTAATATTAATACTTATGATATAGTCCTAAAACACATACATTAATACTTGTGTTATAGTGACCAAGTTACGTATAATTGAAATATTACGCTACCTACTTTTTGTAAATACATACTTATAATACATAGAAAATACTCAGAAATAATACACACATTGATAAAAAGAAATGTGCAGCTAAACTAAATAAACAACGATACTTTAGAACTGTAGAAAGAAACAAGTCAGAAATAGAGATTGTAACATCATATTACATATTTACAAGATATCGTATTGTCTCCGTGTGGTGACAGATTAAGAATACAAGTATCACTACCCCATCTCCTTCCAAGGGCGTTGTAAAAGACAGCTAAGGGATATTGCACACAGATAACATCTTCTCTGTGAGAGACAGAAAATTCGAAGATATACCCTGTGCCAACACACCTGGTCAGCGCGGCACAGTAGACCATAATCCCTCCCAAAGTGGAGGAGGCCCGCGCCGAACAGTGGGACGTAAATGGGCTGGAGAAGAGAAGTATTGTAAAAATATTTACAACCAAATACAGAGATAATAATATCACCGTGTGTTATCGTTTTAAAGTTACATTAAGTACATTTTTAAACGGTATGACCGTGATTATTTTTAACATAAAAGTTCTGCCTTTTTTCTATTAATATTTTTCATGTTTACTTTACAGTGTCTGTGTCCCCTGTTACATCTAATATATAAAATTCTCCTGTCACGGTGTTTGTAATTACACTCCTCTGAAATGGCTCGACCGATTTTCGTGAAATTTTGTGTACATATCCGTTAGGTCTGAGAATCGGACAACATTTATTTTTCATTCCCCTAAATGTTAAGGGTTGACCCCCCTGACATTTGTATGGCAAAACGACGTTTGCCGGGACAGCTAGTAATATATAAAAAACATTTTTTGAAAAAAAATACCAGCAATGTGTGTCCTTAGTATAAATCTTAAAGTAAAGAGCCATCCGGTTCTAAGCGAAACGGGTTGCGTGATCTGCATCACACTACCTGAAAATCGTATGATGTTTTCAATACAAAATTAGAGAGGGTTGTGCGTCGCGCGTAAAGCTCTTTGGATTTAAATAATTACCATTTAAAAATGTACTTAATAATTTCCTCAGGAATAATAGAGTTTGCATGAAACTTCTAAGCTTAAAATTAAATAAATATTCCGTGATATTTACATTCTACTTTCAGAAAAGTGCATTTTGTGCGACTATCTATTTGTCTAATCTACGATAATTTTTCGTTGAAAAGAGATAGAGCTATATAGTCGAGCTCAGTTGTATCTCTTCTACCTTTTAGATGTAAAATAATGACGTCAGGTAATGGTCTTCCATCATATGCAAAGCGCTTCTTAGGTACCATGCCTGGAACATTTTATAAACCTTTAGAAGAATAAACTAATTCTTCTTTGAAATTTGGGGGTTTTCCTCGATTTCTCAAGAGATAACCATTAGATCCTGACCTGGTGCCAATGGAACCACACGGGAACCACCAGTTTTTTAAATAAAAAAAGAATCATTAAAATCGCTTCGCCCAGTTAAAAGTTATGAGGTAAGAAATACAAAAAAAAACATGCAGTCGAAATGAGAACTTCCTCCTTATTTTTGAAGTCGGTTAAAAATGGTACCAATTGGGATTGTTCATTATTTTTGACCTGCTGCTTTTATATTGTTTTTATGAAAATATAGACTATTTTAAGCAACTAATTTCAATAATAATAAAATGTTCGAAATATAGAACTTTAAAGAAATATACTAGTCAAAACAAAATAAGGAGCACTTGTTAATTTTAACAGTAGGAGTGATAAATTATGTTTAATACGTTCTCAAGTAGCTGTTTATGTTTATTGTAGTGTTATCGTATTAGTTTACAATCATTTTTTAAGTATTCCACCTGCATAATTTTGTAAAGTGGGCACATTTTAATAATTTATTGCAGCCACTCGACTCTACCATATTTTAAGAAAGATTTTAACACAGACAAACTGACGATTCTGTCGAGAACAGTTTAAGTTTTGTTTGAATATTGGTTGAATTAGCATTTTAAGAATATTATGCCGAGAATCCCACGACATATGGACTTACCAACTGTAACTAGGGCCGTAACATTGCTTCAAGAAGGCCATTACCAACGTTCTGTTGCGTTACAGCTGGGTTTCTCGCAGCGACCGATTCAGAATGCTTGGAATCCATATTCAGACGCTCGGAGACTAACTAGGAGACGGGAATTTGGCAGAGTTCGAGCTACCACCACACAGGAGGACCGCTGCGAGCGTTTGACTGCGCGTGGAGAACGCCAAAGCACAGAGCGCTCCTTACAAAACCGTTTGCGGCAGGCGACAAGTACGAGTGTAAGTGATCAAACAAGTAGTAATCAGTTACACGAGGACCAGCAGTTCTCCAGAAGACGCGTAGTGCGGGCACCATCGACTAGTGCTCCTGGTGCTAACCGACTATCGTTCGCAAGGCAGCGTCTGACATGGGATATGAGTGAATGGAGCACAGTATTGTTTACAGATGAATGCAAAGTAAAACTTTTTGTGATGACCGTCGTATTAGGGTTTGGAGGCGTGAAGGTGAGCGTTTTTCAGATATTGTATCCAGAAAAGTGACAGATTTGGTGGCCCCAATGTTATTGTGTGGGGAGGAATCTCGATATCAGGCAGAACCGAGTTGGTAATTCTCAACGGAGGCACAATTACAGCTCACCGTTATATCAAGGAGGTCACAAGACCCCATGTGATATCATATGCACTAAGAATCGGCTCAAGATTCCGTCAGATGCACGGTAATGCTCGCGCTCGTTAGGCTAGAGCCACCAGAGAAACGCTAGAGGAGGCTGGTATACTGACATTGCCTTGGCCTGCGAACAGTCCGGATCTCAATTCCATTGAACACATGTGGGATTTACTTAAACACAGTGTTCGAAGCACAAATCAACCCGTCCACAATGAAAGACAGCTCATAAACGTTTTAAAATCAAGCTGCAACCTAATTCCTCAAGATACAGTGGTTCACCTGGTGGAGATTGCACCATCCAGGCTTCAAGAGTGCATTAGATAACGAGGAGATCGTACAGAATAAAGAGAAATATCAAAAATTAATCATCGCCTAATTTTAGTTTTTTAGCTTAATTTTTATTCGGTGTATTTTGTTTGAATAAATCTCAGTTTTTAGAAAAAGTGGTGTATTTTTGCTTTTAAGCTGTTTAAAATGTAACCGTTAAATCTCAAGAATTCATGAAAATACTATAAAAATACGGTGGCTGTTATTTTGTTTTGACTAGCATATAGATATTATTTTAAATGTTGTGACGTCATCGTTGTACGCATCCTGTGTATTGCCTTTTCCTGATAGACTTAGGACAGATTGCAATACATCTTTTCAAAGTTGCCAAGTTGATATAATAGACCAATTTCAACTTCACCACAGAGTAGTATATCCATAAGAATGCCTTAATATTTTAAGTCCTTCATTTCACGGGCAAATAGAGGTTATATGCTTTTTATGAAAAATAATCGTTAATATAGCAAATTTTCAGAAAAAAACTTATGGATCATGATCAGAAACTCCATTCCCCGAAATGATTTTTGAATTAAGAGTTTTAAAAAAATATACACAATGCCAATTCTACCGGCACAACTAAACTAAGTTAATGGATGGATCGAGGATGCTTTTAAACCTCTACAGTCTCTCTAATTTCTAGCTACTCCTATTACTGTTCCCACTACAGACTTATATTCTATCAGTAAAGTGTTGTCGGTTCGCCAGTTATTTGTCCTGCGAAATACATAGCGCATGCATCTTGAGGTGACGTATAACCCTGGCACTGAACTTAAACGTACAGTAGGCGCGCGAGTTCATGTCCATCCTGAGGAATGCGGTAGTGCTGTGACCTAATCAATAATGGTAATGCCGATGTCGATTCGATCGACTTATATTCTATCAGTAAAGTGTTGTCGGTTCGCCAGTTATTTGTCCTGCGAAATACACAGCGCATGCATCTTGAGGTGACGTATAACCCTGGCACTGAACTTAAACGAACAGTAGGCGCGCGAGTTCATGTCCATCCAGAGGAATGCGGTAGTGCTGTGACCTAATCAATAATGGTAATGCCGATGTCGATAATTATTACACATTTGGTCAACCATATCTATCACAAATTTATTACAACTGTAAGTAAGTAAATTAATACATATTATCAAATGAATCTACCCAATACTTGGATTATTACAAAAATAGGAAAAAAAAATTATAAAGCACAAAAACCCTAAATACGAATTAGTCACTATCAGATGCAAAGATATTCTCGTGCTTGTTTATGTATTATAAAAGGTTTTTTCTACTTGAACTTGTTGAAGGCGAAGTACTCATGTTTTCGTACACAAAAAGAAACAACACAAGCAGTTAACAGTTTTAAGTATCGCTATTGACAAGCGCGCGTCAAGGACAACACTCGACTGCGGACGAATGCGGCGAGGTGGGTGAAGGAAGGGCGTGCTGCCCCCGCGCGTCACCTCAGGCCCCGATAGACATGAACTCGCGCGCCTACTGTAGATCCCATTGTGTTTGTGATCCTGTTCGTCACCGTACCTCTCTGGCTGGCCGACAATACTACTGCCTAGCCCCGATATTGTACAACAGGATTAATCTAATTTTAAATATATACAATAAATATAATATATAAAACATATAATATATACATATAATATATAAAACAATTAAATATAAACTTAAAAGAAAATTAACTAAATGGTTATAAGATCTTGATTACAATGAAACAGAGGTTCTTATGTCATCAACGCTAAGACTTGTTGTTATGAAATCACACACACACATTGCCATTCATACATACACACACACACATACACATATATTTAATTTGTAACTTGCATGCTATATTAACTAGATAATAAAATTTTAAATTACACTTAGAATCAAATTAGTTACGATAAATAAAAATAAATACGATACTTTGTAGTACAATTTGTGTAAAGTGGAAGGCGTTGGCATCTGTGATACAATTATCATAATTAGTACAGATGCTAATGTTCATATTATATCAGTTACTATTGTAAAATTTTTGCTCAATAAAGTTATGTTATGTTATGTTATGTTATGTTATGTTATGTTATGTTATGTTATGTTATGTTATGTTATGTTATGTTATGTTATGTTATGTTATGTTATGTTACTGTGTGCTTACTTCTCTTATTAAAGATATATCTGGTCAACATTTATGTTCTTAAATAAAACTACTTTTTACGGATTTAGACGCGTATATTTGTTTTAAATTTTGGTTAAAATATAGTTTTATTTATACAAATGAGTCGCGCATGTGTTAGAAAATATTATATATGTACTTATAATTATTTTACTTCGTCATCCACCATTTATTATCACGCATCAATCGCATAGTTAAAAGACAAGTGTGAAATATCCCTAAAGTAATTACAATTTCAAGTCATCAATCATTTTAATGTAATTTATGCTTTATTAAAACTAAAATGAGAATTTCAGTCCTAAGAGACTACAAGTTCTCTTTTTAATTCGACGCCACAAAGTTATAATTTGCATAACTTGCCTTTTAAAAACTTTATACGAGATTGTGCCTTTTTTAACTGTATTAATACGTAATCAAACATTGTGCTTAGATTTTATTATAAATAGCTGTTGCCCGCGACTCCGTCCGCGTGGAATTTAGAAAAATTTTCCCCGTTTATGCAACATTTTTCACAACTGCTTCACTTCTACTGGTCGTAGCGTGATGTTATATAGCCTAAAGCCTTCAATGTCAAAATTTTTTATTTCAAGTTGGCATGTTTTACAAGCTCTTTTGAAACGTCAGAAACTAGGTGTCTGTTCCAAACGCGAATCCTATGGAGACGAACAGACAAGAAACTCCATGGATTTTCATTTCTTCCTTCCTCGATAAATTTTATTAATTTATTCCTTCTTCTTCAATAAATGCCCTATCTAACACTGAAAGAATTTTTCAAATCGGCCCAGTGGTTCCTGAGATTAGCGAGTACAAACAAACAAACAAACAAACTCTTCAGCTTTATATTATTGGTATAGATAAATCACTAGCTGTTACCCGCAACTTCGATCGGAATTTAGAAACCAAGCCTTGGTAAATTATAAATATAAACTTTCTTGAACCATCTTAAAAAAACTGTATCAAAATCCGTTACATAATTTTAAAGATTGAAGCTCACATAAGGGCATATCTTAATCGAACACGCCTGGTCTCCGCGTCATAGTAGATAAAAACCCTCCCGAATCGAAGGAGGTGGGTGCCCAACAATGGAATGTTAATGGACTGGGAAGGAAGGAATAGAGAAATAATGACTTTGGTGCCGATTTTACGCGCACAACTATACATAACAAAAAAAATTAAATTGATAGCGTCATTATCACAATTCGGCAAAGTTAACTGAACTTTGTTATAACAAAAATTGTATATTGTAGACTAACGATTTTAATTAATATAAATATGTACAACGAAATAGCAAGTAATAGATATATTGATACTACCATTTTTTTTTAAAGTTTAGTTGTGCACGTAGAATTGGTACCTTTGTTTAAAATTATTTATGATCTTATTTATAATGACTTATCGGAGGTTTAAAAGTTCGCTAAAATCGGTTCGCGAAAATTGTCAAAACTTGTTAGTCATAATAGTCTTTTTACGTTAAAACGTTTATTATCTCTCCGATAAAATCTCCGTTTAAACCTCCGATAAATCATTATGAATAAGACCATTACTCTTTACTGATATTTGGAAGGCAATTTCTATAGGTCTTTTCCATAAATGAAATTACCACCTAGCAAGAGTAGGTAACACCTCTACCATCTGTATAACAGATGAAAATCACCGTGACACAAACCTCTGCAACAGTTAGCCCGTCAAAAGTCGTATTAAAAAAAAATTACACACTTTTCATGGATTGAGAATTTATAAAAAAATCATAATGGCAAATAGAATTAAAATTTTCCCTTCATTCTCACGGAAAATGAACATTAAATCTGTCAGCTGGCCATCCGAATAAATACCTAACGTAACATGATAAAGTATCATTGACCTCTCTTGTAAGGGATTAGAAGAGTATGTATGACGTGTTCAACAGTCAAATCAAATGATTTGCGGTTTTATTGGGTTGGAAATAACAATGAGAAAACAACTTACAAAATAAAACTTTCAGTTACACCACAGGGTAACATTTGGAAAAAATATTCAGTTAAGAAATATCAAGTTGCTGTTCGAGATTTCTAAGTAAACTTAAACATAACTTTATAGAACAAAAATTGCAACAAAACAACTAAAACATGAAAATTAGCATCTAAACAAATTGTATCACAGATGCCAACGCCTTCTACTTTAGACAATTATGTCTTAAGTGGAAAGCGTTGGTATTTGTAAATCTTGTGTGACTAATATTTTACTATATTAAAAAATTAAATTATACTTAGACTCAAATTAGTTTAAAAGATACTTTGCGTTTTTTTTTAATTGCCTGTGGTATGGCACACGAGCCAACGGCCCACCTGATGGTAAGTGGTATCAGTCGCTCATGGACTCAGCAACACCAAAGGCAGCCAAGCCGCTGCCTACCTTGGGAAAATGATTTTCCGCAGACCTCGCTTGAAGAGGGACATACCGCAGAAGTTCATTAAAACAGCACATAACGTAGTATAGTGGGATGAATATAATTGAAACTACGTTTGCGATTTTATTGTGATAAGTCTAATTAGCTTGCGGACAAATTTAAGATACAGAGTCATATTTTATTTTAATCTTATGTTTTTAGGCACACATTAATAAATAAATTACAATATTACAAAGAGAACGTTTCTGCCGGATTACTAGACGTAGATCATAATAATTAATTGTGTGTTGGAACCTTGAAACAGTAAGAGGACTAGAATAGGCTTATAGAATCAAAAAGATTCACAGTCAACGAAATGTTGGTCTGATTTTATTATATTTTCACAGATGCAAATAGTGTTTAGCCTTCAATACAAAGTTACAGTATCCATTATGGTATTGTGATTTTGTATTAAAGCCTTATAAAATACAAGTATGTAACTATATATTTACATAATAATTCAAAATCACTAACCTTTCAATCTTAGGTTTTTCTCCGTAGCTCCATCTGTCTCGTCGGAAAGTCTTAGCAGTTCGTTCCTCTTGTCTGTCGTTTTCTCCGGAATTACTGCCTCCACCGTCACCAATTCAAATATGTTATTTGTACGATTTAATATCTAAGAAAAGAAATGTTATTATATTTACAGTCAGGATTGACAACTTACCAGGGGTGTAGGTAGCTATAGAGGGCTTTCTTGCCTACTAGAGACAGTGGGCACATTTGAATATGTAGGTACCCTGCCATGACCTATGAGATTAAGTACAAGAATATATCAATAATAAATAAATATTCATGGACATTTCACACAACGTCCTCTGGTACCAAGCTAAGCTTATATGCTTGTGTTATGGGTACCAGAATAGGATAGACTACATATACTACTTTTCTTTTGTATATACATACTTATAATACATAGAAACACCCAGACGCAGTACAAACGTACTGACGTATGACAATTAGAAAAATCACACAAATGATTGTCCTGAGCGGGAATCGAACCCGCGACCTCTAGATCGGCAGTCCGCTACATGAACCACTCGACCACGAGGCTCGTCAAAATATGATGAAGTAGGGACAGGAAAGCTTGTTCACATGCTCATCGCGAGGCCCTGAGCATGTGGCCAATGTGTCCAGTGGAGAAGACAGGCTTGTAGTTAATGCCGTGTCAATTATGCGAAATATCTTCCACAGTACATGTTATTTGTTTAGGTAAATTAATCTAGCTTAAAACGGCTGTACGTTTTCAGTAACCACTTTGCAATTACGGATAATTGTTATCCTTGTTTATCAGGGAATATCTATGGGTATAGTCAAGTATTAGTTTCAAAAAAGTTAAGTTACAAGTTTCCCACCGTTCAATATGAAAGTAAAAATGCGATCCGACAATAGTACCAATTTTACGTGTACATTGTGTACAACTAAACTTAACATAACTGATAATTTCCCTAGTTCAAAAATTTAGTGGTGTGTGTAGAATCGGTACCAAAGTTATAAGCTTTTACACAAGCAAATTTTATAAACATAATCTTACTGTTTCAAATTTGAAGGCAATAAGCGGTCGAACAAGGTCAAACCAGTTAGTGATTTTCTTGCCGACCAAGTCTGGGAGAATCACCATTAATGAGTTGCCAATACTTCGTACCACCATGTCTGAGCTGAAACCAAAAACTGTATGAGTATCGTGAATTTATGTCGATCGAGTTTGCATTTCTAACTAGGCAACTATTTTTTTTATTTTTACTGATATATTTTTAGTTTTAATATTTCATTTGGGCAATTTTTAAATTTTGGGAAATGTAATAATATATTACCATAATAAAAAAGTCTTGCAATTTATAACATGCATATATATACCAGTATTTACGTAGGTATTCTATTGCATTCTATAGCCCAGGAACTGAGAAAAAGAGTGCAATTTCCTTAGAGAATCAATAAGCTTCATGATCTAAGGCATTTGCAAGTAAAACTGGGTAGCAAAATAGTCATAAAAACTTACCCAAACACGATACAAAATGGAAATATCTCAAATAGTACAGCAGCGCTTATAGGTAAATGTTTCTCCTCTCTGGTCATCGCTAAAGAAGCGAGCGTGAATGCGCGATTATCGAATGTTAATTGAAAAGTTACATGAACAGTATCCAAAAGTAATTCTTCTCTTAATAATTCTATTCGCATTTCTTTGTGGTAAAAATGCCGAGCAACCTGTAATTGTACAATAACATATAGAGGGCGCTACTATTACCGAAGTAAATTCATCAGTGATGAATGACGGAATAATTATCGATAACTTATAAAATATTTATTTATGCATTTATAAAAGTTAGTAATGTTAATAAAATTGTTTTATAGATAAAAAAATATCTAGTGTCAATTTTGATGCATGAGTCTTGTAAAGCGCCATCTAGTATTTTATTTAGTACCTATATAAGAACCATATTATAAAATAGATGGCTTTGTTGTTTATTACGCTAATGTAGTGTATAACGATCAAAGAAATTAAGTATATTAATTCTTTGAAAACGATTTATAAGATTTTGTAACTGTTTTAATTATCTTTAATAGTTTTCAAAATCAACAAAATATTCATTGCTAGCCCTTTAAAGCAAAAATTGTAAATTAAAGTTTTTTTTTTAATAATAAGTACATCACTCACTTCTCTTATCTGCCCCATCGCGTAATAAACAAACCCTCTTCTTTTCGACCTGTAATGTAATGTCAACCCTTGTCTTGATTCATTTTCGCATATAAAACTAGGCGCTCTCATTCTTGGGTAACTGAATTTTAAGTATTCGTGTAAATTGTCCAATCCGTTGAGAAAATCTCGCATATGTCTTCCAAGAACTGATAAAACTCTGTCATAACCGTATTGGGAAACAAAACCAACGAAATAAACTCCCATTTGATCCATAAATTCTCGTTCTGTTATGTTCAGCACCTGCAAAAATACGCCTGTATAAAATCACTGAGCAATAATAATTATTACACATTTGCCTCTGAATTGAAATAGGTGTATATTAAAAACTAATAACATAATAATTAAGTAGTTAATTAAGATCTTATGACCAAATAACTTATAAATTTTAATATATGTTTTTTTTAACTGATTTTACTAATTTTTTGTCGTTTAAATCAAAAAACTTGCCAAAAAAAAAATACCTTCCATTAATATTAAAGATCACCAATCAAATTTAGCTCCAACAATGTAGAAGATAATGTGAACGTAACAAAACATTTTGCACACATTTTGTAAGATTAATGCTAAATCTAAACATACATTTTTAATACACTGTGGTATTTCGGCTACTAGCGCACCGGGGATGTAACTCAGTGGTAGAGTGTCTGCTTCGCATGCTGAAAGTCCTGGGTTCAAATCCCAGCATCTCCAAGGGTCCTTTTTGATGTTGGTTATTTTTTTCTTTTTTGTTAATGTATTTTCTATTTTCTTTTTGGTATTTAATTTTAGAAATGTAGAGAAAAATTTCTTACAAAGAAAAAAATATTGTCTGTTACTGTAAGATTAACTTTTATAATTACGGAATTATAATATGCATAGGGTTTTAAAAATCTAACAAAATTTAATAAGAAATACAAATTCAAAAAATTTACAAAAAGTTAACGTGGCCCATGAGGGGATCGAACCCGCGACCTTCGCGTTATTAGCACGACGCTCTAACCAACTGAGCTAATGGGCCATTGAAAATAAAGTTGAAATAGGGTCTGACATATTATCTCTGCTCACTACACGATATATCGCTTCCTTTCTGCTCTTGCTCTAGACTTATGCGTCTGCGTACAAAGTTTAATTTCAATCGGTTTTTTAGTGGGAAGCAATAACTGACGGTCAGAGTCACTTTTACAATTTTAACTATTTTAACTAAATCTTTTTTTGTTGTTAGCTAATGCTCGCGACTTCGTATGAATGGAATTTACAAAAAAAATCATAATTACAATTACAGAACCTTTCTTTTGAAAACTCTACCTATTTAGAAATCCGCATCAAAATCCGTTGTGCAGATTTAAAGATTTAACCTCATACAGAAAAAGCGTCTTTGTTGAAATAAAATCTTTTTAATTGGATTTAGACGCGTATATATGTTTAAAATGTGATGGTGGTGACTGAAAAGTTTACCTACCAAAGGCGAAGCTAAAATTAAAAAACATCTGCTTCTAAATCCGTATAAAGTGATTTTATTTATTTAAATGAGTTTATTAAAATAAAATTATGTCATACATTTGTTAATTTTCTAAATAAGACATAATATTTACTTAGGTAATAAAACACAAAGTCGATATATTTGTGTGTTTGTTCCTATGTGAACATAAAACTTCATAACAATGCAACGGATTTTGATGCGGTTTTCTTTAATAGATGGAGTGGTTCAACAGGATGGCTTTTTTAAATGATTTGTTAAGAGGGTACTGTATTCCTAATTTAGGTATTTGCCTTAGTTATTGCTATCCCTATTCCCGAGCGTCGCGCTGAATGGAACGAATATAGCTGAAGCAGATTTTACCTACAATTTTTTTGAAAAAAGTCGTTTCGTACTCCCCTTTTCTTTGCGAAAGTTAAACCGATTATGATTGTTTTTACGCTATATTATAGATGAAGAGTATATCTATGCTTCTATCACTTTCTTTTTTGGTAAAACCTTACCAAATATGTGTGATAGTCGCTGTAACTATATCTAAAGAAAACCGAAAAAAAACCGGAAAAAACGGGATTTTCGGATGGTCATATATAAAGAAAGTGATAGAAGCATAGATATATTCTTCATCAATATAGCGTAAAAACAATTAAAATCGGTTTAACTTTCGCAAAGAAAAAAGGGGACTACGATGCCCATATTTTTGTATGGAGCATAATTTGGTATCGTGCCCTCTTAAGGTTTGGTTTCTTATATTCCTCGCGTACGAAGTTGCGGGGAACAGCTAGTTTTATATTATTTTATCCTACATTTGATTTACAATGGACCTTATACTGTAATATAATGGACGCCTTGGTCATTATGTCATACAAAGACCAAAGTACCGAGTGAATAAAAGACAGTTTCTTTTATAAAAAAAGAAAGTAGATAATTTTTATTATAACGAATCATTTCGAGGTTTATGAGTAAAACTAGCCGTTTGCTTGTGACTTCTCCTGCTTAAACACCGATTTTCAAAACTATGATTAAAACCGGTCAAGTACGAGTTGGATTCGACCCCTTATTATTATTTATTCATCATAGTAACCTCAACCAATAGGGTAAGGGCAGGAAAATGATGATGATGAGTTTTTGTTGTTGTAGCATCAACTGATATAACCTGTGAGATTTTCAGGTTTTTAGCTATCGTCGTTCCAGAGATACAGCCTGGTTACAGGCGGACGAAAGGACGGATATTAATATGGTTCCGTTTTACGTTTTGGTACGGAACCTTAAGAACGACTCAGTTTCGAGTTTACCGACTCTCACAGAAGACGATTATTTGTTCAGAATTCTTAAGCTGGCTTCAACAGCACCCTAGGGAAGAAATGGAGTGGTGACATATGTATTCTTAATCCGTCACCACACGTAGGTACATATTAATGTTCTATATTAATAGTTTATTAAAGAGGTTTTAATATCCGTTCATTGATCCCCAATATAGCATCGCTTCGGGTTCTTAACGACAAATCAATGACTTACAATGATGACATACCTACATCAAAGACTCGTAAACGAACGAATGATTAACATAAATAATGTAATATACTAGTAATTGTAGCCTGCAACTTCGTTCGCGTGGAATTAAGTAAATAAACTTTAACAAATTTATACTGTCTATACTTCTATACTTAATGTTATAATGCTGAAGAGTTTGTTTGTTTGTTTGAACGCGCTAATCTCAAGAAATAATAGTCTGATTTGAAAAAGTCTTTCAGTGTTGGACACAGGGGCGTAGCTTGCCTTGGTGGGGCCCCGTATAAAAAATTATTTGGGGGCCCTTAGGAGGTGTAAAGACAAAAAGAAAAAAAAAATGTGCATAAAATTGATAGAAATATTTATTCTCTATAACACTTGCGCGACTCATCTGTTTAAATAAAACTACTTTTTACGGATTTAGACTCACCCGTGACCATGGTGACTGCAAAGTGTCCGAAACGTCGGGCCAAAATTTAAAACAAATATACCCGTCTAAATCCGTAAAAAGTAGTTTTATTTAAATATTTATTCATTAAAAATTTCTTTTTTTCATTTGTCATTTCTGAAATAATAAAAAATTTGGGAAGTAATTATTAATTTTTGCTTACCCTCGTCGGGTGTCCCCATCACCCGGGGCCCCGTATAATTGATACGGCTGATACGGCAGTAGCTACGCCCCTGGTTGGACAGTACATTTTTTGAGGGAGACTATATGCTATGTAACATCATGTTGCGCTCAAAAAGAGCGAAGCATCAATGAAAAATATTGTAAAAGTGGGGTAAATTCTATGCATATAAATTTCCTAAAAAATTGTTTAAACCTTATAAAAGCACGCTTGAAAATCCTAAATATTATTTTACATTATTGTATTGTCATCGGTCCTTAATGTGTGCAAAATTTCCGATCCATCCGACTATCACAAGTGGGTGAAAATTAGCTTCAAATATTCCGTTACATAGATTAATACATTGATAGATACGTAACGAGCACATGAAAGTGTGTTATTAATAATCTACTATATAAAAATGAGTCAGATTTTCCTTCCTGATGCTATAACTCCAGAACGCACGAACCGATTTCGACGGTTTTGCATTCGTTGGAAAGGTCTCGGGCTGCGTGAGGCTTATAGTTAGTAAATTTTTTATTTTTTTATTTTTTTTGGTATGGCAAAACAACGTTTGCCGGGCCAGCTAGTAATTAATAAAAACTATATTCAAATCCCTTGCGTAGTTTTCAAGAGTCAAGCTCATATGTATAATTATGGACATAATATAAATATAACGACTTTGTTCTTTAATATGTAAAGATAGAATAGATAAGAAACAATTTTTTACGGTTTAGACGCGTACATTTGTTTTAAATGTTATCCCGACGATTCTTAGACTTTTCAGTAACAACTCACAATAGTGACAAGTGGTAAGATGTCCTCTGTGATCAGTTGTTACGGGGCTTATTCACATTGAATGTATTTAAATTTATACTGACCATAAAAATAGACTTTTTACTTTACTTAGTTCAAATATTACATTTTGTTTGTTTACTCAGATATTTTAATTTTAAGCAGTTGGAGCAAGTTTTAGAAAATATTTAGTAAAGAAAGCAAATTCAATAAATTCGACTTGTAATTGAGTTATATTAAAATGTTATCGCTTTGTTTGTAAGATCGATTTGTTTGAAAATTCAAATGTGCAGTTTATTTTTACATAAATTATAGGTTTTAGAAGTCTCTGTCTAAAACTACTTTTACTATATATTGTCATGAATATTTTCAGCAACATGATCATCAATTTTATTTAAGGAATTTCACACAATATCCTCAGGTGCCAAATTACCAGAGAGGCTGGAGAAAGTCTATTATATTTCGATGTTAGTAGACATACTTATAATAGATAAAAACACTCAGATGCGTTATCAATATCTGCGTGAATTTAAATAAAATGTTCACACAAATATTATTCGAACTCATGACCTCGTGAATGGTAATCCGATAACAAACGCTACTGCGCGAGGATCGTCGAATTATGCGGCTTTATGTATGTTTTAACTTTTATCTAGTAACCGAAACTCGTCAAAAGCAATTCGTATAAGCAACTTATAACAATGATTTATGTAATCTTACCTCCTGCGCAGTCTTCGCTAGTCTACAGATAAGGTTCTCTGGGTACACTTGATGTACTGAGAACGAGGGTTGCTCCACCCCCGCCTGTCTTCTAATATCCTCCCACCTCTCCTCTCCGTATGTTTGACGGATGTACTCCGCCATATTTTCTAGAAGGAGCCCGTACATATTGGAGCCTGGGGATCAGAAAAAAAATAATTTATCTATGGGTACCAAGATTATCAAGATTTTAAAAAGTAACATCTTTAATGTACGATACACAAATTAAAAAGGCATTGATGACGTCAAGCCGAAGCTATAACACTGAAATACAGTTTTTATAGTTGTCTGTATGGTAAATAAGTAGCCTATAGCCTTCCTAGATAAATGTACTATCCAAAACTGAAAGAATTTTTCAAGTCGGACCAGAGCAGTTCCTGAGATTAGCGCGTTCAAACAAACAAACAAACTCATAAGCTTTAAAATATTAGTATGGATAAAACGAAATTGCGGTAAAGTTAATAATAGGTAACAACTAAGTGCTTTAATGAAGTTGTAAATATTCCGTGATATATTAATATTAATACGATTTTCGTGTGTGACAGCTGTGGCCTACTTTCATCATGATTAAGCGTCGCTGTGTCATCTCTTTGGAAACGATCAGCATAGACTTAGGATATAGATCTAGACGTAACACTCGGTACAACGAATCCGGCCTGCTGCTTTTTTTAGTTCAACACATTAAGAAAAATAAATGATTTCGTAGCCTTTCTAACTCTTTCTTTTTAAGCGGGAGTAAAAGAGCAAGCAAGGCTACTATTTACTATTTTACTTTTAAACCATAAACAGGGCGGCCCTGCCTTGGAACAAATGTATGTTCCCGAGTTGTTACTCCCTATTTATAACCTTCTTGACGATCAGTTGTACTTCAGAAACACTCTTAACTGTTTTTCTACTGTCCAGACTTCGCTGATAACTAGAGAGCTGATTCGTGATAACTAGAGAGCTGATACACAGTTTGTTTATATCTTAAATTGATGCTACAGCAACGTATACTCATCATCATCATTCTCCTGCCCTTGTCCCCTTGTTTGCGGTCCCGTTATTTGGTATTATTATAGTATTATATGACGAATACAATTATGACTAACTGTTACATTCGTACCCAAGGAATTTTGAAAATTTTCCCCGTTTTTGCACCATTTTTCAATGATTTTTCGCTCCTATTGGTCGCAGCGTTATGTTATTTATAGCCTATAGCCGTCTCGATAAATGTACTATCCAACACTGAAAGAATTTTTCAAATCGGACCAGCGGATCCTGAAATTACCGCGTTTAAACAATCAAACAAACAAACAAACTCTTTCGCTTTATAATATTATAGTATATAGTATAGATTAGAATGGAAAATAACAGTATGGAACCCTTCGTGTGTTAGTATATCTGAATCATTACCGGCTTTTCTATCTCTTTCTAACACTGGGTAAGTTTGCGAAACACAACTAGTAAAGGAAGGCATATAATAGAAGTCTGAAAACCAAAACCATATTGCCAATCGAACTGTTCTTAATTTATCTTACCATAGGTAGTTTAAATTTCTCTACAACAATTGTAAATTGTTTTCCGATTTCCGTGTGCCGACCGTTAAACCATTGACCTATCTATATAGGTATCTATATATTGTTGAAAAACAGAGTATACCTAGAGTATGTACCTATTGTATTATACAACTTTGAACTACGATTTTCTAGAACTTACTATAACATTCAATTATAGAATATAGGTATGTCGAACTTACATGTAATTTGTTGGGATTGCATAGAAAAATAATGTAACACTATTCTAGAGTTCTATAAGAGTCAATCTAGCGATTTAAAAATTAGGTTATTTGATGGCTTAAGAAATAAACAATACTGAACTAAAATAATACTCCGTGTGGTGACGGATTAAGAATACAAGTGTCACCACCCCATCTCCTCCCAAGGGTGCTGTAAAAGTCAGCTAAGGGATATTGAGCACAGAACACCCTCTGTGAGAGACGGAAAACTCGAAAATAAACCCTGTGCCAATACGCCCGGTCAGCGCGGCACATTAGACCATAATCCCTCCCAAAGTGGAGAAGGCCCGTGCCCAACAGTGGGACCTAAATGGGACGGAGAGAGAGAGAACTAAAATAAAACCAACTAAGTATTGTTTATTTGTTTGTTTATATTGCGTCGTACACATTTATACATTCTTCTAGCTGTTGCCCGCAACTTCGTACGTGTGAAACTAAATTTCAAAATCAATCATCAATCAATCATCATCATCACAAACAGAAGTTTACTCTTCTGCTCGATAGATGGCGTTGTATGTCTTTCAAATCGCGCTATCGTTTTGTTCCACACATTAACACTTAAGCTCGTCAAAATTATTATTGAGTCATCATCCGAATTTCGCACTTATAAATTAGGAAGGAGTAAAGATATTAAACATTTTAGCGAATTGTGTCGTTAAACTATTAATATTTTTAGTTTAGTTAAGTATAATTCTGAAATTGCCTATAATTAGTAGATATGAATGCAGAATAAGACTCATATTTATATTTTATATGTTAAATAGTCAAAATACGTACGTAGGTACGTATTTTCAATTCAATTAAGATTTCAAATATCAATTTAATTAAGATTAATAATATTTAGAAGAATTTAATTAAGAATTTCTTATGCTAGCATATGAAATTCTGAAGCCAAAATACAACGCCACAATTCAGCAATATCAAAACCAGGTAGGTAAATACCTAGTTAAGCAATAATTAACTGACTTTAGCAAATATACGCACAAATAGACGCCCGTATAAAGGTCCAATATTTGAATAGGTAGATGAGCAAATAATATGTATCTACTTGGAGAATGTATATTGACGAAACTTACTAAAAAGTCAATTACAAAACTAAATGAAATCCGTACTTTGTCTGCGTAGTATGTTTATTTAATGCGTAGTATAAAATTATTCGATCTTTCATGTCGTCTTTCAGCAATAACTTTATCTATCTTGTAAATGACTGAACTGATTTTAATGAAACATGTCTAGAAAAGACCACTAAATACATGTTTTCAGATATAAAAATTGAATGAAATCCTGTCAGCTCCGGTGCCACAGGAACAAAGCAACAATTAGGTAGGCAACAAAAAGGTCAATGAAGCCGAAAAACTACTAGTCGTGGTTGTAAAAGTTCTAGACAGATGGCAGCGTATCAAGCCAGCAGAACACACGAAACATTCGGGGCGACTTTTGATCCCATTGTAACATTTTATTCGTATAAGCAGAAATAATATTATTTTATGTTGTTACAAATAAATATTCAAGAGCGACTGAATTTGGCACGTATTTCGATCTCATTTCTTTTATAGTTGAAGTCAACAATCAAGGCATAGGTATATTATAATGTTGAAAGTGACTTCTTTTAATTCAATTGATTTGACGGGCTTCGTGGTCTAGCGATTCATGTAACCATACGGACTACCATTCACGAGGTCGCGGGTTCGATTCCCGCTCGGGACAATCATTTGTGTAATGTTTATAAATGTCATACAAATGTTTGTACTGCGTCTGGGTGTTTCTATGTATAATAAGTATGTATTTACAAAAGAAAAGTAGTATATGTAGTATATCCGTATTCTGGTACCCATAACACAAGCATATAAGCTTAGCTTGGGACCAGAGGACGTTGTGTGAAATGTCCATGAATAATTATATAAATTTATTTATTTATATAATTTATATGATGAAATGATGCGATTTTTATTTCTTTGAGACGAAAAAGGACTAAATTCGTCGGAAACAGTGTCAAACCTTTTTTTTTGGCACAATATTTGATATCGATGAGATGTGTACACACCCCCTGTATTTGAACTCCTAAACACCACCCTGGCTTCACCCTTGCCATGAATAGCTTCAATTATAGAGTCTTAAAGAGAACCTGTCCCACACTACCACCCACGTCCTGATATTTGCCAACTCAAATCTTAGTAATTGTGATTTGAAATTGTAACCTTATATTTTAATTGAGATAATGAGACTAATTTTGATGCGTCAAAAATTCAACCTTATTTAGAGAAGAAATCACTTATAACCACGTGTCTTATAACGACTAACCGGCTATAACGACGACAATGGATAGTGTAAAGGTTGTGATCATTGAATATAACCTATACAATGATACAGGCCACTTAAGATTTGTTTTTAAAAAAGGAATAAAAAATTTAAAATTTGAAAATAAAAAGAATAGAATGGGAGATAGCAATAGGACATGAAGAGAGGATGTTGAAAATGATTGTAAAATAGTTTTTCTATATTATAAAAAATATAACAAATTAATTAAATGTGTTTTAAATTATTATTATAAATTAATGTAAAGTTTAAGCTTTACAAATGGTGGAGGCGCCGGGTATAGCGGCCCGATTGGTAAACCAGCTCCTACGCCCAGGGATGTGTTGACGAGCAAAGGGTCGACACAGGATAAATATTAATTATCAGAGAAGTAGCCGTATCTTTTTATTAAATTTTTATAAATTATTTATAACTAAGATGGAACTAGCCACGATAACTTTCGGTGGTTGCGCACAGGAGTGCCTAGATGAATTCGAAGAAATGTTTTACGCTTTAATAACTTTCAAGAGATGCTCGTCTGAAGAAGAAAAATTATCACTATTGCCCTCATTTTTAAGGGGTAACGCCTTACTTTTCTTCCGGGGCATTAAAAACACGTGCAAAAGCGTGCAGGAGGTATTTGATAGTCTAAGGGAAGAGTTCCAAGAAGTAAATTACCAAGAATGTTCGCAATAATTATTTGCATAATGATGTAAATTGGTTTAGTGATTCAATTAGATTAAGGTTATATATATGGTGATAACTATAATTTACTAATATTGTTTTATTTTGGTGTGTTTCATATTGTTCGGGATCGGCGAGACTTCATAATGACGTCAGCAAATTTATACATAAGAAAGATGCAATGAAAAGGAACCACATCAAAAATTTAGTTATTTTTCATATTTATATTTTGAATGTTTAGTTAAAAATGTGAGATAAATATATTAACATAGTAATTGGATAGTGAGTATTTCGTACTAGATTATGATTATAGTATTAAGGTGGAACGATTAATAGGTATAATAATGGGTTGTATTGAGTTATAATGTCGAAGGGAGTGGCTTGGTAGAGTTAGTTGGATGAGTCGTATCAACGGGTAATATCTTTGAATGCAACATGGTAAGGCCATAGGCTATTTGTCATGGAATCCTGTTTTGGGATATCACGCATTTTAGAGATAGAACTCATAAGATAGGATTTAGGAAAGTAGGTGCTAGAGTAAAGTATTTGTTCATTAGGAGAGAAATGTGAAAGGTTGAAAATTGAAAGAAGTTGTATTATAGTGAGAGGTTGCTGATAATATTTTTATTTTATTTATTGGGTAATAATTAGATAATAATGATTAGCGAATAGTTTATAATTACTTAGATAATAGAATGATTGATTATTTAAAACGTTACTTGTGGTAGAAGAATGGTTGGTAAATTTATCTCACGAGAAGGAATTCTAAATGTGGAATAAATTGGTCATTCCCGAGCATTCAGGATTACTTAGTAGAAATTATACCTAAATAATTGAAAAGACGGTTGAGTATTATCTGAGCATACTTTAAATTTTAATTTGATAATCTCTGGATTCTATCAATTATAATGGTTTCTTATGTAAATTTTCTCATTAAGCTGGAAAGCTGTTAAATTAGCACATCTTTCGGATCTATGATGCTGACCTCATAATTGAAGCTCGATAGTTTTTATAAGAGCATTAATTGTTTGGTGATGAACATTTTTCTGATTGATTGTTGATGATATATGCTTTGTGTCTTGGTGTGATAGTTTTAAGGATGCCTTATCATTCTTGTTTATTATTGGATAAATCAATTTTAAAGATGAAGTAGTTTAATATTTTATGAAAAGAGTGATATGATATAAGGGCATCGTAGTTAGTGTGGTTCGGATAACTAAGATTAGAAAGGCAATTTTTGGTTGGTTTTTTGCTTTTCAAGTTTTTCGAAATGTATTGCTTCGAAAAGCTAGGTCCTAGCTGGATCTAATCTGGTTCATTCTAGTTTGTTATCATGCTTTCCAACCTTAGGTAGGGTGTCCAGTATTTTGTAACTTAGAAAAAAAAAATTTTTTTTTTTTTTTTGAAAAAAAAAAATTTTTTTTTATCCTCTAAGGGGGGGAGAATGTAAAGGTTGTGATCATTGAATATAACCTATACAATGATACAGGCCACTTAAGATTTGTTTTTAAAAAAGGAATAAAAAATTTAAAATTTGAAAATAAAAAGAATAGAATGGGAGATAGCAATAGGACATGAAGAGAGGATGTTGAAAATGATTGTAAAATAGTTTTTCTATATTATAAAAAATATAACAAATTAATTAAATGTGTTTTAAATTATTATTATAAATTAATGTAAAGTTTAAGCTTTACAATAGTCATGTCTAGTTTTACCATTACGTAACGACGTTAATTTATTAGTCGTGTTTATTTTTACAATTAAATAAGGACGATAATGATTAGTCATGTTTAGTTTTATAGTTAAGTATGCACTAACAAAATATACCGTTCAGTTCGTCATCCGGATAGTACGATATAATATGGCCATTCCTTTAAATGTCGTTATAAACGGATTCTACCGTATTTTAATAACCACAGATTGCTATCAATTAAAATTGTATAAACATTAAGAAGTCATTCCTAAATTGAGATTTAAATTGATGCGAACCCTTTTCTGATGCAGATCTTTCAAGTTTTAAGATTGATTAATCAAATTGGAAGTTGTCTTAACTTTGTATTTTAACTATCTGTTGCCCGCGAGATTTGATGGGTAAAGTTTTTTTTTATAAAATAATATTTACATACATTTCACACAACGTCCTCTGGTCCCAAGCTAAGCTTATTATGCTTGTATTATGGATACCAGAATACGGATAGAATACATAAACTACTTTTCTTTTATAAATACATATTTATAATACATAGAAATACCCAGACGCACAACAAACATTTGTATGACATATAGAAACATCACACAAATGATTTTCCGAGGCGGGAATCGAACCCGCGACCTCGTGATCGGCAGTCCGTTACATGAACTGCTCAACCACGAGGCTCGTCATAATAAGAGTTTGTAATATATATACACTATACTGTACTTTTAAGGGTTCTGAACCATCAAGTAAAACAATACCCTCTTACTAAGAGTCCGTTTGTCCGTCTTTCTGTCACTAGGCTGTATCTCTGGAATGGTGATAGCTAGACAGCGGAAAATTTCAACGTTTCTGCATATCAGTTTATGCTATAACAACAAATAGTCATTATTATCATGATTCTGTCCATACCCCAGTGTTCGAGATCCCATTATTTAATGAACTCTTCATGTGAAAGTCGAACTCGAACATGACCGGTTTTAATTCTATTTGGTTTTCATAAAGTAGCCTAAGGTCTTTTATTACAATAGTTTTTGCATAATATATCAATAGATGGAGTAACTTTCGCGTTTTCAATATTACTTAGTAACTAGCTGTCCCGGCAAACGTTGTTTTGCCATACAATTCTGTGTAAAAATCAACAACTAAAAATTTCATCAAAATCGGTCCAGCCGTTTAGGAGGAGTTCAATTACAAACACACGTACAGAAGATTTATATATAATTATAAAGATTACCTAAACATAACTAGTTTCGCATAAACTCCATTATCTACTAATTCATTCATGTTTTATTATTTCTTTATGAAAATAACCACACCTGAACAACCATTATGAAGTTTGTTGATCATAAAATTTAAGTTTATTTTATGTTTTGATATTAAAGTACTTAAGAACGTCGCCAAAGTTCTTTCATATTATTATCTTTAAAAGCACTAAGTCTTACTGAAACTGTTCTAAAGCACCTCGTCCACGTTAGGTTAAGACACGTACTTACATCTAGAAATTAAAGTAGAGATTAGATTAGTCTTCAAGTTCGCTCAAAGCGTAGCTCTATAAGTTACCTCTTCTAGACATCTACAAAACAACGAAGTGCTTCCGTACATTTGTATGGAGCACAGCTTGCTGTCAAACACTCATAACAGTACATCTATGGCAACTCTATTAATAAAATAAATAAATAAATAAATAAATATTCATAGACATTTTACGCAACGTCCTCTGGTCCCAAGCTAAGCTTATTATGCTTGTGTTATGGGTACCATAATACGGATATAATACATAAACTACTTTTCTTTTGTAAATACATACTTATAATACATAGTAAACACCCAGACGCAGTACAAACATTTGTATGATAATTAAAAACATCACACAAATGATTGTCCTGTCCGGGAATCGAACCCGAGACCTCATGATCAGCAGTCCGTTATATAAACCACTCCACCACGAGGCCCGTCAAAAAATAAATAATTAATAAATAAATATTCATGGACATTTCACACAACGTCCTCTGGTCCCAAGCTAAGCTTATATGCTTGTGTTATAGGTACCAGAATACGGATAGAATACATATACTACTTTTCTTTTGTAAATATATACTTATAATACATAGAAACACCCAGACGCAGTACTAACATTTGTATGACAATTAGAAAAATCACACAAGTGATTGTCCCGAGCGGGAATCGAACCCGCGACCTCTTGATCAGCAGTCCGATACATGAACCACTCGACCACGAGGCTCGTCAATAATTAATTTATAATACATTGTAATAGAAGCTTCGACTAGGTACCTATTGATTTTTAATATAACTAATATTATTAACTGCACCATACTGAGTTTATAGCAATTTTATTGTTCGTCTAATAGGCAACAACTTAAGTGCTGAATTAAGGACTGGAGTTTGTTGACATCTGACGTTAAGTTACAATGTAATACCGTAAATAACAATGTATTCGTATATTGACGGGCTTCGTGGTGGAGTGGTTTATGTAATGGACTGCCGATCAAGAGGACGCGGGTTCGATTCCCGCTTGGGACAATCATTTGTGTGATATCCATAAATGTCATACAAATGTTTGTACTGCGTCTGGGTGTTTTCTATGTATTAAAAGTATGTATTTACAAAAGAAAAGTAGTATATGTAGTCTATCCGTATCTGGTACCCATAATACAAGCATAGAAATATAGCTTACTTTGGGACCAGAGGACGTTGTGTGAATTGTCCTGAATATTTATTTATTTACTAAGATGTTTTTTAGGAATCCGTAGCAAAAGGTTAAACGGGATTCTGTTACTGAGACTTCACTGCTCGAACGTCTTTTACCGGGCTGTCTCTGGTGACAGCTAGAGAGCTGGGACCAAAGTCTACTATTACAATAATGTTACAATGTTGTCATAATGATAATAAATTAATAATAAATTTATTTTTATTTTCTCATCACAATAGTGGTCTTAACAGTAAAATTTACAGCGCTGGAAAACATGATTACCTATGTGAGAGACTGGTGCCTGAATTAGGTTTTGTTAAAAACCTGTACTACAGGTCACCAGCCGGCGTATTATGAGCTTTTTAAAATCATTCAAGTTCCAGGCGCGCCGTAAACTGCATGGCTAAATTAGGTATTATGGCAAAAAAAAACTTTTAGTTGAAAATTTTTAGTTAGTACTTTAACTTTTACTTGTACCTTCTCCTTAAACATATTAATGTATGACTGGTTTAGCGAACTGACTGACTAATAATTTCTTCATAATACGAATTTGCCAGACAGTTCAATTCACGGCGTAAACTGCCTGTAAATAAAAGCTCATAATACGGCCGCAGGGCTCCCGCAATAACTGGCAGATTGTGAGATTACTACTAAGCATGCAAATAAAGTAGGTTAGGAAAGAATGGTGTAAATGTTGTTGAGTATGATTTGAGTCGTGTGAGTACATGTGGATATGTATGTGTGTATATGTATATAATGATCAGTCACTGATTGCTTAATGACTTAGACTACTCTGACAGTTTTTGTTAATGATAATATATTATGCGGGCAATAATGATACTAATCAGGTCTCTCCTTGTGAATATGCTATATATTAATAGTAATAGCAGCACAAATATTTTACACACACATATAAACACACTCAAACACACACACAAGTACACACATAATTTTATCTGCAAGTTAGTATTAAGTATTTTTAAGTATTTTATCTATAAATATTTTCTGTACCTATATGAGCATGGTATCTGTACTTCTTGTCAGGAGCGGGAATCCCATAGTACGGGTTCTACCTAGTATGGGTCCAATGATTTTGCAATCGTTGTTATAGTTTGCAAGTTGCAATTGTACATTTTTGTGAAATAAATTATTATTATTATCTACTATTATTGCTTAATGGCGAATTTTATCAGATTTGATAGTCTACTATTAATTTTTTGTCATAAATTAGCCATTATGGCGCCATAATGATTATCTGGGGTCAGTATGACGAACATACATAATAATATTATGATAATAACGATACGGAACCATTCGTGTGCAAATCCAACTCGAACTTGGCTAGGTTTTAACGTAGATTTATTTAAAATCTAATTGTATGTGATCTGCTAACATTAGCTTGATATAGCTATTTTATCTTTTTAAAACTTTTGTATAAAATCATTTATTTTATAAAAAAATACAATAACAATACAGAAATTGGCAGTTATTCTAAAATAAAATATAGATAACAAAAACCGCCAAATTAAAATAAAAAGAAACACAAGTCTCAAGACATAAAGCACAAATCTTGAGTCGTTATTAAAAGCAAAGATATTAAAAAAGTTTTATTTCAAAGCATTTGTATTGAAGTTCGTATTTAATCAAGCAAAGATTTCATTTGATGCAGAATAATTATTATAAAATTTTGTATAAATAAAGTTAGATTTTAATTAAAATGTAATGGCGTATTTATAAATAAAATGAGACTTAAGAAATACGTTTCATTTTTAAAGTTCTATATAATAAAATGGCCTTTTTTATGCAATATTGTGAAGATTTATTTTGAAGCTACTGTATGTAAATTGTTGTACAAGAGTAGTATAAATATATGACATAAACCAATATTTAATGAAACTACTTTTTACTTGACGTAGGTAGATAGGTACTGCACTAATAATAAGTTGATAGAAAAAATCTATACTTATAATAAATCTGTAGAGAGGTCAATTCTGTACATGAAATATATTTTCAAAATAACTATCAGGGGGTGATTAGTGATCGATACTGATACCAAAAATGCAATCAGTAAAATTTTTGTCTGTCTGTCTGTCTGTCCGTCTGTATGTTCCTTATAGAAACAAAAACTACTCGACGGATTTTAACGAAACTTGGTACAATTATTCTTCATACTCCTGGGCAGGTTATAGTATACTTTTCATCACGCTACAATCAATAGGAGCAGAGTAGTGAAGGGAAATGTTGGGAAAACGGAAAAAGGTGCTCCATTTTTTAAGCTTCCGTCGCGTGTGCAGCCTTAATGGTTAAAGTTACATAGAAATCATGTATGACGGAAATATTCTACATAAAATTGTCTAAAAAATATCCCGAAATAGCACGTGTAACTCCTGATAGCTTGGCAGTTCGTTCATTCTGATTATATTTATTTACTCTTACGTTTATAATACTCTCACTCAAGCAGTAGTTAAAAATGTTGCAAAAACGGGGAAAATTTCCTAAATTCTACGCGGATGGAGTCGAGAGCAACAGCTAGTTTACCATAAAGTCATAATAGTCGATATAATAAATATAATACATATATTGTTTTTATAATCAAGTTTAGTTTTTATAATCAAATAAATGAACAATTGTATAATGTATAACATAAGAATGGACACATTATGTGCCCTTATTCCTGTATCGATGACTTGTAATAATTATTACCAATAGGTAAATAAATAAATAAGTAACAGCAGGTAATTTTTCTAAATTTTGTCCGCGAGTTCGTACGCGTGGAATTTGGAAAATTTTCCCTGTTTCTGCCACATTTTTCACTAATACTTCGCTCATAATAGTTGTAGCATGATTTCAAATAGCCTACAGCCTACCTTAATATATGTGCTATCTAACATTGAAAGTATTTTTGAAATCGGGCCAGTGGTTCTTGAGAATAACGCGTTTAAACAAACAAACTCTTTAGCGTTATCTAATATATAAAATTCACGTGTCACAGTGTTAGTTACCGTACTCCTCCGAAACGGCTTGACCGATTCTTCTCAAATTTTGCATACATATTCAGTAGGTCTGAGAATCGGCCAACATCTATTTTTCAAACTTTTTTTTTAGTATGGCAAAATAACGTTTGCCGGGTCAGCTAGTCTTATATATAAAATTCACGTGTCACAGTGTCAGTTACCGTACTCCTCCGAAACGGCTTGAACGATTTTTAGGAAATTTTACATGCATATTCAGTAAGTCTGAGAATCGGCCAACATCTATTTTTCAAACCTTTTTTTTTGTATGGCAAATCAACGTTTGCCGGGACAGCTAGTAATATATATTACCTAATACGTCTTCAATCTAAAACAGAAGCAGAACAGGCTGTAATAGTTAGATTATAATTCCGTGGCAATCTTACCAACTCGTAATTTAATATTTAATGTAATTTACAATAATATAATTGTAATATGTAAATTACATTCTCCTCTCAGTGTGTTAAACTTCAACATTTATCATTAAAATGTATACAATGTTGTTTAATTGTAATAAATAATATATATTTGCTGTAGGAATATTATACCTGCTTGTATTATTTGATTACATAATGTGATAAGCTTTTAAGGGCCTACATCAATATTATCGTATATCATCGCCGACACGTACATATTTAAACAGCCAGTAGGCACAGAAAATGAAGAATTAGGGATACTTTTCCTATTTACTCAAAATCTACTAAATATATTTTAATTCTGATCCACGTGTTTCTATACATAATAGTTACCTATGTTTTTAAAGTTATTTCATTAGTTAATACGCGATAATACACCGACAAATGAAAAAAATAAAAAAATTGAGGGGTTGTTTCACCAAGATTTTCTATCGAGAAAACTTTTTTCAATCGCGTTTCTGAGTTTTTGCGATCCTAGATTATATATTGAAAAAACATATACTTAAAAATTAGAGCTCTAGCCATTCAATCTAAAGAAACAATGAAAACTTCGTACGTAGAAAAATGCACGAAGCTATTTTGGTATCCTCTTAAGATTAATTTATTACATTATTTTGCAGTTGGTAGTTATTCCGCTTATTTCGTCTGTAAAATGAACCTACGCAGATATATCGTTTATTTAGGAGATATATAATTATCTGTTGTAGTCCAAATAAAAACAAGCTTAAATAAAGACCCTGGATATCCTAAATTGTTTTTGAAATTATTGCAACGTTATCGGTCCTTGATATGTGTGTAAAATTGCAGATCAATCCGACTATTGCAAGTGGGTGAAAATCTCT
Organism: Orgyia antiqua; assembly: GCA_916999025.1. NCBI lineage: Eukaryota > Metazoa > Arthropoda > Insecta > Lepidoptera > Erebidae > Orgyia > Orgyia antiqua. Next base: position 31,310,782 of record OU779863.1, read on the forward strand.
TTCAAAGATTCCGTTACATAGATCAACACGTTAATAGATAAATAGATAGATACGAACAAAGATAACAAAGCATGTTAAAATTAGATCTTTTTCGTTTAGTCGTCTCAACACATTATATTGCTACAGGGCTTTTCTAAAGCAAGATACTATCTGTTTTAATCGATAGGGAAAGTTGACAAAATATCAATAACAGAATCACAACAAAATGTTAACTAGAATAGGAAACTTTTATATTATCGTATCGAGTCAAATAACGTAATACACATTTATGATAAGTGGTAACTTGACATGAACAGACAAAACTACGACGCAACGTTCTGACCTCCTGTCTTTATTATTAAGTACAAAGCATATTTAGTGCTGCCATCATCTATCCTTCCAACGCCCGATAAATACGGCACAAATGCCGAACATTTCAGCGAAATATAGTTCAGTAGTTTCCTCTTCTGAGTTTTTTATTTTTTACACATTTTTTCAACAAAAGTGTCCGTGTTTCATTCCCTTGAACACCCTTGAAACTCAGACAAATCCTGGAAACCCGGTCTGATGACAGCCTTCTAAGTGACAGCCCTTAGTATACTGTAACAACAAAAGCTTTGATAGCTCAAATAGTATACACTCTTGAATAAATGAATAGATTATTGTACACCAGTAAAGTAATATACAACAAAGGATCTAATTAGCAAAATAACAAGTACAATAGGCGGTCTTATCACAAGTTGCGATGTATCTGGCGGTCTTATCACTCTTCAATATATTTTTCAAGCAATATTTATTATCGAATATTCTAAACAATATTTTTCTATTAAACAAAATGGTCACGTCGTTACTCCTTTTTGAGAGTATAGCGAAAGTGCGCCGGAATAATAATCATGGTAAGCCGAGGTCGCGAATCTAAAAATAAATCAGGGATACAATACAATACGTTAGTGCAATAATTATTATAATTTTAGACTTGATTTTTTTGGTAAACAATGTTTTCGAGGTCCCATTTTTGGAAAGCGAGCATGGTGGTTGGTTTATTAATAAAATACTGCTAATAAAATAATAGTTTAAAAAAACTAAAAAACACGCTTTATTTAATCGAATTATTGCATTGTCATCGGTCTTTGACAGGTGTGCAAAATTTGAATAGAATCTGACCGTTTAAAGTGGGTCAAAATAGCGTCCAAAGGAGTCGGTTACAAACATACAAACATACAAACAAACATACAAACAAACATACAAGTGAAGCTAATATAAAGCGTGTAAAAATAAAAATAATGTATCTTTACTTATTATAAAACAAAGCCGTCATTTTTAAATATTATGTTCCTATGGCTCATATATTCAAAATTACGACGCAACGAATTTGATGTTTAATGAATTTTGATGTATTTTCAAACAAAGGATAATCAAGTGCATATCTGGAAATTAAGTTTCAACTGTATGAAATGAAAAAAAAAGATGTATAAAGTCATATATTATGACTTAGTGACTCCCAACGCGGCTTTGTAATCATGGTTGGTACTTATACCATAATAATATCTATTATTAAAATCAGATGGCTTAACATTGACCGACAATTTTAACTATTTGTCTTATTTACAAAACAGATATTTTGACTTATTTACACTGTACTTTCACATGTTTTGTATATAAGTACTCTAACTTTCATTAATTAGGCTACTCATTACGAAAAACGCAACCAGCACTATGTAAAAACTCTTGCTTAATCTAAAAATAATCTACTTAGTTCAAAAACTAAAAAACACGCTTAAAAATCCTCAATGTTTTTTCAAATAATTGCATTGTCATCGGTCCTTAATATATGTGCAAAATTTCAGATCAATCCGACTACTGCAAGTGGGTGAAAATCACTTTCAAAGATTCCGTTACATAGATTAATACATTGATAGATACATACCGAACACAACCTAGACCTCTTTGCTATTATGTACGCTTATTACATAAGTACCACAAAAAACTAATCACGATATAGATTTTACCGCCAACATCGGCCGCCATATTGGGCTAGTCACTTTTGACGTTCCATTTATGGCGCGAACTCGTGCGCAATGTCGCATTGTGTTGCTAATATTAGATATGGTGACCATTGTTTATGATGATAATGCCTTTAGGAACAGTTACTGGCCTCTACCGAGGACAATATTATAGTCTTATGGTTCAAGGGGTCTAGTGTAGCGAATAAATAGGTATTGAATGGGATAAGGTTTTCTTAAAGTGTTTGTAGAGCCTCTATTGTAGTTTTTAAGGTTCCGTACCAAAAAATAAAACAGAACACTATTACTGATTGACTATTGCTGCTGCTGTCCATCCGTTTGTCACCAGGCTATATTTCTGGAACGGTGACAGCTAGAGAGTTGAAAATTTCATAGTATGTATATTAGATGATGTAATAACAACAAATACTCATCATCATCATCATCCTTTATCCCACTATTCGGGGTTACGTTATTTCTGGACTGGTGACAACTACAGAACTAAAAATTTTACAGTTTGTGTTCGTTATTTGATCATGTGGTGATGAAGTAAAGAATATTTTAACATAATTTTTTCACCTTCATCACAGTATTCGTCTTTCGTCTTCTAACATGTCCACCTCACACCTCTAGCTTAGTACATTCTTCCTTCAACATTCAAGCAATTCTTCTCTGGAATGCCCTTCCTCTTGAGATCAGGATGGCTAGGACCCGGGAGACATTTAAAATTAAAGTTCGAAACCATTACATCACATTACTGGCGGAATCTACTCATTGAGTAATTCCTCTCTGTTTCATTGGTTATATAGGTATATGTAGTATATTATATGTATTATTACTAAGTATGTTTATATTATCTGTTTATGTATGTAGATTATATTTATTTATTATAGTTTAAGTAATATTATTATTATTGTAAGGTAAAAACTTCACCTCTCAGTGATAAATTAGCACCTGCCTCTTATTATCTCTGCACCACTGATGGTTGGCTGGTAGAGAATGCCATTGGCATTAAGCCCGCCATTGTACACCATTTTGTATGTGCAAAAAGTTTGAAATAAATAAATAAATAAATAAATATTGGATTTATTTGAAATTTTTCATCAAGACAGATTTTGGCTTTATATTATCTTCATTACAACGTGGGTCCTCTAAGACTCTACATTAAAAAAAAACGTAAATCGATATAATATTTTCTAACACTTGCGTGACTCATTTGTTTAAATAAAACTACTTTTTACGAATTTTGACGCGTATATTTGTTTTAAATTTTGGCCCGACGTTTCGGAGACTTTGCAGTCACCATGGTCACGGGTGAGACCTCAGTCTAACAGACAATAGTCTAAGAGACAAATATACGCGTCTAAATCCGTAAAAAGTAGTTTTATTGAAACGTAAATCGATTCTATACACATCCGATTCTTGGTATAGAGTTACACAGGTGTGTAAGTAATTAAATCAAATATTAGTCCATTTGTCAACAAAATATAGAATTTGAAATAAAGATATCAATTAAATTATCATCGAATAATACTTATAATTTATTACAATTCCAAACAACGTTATCACTGTCCCATAATCGGTGTATTGACGCAAAATGTTGTACAGATGAATGAATGTACACCATCAATCCATATAATATCGATTCAATGTTGATCATATTCGTTATGGATTTGCAATTAAGTATCATCAATCAGATATATGTTTGTTTTAGTTCTCGTTTGACGTGTAGGTAACTGGGTGTTCTGAATACGATGTCAGATTAATGCTATATTGATTTTGATGTTGAATAATGTACGGGATTCTACCTCTGATGGGTCCTTTTAAATGCTTTTTGCATATTGCATAATAGTGTATTAAAAGAAAATTTTGAACCGACTTCATAAGCCTTTGAAATTTGAAGGTTTTCTTCGATTTCTCAGGAGATAACTATCGACCTGGTGCTAATGGAAGCAAACGGGAACCATCAGATTTTAAATAAAAAAGAATAATTAAAATCGCTTCACGCAGTTAAAAGCTATTTCGTAACAAACATAAAAAAAAATTAAGAAAAAAACATACAGACGAATTGAGAACGTCCTCTTTTTATGTTTGAAGTCGGTTAAAAATTGCATCTAAATAGATTTACCTATTTTAGAGCTACGTTGCTATAAAAACACATAGACATTTATCTTCATCTTCTTCTCCAGCCCATTTACGTCCCACTGTTGGGCACGGGCCTCCTCCGCTTTGGAGGGATTACGGTCTACTGTGCCGCGCTAACCAGGTGTGTTGACACAGGGTTTATTTTCGAGTTTTCCGTCGTGTGCAATATCCCTTAGCCAACTTTTACAGCACCCTTGGGAGGAGATGGGGTGGTGACACTTGTATTCTTAATCCGTCACCACACGGATAAACGGACATTTATTTAGTATCGGGGTTTGAAATAAAATATTTTAACAGTATTTCAAGCAATTTTATTTGTTTAATTAGGATAAGCAAAGGTATAAAATTAAAAAATCCCATACGTAGCGTTTTCATTAGCAGACAATGAAATCATGTAACAGTTTTAATTTTGGTTGGTATAAAGAAAACAAATACAATTTGTTGTTTATTGTTGATTTTTAATTAAATATTTTATTTCATTGTAACGTTTTAATATATTGATGATAGATTTGATTTTTACTATTTTTTACCGAACTCTTTTTTGCCTTCTCACTTTTATGCCCGTTTTCAATATTGTATTGATTCTCGATTATTGCTATCAAAGTCAGACTAATCTAAACTTTTGTCCTTACTTGCATGTCAATAAGCTATGACAACATTCTCTATTGAAAATTTGTCAAGAGATAGAAATATCTAACTGATAAGCCAGGACTACAATCTATCCGTAATGGTAGATTGATTATGGAAGATGACTGTTAGTGACCCATCAGGTGGAAATGGTACAGTTATGCCCGAGTAGTATCTATTAGGTAGCTCAGAATATCGGTATTCAGACTCCTTAAGAAGCCCACGCTATGGCCATCTCTGCGTTTTACGTTCTACCAAACATATGCGTTTGGTAGAACGTAAAACGCAGAGATGGCCAATTTGAAATAGTTTTTAAGTTAAAATTTCATAGTTGCATTTAAGCGCAGTAGTTACCTCATAATAACCCGAGAGGAGCCATAGACCATAGTGAAGTAAAATTTCCACTCGGAAGTGTCTCCAGAGTTAAATTGATTTCACTGTCGTAAAGTGATATATTATCTATTTACTACCCAAATATCGGTATTTACGGTTGAATAAGTCGCTACCGGTATTAGGATGTGAATAATAACGTTTCGAGATGTGTTTGCAAACTGCTTAATCGCTGTATTATTGGACATATTCCCAATTCCCATTTTTGTCACAGTAGAATATTTCAATCCTTATTTTTTTTATAAACATGAGTTTTCATCAGCTAATTGATTTACAAATCCCAGCAAAATTAGCTCATAAATACCGGTTTTTTAAAAAAAGATCCATAATACTAAGAAGATTTCAATCAGTTGGTAAACACGATCAGTGCCATTGATGGAATTCCGTCAAATCGACGGCTGCATGAAAAATGTATTTCAGATGCCGTAAGCAGTTTTATTGCATAAGTCGCTTATAGTCTGTCAGTTTCTCTACTATTAGGCTCTATGACTCCAGTCGACTGTTGCCTATTTGGCCGTAGAGAGTCCTGTTACCCTTAGAGATATATACATTAAGATGCCAAAGTACATTACACAAAAATTCCAATTAGCTAAAAATAAAAACTAATTAGTGCCTTTATCACAAATTTGGTTAAGCTATTAACTGATCCCTGCTGCTGTTACGTAACAGAAATTGTTAGTAATTAGATATACTTTAAAATGTATCAAAAAGGGATCATTAGCTTTTACAAAACTTTACCGGCCGGTATTTGTTTTTGTGTGAAACTTTGCGTCCTTATACAGGAATATTAGAAGGCAAAGTTTGACTAAGTATTTAAGCCCTTTTACGGACATAATATGGGAACGCTTTCGTTATCTATACTGATGTTATAAAGCTAAAGAGTTTGTTTGTTTGAACGCGCTTATCTCTGGAAATTGGTTAGAATTGAAAAAAATATTTTGTGTTGGATAATTCATTTATCAAGAAAGGCTTATAGATTATACAACATCACACTGCGATCAATAAGAGGGAATCATCAATGAAAAAGTTTCAAAAACCGGGATAAATTATCCATATTTGAACGCTTCCGTTTTATGAGCTGTCTTTATGGTTTATATGTATGTATCATTTGTTTTCTAAATTCCAATGTAACTTCTTGTTGTGATTGAGATCCGGGTAGTTAAAGGTTTTACTCATTTTCTCAGTGATGAAATGTATTAGTTAAGGCGGTCTTTCTATGCCAATTTCGATATTAAACGATGTTTTGCAGGAGGTTTAACCCAAATAACAGGCTATATTTTATCAAAGTTTAATATCACGAGAAAAGAACAACTAGTTACACCATTAAAATATTATATGCTTAAAGAATATCCACTGATATGCTTACTTAGCTTTTTTTTAAAATTCCCATGTCAACTCCGGAAGGAACTTGTTCAAGAACATTCACAGATTTATCAATAAACAGATAATATTTCATTTTATATGATCAAATTCAATTGAACTCTCTCTGAAGATTTATGAATGTATTTTACGACATATTTCACGACGACGCGCGGTCATAAAACAATGTCTTTAAGCTCTGTCACACATTTAACAACCCGTGGTCGTAATATACTCAAATAAGAGACTTTTGAAGATATTTTCAAGAGTAAAAGAGAAATGAAAAGGAGTTTTTTTACAGAGACAGCTAATTCATCCGCCTTAGAGTATTCCCGTGTGGTGACGGATTGAGAATATAAATATCACCACCCCTTTTCCTTCCCAGGGTGCTGTAAAAGCCAGCTAAGGGAGGTACACACCTTGAGCGATAAGACCGCCAAATGTACAATAATCTATTGTATAAGTGTTTTTGTAATTTATATGGTGTACAATAAAGAGTTTTTTAATTATTATTTATATACACAGATATCATCCACTGGGAGAGACGGAAAATTCTAAAATAAACCCGCTGCCAACACGCCTGGTTAATATAATCTTATCGTTGTATGTATCGGAATGCTTGTGGTCCAACTATTGATGTATTTTGATTGTTTGGCAATTTTGTTGTGTACATTTATATTAATTAAAATCTTTAGTCTATAATAAACAGTTTTTATAACAAATTAACATTGCTGAATTTTGCTATCGACACTATCGAAATTCATTCTTTATTTAAGTTTAGTTTTGCACATAGAATTGGTACCATTATCTATTCAAGCGCATTTTAGAGATGAATCTATCAATATATTGGTTACCAAACTAACAGAATGATTGGTTGAGGTGACTAACAAGTAAGTCTTCACTATCACTTCTAGTGTAGTGAAGTGTGTGGCTACCCTTAAAAATGTTAAGACTTGTAGTATATACTAGGTAAAACCCGTAACATCAGTATGGATTGTATATTTCATACTAAACCCGCACATATATTTGGCTCGTGTGGATTGAATTAGTTATTAGGTAATAATCAACTGCTTTACATAGCTACCTTATGTAAGCATACAAGCAAGTTAAGTTAAGTTTGCAAAATGCATTTTTTAGTTTAGATTAGTTGTGCGCGTAGGATAAGTACCAATGTAAGCTTTGATGGTAAGCTGTAGCAACTATTTCAACTAACGGGAGCTGTTATACACGCTCTTCATTGTCAAATATACTGCCATGGTGGTACTGAGTCTGTGATGTATCGAAGTTGATGTGACGCAACACAAACACTAAAACGTAATTTTATATCGCCATAAATTGGCACACGCACACTAAGAGACGAAAGTGTCTGTACTATGATTGCATTGCCCTCCTACCTTTTTCAGCAATTGTCAACTGATAACTCCAACTGGATCAATCCGTTATGTTCTTAATTTGAAAGAAAGCCGAGGAGTTCAGTACTTATACAGAACAACAAAACCTACATCTAACTTCTTACTTTTAAAAGACAACTTAATAAAAAAAGCTTTAGTTAATGCTAATCTATGTTCGACACAATATTAATCTGTCTAAATTGTTATTAAAGACACGATATCTACTAAGAGGATTAAAACATTGGCTACTTTTAACGTAGTAATTCCGAGCTATCAAAATGTGACATGAAAGAAGTCGCAAATTAAACTTTGTTTATTTTTGAGTATAAATTCTAAAGTTACGATCAAGATAAACACTTGGTAAATGCTTTTGTAATGTCTTGTTTATCTAAGAACTTAAGAAAATTGACTGATTTATTTCTTAAGTTTGCTATTACAAGAAATTTGTAGTAGGTACATAGATTTTAATAAGTAGGTTTTCAGTCGATGAAAAGACAGCAAAATGATACCCATGTATTATATACGTAATGAGAGGAGCTTTATTGAAAGGTTAGTTTTTTGCGGTGTTTAGTATTTTTAACAATTTCGAATTCAATTGGTAATCAATTTATACTTTTAACAAATGGAGTAAGAAGAAAATGTAGTTATCACGTGAAGGATTTGGAATGGGAACCCACGACCTTTGGAAATCGTTTCCAACTCTCGGTCAACAGATTGCCGTGATGTTCTCGCGCTTCAATCAATTTCACTATTATATCAACTCTGTGATTTTACAAACTTTTTGTATTTGTTGTTATAAGCGGCAACAGAAATACATCGTATGTGGAAAACTAGATAGAGATAATTCATGAGATACCGTTTGGCGATCGACACGGACGGATGGATACTGAAGTCTCAATAATAGGGTTCAGTGTCTATCAGAACCCTATCAAGCCAAAGACAAAAGTTCAAAGACCTACACACTTATATTTCAAATTTAAATCCAATGTCCTCCTTGTTTCCGTAATAATTTCGAAATTAATCAATTTCTGTTGGATAATTATTATCGTTTGTCGTCAGATGGTCGTCGCTGTAAATATTGACTGGCTTTGAAGTGATGACGTTACCCACTTGAGTAAATAAACAGTACGACGCGATATCTCCGTCTTTTCATATTATAGAAACTTGTGGGCGTTTCAATGACTAAATTGATTTGCTCTAATTGTAAATTCCAATTTTGAATTTTTGTATCTAAAATGTATTGTTCGTACAGATACAGTAAAATCAGTTGTCCGTAGACATACAGCTACTTTAACGAGGTGACAGATTAGGAATACCCGTGTCATTATTACCTCCCATGGGTGTAGTAAAAACTAGCTAAGGAAACTAGCAAAGCAGCTTAATAATATTAACTTGAAACCCTATGTCAACACGTGAAAGAGTTGAAAAGCTTTAATTTATTTTGTCTTTCCTACTTCCGCAACCATTACAATGTAGAAAACTCTTTTAAAAGTGATTTCATTTGAGTACTCCTTTCGGTTTTTGAGAAATAATTTGTATGTGCATAATTTCCGAACGGCTCTACCAAATTCAATAATTTCTCCGTTGTTGTGTCTCATAGTATCTAGACAAGGTTTGTATAGAAATTATAAAAAATTTGAATATTCAAGAAAAGAAAATGGCGGTACGAACTACACTCGTTTCTAATATATTTCGAAAACAAGTGTAAATCCTCTGTATCCAATAATAGAGCTCCATGCCGAATACATTAAGTTTGTAAGTAGCCCTAAAACATGACAGACAAACAGTATTACTTACTTGACAAGGGTAAATAGACCAATGGTTTAAAGCTAATAAAAATACCGGTCAAGTACGAGTTCAACTCGCACACGAAGGGTTCCTTGCAGTTATTTATTTATTCAAAACTTCAGCACAATACATAGGCGGACGTAATGCTAAAAGCATTATCTACCAGTCAACCATGGGTAATTCAGAGATATTTGTAGTAAGTAGGTGCTTTACTAACTTAAAAAAAACATGGAATTTCATTATTACAATTAGTAAAATACAAAAATTTCACACACACATTTCATACATACATAAATTTCACAGACACAATATACTACACTTAAATACACTCAATATCATTAAATACAATAAACTACACATAATTTAAATATATTTAAATACACACATAAATAAATACAAATACAATAATATCCTTAAGATTTACGGTGAATCAGCAAATTTTTGGAGAAAGTAGTCTCGTGTTTTGCGCTTAAAAGAAGATCTGGTTGACGCCATCCTGATCTCAAGTGGGATTGAATTCATATCATACTAGCTGACCCGGCAAACGTTGTTTTGCCATACTAAAAAAAAAAAGTTTGAAAAATAGATGTTGGCCGATTCTCAGACCTACTGAATATGTATGCAAAATTTGAGAAGAATCGGTCTAGCCGTTTCGGAGGAGTACGGTAACTAACACTGTGACACGTGAATTTTATATATTAGACTAGCTGACCCGGCAAACGTTGTTTTGCCATACTAAAAAAAAATAAAAAAAGGTTTGAAAAATAGATGTTGGCCGATTCTCAGACTTACTGAATATGTATGTAAAATTTGAGAAGAATCGGTCAAGCCGTTTCGGAGGAGTACGGTAACTAACATTGTGACATGGAAATTTTATATATTAGATATGTATTCGTTATCATCATAATATATTCGACATACCGTTCAGATCATGTCATCTAATTGTAACTTCAAGTTACACTGAAAGCTTTTTTGTTGTAGGGTAGCCCACGTAAATAGTTGTTGTATTCTGGTTTTAGTATTTGTTGTTATAATATCAACATATATCTATATACTAATATTATAAAGCTAAAGAGTTTGTTTGTTTGTTTGTTTAAACGTGCTAATCTCAGCAACCACTGGAGCGATTAATTCTTTTAGTGTTAGATAGGGCATTTATCGAGGAAGGCTTCGGCTTTCGGCTATATAACATCACGCTACGACCAGTAGAAGCGAAGCAGTAGTGAAAAATGTTACAAAAACGGGGAAAAGTTTCTAAATTCCACGCGGACGGAGTCGCGGGCAACAGCTAGCACATGGCAATTATGTGGAAATGTCAACTCTCTAGCAGTCTTTTTCTCGAGATACAGCATGGTGACAGACCGACAGTAAAGTTTCAGTAATAGGGCTCCGTTTTACCTTTATATTACGGAACTCTAAAAAAACAAAACTTTTAGAATCAATTGAATAATATATGTTACTAAAAGCATATAATAAAGGTTTTATGTCGGCGACGCAGTTACGCGCCACAGAGACTCGCGTAAGACGTATTTAACAACATAAGATGTATATGGATATTTATAATAATAAAAAAGAGAGGGAAAGGGTCTTAAGAGATCGATCAAGTGAAAATTCAAAGACAAAAGGGTCAAAATTACCGTCAATACGGTAAAGGGCCGAGCTAAGTAGGGCTCTTGCTTTGATTAATTATGAACTCTAAAACGAACACGATTGAACAAGAACGGACAAGGAAAAGGATAAAACAAAAGGGATAAAAAGTCGCAGTAATAAAAGGAAGATCGATCTCAGAAGACTGCCACCTCTTCTAATTAAGGATTGGTCTTTCATTGATGCAAGTGTGGAAGTTTCCTCCTTTACGCATACAGGGGTGCGTGGGACACTAGCTACCGGCGGGGTACCTCGTACCTAAGAAGGCTAGTGTCACTAGTTCGGTAAAGTCGGCTACGGGTACTGGACGTGCCCTAGTTGAGTCCGCCACATTTTATTATCTGTGATAACTAGAAGGTAAAAGAAAAAGTGGACTCTGACTGGGTGATTGACTGACGCCCATGCAATGGTTTATAGAATTTTTGTCGGTCGGTCTGTTTATACACACATCACACAAAAACTATTGCATGAAATACCGTTTTCGGTGATATGTTGGTATAGATTTAACTTAAAGTATAGGTTTTAATTTATCCCGGGATAGTATATAATTTCTCCAGGAAAACCTGCTTTTAGTTTGTTATTGCCCAGTCAACCAAAATGTACACTAAAATATATGTAGTACGAAATTAACTCTCTAAATGTGATTAGCCTAAAGCTTATTACAATGTTAAAAATTAAATCCTTTTCTGTTTGGTTGATCGCGGTTTTCCTATTCACTGAACTGAGAGCACACGTTTTAAGAGGCTCTTAGGTAAATATCTAAATCTATACTAATATAAAGATGAAGAGTATGTTTGTTTGTTGGTTTGTTTAAACGCGCTAACCTCTGGAAGCACTGATCCGATTTGAAAAGTTCTTTCAGTGTTGGATAGCACATTTATCGAGGAAGGCTATAGGCTATATAACATCACGCTGCGACCAATAGGAGCGAAGCAGTAGTAGTAAATGTCGCAAAAACAGGAAAAAAATTCTAAATTCCACGCGTACGGAGTCGCGGGCAGCAGCTAGTCTTATATAATAAGGTAAGAGAGATGATCTCTTAACCGTTTTCTCAGCCATAATCTTTTTCCGAACTTATATTATTAGATTCTTTAATGCTTATACATTTACTAGCTGTCCCGGCAAACGTTGTTTTGCCATACAATTATGTGTAAAAATCAACAACAAAAATTTCATCAAAATCGGTCCAGCCAATTGTGAATCTAAGCCATCCTCAAACCCTCTTGAATACACACAACAAATTTCATCAAAATCGGTCCAGCCGTTTAGGAGGAGTTCAGTTACAAACACACGTACAGGTTTTTATAAATAAAGATTTATTTTACACTAGTTGTTGCCCGTGACTTCTTTCGCATGGATTTTAGAAAATGTTCCCCGTTTTTGGGACATTTTTCATTCTTATTTCGCTCCTATTGGTCGCAGCGCAAAGTTCCAACACTGAAAGAATTTTTTAAATCGGACCAATGTTTCCTGAGATTATCGCGTTTAAGCAAACAAAGTCTTCAGCTTTATAATATTAGTAGGGTAGTGGTGACAGATTAGGAAAAAATGGGTCGTTACCTTATTAATTCCAACAGGTTTTTACTTAATAAATTAAATTGTAGTGGAAAGCGTGATCACCGCAAGCGGGACAAGCATAGCAAGTCAATTGCAAAATTAATAACCTTTTTTTTACCAACAGGTTTTGTTAGAAACACAAGAATGTTTAAGTTTATACATGTCACTCAGAAGTAAGGTACAAATGAAAGACCAAAATTTAAAACGAACACCTTTGCGTTTCACTCCAGCCTAACGTCGCACTGTTTAGCGTGGCAGCTCTACTTTGGAAAGGATTATCTTTATTATATTAGGATATTAGGTCATCTATATGGTGTTTTAACTATAACTATGCGTTTATATTCTAACGGTCTTATTCATAATGACTTATCATAGGTTTAAAAGTTCGCTAAATTCGGATCGTGAAACGTGTCAAAACTTGTTATTCATAATAGTCTTTTTACGCTAAAACGTTTATTATCTCTCCGATAAAATCTCCGTTTAAACCTCCGATAAGTCATTATGAATAAGACCATTAATCTTGTAAAAAGTAATTTTATCCTTGAGATATTAACAAATAATTGAATCTAAGACCTAACGATAACACACGTTGTATCAACATAAACATAGATGTATGATATGGGACTAACGAATTAGATATGGTTACTCATCATTGCAATGTTATAAATAATATATTTTTCATATGTATGAGTATATTTTAGCGACGTCCATATGACCCGATTATCCCCAGGGACATACTCTCTCTATAAATAGATTGAAGATACTTTACGTTACAGATAGGAAATGTGGATGAATGATCAAAGGATATGGATTCAATCGTTATAAAATCAAAGCGAATGGTCTCATTATTTGTATGTACCATTCTTGGAAAAATTCTAAAACAATCTTGTTATCCATCTACTTATTTTTATACATTATCAAATAATGAAATCTGTACAAAGAAAATTCTGAGACTCTAAGAGCTCTGTGCCTTTTTTTGTTACAGAATATGGCAACTCCTCTACATTCACAGGCAAAAGAATTTGTGTGGGATTCCTGGAGGAAACCTTGTACCGTCGAAAATAAATAAATAACTATTCATGGATATTTCACGCAACGTCGCCTGGTCCTAAGCCTATATGGTTGTGTTGTGGGTACCAGAATAGGGATAGAATACATATAGGACTTCTTTTTTTTTGTTTCGCGGTCCATCCGTCGATCTATCTTTCCGTCTATCACGAGGCTATATTTTCGAAACAGTGATAGCTAGAGAGCTGAAAATTTCACAGCAAACTATTTTAGTTGACGCTAAAACAACGGATACTCATCATCATCATTTTCCAACCCTTACTCTGTTATTTGGGGTCAGGAATATGATGATTATATTTTAATTATAACAGCAGAGAATCCTTCGTCTACAAGTCTCTGAAAATGAAACTTGATAATAAAGTAATAAAAGTATTTTCTTTATTCCTATAATTATTGGATAATAACACCAAATCTTTGTTGTTTGTCTCTTATTTACGTAATATTAGTGTAGGTAAGAGCTATCGTACTACTAATAAAAGTTAAATATTTTACCAAGCTCGAGAAATTGCAGGATTATTGATATTTCAGATCAGTATTTAGATTCAAAAACCTTTTTTTTGGACTAAAGTATTTTTTATTTTGGCTATTAATTGTTTCTATTAATATATAAATTTATGTATTGTATTAATAATGTATGTATTATTTGTATGGATGTCCATACATACTCTAAACATCCCTACGTTATAATGAAAGAAACTGCTGAACAGATATTAATAAAACTTTACAACTCTATAGCTTATAGATCAAAATAACACACTTATATTATCACACTGAAAACCAAGGAGCGTAGCAGAGCTATTAAAAGCGGTTGCAATGTAAAATAGATATGAATTATACATTAGGTAGTAAGAATTTTTAGGCAAAAAAAAATATTTTTCTAGTCCACTCCTGATATTATTAGTAAATAACATATTATAAAACCCAAATAAGTCTCGTTTCTGCGAAATCCCAATTATGTCTCCTTTATGTACAATATTAGTCTAACAGACAGGTACCAAACTTTTAATATAGTGTTAATCACTTTACCTACAATACACCTCTATTATTGTCGACATTTCAACAATGTAAATAAGCCACAATATCAAATGAACTTCGTTTTATTGCCTCATTCAGCCGATATATATCTTGTTGGTAAATTGAACTGAAAACCTGTTACTTTTAATTAAAATTTTATCTGGCTTAGTTAATAGTTAGATAGAAATGTTGATTATTAAGATCCTTCGAAGGGTTTTATGTTATATTGTAAACTAGTTCTTGCTTGCGACTTTGTAAGCGTGAAATATACAATACAAACCAAAAAAGAACTTAAATTTTATTATCATTATCATACTGTCACGCCTTCCCATGGGGGTAAGCAGTGGGCTACTTATACTCAAAAACTTAAAAGAATGTACATATAATCCTTCCTCTTTAACCATTTAATTTTAATCTATATAAAAATACCAAATGCCTAATCGTATATTTTTAAGTAAAATATGTTTTACCACAACGTAAACGCCTAAATACAGAACTAAGGACTGGCATAATTTGTTGATGTCTGTGTTTCCCGAGACTTACAATGTAGACACGTTAAAAAAAGAGTAAATAAGCTTCTTACATAGTTGGTACGCCTTACCATCATTGATTCGTGGTCTAGTGGTTCATGTAACAGACTGCCAATCACGAGGTCGCGGGTTCGATTTCCGCTCGGGGCAATCATTTGTGTGATGTTTATAAATTTCATATAAATGTTTGCTCTGCGTCTGGGTGTTTCTATGTATTATAAGTATGTATTTACAAAAGAAAAGTAGTTTATTTAGTATATCCGTATTCTGGTACCCATTACACAAGCATATAAACTTAGCTTGGGACCAGAGGACGTTGTCTGTAATGTCCATGTATGTATATGTATATTCTATTGCCGCTCACCATCAGGTGGAATGGGATCTAGCACTAACGTGTATAAATTATACTCAATGAACACTATCACGGTTTTCTCTCAATACAGTTATTTGTAGATAAGTCTCACTGAGAATAAGTGTTATACAAGTACAAATAGAAACGGTTTATACATGTTTTTCGTTTCATTTTAAGCGATTTTCAGCCACTTGCAGTAGACGGATTGATCTGAAATTTTGCACACCTAATAAGGACCGATGAAAATGCAATAATTTAAAAGAATAATCCCAATTCCTTGATCAGAATTACTAGAATAGCATGTTGAAGTATCACTATGACCACACTTGTATTTTTAATTATACACGTAATAGTTTATTTGTTTAAGAGTAGACTCACCAAGATTATTGTGTTTCTACGTACGTACTTACGTGCATTTCATATACAATCAGATAATTTCACATAAAAACGCTTTGTTTATAGAATCAGATAAAAATATCATAATTGTTTACTTTGTGTTTACTACGATTGTGACAACATGTGACAACAGAAACTTATGTCTCTGACAACATAAACTGTCAAAGTTTTGTAAGTAGGTAGCATAGAATTGAGTATTGATGACAATGCAATCATTTAAAAAATATTCAGGATATTTAAGCATGTTTTTTAGTTTTTAAACTAAGTAGATTATTGTATGTAAAGACCTAAAAAACTCTAAAAAGAAATCATTTGAAGACCTGACTGTGAATGTTCTGGATCAAATATTGTAAACCTATTGAAATAAGATTATTTTCTCACGTACTCGTAGCTTATTCAATATTGCCCTATTCAAATTTCTCCATTTAAAGGTGTATTATACATCCCTTATTATAATTTTATTAACACGTTGTTTGTAATATTATTTTGCCGTTAGTGCCTGTTGAATATAAATTTGCGAAACTTATACAACAAAATTGTCACATCATAATTTCATTTAACTTAAACTGTTACCCGCAACTACTAATGCGTGGAATTTAGATAATAAACCCAAACAAATTATACAAAAAAGACATCTTCTTGAACTCACTCTATTAAAAAAACCGCATAGTATGTTTTTTGTATAATTTGTTAAGATTTGAAGGAGATAGGGCACAATTACTATAGACGCGGGTGAAACCACGGACATTGGTTTATTTTTGTACCCCATAAAGTTAAAGAAAATAAATCTAATTCGCGAACAAAAATAGACAGATCGTAATAAATAGGAAAGATGTTACAGTGAATATTGAACTTAATATTGACGTGCTAGTGTGCTCTATAAATAAGCTAAAGCTGCACCTTTCTGTTGCATTTTCCACATAAACTGTTCTCCTTTGTACAAAATGAAAGTATTTTGTATTTATTAGAAACATTTTCTATCGGGCACTATTCTCGTTGCTCTAAGTAAATGGAACGAGTTATTTCTATTACTACAGACGTGTTTAAAAGCTTTTAGCTGTGCAATGTTAGCTACAGTTAAGAGTCAGTATTAGAAGTTATAGATTAGATAACTTTTAAGACAACTACACTCGCGTGCAACCGAATCGACTCACCCATACAAAATAGACAAAAAGTGTGTTATAATTTAAAAAAATAAAAAAAAGTGTACATAATGTATATTTTTTTAAAGCTTATTCTTTTAGCTTTAAATTGACATATTTACTGTTTTAATCCAATCACCACTTTAAAAAATATCGTGATATGAACCGTAAGTCCGTAAAATTTACTCCTTGCAGTACTAACGTGTTGCACTATGCAGCCCCCTATATAAACCCACGTAAGCAACACACCCTTATCAGTCACTTATCAGAAGTTGACCTGAACACATCACCGTAAGATACGATTAGCAATTCGCCGCCACTATGGATACAAGACCAGAAGAAATCGCCCAAGTTGTCCTTTTGATACAACAAGGCCTTAGTCAGCGAGAAGTCGCTCGTCGACTGAATCTGAGCCAATCTGCTGTATCCAGGGTATACAGAAGGTTCCAGGAGACATATTCTTACTCTAGGAGGCCAGATAACAGTCGGCGGTGGCATACTTCTGAGAGAGGCGACCGTTTTATCGTCTCGACAAGCCTCAGAAATTGCCATCTCACCGGTGTTGCTGTGCAGCAGCGGCTGCGAGAGGTTCGAGGAGTCGCTGTCATTCAGTGGACGGTGAGAAAACGGCTGAGAGATGCCAACCTGACTCCAAAACGGCCTGCCAGAGGCCCTAAATTGACCAGGGCTCACCGACAAGCGCGCCTTGCATTTGCTCGCGAACGCATCGGTTGGACGGCTGAACAATGGCGATCGGTCTTGTTCACTGACGAGTGCAGAGTGTGTCTGCATGGCAGCGACAGAAGAGCTCGAGTCTACCGGCGTCCAGGCGAGCGATTTTCGCAATGTTGTTTCGCGGAAACAGTGGCCTATGGCGGTGGTTCGTGTATGATGTGGGCGGGCATTTCAGTGGAAGGAAAAACAGCTCTTGTTTTCATCCCCGGTGGAGGCCGAGGAGGCGGTCTGACTGCAGACCGATATGTGGAAGATGTTCTCCTTGATCACGTCCTTCCTTATGAAGGCTTCATAGGAGATAGCTTCCTTCTAATGCACGATAATGCCCGCTGCCATACAGCACGAATCACTCGTCAGTTCCTGGATGAAGTTGGTATTGAGACCATGGACTGGCCACCACTCAGCCCTGATCTCAATCCTATTGAACACATATGGGACGAGCTGAAACGCAGGGTCCGGGCCAGAAATCCAGCGCCTGCAAACATTGTAGAGGTAAAGACAGCGCTCGAAGAGGAATGGGAAGCTCTCCCTCAAGATCTGGTAGTAAGGGTTATCAGGTCGATGAGGAACCGTCTCAGAGCTGTTATTAAAGCCAGGGGGGGCAACACTAATTATTGATTTAATAAATTCCTTTATTTTTCATAACATTTGGTTAATTAACAATTTTAATTATCATTTGTTATTTTTCACTAATTCAATTTTTGTTGTTTTGTAATTCGAATTCGATTAAATTCGAAACTATTGAGCAGATTTTTAAAATTATGGTATTACTTTAAAGGTTATGAAATAGGCTTTCAAAAATATACATATCTTTGTATTTGAGTATTTGAGTATTTATCTTTTATTCTTTTACAACATATTACACCATTTAGCAGTTTTGTATAGGTGAGTCGATTCGGTTGCACGCGAGTGTAGATGCATTTAAAAGATAGAAAAGTTACGTTTCATTAATTTCAATGCAGTTTTAAGTAAATGAAAAAACATGTAGGTAATGACGTTTTAAATAAATTAAGAATTGGAATAAATTTATTTTGTCTTTCAGAAAATATATTTATTCCAATATAGATTTAAATTCGAGTTACTAAGTTACAAAGATATCTACACTAGATGTCAACCTGTGATTCAGATTAAATACTAAAAGAACGAATTAAGAATACCTACAGGTGTCATCACCCGTTTTTCATCCTAGGATACTATAAATGCGTGTTACGGGATATTGTACACAAATAAACATTCTCTATGAGAGACGGAAACCTCGAAACAACACTATGCCAACACGCCTGGTCAGCATAGCAGACTATGATCCCTTCCGAAGTGGAAGAGACCCCTGCCCAACAATGGGACGTTAATGGGCCGGAGAGAAAAAGTAATTAAAAATGGAAAGAGGTCGCTGGTCCGATTCCCGCTCGGGACAATCATTTGTGTGATTTTTCTAATTGTCATACAAATGTTTGTACTGCGTCTGGATGTTTCTATGTATTATAAGTATGTATTTACAAAATAAAAGTAGTATATGTATTCTATCCGTATTCTGGTACCCATAACACAAGCACATAAGCTTAGCTTGGGACCAGAGGATGTTGTGTGAAATGTCCACGATATTTATTTAAAAAAAAATGAGCTTTACCCCTCGGATCTTGGTCTTTAGATTCTTTAGGTATTGATTAATAGAGTGATGAGTAGGGATGACAGATCAAAAATTATAGGATGTACAAGCAGGATTCAGAAAAGAAATGGGATGTGTAGATCAGATTTCCTCCCAGGTGTATAGCCGAAAAAAACATAGCCAAACACAATAAAGTCTACTATACTTTCTAAAACTTGGAGAAGGCACATGAAAGTGAGTGGAGATATGAATTGTGGTCGACACTATCTATGTATGAAGTTGGCGGGCGCTTGGTGTAGGCACTGAAATCTCTTCAAAGGGATTCCAGAGCCTGTGTCAGGATAAATGGAGCATACACGGACTGGTTCAGCATCTCTAGGGATGTGATGTGTAGCGTCACCATGGCTGTTTATTCTATACATAGATAATTGCCTGGTAGATTTGAGAGAGAATGATGATGGATTGGTTATGGGTGAGTTGCCTATTCAGTGTCTTCGTTACGTGGATGATCAAGTTCTACTTGCACCATCTCCGGAAGAACTGCAAGATATGGTAACTAGAACGAATGACGCATTTAGATTAAACGTAAGCAAGACGAAAGTTATGGTGTTTTACAAAGAGGAGTGGTTGTCTGTGTGTGCATTTGGGAAGTGTTTTTACAAGAGACGGTAAGGTTGATGCTGATGTGAAAAGAAGGATGTTAGCGGGAAATAAACTGAATGGTGCCTTGCATGCTATTGTGGCTAGCTAAGCGATTACTGAAAAGGCTCGAATGACCATTATGGAATGGTATCGTCGCCTGTGTATGGAAGCTAATGTTGGGTGTGACAGAAGAATCACGAAAGTAGAGTAAATGCTATAGAGATGCGCTCTTTGAGAAGTATGTGCGATGTGACTTTAAAAGATATATTAAGAAATGAAGTTGTAAGAGAACGTTGTGATCTGAAAGAGAATACAGTGACTAAGGTGAAGAAAAGTATGCTTAGGTGGTTTGGTCATGTGGAGAGTATGGACGATAGACGATTAACGAAAGGCATATACACGGCGCGGTAGGTGGAAATGCTGGTAGAGGACGCCGGAGAAAAATATACTCCGATGTCATCGCTGGTATACTCCAAAAGGGGCAAGTGCGTAGCACTTACAAGCGTCGGGCATGTATGACCAGATGTATGAGTGTGGATGAAGCCAAGGAAGTATGTTTGGATCGTAACAGATGGCGCTCTATAGTCTCTGCCTACTCCCATGGGAAAAAGACGTGATGTTGTGATGATGATGATAAAAATTGTTTGGATAATCAGAAAGTATAAACAACTTTAATTCGCGGTATGAAATTCGCCGGGACAGCTAGTTCTATTATAAAAATTGGCTTTAATTTCACAATTATATTTCCGACAAGTCTAAAACCAATTTAAATCCTAAAATATTTAGCTAAGTTTTTTTTAAATCTTATTATGTCTTATTTTAGTAATCTTTCCGTACAGTTTTGTTAGTATTGTACCTACTTTTATATAAATTTTTAGAGTCACCTTTTTCAGAACGATAATTGTAATTAACTTTTAACGAGAGTCGAGGGCATACGGTTATTAGAATTTACCTAAAAGTTACATAATAACTATTATGAAGCTCTCAGATATCTTTATTAATTTTGTTAATAATTACTGTACTAAATATCACCCGACTGGAAGGCTTAAATAAGTTTAATATTGACTACTTTTGTAAGAAACAGTAATCTCGAAAATGAATGATACTATCTAAGCTTAAAAATTATTCCTTCTTTATAGCAACTGTTGTTAACTACAAAAATAGACAGATCATAAGTACTGACCTATAAAACTAGGTCAATGTAGGTGACCTAAAAGATAGTTTTATGAAATATTAAATAGGTATTTATCGTTTGGACTCACGGAAATTGGAAAACACACATAAACCATGTCTCATTATATACATATAAGTTAATGTGGGTCTCGCAATCATTTTGCAATTTCATTGGCGTGTGTGTTATCAAAATGTTATTTGGTCTCAGCCGTCTTTGTGTCACACGAAACATTAAAAATATTCCCGTATTTCCTGGATCAAAAGATATGCTACAAAGCTTTCTTATATCTTTTGATCTACAAAGATATACAAAGAACCTATAGAGCAATATCAGAAATATTAAGGTTCCGTACTAAAAGACAAAACCCAAAACGGGTCCCTATTGCAGGGGCTTTGCTGTTCGTCTTCATCAGTTTGAATCTCATGAACGGTGATATCTAGAAAGTTGAAATTATACTCCCTAATTGGTCCGGCCGGCTACTTTTAAGATATCTGATTTCAATTAATTTATGTACTGTCCAAGTGGTAAAGGATTAAAGACACAAGAGTCTTTATCTTTTCCTCTTTCCCTTCCCAGGGTGAATTCCCAGCAAAAGAATATCATACTGCAAAATATAACATCCTCTGTGAGTGACGGAAACTCCTTTGCCAACACGACGAGCCTCGTGGTCGAGTGGTTCATGTAACGGACTGCCGATTAAGAGGTCGCGGGTTCGATTCCCGCTCGGGACAATCATTTGTGTGATTTTTTTAATTGTCATACAAATGTTTGTACTGCGTCTGGGTGTTTCTATGTATTATAAGTATGTATTTACAAAAGAAAAGTAGTATATGTATTCTATCCGTATTCTGGTACCCATAACACAAGCATATAAGCTTAGCTTGGGACCAGAGGACGTTATGTGAAATGTCCGTTAAAAAAAAAAAAAAAAATATAAAAGAAAAAGAAAATACACGCTTAGTCAGAGCGGCACAGTAGACCATTATCCCTCCTAAAATGGAAGAAGACCAGCAGTAGGTTGCTATTGAGCTGGAGATAAAGTAGTATAGCATTAACTTTACTTACCTACTTTTTCATGGGTTGAAGTATACGCCTATTTTGAAATATTTTCTTAAAAATTGGTAACGTGTATTGCCCGCCATTTTCCGTCCGTTATAAAGTTATTGCATTATATCCAGGGGTGTAGCTACCGCCATATCAGCCGTATCAATTATGCGGGGCCCCCGGGCCAAGGGGGCCCCCGTCTTGCATAAGCAAAAATTAATAAACACTTTCAAAATTCTTTATTATTTCAGAAATTTTATTCGCAGTTTTTTCTTCTTTTGTGAGAAATCTTTACCCTTCATAAGGGCCCCCAAATAAAATTTTATACAGGGCCCCACCAAGGCACGCTACGCCCCTGATTATGTCTCTTTATTCTATGCTTTATTGTTTTATAGTAAATATACGATTTATATAGACTGCTTCCTCAAGCGTATTATCGATATAAGAAATAGATTACATCCTTAGCGTCCACGTAATACGACTAAATTACGTATGTAGGGTAATTGTTATTGGCTCCGCGCGGAGTCTTATAAGCTCATAACATTATAAATATTGCGTATTATATACTAGTATATAAGCTGCTGTTAAATATGTCTAGCTACATTATTAATAAAGAGGTAAATGGTCCGATCATAATTTCTTTTTAACACTTGCACACTTTTTATTTTCTAACACTTGCGCGACTCATTTGCTTAAATAAAACTACTTTTTACGGATTTAGACGCGTATATTTGTTTTAAATTTTGTCGTCTCACCCGTAGTAGTAGTTTTATTTAATACATACAAATCTATCAATGTATTAATCTTTGAAAGCGATTTTCACCGACTTGCAGTGGTCGGATTAATCTGAAATGTTACATACTTAGTAAGGATCGCTGACAAAGCAAATATTTTGAAATATTTTTAGCATTTTAGGCGTGTTTTTTAGTTTTTAAACTATTTACTATTAGAAAGCTACAATCTAACTATGCTATCTATAATTTATATTTTATATATATGTGGATACTAATATAATAAAGCTAAAAAGTTTGTTTATATGACCACGCTAACCTCAAGAACTACTGGTTCGAATTTAAAAAATCTTTTTGTGTTGGATAGTCCATTTATCAAGGCAGGGTAAAGGTTATATAACATCACGCTCGCTGCGATCAATACGAGGGAAGCATTACTGAAAAATGTTTCAAAAACAGTGAAATTTATCCATGTTTGTGGGCTTCCGTTGCGTGGGCTGTGTTAGTGATTTACGGTCTTATTCATAATGAATTATCGGAGGTTCATACGGAGATTTTATCGGAGAGATAATAAACGTTTTAGCGTAAAAAGACCATTATGAATAACAAGTTTTGACAATTTTCGCGAACCTATTTTAGCGAACCTTTAAACCTCCGATAAGTCATTATGAATAAGGCGGTTAATGTTTCATTTGTTTTCTAAATCCCACGTGTACGAAGTCACGGGTAACAGCTAGTTATTAAAAAAAGAGGTATTATATATATGTAGCTAGTAATCTCAGAAAATAATGGACCGATATTTTTTTTTTACTAATATGAAGCTACAGTCTTCGATTGTGTTATAGGCTATTAATGGTCTTATTCACAATGGCTTATCGGAGACGGAGATTTAAAAGTTCGCTAAAATTGTCAAACATTTTTATTCATAATAGTCTTTTTACGCTAAAACGTTTATTATCTCTCGAACAAAGTGACATTATTTTATTGTTTAAACCTCCGATAAGTCATTATGAATAAGACCGTAAGTGTATACTTAGTGATTGGAAGTACGCAGTCGTGGACAACGGCTACGAAATCCACATGAAAAACAAAACCCTTCTTCGACAGTGTGTAATAAATAATAAAAATAAAATAAATAATAATAATAAATATTTATGGACATTCCACACAACGTCCTCTGGTCCCAAGCTAAGCTTATATGCTTGTGTTATGGGTACCAGAATACGGATAGAATACATAAACTACTTTTCTTTTGTAAATACATACTTATAATACATAGAAACACCCAGACGCAGTACAAACATTTGTACGACATTTATGGATATCATACAAATGATTGTCCCAAGCGGGAATCGAACCCGCGACCTCGTGCATGGCAGTCCATTACATAAACCACTCCACCACGAAGCCCGTCAAATAATAAAGACAATAAAGTAATAAAGACAGTTGTCATAAAAGTTAGTGACTGATACATGTAGAGTTAAATTACGTGTCACACACATTATCCCTAGGCATTATCTTAACATGATCCCATCAAACCGATTGTCTTGGCATTGTTAACAATTGTTAATGTAATGTATTGGGGATATTTATATTTAGAATTCCTTACCAAAAGGTAAAAGAGACCTTATTAATGAGGTTTCTCTCTCCGTCCGTCTGTCACCAGGCTCTATCTCTGTAACAGTGACAGCATAGCTAAAAATTTCTCCATTTATGTATATTAATTGATGCTTGTCCGTGTGGAGAGGGATTAAGAATACAAGTGTCACCACCCCTTTTCCTTCCCAGGGTGCTGTGAGGGCAAGCTGAGGAATATTGTACACAGATAACATTCTCTGTAAGAGATAAAAACCTCGATAATAAACCCTGTGCCAAGCTGCCTGGTCAGCGCGGCACAGTAGACTATAATCCCTACGAAAGTAGAGGAGGCCCGTGCCTCAGTGGGACGTTACTGGGTTGGAGAGAGAGAGAGATGCTCATCATCATCTTAATTCTCCTGCCTTTGTCCCGTCATTTGTGTCTGGGTATATATCGAATATATATTATTAAGACAATACCGGTACAGAACCCTTCATGAATGAAACTTAAACAAAGTCTCAGTAATAGGGACCCATTGTACAGGGCTCTAAAAATCATGATTTAAAATGATTTTACTACGTTAAGGGCCTACATCAATATTATCGTCGACATGTACATATTAACACAGCTAGTAGGTATAGAAAATGAAGAATTAGGGATATTTTTTTGTTTACTCAAAATCTACTAAATATATTTTAATTCTGATTTACGTGTTTCTATATATAATAGTTACTTATGTTTTTAGAGTTATTTCATTAGTTAATACGCGATAATAGACCGACAAATGAAAAAAATAAAAAATTAGAGAGGTTGTTTCGCTAAGATTTTCTATCGAGAAAACTTTTTTCAATCGCGTTTCTGAGTGTATGCGATCCTAGATCATATATTGAAAAAACATATACTTAAAAATTAGAGCTCTAGCCATTCAATCTAAAGAAACAATGAAAACTTCGTACGTAGAAAAACGCATGAAGCTATTTTGGTATCCTTTTAAGTTATAAGCAGCTTATTTAGAGCACACTACCTATTATATTAGTATCATAAGATATTCGCGAATTTGAATAAAAATGTGCGCAAGGAAGAATTTATGCGAATATTAAGAATATTTTAGCTTTACTCTACATGTTGTTAAAAAGATAAGTAGGTTTTGCATTGAAATGAATATTGATGTAATAAAAATGATATTACTTTTATATAAAAGTGAAATTAACTCTCTCCGTCCACTGTTGGACATAGGCCTCGCTCATAGAACGCCACAACGCGCGGTCCTGTGCCGCTTGCATCCAATGTCTCCCCGCAACCTTCTCTATATCGTCGCTCCAACTTGTCGGAGGTCGCCCAACGCACTAAGGAGCATTTTGCTTTTAAAACCGGACAAAATTAATTGTCACTTTTATTTTATTGGAAATGAATAAAAATACGTAAGTGAATAAAGAAAATCATATATTTTTATAAACATGGCTATAAACAAATAAAAATTAAAAATAAACAGAAAATTATTTAAATCTAATGAACTTATTCTGATTCATCTGAGTAAGCAAGCCTCGATGACTGGTCCATTTCTGCATCCAATTCTTCTGGCTCGAACAACTCTATGGTTTCACTCATGAAGGGTGAACTTTTGCTCGGTTTACGTTTTCGTACACAACTTATATATGGATCTGATGTCAGAAGCAGCCTGTTGAGCACATCTTGATTACACTCAATGCGTGAAAATTTTCGGGCATAATTTTGCCGGTATGACCGGTAATGTTTATTACGGGCTTCTGCAGTCTCTTCAGATAGTTGTCCAATAAGAAGGATGGCTTTTTTGGTTCCTGAGCAGTATTTATTACTTTTCTGTACCGTTTGGCACTTGATGGTGTAGAAGTTGCATCTTTTATGAGTTTTGAAGCTGCAGCATTTCCAGACATATTTATGTTGACTGATGCTAGCTGCGAAGGTAAGCACTTCGACTGGTACTGACTCACGGAGCCCTTTTGTTTTCCGTCTTTTACTGCGATCAGTCAATTCTTGGAAGTCCTTGCTTGGGCGCCCCGACTTAGTGTTCGGCGTCTATGTATGTACTGGTATCGAAACATTAAGCCATCTTTCGTTTTTTTTTCATAAATCTTTCTTCAATATAATTGCATGATGCCCATCTCTTCTTTAAATCTGATTTGAAATGCCTTAAATCGTGACTTAAGGTTTGATAATCGTTTTGGGGACATTTCGTCATTTCTCGGACCTTATTTTCCATTAATGTTACCTTGTCATCTAATCTTCTAGCTGGGCTTTCTTTAAAAAGCATATACAATGATTTTCGAGACATCTCAATTACACTCGATGTGGAATCTGCAATACAAACGACAAAGTTTATAAATATGCTAAACAACGGAAAAATCCTTATATCACTTTAAAAGTACATTTTTTCGAAGTTGTGGAAAGATGTGGAAAATGTTTTTACTGTTTTGATATCGTGAAAGTATATATTTTACAACAAAACTATATTTATAACCCGATCTAACTCGGTACTATCACAAAAGTACTAATTAGTGAAAAAAACATTCACGATTTTCATTTTTTTTCTCTCTATTGATGCTGGTTCTAAAAATACATAATAGTCAATCGAATTTATTTAATATACATTAAAATTAAGTACATACCTCGTTCTTTAGATTCCATAGATAAAATTTTCCAATATCCACTTCAAACAACTTTTAACACCAAGTGTAAGTTTTCAAACAATAGAACGTATCGTGAAACTAGACGTGCGTACTAAACTAAGACTAGTTTGCGACTATGTGACCGGACTGAGCGAAGGGGAAGGATCCCAGGTAGGGCCGGTTTATGATAGTACCATTACTTAAGTGCAATAAAATGCCAACTTGGGTTACAATTACAGAAATTTGCAATTGTCACTTTTGTCCGGTTTTGAAGTCAAAATGCTCGTCAGTGCAACGCTGCGTGGTCGTCACTCAAGAACTTTTATTCCCCAACGATCATCAGTCCTACGAGCGATGTGGTCTGCCCATTGCCGCTTCAGCATGCTAACCTTTCGGGCTATGTCGGATTCGCCCGCATCCGTAAACTTATGTCAGTCAGTTACGGCTATGACAATTGAAGCAGATGATCTATGTGAGAGATGGAAAACTCGAAATACCTTACCTTAACAAATTATACAAAAACGCCATCACCTTAAAACACTAATAAAAAAAAACCGCATCAAAAAATCTGTTCCGTGCTTTTGAAGATATAAGCTTACTTAAGGGCCTACATCAATATTATCGTATATCATCGCCGACACGTACATATTAACACAGCCAGTAGGCACAGAAAATGAAGAATTAGGGATACTTTTCCTATTTACTCAAAATCTACTAAATATATTTTAATTCTGATTTACGTGTTTCTATACATAATAGTTACCTATGTTTTTAAAGTTATTTCATTAGTTAATTCGCGATAGTAGACCGACAAATGAACAAAATAAAAAATTAGAGAGGTTGTTCCGCTAAGATTTTCTATCGAGAAAACTTTTTTCAATCGCGTTTCTGAGTTTATGCGATCCTAGATCATATATTGAAAAAACATATACTTAAAAATTAGAGCTCTAGCCATTCAATCTAAAGAAACAATGAAAACTTCGTACATAGAAAAATGCACGAAGCTATTTTGGTATCCTCTTACGGACTTATATACAAAAATAACGACTGTGTTTTATGATAAGTAAAGATATTAGTAAGGATAGTAGGATTCAATACTTCTTGTCGAAATTAAAAGTAAAAATTTGTTCTTAATTTGCTAATATACAAGCAAATCACGTGTCGAATAGTTGTTCCATTTCCATTTGCGGAACGTTGCAATACTGAAAAAGGTCTTCACGTCGAAGGGTCGTTATGTGACAAGAATTTACATGAAACAAACCCATGGTGTAGTCTGACATGTGTAGTGACTTAGAATATAAGTAGGTATATTAGATAGATCTCCGTGTGGTGACGGATTAAGAATACAAGTGTCACCACCCCATCTCCTCCCAAGGGTGCTGTAAATGTCAACTAAGGAATATTGAACACAGATAACATCCTCTGTGAGAGACGGAAACCTTAAAAATAAACCCTGTGCCAACACGCCTGGTCAGCGCGGCACAGTAGACCATAATCCCTCCCAAAGTGGAGGAGGCCCATGCCCAACAGTGGGACGTAAATGGGCTGGAGAGAGAGAGAGAGATAGATTTTTGATTTGAGTCACCAGCGGCCGTGTTATGAGCTTTGATTTCCAGACAGTTTACGTCGTGAATTGAACTGGCCTGGCAAATTCTTAGCATGAACATAACTCCCAGCCAGTTAGTTCACTAAACCAGTCATAGATTAATAATATGTTTAAAGAGAAGGTACTACTAAAAGTTTAAGTACCAACTAAAAATTTTTAGTTTATTTTTAGTTTAAGTACGAACTAAAAGTTATATATTTGTCATAATAAGTAATTTAGCCAAGCAGCGTGATCCCTGTCTGGAACTTGCGTGATTTTTAAAAAGCTCACTATACGCCCGCAGGTTATATCTTAGGAACTATCACATTTAAAATTGTCACAGATGATGTATTATATAGATTTGACGATGTATCATTAACTGATCAACAAAAACTGCGAAATTTTCAGCTCTCTTGCTATCACCGTTCCAGAGAAACAGCCTGGTGACAGACGGACGGCAGTAGGATCACGTTTCACCTTCTGGTATGGATCCCTTACAACCAGGAGTTGCAGTGTAATACCTATTATTATAATATATCATTTATACTGATAAACTTAATTAAAAATACATTGTTTGTTAATCAATTTAGTTAGGAATGTGTCTAATTGATTGTGTTTTCCTCAATCTACTTAATTACAAGTAATTGACACTGCCGCCGCTCGAATTGTTTATCTTGTTTATAAGAGAAATACAATATCTTTGTAGATTTTTCGATTTTCTTCTTTTCCTGTTGTTTATGAAAACCATGACCTTGAAATCGGCAGAGTACCTAGCGGGTACCTAGTCTTATTGATGTTGGTACTTAAAGGTTTTGAATTGTTACTTTTTGTAAAACAGACTGTGATTCGGTACGTTTGGACTGACAAAACACAAAATTAGTAAAACGATTTAGATGACTTATTACTTACTTACTATGCTATGGTATTTTTTATAGGTTATGTAACCGAATAATTAATATGCTTCATATAAAAAGCCAGGAAGCGAGACATTGAAATGGATATAACCACAGGTGTTACTAATACTCCCCTGAATTGTAAATCTATTCGGACCACATTTTGTTAGATTATCTTGATTTAAAGGTAACATTATTTTGCAATCTGTTGGCTCGGAGACGAGGAAGGATTATGTTTTTCGTATGTCTCGTATGTATTACTTATGCACACGCTATATAGGTATATTCATAATCTTCATCTTCAAAACGGATGGACTGATTATCATAATTTTGTATGAATCTATTTGAGCTTAAATGACTCTTGATGCAATTTTTTATTAGGTAGCGTGCTGGAAATTTATAACCACTAAATCCTGTAAAATAGAAAGTCTCAAAGGCCGCGTACCAAACGTGCGTACGAAGCTATGGCCAATAGCTAGTTTCTAATAATAATAAACATGGTCCCAGTAAATATTAACTAATTATGAGTTTAAATCGCGTAAGTTTAAAGTCAATAATCAAGTTATTGTTAGCAAGCAATTATATGACGGGCCTCATGGTCGAGTGGTCTATATAACGGACTGCCGTTTACGAGGTCGCGGTTTCGATTCCCGTTCGGGACAACCATTTGTATGATCTTTATAAATGTCATACAAATGTCTGTTCTGAGTCTTGTTGTTTAGTTTATATAAGTATGTATTTACAAAAGAAAAGTAGTATATGTAGTATATCCGTATAACCCATAACACAAGCATATAAGCTTAGCTTGGGACTGGAAGACGTTGTGTGAAAAAAAAAATGGAGTAGACAATCTAAATGATGAAAATTTAATCGTAATTGTAATTGTTTTGTACTTTTGTTGTTGAGATTTTTATTAACTGTTCAATCACAGATATATATACCAGTTAGTGTGTCTATGGCTACATCACTCACTCGGCTTGAAGCCACGTATCGTATATATATTTACATGAATTACGTATCTACGCGTGTTTCTGATACAGGCTATACGTCATATAAAATGATTTAACGAAGCTAGTATTACATGTCTTTAAAATTGAGCGCGCCGCTAGCTGGTAAATCTATGTGTTAAATTATATTTTAACACGCTTATATAAGTTCGGTATATATCTATCAATGTATTAATATATGTAACAGAATCTTTGAAAATGATTCTAACCCACTTGCAGTAGTCCTTGATATTATGTGCAAATTTTCAGATCAAACATCTGAAAATTTGCACATCCGGCAGCGAGTTCATCCTCACACTCTAGAACCTATACCATCGCGCACAGTACGATTCCATCGGAATTTTTTACCACGTACAATAAAGTTGTGGAATGAACTACCTGCCGAGGTTTTCCCATGGTATGGTGTTAACATGTTTAATTTACTTAGCTAATTTACTTACATGAATCTTGAA
The DNA here is from genome assembly GCA_916999025.1 of Orgyia antiqua. NCBI lineage: Eukaryota > Metazoa > Arthropoda > Insecta > Lepidoptera > Erebidae > Orgyia > Orgyia antiqua. The sequence goes on from OU779863.1 coordinate 31,342,262, forward strand.
CCCAAAACTATGAGTTTCTTACCTAAATACAAAACAGCAATCAACTAAGTACAAAGATAGTTATCGTGTAGGTTTGTATGTAGTGTTCAAGGGTAACGTTTATGATACCCAGTTTCATCCTTATTACAAGTACTTACTGTACTAACTGTACGTAAGGTGATGTTTTGAAATTATCGTAATAAGGAGTCAAATATCACCATATTACTTAAGTATAAGATTAATTTTTTTAATAAACAATTTTAAATTGAAATCTGTCCGTGTATTAACGGATTAAAAATAGAAATTTCACCACCGTACCTAACGAAGGTGATGTATGAGCTAGTTAAGAGATATTGTACACAGATAACATCCTCCGTGAGAGAAGGAAAAGTCGAAAATAAGCCCTGTGCCAATACGCCTGGTCCGCCATAAACTCTTCCGAAATGGAAGAGATCCGTGCTCAATAGTAGGATATTAATGGCCTAAACTATAGTTAATTGTGAAATATGTTACCCTTTATGCCCGGGTAAGGGTAACTTATTACACAATTAACTATAAATGACTGCAAATCAGAATAAAATTGCTACCAAACTTACTAATTAAAAAAAATACTCTCTAATATATAATGACTTATCGGAGCTTTAAACAATAACTTTATCGGTGAGATAATAAACATTTTATTGTAAAAAGACTATTATGAATAACAATTTTTGACAAGTTTAGTGAACCTTTTTTTGCGATCTTTTAAACCTCCGATAAGTCTATATGAATAAGACCATAACACTTAGAGAGTATTTTTTGTATCCTTAGAGTCTAAGGATTTCACTTCGTATCCGATGCAGATTGCAGATATTCAGCCACTGTATGCACGAGAAAACACCAGATGCAGTTCAAATATTTGTGTGACAAATACAAATATCACACAAATCATTGTTTTGTGTGAGAACCTAACCCGCGAGCACATAAACGGCAGTCGGTTACACTAACCACGTCACGAGTCACGTCCATAGAGTGAAACTGAGTAAAAAATATTCAAGATTAGCAAATATTTCTGCGTCCTATTACATTGTACTTAATTTTTTTTTAAACCTTAATGCTATATCAAAAAGATATTATGTATTTTTGGTTTTTATATCAACCATTTTTTTATCTTATCCTACAATAATATCCTCTGTGTCGGAAACGCTCAACTTACAAAGTCATTTATTTTTAGTCAAACGTTTGTAAACCACTCGAATTTTCTTAATTTCCTGCCCAAATGGAGATTTACCCTTTATTTTGTTGGCTTCATAAGACTTTTTATACTTTTTTATGGCTTTTGATAATTAAAACAAACAAAAAAGCTAAACTTCTTACCGTTAATACAAAGAAATAGAAGGATGCAAGGACTTTTGAAAACAAGGTATCAGTTACAACTTTTATTACTAAAACTTTAGTTTGGTAGATACATGTCTATCAATATATTAATTTATGTAACGGATTCTTTGAAAGTAATTGTCACCTACTTACACTAGTCGCAGGCTATTAAAAACACCGCTACCAGATCTCTTGCGTAGTTTTGAAGATTAAACTACTCAACTAGGGACAAACACAAATACAAAAATAACGACTTTATTTTATACTCCTCTCCTCTCCAGCCCATTTACATGAAATATGGAGGGGGATCGAGTGTTGTCGAATTCATAAAGAAGAATATATCATAACTAGCTGTTGCCCGCGAATTAGTACGCGTGGCATTTATAATAGATAGAAAAGGTCGATCAAATAATTAAAAATAGCTTCAGCCAGATCCTAAATGTGGCCTTGAACGACCGAGACTGGCTCCACACGTCTTTACCGATACGTCTGGGTGGTCTCGGTGTTCGCACAAATTGCCTATGTCAGTTTGCCGGAGTTTTTAGCCTCGGTCCATAGTACGGAGGAATTAATCAGGAAAATTTTAAGAGACACACTGATTGATTCTGAAGTACTATGTAAGTCCGATGCTATAAACGCTTGGAAAATGGCCTCTCCAAGAACCGAGATACCCGGAGATCCATCCTCTCAGAGACAGTGTGATGGGCTGTTGTGCGGCGCGGTCAGGACTCATCTACTGAGTACGGATGGCAGCGCTGCGGAACGAGCCCGCTTGCTGGCTGTGGGAGAATGGGAATCCGGTCTCTGGCTTCAAGCACTTCAGTGTTGCTACATGCTTGCGTTTAGGTGCACCATGCCTATCTCCGCATCGTTATCAGTCGTCAGTCGTCAGTCTGTCTATCGTGCAGTAGAAGCGCCGGTGGTATACCAAGACATGCACAACTAAACGAGATTATTCGTCGTGCTCTTGCCGCAGCTAGTGTACCGGCTTTACTTTAACCTCATAGTTTGTTACACGCGGACGGTAAAAGACCAGACGGCATGACGTTGTTGCTTGGAAATTGGGTAATATACTTTTGGTTCGCCTGTTTCTGACATGTTTGTTACGACGGTAAACCATTCTCAGAGAATACAATTAATTCCACTTCTTTCCACGTGACTTCACTTGTTATGAATTGCTTTCTATTAGACGTTAGAATAGCAGCCATGTTTTGTTAGAATGTAATTTTAAACTATTATTGTATCTACAATTTAATTAAGATTCAATTAATGTAAAAGTTATTAATTTAAACTAAATAAACATAAAAGGGATTTATATTAGTGGATTCTATTCTAGAAATTGTCATATTAATGTTTGTACTGCGTCTGGGTGTTTTCTATGTGTTTTAAGTATGTATTTACAAAAGAAAATTAGTACCTATATGTAGTATATCCGTATTCTGGTACCCATAACACAAGCATATAAGTTTAGCTTAGGACTTATTTAATTTATTATGATTTACTCGTGACAGAAGAATGGAATGAAATCATTTAATCAGTTTAGTAGTAATATCACATTATTATACTAGCTCTTGCAACAGCTAATTGCAGTCTGCAATTGGGAGTCGCTACATAAATAGACATAAATTTACTGGAAGACTATAGCTTCATAACAGGGGCCCACGCTATTACAATGTCAAAGTCAAAGTCAAAATTTTTTATTTCAAGTTGGCATGTTTTACAAGCTCTTTTAAAACGTCAGAAACTAGGTGTCTGTTCCAAACGCGAATCCTATGGAGAAGAACAGACAAGAAACTCCATGGATTTTTTTTTCTTCTTTTTTTTTCTCTTCATTTCTTTTCATTTTATTTATCCAAAAATATTATACATTGTTGTATCAGGAGTGTGAGAATGATGCCGATTAGTACCTACAATCAAGACTAACTAAAACTAACTTAATAATAAAATAGCCTTGTCGGAGCAAGTCGACCAGTCCCGGCAGAAGGCACCCGTTCACGAGTATAACGCACACATCAGCCCCGCACAGCTCGACCATTTTGTAGGGAACCGTGCGACCCGACGTGCAGCGCTACCAACTTTGAGACATTTGAGTGAGCATGATGAGGTCGCTCCGTGGCCACAGTACACAAAGCATTTTAGACACAATTATACATAACCAAAGGAAATACACTAGTTAGGTTAGGCATAATACTCACACCTTTACAGTCTTATTAATAAATAATTACAATATAGATAAATATAAAGTTTCTGACCATATACACAATCATTTAGTCAAATAATAGTTGAAATCATTAGCGGTTACAATACGATATTAAAGAGTACTTTTATAATAGAAGTTATCATATCGGACGTCAACAAAGCGAGAAAATGCTAATACAATTACGCAGACAAAATATTTTCCGTATCAATAAAATTATTTATTTCATTCATTCATTTTTATTGATTACAATTTTGCGGATTACAATTTTAATTATGATGGATTTAATTTAATTTAATTTTAATTTTTAATACATATATATATATGATGACATTGATTTTCTTTTTTGTATGAGTTAGTTATTATGGTTATTGTAATTTTATTATTGATACTTTGACTTATTTACTGTCCATATTAATATTAGATATAAGAACATTGTTACTAACAAATTTGGGCCCTGTTGCCATCTAATAAATTGAATTATTATTATTAATATTATTGCCAGAGGGCCGCCGCGAAGTGAAGACCAAGCGTGTGTATCTTCCATATAATGTTTGGTACTATAATATGATTTAGAAATTAGTGTGTTCTTAACGACCTGTTTGAATTTATTGTCTGGTAATAATTCAGTGACAGTCATTCGGTTCTTTATAAATAGTGTAGTATTATAGAAAAACGGATAAACCTTATTACAAAAGGCATGATTAGCAACAGAACTGAAATAAAATAAAATAAAATAAGCTTTATTTCACAAACACAAGATTTCACAAAACCATATAACTAGGTGTAGATATTACATTATACAGTAGTACAAAGTTGGTGAGCAAAGATTTACAAGAATCTTTGACGAATTTCCGGGTTTGACCCTGTATTGCCTAGCTAGGCCAAGAGTTTAGCCTGTGTTTAGGATATAGTACCTAACCCCCTGTCATTATGTTATAGTTTACAATATATTGTGCGTGTACGTACTATAGTTATAAGAAAATACAGTTTAATACTTATTTATAATTCTTAAAATAGCAATAGTTACATGCAGCATGCAGTAAAGAATAAGGCTAAATGAGTGTGTTATGTTTTGTGTATGTTTATGAGAGTTTGTGTGTGTGTGTGTGTGTGTGTGTTTGTGTGTTTGTAGTTATGATTGAGTGTTGTTGTAACCATAATAACCATAATATTTTAAATTAAAGTAGGTATATGAGCTAACATAATATATGGTGGTTAGAAATAATTCAGTTCCATCGTAAGATTTAGTTTTAAAAAAATTGAGTAAAGCTAGTTTACAATCATGTACAGGTAGATGATAAATAGAAAGATTTTTATTTACTTTGTTATATAGATATGGACCTAAGAAATATAGGAATCTTTTAGTAAAAGTCAAGTTAATCTTAGGAACGTCACATATGATGTCCTTTCGGCGGTTGGAAATACATTTTTACTTATTATGAAACGTATTCGTTATTTTCGGTTTGTCTTTTTTAATCGATAGAGTGGTTCAAGAGTATGGTGACTATTGATGTAAATGATGAACGATTTTCTAAAATTCACGTGTACGAAGTTGCGGGCAAAAGTTATAAAATTTTGCTACAAGTGTAATAAACAAGAGAATTGACAGATGAGTCGAAGAAAAATAGGTCATACATTATTTGTGAGCTACGAGAGAACACTCAAAAATTGGTCAAGTGCGAGTCGGACTCGCGCACGAAGGGTTCCGTACCATTATCTATGCAACATAAGGCAACGTTATTAATAAATGAGCAAACAACACACACAATACTTAATTAATCACGTTTGTTGTATGAGAGCAAGAAACGGTAAAAAAAAACATGTTTGTTGTATGGGAGCGCCCCTTAAATATTTATTTTATTTTATTTTTAGTTTTTGTTGTTATAGACGGACGGACAGCGAAGTCTCAGTAATAGGGTCCCGTTTTTACCCTTTGGGTACGGAACCCTAAAAAGCTTATACCGCGGAGTTGAAGTATCGTCTTGACTATCACGAAAATATTGAGCAATTTGTACTTGTACAATACAATCTAGCCGTCAAATATCTTGAATATTGTGACAGATTATGAATACAAGTATCAAGACATTATTTCCTCCCATCTTCTGTAAGTGCCAACTAAGGAATAATATAGTGAGAGAGGAAAAACTCGATACTAAACCCTATACCATCACGTCTGGTCAGCGTGGCATAAGTAGACTAGATACCCTATTATGTGGAGGGGGTGCCTAAAAGTTGGACATTGATCGCCAATGCATTACATATGATACAATCTTCCAAAATGGAGGAGGCTCGTGGCTAACAGTTGGATGTTTATGGGCTGGAGAGAGAATGAGAGAGAGAATGCTAGAAGACATAGGACATGGAATGGATAATATTTTTGCTAACCCCCTTTTTTTAATGTGTTTATGTATTTAACTGGTTTACGTTGGTTTATCTTTTTAATAGAGTTGTAATAGTGACACCTAACTACCTCATCAGGTCAGACACACTCCTATCCATCCAAAGTTGCCTGTAAGAAATTACACTAGCGATAACTTAATCCTAATGTAATTAATTATTATGTGAAAAGGTGTACAAATAAAGAGTTATCTATCTATCTATTTTGTAGTAATTCTGAGCAGTAGTCCTACAAGAAATAAGGGATCAAATACAATAAAAAGAAAAGGCACAAAGCGAGAAAAATTCTTTTTTTAAGATTTTTATTTTCTCATACAAATAGTACCTACTTAAAAACTTTACCATCACTTTCTAAACCTCAGTTTCCAACTCGAGAAATTCTTAAAGTGCTCCAACGGACGTTAGATATATAGGCATGAGATAACAAAAGTTTCAAAGTGACATTACTTGTATTGAAGAACTGACCTTGGATAAAACACCGACCGTAAAACTACGATTGCTGACGGTTACAAAATATCTTGCTATCTTCTACAAAACAAACTAGATTGATGAGAGAAACAAAAATCTATCGAGTGTTTGCGAAAACAACAATAACAAATTATGTCTCAAGTGTATTACAGTTGAGCAGCATTGAACTGAGTACTTACTCGTAAATCATTATTATTTGAAATACATACTTAGTATTTTCTAAAAATTTGCCCGACTCATTTATTCAAAGTTTACCAAAGTTAACGAAACTCTAAAAATGGTTTTGTTTAAAAAATAAACCCTTATAGTCTTACTGCGTTGTCCATCTGTCTGTCCGGCGTCAATCGAACTTTTTTTACTCAGCAACGGCTAAAATGCGCGCAACACCCCTAACCTCGTCCCATTTTCAAGTTGCCAACGTCAGCGCTTCACAAATAAAGAAATATTGGTTTGTATATCTTGAATTGCATATTGTCAATAAGCCCGACGGAGTACGGCGCGTCACGTCATAGTGTTTACTCCAAAGGCACGGCTTACCATCAGGCCAGCGGTATGCTTGTTTGTTAAGTAGATTAATAAAAAAAAGTCAGAACAATACGAATGAAGCCTTAGTTTTTATGAAACAAAATCTAATAGTTACGCAATGAAAATGTTAGTTATGTTAATTTAATAGTGATTATTCGAACAACTTTTAAATTAACTAAACTAAAATTTTCACACAGTTAATTTAATTTATTGAGCATTGCTTTTAAATAAAATTACACTATTCCTTTCTGCAAGTCTGATAATAATTCTATGCATAGAGCGAAGTAAAATACGAAGTCTGCATAAAAATTATTTTTTGAATTATAAAACATTGCTTTGCACTTTAGTGCTATGAAAAATATATTACTTACTAGATGTTACTCGTAACTTCGTACGCGTGGAATTCACAAATGAATTATAAAAAAGCCATCGCCTTGAACCACTCTATCTATCAATCTGTTGCGTAGATTTGAAGATAAAAATAAATAAAATAAATAAATATTAATGGACATTTCACACAACGTCCTCTGGTCCCAAGCTAAGCTTATATGCTTGTGTTATGGGTACCAGAATACGGATAGAATACATATACTACTTTTTTTTTTGTAAATACATACTTATAATATATAGAAACACCCAGACGCAGTACAAACATTTGTATATAAGCTCACATAGGGACATATACCTACAATAATATACATACAAAAACAACGACTTTGCTTTCTAATAAGTAAAAAAATAAAAATAATAATAAATACTCATGGACATTTCACACAACGTCCTCTGGTCCCAAGCTAAGCTTATATGCTTGTGTTATGGGTCTGGTACCCATACGGATTAGTTATTAAGGTCCCACTGTTAGGCACGGGCCTCCTCCAGGACTACTACAGGGTCTTTTTAGAATTTATCCGTCTCTCATAGATAATGTTATCTGTGTACGATATCCCTTGGCTGACTTTTACAGCATACTGGGAAGAAAATGGCTTGGTGACACCTTGTACTCTTAATTCGTCACCACACAATAATTATAAGTCTACGTACATTCCACTATTGGACACGGATCTTTTTCGTGCTTTAGGCTAATGAGGTTTGACATTTCCATCTCCTACAGAAGTTGTATACTGCTTATATTATTATTTACAGCTGACTTTTACACGCTCTGTCAGAAATGGGGAGATGACAATTGTATACTTAACCTACTGTTACCACATCATCACTTTCCTATTAATCTGTCCAAATCCTACTAATATTATAAAGGCGAAAGTTTGTATGTATGGATGTTTGTTACTCTTTCACGTAAAAACTACTGAATGGATTTGAATGAAACTTTACCACAATATAGCTTATACATCAGAATAACACATAGGCTACAAATTGGCTGGACCGATTTTGATGAAATTTTATTTTATACAGAATTGTATGGCAAAACAACGTTTGCCGGGGCAGCTAGTATTTAATATTTAAAGTTTATTTGATCAAGCAACTACGTATAGTAAATACCTTCGTAATAATATCTAATTGAAACCGTAAACTTATTATCAGATATCTCATTACCGAGCGATTTCGAAAATTCAGTCAACAATATGTATATAACCAATTAAATTTTGTTAAATTGGACAGACTCTTGAGACTCTCAGCCTTTGAACGGATTAATTAGATAAAACTTGTGTTGTTTTATCCAGGTATCTATAATAGAACTGCTTAGGTATTTCTTTTTCTTCTACGCCAAGTAAATGACTTAATTTTAAAATGGATCTGAATGAAATCTTGATGTAATTTTAAAATAGGAGTAGAATTGGTCGATTTTAACACTTTCTTATTAGCCCGGAACCTTTCTCTCTCTCTCTCCATCCTATTAACGTCCCACTGTTGGGCACGGGCTTCCTCCACTTTAAGAGGGATTATGATCTACTGTGCTGCGCTGAACAGGAGTGTTGGCACAGGGTTTACTTTCGAGTTTTCCGTCTCTCACAGAGGATGTGATATATACTCGTATCTAATATATAAAATTCGCAATAGATGTTGGCCGATTCTCAGACCTACTGAATATGTATGCAAAATTTGAGAAGAATCGGTCAAGCCGTTTCGGAGGAGTACGGTAACTAACACTGTGACACGTGAATTTTATATATTAGACTAGCTGACCCGGAAAAACGTTGTTTTGCCATACAAAAAAAAAGTTTGAAAAATAGATGTTGGCCGATTCTCAGACCTACTGAATATGTATGTAAAATTTGAGAAGAATCGGTCAAGCCGTTTCGGAGGAGGACGGTGACTAACACTGTGACACGTGAATTTTATATATTAGATATATATAGGTGGCTTTTACAGCACCCTGGGTTGGAGATGGGGTGGTGACACTTGTATTCTTAGTCCGTCAGTACACGGAAAACGGTACCTATCTATCGATGGATTAATCTATGTAATGAACATTTTTAAAAATGATTTCAGTCACCCACTTGCAGTAGTCGTATTGTTCTGAAATTTGTTATATATTAACGGTTGATGACAATGTAATAATTAAGACTAAAAAATTTTCAAGTTAGTTTATTTAGTTTTTGTACTGAGCCAATTGATTTTTTTTTTCCAAAATTATTATTAAAACCTAGTCTGAGAAGTTATTTTCAATTCAATTAAATATGTCTGTATCATCATTTTATGGGTAAGGCCTGATATCTGGCCAAGTGCGCAGAATGAGGGATGGATGGATTAGGATGACCAATAATTCTTTTCTACGGTAACGTCATTTTGTAGTCGTTTAAAAATAAATATTGAATAAACACATCCTATTTTAAAACGCAGAGCTACAAAATAATAGGAGAAATAATAATATTATCAATCACTTATCGAGGCAGTCCCGCCGTGATGGAGTTTTAAAAACCCAATCCCCACGGTTCGTGTGCGAGAATTTTATTTCACATTTGTACGTGAGTTTTATCAACAGAAAATTTCGTTAAAAGCTATCATGCTTAATAAACAACGAGATTAATTATCACATTCTGGTGCCTCCATGAAATAGCATATGTAAAATGGATGAATTTTGTTTCCGTCCCTTCCTAATGAGTTCATTTTGTAATAATACTTTTTACTTCTAATATGTATTGTGTGTAATATTTTACGCGCGACTTATTTATTAAAGTAAAACTACTTTTCACGGATTTAGACGCGTATATTTGTTTTAAATTTTAGCCTGAATCTCTGGAGACTTTCCTGACCTCATCCCATCACTTGGGTCGGTGCAACGTATGTGCGCAGGTGTCATGCGATGTTGTTCCCTCGGTCGGTTCTTACGAAACCCGCGGTCAAGACTTGGGGAGGTGAAACTTGCTGTTTTAATCCGAACCCCACACACAAACTTGTTATTATTACCTAGAAATAACTTCAATAAATAAAAAATAAGACCGCGTCGTTTTGTGGGTATACTACTGTTGCTAAAATTGATGTGACTGAAAATAATCGTTAGAAATAGTGACAAGGGTACGAACAAGCTTTATATAAAGCACTAATGGTCACAATGGACTCGACTTGATTGATTACACGCGGAAAAGAATATTAAGAATTTCTTATTTATATTTACGAGGGCTACTCTCTTTTGTATATCATTTTTAAATTCTATATCTTTTGGCGCCTTAAGGAGAATATGATCATAGTAAATAAATACTTTTTTATGAACATTTCTCACGAAGTCCTCTGGTTCTAGGCTAAGCTTATTTGCTTGTATTGAGGGTCCCAGAATACGGATATCCAAGATATAAGTTAGATATGTCTTGTGACAGAAAAGTATAAAAGAAAAAGACCATGTTGCGGTGACCCCAAATAATGGGATAAGAGAGAAAAAAGATAAGTAAATAACAGTTTTTGTTCATTCCAAGCTTGTAGACGAAAAAAAATTATGTTGGCGTAGCACTTCCTTTGTATACCACGCTATTGCGTAGCGCGTAGACGATTACGTAGATTACGTAGACCCTGTAGACGGCTCGTAGGCTATTTGAAATTTTACACTTTTCATCATTGTGCATTGGTAGCAACCAATTTTCACAGGCAGATTTTTCATCATTATTTTGTTCTCATCATCCCATTACTTGCGATTGATGCACTATAGCACTCATATTAAAAAAATAGAATATTCCAATTCCGGCTAGACGGATAACAGTTATTCCAGCCATAAATATAAAACACAAATTTTTTTTTGGATAATTATTAAATTTAGCTTTAACGAATAGAAAAATTAATTTGTTTAAGTATGTCGTTGTAAAAATGTTATAAAACTTTCCACTGATCATAAAAATCGTCATTTCGATACTGCCCGTAAAACCTGTCATAATAACTTAAGTAATAGGTTTAGAAGCAATACTGTTATTTATATAGTTCTAACACACGGTTGGTCATGTCAATGAACTTGCTTAATTGTTGACCCAACCAATTTCTAAAACTATATTGCAAATAATATTTTTACTAGCTGTCGCCCGCGACTTTGTAAGCGTGGAATTTACAAAATCCATCCTTAACAGAACAGAAGTTTACTCTTCTGCTCAATAGATGGCGTTGTACGTTTTTTAAATCGCGCTATTGTTTCGTTCCACACATTAATACTTAAGCTGACTTGATGTAGTGGTTCAAGAGTATGGCTTCCTTACTAATTTATAAATGCGAAATCCGGATGATGACACAACAGTAAATTTGGCGAGCTTAAGTGTTAATGTGTGTAACGAAACCATAGCGCGATTTAAAAACGTACGTACAACGCCATCTGTCAAGTGGTATAGTAAATTTCTGTTTGTTAAGGTTTGATTTCTAAATTTCACGCGTACGAAGTCGCGGACAACAAACTAGTTATCTATAAAAGAATGTCTAAAAATAACATTCAGTCAAATTCGTTTTATTGTATTAGTAAACGATAATTGGAATAAAATTAATAGCGATAATAATTAAGCAAATTATTTATTAATATTTATAGCATTAAATAACAATTTTTCTTAACGACTTCCTTGATATTCTTTCCATAAGAGTGTGTAATAATATTAAAAATGCTGAAGCAAAAAGGAAAATTAAAAAAATACGGTTCTGATCATAGTTATATTTATACTTCTAGGTGGTCGGATTAATTCAGCTACAGAAATAAGAAATACAAACAAAAGGTAACTACCCTTCTTATCCTGTTAACGTTCTATTGTTGGGCCTGGTTCTCTTCTACTTTAGGATAAAAGAATTCAACTTTACGCGTACGAAATTATGGGCAACAACTAGTATATTTAATTTATATGTGTAAGTTTACGTAATCAGCTATAAAATACGTCTGCTAAAGATAAAATTTAGAGTCTGTAATAAAGTTGATAGAAAAATAAAATCTAAAGAATAAGCAACTCTTTTTAGGGTTCCGTACCCAAAGGGTAAAAACGGGACCCTATTACTGAGACTTCGCTGTCCGTCCGTCCGTCCGTCCGTCCGTCCGTCTGTCACCAGGCTGTATCTCAAGAACGGTGATAGCTAGAGAGTTGAAATTTTCACAGATGATGTATTTCTATTGCCGCTATAACAACAAATACTAAAAATAAAATAAAATAAATATTTAAGGGGGGCTCCCATACAACAAACATGATTTTTAGGGTTCCGTACCCAGTATCTCAAGAACGGTGATAGCTAGACAGTTGAAATTTTCACAGATGATGTATTTTTATTGCCGCTATAACAACAAATACTAAAAATAAAATAAAATAAATATTTAAGGGGGGCTCCCATACAACAAACATGATTTTTAGGGTTCCGTACCCAGTATCTCAAGAACGGTGATAGCTAGACAGTTGAAATTTTCACAGATGATGTATTTCTATTGCCGCTATAACAACAAATACTAAAAATAAAATAAAATAAATATTTAAGGGGGGCTCCCATACAACAAACATGATTTTTTTACCGTTTCTTGCTCGATACTAATAACGTTGCCTTATGTTGCATAGATAATGGTACGGAACCCTTCGTGCGCGAGTCCGACTCGCACTTGACCAATTTTTTTTATAAACACTGTAATATGTTCAATTAAAATATTATTTTATTTATATTTAGTTATATACGAAGTGTCACCCCCCATCTCCTCCCAAGGGTGTTGTAAAAGTCAGCTAAAGGATATTTTACATTTAGTTTACATAGTTCCATCCTCGGTTAACATGGGCTATATTTTTTATCTATATTATTATACTTTAATATTATAAAGCTTTTGTTTTTGTTTGTTTGTTTGAACGCGCTAATGACAGAAACCGCTGCGCTGGTCCGATTTAAAAAAAATCTGTTTGTATTCGATAGTGTATTTGTCGAGAAAGCCTATAGGCTATAATAACACCACGCTAAGACCATTAGGAGCCAAGCATTAGAGAAAAAAGTTGTAAAAAGGGGGATTTTTTTTAAATCCTACGCGCCCGAAGACTAGGACAAGATCTAATTCGTCAATAAAGTTACTCGTGCAAAGTCGTACTAGTGCTTTACGCATTTCTACAGTAAACATTAAGCGGTAACATTATATATACTCGTAAATTGAATCATCATTATCAATTTCTAAAAGTACACCTTTCAATAAACCGAGGAATATGAGACTTCTCCACAAATTTTATTTAGGTAAAGGTACTCAAATATTCGAAGCTAACAAGGTGGGATGGTACTTACGAAATTTTCGTGCACAATTTATTTTATATACATAAGTCGTTTCTCAAATTCAATTTAACGTAACAGTAAAACATGTAAAAAATATTTTGAAGCTAACTTTTATTGCTTTTTAGGGTTCCGTACCCAAAGGGTAAAAACGGGACCCTATTACTGAGACTTCGCTGTCCGTCCGTCCGTCCGTCTGTCACCAGGCTGTTTCTCAAGAACGGTGATAGCTAGACAGTTGAAATTTTCACAAATGATATATTTCTATTGCCGCTATAGCAAGAAATACTAAAAATAAAATAAAATAAATATTTAAGGGGGGCTTCCATACAACAAACATGATTTTTTTACCGTTTCTTGCTCGATACTAATAACGTTGCCTTATGTTGCATAGATAATGGTACGGAACCCTTCGTGCGCGAGTCCGACTCGCACTTGACCAATTTTTTTATTGCAATTTTAATATTATAAAAAAAAAGATTTTAACATTAATTTATTAATTTTTGCAATTGACTTGCTATGCTTTTACTATTTAAACTAAATTATAGTGGAAAAAATGATAATCATGAGCGGGACTTGAACTGAACGAAAAGCAACAACTGAGCCACGGAACGGGCGGTATTCCGATGTCGTGGGTTCAAGTCCCGCTCATGGTCATCATTTTTTCCACTATAATTTTGTTTATTTAGTAAAAGATTTTAAGTTCATTAACAAAAATATTTGTTCTCGGATCTATTTTTTTCTTTTGAGCATAAAAAAATATAATGCGTATTTTTTAAAAACGATAAAAGAGAATAAAAAAACGTGAATAGGGTTCGTTCTATTTAAAATCTTTATGCCCAGTGCCTTTTTTACTTTTCTTTGTGGCAATTTGTATAAAAAGTTTAATTTAAAACAGCTCTCATTTTGTGTCTGATCAATTCAAATAGAAAAACCATTTCAAATATAGCTTGATTTGTCAGATAAAATCGGTATTATTCAGTTGGTCCTGAATTCTATTCTATTCTATTCTTCTGTCTATAGAGTTTTGTTATTGTTGATATTGTATCGATATATCTATAATAGAAATTTTGTATGATAACGGATTAAGACCGGACTATAGCTCCAATTTAGGTATTTGCAATAAAATGGAATAGAACTAGAACTAATTTAGAAATGGAACATAAGACCTACTGTGAGAAAAAAAAGTTGTAATATCAGGAGAGTTTGGTCATGTGGCGAGGATGGATGAGAGACGATTAACGAAACGCATATACACGGCGCGGCGGAGGTAAGTGGAAATGCTGGGAGAGGACGCCCGAGAAAAATATACTCCGATGTCATCAATACTCCAAAAGGGACAAGTGCGTAGCACTTACAACCGTCGGGCATGTATGACCAGATGTAGGTATGAGTGTGGATGAAGCCAAGGAAGTATGTTTGGATCGTAGCAGATGGCGCTCTATAGTCTCATATAGGCAGATGATGATGATGTAAAATCTACGAAGAAAACAGCGGAGTATGAAGTTCAAATTTTAGTGTGGAGCATTTTTTGCTATGGCGCTTTCTTAAGAATACACAGAACACCATTTCAATTTATTATATAGTTTTACTGAAAACGTCCAAAACGATTGGTCAGCGAAGTATAGTGAACCAAAATTTAAAATTCATTCATTCTTTCTTATTTATAACGACATACTTATAAAGTCACTTGTATCCACAGGATGTAAGCTGCGTAGGGAAGCGCGTTTTTACACCAAGTTCTATGGATGAGACCTATGTCCAGCAGTGGACGGAAAGAGGCTGATAGATGGATAAATTCCATATTTATTATAACAATCAAAAACAGCAATATAAAACAAAATTACGATTCACTTCGACAAAGTAACATAAAAAATTAACATATAAAATTGTCTTTTCTAACAAAAACTTAACACGGTTACTAAAACTTTACTTGTGAACTTAAAGGCTTGAGAAACATTATAATACTTTAAAAACCGTTTTAAAGAACAAAATAAATGCATAATTGTAAAGAGTTGACTTCATGAAAGATTCATGACTTAACTTTTCTTATAAATAGAGACTTTAAAGAGAATGAATTTAATAACTTTTTTAACACCCTTGCTCGTAAAGCTCATGTAATTCCATCGGTTTTAAATATGTAAAGCGGGTCATAAAAAACGCGTGTGTTACCAAAGCAAATAGTTAAGAGGATATCAAAATAGCTTCGTGCAATTTTCTACGTACGAAGTTTTCATTGTTTCTTTAGATTGAATGGCTAGAGCTCTAATTTTTAAGTATATGTTTTTTAATACTATTATTGAGAAATACTATCCGCTTGAACCACTCTATTAAAAAACCGCATCAAAAGCCATTACGCAGTTTCAAAGATTTAACACATACATATAAAAATAAGGACTTTGTTTTATAATAAGTATCTAAAGATTTTCTAACACTAGCGTGACTCATTTATTTACAAGTATTTTTTGAATTTTCGTAAAATTTAACCTGAGATTCACGTATTTTTTTTTGTCAATAACATGTAATCAAAATTGAGTTATTCGGAGTAATTCAACTAGAGGGAATAACAAAACATTACTTACACTACGAAAGTAAAAACGTTCCGTAATGAATACATATTTCTCGATAAGTATCAAATTATACCGTTTCCTGGGTCGGAATGGTTATTAAATCTAAAGTGTGTCCTAATAAAGGCTAAAATATTAACCGTCTGGTGACCATTTTGTATTTTTATTAATACTGTTTCACAGAGTAATCTAGTAGACAGACAAATTTGAAAATATATATACCTACTACACCACCTTTTTAGGGATACTTACCAAAAAGGGAAAACGGGGTCAAAAGAGCTGAAAATTTCACAGCTTATGAACAAACAATATACCTACATTTACTAGCCGACGGGCCTCGTGGTCGAGCGGTTTATGTAACGGACTGCTGTTCACGAGGTCGCGGGTTCGATTCCCGCTCTAGACAATCATTTGTGTGTTCTTTATAAATGTCATACAAATGTCTGTTCTGCGTCTGGGTGTTTCTATGTATTACAAGTACATATGTATTTACAAAAGAAAAAGTAGTATAAGTAGTATATCCGTATTTTGGTACTCATAACACAAGCATATAAGCTTAGCTTGGGACCAGAGGACGTTATGTGAAATGTCCATGAATATCTTATGTATAAAATTCACGTGTCACAGTGTTAGTTACCGTACTCCTCCGAAACGGCTTGACCGATTCTTCTCAAATTTTACATACATATTAAGTAGGTCTGAGAATCGGCCAACATCTATTTTTCAAACCTTTTTTTTCTTTTTTTTAGTATGGCAAAACAACGTTTGCCGGGTCAGCTAGTTTATTTATAATTTTTAGACGTTCGGTTGCAATTCCATAACAATGGAATCAGTAGGTAAGCTGTGTCAACATTTATCTGACTTGTTGCTGACAAGCTATTCACTTTCGTCCTTGTTTGATCTTTAGGAAAACCTTGAGAAAAAACCATGATTCATATCGAAAACGTGCCGGACTCGATCTTACAACTTACAGAATACGAAAGAGAATTGTTACGAATTTTTATGATATTATTCATATTCAAAAAGTTGCCCGTGATATGGGCGGTACGAATTCTTGTAGAATTTTAATGTAATCGACAAATGGCCTGATTTAGTATACAAACTATGTATTCTTAAGGATTAAAACGTAGATAATTATTAGTAAGTATTTATAACTTTGTTTGTTTCATTATTTAAGTGTAGTGCGGTATTTTAGTATTGAAATATTCGCGAGTTTGAGTCATCTTAGAAAATTATAACGGCAATAAATATTATAAATATAATATTAATAATTTTTATATATCAAAATTTTTTCATATCACTTGCATAACAATATTAACTAACTACTAGCTAAAGTCCAAGGTTTACCCGTATTTATAGTTACTGGTTATTTCTTGAGTTTTAGCGTGGTGATATGGGCTATGTGATATGATTTACAGGCTATACAGCTGTCAGGTTTCATCAAAATCCATTCAGTAGTTTTTACATGATTAGATTCAAACATTATTACACTTTAGTAGAATTTATTATATTTAAGTACGTCCAAATGCAGTATGTCTGTGTGGTGACGGATTATTAACACAATTGTCGCCACCCTTATTCCTACCCAGGGTGCTGTAAAAGCGAGCTAAAGGATATTGAACATCATCTGTAAGAGACGGAAACCTCGAAAATAATCTCTATGTCAACACGCCTGGTCAGTATGGCCTAGCATAGTAGAACAAAAGCCCTGCCGAAGTAAAAGAAGCCCATGCCCAATAGTGGGACGTTAACGGGCTGGAGAGAAATGTGAGCATGCGTGTCGTAATTACACAGCTTGTTTGGCTTTTATACAAAATTCAAAACTAATAATCAATTTTTTTTTTTTAAATAAATATTAATGGACATTTCACACAACGTCCTCTGGTCCCAAGCTAAGCTTATATGCTTGTGTTGTGGGTACCAGGATACGGATAGAATACATATACTACTTTTTTTGTTGTAAATACATACTTATAATATATAGAAACACCCAGACGCAGTACAAACATTTGTATGACAATTAGAAAAATCACACAAATGATTGTCCCGAGCGGGAATCGAACCCGCGACCTCTTGATCGGCAGTCCGTTACCAGAACCACTACACCACGAGGCCCGTCATTAGTATTTAGTTTTAAAATTAAAGGACATGCTTGAAAATCTTGATTTTTGTTTTTATTTCATTGTCATCGGTTTTAATTATGTATGCAAAATTTCATATCAATCCGACTACTGTAAGTGGGTGAAAATTACTTTCAAAGATTCCGTTACATAGATTAATACGTTGATTGATAAGTACCGAACTAATATAACCGTGTTAAAATAAATCATGCATATCGAACGCTTATAGACCAAATTTCGACCTTCTAGCTAGTTCATATCACAGGATAATGACAGATGTATGAATTAATGCACGGACGCCGGCGGAGTTTTATTAATATCATGAAGAATGAAAAAACTCTTCCGTTCTTTCCGCTTTTATTTCTGCAATGCAAACAATCGTACCAATAAAACGGATATCAATAAATAGAATACCCGGATGTAATAAGGAAATAAGGCTGAATAAGATTGCCTTTGCCAGTTTTATTTAATCTGTGCAGATTTTAAACTTGACCGTGGTAATACAAGGTACAAGTGGGATTGATGGAGTAAAATCCATTATCCTTAACAACATCACGTCCGATAGGTAATAAAACCTTTCACCTTTCTCTAACACGTTGTTACCTCAAGTTATTTTATTTATTTTTTCTAACATACATTGGTATGTATGATAAAAAAAAATACGATATTTATTGAATATTTAAAAGTAAAATCTAATATATAAAATTCACGTGTCACAGTGTTAGTTACCGTACTCCTCCGAAACGGCTTGACCGATTCTTCTCAAATTTTGCATACATATTCAGTAGGTCTGAGAATCGGCCAACATCTATTTTTCAAACTTTTTTTTTTTTAGTATGGCAAAACAACGTTTGCCGGGTCAGCTAGTATAATGTATACGTAGTACCTAAATGTCAAATTATTTTCCGTTTCCTGGGTCAAAATTGTTATTACAACGTCAAATTAATTATTGTAATATTTAATTTTGATTCATAAATATTTACCTAAACATTGCATGTTTTAAAAAATAATTACGCAAAGATAATTGTAATTATGAAATAGACATTTAATAAATTAAAACGATAATAGCTTAGGTGTACACTATTTATTTAAATTAATAATTTCAGTATTTATACTTTTGCAATTTAAGGTTACAGAACAAAGTAAAAGCAATTAATATTGATAGATATTAAATAAAAAAAGAACATTCTTTAAGGTTTAATTTTAAAAAAGTATCTTTCGAAATACAAATAAATTTGTTAGGTACTTACCGTTCCAGTAACTCCTGTGTGCAAAAAAGTTCTTAAGTCAACTGCATAAATTCAATATTAAAAATAATAAACTGCTCACGAGTAAAACATTTCCAACCAACACGTTTTTTATCACCTCACAGTTCACATATTCCAAATTCTAATTTCCCGCCTATTCGCGACCGAACATGGAAAATCGAGACGAGGATGCCAAGTGCCGCGTTGCACGGCTAGCATTCGACTGACGCTTACCACGCACGCCTGCCTGGGGAAGGCTTCCAAATACTCGCGCGAAAAATGGCTCTACCTCACATTAAGAAATGAACTAAACGCGCTTAATTAGCCATAAAGTCTTTGACATCATGTTCTTTACAAAATAATACATGATAATTTATTTATTTACCGCATATGAGGCTAACTAGCAGGTTAACCTAGCGCTAACCTAACCTAACACAATTAACTAAATTGTGAATTGATTGGCTCTGAAGTCCGCTCTTAAGGGCCTACATCAATATTATCGTCGTTATGTACCTATTAACACAGCTAGTAGGTATAGAAAATGAAGAATTAGGGATATTTGTTTTGTTTACTCAAAATCTACTAAATATATTTTAATTCCGGTTTATGTGTTTCTATATATTTATAACAGTTACTTATGTTTTTAAACTTATTTCATTAGTTAATACGCGATAACCGACAAATGAAAAAAAAATAAAAAACGAGAGAGGTTGTTTCACTAAGATTTTCTATCGAGATAACTTTTCAATCGCGTTTATGCGATCCTAGATTATATATTGAAAAAACATATACTTAAAAATTAAAGCTCTAGCCATTCAATCTAAAGAAAAAATGAAAACTTCGTACGTAGAAAAATGCACGAAGCTATTTTGGTATCCTCTTAAGCCGGCGTGATGGATGGATGATTGGATAATTTTTTCAAGTCGTTACATTTCTGTACGCGGGGCTCCTTAAGGCTTTCCTAATTGTGCTTATGGTAGCTAAAATCCAAATCGAAAGAAAAACGAAAACAAAAATATGAAATCTGAAGCCGTAAAAATTATTGTAATATCTAAGTGTTAGAGACTAATGTTTTGAAACTTATTTATGTTCTGATTAAGTTAACTAAGATTTATTTGTTAAATGACAATAATAAAGCACAAAAGTTCTGTTCGTTTGTTTCTGTGATGTTTTCTCAATAGTTATTCAGTTATTGATGTTGTTTTTATTACATTTATTTGTTTTTTTGGTGTTTTCTATGTATTATAAGTATGTATTTACAAAAGAAAAGTAGTTTATGTAGTATATTCGTATTCTGGTACCCATAACACAAGCATATAAGCTTAGCTTGGGACCAGAGGACGTTGTGTGAAATGTCCGTGAATATTTTTTTATTTTATTTATTTATTTATTTACTGGCATTCTCTTTTACATTGACCATTTTTCTTTACTCATCCTTTTAAAACAGTCCACATCTATAGAACAATGTATGACAATAAAAAGGTGTTAAACAAATGTGTATCTATTATAGAAAATTCTCATGTCACAGTGTTAGTTACCATATTATTTTATGAAATTCTATATGCATATTCAGTAGCTCTGTGAATCGGCTACTATCTATTTTTCATTCACATATTTACCAATATTATAAACCTGAATAGTTTATGTTTTTGAACGCGCATATCTCAGGAACTGCTCTACCGATTTGATAAATTTTTTCACTGTTGCATAGTACATTTATCGAGGAAGGCTTTAAGTTATATAACATCACGCAGCGATCAATAGGAGTGAAGTATCAGTGAAAAATTTTGAAAAACGGATGTAATTTTCTTACTTCCTTGTCTACGGAGTCGCGGGCTAGCAAATCATAAAATAACACAAAATGAGTTTATTGTCGTATTCATAATGTAAATATATTTTCCGCAAATAAAACACAGATGATTACTATACAGAGAAAATTACACAATCTTGCTTCGTCAGATATATTGCTTGAGTAGCCCCGGGCACGCGCTAGCTTGAGTGTGGAAAATGAAATTTCTAACTAGAGTATGCTTTCCATATATGAGTTTGACTCCAGGGAATTAGTAAGAAACTGAAGCTAGCCCTGTAACAACATGTCTACATTGGTATCAATTCTACGTCCATAACTAAACTTAACTAAAAAATGAAAACGACTATTGGTATATTTTGATAAATCGACTATTTTGTTGTGCACATTTATTTTAATTAAAATCTTTAGTCTATAATAAACAGTTTTTATAACAAGAAAGTTTAGTTAACATTGCTCAAATTTGCGATACTATTACAATTATTTTTTTTAGCTTAGTTGTGTGTGTGTGTAAAATTAGGGTATAAGTAATAGCTATGTCTGCCGTGTTAATCCGCCGCGCTGAGACCACAGAGAACTGTTTACCCTGAGTTTGAGACACACATAGCTATACTAACAAATTTAAATCATGTATTTCTATGGCTGAATGTATTTTCTGGCTTAAATGAGTTTGTGATAAATCCAAATAGTGCTGCACAATTATTACTCTTTTGGAGTAGAAGCTTATTAGAAGAAGAATTACTATTACAATACAGGATATTCTATATTTAAATAATGTAGTACGATGGGCAGCCTTATCGCTTAAAACGAGTTCTACCAGGCAACCCTTAGATAGATACATGAAATGCCTGTTCAGGATATTGAAAAGTTTATGAGTTATAAAGAGGGAATAAGCAAACGATAAAGATAAGATATAAAAAGATAATAAGGCTCTAGCTTCTTTTTTCTTTTCTTTTTTAGGGTTCCGTACCCAAAGGGTAAAAACGGGACCCTATTACTGAGACTTCGCTGTCCGTCCGTCCGTCCGTCCGTCCGTCTGTCACCAGGCTGTATCTCAAGAACGGTGATAGCTAGAGAGTTGAAATTTTCACAGATGATGTATTTCTATTGCCGCTATAACAACAAATACTAAAAATAAAATAAAATAAATATTTAAGGGGGGCTCCCATACAACAAACATGATTTTTAGGGTTCCGTACCCAGTATCTCAAGAACGGTGATAGCTAGACAGTTGAAATTTTCACAGATGATGTATTTCTATTGCCGCTATAACAGCAAATACTAAAAATAAAATAAAATAAATATTTAAGGGGGGCTCCCATACAACAAACATGATTTTTTTACCGTTTCTTGCTCGATACTAATAACGTTGCCTTATGTTGCATAGATAATGGTACGGAACCCTTCGTGCGCGAGTCGACTCGCACTTGACCAATTATTTTCATTCAATAATACAAGAGCCTCGATGCGATTTCTTTTAGATAGAGCAGTTCAAAAGGATAGCTTATTTGGATAATTTGCTCCCCTCCATAAGGTTTGGTGCATATTTCGGGAGGGGAGCTTTTTTTTCATTAATTAGGTACATTTTGACAAGAATATTAACGAGTACTCGACAACTCGATCAATTGGTGCTTTACCAATACTACATACTTGGTTACATATATTTGTCAGAAATCGTGTTATGAATATGATTGTAATATCGATGAACCCTTGTCAATTCTACTGACAATATCACGCCAATCTCCATGTGGGAATTTGTTGTAGAACAAGTCATTTTCTTTTTAAATTTATTAACATACTATAATATATTTTCTGCTGTAACTGTAGATTAAGTTAAGACAATTTTAGCACGCTCTTATGTTGTTACGCTAAAAGCTGTGGAACGTGTTAGTAATTCTAAACTTACGCAAAATAGTAAGCATTAAGGGCCTACATCAATATTATCGTATATCATCGCCGACACGTACATATTAACACAGCCAGTAGGCACAGAAAATGAAGAATTAGGGATACTTTTCCTATTTACTCAAAATCTACTAAATATATTTTAATTCTGATTTACGTGTTTCTATATATAATAGTTACTTATCTTTTTAAAGTTATTTCATTAGTTAATACGCGATAATAGACCGACAAATGAAAAAAATAAAAAAATTGAGAGGTTGTTTCGCCAAGATTTTCTATCGAGAAAACTTTTTTCAATCGCGTTTCTGAGTTGATGCGATCCTAGATCATATATTGAAAAAACATATACTTAAAAATTAGAGCTCTAGCCATTCAATCTAAAGAAACAATGAAAACTTCGTACATAGAAAAATGCACGAAGCTATTTTGGTATCGTCTTAACTGATCTGTGTATAAAAGTCTATCTGTCCATTCGTCTGTCATAAAGTATCTCTAGAACAGTGATGAGAACATTTCACAATTTATGTATATCAGTTGATGCTATAATGACAAATACTATGAGTTCATTCATTTCATCATTTCATGAGTCATTTCATCATTTCATGTCATATCAATTTTCTCCTGCCGTTGTGCCTCATTTGGGATCGATATGGCGAATATATTATCATAACAACGATATGGAATTATTCGGGTTCAAGTCCAACTCGTACTTAACCGGTTCTTCCTTTCAAAATGGTTGATAAATTTTGAAAAATTGATGATACTTTTATTTTTAATCTTATACCTCACGTATACTATTTCTACTACCAACCTAATCACAAAAGTCCTTAAAACTATATGTATAAAACCAATAGTGCCACAAAACTCATTAAAATATATTATATAAATACAACAAACTATAACGTATGTATGTTTATACGTTATAGTATTCGTATTGTTAATTAAGGAGTTATGACGTGTTAATAGTCTATTATTACCAAATATCTGTGACCACATTGAAGTACTACAAATGTAGGCAATCAATATTCAAACAATCAAATTAACTTGTATATAAATCACTATGGAAACGGAGACATGATGTATTCTATCCTTACTATTATAAACGCGAATGTTTGTGTTATGGATGTCTGTGTGTTTGTTAACTCTTTCGCTAAAAATCTAGTTAATGGAATATGAAAATAAAAAACTTTTCTTATCTATCTAATATATAAAATTCACGTGTCACAGTGTTAGTTACCGTACTCCTCCAAAACGGCTTAACCGATTCTTCTCAAATTTTACATACATATTCAGTAGGTCTGAGAATCGGCCAACATCTATTTTTCCAACTTTTTTTTTTGTATGGCTAAACAACGTTTGCCGGGTCAGCTAGTAATATATTTAAATTTCCGGGTACATTACAAAAGGCCGAAAAACTTTATTCCGAAAGTCACAAATACGAATTTCATAATACCGATTTTCATAATTCCGAATGGTTCAAAATTCCGAATATAACAACTACGATGTATCATTACTCCAATTTTCATAATTCCGAAACTTCAATATACCTAACGATTATAATTACTATTCTCAAAATTCCGAACTTCAAAAGGCCGAATAATAAAAAAAAATCCGAATTATTGATAATTTGAAATACGTAATTCGCTTTTTCCGTTTCATAATTGCATAGGTTGTTTGCAGTTATTATCCCAGTGTATTTATCGTATAAATAATAACTTAGGTATTATACAGCTTGTTTTAATTTATGCTAATATCCAAGTTGTGGGTTTTGACAATGAGTGATAACGAAAATAATAATACACAGAGCCGTATGTCACGTGACAGCGCTCCTCCAATAAAAATAGAGGAGCGCTGTCACGTGATCAAGATTCACCGAAAATTCACTTCACTTTTTCTTACTGAATACCACTGCTGAGTTAGATCTAGCTGGGCTAAGTCTCGCCATGTCATGTAATTTATTATAACCACATCAAACCACAACCAAAGCCAACTCATTGTATTAATTACTATGGAAACGAGAATGTGACGTATAAGAACAGTATAATAATAGACTTATTATGATACGTATTTAATGTAAACAGTCATTATTTGGAGATAAGTAGGGCTGCCATTTTTGATTCCCCGGAACAGTCTTATCTTAGTTTGAAAAGTCGGGCAGCTGTCCGTCAAAAATCGTCAAATTACCTGAAGTATCGGGAAGAAAATCATAATTTGGCAGTATGTCTAGGATTTTAATCGTATTATTCTACTAATTTTGCTGATGACAGCCCTAGGATAAGTAATTAATTGACACATTAAATGCTAAATTAATTGCTTAAACAAAACACTATGTAATAATGGTTATTAAAATAAAACTTTATATTACTTAATAAACAGCTGTATTTCGCAGTTTCACTTGCGTAAAATATGTAATTTAGATACAATTCGGTAAAATAAAGTAGTAATGTGAGAACCATTTATCTCCTTCAATAACATGTAAACAAAACATGTAACTAGCAGCCATTCCATCTGAAGTATAATATGAAATGAAATGAAATGAAATAAAAAATGAAATGAAAAATCATTTATTCAACTAGACACAATTTTTCAGAAAAATTATGTGCTTATGACATTTCCAATTTTTTTTTTCCCTACCACTGGTTCAGGACGCAATCTGCTGAGAAGAACCGGCGTAAGAAACTCAGCAGAGCTTTTATACAAATCAATATTTTTTAAATTAAATTTCAATTATACTTACAATGCTAATA
Source organism: Orgyia antiqua (assembly GCA_916999025.1). Taxonomy (NCBI): domain Eukaryota; kingdom Metazoa; phylum Arthropoda; class Insecta; order Lepidoptera; family Erebidae; genus Orgyia; species Orgyia antiqua. Next base: position 31,368,222 of record OU779863.1, read on the forward strand.
AAATTTTACAATATAGAATATATTGCTCCAGAGCAACCTACTCATGTACTCATTTTGTTACATTCTAAATTTCAAAATACGGCAAAACGTGAGGTACATAATAACGATTTTTTTTTAAGTTGTACCAGTGGATCCTGAGATTAGCTTGTTCAAACAAACAAACAAACCCTGCAGCTTTATAATATTAGAACAGATTTACTTACTGTATAGGCAGATTCTGTTAACAACAAAATATTTTAATACATTTCCGAAACTCGAAAATAACGTTCAGAGTAACGAGATTGATAAAATGATAAAAAAAATTCAATACCACAGACTATACATAGATTTTTATTCTATAGTCTATGCTTCAATACTTTTTAATTAAAAACACAGGACTGTACGCGGTCGACACATTCCAAATTCGAATGTCTCCCGTATTTCAGACCGAACGTAAACAAAAGCTGGATAAGGCTGCCTCGTATCACGACTAGCTTACGACTGAAACAGTTTAAATTCTCCCGTAAAGTTGCTGAATTCTTGGTCTCCTCATAAAATTGTCGCGAAAATAAACAAATTTAAAAAGAAAATTCATTAAAATCCATTCAGCAATTTTCCCTTGACAAAGGAATAAACATCCTTCCATCCAGACATCCATTACATACATTCTTAAAAACTTTATAGTTTTTGATTGAAAGAAACCATTCTAGATGAATTTTCACAACATTCGCCCATCATTCTCCAAAAGAGTATTGACTTTGCTATCAACTTTAAATAATATAATATAGTGTAGTTTTACTGCAAACATTTCTGTCTACATTTCGTGATTTTGTCCTTGTTACTAGCTAACAAGGTAAGTTTGTTCAGAAAGAACATTGTTTTTTATTAAAACAGAAATTGACTAAAGTGAGATTGTACATTATTCTTAAATAAAAAAAGTTTATCAGTTACATCTAGATAGAATACGTCGAAAAATGCTGACCACATCACAAATATATTATACTAGCTGTTGCCCGCGACTCCGTCCGCGTGGAATATGGAATTTTTTTTTTCCGCAATAATAGGTAGCCTATGTCCTTTCTCAGGGTCTAAAGATTGTCTGTGCCAAATTTCACCAAAATCGGTTGAGAGGTTTAAGCAGGAAAACGTAACAGACAGACAGACAGAGTTACTTTCGCATTTATAATATTAGTAGGGATGGAGTTCAATATTTTTACTTGCCATGCTTATATAAAAAAAAAACGACTAAAACAAATAATAAATAGAACGTCAAACTACTCTCTGAAAACGATAATAACTAAAGCTGAATACAGTTGCCTTTGTCACGTTCATATAATCTGTGATACTGATAACTTAGACTGATCAAGATTTACAGCTATTTTACCCAACATTCTCTAGTCCAAAAGTAAGCGTAATGTTATGTATCAAACAACGGATATGTTATTGAAGAACCATTCTTATCTTTATAATAACTTTAAAATAACAAAATTATATAGGCACATAACTTCCGAATGACTGTACCAATTTGGATGATTCTTTTTTGATGTTTTTTTTTACTGTAAAGACAGAGTTTTATAGAATTAAAATTGATACGTCGGTGGATCTAGTAATTAAATAGAGAACATCTAGACGCGGTAGAAGGAAATCGGAAAAAAAATCTAAATTTATCATCTTTGGTTTTATAAAACAAAGTTCTTATTTTTGTATTTATGGACCCTATCCTACTAATATTATAAAGGCGAAAGTTTGTATGTATGGATGTTTGTTACTCTTTCACGTAAAAACTACTGAATGGATTTGAATGAAACTTTACCACAATATAGCTTATACATCAGAATAACACATAGGCTACAAATTGGCTGGACCGATTATGATGAAATTTTATTTTATACAGAATTGTATGGCAAAACAACGTTTGCCGGGGCAGCTATGTGATTATATATTCAAAAATAGGCAACAGATTTTCACTTAAAAATAGAGGTACGGATGCATTTTTCTTCTTGAGAATAAAGGCAAAACAAAACTAAATCTAAATACATTTCAACAATAAACTTTATTTTATTCTAACTTTAACTTGTTTATAGCTGCAAGGTTAACAAAGAACGTTTTATATCTAAAGCCAAAGTACATTGTCTGAATTAAAAACTAGACTGAGCCGTGTTTAGCACAATACGTCTGTAGAAATTATTTTCATGCTTTGAAATGAGAAAGACATTCTTTTTAAATCATGTTAAGCATTAAAAAACGTAATCAGAGAATAAAATAGTAATAAAATAAATAAACAATAAAAAGGTGCCAGTAGATACAAGCGGCGCAAAACCGCGCGGTGTTTTATGGGGAAGTTCAGCTGTGGACGGAGAAAGGTAACAATAAATAAATAATAAATAAATATTCATAGACCATTTCACACAACGTCCTCTGGTCCCAAGCAAAGCTTATTATGCTTGTGTTATGGGTACCAGAAATACGGATATAATACATAAACTACTTTTCTTTTGTAAATACATACTTATAATACATAGAAAACACCCAGACGTAGTACAAACATTTGTATGACATTTATGGATATCACACAAATGATTGTCCCAAGCAGGAATCGAAACCGACCTTGTAAACGGCAGTCCAGTACATGAACCACTACGCCACGAAGCCCGTAATAAAACCATGAATAAGACGTACACGTAAATAAGATATTTTTTTCCCGCTTTTGCAATAGTTTTCACAATTGCAATGCTCTTATCAGTCGCAACTTGATGTTATATGACTTATAGCCTTCCTAGATAAATGTACTATCCAACACTGAAAGAATTTTTCAAATCGGAGCATAGGTTCCTGAGATTAGCGCGTTCAAACAAACCAATTATTCAGCTGTATATTATTACCTAGTATCGATTTAAAATACTACTGTTAAACTCTCTATTTAATAAATAAAAACAGATAGTAAAAAATCTTTATAAGCATTTTCAAGATCATAAACCATAAGGTTTCATTGTTTAATGATATTATCCAAAACCGTTCGTTTTGAGGGGCGTCGTGGTCTAGTGGTTCAAATAACGGACTTCACGATCATGAGGTCGCGGGTTCGATTCCCGCTCGGGACAATCATTTGTGTGATATTGTCATAGAAATATTAATTATTCTGCGTCTGGGTGGCGTTACTATTTATTATAAGTATGTATTTACAAAAGAAAAGTAGTTTATATATTCAATCCGTATTATGGTACCCATAACACAAGCATAATAAGCTTAGCTTGGGACCAGAGGACGTTGTGTAAAATGTCCAAGAATTTTATTTATTTTATTTATTTATTTATTTATTCTTGATTTCCCGAGATATTCCAAACCTTATTACTTTTTACATCGCATAAGTAGCACAAGTATTAGCAGATTTAATTATATTATTATTTTATGTTATTTCATAATTAAGAGCCGTCTCTCTTTGTAAGTTAGTTAAAAATAAACATCATAATTTAAACAAAAATGGCGTCCATAGTAAGATCGTGATGGTACGTCGTTAGCCTCTAGATGGCGGTACTACAATTGTATCATTTTTGGTGCGATATTAATTAACAATGTACGCACGCGATTCTATAATAAAATAAGTATAAGCGTATAGTTACGTTGTAAGAATTAGCAGTAACATGTTCTGTGAGAAACGGAAAATTCAAAAGAGTTCAATTATAATGTTCTGGAATGGAACCTTAAAAACCTGGTTAACTATAGAAAATAAGCAGCAGTTTATAAACCATGTGTACAGAAATTACACTAACGTCGTTTCGTTAAAGAACTAAAAATCTCGCTAGGAATTCCCTATATTTTTTTATTATGTGAAAAATTCCAGTTCAATCTAACTACTGCAAGTGGGTGAAAATCCATTTAAAAGTTACATAGATTAATACATTGATAGATACGTAACGAGCTGATAATACTAAGATTTCAACCGAACAAAGTCACAATGTGATAGTAAAATCAAAAAAACAATGCGTTAGTTAATAAATTTTAGTCGTAAGTGCGTGTTGTACCTTAACTGTTGTGTCGCATCAATTAAGGAAGTCGTTATCTAACACAAGACAATACTGAACAATAGAATCAACGAATTAATAACTAAATAATATTTAGACAATTTACTTAGGGCTAATGTTACAAATTATGGCCGGGCTTTAAATGTTTGTGTGCAGACACACTACGAATATAAAATAACCCTTTTTTAAATTATCTAAGGCTTAAAATTATTAGAATATTGTTTTTTGTTCGCTTAAAAATCTCGCTCTCCTCAGCCTGTTAGGGCCTACATCAATATTATCGTATATCATCGCCGACACTAACATATTAACACAGCCAGTAGGCACAGAAAATGAAGAATTAGGGATACTTTTCCTATTTACTCAAAATCTACTAAATATATTTTAATTCTGATTTACGTGTTTCACATAATAGTTACCTATGTTTTTAAAGTTATTTCATTAGTTAATACGCGATAATAGACCGACAAATGAAAAAAATAAAAAATTTGAGAGGTTGTTTCGCCAAGATTTTCTATCGTATATGGAAACTTGTTAACGTTAACAAAACGCGTTTAATAACTCTCAAGTAAAACGTCTTAATGAAAAACAACTTTTTGTATTCCATACCGTTTTGTCCGTGATTACCGGGCTGGGGGAAGACTACGAAAACAACGGTATTGAGTAATTTTATAACAGATTTTATTCTTTATGTATTTTATTACAAGATTGAAGGCTACGTATATATTTAGACCTTTGTCTGAAAAATATAGTTTATTAGTTATATTCAAAACACACAATCGATTGTTAAAGCTTGTAGCTAAAGAATACATTACATTTAACATACTTTTAATAGCTTTGTTCGTATCTATGTAACGGAATCTTCGAAAGTCTCCTCTTCCAATTATGCATTAATTTAAAATGGAATAATTTAAAAATGAAATTATAGTGGAAAAAGTGATCACCGCAAGCGGGACTTGAACCCACAACCCCGAAATACCGTTACGTCGCTCTACCTACTGAGCTGTTGGAGCCGTGCTAACAGTAACCAATTTCTCCACTACAATATAAAAAAAATAAATGAATTTCACACAACGTCCTCCGGTCCCAAAGTAAGCTATATTTCTATGCTTGTGTTATGGATACCAGAATACGGATATAATACATATACTACTACAATACAATTAGAATGTTACTCAAATGAGCGACGGAACGGTATTCCGAGGACGTGGGTTTAAGTCCCACTTGCGGTGATCACTTTTTCCACTATAATTTCATTTATTAACTACAAAATTAAGAAATTACTTTGGAATAATTGAAATATAATTAAGAGATTTTTAGCCTCAACTATGAAATATAACAATATATAAACACTATACACCAAATTTTCTAGCAGCAAAAATATCATATTTTTGTTTATCGATATAAAGATTTTCCAGCGTACAAACAAAGTTTTCAGTTCACATATTATCTCATATATAAACCTTATAATGAATTTTAAATGCCACAAAATGATCCTAAATTCATATAATCGGCAATTCGAAGTTGTTCTCGCGAAAATTGAATGCAAATCTGTAACAGTACAAGAAAATCCCATTTCAAGTTGTGTGTCGAGTTTCGTGACCACGTTCCATTTGACGGACTTTATGGTACAGCGCTGATTATTATCAGTGCTTCAGGACGAGAATGTTTCTGTGTTAAATATGGTAAAAAAATCTGAAAACAAAATTCAGCTGTCGTACAGAAAAAAAATAAAAAATATATAAAATATATGAAAAAATAATTTAACCAAATCAAATTGTTTTTTACGTAGAGCATACAATGGTGATTCACGGTCTTATTCATAATGACTTATCGAAGGTTTAAACGGAGATTTTATCGGAGATATAATAAACGTTTTACCGTAAAAAGACTATTATGAATAACAAGTTTAGACAATTTTCGCGAACCTATTTTAGCGAACTTTTAAACCTCCGAGCAGTCATTATGAATAAGACCAATAATCTTTAACTTATAGATGACATTATTTATTAACATAAAATAATTTAATATTTTCTAACACTTGCGCCACTCATCTGTTTAAATAAAACTACTTTTTACGGATTTAGACGCGTATATTTGTTTTAAATTTTGGCCCGACGTTTCGGAGACTTTACTTGACTAAAATAATGTTATTGATTTTATGTAGTCTGAGCACAATGTAATATGATATAGTTTATAGTAAAAGTCTATCTTTATGGTCAATGTAAAATTAAAATCGAATGTTGGTAAACCCTGTAATAACTGATCGTAGAAGACACATTACAGCTCAGTCTCACCCGTGACCATGGTGACTGCAAAGTCTCCGAAACGTCGGGCCAAAATTTAAAACAAATATACGCGCCTAACTCCGTAAAAAGTAGTTTTATAAAATAATTTCATTTTTCGATTCAATGTACAAAAAAGTTAGGATTTTAATCAAATTTTGACGAAACTGATAGTAGTTAATTACTCGTATCCTCCTTCCTGCCCTTCTCCTAATCATTTGGGGTCGGCGCAACATGTCCTCCTCCTCCATACTCCTCTGTCACACGTCATCTGTGGATTTACATCCATCTTCTTCATATCCTCTTTCACACAGTCCATCCATCTTTTCTTTGGTCTGTTTTACTCGTATGTACCTTCACAAAATATACTGAGAGAAGTCACACTCACGGCCTTCTTGCTCGGAATTTAGTAGCAAGATAGCAATATATAGTAGTAGTAGTTTAAAGATACTAACTTCAGTAATAATGACTTGAATAATATCTTCTTACTAGCTGACCCGGCAACCGTTGTTTTGCCATACAAAAAAAAAAGTTTGTCAAATAGATGTTGGCCGATTCTCAGACCTACTGAATATGTATGCAAAATTTGAGAAGAATCGGTCAAGCCGTTTCGGAGGAGTACGGTAACTAACACTGTGACACGTGAATTTTATATATTAGATATTATATAAAAATCAATTACTGTTCGTTAGTCTCGCTCACTCGTTCCGTGTGGTGACGGATTAAGAATACAAGTGTCACCACCCCATCGCCTCGCAAGGGTGCTGTAAAAGTCAGCTAAGGGATACTGCACACAGATCTCTGAACTCAGAACTCCCTCTGTGAGAGAAGGAAAACTCGAAAATATACCCTGTGCCAATACGCCCGGTCAGTGCGGCACAGTAGACCATAATTCCTCCCACAGTGGAGGAGGCCCATGCCCAACAGTGGGACGTTAATGGGCCTGAGAAAAAGAGAGAGTCTCGCTAAAACTCTAAAAAAGCTGAACCGATTTTGGTTACTTTATGTCTTGAAATATTCATGAAAGTCCAGGGAAGGTTTAAACGGTGACGAAATATATTGGGGATCGAACAAAATAATTCTACGCGAATGGAGTAGCGGGCATCAGCTAGTTATACATATTTATGTGTAGGCATGAATTTCCCAATCCAACAGAAATCTTAAAAACTGGAATATTTTGATCATAGGATAACAAAAAAAAACAGATATCTTCCAAAATTGAATTTTTTGTTTCCATTCCTTAATTAAACTGACCATAACATAAGAACATCAAGAATTCATATAAAACACCTGTTTACATCCATTAATCAAAAACTTTTACGTTTCTCCACAAAGTTTTTGAGGACAGTTAATATTGTATCTGTCAAGTTTTCGTGTTGTTTTTATGAAGTTTTATTAACTACGTGATATCAACCTACATGTATATGTAGACCTCCATTACATAGCCACTTATGGGTTCTCTTCTTCTTCCCAGTCCATTAATGCATTAGCAATAGAGCATTTGTTCTACTATGCCCCGTTGACCAGGTGTGTTAGCATAATAGTTTAGTTTCGAGTTTTCCCGTCTGTTTCAAGGATTCTTAGGATCGGAATTACTCCATAACTATTGGTGAAATAAGAACATAAATATGTTTCATTTTTTTTCTATACCAAAAGGCAAAACGGAACAGTATTACTGAGACTTTACTGTCCGTGCGTTACCAGGCTATATCTCTGAAAAGGTGATGGCTACAGAACTGAAAATTTTCACAATTTATGTATATTATCCGTATGTAGCAATAACATTTATTTATTTATTGAGATAAAAACGAATTAACCCCTTACATTTATCTCACAATAACATTAGAACAAAAATTCTATTATGGCTAAAATAATATAAGAAGCATGCAAATAAATTTTATACATAATACAAACATTCATACTAATAATAAGATGATAAAATAAGAACATCGGCGTTGCGTCTATCCCATTGGTCTATTAAATTTTCACAGTATGTTTTGAGCGTTGAAGCTATAATGTGCCAATCATCGGTAATAATGTCCGGTAACATAATAGTATATACTTATCATCGTTATTCTCCTGCCCTTTTACCGTTATTTCCGTTATTTGTAGTCGGGATCATGGCTAATATATTACGACCAGCCGGCGTATTATGAGATTTTTAAAATCATTCAAGTTCCAGGCAGGCCGTAAACTGCATGGCTAAATTAGATATTATGGCAAAAATAAAACTTTTAGTTGAACATTTTTAGTTGGTACTTTAACTTTTAGTTGTACCTTTTCCTTAAACATATTAATGTATGACTGGTTTAGCGAACTGACTGACTTATAATTTGTTCATAATACGAATTTGCCAGACAGTTCAATTCACGACGTAAACTGCCTGTAAATAAAAGCTCATAATACGGCCGCTGCAAGCAACAAATACGTACCTACGCGTGAATTTTCCCCGTTTTTGCAACCATTTTTACTGATGCTTAGCTTCTACTCGTCGTAGCGTGATGTTAAATAGCCCATAGCTTTCGTCGATAAATGTACTATCCAACACTGAAAGACTTGAACAAGAACAAATAAACAAACACTTCAGCTTTATAATATTAAATATAGAAGTATAGATAGTAACGGAACCCTTTGTGTGCGAGTCAAACTTGTACTTGACTGGTTTATGGCTTTTATGAGTTTATCATAAAAAGACATACAAGGTTTTATGATATATATATATCTAATATATAAAATTCCCGTGTCACAGTGTTAGTTACCGTACTCCTCCGAAACGGCTCGACCGATTTTCCTGAAATTTTGTGTATATATCCTCTACGTCTGAGAATCGGCCAACATCTATTTTTGAAATCTTTTTTTTTTGGTATGGCAAAACTACGTTTGCTGGGTCAGCTAGTATATAATTATATATAAATAAGCAGAAAAGTATAAACAAAAAAAATACTAATATTCCAGTACTAACCTCTTAAATCTCTTTTAAGGAACCCAAAACTCTATCTACATCGAAACATTTTGATATTTTTACAAAACAATAAGTAAACTTCTCACGAACAAAATCAATATTTCACATCTCATGTGGGAATTGACACAAACAATGAATATATCACACTAAACAGTTGCAAAGCCCTTTGTAACTTCAACGAGTCAACATGCCGAACTTTATCAGAAAGATATTCTGTAGAAAAGATAAGATTGAGGCAAAACCTATAAAGGTATTATAGATATTACAAAATAATTAAACATAATATGAAATTCTTCTTTCACGGTTTTTATAACCGAACCCCTCCGAAACGGCTCGACCGCATTTATGAAACTTTGTTTGCATATAGAGGAGGTCTGAGAAGAATTAATTGGTGAGGGGTGTAGGAAAATGATCGTAATTCAGTCATATCTTTTGAATGCATAGGTGAAAAAGTTTTATTGTATTTTATGCAGCAAGGGATCGCATAGATCTATATATCGTATGAGTTTCAAGTGAATATCTTTAGCCGTTACTGAGCAAAAAAGTTTGACGGACGTACAGACAGACTGACAGTCGGACGGACACCGAGGTGAGAATATAAGGGTTCTTTTTTGTACGAAATCCTAAAAAGGCTATACAATAATTTTATTGATGGGTTTTCAAGTGTTTTTTTTTTGTTTTTAAACTAACCGAATTACTTATTACTAATTAGTTTACTTATTTACTTATTACAGGTGTATGACGTGAACTACTACGACGATACTTTCGTTATACCATTGGCAACTCTCAGGCTTGTGGGGCTACGACTTACAAGAAACGACTCTAAGTTTGTAAAGTAAGACTTAGTTGTTAAGTATTTCACTTTTATTTATAAACTACTAGCTGTTACCCGCATCTTCGTACGCGTGGAATTTAAAACCTAAACCTTAACAAATCATACAAAAAAGCTATTCTCTGGCACCACTCTATCTCTTAAAATAACCGCATGAAAATCCGTTGAGTAGTTTTCAAAATATATGCTCACAGAGAAATACACACAAAAATAGCCGATGCCAGCGTCTGTAAACGCATGGAATTTGGATTTACCCAAGTGTTTTCACATTAAAAAGCAGTTCATATCCTTTTTCAGGCTATGAACTCAGTGTGTAAATCCATCATTACTTACTATCGTTACTACTAATATCAGGTCACTCTGGAGTATATGGTACTGGTATTCCTTCACTCACCTGTTCGTTGCGACCTGGCTGGAGCTGATCAACATAGCACAGAAGGCCAAGGGTGGCACCTTCCAAGATGCAGTACAGATCTTCAACATGATGCCTTGCGTCGGGTATTTATTTTTAGGTGAGTAAAATATGTATTTATATACTTTTGGATGGAGGCATGGGTAAGGCTTGGATATTTTTTGACCAACTGACGGACAGCAAACCCGTGTAACCTTTTAGGTTCGAAACCATAAAACCTGGCTTAGTAATAGTTGCGTGTGAACAAGAAGGGTTCGGTATCTTTATCGATATAATTAGTGCATTTCAGTTTTTAGTACAGCAAAGACAAAAAAGGCCACAAACACATTATCGTTTGAAAATTTCAACTCTCTAGCTATCACCGTTCATGAGATACAAACAGGTAACAGACGGGCGGACAGTAGCCTCTTAGTCTTGTAGTCTCGTTTTACCTTATGGTACGGGACCCTAAAAATAAGGGATTCTTACGACAAAGCCGATGATAACGTTAATGTGAGGATTTATTTCGTTCTCGTTGTAAATCGGCTTATACGATTACTTTCATTCGTAGAATACCGTTATCAAATGGTTTATAAAAAGAACTATAGCAAATTATTATATTAAATGAACTTTCAATTAAAATCTTCCATTTGATAAATCAATTATACGACCTCGGAATACCGTTCCGTTGCTCTTCCAACTGGATAAAGACAGGAGAATTATGATTATGAGTATTTGTTTTTATAGTATCCACTGATATGCGCAAACCGTGATTACACTGTGTAGCTATCACCGTTCTCATACATACAGTCTGGTGAGTGGTGACTACTGGTGACAGACGGACGGATGAACACCAAAATCTTAGTAATAGCACAGTAATAGGGTCCCGTTAAGTAAGTAAAAAACAAGTTAAGTAAGTACCTAATTTACTAAATTAATAAAAAACACCTTTGCTGTGCAAATTTAGAAATAAATATTCTTTTTCAATTTCAATCTTTTTTTCTTTTATTTGAACTTTTGATCACTGAGCCACATAAGCATCTGCATGTTAGTGACGTAAACCCACAACATTTATTTTCTAACAGCAATGTCAAAATCCTACATGATAGAGGTACATCGTCCAGTCTATGAGAACCTGATGAAGGAGTTAAGAGATATGTGGCCAAGACATCAACTCAGTGATGCTGAGCATACTGTCGTAGAAACAGCCTTACGACAACTTAACTATGCTATACAAGGTAATAGGGATGTTGTCGGGTCATTATAGTCAATGCAATTAATGAATAATTCAAATGAAGTAGATATATAATTTAATTGTTGTAATAAGTAAATGTTTTGAAAGAAAATTCATACAGTTTAGACTAATCGCTCTAGACCAAGCTTCTATAGAAATAGAGATATTTTTCAATAGATTTTTTTTAAGAAAAAAACTCAACCCAATACTAGAAAGCACTTTTATTTTCTTAAAAAACTCAACAGATTAAGATGTCTTCTTCATTTAAAACTCTATTTGTGAGGTTTAGAATTTTAAATGAAGAACACACATAGCCCTTGTTATTCGATCATAGTGTAGCCTACTGTGAAAGGTTTTTGAATAAGTAAGTATTAACTAAAATCCTAAGATGAGCAGTAGGTTGGCTGTGCCTCTGGTGTTGCTAAGTCCATGAGCGGGGTATACGACTTACCATCAGGTAGGCCGTTGGCTCGTTTGCAATGCAACAGGAAATAAAGAAATATATTTTTTAAATGTCCATAAAAGGAATTCTGATAAATATCTAAGTCAAAATACTGTATTTTTTTCTTTTTTGTATCACCAAATGACGTATAGAATATATACAATTTTCAGGTTACTTCTGGTGTAACAACGCTCTTCTAGTAGTGTTCTTATCACCTCCTTTCGTAGCAATCATCAAAATGCAACTAGGTTACGAAGGTCAATACTTCTTACCGTTTTTCTTTTGGCTACCCTACGATCCTATTGAGCGATTTTATACAGCTACTTTGCTTGTGCAGACTTGGCATGGTAAGTTTTCAGTCTTTATCACTACGAATTTAAAATCTGTCTATGGTTTTTAAGTAGACTTTAGTTTAAGATTTTAGGTACAACTAAAAGAGGAGTTGATTTTTACTTGGGGTAGGGGGCTCTTTTGAAGTGTAGGTAAGGTTTTATATTACTCAGAGATATATAACACTTAAATTGAATTCGTAAAATGTATGTAAAAATATAGAAATTACTTTTCAAGCATAAAATGACCTAAAACCGACTGAAAAACTATTTACGCAACTTAGACTGAAAACCGGCTGGACTGCTTGCTGGTTTGGTTCTACTGAATATTCATTACGGGACAGAGATTATGCGATTGAGTAATAAAAAAAACTGAAAACAATTCTCTATTTCAATAGTCCTATGAACATTTTTTAGTAGGAAAGATTGGCATGTTTAGTCTATCTCCGTGGTGTAGTGGTTCTGGTAACAGACTGCCGTTCAAGAGATCGCGGATTCGATTCCGACTCGGGACAATCATTTGTGTGATTTTTCTAATTGTCATACAAATGTTCGTGCTGCGTCTGGGTGTTTCTCTGTATTATAAGTATGTATTTACAAAAAAAAAAGTTGTATATGTAGAAGGTATATCCGTATTCTGGTACCCGTAACACAAGCATATAAGCTTGGCTTGGGACCAGAGGACGTTGTGTGAAATGTCCATGAATATTTAAATTTATTTATTTATTATTTATCTATACATATAGTAAAAAAGACAATGGTACCGATTCTACATGCACAACTAAACTTAACAAAAAAATGAAAATTAATAGTGTCAATAACACAATTTGGCAATGTTAATAGAACTTTTCTATTAGAAAATCTGTAATTCTCTTTCCAGCCCATTTACGTCCCACTGTTGGGCACTAGCCTCCTCCACTTTTGGAGGGATTATGGTCTAATGTGCCGCGCTGACCAGGCGTATTGGCACAGCGTTTATTTTCGAGTTTTCCGTCTCTCACAGAGGATGTTATCTGTGTGCAATATCCCTTAGCTGACTTTTACAGCAACATTGGGAGGAGATGGCGTGGTGACACTTGTATTCTTAATCCGTCACCGCACGGAGAATCTGTAATTATAGACTATCAATTTTAATAAATAAAAATGTGGGCAACGAAATAGCCAATTAATCAAAATACACCATATCTGTTTTAATTTTTTAGCTAAGTTAAGTTTAGTTGTGCAAGTAGAATTGGTACTAATATCTGTACTTTAAAGATATTGAAAAAATAATTGAATAGTTAGACGGTTTTTATTAGCGCTTATTTATTAGCCAAAACTTATTATTATTAACAAAATATTGCTCTTATTACACATTCAAATTAATTTCCCTATCATTACAATGAACTTGTTAAATATCTTTAATATATTTCAGGTGCTATCACAATAGGTTTCATGTTATCCAGTGATCTACTGTTCTGTATCTTTGTGAGCCACATTACAACACAATTTGACTTATTATGCATCAGGATACAAAGACTTATATATGTGCCTGTGGACAGACAGCTTGTAGCAACCTATCCTTTGGGTAAGTTTCGCATTTTTTGGTAGTCTATTGTCTCAAGCTAAGCTATATTTTTATGATTGTGTTATGGGTACTGGAATACGGATATACTACACATTGTACATACATAGAAAGGCTTTGTTTTTGGGTAAGCGGGCAAGGGGTAGCAAACAAGTAGCCACTGCACGCTGTTCCATCGCCTAAAAGAGCCGATTAGCCTGCATATCTCTACTTAATATTATTAAGTAAAAAGATTTGTTTGTTTGTCTATTTGTTGGAAACGAATAGACTCCTAAATTACTAGACTGGTTTATAATATTTATTATCGTCGGAAAGCTACACGATGAATTAAAAACATATAATAGCCTGTATTATGAGGTTCTATATTTTTTATTTTCCAATAAAGTTATCCGTGCGAAGTCAGGGTGCAATACTTATAAAGGCTAAAATAATATAAACCAGCTATTGCCTGAAGCTTTATACGCGTGGACTTTAATAAATTTCAATTGAAAAGTAAATCCTAACAAAAACAAAACCTTGACCAATTAAACAAAAACCATCCTCTTGAACCACTATATCCAACAAAATGACCGCATTAAAATCCTTTGAGTTGTTTTGAAGATAATAATATACATTCACATAGGGACAACCATACCAAAACAACGACATTGTTTTGTAATAAATAAAGATAGAGATTTACGTCTACAAGTTGTAAGGACGCGACCAAAGTTAGCATAAATTTATCTTTGTTTTAGGAAATGACTAACACAATATTCTGTGGTAATTAATCACTAATTTCGTATACGCTGAAAGCTAATGATATAATCCATTAAGATTACATTTTGTGACCCAATAATTAATGGTTATTTAACTTTCATTTTTTGTGTCCAGGGTACTATATGATTACAATAGTTTATAAATCTATTATACTATATTTTTATAGGATATTTTACTATATTTATTATAGGATATTTCTCACAGCAGCAAACAGGTCTCAAAACAGATGTACCTACCTAAGTAATAAAATTTGGATTAAACACTTTTTACAGAGGTGCATATTTATATTATGTAATATTATAACATATTAAAATTGATCCCAAGTCATTTTCTTATTTATGTAATTATAATAAATAAATTTCACAAATAAGTAAATGACTTGGAATCGAATATACCAGGTGTGGCCAACTTTTGTGCACATAAGATCTGCGTGCATGAGCTGTGTACATGTTCATTTCTGTATCATGTACTAGAAACATTTGGCATTGAATGCGTCCCCACATGGAACTTGCGAGTGATTGACTAAAATTCGACTTGTTGGCTACTCCTGGAATATACGATATCCTACACAGATGTTGTATAGGTAGACCATCGCATAGACAACCTCGACGTCTCAAGTCTCAAGTGCCGTCAGCTATCAGAATTTTTAATTCTCCGAAATGATGAAGACAATATCAATCAGTTAAAATATGTGTGAGAGCACCGTCTTCATCTATAGAAAAACGAAAAAAAACGGGATTTTCTGATGGTCATATTTAATTTAGTTATTGTGTTTTGGAAAACAGAAAATGATAGAATCATAGATATATTCTTCATCTATAATATAGCGTAAAAACAATTAAAATCGGTTTGACTTTCGCGAAGAAAAAAGGGGACTACGATGCCCATATTTTTGTATGGAGCATAATTTGGTATCGTGCCCTCTTAAAAGTAAAAAGGTTGTATGACTTAATTTCAAATAATTTAGAGATTTAAAGCTTCATGTAATAGCCGTTATCATAAAGCTTCGATATATGCGCATATACATAAATAGTAACTAGCTGACCCGGCAAACGTTGTTTTGCCATACAAATGTTAGAGGTGGACAACGCTTATCACTTAGGGGTATGAAAAATAGATAGTAGCTGATTCCCAGACATATTGAATATGCGTATAAAATTTCATGAGAATCGGTATGGGAACGAACATTGTGACACGAGAATTTTAGTATTTTTTTTTTTCGAGAAATTTCTTGTAAGTAATTGATATTGACATTTGACTTCTTGACATTCCGTACAAATTGGATGTGGATTTATGTTACTCTAGAATATTTATATTCAAAGTTTAATTAAATGTAATGAATGTGTAGTGTGTTTAATACACAGCTAATACTAATTACATTTGCAACGAAATTCATATAATTAACGCAAAGAGTACCCATGAGATACAAGTTTCCCTTTGTCGTGGGAACCATAAATTTGTAAGTAGGTTACTGAAGGTATTATTATCCTTGTTATAGGATTTACCTCGTTGATTTGTGTATGTCTTTAGTTTGTGTTAAATTTATGCTTTATTTGGACAGTATCAGCTGTATCCACGATATGTAGCCAGCCAAGAAAGGTCTGAAAATATTTAAACCAAGTTTTTAAAACAATTTTTCCTTTTCTTTCGGCTTCTTAAGAGGATACCAAAATAGCTTCGTGCATTTTTCTATGTACGAAGTTTCCATTGTTTCTTTAGATTGAATGGCTAGAGCTCTAATTTTTAAGTATATGTTTTTTCAATATATGATTTAGGATCGCATAAACTCAGAAACGCGATTGAAAAAAGTTTTCTCGATAGAAAATCTTGGCGAAACAACCTCTCTAATTTTTTATTTTTTTCATTTGTCGGTCTATTATCGCGTAATAACTAATGAAATAACTTTAAAAACATAGGTAACTATTATGTATAGAAACACGTGGATCAGAATTAAAATATATTTAGTAGATTTTGAGTAAATAGGAAAAGTATCCGTAATTCTTCATTTTCTGTGCCTACTGGCTGTGTTAATATGTACGTGTCGGCGATGATATTGATGTAGGCCCTTAACACAGTTGGACACAGGGCCCCTCGAAGGATAGTAACGCCACTAAAATAAACTAAACTTTTACAAGTTTATGAACGTTTTGGTTTATTAAGTTTCGAATTTCGGTTGTCCCAATTAATTAAACGTCAGCCTATAATCATTAATTACAACCTACTGCCGATACGTCCTTCGAATCCATCGATATATTCAGATTTATACAGGACATTTAAAAGTTTATCTCGGCGGAACTTAAATTCAAATTTTGAATGGCATTATAATCTAGAATTTACAAACTTTTTTAACTTCAGACGCGATGAAAGATAATGAGATTTTTCTTTACGAAAGTTCTCAGTGGAAAACTAAAAGATGCCGGAAATGTTGTTTGACAATTTCGCTCGCATGAATTATTCTTACAGAGAACATATTATGAGTACAAAATCAAAGTAAAAATATGTGCATTCTATAAATCTCGAGAGGCGACGGATATTATTCTATCAAATCAACTTTAATAACATAACTTTAAGAGGATACCAAAATAGCTTCGTGCATTTTTCTACGTACGAAGTTTTCATTTTTTCTTTAGATAGAATGGCTAGAGCTCTAATTTTTAAGTATATGTTTTTTCAATATATAATCTAGGATCGCATAAACTCAGAAACGCGATTGAAAAAAGTTTTCTCGATAGAAAATCTTAGCGAAACAACCTCTCTCATTTTTTATTTTTTTCATTTGTCGGTCTATTATCGCGTATTAACTAATGAAATAACTTTCAAAACATAAGTAACTATTATATATAGAAACATATAAACAGGAATTAAAATATATTTAATAGATTTTGAGTAAACAAAAAAAATATCCCTAATTCTTCATTTTCTATACCTACTAGCTGTGTTAATAGGTACATGTCGACGATAATATTGATGTAGGCCCTTAATAACATATTTTACTCCGGCGACGTTCATAGGTTTTATATTGTTTCAGGGAATTATTGTAAAGACTATGCTACTGCACATCAGAATATAATCGACTCATTTGATAATGGAGACTGGGAAGCTTATCAACAGAAAGAACTGACGGAAATCATTCTTAGACATCGATCATTAATCAGGTAATTAGTCCTCCTAAACCCATAAAAGACCGGCTAACTAATGGGCTGACTCTTTTCTAAAAGTATTTGAAGTATTTGATCTTTTCTTACCGGGCATGTTGGTATCTGATTACAGTCCAAGTTTTCTGTCTCTCATCGATGTTATCTGCATAGCTTACACCTTAGCTGTAACTTATATATACATGGAAATGGAACGGGGTGGTAACAAAACTCTTGAGTTTTGATTAAATAAATTATATTTTTTGTTTCCAGGCTAGCGGGTGATGTAGAGAACATGTTTAGTTTTGCTCTACTTGTAAATTTCTTCAACAGTTCTATTATCATTTGTTTCTGTGGGTTTTGCTGTGTAGTGAGTACATTAATTTAGTTATTCAGTTTCTATAATGCACATTATCTTGATTTATTATAAAACAAAGTTGTAATTTGTATACGTATGTCCCCATGGTTGCGGTTTTTTTATACACAAAGTGGGTCAAGAGGATAGCATGTCTAATTTGCTATAGTTTGGTTTCAAAACTCCACGCGTACGAAGTAGCGAATAACAGCTAATTATAAGAATAAATAATACAACAGGGAGACGCGGTAAATAGTTGTAACTTTATACGAGGTTGATACTACATATGGGCTTTTTTTTAAACTGGATATACTAGCTAACATTTTTAAGCTCTGTACCAAAAATCAAATAAATACAAGCAATAGTTAAACGCAAATTAGGTTAAAAGTTTTAGTACTATAAGAACACTATGTATCTTTCGTTACAGCTGATAAGTTTATAGGCAAAGGTCATCTACCTTACATTCTTACAACGATAAATTACGGTACATTTTTGCCATTCTTCACTATTCAAATCACTTGCACTTTTATTACGAAAGTGACCAAAATAACAAAAAAGGTATTTAGTTTGTTTGAAAAAAAAACTCATTTTTGGTGCTATTTATTTTTATACTATATCGAATTAATACTATACATACACCTATTGGTAGGGGAGCCCACGATGCTAAATGGGGATTTACTCGAGCGTCATAGAGACCTATTGAGTTGCAAAGCTTAGATGATAAGAAGAAAAAAATGTTATGTGATTTTTCCCTTTTATCGGTGGGGGAAGCAGCTATAGATTTTTAAATATGTAAAAAAATACTGTGCAATGGACATTCTCGAGCGCGTCAGATATTGATAGCATCAATGCCGTAAGGGTTGAAAATGAAAACAAAAAAAAAATTATCGAGCGCGTCAGATTTTCTAAGGGAGTGTTAAGTACACCAGAAAAAAAGCTTTCATTCACTAATCTGACGATTTCGATGTGACGCAAACTCACGGCCATTTTTATAATATGCAAAAAAAATCGCCATTTTGAAATACTCAAGCGCGTCAGATTAAGATATATATATGGTTCATCTTTATGTTCTAAACGTGCCGTCTCATAATCTGACGATTATCTAGAGGGAATCGCCTGATCTGACAAAAAAATATTTTCTAACACTTGCGCGACTCATTTGCTTAAATAAAACTACTTTTTACGGATTTAGACGCGTATATTTGTTTTAAATTTTAGACAACACGGGTTAGGTCTCACCCGTGACCATGGTGACTGCAAAGTCTCCGAAACGTCGGGCTAAAATTTAAAACAAATATACGCGTCTAAATCCGTAAAAAGTAGTGTTATGTAAAAAAAAAATTTTTTTTAATTCATTGAATTTAATTAATTGAAAAGCTCAGGAAATAGCATGCAAATAAATAAGTTTATGCTTTTTAAGTAAAATACTTGTATTTATGAAAAAATAATTTAAAAAAAATGTTTTAAAAATTTAATATTTTATAATTAATTGATAAATTAATTATCATCTTCATCAGTAGAGTAATAGATAGAGAAAGAGTGAGAGAGGAATAGAAACGCGGCGAAAGAAATATAGGCATCACGCAGATATTTTAATTAACTTTATCGACGAATTTTTATTATTTCGGCTTGCGGAAATCGTCAGATTATATATTTTTCGTTATCCTTAAATTATTTCCTTCAAAATAAAAAAAAAAGTTTAGCTACGCTCCAGAATATCGAGATGAGGTTTTTTTTTACAACTTTGCTGCCCTCCCCTTTCTTTACGTCACTCTCAAATTGTCAGATTAGTGGAATATACGCTTTGTAGGATATAATTAACTCACCTTACCTTAATCTGACCCGCTCGAGAATTTCTGATGGTCAATTTTTTTTTACTAATCTGATCTTGTATCCTTCACGGGCGGCTTTATATAGGAGGCTCGTGTTTGGTTGAGGTACTTAACCGGGTACAAGGTATCCCCCTGTATATTAATCTGTCGCGCTTTAGTAAATCCTGAAATCCCCTCTTGGGCTCCCCTACTACATATATTATATAGTATACGTAGTCTAATTTAATGCCCCTATGACGTATCAACTCCGTATATACAGTGGCAGAATAATCGCTCAAGTCATTGTGGTAATTTCTTCCAGAATTTATGTATGGATATTATTATAGTAGTTTATAAGAAAGAATGAATCGTTTATTGCTGCAACCAAACATTATATAAACAATACTTAAAAAGGCAAAGAAAACAAATAGAATATAAATGATTATATTACTACTTTTGGTTTTGAATGATTTTGATTATAGGACATAGTCTCTTCTTAGAAAGGACGCACTCCAGAGAGGTTGGTCCATGGCAACCTTGTTGCACCTAAGTCATCACTAGTCATCAGTTTATATTGACTTGGAACATTGTAAACCTTTTAAGTTTTATTTTTCAGATAGTAGAGAAATGGAATGAACTGGTGTACAAGTCGTTTTTAACAACTGCACTATCACAAACATGGCTATTGTGTTGGTATGGACAAAGACTACTAGAATCGGTGAGGAATGATCATTACATATCATATTTATCTATCTTATAAGCACAATGGCAACGTTAACCCAGATTACTTCCTCGTCAGTACTTAAAAACTCAATACACACCCAGCCAATTCACAATTTAGGTATTTGTGTTGGGTATTGCTATCCCTTTTCCCGAGCGCTGCTTCGAAAGGGACAGCTACTTTTCAGGCAGATTTTACCAATAAATTCATTGAAAATAGACGTTTTGTAGTCAAAAAAAAATTTACCGATTTTAAATCAATTTACGCCCTATATACACACGCCGTACAAACTTTCTTTTTTGGAAAAACTTTACTGAATTTGTGTGATAGACGCTGCAAGTTCGACTAAAGACAACCGTAGAAACATAGATATCGACCCTAATACTGTGAGAAATTCGTTGCTCTAAAGGCAATATTCACGAAGAATGTAGCGGACTACGATGTCCATATTTTTGCATGGAGCACGGTTTACTGTCGTGCCTTATAAAACTGCCAACAGTTCTTAGGTCGTATGCAGGGGGAATACCGACTAATTTTATATTAGGTATTATTTATACTTGGCCTCTCCTTCTGTGTAGAGTACTTTTCCATTATTCCTGGTCATCAATGTGAAGAAATGTGTTAGATGATGGGGTGCATTTACACAATTAAACATTAAAAATCCTGTTCCTTACAGAGTGAGAGTGTGGCAGCTTCTTTATACGAATGTGGATGGTACGGAGCGTCACAAAAGATTAGAAACTCTTTACTTATTATGTTGCATCGGTAAGTAACTGCAAGATGTTCAGTCGAAGACACTGCCGCTTGACAATCTTAAATACGCATTTCGCTAAAGCAAACGTTCGGTATTAGCAATGCTGTGGTGCACTCCGGTCCTTAGAACCGGCCTGTAGAAGGTAGGGCGCGTGCAAAGGCCGGGCGTATGTAATTCTTTGCATAGGTTGTACCATATTGTTTCAAAACTAATAAGCGAAGATGGCTACTACTGTAAATACACAGACATTCGTATATAAATCTTTGGACATCTGTGTGTAAATATAAAAAAATATTTTAACATTCAGAGAACAATGATTATTAAGTACCTAGTATTAAAGTCTCTTTTCTTCTTTCAGTGCTCAGAAGAACGTGAAGGTGACAACATATGGATTCTCCGTAATTTCATTATCAAGTTACACCACGGTATGATGTTATAGATAGGTAGATAATTAAAATGAAAAAGAAATAAACAAAATAATTTAAGAAATAAAATAAATAGCAGTTTAGTAATGTTTGTCTGTAAGTCGAAGTCTAATAATAGGAATAGAATACTACATAGCCTAAGTATGACATTTTTAGGTCCCGGTTACTCAAATTTTCTTTAAAATTTTTCTCGTAAGTCAATATAGTGATTACATTACAATATTAGTATTCAGGACTTAGAGTAGCTTAAACCCTTCCTAACTCGGGATCAGAAACCAAGAGGCGGGGCTTTAAAAGAAAGTAGATTTTTTTTTTGGCGTCGGTGTTAAGTTTTACTATATTTAAAAATTAGGGAAAGTGGTAATTTGGAAAAAGGAACGGATCAGGAGAGGCTGATTAAATATTTATAATATAGTTAAATAAATTATGTTTAAATGTTTTTAAATATTTACAACAAACATAAAGGTATTTACAAAAAAAATATTATTATCTAAAATAAAAGAAGATGGACTTAAGGATGAAAGAAGGATAGTTATATTTGTAGGAAACGGAATATTTAGACTTGTTAAGTAGGTAAACATAAATAACTAAGTAGTTTTTTTGTTTCAGATTATCAAAACTTCTTGGTCTTACTTTACTCTGCTACTAAATGTATATAAAAATTAAATAAATATTTTAAATAAAGCAAATATAGTGTAGATATTCGTTTGTAGTAAGTTGTAATGATAAACATATTTAGAAAATAAATCACTTTTAATAGTTTATGTTGCGTATTTATGTACTTATTATACTATTGTGACCAGAATTTCACATTTACCTACTATATAATTAACTAAGCACTTACATAAACGAAGTAAATACCCTAGAATTCTAGTATTTATTACCTCTATGTCAGTGCCATGTTGTTTCATGCTCCGTTGCACCACTCTGTGATGAGAACTACTCTACTATAAGTCTTAGTGTAAGTCAAATTTCAGTGTTGCTAACTTACTGCATTTTCCATTAAGAGTGGTAATTCAAAAACCACTTAACGTAAACTTTAGTCGTTAGATTTTATTAGATTTTATATACTATATTGAAAGAATTTGCTGCTTGTATCCTTTCTATGCTTTGCTATTTAGTATTGTTAGACAAGAACTTTTGATACCTTGTAACAGGTATCGTATACTTGTCTTATCCTAAAATCGGAATTAAACACTAAAATCTTGACGAGCATATGTGTTAATGTATGTAACCAAACCATACATAGTGCTTAAAAGAACTATACAGCGCCATCTATCGAGTGATATGGCAAACTTCTGTTTATTAAGGTTTAATTTCGAAATTTCACGCGTACGAAGTCGCGGGCAACAGCTAGTTGTTATATAAACTAAAGTGTAATAGAATGCCTATTTGATCATTACCTACAGAAAATGAAAATTAATCAATCTTATTCATTAATGCTATAAATTGCAAAATTGTGAAGCTAATTTATCCAAAATCCGAAAAGGAACTCGTAAATTCGCAATTCAAAAAGACACAACAAATGGAAAAGATAAATAATTTAAAAAATAGATTAATGGCGAATATGCTCACTTTTACGATAGTTAATATTTATTGTAGTAACTATACTTTTCTATATAGTAGTAGTATAGAATACGACTATAATAATACATATTTTGGTAGTACTATATAAAAATTGGATTAGTTGGGGAGACTGGGGAGAGATCGATTTTTTATTGGCAATTCTGATAAAATCTGTCATTCGCTTTGTTTTTGTGATTTGTGTGCGTTTTGTAGTAATTTGTAGTGTGCTTCGAACTTCGAAGTCGTATACTAAAATTAAAATGTCTAATAAAAAGAATAAAGACATCCGCGACAGTGAAAGCGATGAAGAACAAGATTCTGGTAGTGAGAAAGGGTCTGATTACGATTCTGATGGCAACTTTGTTGGAGACAAGGTAAACTTAAACATAACCTCTATTCACATGGCAAGCCGCATATTCATGTTTTTAAATTTTAATTTTTTTTAAAGGTTAAGAGAATACTTTTTTAAACAGGCATTTTTTGCAGTCTTTTATGTAGTTAGAAGGTCTTTGCCATGGTAATTCCATCGATTTCAAAATGTTATGAAATTTTTGCTATGTTAGCAAAATTTTTTTTTTTCTAGATGTTACAAGCCGACTTCGAAGGTCGTAATCCCGAAGACTGCGACTTTCATGGTATCAAGCAACTGTTGCGACAATTGTTTTTGAAGTCTAACGTAGATTTGGGTGGATTAGCACAAATTATTATATGTAAGTTAACACTTGACGTTCTTTTTTAGGGTTCCGTACCCAAAGGGTAAAAACGGGACCCTATTACTGAGACTTCACTGTCCGTCCGTCCGTCCGTCCATCCGTCCGACCGTCCGTCTGTCACCAGGCTGTATCTCAAAAACGGTGATAGCTAGACAGTTGAAATTTTCACAGATTATGTATTTCTATTGCCGGTATAACAACAAATACTAAAAATAAAATAAAATAAATATTTAAGGGGGGCTCCCATACAACAAACATGATTTTTTTACCGTTTCTTGCTCGATACTAATAACGTTGCCTTATGTTGCATAGATAATGGTACGGAACCCTTCGTGCGCGAGTCCAACTCGCACTTGACCAATTTTTTATTTATTGATCCTTCTTTCTGACCAAATATCTCTTAAGCTGTAATTTTGATTTTATTTGAGAAAATGGTTTAGTCCCATGCATTCTTCACCAGATAATTATAAAGCACAATAAAAGAATTAAAAAACAATTACAAAAGATGTAATAATACATGCATCTAAAAATTCCTCTGCATAAATGTCTAAGGAGTAACAAAAGTTTGTCCAGGAGGCTGGCCACATTCTTAAGTTGTATAAAAAGGCCGGCCTTCTAGTAACATGTAACTTATGCATTATAGCTTATAGATTTATTAGTACTAACGCTAGATACAGTAAAAATATATGCCATAAATAATAATTATTATTTCAGCACAAAACTATGTGGGCAGTGTTGTGAAACAATGCTTAGATGATGAACCAGATGATGACGATGATGATGATGGCAGTGATGGAGTGTTTGGTATCACTACAATTATCAATATTACTAAGAGAAAAGTAAGTTTTGTAATCATTATTATATTTTTTATTTACCATTTGGACACTTATTTTTAGTTTCTGACGACATTGACTTCTGAAGACGTCATGTTTATTTTACTTTATGTTATATTATACAAAGCAGTGATTCCTAATTCCACGCGAACGACTTTGCAGGCAATAGCTAGTACGACATTTCTGGTCGGTTCGAATAATCGGTAATAACCGGGATAGAAAAATTACGGTTGGCCAACACTATTACCAAAAATGTGGCAGCATTATTTTCAAATTTGACATTAGCAACTGTCAAATAACATTTCGAATTCTGGGACAAGCTATAGAATTTAGAAAATTTACAAAAAAAGAAATAAGTGCTTCGATCCTATCAGTTGCAGTGTGATATTTTAGGGCCAATAGGCTTTCTCAATAAATTGAATATCCAACACGAGAATTTTTCAATTAAAACCAGTAGTTCCTAAGATTAGCACATTCAATCAAACAAACTCTTTGGCTTAATATTATTAGTATAGGTTACAACATTTTCTCATTATTTTCAGGAAGAACATTGTATTAAACAAATAATAGCACTACTAACAACATTAGCTGAAGAGAATGCAGACGATAGAACTAAAGCTTTGATTAAAAAGATATTAAACAATGAGTCAGAACATGTTGGATTTGTTATCAATGAAAGGTAGGTTAATTGTCCCAACGTTGGACACGAATAGTATATATAGTATTATTCTACTTACCTTACACAACATTTGATTCTAATTTGTTTAAAATATATTTTCTGAGGGGTTCATTTGTGTAAAAAAGTGGCGATAATTTTTTCTTAATACAGGCAGTCCTCGACTTACGTCGTTTCGATTTACGTCGTTTTAAGTTACGTCGAACATTGTTTTGACACTATTCCTCAAGCATACGTCAATTGTTTCGATTTCCGGCATAGGAGAATTCACTTGTGCCACTGATTTTATTGAACAAAATCAGTGGCATGTGCGTGGTAATCCCCGTGACAAGTTTTGTTCAGTTAGTTCAAGGACAACGGACAATCAAGACGTAATACATTAAGTTTTTTTACATCTTTGACATATGAAAACATATGTATCGACTTACGTTGTTTCGATTTAGGTCGCGTATTTCGAGAACCTAACATGCCGTAAGTACGAGAACTGCCTGTATATTGAAACTACAGATAGTTTATCAATAATAAATAATTCTAAAATATAAAATCATTATTCCAATTTTTTTATGTATTTATGAGTTTAAGAGAAGCCAAAGAAGTATGTTTAAATCGTACCAAATGATATAGCTATATGAGATGCTACAGTTTCTGCCTACCCCGATGGGAAAAAGGCGTGATGTTATGATGATGATGATGATGATTTCGCAAAATACAGCATAATCAAGAACAACATATTATTTTCCAGAATATTAAACATTCCAGCAGCAATCAGTGTGCCATTGTTTTCATCACTTGAAAGTGAACTAGACAAAGCTAATAAGAAGAACATGCCATATACATTCAAATATCTCATATGGATATCGAAGACATACAATACGGGAGGTATGTTGTTATGTAAACATTAGATTGTTTAAACAGCTTCATTGGAATTACTTCGTTTGCATTGTGTTTCAAATTGTCTTGTAAAGTTAGTGATTTAGTGACTTTTGCTTGAATTCTAATTTTCAAGCAAAATAGAACTTAAAACACTCTTGGCTTCTTATTGACGAGCGTCGTTGGTCTAGTGGTTCCTATAACGGACTGCCGATCACGAGGTCGCACAATCATTTGTGTGATATTTATAATTGTCATATAAATGTTTCGAGTTATGATAAAAGATTCTAGTTTTTTAGTAAACTATGGAGATATCATTTCTATGCTTTTATTGTATGGAAGTACCTGATTTTTCTTCCAATTGTGGGCTGTTTTTCTTATATTTATCACTATTGTGTTTTACAGATGATTCATCAGATATACTATTCGCTAATCAAGAAGAGAAGCCTGTAGCAGATGAAGCACTGGCTAGCTTCGATGTGGACGTGACTGAACAAGCTGAACTGTCACAGTGGGACTATGAGGGCGGTGCACTCACACCTTGTAGAAAGGTAAATATAATGTGAATTTAACAAGTTGTTGCAATAAAGTCAACCTTTAAATGTAACAGTTATTCAAAAGGTAAACAAAACCCAGGAATATTAATTTCTCTTTCATGTCCAAAATAAAATTTGGTAAAATAAAGTTAAAAGATCAAGGCAAGACATCCTGGTTCTAAGGTATCTGCCCACCAATTTTTTATTCCAATCAGTACAGCTGTTCTCGAGTTGAAATAAGTGTAATTAACAAGACTTTTTTTTATATATATACCACGGTAGGGTCCGGTATCCCATTGTTGGGCACAAGCCTCCTCTACTTTGGAAAGGATCATGATCTACCATAAGGCTGACCAGGCTGTTATGGCACTGTTTCCTCTCCAGCCCATTTACATCCCACTTTGGAGGAGGTTATGGTTACTGTGCCACGCTGACCGGATGTGTTGACACACGGTTTATTTTCGAGTTTTCTGTCTCACAGAGGATGTTATCTCTATGTGCAATATCCCTTAACTGACTTTTACAGCACTCTTGGGAGGAGATGGGTGGTGACACTTGTATTCTTAATCCATCACCACACGGACTGTTTATTTTCGGGTATTCCATCTCTCACAGAGGATTTCTATGTACAATATTCCTTAGCTGCCTTTTATAGCATCCTGGGGTAGAAAAGGGGTGCTGACACTTCTGTTCTTAATCCGTCGCCACAATATTTAAACCTACTATAGATATGCAATATTGTTTCAGGTCTTAATATTTGACGGCAGTAAGTTCAGTAATCTAGTGAGACTGATCAAAGAGGAGGTTGAAGCTGTCTAAACATTCATATAACTTCGCTGTTACATTATTATATATATGCCATACAACACGCTGTATATCTATACTATATTTATATTTTAATAATACATGTTGATGTAAGCTTTATTTATTCGTTTTATTTTAAACAAGTTATTAACTACGAATTCGCACGGAGTTTGGAATC
Source organism: Orgyia antiqua (assembly GCA_916999025.1). Taxonomy (NCBI): domain Eukaryota; kingdom Metazoa; phylum Arthropoda; class Insecta; order Lepidoptera; family Erebidae; genus Orgyia; species Orgyia antiqua. The sequence goes on from OU779863.1 coordinate 31,396,394, forward strand.
AATACAGGCCCATTTAGTATCAAAATCTTTGTTGTTTCCCTTGCTATTTGTGTACCAAATTACATTTAAATCAGTTCAGTAGATTCAGTATTCCTTAAAGTAGTTTTTGCGTTTGCTAACCTAGGTTGCAAACACACAGACACAAATAAACTAAATTATAATGGAAAAAATGATAACCATAAGCGGGACTTGAACCCGCATAGCGAGTCAATCGCAAAATATTAATATATTAATGTAGACACAGACACAAAGTTAAAAAAGTTTACGCTTTTAAATGATTACAAAATACAGCAGACATATTTCGAAAATAGATTCCATACACACACACATGATTTTTAGTATTTATTTAGCGAAAAAACGCCCAGCCCTATCGCCAAAACTTATTATCCCTTTATTAATTCCATAATAATATCGATTCGAAATTATATATGTATGTCGCTAAAAGTACTGAAATGATAAAGAAAGTTAGGTACCCAGAAGGACGAAATAAAACACAAATGGGTATATTTTATGAAATGTATTTCCACTTACAGATCTTGACATGAACATAATAAAAGTTTAATTAAAAAATCTCCTTAACATCTATGTTTATTTTAAACCTAATTACAATATTTTGTTATCCCTAATCATAATTAGGTAATACAAAAACATGATTTTTGTAATAATCAAATCTATAAAGAGTTCTCGTGTCATAATGTTAATCGCCATTGTGCTTCAAAATGGCTTGTCATTAAACGAATCTATAGATATTATTATTCTCAATATGGGTAGAATAAATTGTAAACTCATTTTTACATTAGTCACAAGGGATTTCTAGTAAGTACCCAAGCAAAACTGCAGAGCAAAGCTTGTATTTTTAATAATAATTATGTATAAGATTCTAATCAGAAACTATTTGTTTTTTTTTATAAGCAACCGTAAAATGCCGCTACTAATTAGATTTGCAATGATTTTTATTTATGAGGCCTAAGATATTGTTTTTTACTTTTTTTATACAAAACCTTAAAAATATCGCTAATTATTTTATAAAAAACATATATTTGTAATAAAATGTTGTTCCTATTTGTTTAAGGAATCCTAAAAGCAGTAATTTTTCTTTATTTATATCATAATTTAACTCTAAAATGCTGCAAATTTCATTAAAATTGCGTATTAAACGCTCTAGACACACAGAGGGCATCTTTCATCATAAAATCTCTGAGCGCGCACAATCCTTTCAATATTTTAGAGTTATGATCCATTTTCTGTATGTCTGTTTGTGAGAGACTCTTGTCTTGTGCCAAGTATCCGTTGATAGCTTCCTCTGTCATCCAATGAGCTGGTACCTTCGACATATTGAATTGTGCCGGGTCTGGGTTTATTGGCATAGGAGTTAATGATTTCTCCCAAGGAGTTATGTATTTCTGTTCGGAGTGAAGACCTTCGATGTATCTGTAGAATTAAAAGTAAATGAAATATTTATGACATTTTTAACACAAATTTTACCACAGCGTCTGGATATTTTCTATTATAATAACATATTTTATCTTTACTTATTACAAAACAAAGTCGTTGTTTTAATGAAAGATTTAATCTTCAAAACTACGCAATAGATTTTGGTTTTTTAATAGAGAAAAGTGGTTCAAGAGGATGGTTTTTTGTATAATTTGTTGAAGTTTAATGGTCTTATTCATAATGACTTATCGAAGGTTTAAAAGTTCGCGAAAATTGTCAAAAATTGTTATTCATATAGTGCGATAAGTCATTATAAATAAGACCATTAGTCTCTATATTCCACGCATACATACGCGGGCAACTGCTAGTATTAAAAAAATGCATAGTCTAAAAACTAACAATACACGCTTATAAAGTTGCGAGTGCTTACGGCTTATCAAATTATCTATTATCAGTCTTTGATATGTGTACAAAATTAAATCCGAATCCGCAATTCAGTCACATCAATTCGACTATTGCAAGGAGGTGAAAATCCGTTACGCAAAATCCGTTAGTTAAGAACGAAGCTAATATAATTGTCTTAATTGACGGGCCTCGTGGTCTAGTGGTTCAAATAACGGACTGTTGTTCATGAGGTCTCGGGTTCGATTCCCGCTCGGTACAATCATTTGTGCGATGTATATAATTGTCGTACAAATGTTTGTTCTGCGTCTGGGTGTGTTCTATGTATTATAATTATGTATTTACAAAATAAAAGTAGTTTATGTAGTATATCCGTATTCTGGTACCCATAACACAAGCGTAAAAGCTTAGCTTGGGACCAGAGGACGTTGTGTGTAATGTCCATGAATATTTATTTAAAAGAACTAAAAAAAATAACGTCAAACTAACCGTATATAAGCTTCAGAATGCGTCAGTCTCTGAGCTCTGGGCGGGGCCGCTACAAATATCGGGTCCATTGGAGCCCGACCTACTGCCGGTGCTGGAACTAATACTCCCTCTGCACCAGATCCAGCACCAGCCCCAGGGGATGGAGTATTACGAGCTGTACGGAAGAAAAACCATTTATTTAATAGTTTTTGTGTTTCGGCTTTAGTTACAAAATTCTTTTGAAACGATTCGACCAATTTTATGAATAATTTTAGTGGGTAGTTTTACAAATACGTAAACTTTTATTTTTAATAATGTAATGGTGTCTTTTCCTGCGAATACTTAAGTAAATCACACAAAGCCCTCTCTTTGACCAAACAGCCCATCCAAAGGTTGTTTAGAAGAGATCGCAGCATGTGATAAGACCGCCCATTGTACTATATTACTGTTAACATAGAATAAGCTAATGTAATGTAAATTGGTGTACAATAAAAAGTAATCTATCTAAATCTGTGGGGCGCTGCTAGAAAGGACTTTAATATTTACTTAAACTAAATAATAACTTAATAATTAGGCGGGAATTCCCACACAATAAAAGCATAGCAAGTCAATTGCAAAAATTAATCTAATATATAAAATTCACGTGTCACAGTGTTAGTTACCGTACTCCGCCGAAACGGCTTGACCGATTCTTCTCAAATTTTGCATACGTATTCAGTAGGTCTGAGAATCGGCCAACATCTATTTTTCAAACTTTTTTTTTTTAGTATGTCAAAACAACGTTTGCCGGGTCAGCTAGTAGATTTATATAAATAATAACTGCTTAATATTTTTTTTTAAACTTACGCACTCTGATAAATGATAAGGTAAAAAGACAGTAATTTAAAAAACAAACAATAATCTAAAAAATACCCCAGGAATCGAAGCTAAGAATAGTGATAGCTACAGTTAGCAAATAAATACATACCTCCTGGCGATAACACTCCACTGCGCATAGGAGCAACGGCTTTCGGTTTCTTTGACGAAGGCACAAAATTTCTGAAGAAGAATACGTTAATTTTAGATAGAATATTGATAACAGCCGTAATAATTACATCATCATAACATCACGCCTTTTTCCCATGGAGGTAGGCAGAGTCCATGGAGCGTTATCTGCTACGATCTACAGGATCCCCGTTTTCCAATCAGCGCACAAAAGCGCATTATGTGGCACAATGCTCAACGTTGAGTGTTCCAATTACAGCATCGCATCGCACAATCGAGCACTCTCAAAAGTGATGCGTGGAATCCATACCAACTTCAACGACAGAAAATTAACAAGTATTTTTTCTTTAAATTAGCATTGATTGAAATTTTATTTATATATTATCGTTAGTAATATTATTTATTGTTAAAAAAAATTTAAGGCTTTCTTTTCGTCGGAGTTTTCTGGAAATATTCAAAGTTAATTCAAGCTTTGTTAAAAAATAAATAAATATAAGTATGGATGAAGGTATAAACAATGACTTTTTTTATATTCCACACATATAATGTGAATACAATGTTTATTTAAGAATTTTTTTTTCAACACTGAACTTAGCGCACTCTGCTGGCGCATTTTAAAACTAATTCACGTTCCAATTAAGCGTCAGCATTGTGCGGCACTGAGTCGCATTATGCTCTGCCATTGGAAAACGGGGGATATAAATATTTACTTGAAATAACAATTACCTGGATCTCTCGTGCACCACCATATTTCTTCCATTTCCTTTATTAACATGTAAGTCCCTAACATGTCGCAATAATCTTGGTAAGTTTGGGAACGGTGCTTGACCTTTACGCACACGAGCGCAATTCCGCCACACGCACGGATATTCAGCGAACGAACCGCGGTAATGTTGTTGTATGTGACCAGCTGCCGACACACATGTAGACAGAAAAAATAACAGGTTAGATTTGTATGTCATTTATTTAGTTAGATTTAAAAATGCTTTACATAATAAATGAAATTATGGTGGAAAAAGTGATTACCACAAGTGGGACTTGAACCTTGAACTCGAATGAGTTTATATCGTTTTATAAGCCGCTTCATAATTTTCAGCCAAATTGTATTCTGTAAAGAATAACTAGGTGGCTGGTCGAATATGTTGCAAAACATTCTCGATAGATGGCGTTGTACGTAAAGATACGATATAAACTCAATCGAGTGACGATTATGTTGGCCTAATTTGATTACTGAAAGCACGGCCGCAATAAGCTCAGTTGGCAGAGCTACGGAACGGTATTCCGAGGTCGTGGGTTCAAGTTCCGCTTGCGGTAATCACTTTTTCCACCATAATTTAATTTATTAAGTAAAAACATAGCATGTCAATTGTAAAATTAATAAATTACTTTACAAATGCTTTATTTAGGAACGGAGCCTAACTTTTGTGCACATAATAATTAAAGTACAAATCGTTATAATTTTGTAGTTGACACGAAACAGAGAACACGGATTTACCAGATGTATAGTCTATGGCTACATCACATAAATAAAATAAATATTCACGGACATTTCACACAGCGTCCTCTGGTCCCAAGCAAAGCTTATATACTTGTGTTATGGGTACCAGAATACGGATAGAATACATATACTACATTTTTTTTTGTAAATACATACTTATAGTACATAGAAACACCCAGACGCAGTACAAACATTAGGATGACATTTATAAACATCACACAAATGATTGTCCGAGGCGGGAATCGAACCTGCGACCTCATGATCGGCAGTCCCTTATACGAACCACTAGACCACGAAACCCATCATACATATTCGGCTTGAAGCCACTTATCACATATCTACGTGTGTGTGAAAATATATCTATATGCCATATTAAACGTCATTATTATATGTAGTAGGATTTAGCCAGACTAAAGTTACTTGTCCTCAATTTTAAATGTCAACACACCATCTGGTATGTCTGTGACAGAGAAATACAGCTTACACGCTATTCACAGCATATAATTATGATTTAAAAAAATACATTAAACATAATTTTAGGAATACACACAATATTCAACAATCCAATAGCATTAAAATTTATGAAAACCACTTTTTACGTATTTAGACGCGTCCGTAAAAAGTGGTTTATTTCTTCAAACTTCGAATAGAGTGGTTTTAGAGGATGGATTTTTTTTATGATTTGTTGGGAGTTTTGTATCTTCGTGTTCACTTTTTACGGATTTAGACGCGTATACTCGTTTAAAATTTTAGCTCGGCGTTATGGAGACTCGACGAAGAAGCATTTAAATCCGTAAAAAGTGGTTTTATTATATTAAATAAATCGCCCAAGTGTAAAATAAAAAAAAACCTTCAATTATTGATATTTAACTGAAAAATTATGAAACAATACCACTTGCTAAATTAATGGAAATATACTTACGTTCCAATTTAGGTTTCTTAGTCTCAATAAATGTACCAATCACTAGCAGCGTTAAACAAATACGAATGCATTAATATATAATAGAAAATAAGTCATAAATTAACTAAAAAATTGGTCAAGTGCGAGTCGGACTCGCGCACGAAGGGTTCCGTACCATTATCTATGCAACATAAGGCAACGTTATTAGTATCGAGCAAGAAACGGTAAAAAAATCATGTTTGTTGTATGGGAGCCCCCCTTAAATATTTATTTTATTTTATTTTTAGTATTTGTTGTTATAGCGGCAATAGAAATACATCATCTGTGAAAATTTCAACTCTCTAGCTATCACCGTTCTTGAGATACAGCCTGGTGACAGACGGACGGACGGACAGCGAAGTCTCAGTAATAGGGTCCCGTTTTTACCCTTTGGGTACGGAACCCTAAAAAGGAGGACTTCAAAAAAGGAGGAGGTTCTCAATTCGTCTGTATGCTTTTTTTTTGTTTGTTACCTCATAACTTTTAACTGAACGAAGCGATTTTAAGGATTCTTTTTATATTTGAAAGCTGGTGGTTCCCATGTGGTTCCATTGGCACCAAGATCAAGGTCAAGATCTGATGGTTATCTCCTAAGAAATCGAGGAAAACCCTAAAATTTCAGAGGCACAAACTTTGTTTTCACATATTACGTATCTAAGTATAATCAAACCGCATCGTAATCGCATCGTAATAATTAAAGATTAGACTACTGAGGTGGTCTCATGAAGTCGGTTTATTTGGTTTTCTAAATAATACTCAATTATTTTTATAGTTACAAGCAAAGAAGATTTGTAAGCTAATATTCTACCAAACCAGTGGTATCAGATATAACTCCTATTTTTTTAAATATTTATGGACATTTCACACAGTCCTCCAGGCCCAAGCTAAGCTTATTTACTTGTATTACGGGTACCATAGTCCGTGTGGTGACGGATCAAGAATAGAAGTGTCACCACCGCATTTCCTCCTCAGAGAGCTGTAGAAGCCAGCTAAGGGATATCGTCTGGTCACCGTGGCATAGTGGACCACAAACACTCCCAAAGTGGAGGAGACCCGTGCCCAACAGTGGGACATTATTGGGCTGGAGAGAGGTGGGTAGGTACCACAATACAGATAAACTACATACTTATAAATAATAATAATATGAGAAATAAACCGAAGCACTAAAAATCTCTACACAACACAGTGGTTATGGCCAAGCTATAAGTTTTAAATACTTACTGTTGCCGCCATCACCGATGCAGTGCTCCATACAATCTGAGATATCTTCGAATTGATAATCACAAGTGTCCCATGCACACTCGTACGTCATTTCCATTGGGGTCTACAACATAAATAAATATATTAAGTAATGCTATGACGCTTTTAACATCTATGTGGTGACAGACCTATACTAATACTATAAAGCTGTAGAGTTTGTTTGTTTGTTCGAACGCGCTAATCTCAGGAACTATTGGTTCGATTTGAAAAATTCCCCTTGTGTTGGATAGTCTATTTATTCAGGAAGGCTATACAGGGTGTTTGGTACATCGTTTGCCAAATTAAATTTGCTAAAAGATAGTGTCATTTGCTATAGTTTAGCATATTTAATTATATTTTTGCGCCGCCAGATTATTTTTTTTGGTCTTGGAAATTTTTGATAAAAAATTCCATACCAAGCTTTAAAACGCAAAAAATAAAATAAATTGGTCAAGTGCGAGTCAGACTCGCGCACGAAGGGTTTCGTACCATTATCTATGCAACATAAGGCACGTTATTAATAAATGAGCAAACAACACACACAATACTTATTTAATCACGTTTGTTGTATGAAATGGTAAAAAAATCATGTTTGTTGTATGGGAGCCCCCTTAAATATTTATTTTATTTTATTTTTAGTATTTGTTGTTATAGCAGCAATAGAAATACATCATCTGTGAAAATTTCAACTCTCTAGCTATCACCGTTCTTGAGATACAGCCTGGTGACAGACGGACGGACGGACGGACAGCGAAGTCTCAGTAATAGGGTCCCGTTTTTACCCTTTGGGTACGGAACCCTAAAAAGGCTGTTAATCGCGTTCAATTTTTCAATTGTGTTCAATTTTTTTTTAGGGTTTTAAAGCTCAGTATGGAATTTTTTATCAAAAATTTCAGACAAAAAAAAAATCTAAACTATAGCAAATGACACTATCTTTTAGCAAATTTAATTTGGCAAACGATGCACCAAACAACCTGTATAACATGAAGTTGCGACCAATATTAGCGAAGTATTAGTGAAAAATCTTTTATAAATTCCACGCGTACGGAGTCGCAAGCAACTGCTAGTTAAGAATACGACTGTCACCACTCCAATCCTTCCTCAGGGTGCTGTAAGAGCCTTCTAAGGGATGTTATAAGCAAGTATCATCGTTTCGGCGACTTTGCAGACCATGGTCACAGGTGAGACTGGTTATCAAACTGTCTAGCTATCACCGTTCGTTTATGTGACACAACCTATTTACGGACGAACAAACAGCGAAATCTCAGTAGTAAAATTCCGATAACACAAAAAGCTTATAATAATGAAATATTATGAAGGGGAGACGTGGTATATTTGTATGTTTGTAACGAATAAAGTCAACAACTACAGGAAGAGTTTCGATAATTCTTTCACCATAAGAACACTACATTATCCCTGAGTGACACAGGCAATTTTAGTAAAGATATTTTAATAATTTTAATTTTTACGCGTGTTCGAAGGCAACAGCTAGTAAAACAAAAACACTAACATGTTGTGACAGTTCTCTCATCTCTTCAGCTAATTTTGCAGCAGTCTCTTCATTACATCTCGCGGCCCTCTCTTCCCAACTCTGCTTAGTTGAGGCCGGCAGTGATCGCCATTCGTTGCCCACTATCCTCGAGATCTCGCCTGCCAACATACACTTACCTATACACAACCATTTTTCAAAAAAGGAAATAAAACAAAGAGACCTATCAAAATGCCTATTTAAAATTTAAAAGAACTTTTTGTATTACATTTTAAATAAAAATTTTCTATAACGTATGGTCAAATCTATAAAACAATAAATAAAATATTCATTATGGTCCAGTTTGTAAAAAGCCAATCATCGCAAAATATTCAAATAAACCACATTTTCTTTCTTAAAATAAGAGGATAATTAAAATATAAAGAGATTGCATTCAGATACATTATTTATTTACAAAATGGTTTTTAAAGTCCGCGCATGATTTCTTACGCAGCCCGTATTAGGTGCGCGTGTACGCATTGTACGTACGCACGCACGCACGCAATATGTTTAGTTAAAACTATCGTTTTATAAATTTTCCCAATAGGGTTACGTGACAATGATTCTGTATATTGTTGTGTAAGTTTTATATTTATTAATTGCGAATAAAGATTAAATAGGCTACTTAACAAATAAATACATGCTTAATAAATACACAACAGTAAACATTAAAGTAGAACACACAAATGAAAGAGAGGACAAATAAGCGTGCTTTAATGACAATGACAACTATTAATCGAAAAACAATAATATCCAGATTTGAACTATTTATTCAATCAGTAATTGCTATACATGTTTCACAAAACTTAGGACACTTGATTTACAAATATATTTTCATGTATTAATATTGTATTAGGTTTTAAATAAATATCGATAAACGATATCAAATAACGGTTTTAAATAATATTTATATTTCAAATAAATATCGTGTGGAATATGTATAAATGAGACACCTACCTAATCTGCGCGACTTATCCTTGCTAGCTAGATTTACACATAGGCGATGTTAGGAACATTTACAATAAGGGCACAAAAAAGCTGAAGGATAAAACATTTAATGAAGAAAAAGATATGAATTACACATTGTTCAATTCTACAGAATAAATAAATACAAATACTTTGTCATTCTCTTAAATTCCCTTTATATTCATTCTTAGAACGCTTTATACTTTACTCTTATGTTCTCAAGTAGAATTGAACAAAATATATATGCTTATAAGTGCTTGTAAGTTGTAAGTGTTACAAGCGTTAATATACAATACAATAACTTACCTGAAAAAAATTCTGACGAATTATGTCTTATAACACTTTTAAATACTGCTATTTCCTATCATGCCACTTTTTAACACCTAGTTTTGAATTTTCCAAATTACTTTATTAAATATAGAATTAACAAGCATGTAAACCACTAATTTCCTATCTTATGTTGTTTTGCCTGTGATATGTTAGTCAGTCAATCAGTTTCTACCGTTAAAAAAATATTACCCCCCTCATAAATAAAGCTTCACCCTTCAGCGCCAATAAACAGTAGTCCAAATTACAGAACTATAGCATCTTCTTAATTGAAACCAACACCATCTAGATGTGTACGTGAAACTAAAAACTGCTTTGGAGTTAGTACATCTTATATATAAAATTCACGTGTCACAGTTTTAGTTACCGTACTCCTCCGAAACGGTTTGACCGATTTTTATGAAATTTTACATGCATATTCAGTAGGTCTGAGAATCGGCCAACATCTATTTTTCAAACCCCTCCCCCCCACTGACATTTGTATGACAAAACAACGTTTGCCGGGTCAGCTAGTTATACTATAGATTTCCCGTTTTACCCGGAATAAAAAGAAACAAAAATATGTCAATCTAGAATGTAAGCTTGTTTTATTAGTAAATTTCATTCCAATCCATTCAGCCCTTAGAGAATTAAAATAAACGAGAGTAATTACATAAACTGGTTTCTTTATCAAATATATTGTCAGGTCAGTGTCGAGGTAACGCCCACAAATACTATAATCTAATTTCATTGATAGCTACGTACGTACTGCCTAAACTATAAGATTCGTTCATTTGAGGGGGAAGGAGTAACAAACATACATAAAAAAACTATTTATATAACCATAATGTACTTACCGAATGTAGATTCAGGATTATTAGCGACGATAGCGCGCCTCACTTCACTGGAATACAATATATAACCTGTCACTATTTTCTGTTTGGATGAATCTTTCTTCTTCTTGCTACTAGTTGGCGCCACTGTCACTACTTTCTCTTGTGTCGGTGTGGCCGTCATTGATGGGTTGTATGGATTACTGTTACCACCTGTATGGGAATTAATAAATAAATATTCATGTACATTTTACACAACATCCTCTGGTCCCAAGCTAAGCTTCATATTGCGAGAGCGCTGTAATTGTCTTCTTTTGGCAACGTAAAGACTAAATTATTTAGTTAACTTGATTTGACGGGTCGCAAACATAGGAAGGCTACCTTTAGTATTATATTAGGAACTCAATAAGGGTTCCGTTTTTACAGATCATAATTTTGTGCAAACGAAGTCGCAGGGTACAACTTCTTCTCAGCTAACTGTTGGGCAGGGGCCACCTCCATTTCTGGAGGCTTTTTAGTCATGCTCGCCATGCCTGTTGGCATAGGGTTTACTTTCGAGTTTTCCATCTCTGACAGAAAATATTATCTGTGTAATGTCCCTTAGCTGGCTTTTACAGCACCCTGGGAACAAAATGAGGTGGTAACGGAATGGGACAGTTAGAAAAAAAATAGATATTTCCAATATTATACCTATAGAGAGCGGTGTTGCGGGTGATGCAAGCGACGAATCGTCCAGTGAATTCTCTAATATCATTTCAACATCTTGATTACCTATCGTTGTATTTATTAAGTTGGTGAACTGAGGTTTTGTGTCCTGAAACAATATTATATTATTGTATATCAGATTTGCCTGACTAGATGCATAAGTATAAATAAAGTGTTAAGATTGTGGCAAACAACACTATTGGTTCTGACACTCCCATGGGCAAAGCCGTGACTGTATGTATTATGCACAGATTACCTCAATAGATTCGTCACGCAAGGTTATCAACGTACACCGAACGTATACGCTAATCTCGCAAAGGTAATGTACGTGAAATCGGCGTATGATGTTGCTACGACCAATAAAGCTGCATTATTCCATACTATTCTGATCTACAAGCTTATCCTTTTCAAAGCCGTTTGTTTTTTCGTGAAAGAGCAACAAAAATGTAATATAAACTTACAATAACATCAACATTAACGGTAGGGTTGTAAGGCTTCTGTGTGAAGGCGCTGGACGACGCCTGCACATCTTGTGCTGTTGCTAATGGCGGAGGACCCAAGGACTTCGGGAAGAAGTAGATCTGTTGACAAAATATTATATCATAACCCTTACTTAATATAAATAAATATTCATAGACATTTCACACAATATTATTTATTTATTTATAGAAACACCCAGACGCAGTACAATGATATGTAGGTAGTATTTTTTTATTCGTTTTTTTTCTTAAATTGTAGATATTGTTTGCTTTAGGCATATCTTTGAATATTTATTATACTTATGATAATAATATTTTATTTACTTGTTTTTACTTTTATTTTTGTATATTATGTAAGTACTACAATTCTATTAGATAATTTAATTTATTTATTTATTTAACGCAGCGTGGGGCGGCCCCCAACAAGGTGGACCGACGATATCGTCAAATACGCCGGGGGTCGCTGGATGCAGTTAGCGCAAGACCGCACGTTGTGGCGTTCTATGGGGGAGGCCTATGTCCAGCAGTGGACTGAGAAAGGTTGGTGGATGGATGGATGGATTTATTTAACAACTTTTGCACAAAAAATTGCTTAATGCTAAAAGCATTCTCTGCCAGCTAACCTAATTTACGATATTACTACATAGTACAAATTCAGTACAATTTTATGTCTAGTATTTGTTACGTATACAAAATATATTAGAATGCAAACTTATTTTATATAAAAATAATGAACAAAGTTATACTTTTTCTATTTAATAAATAATATACTTAATTAGTTTCTACTTGATATTTAACACTGAACTGTTTGATTCTAACTTCTAATGTAGCATTAAATAATATTTAAAAAGACTGATCATGATTGTATTCAAGTTATTAAGGGTTTATATTTAATGATATCCGTGTCACCACTGACCAAGGGCTCGTTTGAAAATCAGCGTCAGATCTGACATTTGCTGAAACGGGTAACGATTTACTGCTGACTACAAAGCACGATAAGTATTATTACGCTGTTTCCTAACATAATATATAAGATAATTTTAAGTTATAAGTGTAATAATTATAGTAATAATTGGTTGTGATTAAGCAGTAATAAAATCTTTTTCTTTCTTTCTTTCTTTCAGTACAAACATTGGTATAAGATTTATGAATATCACAAAAATGATTATAAAACAAAGTCGTTATTTCTGTGTGTGTTTGTATGTGAGCTTAAATCTAATACGGAACGGATTGATCATACATAGTGCACGGATTGATCATACATAGTGAACGGATTGATCATACATAGTTAACGGATTGATCATAGATAGTGGTTAAGACACAGAGTGGTAAGTTCTAGCACATATTATGTGAAATTCTAAAACATAACAAATACATTACCTCATCAACAGTTACATCTTTAGTATGTTCGAATTTCCTCAGGCCCGCCTTCAATTTACGTGCAATGCGATTGGATTCATCGTATACAGACTCACAAACATACACGTCACCCTCCGATATTTCTGTAGGACGACCTGAATATACAAACAAACAGAAATAGTACTCACTACACGAAACGAAAATAACTTTTACTAGAGAAAAAAACTCAATCTCTCTCTCTCTCTCTCTTCAGTCCTATAACATCCCACATTTGGGCACGGGTCTCCTCTATGTTATCTTCTTATGTCATCCTATAGCAGGCTCTTACAACATCTTGGGGAGAAATGTGTGGAGACTCTTGAATAGGTACCTAATTCGTCGCCACACGGATGAAATCATCTATGAAAATTTCAACTGTCTAGCCACCACAGTTCGTGAGATACAGCCTGGTGACAGACAAGACAAAAGTCTCAGTAATAGGGTCCTATTTTACCCTCTGGTATAGAATGTCAAAAATTTTATAAATATTCAAAAACGAAATCTACACTTACATTTGAGATAATCATCATAATCCAACACTGAACATTTGCCCACTATGCCCACTAGTGGACTCGTATCATGCATAGTAGTTAACAGCACTTCTTGCTTATAAAACGGCTGAAAATCAAACATACTCTAAGTTATTAAATTGTAATTCTGTCTTTATATCATAATATGTTAATAGAATTATATTATTATATTTATAATACCTTGTTTATTATGTTGGCGACTTCTGATGGGAAGATTAAAAATGGACCACGAAAATAGCATTTGTTACTGTAAGAAAAAACACATTTAAATAAAAAAACAAGTGGTTGATTAAGCTCGGCTTAATAATGCAGAAGAAGAAAAATAAACCAAAAGGAGAGATGTAATCTCTCTCTCTCTTTCTCTCTCTATATACGTAACTTAAAGTGTGATATGACGCGTATGTATAAAATAAGAAATGAGTATATTAGAGGAAGTCTGAAAGTCATAGTAAAACCGAAAATCCAGCGGTCTTGATACAGTCATGTAATGAGACGGGAGGATAGAAAAATAAAAATTATTTAAATATAAATATTTATGCACATATCACACAACGTCCTCTGATCCCAATTTTATATATGCTTGTGTTATGTGTACCAGAATACGGATAGACTACATAAACTACTTTTCTTTTGTAAATACATAATTATAATACATAGAAACATTGTTAGGAGTGTTCTGAGAATGAATGTAGCGCGAATCAAAGGTAGAAGAAAGCTGAAGAAACGATGGATGAATTGTGTAAGAGAATATGAAAGAAAGAGAAGTAAATAGAGAAATGACGTCTAACAGAAGAGCATGGAAGAAAAATGTATGTTGCGACGACCCCAAATAAAGGGATAAGGGCGGGGTAATGATGATGATGATGATAATACTTACTCCCCAGTCTCCCAAATTGTATCGACTTGCGCTATCATCTGTTTACCACCATCAGTGACCACATATACATAATCGCCAGTCTTGATAACACCAGAACATACAGTGTTGTATTGTTCATAGTATGTGTTTTCATCGTCTGTGCCTAATGGATTGTACATCACTACATCCTGAGAAAAAAAAAAAAACATAGTTAGAAATCTGTTATACATTACTACTTCCTAGGGATAAAAAAAATACAAAACGTAATTAAAAAATATCAGTCACGTACGAGTTGGATTCCTACACAGAGGGTTCTGTGCCATTATTATCATAATATAATTATTATACGGTCATAATCATCAATCGTGAACGACGCAGGGACCTAATGTTCCCCACGTCAAGATGATCCACTCGTGAGGGGATCATGTTAAGGCTCAAGGCACCGCCATGACCCGGTAGGGCTGAAGGAGAAATAAGAAAAAAAAATACCGTCATAGTCATGTCGTCTGGCTTTGTGTGTGTAAGCCCCCTTAAACATTTATTGTAATCTGGTTTTAGTATCTGTTGTTATAGCATCAACTGATATACATAAACTGTGAAAATTTTAGTTCTAGCTATCATCATCCCTGATATACAGCCTGGTGACAGACGGACGGACAATGAAGTCTCAGTAATAGGGTACTGATTTATTTTTTGGTACGGAACCCTTAAAACACAACATGTACCTATATATGTTACATAAATTGTTGGTTATGTCTTTACCTACCAAATTCTGCGAGGTCATTAGAGTTAAATTGTGGGTCATTAGCATAGGTCGCAATTAGGTAGAGTTTATGTACTTGCATCGAAATGTTGATATTAATGTGGACCTTCCCGGGATTTCTAATAGGCAATCCCGTGTGGCCTACAATATTACGAATAAATAATGATAAAAACCTCAGAAATAGACAAATAAAACAAAGATAATTAGCATACAATTTTTATTAGTTTACATTAATTCACAATACAAATTATTGATATCTTAAGCAAATTCTCATACGCATATTTGGCCTTTTTTTATAAATACGAGCGAATACTTTTCTTACTGAATCAGTCGCTATCAAATTTTTATTTGAAAAATCACGGGATTATTTTCTGCTCTTTAAAATTAATCGCGGGATTCGAGGCATATCCACTTTATTCTTTCGTTGTATGAAATCAGTGTAAGTACATAAATAACTCTATCTAATTCCGACCTCTGGTCATTAGTATCAATATTCTATATGCACAATTACTAAACTTAACTAGAAAATAAAAATTGGTATTTAAGTTTAGTTGTCCACATAGAATTCATAACAGTTGCGTTTTTAGTGAGTAATCTTTCGAGCCATAAAATACTTACTAAAATACCATATAATACTTACAGGTCTTTCCTTTTCGTGAACATTCTCCAAGACCTCTAACTCAGCTAGTTCGTCTTTATGCTTCTCAATACGTTCACGGAATACAGACACTGTTCTGTTTGGTTCTAGAGGTACCTGATAATAATCACACAACTTTTATACAACGCCTTATACAAACAAACTAAACTTGATAACATTTTTTTATTACATACTTTGACTACATCTAAAAATAATCTTTGATTACAATAGCCGTTGCCCGCAACTTCGCACACGTGGAATTTAAAAACCCTAAAAAAATCCTCTAGAACAATAAAATTCTATCTATTAAAAAAAAATCGCACCGAAATCTGTTGCGTAGTTTGGAAGATATAAGTTCACTTATGAACATGCATACAAAAATTCTTGGTTTTGTTTTATAATAAGTAAAGAAGGTAGACCAGATACTCTTTTCAAGTAGATTTCCCAACCGTGGGACGTTATTGGTACGAAGAGACGCAGTACAAATATCTATCGCACAAACAAATCTCCTGTTCGAGATAAACCTTAACATTTCTGAGAACAAAAAGTGTAGGTAACATTTATTACGTCACTCCCAAACAATCCTATACTCACATCTCTTTGTAGTAGTGTGGCCTCCTTTTCAGCACCTTCCCATACTTTAATTTTTTTGAATATACGCAGCTTTGTATTGTAACGACTCTCGCATACATATACATCCTTGCCGGCGAAACCTTAAACAAAATAATTAAGTATTTAAAAAAAAATTCAACCACCGACTTCTTATTCCGCCTTTGAAATTTGAGGGTTTTCCTCGATTTCAAAGGGATAACTATCAGATCCCAACCTACTGCCAATGGTACTACACAGGAATCACCAGGGCCCTGAGTCGGGTATTTCAACGGTGTCACAACTGTACCATTATTGTACCATTATGGTGCAATAGTAAAGTTTTTGGTAGTCTACTATTAATGTGTCGTCATAACGACTTCATCATTGTCTTACAATTGTCAAAGTGACATAAATTGCTAGTCTCGTACACAACTGCTTCACAATTGCAATTCAATGACTGAAATGTTTCGGTAGTCTGCTATTTTGAATTTGACAGTAATATTTTTAAATTGTCCTGTGTCGACAGATTGCCATAAATAAAAAATAGATAGATAGAAATATTAGAAATTGTTCTTTGTAATTTATTGCAATTTACTAATCTCCTAAACTTCACATTGCTTTTTATACTAATAAATAGTATGTACAAATATATCTAAACGAAGTCTAGCATGATTAAATGTTTAAATTTATTAGTAGTTTTTCGAAAATCACTTCAACTAACGCATTTTTTAAAAACGGCAACACATACATACCATTCTAACACAATCCATAGATAAAAGAGACCGAAAATTCAATGCATAGATAAAAGAGATCGACAATTCTATTACCATTGAAAGACCGTTATGACGGCATATAGCAGACTACGGATATTTGACTTCAATTGCAACGGTATCGTGCCGGTATTGTGCCGGTATGACAATTGTTCCAAAATAGTGGACTTGAGCACCAGCTTTCAAATAAAAAAAAGAATCATTAAAATTGCCTCGTCCAGTTAAAAGTCATTAAGTAACAAACATAAAAAACATACAGACGAATTGAGAACCTACTCCTTTTTTGAAGTCGGTTAATGAAATAATGTGTTTAGTTCAAACCTAAAAAACCCGATTGAAAATCCTTGATTTTTTTTAAATCATTACAGTGTCATGGGTGCAAAATTTCAGATCTATCTGACTTACTGCAAGTGGGTGAAAATGACTTTCAAAGATTCCGTTACATAGATTAATACATTGATAGATATGTACCGAGTCAATAAAAACGTGTTAAAAATATATTTAGACTATTAAATTACTTTTTTTCTTGTTTTTTTGTTTTGTAGTTCTCTTTTGCTGACCTTTATTTAAAATTTGAGAGTAAACTCCTTGACTTCCATATTACAAGTTGCATTACTTAGTTTGGAGGTCAGGAAACCAAAATTGTAATAGTAATATTAAGGTCCAATAAAGGTTTTTTATTTTTTTATTATTTTACTATTTACTTTACAGCCCATTCACGTCTCACTGTTGGGTTTAATTTCGTGTGTTTATCTCTTACACTTGATTTTGTTTGCATATAGTAGTCTTCAGCCGACTTTTACAGCGCCCTCGGGAATAAATTGGGTGGTGACACATGTATTCTAAATACGTCTCCACACGGAGTGTTAAATTATTCTAGTGAGTTATTATCGACTTATTTTTATTAATAAGAAGCCACCTTCTCCGAAAATGCTGTAGGGTAAATTGGATACCACACACCTCGTAAGGCGGCAGGACTCCGACGAGGTTGGCAACACTCGGGCGGAGTGGTAGAGCCTAATGGGAGAGAAACTGACGAACTATACGGGCATTGTAGAAAAGAAAAGTAGTTTAATATGTTATATCTGTATTCTGGTACCCATAACACAAGCATATAAATTTAGCATGGGACCAGAGGATGTTGTGTAAAATAAATGTCCATGAATATTTATTTATTTATTATCTAACTAGTCTAGCAACACCGTTTACTACATCTGGGCTGACACCGACTTGCTATATTATTATGATAATCAGAATTTAGGCAAGCGAGGTCACGGGCAACAGCTAGTATAAAATAAATATAATTTACCTTCAGGTCTGAACTTGAAGTATTCCTTGACATTCATTACGTAACAATGTCCAACTATTTGATCCAGTGGCACCACTCTATGAGATTCTGTTTTGAAAACCTCTTGCTGTAAAAACTTGCGCGTGCGCACATGGAATGTTTCTTGTGGCCTATAAAAAAAATAATGATATTAGGTTAATCATCGAAATCGTCAGACATCATAATATACTACAACTTACAACAGTCGGGCATGTATGACCAGATGTATGAGTGGGGATGAAGCCAAGGAAGTATGTTTGGATCGTAGCAGATGGCGCTCTATAGTCTCTGCCTACCCCCATGGGAAAAAGGCGTGATGTTATGTATGTATGTAATATACTACTACTATTGACATAATATATTATACTACTCATCTTTACTAATATTATAAAGCTGAACAGTTTGTTTGTTTGTTTGTTTGTTTGAACGCGCTAATCTCAGGAACCACTGATCCAATTGAAAAATTCTTTCAGTTTTGAAACAAACTCTTCAGCTTTATAATATTTGTTTAGATTGGTTAACAGCGCATTACTATGTAATTACTACCTACTCCTCTCCTAGGATTTTAGCGTGATAACATATATAGTTAAATTACAATCTATTCAGTACTTTTCGTACGATAAAGCAACAAACATACATACATCCATCCATTTTTACAAACTTTTAGCGTAGTAACTAGGCATGCAATGTTATTTGGACTACATACTCCTATGCAAGTTAAATAAAATAAAATTTTACTTATAATAACTCAAACTAATAAAAAACAAATTATAGAATTTTTTATAATTTAAAAATATTAAAAAAGTAGCAAAAAGTTTTTCGCCCAACGTGGGGCTCGAACCCACGACCCTGAGATTAAGAGTCTCATGCTCTACCGACTGAGCTAGCCGGGCTGTGTAAACGAAACCCAAATTCATCTATGCCTTCTCCACATAAAAGTAGCTATATAAAAACGCTTAAGTATATTCCGGAGTTCCAAACTTAAAATGCTTTTAGTTTTTATAAAAAATATGGTGAAATTATACATCAATTTACAAAAACAATTTTTTTAAAACCAAAAAATAACTGAGTATCGATCTTGAAATACAAAATACTTTAGGCTAATACATATACCACAACGCCACGGCGTTAATCAGAATTAAAATGAAATTATCGATCCTATGCTAAATAATAAAAATAAAATACTTTTAAAACTTTGAATTCCCTAAACCACAAATAGAAACAAGCACAATTTATTGCCATTAGCGAAAAATTTGACCCTCGTGTAACAGACTGCCATTCAATAAGTCTTGGGTTCTATTCCCGCACAGAAAAATTGTGTAGCATAAGTGTTGTTTATATGTGTATGTGTTAATTTTTTTTTAACTTTGGCCATGGAGGTTTAAATCCCGGACTTTGGCACATGTGATTTACGTGGTATGTTGAAATAGAAACTCCTTGTGCGGTACTACATTTTTTTTATTGGGACACCTAATCAATGTAAGTTAAGATTTTAGTTTTTGATATTCTTGATTTCCTTCTTTTTAATCAAATCAGTTAACATATTGGTTTTGAGTTTAGGTTCGATTTCGTGCAAAGCTACGCACAGAAGTTAGTAAGTAAATAATAAGTAAGAGCATTGTACTTACCTACAATAAACATTACAGTAAACCATAGGTACACCTTCATTATTAGTCCACACACGCACCACTTGTACTATGGGACACTCTTTAATACCTTTATCTGGTTGTAGGTATACAAAATCACCTTTATTGTATGCAGTTTGTTGTAATGGAGCACCCCCTGATGGCATTGAGTCGTCTGTACTTGATCTGAAATATTAAAAAAAGAACTTGTCTTTTTTTAACTAGTTTACATATTTAAATAAATAAATAAATAAATATTCATGGACATTTCACACAACGTCCTCTGGTCCCAAGCTAGCTTAGCTTGGGACTATATATATACTTATAATAGATAGTAAACACCCAGACGCAGTACAAACATTTGTATGACATTTATGGATATCACTATATGATATGGATGGATATTTAAATCAAAAACAGTAAAGTTACAAATGAGAACAAAATCGCGGGAAAAAGCTAGTGTTTAAATAAAATAAAATCATCCTCATCATCATAACATCACGCCTTTTTCCCATGGGGGTAGGCAGAGACTATAGAGCGCCTATCTGCTACGATCCAAACATACTTCCTTGGCTTCATCCACACTCATACATCTGGTCATACATGCCCGACGGTTGTAAGTGCTACGCACTTGACCCTTTTGAAGTATACCTGTGATTACATCAGAGTGTACTTTTCTGGGGCGTCCTCTCCTAGCATTCCCACTCAAAATAAAATAAATGTCAATGAGAAAAACTGAAAAACAAATACTAGGTTTACCCGATTTAGTAACCTTAAATAACTAAAATGGATTCAAAATTTCAAGTAGATGTAGTTAAAATTTATATTAAAATAAAAACCAGAATAAACTGAGAACCAAAAATAGAAACTAACAATCCTTTTTTTTCGATTGTAGTATTATTGATACTACAATCGAAAAAAAAAAGGTTACTACAATCGATCGGTTTTTGCAACTTCTTTCACTGTTGCTTCGCTCCTATTAGTCGCAGCGTGATGTTATGTATCCTATAGCTTTCCTAGATAAATGGACTATCCAATACAAAAAAAAATCTTCAATAGAAACGAGAAGTTCTGTGTTTAGCGCGTTCATCACTCTTCAGCTTTATCTTATATATAAAATTCACGTGTCACAGTGTTAGTTACCGTACTGCTCCGAAACGGCTTGACCGATTTTTATGAAATTTTAGATGCACATTCAGTAGGTCTGAGAATCAGCCAACATCTATTTTTCAACCTTTTTTTTATTTTTTAGTATGACAAAAAAACGTTTGTCAGTTAGATGTATGTACCCATAGAGTTACAACAGAGTTCAATAAAAAAGTATGGACTTATAACTAAGTTTATAGTAACTCACCGAGTTTCATCTTCTTCATCATTCTCTTGCAGCAGTTTACATTGTTTCACCAACTCAACACTTGTCGCCATCGTATCTCTTGTAAAAGCTAATGCAGGCGATTGTAATGTACCACGACATAGTTGATCTCTCTGATCTATGTAATATGACTGTAGTTCTACTGAGTCTTCGAATATTTGACCATCAGTCCGAGATAAACGACGGGCCCTGAAATAATAAAACAGTTTTTAACAAATAATCTCTAACAAAACACAATAATTTATGCAAATAAAACCACTTTTCAAGAATTTAAACACGTTTTTTTTTTTAATTTTTAACCACATCAGGTCATATGACAAGAGACAGCAGAATAAAATGGACAAGACTTATAACGGAATGGCAACCATGGGATGGAAAAAGGAAAAGGGGTAGACAAGCAAAAAGATGGACAGATGATTTAAAAAAAGTAGCAGGTATTGCTTGGATGAGAAAAGCTAAGGACAGAAGCGAATGGAAGCAGCTGGAAGAGGCCTATGTGTCGCAAGACACGCTAATTACGGAACCGGGGAACCAGGGGTTTAGTTCGTAAAAAATATTCGTTTCATATTGTATTACCTTGTTTTGTTTTTAGCAATAAAGGCTTAATAATAATAATTGTCAGGTCGGCGGAGTGCCAAGGTACACCACACAAACATGATAACGTAATTTCATTGGACGCTACGCACGACCTGCCCCAAAAAACCTCGCGCACACAACAATGTCCGTACACAATGAGTATGAGCATTGTTCTCGTACCTTTCTCAGGGTCGCCTTATAATATCAACACCATTTGAATTAATGCTCTAATATCGCGTCAAACAAATTTAAATAAAGGCTTGTATAAATATATTACCTCTCGAACACAGCAAACATATCTTGTTGGAAATGATCGAGCCTTTTGTATAGGCCTTTGTCTAAACGTCGTTTGACCAAGTCTAGCGATATCGCTCGAACTTTCTCTCCATTAGAAGCTTCATCGTGTTCAGGCAATTCTGCCATACTGTCTGAATAGCATCTGTGAATAATTAGAGAGTTAAATAAAGTAATAGTTGGCTTAGTCCAAAAAAGAAAAAACACGCGGCAAGATCCTGAATATTATTTTGAAATGTTGCATTGTCATCGGTGTGCAAAATTTAAGATCAATCCGAATACTGCAAGTATCCGCTTGCAATAATCGGATTGATCTGAAATTTGAAAGTGAATTAAACCCGAAAATCACTTTCAAAGATTTAGTTACATAGATTAATACATTGATAGATACGTACGGGACTTATAAAAGCGTGTTAAAATCATACTTAATGAACTTTTTAATAGTTATTAACATACCTGCCCTCCTCATCCTGATGGTTATAGACACTGGTGAACAGATTAAGGAGTAACTCTTGCACGGCCGCAGGTACATCAGGCACTGCGTCTTCATCTTCCCTGTACAAATACAAACTTATCACTAATTATTTATTAAATTGAATAAATAACTATTCATAGACCTGTTCCCTGCATTATGTTTTGTAAACATAATAAGTAAACATAAAATAGGGCGTGACCTAAGTCTATGGGAGCGATTACCATAGTAGACGATAACGCCCCCTTAATGGCGATGCAGGCGTAAAGCGGGGCGGTAAGAACCCCAGAAAAAATATAGGGTAGAGGTTTTATAAGTAGGTGAAAAAAGTGGGAGCTAGAAATCAATTAATTCTCAAATTATTAGATCAATAATTTGCCAAAATAAATTACGCTCAGGCCACGCCCCATTATTGTTTACCATTCATCATTATACCGTCACGCTTTTGCCCGTGGAGTTAGAAACTATTTGTTTTAGCTAAATGTTTTAATGACTACTACATAATTGTATGTACATATTATATTATATGTATAATCGTAAATTCAAACAGTTTCTAAGCACATTTAAAATGAGGCAAGGAACCTGATAGTTTGCAAGTTACATCTTTTTATATTGAAGAAAGAAGAAAAGCACTTCACACAACATTTCAATCAATACATAGAGTAAGTAAATGTAATTTCGTATCATTAAAACTTATAATTAGGGCGACAGATAAAAACTAAAAAGGCAAGCATCCACATTAAAATAAATATTCAACAGAAATTCTACCATTGTATTGCTTCTGACATTAGTACAAGTACTTTCAATAAAACTATTACTGGTACAATTCAAAATAAATTATTTTGGTAATGGAAGTTAGTTTCTCAGGTTGATCCGACCGTTACAAATCCGACACCCAATCACATCCAGTAGTGGGCGGGGCTTAAAGCTCACGTGCATATCGGAACTTAAAGGTTTATGAATGAGCAGTCGGATGGCATTGAATGGCAAACGTTAAGCTGATTGCTTTTATAGGATAGAAGGAAAATAAAGACAGAATTTTTATAAGAGGCTATACCATTACTTGTAATCTCATCTCATTAAATAAATATTTTTCTTTTTATGGATATATCTATTTTTCTTGTAAACTGTACAGACTTTGTCGCCGTAGGAATACAGTTAACAATTATATAGTATAATTAATGTATGTGTTATGCGTTTTCCTATGGAAACCTATGGAATTCCTTGGAATTCCTTTCTATATGGAAACGCACCTGTTATTGATGTTCCTCGGTGGTCTGCTGCCGTACAAAGGTGCATAACAGAAACAAACGTACAATACAATATTATATCATAGTATAAAAACAAATAAAATGCCCTCTAAATAAATACTTAAAAAATAATATTTTTTTATTTCTTTATTTTTGTGTATGGTATTCGTAATTTATTTTAAAACGAAATCGTAATTTTGTCTGTCTTTAGGTTAGGTAAGGTTAGGCTTACATCTTCAAAACTACGCAACGGATGTTGATGGGGTTATTATAATAGAGTTGTTCAAGAAGATGGATTTTATGTATGTTTGCCCGCGACTTCGTATGCGTGGAATTTAGCAAACATATAAACCAGTAATGCTGAGCAACGAATGCCCTCAAACATAGATATTATCTATGTTTGAGGTCATCCGTTGTCCAAAATGTTGCAAAAATGGTTTTTTTTGCAACATTTTTCACTCATGTTTCGCTCCTATTGGTCGCAGCGTCATGTATACTATATCACGCCATTCAAATCGAAGTTTAAAATCAATAATATTAAAATATGACTTACCTCAACATTTGCTTAGTCTGTAAGCATACACGATGTAATATCAACGCATCTTTATATATCTGTGAGTCCGGCTCGTTATATTTGCAGGCATTATCAAACATTAATATAAAATCCGATGCTAATTCATTGACAGATCCGTACACGCTATTTTTAAGTTTATGAGCTATTTTCTCCATATCTATCGGGTTTTTAATTAGCTCGTAATAGTCAGGGTACTCAGTCTTGCTTGGTAATTTCATGAAGATTAATGCAAGTTGACGATTTGCTGTGAAATAATACGTAATATTGATAAAATTATTAACAGAAGTCTTGCAAAGAAAATTACTCGCAACAAAAATAAAGAATCTCACAAAAATGGTTACAAGTAAGGAACAATTATCCTAGACTATTGTAATGTAAATATGTAAAGTTTTTTTTTTACATCCAGTTGCGGGGGCAACCTTCGGGCTTCGTGTGGGACTCCCGGCGGCGGCCGGACTACCCACTAAACTCCATGGTGTTTCTACGCGCCCAGAAACCCAGGCCGTGGTAGTTACTCAGGTATTACCACGACCCAGGCAAAAGGGGTGGCCCCGCAGATGGGGCCCGACTCAATAGGGGAGGACATTAGGCCCCCCCATCGCCTACAGCATATGCTAATGGCCTCTCACCGAAACACTAGGTGAGAAGCCATACACCACATTTGGCGCGGCAGGTCCCCCGACGTGCCGCGCGTGGCCTACACGGATGGACACCGCCTATACATTAGGTGTGGGCGGCATCCATTGCCTCCACGGCAGCAGATGAAGCTGCTGCCGGAGAAATATGTAAAGTTATTTTCGTCACATAAAAGTGTCTTACTTAGTGTAACTTGACAAATACCACGCTTAGTTCCTTACAAAACTTAACAATATTTTTTTTTATCATTTATATATGGGGCTTTGTCAATATTGACGAAGTCGCCCCGTAAGGAAAAACTACATGGTTTTACATAATAATATTTTAAATATTACTAGTATCAGTAACACTGCTCGGCGATAATGGCGGAGCAATGTTCCTGATTCTAGCACCGTATATTCTAGCTAGCTCCCTAGCACTATTACTGCCCTATGTGTGCTGGACTCTTGGAATCATGAACATCGAGGGAGCAAGCTCTGAATTGTTTTATACCATACCATAACAATAATATTAATAAATTAAATTGTAGTGGAAAAAGTGGTCACCGCAAGCGGGACTGGAACCCACGACCTCGGAATACCGTTCCATCGCTCTGCCAACTGCGCTATTGCGGCCGTGCTAACAGTAGCCAATTTCGCCACTACAATGTTACTCGATTAAGTCTACATCGCATTTTGATGTACAACACTACAATTTAATTTATTAAGTAAAGGCATAGCAAGTCAATTGCAAAATTAATAAATCACTTTAGTTCAAATCACTTTCATAATACCGAAATCTTGAAATAAAAAGTGCCCCATACTAAGGTACTTGATCAGCACAGCATAGTGGGGGGACCTGTGTCCAATAGTAAGTAGAACATTATAGAGCTCAGAAAATATGACAGTAACAAAACATACAAACCTTTCTCTCCTCCTCCTCAGCCCATTGACGTCCCACTGTTGGGCACGGGCCTCCTCCACTTTAAGAGGGATAATAGTCTACTGTGCCGCGCTGACCAGGCGTGTTTATTTTCGAGTTTTCCGTCTCTCACAGAGGGTGTTATCTGTGTGCAATATCCCTTAGCTGACTTTTACAGCACCCTTGGGAGGAGATGGGGTGGTGACACTTGTATTCTTAATCCGTCACCACACAGATCTGATACAAACCTTTAGGATCCCTATAATCCCTGATAGCATCATACAAAGTCCTCAATTTCTGCTCAAACGGTGACAACTGTCTAGATTTCACTGCTTTAATAGTTCTTAACGGAGTCTTTCTTTCAAAGCTGGTGTGTACTTCCTTGAGTTTCTCATTCATGACTCTTTCCAGAAGGTTCGCGTCTTCATATATCATAGAGCCTTCCTCATTGAACTGACGGCAATTTGAAAACATCAGTCTGAAGTCAGATATCATTTCATCTACAGTGTTGTATCGGTCATTCTGTGAATTATAATAAACAAATATTAAAATATTGCAGTATTAAACAACTTTTTCCAAATTCAAACACGTATATTTTATTTGAAATCTAGAGTAAGTCTACGAAACGTTGGAAAATTTTTGAGTTAATAGGTGGCGTAAATGTTAGTAGTTAATAGTTTTTAGGATACCACGAGATATTATATTACTGAGCCTCCATTATCCAAATTGCCAGCATTATTGTCAATTTTTTTTTGCTTTTTTAGGTGCTTTTTATTAGTGTCCGACCGAAACTGGTTTTCCGGCCGAAACCGAATGTTCGAGTTCAGCCGTGGCTTCAGTTTTGGCCGAAACCGAAACTCACGTGGTCAAGTATAAAATTTCTTAAAATACTGAAATTAGGGAAATGAAGTTAGGCGAGCATGGGTGTGTGTGAACTGCGACACAAGTTTCGTTTTCGGTAAAAGTTTCGGCCGGATTTGGCCGAAACTGAAACTGCCGCCGAAACTTGATTTTTGGCCGAAACTTTCGGCCGAAACCGAACTTACGGTCACTACTACTTTTTATAGAACTTTCAAAAAATATAATTTAAAAAAGCTACTACGCTGATCTCAGTCAACTGGATATTTACCTTCATATTAGCTTCAATAGTCAGCATATCAATAGGTCTGTCAATAACATTATAGTATTCTGGATACAACTTCTTGCTAGGTTTCTCCATGAATAACAACATTGGTTGCCTTCCATCAGAGCAAGTGAATTCAACCATTTGTTTAGATATATAGTGCAACTTTTTCTTCAATGGTAAATTAGTTTTAGGTACTACCGGAGTACTAACAGGTGTTGGTACTGTATTTTGTACCGGATTAGTGCGTGGACGACCTGTAAAGTTAATAATATGTAGTCTTCATTAGCACCTGAATGTCTATCAAAGCCTAGTCATACCTATAAAAGGCTTGAGCTTGAGTATCTTATCATTTCGCAATGGAATAAGAACTAAGGACCTTGATATTTACCCTTTGGAGAAGATAGGTCTACATGCCACTTTTGGATACGGTTTTCCTACACTTCAGGAGGGTATATGGTCTACTTATGCTATGCTGACTTGACCAAATAACAAAAATCCACTGATAAGCTTTAAAAACAATCAATCTGTATTTAAATGTAATTAACGAATTACGAACCCAAATTATTATCAACCACTAGCTGTCCCGGCGAACTTCGTACCGCCATTTTTTTTTTTCTCGTATATATTCTTCCATACAAACCTTGTCCTGATAAATAACAAACATAAAAAAAAATTATTATCTTGGTGCAGTCGTTTGGATGTTATACGCGTACATACATTTCATTGTTTAATTTTAAGGGTTCTAAGATGTAAACCTATAATTATGACACCTCGGATTGTCCGTCCATCTGTCACTAGTATGATAGCCAGACAGTTACAATTTTCACAGATAATACATTTCTGTTGCTACTCTAACACCTAATTAAGAGGGCTCCCATACAACAAAATTTTAGTGTAACTTGATGGCACTTTAAAACGTGATTATGGTGATATGAAATTATAGTCATGAATACATTAAGGCAATGATGGTACAGAATCAGTACAGTTAATACAGTACAAAAAAAAATCCATGGAGTTTCTTGTCTGTTCTTCTCCATAGGATTCGCGTTTGGAACAGACACATAGTTTCTGACGTTTCAAAACAGCTTGTAAAATATGCCACCTTGAAATAAAAAAATTTGACTTTAACAGTAGAAACAGTCCCACTTTGTTGGACTCGTGAACGAAGGATTCTATACCATCATCATATTGTATAAACAATAATTAAAAAATCTATCTATACTATCTTATATATAAAATTCACATGTCACAGTGTTAGTTACCGTACTCCTCTGAAACGGCTAGACCGATTTTTATGAAATTTTACATGCGTATTCAGTAGGTCTGAGAATCAGCCAACATCTATTTTTCAAAGCTTTTTTTTTAGTGTGGCAAAACAACGTTTGCCGGGTCAGCTAGTAATATTATAAAGCTGAAGTGTTTGTTTGTTCGAACACGCTAATCTCAGGAACTACTGGATTTCAAAAATTCTTCCAGTGTTGGATAATACATTTTTCGAGGAAGGCTATATAACATTACGCAGCATCTAAAAGGATAGAAGCATCAGTGAAAAATGTTGCAAAAACGGGGCAAACTTTCTAAATTTCATGCGTAAGAAGTTGCTTTTACTATTAATAAAGAGGTAAAGTTTGTAATATGTATGTAAATAAATAAAATAAAGATTCACGGACATTTTACACAACGTCCTCTGGTCCCAAGCTAAGCTTATATGCTTGTGTTATGGGTACCAGAATACGGATAGAATACATATACTACTTTTTTTTGTAAATACATACTTATAATACATTGAAACACCCAGACGGAGTACAAAAATAATGGAATAAAAAATAATAATAAAATAATATGTAGGAGATAGTCTACAAAAATAATGGTCCAATCATAAAAAAAAATTTAATAGGAAGCTGAAGCCTCTGAGAGTGCTGTAGGCTATATATTATCGGTCTTATTCATAATGACTTATCGGAGGTTTAAAGGTTCGTTAAAATCGGTTCGCGAAAATTGTCAAAACTTGTTATTCATAATAGTCTTTTTACGCTAAAACATTTATTATCTCTAAGATAAAATCTCCGTTTAAACCTCCGATAAGTGATTATGAATAAGACCGTATGTCTATAAATATACTAGCTGACCCGGTAAATGTTGTTTTGCCATACAAATGTCAGGGGTGGACAACCCTTATCACCTAGGGGTATGAATATAGATAGTAGCCGATTCTCAGACCTACTGAATATGCATGTAAAATTGACATAAACAAGTGAATTTTATATATAAGATGTAGTGCTTTTAAATCTCAGGCGTACTGCCGTTGTCAGTACGCCTGAGATAAAATAAAATAGTAAATACCTCTAGGTTTAGGTGTTTGTACTTGTGATTGATTTTTTACTGAAGACAAGCTCTCATCGTCGCTGGATGATGTTTGTACAATGTCTAATAACTCTTGTACACGTTGTTGCATCAATCTACCAAGAAAACATATACATTTTAGGAAAACAACACAAAATAACAAGCCATTTTTGATATACGATCATTTAAATAAAAGCACTTTTTACGGATATAGACGTATTTGTTTTAAATTTAAATCTGACGAAAGAGAGTGAGAGAGATAGAGAGAGTTAGAGAATATTATACAATCATATTTTAAATGCCTTTTTATCAACATATTTATGTAACAGAATATTTTAACGATAATCACACCTCACATCACTCCTCTCCAGCCCATTTACGTCCCACTGTTGGGCACGGGCCTCTTCCACTTTGGGAGGGATTATGGTCTACTGTGCCGCGCTGACCAGGCGTGTTGGCACAAGGTTTATTTTCGAGTTTTCTGTCTCTCACAGAGGGTGTTATCTATGTGCAATATTCCTTAGCTGACTTTTACAGCACCCTTGGGAGGAGATGGGGTGGTGACACTTGTATTCTTAATCCGTCACCACACGGAGACCTCACATCACAAGTAGGGATTATTCTGAACTCTGAGCTCGTATTTCGGCAAGTAATGTTATAGCTAGTAATATTATAAATACCTTTGTAGTTTAACAGCATCTTTATACAACCTAGAAGTAGGTACATTATATTGTTTAGCGTTTTCAAACATAATATTCATATCACCGGCGACTTCAGAGAGCGTGCCGTAGTTGCCTCTACGGATTTTGTTCTTGATTTGATTCAACGACATTGGGTTTTTTATTTCTTTATAATAGTCTGGGTATGCTCGACGTGATGGAAGCTTCCAGAATGGTTCGGACATTGGTGTACCTGGAATAAAAATTAATTTTAACCTGGACACTCTTCCACACTTACGCTAGTGTCACTGAGAATTTTGATAAACTGATTTTGATGATTTTTGTGTATTAGGGCTCCATTCCAATCAACATTTAAACTGTCTTTATTTCAAAGATGAATAGACAAACAGCAGAGCTCAAACAATAGAGTCTTAAGTCTGTCTTAGTCTTGTTTAGGTACGGATATAATGAAAGCCAAAGGTTTAAACGAAACCTTGAATAGAAACCAATTTTATTGGAGCCCTAAAACCATAATTTATTAATGTTTATATGTCAAAAATAACATGTTATTACCATTAGGTCCAAGATGATTTCTCACAGTCTCCAAAAGCTTCCATTGTGGAGAGTCCTCATTTTCGTTCTTTTCATCATCTGTGTCGCCTGCACTATCTTCAGAATGCTAGGAAAAATATGCAAAAGTATAAATTATAAAAAAATAATATATAAAATTCTCACGTCATAATATTCATTCCCATACTCTTCCCAAAACGGCTTGACCGATTCGTATAAAAACTTTATGCATATTCAGTTGGTCTGAGAATCGGCTACTATAAGAACTAAAGTTGGTAATATGTATGTAGGGGTATTCGACAAAAGGAATAACTAACTAATTGGAAGCTAGAGTCTCCGATAATGGTAAAGGCTATTTATTGTGTATACTAGCTGTCACCCGCGACTCCATACGCGTGGAATATAGAAAATATTTCCCATTTTTGCAAGATTTTTCACCAATGCTGCCCTCATATTGATCTCAGTGTGATTTATTAAAATTTTGAATTACTACTACACAGTGTACAGACGTCTTCTCCGTGTGGTTGACGGATTAAGAATACAAGTGTCACCACCCCATCTCCTCCCAAGGGTGCTGTAAAAATCAGCTAAGGGATTTTGCACACAGATAACATTCTCTGTGAGAGACGGAAAACTCGAAAATAAACCCTGTGCCAATATGCCTGGTCAGCGCGGCACAGTAGACCATAATCCCTCCAAAGTGGAGGAGGCCCGTGCCCAACAGTGGGACGTAAGTGGGCTAGAGAGAGAGAGAGAGAGTGTACAGACAGTGTAATCTATACTAATATTCATCATCATCATAACATCACGCCTTTTTTTCATGGGGTAGGCTTCTGCCTACCCCATGAAAAAAAGGCGTTATAGAGCGCCAATACTAATATTATAAAGCTGAAAAGTTTGTGTTTGTTTGAACGTGCTAATCTTAGGAACTACTGATTCGAAATGAAAAATTCTTTTTGTGTTGGGTAGTCCATTTATCCAACACAAAAGCACAGGCAACACGACGCGCGTAATATACTAGTAAATAATTATTTACCTTAAACATTTCATTGTCAGAGCCAGGTGGTTCCATAATAGCCAATGCTTTACTTGAAGGTACGGGACCCACACGTGACGTACGTTTACTGCGTATACGCTCTGATGTCTTCGCCGGACCTGAACGACCGTGTTGATCTATTTCTTGTTTACGCATCTGTATCACCTGCAACATAAATATACTATCGTAGTAGATCAGTAGTCATACTTACGCAAGGACCCTTTGCTACTTACGCAAATGGGACCCTTTGCTACTTACGCAAATGGGACCCTTTACAACTTACACAAGTGGGACTCTTCACTACTTATGCAAGTTGGAATCTACTACTTACGCAAATGGCACTTTAATTTTTACGCAAGTGGGACTCTTCACTACTTATGCAAGTTGGATGTTACTACTTACGCCAATGGCACTTTAATTCTTACGCAAGTTGAAGAGTTCCACTTGCGTAAGAATTAAAGTCCCAGTGGGACTCTAAACTATACTAAAGTTGAAGAGTTCCACTTGCGTAAGAATTAAAGTCCCAGTGGGACTCTAAACTAATAACGAGAGTGAGACTTTTCGAAACCAAGCAAGATGTACTGCACTATTTACGCAAATGAGATTCTTCACTACTTACGCAAGTGGGACTCTTTACGAAATAGGATATTGGTACTCTTTTTAATACGTATTTCCCTGTTAGAGCTTATAACACAGTTACACTTTTTAACCTTTAATTTATTATTAAGCTGCCATATTTTTAAGCTGAACTTTGACAAGTCTTTGACATGCTTTGCACAGTTATTTATTTATTTTTATAGCCCTTACCTTTTTCAAAGTCTTAGCGTCCTTATAAATCTGACTTCCTGGTTCATTGAAATTACAAGCATTTCTGACCATCAAAAGTAAATCTCTTTCCAATTCATTCAAGTTTGTATATTCTCCACCTTGTATCTTTTGAGCTATCGTCTTTAGATCAATAGGTGCATCGATAACACTGAAATATTCTGGGTAACGACGCTTCGATGGTAGAAATTGAAACAGTGGATAGAGTGGACGGCTATCCACATTTGCAGTCATTACCTAGGAAATAATGATTATTGACAAATTATTATTGTCTCGTGTCTCGGCTTCGATTTCCGCATAGAAAAACTGTTTGTGTGATATTTTTTGTCATGGGCATAGCCATTCATACAGCCAGGTTTCTTTTATTGTTTCATTTAATATTCGAGATAAAAAGTACTACATTTGACTGAATTAGTGTGATTTTTTTTTATTTGCTACAATTTTTAGCATTAGGAGAAGGGAAGACCCCGCGAATAGGAATCCCTGGATGGCTGCGCCTATAATTTTTATTTATTACACAGATATTCACACTGGACTAGTAGTTCCTGAGATTAGCGCGTTCAAGCAAACAAACTCTTCAGCTTTATAATATTAAGTATAGAAATATAAATAAAGTTAAAATATTGTTTACATTACATCTATAAGATACTACATATTTATAACAAAAGCATTAAAATATAGCTCAATTTTAGACAGAACACATTAAATATTTATTTATTACACTTACAGCATGAAATAACTCTTCAAAAACATTATCTTCTTCATTATTAGTAGAAGTTTCTGATAAATCTTCGGCTACATCTGATCTTCTACTCGTTGATCCATTACGAGACATCTTGGGAATTTTTACATCCTCACCTGTAGAGATCAGGAAATATTGAACTACCTTTTTACTATTGAAAAGATTTTTATAAAATTTTACATAGATATAAATCTGATCAATCAATTAATCAATCATGTGTCAATCAAATCAATCAATTGATACATATTGATTGAATAAGAGCGGAGTAGTACCTACAATGCATATTAGCCATTGCCTGCAGCTTAATGTGTATTAGCTCTGATAGCCTATAAAACTTAGGAAGAATAAAGCTTCCTTTTAGCAAAAAGGTTTTAGAATCCAAACATTATTTTAGAGATTATACCCTACAGACATATAACAAACTTTACCTTTTTAGAATTTTAAATTCGGAGAACATAGAAATGTTCTCCTCAACAGGTTGAACTCCACCTAAAGGGGCCACCCCAGGTCATAGTTAGGCTCAGGACGCATACCAAGGACTAAATAGGGGGAACACCCTAAAATACCGAAAAACTTTATTCCGAATTTTGAAATCCCGATTTTCAAGTCCGAATTTCATAATACCGAAAAATTTTAATGTCTATTATTCAAAATCACCAAAAACATTTTACCGAAAGTCATAAATCCGATTTGTTACTTTTCCAATTTTAATTTGTCCGAAGAGTCAAATGCTCGAAGGGTTATTAGTCCGAAAAACGAAATTCCGATTTTTAATACTTTGAATAAACTAAAAATAGCTACATAATTTTGTGACTAAACGAATCGCTGCAAAGCCGATTTTACGTAGACTTGTTTGCCCTACCCTAGAGTGCAATTTAAGCCCGCGTAGGCGCGGAGGAGTGTGACGGCCCGCGAGCTGAGGTGCAAGTGATTTGAAGGCTCGCCGTAGTGGTTGAGGCTGGCCGGCTGTGCCGGCCAGTAAGCCGAAACAGCGCCGGTGAGCCTTCAAGTCATTAGCCGAAGCCGTGACATAATAATGCTTGCTGCATGTTGCATGGCGCCTTGCATGTTGCATGGCTGCTTGCATGCTGCATGGCTGCTTGCATTCTGCATTGCTGCTTGCATGCTGCATGGCTGTTTGCATGCTGCATGGCTACTTGCATGCTGCATGGCTGCTTGCATGCTGCATGCTTGTTAGCATGCTGCAAATCCCCTATGTTATTGATGCATCGCTTAGGTTATGTTAGGACTATGACCAAGGAAACAAAATATTTTTAATCGAAACAAATTGCTTTTATTAAAAAGTAAACAATCATATTTTTAAATGATAACCAATGCACTGCAAAAAGTGTACTTCATCATATAGATTTTTCTTTAAAATTAATTGTGTTAACGGTATTTTAATAATCAGAATTCATATTATTTATTACGTATTTCGAATTATCAATAATTCGGATTTTTTATTATTTTTTTTATTATTATGAAAATCGGTATTATGAAATTCGTATTTGTGACTTTCAGAATAAAGTTTTTCGTAGTGTACCATTATATAGGGCGTGGCAGATTTGAAAAAATATTATTCTTTTCTATCTCACTTAAATATAACTAGTTTTGTTTGAACAATATTTTAAATTTATATTTAAAATATTGTTCAAATTTAAAAAAAAAATTACATACCATTCTCGAGGGCCTGTTTAGTCTGTACATACAATTTCCAAAGATCGGTGGCATCTTTAAACTCAACAGTGTCAGGCTTATAGAATGCTTTAGCATTGTTCACTAACAGCTCAATGTCGGCCGATAGCTCATCAATATCTTCATATGTGTCTGTTTTTAGTTTTTGTTGTACCTGTGAGCATAAGGTTTATGAGTTTAAATGTGAGCAAAATAAGTATAAGTAATTTTTATGTAAGATTGATTTGAAACTGTGCACACATATTAAAAACTGATGAAAATGCAATAATTTAACAAAATATTCAGGATTTTCAAGAGTGTATTTTTGTTTCTGAACTAAGTAAATTATTTATTTCATATCTAACTTACTCTCAATAGATCAATGGGCTGTGAGACCACTTCATAGTATTGTGGCTCTTGTCGTCTCTTTGGTGCTCGGATGAAAGAATCACAGAGCAAACTTCCATCATCTTTCTTAAATGACCTAATTGTATCATAGAGTTGTTGACAGATTTCACTCTAAAAATAAACAAAAGTTATACTATGTATTTAAAAAATAAAAGCAAACACTTATTTAAATAGAACCCGCTCTACAAAGTGTACTCAGTATTAAAAAATAATTGAATGCAAATTTTTTTTGTTAATACTTGTTGGCACTTTCTACCTAAAGGTCCTAGTGAAAAAAATTGGGACTTGATCCCATTCCACCAGGTGGAATGGGATCAAGTCCCAATTTTTTTAGCAGCAATGGAATCTTTGATGGTAAAGCAAACCAAATATAGTAAGGTCAATGAAACCTCTGACAAGGTTATGTGTAAGCAAGAATAGAAGCCGGTCAGCAGCAATGGAATCTTTGATGGTAAAGCAAACCAAATATAGTAAGGTCAATGAAACTTCTGACAAGGTTATGTGTAAGCAAGAATAGAAGCCGGTCACACATAACTGTATTTTAAACACATTTACTCACAGGGTCAAGCTTCTTCCTTTTGCGAGCAGACGGAGGAGGTCCAGGGTTACTAAGTTCTATACCATCATCACTATCATCTACATCAGCACCGCGGGAAGCTCCCGAAGATGCACGGCGTCTCTTACTCATTATTGCAAACAAAAACTAAATTTACTTTACCACTGCTAATATCATAGTGAGGTGGTAACGAATAAGTATATTGCCAGTTCAACGCTTTCTGATAGTAAGTCTATTATATAAATTATGATAGATATAGACTTATTTGTTTCGTAAATTATTAACAGAAACAAATTGACTAATTTACAACACAGAATAACAATGGAAGATTTACAACAAAATGCAATTTTGTTTTTTTTTTTTATAGAAACGCAGATTATAGTATAGTATTACATTAAGTATAGAGTAAAGTAGTAAATAGACTACAAATGCATTATTAGTATAAATTTTGAATTATTATTCTGCGATAACGACAAACTACCTCTATGCTATTAACGAGCCCTAAATTATATTCTACCCGCAATTTGTAATAATCAGCAAATAAGACTGAAAAGTTTTTATTAGCCTTTTCACTTCATTGCGCAGGTTGCTTGCAAGTTCTAAGGCAAAGTTTTGTTAATATATTTTCACCACAAATTAATTATTAAAATGAATCGTTATTATAAAAACTTTATATTATGTGGCGATATCGATCAGTATTGCTTATTGTGCAAGGAATCTTTCTATCTAATTCTTGATATAGAGAAGCATATCCGATGGGAGAAGCATAGAAAAAATGTTAAAGAGCAAACGTGTTTACGCCAATTTAAAACAGATCTAATTTACAAGGTAAATATTTTTAATTAACAAATATTTGTGGACAATTCTTTATGTTTTGGTCCCAAAATAAACATATTGCTTATGTAATGTAGCTTACAACATGTACTTTTATGATCAACATCTGTCCCACTTTTAGAGGCGTATTTACATGGCCATGGCCCGGTGCGGCCAGCATAAGAAGGGCGGCGAAAGCCTTCAAGTTTAAAATTTTGCTCCTAATAATTTATAGGGCGGGTAATTAAATTGGTCCAGGGCGTCAAATCAAATGGCCCGGGGCGCTAATTTTCAAAATACGCCTCTGCCCACTTTAAAATCAAACTCATGACCACATGGACACAAATCTTTTTACCACACTTACGACAAAACCGACTACGCCACGAAACCTTATAAACAAAAGAATCGAAGCCTGTAGATTAATTTTACTAAGAATTGTTTATAGAATCGCTATCAAGCGTTATTTTTATCACCAGAACAAAAATAAAATTATTTAGTATTTTTCCACGTAACTACCTACTACTAGGGCTGCCATCCGTTCAGGGCCCTGAGTCGGGTATTTCAACGGTGTCACAACTGTACCATTATTGTACCATTATGGTGCAATTGTAAAGTTTTTGGTAGTCTACTATTATTGTGTCGTCATAACGACTTCATCATTGACTTACAATTGTCAAAGTGACATAAATTGCTAGTCTCGTACACAACTGCTTCACAATTGCAATTCAATGACTGAAATGTTTCGGTAGTCTGCTATTTTGAATTTGACAGTAATATTTTTAAATTGTCCTGTGTCGACAGATTGCCATAAATAAAAAATAGATAGATAGAAATATTAGAAATTGTTCTTTGTAATTTATTGCAATTTACTAATCTCCTAAACTTCACATTGCTTTTTATACTAATAAATAGTATGTACAAATATATTTAAACGAAGTCTAGCATGATTAAATGTTTAAATTTATTAGTAGTTTTTCGAAAATCACTTCAACTAACGCATTTTTTAAAAACGGCAACACATACATACCATTCTAACACAATCCATAGATAAAAGAGACCGAAAATTCAATGCATAGATAAAAGAGATCGACAATTCTATTACCATTGAAAGACCGTTATGACGGCATATAGCAGACTACGGATATTTGACTTCAATTGCAACGGTATCGTGCCGGTATTGTGCCGGTATGACAATTGTTCCAAAATAGTGGACTTGAGCACCTGGTTGTCTCGGATCTGTCCTAGTTTGATGCAAAGATTATCGTACTGTATACTTAATCCACGAAGTATAGATACAAGGAGTCCGAACGTAATGTTGAACGAATGGTCTCAATTTAAGGGACAGATTTTTTGCCGGTAGAGCGCGCCATTTTTCAAGAAGTACTCGTTTGAACTATTGACACCTGTGGAAAAAATATTCTGAGAAACGTGGAGTTAAATATAAGTTTTAGGAAATTTTTAGAAATTTTTCGAGTGCTTTAGACCCAACAATACAGAGAAGGTCAAGAGATATTCTGATATTCTATAATAGCATCGGTACGTCCTGAATACTTGCGCAACCAGTGGCAGAAAATAGAACTATGATCTGGGTTTATTATTGTGTACACGAAATATTATGGAAAAGCCTATACCGTTCGGACTCCTTGTATCTATACTTCGTGACTTAATCGATGGTTTGATGGGTGTCCGGCGGCTGCTGTCCGGTGGGGGTTGTGAAATGTCCGAGTAAAACTTTGTTTGTTCTTATTTTGTGATCAGGTGACGATGACGACTTTTTATCCGTTATCAGCAATGTAGGTAATGGCAGTCCTACCTACTACCAAAGTTGATTGTTTTAAATGTTACGTGTAGGTATCTATTTATCCACTCCCTTAGTAATCCGACGTACCTAGTAGGTACCATCTGCGTAACTCAAGAAATACCAAATTGTACACCTGGTTTATTTAGCTTACTATTATGTTTTTGTGGGTTTGAAGCATATTGTTTTATTATTGTGTTATTCCCGGTATTGTTTTTATTTGTGGGTATTTTTTAATATACGAAATATGCTTTTTCGTAGCTATTTATATTTAGTATTCATATATTAAAATATATTTTATTTTAAAAAGATTGAATTAAAAAATTTATGGTGTAAAGTAGGATTTGTATGAAAAAGGACTAAGATAGTTTTCCAATTGCAGAGCATAATGCGACTCAGTGCCGCACAATGCTGAACTATGCTGACGCTTAATTGGAACATGAATTAGTTTTCAAATGCGCCAGCAGAGTGCGCTAAGTTCAGTGTTGAAAAAAAAAATACTAAAATAAAATTGCATTCACATTATAGGCAGTATATAATAAAGTACTCTGTGATTATAGGCTAGTGCAGATAGCTTCAAAAATAATAAAAAAATTAAAAAAATTATAGTACGATGAAACCATGAAGGTATTCTATACCTTCATGGATGAAACCCATTAGAAAAGGAGGAGAATATTATAAAAATAAGAGGAAAAATAATTTACGAGCGATCTGAGGTCGGGAAGGGGATGGGGCTTTTAAGGGTAAAAATGTTTTTTCTCGATTTCCGGCAAAACTAATAGTCCTATGGAAAAATGACGAAAAGCAAAGTTGTAATAAAAAGGTCTAAAACTTTTGTATTCACACTTTATTCACATAACCTCAAAATTTATGCGAAAAATCCAAAAACCAAGTTTTTGGTTTTTTATATTTTTCTTTTACAAAAATGTTTGTTCATTCACGAAATTTGGTAAAAACTTACCTATTTTTGTCCTTATTACGCTGTAATTTATTTGATTAGAAATATTTATTTTTTTCACCTTATTTTGAATTAATATCGAAAAATCACCCATCTTTTTTCAAAAAGTTAGTATACTTTCTGTTCGTTGCACAGAAAGCACACCAACTTTTTGAAAAAAGCTGATATTTTGACAGGTGAATTTTCGATTGAAAATTTAGGGTGCTTTTTCGATATTAATTCAAAATAAGCTGAAAAAATAAATATTTCTAAACAAATAAATTACAGCGTATTAAGGATATGTTCTTTTCGTCACGAAATTTGGTGAAAGCTTACCTATCTATGGATAGGTAAGTTTTCACCAAATTTCGTGAATGAAAAAACATTTTAATAAAAGAAAAAAATTAAAAACCACAAACTTGGCTTTTTGAATTTTTCACATAAATTTTGAGATTATGTGAATAAAGTGTGAATACAAAAGTTTTTGATGTTTTTATCACCCACAACTTTGCCTTTTGACTTTTTTCCATAGGACTTAGTTTTGCCGGAAATCGATAAAAACCATTTTTACCCTTAAAAATACCCAGCCCCGCCATCCCCTTCCCGACCTCAGATCGCCCTTAAATTTATTTATATTATATATATTTATTATTTTTCCATTCATTTTTATAATATTCTCCTCCCTTTCTAATGGGTTTCATCCTACAAAAATGTTTTTTTGTTTTAAAAATTATCGGCTCTGGTCTATTAAAAGTGTAGAATATAAAAAAAAGTCATTGTTTGTACTTTCGTCCATTTATTTATTTTAAACACTACAACGGCATTTTAAAGTTCCTATCCTCAGGCATAGAAACATTAAAATGCTGTTTTATAAGATGTTGAATTATGGACTTAGATACAACGTGAAACATGCACGGTGGAAGTAACATGTACATTGTACAGTCACACGATATACTCTGGTTTCAAACAAAGCTCGTGGTATTCATTCATGGACATTTCACACAACGTCCTCTGGTCCCAAGCTAAGCTTATATGCTTGTGTTATGGGTACCAGAATACGGATATAATACATATACTACTTTTCTTTTGTAAATACATACTTATAATACATAGTAAACACCCAGACGCAGTACAAACATTTGTATGACATTTATGGATATCACACAAATGATTGTCCTGACCGGGAATCGAACCCGAGACCTCGTGATCGGCAGTCCATTACATAAACCACTCCACCACGAAGCCCGTCAAAATGGTATGGGTAATTTAGTTTATACTTAATAAGCATTTGATTGACTTTGAAATTTCTTTATTCATATAAAAGTACTTAAACGTTACTACAGAATAAAGACTTTTTTACCTAATTCAAAAAAAAATCGTTTTCTTTTTTTATGTTGTTACCTCATAACTTTTAACTGGGCGACGCATCATAATCATAACATCACGCCTTTTTCCCATGGGGGTAGGCAGAAACTATAGGGCGCCATCTGCTTCGATCCAAACAAACTTCCTTGGCTTCATCAACACTCAGCAAATTGTTATTTGGGAGTATTATTTAATGGGCGAAGCAATTTTGATGGTTCTTTTGAAATATGGTGGTTTCTGTTTAGTTTGATTGGCAACTAGGTCAGGATCTGATGGTTATCTCCTAAGAAATCGCGGAATACCCTCAAATTTCAAAGGTACATAAAGTCGGTTGGATTTAAAAAAATAATAATAATACTCGATTTATGCATACTTATAACTTTTAGGTTTTTATAGGCTAAGCGTTTTCACAAACATGTAATACTATAGTTAATTCATTTTTAAATCTTACGTATGATTACGCATAGGTACAATTTGAATAAAATATTTACTAACTTTTGCCAATTTTCAATAATACCTATTTTTATGTAAAAAAATAACAGTTAATTATAGAAGCATACCTACTATTATTTTTTTTTTCCTTTTTTAAGTTTTCCGTCTCTCACAGAATATATTTTCTGTTCAATATTTACCGGCTTTTACAGTACTCTTAGGAAAAAATGGGGCGACAAGAGTTGTTTTCTTAAGGGCCTACATCAATATCATCGTCGACATGTACCTAATAACACAGCTAATAGGTATAGAAAATGAAGAATTACGGATATTTTTTTTGTTTACTCAAAATCTACTAAATATATTTTAATTTCGGTTTACGTTTTTCTATATACAAATAGTTACTTATGTTTTGAAAGTTATTTCTTTAGTTAATAAGCGATAATAGATCGACATATTATGAAAAAAATAAAAAATGAGAGAGGTTGTTTCGCTAAGATTTTCTATCGAGAAAACTTGTTTCAATCGCGTTTCTGAGTTTATGCGATCCTAGATTATATATTGAAAAAACATATACTTAGAAATTAGAGCTCTAGCCATTCTATCTAAAGAAAAAATGAAAACTTCGTACGTAGAAAAATGCACGAAGCTATTTTGGTATCCTCTTAATCCGTCGTCATGGATGTTTATTATTGTTAATTATTTCTTCAAATTACTTACTTTTAAACCTCTTCCTGAAGCATTTCTTTTAACTTTTTTTAGATTCGAAGCAATTTTTACTGCGCTATATGCAATTTAATAATGAAGAATGCTAGTGTTGTAAAAAAGCACGTCAAAACTGATAAACATGAATTACTTAAAAAGGAACCAAATGCAATAAAGAAGAAACCAGCTGGACAAATTAGAGGTGGTTTTGTAATTATCGATGATGTTGTATTGAGTAAGAACCAATGGAACGCTGTTAACGATACGAGGTGTCATTTGTGTAGTATAGATTTGGAAAATTCTGATTTACATATTGAAACCGAAG
This sequence comes from Orgyia antiqua, assembly GCA_916999025.1. NCBI lineage: Eukaryota > Metazoa > Arthropoda > Insecta > Lepidoptera > Erebidae > Orgyia > Orgyia antiqua. The sequence goes on from OU779863.1 coordinate 31,439,061, forward strand.
AGCATATGATTAGGCTAATTCAATCTACCACAAAATATTCTGATAAACAATATTATCGCAAGGTATGTCATTATTACGTTTTCAGCTCCTCCTCTCCAGTCCATTAACGTCCGACTGCTGGCCACCGGCCTCCTCTACTTTGGGAGGGATTATGATCTACTGTGCCGCGCTGACTAGGCGTGTTTGCACAGGGTATAGTTTCGAGTTTTCCGTCTCTCACAGTAGACGTTAACTGCTTACGTTATCCCAGCTCCTACAGCACCTTCTAAAAGAAATGCAGTGGTGACACTTGTATTCTTATTCCGTCATCACACTGACGGTATTCTCGATATATCTCAGCTTTGCACGCTTATAGTGACAATGACTTAATCCAAAAATCAACAGTAGGTACGCAGACGCAGAACTGGGTACCTATATAGTATGGGTTTAACACGTGATGGTTTGTGCAATCTAATGAAATCTAATCGGTTGGTAAGTTGTTTTTTTATGCAGCTGTGAAGTTTTACGCTTGTTTTTTTTTTGAGTTCAGCCAATGTCACTTTATGCGTTCTGTTTTTATTTTTTTAGTTAGTTACAAACTCACTAGTTTGCACCCATAACTTTTATTTTATTTAATATTACATTTATTTTAGATTGATGGTGAAAGATATCACTGTTTCGGGTGCAAGAAAATTGTGAAATTACCTAATTTTATTGATCATTGGATCCGATGTGACCATACTCTTGAGTCTGATAGACAGCTACGGGAAGAACTTCAGAACCAACGTATCGCCACTGATGGAGGTGAAGGTCCGAGTAAAATGATCAATATAGAGAAAGACTTAATTGATACAATGATAGAGTATTTTGATGTTAATGATGTTACGCATAAAGCTCAGTGCAAAGCTTGCCCGAAAACTGTAAATGCGACTTTTAGAGATATGTTAGAACATATGAAAGAATCTCATGGAAATACTTATACTGAGAATAATCTAGATGTTTCATTACAAGAAGATGATTTAGATATAGGAGATGAATTAGTTCGTGATAGTGGTTTAAGAAGATTTGTGCTAGCGGATTATGGAAAGAAAATATATATCAGAATGAACTACAATGGCAGTCAGGGTTACTGCAAGTTATGCGATTCATATATTTCGGCTAGCAAAGGTCAATTTAATTTACATTGTAAGGGTATGGGTCATCGAGGATATCTAGAGATAATTGGGATAAAGCAGTCTGTACTCCGTATGACGTCAGAAATATATAGTTGGAAACATTTTAAAGCACACATTATAAATATAGAGAATGCCGCTTCAGAACCAGCGTTCTGGATCAATAACAAATATTGTATTGATATAGATTCTTTCTTTTATCTTTACTCGATTCAGGGGGATCCTCATTACAAATTGATAAAATGTTTGGCATGCTTTGAAGTGATGTATCCAGAGGAAGTAATTGCTCATTGTAATACAATGAAACATAAGCTTTTGTTTACCGCTGCCAAGTTTCTTCAAATTGAAGGAGAATTTGTTCGAGAGGTAAGATCCCACCTTCGTATATTACTTATTAAAATTGGTTCGTGTATTTAGTTAAGAGGTAGGATATTATTCTTATACTGGTCATAATAATGTATTCATTTAAGTTAATTAGTTTAAGCGCATATTATAAGTTCCACATCACGCCTTTACCACGGCAGGAGGATATTGTCTGCTTATGTAATTACTTAGTTGATTCTTACGGCTATTGGAAGAAATAGGACCTTAGCTATACATTCTCAATCTGTCACTTCCTAAAATTCAGTTATAACTCTCGCTCTCCGGCCCATTAACGTCCCACTGCTGAGCTTGGGCCTCCTCCACTTCGAGAGGGAATATAGTCTACTGTGGCGCGTTAACCAGGTATGTTGGTACAGGCCTTATTTAGTTTTCCGTCTCTCACAGAGGATGTTATCTAAGAAAAATATCCCTTAGCTGGCTCTTACAGCATCGTCACTTGAATTCTTAATCCGTCACGCACGGACCTCAGACTCAGTTATATAAAACTAGTTTATCTATTTTTTATCACTAAATTTCTGCATTTGCATCTTATCCGTGGATAGCAGTATGCAGCGGAGTCTGAGCAGAATTTGTTATTTAATCAGGTGGTGCGTAGTTTTATTTAGAATTGAATAATTTTATTCCAGATACGACCATGTCTCTTTCACTGCGGATTTTGCAACCGTTCTGTAACTCATTCAAAACTATTGGAACGCCATTTTAAGAGCAAGTCACACAAAGCGTTGAAGCAAAGGAAGACTTTGTCGAATGTGGTTACACTTATTCGTATGTTCCATCTAAGTCAAATAGACTTGACTCGTGATGAAGAAGAAGTATATGATCATTTATTGCGAATCGCTGGTATTTGTGTTCCCTCTACGGCCTCGACTACAACTTTCTAGCGAAAATAAAAAACCAATTATCTATCCGCATCATTAAATTAAAGGCTTCATTTTTTTTTTGTTTTACGCTTACTCTTGCTGCTTTTAACTATTAGACTAACAATAATTTTTATTTTTTCTTAAGCGTGGCTCTCATATTTAGCAGACACTCTATAATAGGCTTAACTACATGGATACGGGTCCAACGTGGAAGTCCTTTGAGAATTTTACCACCTCTATTATCTTACTGAGAGCAAATCGGTTTATACAATTGTTTATATTTTGATTTAGTTTTATATTATATTTTTAAAGTGCATGTTATTTTCTTTTTATCATAATTTGTTTAATTTAGGCTACTTAGACTAAGAACCTAGGTAAATATTCTATGCAAGTTACGATAATAAAATAAAGACATATAAAGATCTTTTAAATAAAATCGATATAACTTTTAAGGGCCTACATCAATATTATCGTATATCATCGCCGACACGTACATATTAACACAGCCAGTAGGCACAGAAAATGAAGAATTAGGGATACTTTTCCTATTTACTCAAAATCTACAAAATATATTTTAATTCTGATCCACGTGTTTCTATACATAATAGTTACCTATGTTTTTAAAGTTATTTCATTAGTTAATACGCGATAATAGACCGACAAATGAAAAAAAAAAAAATTTGAGAGGTTGTTTCGCCAAGATTTTCTATCGAGAAAACTTTTTTCAATCACGTTTCTGAGTTCATGCGATCCTAGATCATATATTGAAAAAACATATACTTAAAAATTAGAGCTCTAGCCATTCAATCTAAAGAAACAATGAAAACTTCGTACATAGAAAAATGCACGAAGTTATTTTGGTATCCTCTTAAAAAGAACACCGTAATTTATTCTGTTCGCTCTGTGTGTTCGCTTTACGATAAAAACGATGAAATGAACTCTAGTTGTTCTTTCAGAAGATCTATATATCTACCTGGTTTTTGTTCTTCTATATACCAAGAATGTAATTTCTATCATAAATACTAAGAAAGCCTAAGTACTTAATCCCTAGTGGAAACTGTAACTGTTACGTTCAACCTGGGATTTTTTGTGTGTTAGTTTGTGGAAGCGTATTAATTCTTCAGGCCAACACGAACGAACTTAAAATCTGTGTTTCACAGCGTTAACAAATTTATAATAGTACAAACTTACCCTGTTTTGTTCTTCAACAATGTCTTCACCGTGTCACCCTAGCTATTGCATAACTATCGATTAAAATATTGGCCAATATTAAAATAAATAATCAAGCTTACCTAGCTTATTCAACAACACAACACGGGTAGACCACGGGCTCCTGATGACATCAATCGTCCCAATACAATTACACTATCACAATTATAGTTCAATTTCAAAATAGTTCAATTTACATTAAATAGCATTAAATATAGACACACAAATCGTATTAAGTATGGAGACACAAAATTCACTAGTTTTTATAACACATTTATATCATACAAAAATGGCGAACATTACATTTCGCGGTGATATTTCAAGGTTTTGTTTCAATTGTAATTATCGATTCACACAACAAGGATAATTAGTTTTATCAACAATTAATTCTAGTGACATTTTTAACTCTTAAACCGCTGCAAGAACGCGTATCTTAGGCGTACAATTTTTAACAAAACGGCGCACGTTCTCGCTCACAAGATCGATTACAGACTAACTCGCGCTCGGTAACCGCGCGGCGCAAACGGCTGGCCAGCGATCCAGGTAGTGACGTCATCAATAATTAGAGATGCCCGTGCGCAGACAAAATATGATAAGTTAATTGTTTGGTACATAACATCTACCCGCCTCGGCCAGGACTACCTGGCCGCTAATTAACTGGCAGTCGCGACAAGGTTGATACAGCTCTCTTCAAAATTGAACCGTCCACCCGGACCTCAGCAAAACGGGGCACTCCATCTGCTCCAAAGACGAGGTTGAGAATGCGCCCCCTGCGCCAACACAGTGGCGGTGAGTTAGCGTCCTTAACCAGAACGAGGTCACCAACATGAGGTGGATCAGTCTTGTCGGTCCACTTAACGCGCTGCTGGAGAATGTGCAAATATTCTAAATTCCAACGTTTCCAAAAGCTCTGAGTGAGTTGTTGGACCAATTCAAACCGCGAGAGACGATTAGGTCTCACATCAACAAAGGGATATTCCGGCAGGGCGTTCAGTGGCTGCCCAATCAAAAAATGGCCCGGCGTGAGGGCTTCCAAGTCGTTAGGATCTGAAGAGATCGGGCACAACGGGCGTGAATTCAAAACGGCCTCGATTTTGCAAAACACAGTTGCGAGCTCTTCAAAGGTCAATACAGACTCGCCAATTACCCGTCGCAAATGTGTCTTAGCAACCTTTACTACGCTTTCAAATATTCCTCCCCAGTGGGGACATGACACGGGACTGAACCTCCAAGTTATTCTACGTGTAGCTAGTCTAGACGCAATTTCAGTCTCGTTAGCCGACAAAAAATCATACATCGCTTTTAAATAGTTGTTTGTGCCTTTGAAGTTGGTACCGCAATCCGACCGAATCAAGGACGGTAGTCCTCGTCGTGACACGAATCTATCTAACGTCGCAACAAATGCCTCTGTCGAGAGGGCTGAGACGAGTTCCAAATGTACCGCCTTGGTGGACAGACAGACAAAGACGCACAAATAAGCCTTGACAGTTTTACTGTTCCTGAGGGTCGAGGTCTTAACAAAAAAGGGGCCTGCAAAGTCCGTACCAACTCCAGCAAAGGGCCTTATCTCAGTGACCCGATCCGAAGGAAGGTCACCCATGATAGGCTGCATGGTAGGGGCCTTGAGCCTATAGCAAGGCATACAACGAAAGACCACACTACGGATCGTCCGACGGGCCGATAAAATCCAAAATTCCCGTTGCAAAATGGCCAATAAGGCATTACAGCCGGCGTGGGAGTTCTTGATGTGACGATCAGTCACCAACAGGTTCACCAAGTGGCCACTCTTGGGCAATAAGAGGGGGTGACGAGATCCATAAGGGAGGTTTGCGTTCCTAAGACGCCCTCCGACACGCAAAAGACCCTCACTATCCAAGAAGGGGTTCAGCTTACAAATGGCTCCAGACAGCTTGGATTTGCCTTTCCTCAAGATGTCAATCTCGTCTTCAAAATGTGCCTCTTGCACAGAACGAACCCAGTGAAGAAGAGCATCTTGGAGCTCTTGTGGCGATAAGAAGGCCTCCAAACATTTGTTCTGTGGATGTCTACAATTTCTCATAAAGCGCTTGATCCAAGCGGTGACACTCAACAATTTGTCCAATGAACTGTAACGATTAAGTAAGAAATCGGGGTCGAACGGACGGTCCTGCCGTTCGAGCGCAAGCGTTCGCAACCCGGGCAGTGCGACAATGTCTAAGGCCGGAGTTCGCGGCCAATTAGATTCTGATCTGGTCAACCACTCAGGTCCCCACCACAGAGAGTGCTCAACTAAAAGGGGGGCCATACATCCCCGTGACGCACAATCAGCAGGGTTGACCTCGCCAGGCACATGCCTCCAAACCAACGGGGTCTCCGATTTCTGTATCTGAGAGACACGATTTGCTACAAACACCTCTAAGGTGTGAACTGACGTCTTCAGCCAACATAGCACAATTTGACTGTCAGTCCATGCATATATCGTGGAAATGTCAATTGACGTGCACAAGGTGGACATGACGTGATTCAAAAGGCGAACAAGAAGGGCCGCCCCTGACAACTCTAACTTAGGGATTGTCAAGGCAGTTCGAAGAGGCGCGACCTTGCTCTTCGCCATGACCAACAACACTTTCACCTGACCATCTGTGGTCACGGTGCGCAAGTATACAGCTGCTGCGTACCCACGTTCCGAAGCGTCCGAGAAACCATGAAGGGACGCGGTGTGCTTCCCTGGCGGAAGCAGAGCACGGGGTAACGATATCCTATTGATGGCAGGCAATGAGGAAGCAAATAGGAGCCAGTCCTTCAAAACAGCTTCGCGAAGTGGCTCGTCCCATCCAAGACCTGCAGTCCAAAGTCTCTGCAGGAAGCATTTGGCCCAGAATATGACCGGGCATATCCAGCCATTGGGATCAAAGGTTCTCGCGACAGTCGACAGAACCAGTCGTTTCGTCCAAGTGTGATGCGAATCCAAATTGACATTAAATGTAAAGATGTCCTGGACTGGTCTGTACTGGATTCCAAGCACTGACATCATGGTAGGGTTGTCACGGTTCTCAAATAGGTGAGGATCCTGCTGGTGGTCATCCGGTAGCCCGTCCAAGAGCGCAGGTAAGTTGGAGATCCATTTACGCAACTCATATCCTGCGGAGGCTAGAATGCCAATCAACTCGTCACGCAAGAGCAGGGCCTCTCTCTCCGTGGCCGCGCCAGTGCACACATCGTCAACATATAGGTCCTCCTTCAAAATGGCGGCTGCGCGAGGAAACGACATACGCTCTCGATCCGCGAGCTCCCAAAGCGAACGTATAGCCAAAAAGGGGCTAGACCTCAGCCCGTATGTGTTCGTGTTGAGCTCGTAGACAAGCATGGGATCTTGCTGGTTTTCTCGCCACAATATCAGCTGGTATCGGCGATCATCCGGGTGAATTACCGTTTGCCTGAACATCATCTTGATGTCAGCCACAAAAACAAATTGATGACGTCGAAACCGCGTGATGACGTCACAAAGGTCCTTCAGCAATTTGGGACCAGGATGCAGACACTGGTTCAATGACACTCCTGAAGTAGTCTGCGCAGAACCATCAAATACTGTGCGTAACTTACCACTGGATGGTTTTATTACAGCATGATGCGGGAGAAAGAAGTGCTCCGTCGAACGCCAATCCAATTTTGACACAGACATGTGTCCCAAATCCTCATACTCCCGCATGAAGTCAATATACTTCTCCTTGAGTAGTGGGTCCCTGCTCATACGGCGCTCCATCGCCAACAAACGCTTCTCTGCAATAGGCCGCGAGACGCCAAGTGGCGGCCGTACGGCGAGAAATGGCAATCTTGTCATGATCCGGCCAGAACGGAGATAACTGGTGTTGGTCTTGTAGAACTGCTCACACTCTTCATGCTCCGGATCAGAGCGGGGAGCTTGTGGTGGCTCCTCCACTTCCCAGAATCTCTGCACGGCGTCAGAAAGGGCGGACCCCACCATCAAGGCCGTTCCAAGTTCGGCAGGGGGGGGAGTCCTCAATACAGGCCCCATCAGTGCGAACCCAAATATGGTCCGGAGGGCTACCAAGCCACCTGGCTGCAAAACACGATCCTTGCCGAGTAATATTTTACCCAAAACATCGGCACCAAGCAACAAATCGACCGTGCCAGGCAGGTCAAATTTAGGGTCAGCCAAATTCAAATCCGCGGTCAATTTTACCGCATCCGCAGACAAACGAACTTGCGGGTGATTGCCCAAGATATTCTCCATCACAATGGCCGACGATTCCAACGTCGGACGTGGAGAATTTGAGGGGGAGAACTCAAACCAAACGCGGCCCTCTACCGTGGCCACGGGGGCGTTCCCGACACCCCTTATTACATCTGAATATTTTTCAATAGTCTGGCCAGTCTGCCCTACCAACCAAGACGAGGCTATGCACCCCTGTGAGCCTGTGTCCAATATCGCTCGGACTACAACCGAGGCGCCCGTCCGTCCCCAGACCCTGACATGGGCCGTAGGCAAGAGGACGGTCTCAAAAGGGGGCGGTGCATAGCGGGGGCAGACGCCAACATCCTAATGTTGGCGTGGCGGCGACTGAGCGCCGTTGTCCCGAGACGGCAAATCAAAGTGCGGGTAGTGCCTAAACTCGGCCTCCTCTCGGTGACGACTGCCACGAGCCATAGACGGCGGTTCGTAGCGCCTGGAGCGTCCGTACCGAGGGTTGCGCGTCTCCAAACGGGGACGTTCCGCCAGAGGGGGGGACGGTAGTGGTACCGGACGCGCGTCACGGTAATCGTGGTACACTACTGGAGGTGATCTCGCTTGATCACGTGGAAGCGGGGAGGGCGAGCGGGACACAAAGGTGCGGGATTGAACCCGGGGCCCGCTTTCATACCCGCCCGTGGGGCTGCGCGCCGAACCAACTCGGCGATCAACGGCAGCGTAGTTTGCGCGGCGTGGGGGTGATGAGCCGGACTCCAAGTTGCGGGACTGGTCCCGGTGTCCACTGGCATACCCGCCCGAAGGCGACCCCGCGTGGTCGCGACGGCCATTCGCGTTGGCGCACAGGATTTTCAAATGGTGCCCTCCGCAAATAGGACACGGGTGAGTGTCGGGGCAGGCGCGCTGGTAATGGTCCCCTAGACAGGAGAAACACCAGCCGCGGGCCTGGGCAATCCGCCTACGAGCGGCCACGTGCAGGACCGCGAAGTCTGGGCACCGCACCGTTTGGTGTCCCTGCGACTTGCAAAACCGGCAGTCCGGTGGCGCAGCTTGAGCGACAGCGAAGCGGGCGGCCGTACCTCCTCTTGGTGCAGGTTGGGCATTGCGCCGTTGGTTGGTGGGTCTGGGACGTGATGCTTCCACCGGCGTGTCGGCGACCATGACGTCACCCATGCGACACTCGTCCTCCAGGAACGTCAGGAGCTGGTCAAAGGTAGGGAGAGCAGATGCCTCATCCCTAGTGTGCCCCTGTTCAAAACGTGCCCTCAAAGACACCGGCAATCGCTTGAGCACAATACGCAACAGTAGGTAAGACCACTTGGCAACCGGCAGTCCTAAGCGGTTGAGCGAGTTGGTGGCTATTAGGAGGGGGTTCAGCAGCTCGGTCCTCAACTGGGCAGCATTGCTCACGACGGGAAGGTTCAAAATCTGGTCAACGTGGGTATCTGCCAGACAGCGCTGGTTGTGATAGCGCTTGGTGAGCAACGCCCGCGCGATCCCATAGCTCCCGTCACATATTGGGAGGTGCTGTACTAAGCCCCTCGCCTCTCCATCAAGCACGGAGAGTAAATAGGCCAGTTTCTGAGACGGACCCAAATCGTCCCTCGAGTCCACAAGGCTCTCAAACAAACCAATGAATCCCATCCACATGTCTAGTCGACCATCAAAACGTGGAAGATCCAAGTTGGGTAACCTGGTCAAAAGGCCCACGGGAGTCTTCAAGGGGGCCCGGTGAGCCGGTACTCCGGCGCGCGAGGCTAAAATCTCCCGCGCGCGCTGGGCGATGTCGTCGGCAAGGTCCATAATTTGGACGTAGTCCTCGTGGACTTGGTCCCGTCGCTCCTGGGGGAATGACTCCAGTGGCACATCATCCAGATGCAAGATGAAGCGCCGGTAAAGCGCCTCCACCTCCTGAAGTCGTGCAGGGCATTTCTCATGCCTGTCCAACAATGCCTCGATTCGGTTCTCCCTTTTCACCAAGGCGGCAGCTGACGTGAACCATCTCAAATGAGTCGCAATCCCGGAATATGTCTCGCGGACAACATTATACGCGGCGGTAGACATCTTCAAAGCACAAACGGCACGAAACCAACAATCTTATAATAACAAAAAAAACAAATATCTTTCACAAACAAACAATATTACAATAGCGAAAAACAAAATATCTTTCAATGAGACAAGCCGCTATTACTCTAAACAAATATCAAATCTTAAATAGTTCAAATCAAACAAACAAAACAATTCTTTGCCAATGTGCAATTAATTTAAGACTTAAATTATTTATTTTAAGGTAACCAACAAACAAACAAACGTATGAAATAAATGTTGTATTATACAAACGCACAACGCCACAATTTAACTATAACGTTGTTCAATATTAGACAATAATTAAATAATAATTTATATTAAATAATAACCTGAGCAACAACAAATACGATTAGCAATAGCACAAATAATTATCAAACCCTTTAAAATCTAATTGCCAATTCAAGTACTCAAATTAATTATTTAAAACTATACCAACAATTTAGATTAAACAAACAAACAACTAAATTAATCAAATTAAATTAATTAAATTAATTAAATCAATTTTCACAAATAATGAGGGTATAGTTTGTTCAACATGGAACATTCGAGAAACGGAGTTTAAACCACGCTCTGGGTACCAAAAATATGTTACGTTCAACCTGGGATTTTTTGTGTGTTAGTTTGTGGAAGCGTATTAATTCTTCAGGCCAACACGAACGAACTTAAAATCTGTGTTTCACAGCGTTAACAAATTTATAATAGTACAAACTTACCCTGTTTTGTTCTTCAACAATGTCTTCACCGTGTCACCCTAGCTATTGCATAACTATCGATTAAAATATTGGCCAATATTAAAATAAATAATCAAGCTTACCTAGCTTATTCAACAACACAACACGGGTAGACCACGGGCTCCTGATGACATCAATCGTCCCAATACAATTACACTATCACAATTATAGTTCAATTTCAAAATAGTTCAATTTACATTAAATAGCATTAAATATAGACACACAAATCGTATTAAGTATGGAGACACAAAATTCACTAGTTTTTATAACACATTTATATCATACAAAAATGGCGAACATTACATTTCGCGGTGATATTTCAAGGTTTTGTTTCAATTGTAATTATCGATTCACACAACAAGGATAATTAGTTTTATCAACAATTAATTCTAGTGACATTTTTAACTCTTAAACCGCTGCAAGAACGCGTATCTTAGGCGTACAATTTTTAACAAAACGGCGCACGTTCTCGCTCACAAGATCGATTACAGACTAACTCGCGCTCGGTAACCGCGCGGCGCAAACGGCTGGCCAGCGATCCAGGTAGTGACGTCATCAATAATTAGAGATGCCCGTGCGCAGACAAAATATGATAAGTTAATTGTTTGGTACATAACAGTAACACTGTTAACCTAACTTGTAATTTATTAAATAAACTTATTCAATAATATGTTGTGTATTTATTAAGTCCCAATAAATCGAAACTGCCATTAAAAATCTTAATAACGCGATTAGTAGGTACATTGTATTACTTATATAGCTACCTGTGGTACATATTTTAGATATTAACTAATTAGAAACTTCATTTAAAAACGCACATGTACCTACCTATATAGGAACCTTTGGTTCGGTAGCTGATGGATTTGATATAAGAAAAGCTAGTTAGAGATAATGATACCGATTCTAACGGCACAGCTAAACTTACTTAGAAATAGTGTTGATACCGTTCAGTAGGTACTATAAAGATCGTAAAACGCCGGTGTACGCCTGTTTTCTCGATCTCTCCAAGGCCTTTGATCTCGTCTCGTATGATGTGCTTTGGACGAAGCTGGAGGACACGGGTATACTGGCAGAAATATCACAACTGATGCAGTTTTGGTGCGGTCACTAAACTAACCACGTGAAATGGGACGGCACACTGTCTGAACTGTATAGCCCAGAGTGTGGGGTGAGACAGGGAGGGCTTACGTCTCCCAAGCTCTTTAATGTGTACATAGCGCTCATGTCGGATGCAGTGTTGATGGAGTCAAAATTAACAACATCAGCTATGCTGATGACATGGTAGGACCGTCATGGTACTGCTGGGACCGTCACCGGGGCCTATCAATATTCTAATACGTATATGTGAATCCTACGCTGCTGCACATGGTCTAATTTATAATGTCAATAAGTACATGGTTTTTGAGGCCGGCGGCAACTGTCGCTGTGACGACCTTAACTTCAAAATGAATGGCCAAAAAATAAGTAGGGTGTCTTCCTTTAAATATCTGGGATATATTGTTGCCGCTGACCTCAAAGACGATGAAGATATAGAAAGGGAGCGCAGGGCATTAGCAGTTCGCAGCAATATGCTGGTCCGCAGGTTTACTCGATGTACGGATTCAGTGAAAATCACTCTTTTCAAGGCTTACTGTCAGAATCTGTACACGAGCAATCTGTGGGTCGGCTACTGTAAAAGGACGTTGGATGTCCTGCGCGTCCAAAATAATAATGCGTTTAGGATGCTGTTGAAACTGCCTCGCTTCTGCAGTGCTTCGGGGATGTTTGCAGTAGCTCGTACTGATGGCTTTCACGCCTTAATTAGGAAGAAGACGTCCTCGTTGCTGCGGAGAGTGCGGGACAGTCGCAACAGCATCCTAAACACCATAGCATGGAGTTACAATTCTCCAATCTTAAGAAAATTTATTTTTAGAACACTAACCACTACTAACATTAAGAGGATACCAAAATAGCTTCGTGCATTTTTCTATGTACGAAGTTTTTATTGTTTCTTTAGATTGAATGGCTAGAGCTCTAATATTTAAGTATATGTTTTTTCAATATATGATCTAGGATCGCATAAACTCAGAAACGCGATTGAAAAAAGTTTTCTCGATAGAAAATCTTAGCGAAACAACCTCTCTAATTTAATATTTTCTAACACTTGCGCGACTCATCTGTTTAAATAAAACCACTTTTGACTGCAAAGTCTCCGAAACGTCGGGCCAAAATTTAAAACAAATATACGCGTCTAAATCCGTAAAAAGTGGTTTTATTTAAACCTCTCTAATTTTTTATTTTTTTCATTTGTCGATCTATTATCGCGTATTAACTAATGAAATAACTTTCAAAACATAAGTAACTATTATACAGGGTGTCCCAGAACTCAACGTCAAGCCGAAACGGGGTGACAGGATAGATCATAACCATCACGAGAAAAATCAGAAAAAAAATCTATCCCATGCAGTTTGGAAATTATGGGCATTTTAAGAAAAACCTAGAAATTTGGTCTAACTGTACCATTTTTCGGTTATTGTGGTTAATTTTTATTATTTTTGGTCATTTAAACTTTGGAACCGTAACCCTAAATAACATCTCGAGAATCACAGTCTAAAATAATGACACAATTACCCCAAGTTTCCTAGAATTTAGACTATTTGTTAAACTATGAATTTAAAATTTTCAAACTTTGTCGACTTTGAAACACCCTCCTTTAAAAAAAATGTACTAGAGTGCCTTGGCAAGTGCCATTAAGAGTTGGCGCATTTAATCAGGATTGTAAAATGGTACAATACTTGTAAGTTTCGTACTAAAAAAAACGAGTAAAAAATAAAAACCTCAAGTAACCCGATTTTTGCTAACCCATTTTACTCAGTTAAAATGTTTTTTATTCGCACAAGCCCTTGGTAGGTTCTTTATTTTACGGTAAAATGATGAGAGATATGGATAGTGGACATGTTTGCCATGAGCGAGCGAGACAGATAGTGACGCCACTTTTACCAAAGCAACAAAATACTAATAAAATAATGAAAAATGTTGACCTTGTTTTGTTTAGGTTTATTGGAATAAAAGTCAGATTTGAAAATAACATTTTTTATTAAAACAAATGTTCAAATTGTTTACCATCAGCTTCAACACACGCCCTACATCTTCTTAAAAAAGATCTACTTATTAGCCGGGCATATCCTCGAGAGTTGATGTCCTCAGCAGCTTGAGAAATTCGTTCACGCAGCTCGGCTACGCTCTCAATGGGCTTAGAATAAACTTTTTCTTTGAGAACGCCCCAATAAAAAAAATCCAGGGGATTTAAATCTGGGGAACGGGCTGGCCACGAGATAGTGCCTGAACGTCCAATCCACCTTCCCGGATATTCTTGGTCAAGGAAATCTCTTACTTGCACTGCGTAATGCGCTGGGCAGCCATCTTGTTGATACCACATGTGGCAACGATCTGTTAGTGGTACGTCCTCTAACAAACTTGGTAAATTTTCTCGTAAAAAATTTAGGTAATTCGTGCCATTCAAATTCTCAGGCAGCTCAAAAGGCCCAACTATTTTGCCGTTTAAAATTCCTGTCCACAGGTTAACTTTAAAGCGATATTGGGATCGGTCTTCTCGCATTAAATGTGGATTCTCCACATGCCACTCATGAAAATTGTGTAAGTTTATGTAGCCATCTTTTTTAAATGTAGATTCATCTGACCAGAGAATTTTTTGGATGAATTGGGGATTTTCATTATGCCTCTGTAGCATTGTTCTACAAAATGAAATCCTTTCAGGATAATCTCGAGGGAGAAGACTTTGAACTCGTTGTACGTGAAATGGATGCATTTCAGCTCTTTGTAAAATACGATGTGCTGTGCTTTTGGGTATTCCCGTTCTTTCTTCAATTCCACGAACGGAAATACTTGGGTCATCTGCGACCTCTTCCAACACTTCTTCTTCGTAAGGAAAGCGAGGTCTACCTCCAGCCCGTATTTGATTCGGGAAATGGCCGTCCTCTGTGAGTGAATGGTGCACATTAACAAACACGCGGTGATCCGGATAGCGCTCTAAATTTGGATATCTTTCACGATAAAGTCTAGCGGCGGCACTTGCGTTGCATCTGCATTCCCCATAAATGAGATGCATGTTCGCATATTCTTGTGAAGTGTAGCGCGTAGGCATAGTGATGAGAAGGATGTCAACACAAAAGTCCAATTCCAAAAGAGAGAAGCCAAAGTTGCCGGTATGTAATCAACAAGTCCAATTCACAAAAATCCAAGTCCAAAAAGAAAAGCCAAAGTTGTCAGTACTAAATTAACACAAGCGAATACGGAAAGGTGCGCAGTAGACGAATGAGCGAAATGTACTAACTGGTGTCAGACTGGCAGCGTAGCTATTTGCTTGGTATGGCGTCTGTATCTGTTTCATTCGCACTCGTTTAAACGATGCATCTCCGTCTCACTGCGTGGCGTCACTATCTGTCTCGCTCGCTCATGGCAAACATGTCCACTATCCATCTCTCTCATCATTTTGCCGTAAAATAAAGAACCTACCAAGGGCTTGTGCGAATAAAAAACATTTTTCCTGAGTAAAATGGGTTAGCAAAAATCGGGTTACTTGAGGTTTTTATTTTTTACTCGTTTTTTTTAGTACGAAACTTACAAGTATTGTACCATTTTACAATCCTGATTAAATGCGCCAACTCTTAATGGCACTTGCCAAGGCACTCTAGTACATTTTTTTTAAAGGAGGGTGTTTCAAAGTCGACAAAGTTTGAAAATTTTAAATTCATAGTTTAACAAATAGTCTAAATTCTAGGAAACTTGGGGTAATTGTGTCATTATTTTAGACTGTGATTCTCGAGATGTTATTTAGGGTTACGGTTCCAAAGTTTAAATGACCAAAAATAATAAAAATTAACCACAATAACCGAAAAATGGTACAGTTAGACCAAATTTCTAGGTTTTTCTTAAAATGCCCATAATTTTCAAACTGCATGGGATAGATTTTTTTTCTGATTTTTCTCGTGATGGTTATGATCTATCCTGTCACCCCGTTTCGGCTTGACGTTGAGTTCTGGGACACCCTGTATATAGAAACACGTAAATCAGAATTAAAATATATTTAGTAGATTTTGAGTAAATAGGAAAAGTATCCCTAATTCTTCATTTTATGTGCCTACTGGCTGTGTTAATATGTACGTGTCGGCGATGATATACGATAATATTGATGTAGGCCCTTAAGCAATAAGATAATATATTATAACATACTAACACATTTACTAACACATAATTGAATAATAATTGAATTTTGTAATGATATGGATCTTTTTGATGTCCGAAATAAAAGCTTTATTTATTTATTATATTTATAACACAATCCGTCAACGTTAAGAGGATACCAAAATAGCTTCGTGCATTTTTCTCCGTACGAAGTTTTCATTGTTTCTTTAGATTGAATGGCTGGAGCTCTAATTTTTAAGTATATGTTTTTTCAATATATAATCTTGGATCGCATAAACTCAGAAACGCGATTGAAAAAAGTTTTCTCGATAGAAAATCTTAGCGAAACAACCTCTCAAATTTTTTATTATTTTCGTTTGACGGTCTATTATCGCGTATTAACTAATGAAATAACTTTAAAAACATAATTAACTATTATATATAGAAACACGTAAATCAGAATTAAAATATATTTAGTAGATTTTGAGTAAACAAAAAAATATTGACCGACAAATGAAAAAAATAAAAAATTAGAGAGGTTGTTTCGCCAAGATTTTCTATCGAGAAAACTTTTTTCAATCGCGTTTCTGAGTTTATGCGATCCTAGATCATATATTGAAAAAACATATACTTAAAAATTAGAGCTCTAGCCATTCAATCTAAAGAAACAATGAAAACTTCGTACGTAGAAAAATGCACGAAGCTATTTTGGTATCCTCTTAGGGGCCTACATCATTATTATTAATTCGAATGTAGTTAGAATTTTATTATTATGAAGTATAAATCTAATTTTGGAGTAAGAACTAGCCTAACATTAACTTTTCACAAGTTCAATCATTTAAGACATTTTAGTAGTAATTGAAATACACTAATTGTAGCTTGCCTAAAAAGTGCTTAGCCAGATCTTAGTCCATAGGTAAATCCATTAATAAGTAGGTATAACAAATATTAAATATAACAAATAATTTTTAAGTTAGACCATTATTTAACAACACTAAATTAGTAAACCATAATCCTTCCAAAAGTGGAGGCCAACAGTGGGACTTCAATGGGCTGGAGAGATATGATATTTACCAAACGATTACATGGCGTTACGAGCTTATAACATAAAGCAGCTTGTGTTAAATCCAGTTTTGTGTACTTTTGATTTTTGAGACACGTCAGTGTTATTTTAAACTTAATAATTGTGATCAGATTCCTACCTAGTCATATTAAGAGAGAGCAATTGGTTCAAGTACCTAGTTAAATTCTCTATAGGAGTACCAATCTAAGCATATTTGTCTTATTCGCCAAATGTAGACGACAAAAACACTGGATATTAAGACAAAATATTATTTTTCTTCTCGCATTTCCCAATAGTTTCTGCAACGAGAATTTAACATAATTAACAAAAGTGTCCGAGTTTATTATCAATTTTATAAAATCAAGCCTACTAAACAGATGGTAGCCCCACTTTCAAGGAACTGTGGAGGTTGTTGCACATTCAACAATTATTTTGAGAAGGTATTTCATTTTAATATGAAAGTTCTAGAAATCACATGATCATTTTGTACTGTCTGTACGATTTTGATCCTCTTCAAGACTTATATTAACTGTGTTAACAACAACTATTTGAGCACTGGCACATTCATTTAAGCAATTTGGTTTGGTTATATTCGGCATTTTTATTCTTCTGAAATGATATATCGCAAATATCTTGTTTAAACTCCAAAACTGTTTGGCAAAACTTTACTAAAATTAACTACATATTTATGGTAGGAATATTTTTAATATATTTTTTAACCTAGCTATAACAATTTACTTTATCACAATTATATGTATAGATCTTAGATACATAACTATTAATTATCACGCTTTTATATACAGTCAAAGACACCATCCTTGACCACTCTAAGTAAGATGTTCCTACAAGCATTTGGAATAGGCGACACTTGGTAGAACAAACTAAAGTCTCGATTCTGGTAAGGGATGGTGACCGACAGTCTACATATTATATGAAAAATGTAATGGTTATTGTATAGACATTTTCACAAACATTACATAATAAAATAACGCACAAAATTATAATTCTTAAAAAACACAGGTCAGTAAAATCATAATTCTATTATGGCTGCAGTGGCGTAGGCTGCCTTGGTGGGGCTCCGTATAAAAATTTATATGAGGGCCCTTATGAAGGGTAAAGATAACTTACGAAAGAAAAAAAATCTGCATAAAATTTCTGAAATAATAAAAAATTTGGAAAGCATTAATTAATTTTTGCTACCGCACGTTGGGGGCCCCGTATTATTGATACGGCTGATACGGCGGTAGCTACGCCCCTGCATGGCTGTGTACCTATCGCGCCCCGGGCCATTTGATTTGACGCCACGCGTCAATTTAATTAGCCGCCCTATAATTCAATAGAAATAGAGCAAAATTTTAAACTTTAAGGCTTTCGCGGCCCTTCTCAGGCTGGCCGCCCCGGGTCATGGCCTCTATGGCCCTAGGGCATGGAGGCTCGAAGAAAGGAGGAATTATCTCAGTATATTAAAAAGTGTCCGCTGAAAGGCAGCAAATTAAGGTGGCGCCATAGTAGCAAGTGTAAGAATTTTAAAAAGAGCGCCACAAATTATTAGAAAGGAAAGAAAAACTTCCGCCTTGTTACAGCGCAGTTTTTTAAATAATAATAATAAATAAATATTCATGGACATTTCATTTAAATTATTACATATTACAAACATGACTATGAAATAAATTTATATTAATTATTAATATAATTATACGGTGTTTTTAAGAACCCCAAATATTTGTAAATAGCAAATAGAAAATAGTAATAAAGAATTACCGCAACAGTAGCCTCTGCTTATAACTGCTACATTCATATCATTCATCTTGCTACACTAGCGCTATTTCGGTGAGTGTTATTTGCTGTTTACAAGTGGACACTTTTTGGACTGATCCCCCATACAAGATATTCCTCCTTTCTTCTAGTCTCCATGCCCTAGGGTAAACTACGCCACTGTTGTCATGGTATAATAATATACCAAGCCGTCTTATCATGTCATAAAATGTTCTTAAAGTCACCATTCACCTTACTTTACCAATTGGCATTGTTTATATATTTTTTAAACTCATAATTAGAAAACCATTTCGGGGAATAGAGTTTCTGATCATGAATCATTAGCTTTTTCGGAAATTTTGCTATTACGATTATTTTTCCAAAAAAGCAAATGATCTCTATTTCCATCAAACGAAGGATTTAAAATATTAAGGTAGGGCTTCGATCACTAATATTCTAGATAAACAATCCCATGCAAAAGTTCTCTAAAAACTGTCGCCAATTGTTTTGACCTTGTATTCACAAAGCTACTTACAAAAAGCAATAAATTTTTATGACAGGTACCCACTGGTCAATCTATATCAAAACAAATTCAACCTTACACGCTCATTTTAAAGTCAGAATTACAAAGTGGTAATAAAAAGCAATAAAATTTTACGACCGAGGCTCGTCGCTTGGACAAGGAATAAGTGGAGTCGAACTGCCGAATAATTTTTGTTACTGTAATTTAAATTTTGTTCAACTTGTTTTAAAAAATTGGTATACTTAATAAAGCATATTCTAATCTATGGTGTATCTATACTAATATTATAAAGCTGAAGAGTTTGTTTATTTGTTTGAAAGCGCTAATCTCAGAATTCTTCCGATCTTTGGCGTGCTATAACCGATATCCATTCTCCACACCTAACCGGATCTCGAGGAAAGCTAAAAACAAAAAATCTTACATCTTTAATTTTATTACATTCACTTATTCTAAATTAAATCTATAAAATGTTCTATAATATTCAGACAGTAAAAAAGTCTCATGAAACAAGAAAAAAAACAATAATACTTTATTAATAAAAAAAAAAAAAAACAATAGCGTCTCCAACAAATGGAATACAGTCAACGCACATAACTCGAACAATTTAAGTGGGTTGTGATACTATGATTAAAAACATTAAGTAAAGGTCTTTACAATTCAGATGCCTTATAACTCCTGTTATTTATTACGAATTAATTTAAAAAATGTTTTTACGATGATTTCTAGACAAAATATCAGTATTTACAATACAGTGATAACAATTTAATAATGTTAATATTAATACATACCGAAAATATGAAATTCCATCCTTCTTTAGCGTCCTGGATGTGTGATTTTTACACTTTTTAAAGGAGCACTGAGGCATGTTTACCGTCGGAGCGTTGGAACGCTACTAAATTAAAAGCACACCCAAATGTTCGAGTGGGCGCTCATTCGGTAAGGACATTTTTTGTCACTGATTGTATATCTAGAATATTAGTGATCGAAGAGGTAGGGTGATATAGTCCCAATTCTACATGTACATTGTACAACGTAAACTTAACTAAAAATGAAAACAACTATTGCTGTATTTGCTATTTTGTTGTGTACGTTTATCCTTATTCTTTATATATGTGAAAATCGGAATTAAAACTAAAAATTTCTACAAGCTTAAGTGTTAATGTATGTAACCAAACCATAGTGCGATTTAAAAAAACTGTACAACGCCATCTATCGAGTGATATAGTAAACTTCTGTTATTTGGTTTAATTTCTAAATTTCACGCGTACGAAGTCGCGGGCAACAGCTAGTATTAAGTACAATTTTTAGTCTTTATACAGTTTTTATAACAAGAAAGTTCAGTTAATAATACCATATTGTGTTATCAACATTATCATAATATTTTTTTAGTTAAGTTTTGTTTAGTTGTGTGTGCAGAATTGGTGCCATTGTGATCTAAAAACTGCAAGCAGGACAGCAAATTGTATGCATGAGGAGTTGAGGACAATGCAAGAATCACAGAGAAAGAGAATATCTTGTTTTTATAGTCCATGATAATTATGTACAGACAATATCATTTTATAGATTTTTAAAATAAACATCATGCCACTGAGGAAAATGGCTTAACAACAAAATAAAATCATTTTCAGATTCTGCATGTATACTTTTTAAATATTCCAAAGTAGCCTCTATATATCCATTTTGAATAGGAGTGTCATTAAGTAATTCAAGTTGAATATCTAGGAGAACCACAATATGCATAAGGTGTGTCGGGTACAAAACAGAATAAGCTACTTTTGAGCAGATCTTTTTAACATGTTGAGCAAATTTCTGAATAAAACTTTGTATTTGTTTATTAAAATTTGTCTTAACAAAAATATAATGTAATATACCACAAGACATCTGAAAACAATTAGCGGAATTAGAGCTTTTGTTTATAATATTTTGAATGGAGGGATTTGATGTAAATATATCATCAATATTAACAATAGTACCATTCAATATATTGTGACAAATATCAAGAAGTATTCGTTCCAATTCAGGTTTTAATTTTATTGAAATATCTTCTATCATAGCATTATCATCATTCCAAAGCTCTTTTAGTACATGAATATTTTTATTATCTGTATTATCCCAATAAATAATATCTTTAAAAAGTACTTCATGGTTAAAACTATTTTGATTTAAATTTTTAAACGCCTGCAAAATTTCCGGATTTAATTTAGGCTTGTATCTACTATGAATCTCCATTTCTTTTAAATTTCGAATTAAGAACGCATCAAGATCCTTTTGTGTAAAGTTGGTGCAATTTCTACGATTCGAATCTTGAATATTGGTCATATAAATCTCAGATAATAATGTAGCAGCATCGCCGTCAACATTCACATGAAATTCGGGTTGAGTTTGACACAAACTGCGTATATTTTCTAGAACTGGTGCACGCAAACTACTTGTTTGAGGATTCTCTTGTGTTAAATTGAGAACTCTTACGAAACTTTCGGATAGAGCCTCAGCAACATCTCTGTCCAACAGTGGATTATCAAAAACAAATTCTGGACAAGGGACATTATTTGATGTTATAACTTTCTTCATCAGTTCGTCATCCATATTGCTTCAATATGTATTAACTTTTACACAACTTGAATAATAGGAAACCTACACCAACTCGCCACATGACTCACTTAAAATTATGTAGTTAAACTCAAATTAAATTTAAAAACTACTGGTACAGATCCATTAATTATTTACCAAATTTAGTGTTGCAAAAGCGTAATGACAAAACTCCATAATATTTCCAGCTGAAAAAATCGAAAGAAATCGGGAGATTTTTAGAAACGAGTTTTATCTACCTTTATAATTTTCGTAAAAGGGAACGAGGGAGGTTCTCCTAAAATTCTAAAATTATTATGTTCCCAGAAATCTAAAAATACCTTGATTGGTTTTGAAAATTCTTTTTCTTTTTTAGTGAAGATCAGCGTTTAATAGATTCTCTTATCGGTTGTAGTTTCAAAACAATAACTAGTATTTTCTATCTAATAAACCTACAGTCTATGTACTTATGTGTATTATATTAATTAACATAAATTATTTTGTTCTTTAAGAACGTTCAAAATTGGGAAGATATAGTAACCAATATTAGTTGCAAATTTTATTAATTGGCAATACTAACAATTACAGTCATATTGTACCTACGTCAGTGCCACGAAGTATAGATACAAGGAGTCCGAACGTAATGTTGAACGAATGGTCTCAATTTAAGGGACAGATTTTTTGCCGGTAGAGCGCGCCATTTTTCAAGAAGTACTCGTTTGAACTATTGACACCTGTGGAAAAAAATATTCTGAGAAACGTGGAGTTAAATATAAGTTTTAGGAAATTTTTAGAAATTTTTCGAGTGCTTTAGACCCAACAATACAGAGAAGGTCAAGAGATATTCTGATATTCTTTAATAGCATCGGTACGTCCTGAATACTTGCGCAGCCAGTGGCAGAAAATAGAACTATGATCTGGGTTTATTATTGTGTACACGAAATATTATGGAAAAGCCTATACCGTTCGGACTCCTTGTATCTATACTTCGTGGTCAGTGCCATGCTTTATCAAATCGCTATTTCTGCCATCTTGTGCCGAGTAGAAAAACTATAGTTTTCAATTTGTATATCTACATAGTGTAAAAGCTTATCACCAGAGGGTAGTACTAGTTTATTTATTTATACTTTTGTTAAATAAGATTCGTGTAGTTATGGTACAAAAAAAAATCGGTCAAGTACCTACGACTTGGACTCGCACACAAAGATTTCCGTACCTTTGTTGTAAAAATATATTAGTCATATACACCTTTATTATTGTCGGTATTGTGACGGATTAAAAATACAAGTGACACCACCCCGGTTTTGGGAGGGATTTTATACACAAATAACATCTTCTGTGAGAGATGGAAAACTCGAAAATAAACCCTGTGCCAACATGCTTGGTAAGCGCGGCACAATAACGCTCCCAAAGTGGAGTAGGTTTGTGTCCAACAGTGGGACATTAAAGAGCTGGAGAGAGATTCCCGACCCCTAATAACAGGATAAGAGAAAGAAAATGACAATGATGAGTACATAATATATTTATTGTTATAGCATCAACTGATAAACATAAACTGCAACTTTCAACTTTCTAATTATCACGGATAAGGCATTATAACTTGGTGACAGACGGACTGACCGATGGACACTATGGACAGTGACATCTCAGTCCTAATAGGGTCCGGTTTTACCTTAACTTAAGCAAGTCAATTGCATTTGTTGCTTACATTTACATATATTATACCCTTTATTTACAGAACCTTGATCAATACCATAATATTATAAAGACATACATATCATGTTTACATTTATGGTCTTACTATATATACTTAAAATACATAGAAAACACCCAGACGCGGTACATACAAACACTTGTTTGATGATTATTAATATCACGCAAATGATTGTCCTGCGCGGGAATCGAACCCGGGACCCGCTAGACAAGGATTGTTTACTCTATGTGGTACCGATTCTACGTGCACAATTAAATTACTTACCTAACTAAAGCACAAAAGTTGATTGTGTCAATATATCAAATTAATTAATAATGTAATAATTACTATTTCGTTGTACATAGTTATATTATTTAAAATCATTAGGCTATAAAATACACAGTGTTTGTAATAAGAAAGTTGGTTATCATTGCCGAATTGTGTTATTGACATTATCAATTTTCAGTTTTTAGTTAACTCCAATTGTGCATGTAGAATCGGTACCATTGTTTTGGCTACGTTATAAGTTATAACATAGACCTCAGAGAAGCGAAAAACATTAAGCAAAAGTTTGTTTCGTGATTTAGCCATTACAAATCTTCAAGAATAATGATACTTAGATATATTCACAAAAGTACCGTGAACTTTATTTAAGGCAAGTGCACTTTAACGTTACACTTTCACATACAAATATGAACTTTTAAACATTATAAAATATCACGAAAACGCAATAAAATTATTAGCCGAAACAAACAGTTTTTAAAATATGTCATATCATTATGTTTAATTAGGTGAAAGTTCGTGTGATGACAAATACAAGTGTCACATACCCAGGAAGCTGTAAAAGCCAGCTAAGGGATATTGTACATAACTAACAACCACTCTCTTTCTCTCCAGCCCATTAAGTACCTAACGTCCGGTTGTTAGGCATGGGCCTTCACACTGGGAGGGAAGCCCATGCCTAATAGTCGGCGCGACTGCTCGAGGAGACGCGGTTTCCGTCTCTTACAGTGGATGTTATCTGTGTACAACATCCCTTAGCTGGCTCTTACAGTACGTGTATTGTTAATCCGTCACCACACCTACAATAATTATATATTCGTCACATTTCCGACCCCAAATAACGGGATAAAGGCAGGAGAATGAAGATTATCAGTGTTTTTGTTATAGTATTAACTAATATACATAAACTGTAAAAATTTCGGCTCTCTAGCTGTCGGATAGACGGAGGGACGGACAGAAAAGTCTAGATACTTTTATCTTTTGGTACCGAACCCTAAAAATGGGAACATACCTACTTTGATAGATATTAGGATAATTAGTATAAATTTACATTGTTTCAAAGAGAGACATTTATAATTCATCATGATATTTCTCTTGTATATTTTGAATCTGTGGGGCTTTTAATAAATTACTTTCGAGACCTCACATTGAGTATTTTAACTACGTGGGTTTACCAATGCCGAGCTCCGCCCGAGAAAGAGATAGACGCTCTTTCTTTTTCACACACTGTTGTTCTAAAACTATCCTTTGCTGCTGTGCTATAATTTTCACAAAACGCAAGGCATTCTAACTTTGGTTGAGTGCTATGTAAGAAATTAACTCCAAAATATTCTTACAAAATAATACATTTCAAACAACGTCCTTTGGTCCCAAGCTAAGCTTAAATGCCTATGCTAAGGGCACCAGAAGACGGATAGACTACATATACTACTTTTCTTTTGTAAATACATACTTAAAATACATAGGAACACCCAGACGCAGTACAAACATTTGTATGACAATTATAAATATCACACAAATAATTGTCCCGAGCGGAAATCGAACCCGCGACCTCTTGAACGGCAGTCCACTACGTAAACCACTCGACCACGAGGCTCGTCATGAAAACAACTATGGTGTATTTTGATTAAATGGCTATTTAGTTGTATACATTTATATTAATTACAATTGTTAGTCTATAATAGACAGTTTTTATAAAAAGACAGTTCCGTTAACATTGTCAAATTGTGTTACTGATACAATCACTTTTCAATTTTTAGGGTTCCGTACCCAAAGGGTAAAAACGGGACCCTATTACTGAGACTTCGCTGTCCGTCCGTCCGTCCGTCCGTCCGTCCGTCCGTCCGTCCGTCCGTCTGTCACCAGGCTGTATCTCAAGAACGGTGATAGCTAGAGAGTTGAAATTTTCACAGATGATGTATTTCTATTGCCGCTATAACAACAAATACTAAAAATAAAATAAAATAAATATTTAAGGGGGGCTCCCATACAACAAACATGATTTTTAGGGTTCCGTTCCCAGTATCTCAAGAACGGTGATAGCTAGACAGTTGAAATTTTCACAGATGATGTATTTCTATTGCTGCTATAACAAAAAATACTAAAAATAAAATAAAATAAATATTTAAGGGGGGCTCCCATACAACAAACATGATTTTTTTACCGTTTCTTGCTCGATACTATATAATAACGTTGCCTTATGTTGCATAGATAATGGTACGGAACCCTTCGTGCGCGAGTCCGACTCGCACTTGACCAATTATTTCGTTAAGTTTAGATTTGCACGTAGAATCAGTGCCATTAACAAAATTTTCTTATTAATCAACATGTACCTATGTGATTTATAATAACTATAGACTATAATGAAACTATAATTGAGTACAATTGTATGATAGCTTAGAGATCAGACTACCACATTACGACACTAATTCTTAACTTAACTAAAATTAACCTAACTTTGACTCTATATTTAAGTTTCAGTTAAGTCGCGTCAGTAGAATCGGTACCAATCTTCTATACTAATGTTATAAAGCTAAAGAGTTTCTTTTTTTTGTTTGTTTAAACGCGCTAATTTCACAACAGAAAATTTTTTTCAGTGTTGGATAGTACATTTGTCGAGGAAGCCTATAGACTATATACATCACACTGCGACCAATAGGAACAAAGCAGCAATGAAAAATATTGCAAATACGGGGAAAATTTCTAAATTTCACGCGAACGAAGTCGTAGGCAACGGCTAGTATCATATAAATTAAAAAAAAATGTTTATTAGTCTCAAATGTAGTACAAACAATAAATATTTTGTAACTTATTGTAGGTATACAGATTTTTTAAAACTTACAATCTCATTTCCAAACTTAGCAAAAGCCTGTATTTTGGAAGTCAGTGCTCAATCGTGAAAACATTGTGTAACATTAAAAGCCAAGATGCAGAATGTATTTAAACTCGGGTAAAACAAATGTCATTAGCTAGTAGGTAATTAATCTAAATAAAGCTGAAAATCAGTCTAGAAAACGAGACGAATCACCAACATGTAACATGATTGATAGCTGTTCCATCGTGACTTGACCGCCATTACAAGTACTTAACAAACAAAAGAATGAGTTAAGATGGTTGTGTGGGCCGCGGCCGTGCGAAAGGTGACTTCGTGCTCGCTGATACTTCAAACTGTCATTAAAGTTGGTGTTGACGTAATGTATGGTGACAGGGTTTAGATATTGCATAAAACTATTGTTTTTGCAAAGGTACAAAGAGTAAAGACCCGAGCGTAGCCAGAAATGCCGAAAATATGGACATAAAATGGGTCAAACTAGAGTAGAACTCGCTCATGAAAGGTTCCGTACCCAGTGCCGGATTATGTCACCGCGGTGTCTTTAGAACTACATAAAGAGGACTTGGCCTTATATCTAGGTACAGACTAAGAAGTAGGTAATTCAATTTCTGAGTACGCGGCCGTATTATGAGCTTTTATTTACAGGCAGTTTACGCCGTGAAATGAACTGTCTGGAAAATTCGTATTATGAACAAATTATTAGTCAGTCAGTTCGCTAAACCAGTCATACATTAATATGTTTAAGGAGAAGGTACAACTAAAAGTTAAAGTACTAACTAAAAATTTTCAACTAAAAGTTTTATTTTTGCCATAATACCTAATTTAGCCATGCAGTTTACGGCCTGCCTGGAACTTGAATGATTTTAAAAAGCTCATAATACGCCGGCAGAGCCTCTTTAGGCGCTGGGCCCGCAGCAATTGTTATTCTTGCTATATAGTTTAATTCGCCAATGTCTGTACTGTTATAATAATAATAATATTTATCCCCAAATAATGGGATAAAATTAAAAGAATGACTATTATGAATATTTGTTATTATAGTATCAACTGATATACATAAACTGTGAATTTTTCATTTCTCTATGTATCACGGTTCTAGAGATGTTTTAAATTAAGTAAAGATATATTTCTCTCTCTCTCTCTCTCTCCAGCCCATTAACGTCACGAGGCTGGGCACGGGCCTCCTCCACTTTGGGAGGGATTTTGGTCTACTATGCCACGCTGACTAGGCGTGTTGGCAGAGGATTTTATTTCAAGTATTTCCGTCTCTCACAGTAGTCGTTATCTGCTTATATCGCTCCTTAGCTGGCTCTTACAGCACTCTGGAAAAGAAATGGGGTGGTAACACTTGTATTCTTAATCCGTCACCACATGGACAACAAGTAAAGATATCGTTTTGTGTTAATAACTTATAACAATAATCTACTTAATTCAAAAACTAAAAAACACGCTTAATATTCCTAAATACTTTTTTAAATTTTTGTATTGTCATCGTTCCTTGATATACGAGTATGTGCAAAATTTCAGATCAATCCGACTACTGCAAGTGGGTTAAAATCACTTTCAAAGATTCCTTTACATAGATTAATACATTGATAGATACACACCGAACTAATCTAAGCGTGTTAAGGGCCTACATCAATATTATCGTATATCATCGCCGACACGTACATATTAACACAGCCAGTAGGCACAGAAAATGAAGAATTAGGGATACTTGTCCTATTTACTCAAAATCTACAAAATATATTTTAATTCTGATTTACGTGTTTCTATATATAATAGTTACTTATGTTTTTAAAGTTATTTCATTAGTTTTAGACGCGATAATAGACCGACAAATGAAAAAAATAAAAAATTAGAGAGGTTGTTTCGCCAAGATTTTATCGAGAAAACTTTTTTCAATCGCGTTTCTGAGTTGATGCGATCCTAGATCATATATTGAAAAAACATATACTTAAAAATTAGAGCCACAGTACATAGAAAAATGCACGAAGCTATTTTGGTATCCTCTTAAAAATACCCACTATTAGGTAGTTGCAAACTTCACGTACCTACTTGCGTGTAAGTACATACAGTTATGTATGCATGTGTATGTATAAAGAGCGGCGTGCACTATTCAATAACAGAACCATAGAATAGATCATTGTTTATGATTACGTATACGCCGTGTGCCCACCCAGATAGACTCGCACCGTAATATCATATTTGTATTGGATATTATACGGACAATTTGCGTAATCTTGCGAAGTCGCGTGCAACAGCTAGTAACATGATATAGCAAAAAACTTATAATCTACATTAAATTTTAATATATTTATTAATGTTACCAGCCAATTGTGAATTTAAACCATCCTCAAACCCCCTTGAATACACACAACAAATTTCATCAAGATCGGTCCAGCCGTTTAGGAGGAGTTCAATTGTAAACACACGTACGGAAGATTTATATATATATAAAGATGGTGTACAATAAAGAATATTTTATTTTATTATTTATTAAAATTTTATTAAGTACTAGTAGTTCTTGAGATTAGTACGTTCAAACAAACAAACTATTTAGTCTTATAATATTAGTATTATGCAGATGGAATTATTATCAACAGGATGACGGAGCATTTTTGTGCTGCGTATAATTGGCAATATTCCCATAGACGTGTTCATACATACTAGACATCCCCTGCGAATTCATCTGCATTAAATTAAGATCAATGGAAACCGTTTGAAAAGCTGCCCATTGTACAAAAGGTTTTTTAGTTTTTCACGGAATACTAAATTTTCGGCAAACGACTACTTTGATTTTACAAAAATTAAAATCAACCTCAAGCAAAGATTTGATAGCTTGTCAAAATATTTTATATTGTATTTATGGTATTAGGTACTATTCTGTAAAAATTCAAAAGTTTTATAATCATTATCATTATCATAACACGAGGCCTTTTCCCCATGGAGGTAGGTAAAGACTATAGAGCGCCATCAGCTAAGATCTAAACACATTCCCTGGGCTTCATTTGCACTAATTTCTTCAGAAGTTTCTAGCCGTTAATGGAACAACAAACAAACAGACAGTTTAATCTTATTTAATTGTAAAGATACATTGACATTTATATTTAACTTTAGTTAAATTATTCCATTGATAGAAATGTTCAGTGGACTGTATTTGATAGCAAAAAAGCATTTGTTATATTAATTGCGAAAAATAAGCTATTTGAATCTTGAAGATAAATGAAACTACGTGCAAAAATATAATGCAATTAAATTATTCTCTCACGATGTGAAGTTATTGAAGCAATGGTACCTACTCCACCTCTACTCTTCTGTTAAGTCATGGCCAATTTTAAATAGGATATTTCGATGAGATTTCTCACAATGTTTTTGCTTTGTCTTATCTTAATTAAGAAGTTACTAGCCTTTATTTGCGATCTCGTCCTCTTTATCTACTGTTTGCATAGCTTGTACCTTTTTATTACTATTTCCCCAGGGTGCTGTAAGATCCAGGTATAGGATGTTATAAGAAGTTAACATCTAAGTACTGTGAGTGGCAAAAAAATTCGAAACTTACGCCAACACGCCTGGTCCGCGCGTCATAGTAACCCAGAAACTTTCCCGAAGTCGAGGCGGCACGTGCCCAGCAATGGACCGATAACGGTCTGGAGGGATCTAAGCTTAATTTAGCTTATAACTTAACCCTTTATATATCTGGTAAATAATCAGAAGTGACTAGTAAATGAGACCTGTTTACGTTACATGACATTACTGCTCTCGTTATAAGTACCAGCTTGCCAGATCATCAATCAATAATCATTATTGAAAACTAGCTCTTTTAGCTCCATCATCATACTGCCCTTAGACGGGATAAGGGCAGGAGAATCATATTGGACGCGCAATTTCATTTTGCAGTGGGTTTTGGCAGATTTTTACAACCGGCCGGGCCGCCTAACTGATGTCAATCGTCCTCGAGTATAAATTATGAGCTTGCGTCGTACCGTGCGTGCAACGTAGTTACCTTGGTCAGTTACTGCGACTTCCAGCAATACCCGCGATCAAGGCATGGGGGCGACACTTGTATTCTTCCTGTCCGTCACCCCATGGATCAGCTTGTAACATCAATCCGTCATCGCACGGACAAATGTAAGTATGCATGATTACCACAAAGATAGCTGCCCAGTCACCAAAAAGCACCTACTTGCGTATGACGCACTGATGAGGACAGTATCTTATCATACCAGCTCGTTATAATCCATCAATCAATGCATCAAACGACAGAACTCTTACCAACATTTAGTATAACCTAATTCGATTCAACTCGTGCGGTCTCTCATTTACACAGACTATAAAACCTCTATTTGACATGTCCGTGGCAAAACTCCTAACAGATATGACCCTTTATAACGTTAAAGTGTTAAGAAAACTAAAACTACACACTTTATTATAAACTTTAATCTTGAAAGCTAAAGTTTATAGTAATTTGAAGATGTATTCCCGTTTATTGGACTACAAAGAAGCCGCTCGGGACGTCGGAACCTTTGAAGTGGCCGCTAATAATTACGCAATCGGGTTGCCTTTAACACTCGGTACTAAGTTCTGAATGTAACTGAGCAAAATAGGATTAAAAAATTAGATTATTTTTTAGTAAAATACTTAATTTTAGAATATATATTACATTACGAAATTTATGTAAAATAATTTTAATTTAACTTATTTATGGTTTTCGTAAGTAATTTAATGTGAGTGATAAAATAATATGTTTTAGCATGTAATGTTGATCAGTTATTTAACGAACGAAATAAGAATGCACAGGACACCTAGGATTCATATTCACAATGGACCATAATTGAATTGTTTTTATGATTAGTATTTAGTTTGTATGTGTAAGCATTTTTATGGTTAGTTCATGTGGTTATTCTATAGGTTAGGTTCTTTTTGATAAGTTTATACATCATCTATACGATCTACAGTAAAATTATAAAGCTGAAGAGTTTGTTTGTTTGTTTGAACGTTCTAAACTTCGGAACTACTGGTCCCATTTAAAAATTATTTCAGTTTTTGATAGTAGGTAGATTTATCGAGGAAGGCTATAGGTAGACTATAAAACATCATGCTGTGACCAATTGGAGCGAAACATCAGCGAAAAATATGGGATAAACTGGGAAAATTTTCTAAATTCCACTAGTCCCGGCCAACAGCCCAACTGTTAGAACTAATATTTATAACCTTAAAGGTTTGTAAGAATGGATATTTGGATATAAGGATCTTTGTTGTTCTTTTACGCAAAAACTACTAACACTTTGGAAATGTATTTGGTTCACTATATCGCAATGACAAGGGGTCAAGTCTGCTATTACAATATTTACGATGTTGTCATGATGATCAGTCACTAATGCCATTATGGCGCCATAATGGCATCATTATGACTAAAAATTAATAGTAGACTACCAAACTGATAAAATACTGATAAAATTTGGCCACCATGCGCCATTATGTAGTCATTATGACACCAAACTTGATTTTTTTATCACAAATAACGCCATTATGGCACCATAATGGCGTCAGTGAGTGATCATTGTGACATCATTGTATTAGCAGACTTGACCCCCAGGCGTCTTGGTATAAGATTCAGTTTTCTGTCGAGTATTTTTTGTCTCTCACAGACGATGATATTTGGTTATAGGAATTATCCCTTCTATTATAAGGTTTGGTGTCTAACGGTTCTTAGCGGTTAGTTAATGGGGTGGCGACATTTGTATTCATCATCAAATGTAAGTATATAATGGAATATTCAAATAGGTATGTCGGATAAAATTAATCTTAAATGTTGCACAATTACTTATAAAGTATTTTTTTTTTGCTATAAAGATAAAAAAAAAAAAATTAAAAAATTAATTCAAAATAAAAGATTTTTCTTTATTAGATAAAATCTTCAAGGGAAACCTAATGATAATTTTTTAGATTAAAGAGCCTGTACTGAAAAGTAAGAATATTTGTAAGCATAATATTTATTATCTTTTCTGTCTAGGCAGTAGGTATGGAAAATTTTTGTTTAAATTAATTTTTCGGTTATCAACATTAAAACAATTGGCATTGTTAATTTTTTTTAAACTCATAAGTCGAAAACCATTTCGGGGAATAGGGTTTCTGATCATAATCCAGTTCCACTCTTTTCATGCTTCACTAGTTATCAAAATAATGGGAAGGACACTAGGAGGATAAGAACGTAGTTTTTAATAAATTCTTTATTTAAATTCAGGATTTTGACACAAAAATGGGACTGATTTTTTCGGTAATGGTACGAAACTTGATTTTTCTGGCATATTCTCTGTCTTTTCGGTTTTTGAACCTCTAACCCCTAACGCACTTAGGGTTAACCCTTGTGGAAAATTACTAATTAAATAACTTTTTAATACTAAATCCTTATTCTGTCAACTATTTTTGTATTTAGTTTCTCATAATTAAAGGCATACTGATTATTCTGTGACGAATTAAGTACGCTAGGGGGACCGAGCGGGCGGCGTCTTAGGGCGTGGCTTAACTACATCAAAGGAACCGACGCTATACCGCAAAAGGGAATGCTTATTGATGTGCGAGCGAGGTAAAACATATATTTGTATGGGATAGAAAGAGAGGGTGTTAGTGTGTTTGTAGTAGTAATACTTATGAACGGGTTGATTCAAGATTGTTAGAATGGCGGCTAGTGGTGTTCAGAATTCGATAAAATTAATACTTAAGTTTTAGGTATATGTTGTGTTTATTTAACGGCACAAGATTGAAGGGATTTTTTTATATAAAAAATTCATCCATTGGTTTGTTTACGTGTCTTGTGATCTAGTGGTTCATGTAATGGACTGCCTTTTGCGAGGTCGAGGGTTCGATTCCCGTACGGGACAATCATTTTTGTAATATTTATAACTAGCATACTGATTGTATTGCATGTGGGTGTTTCTTGGTAATAAAAGTTTGTATTTAAAAAAAAGTATAAGTAGTATAGCCGCGTCTGTTATTCATAACATTAATATTTATGGACTTTCCACACGATATCCTTTGGTCCTAAGCTAAGCAATATTTCTATGTTTGTGCACCAGAATACGCCGCTAGATTTCGATGTTAAGTATATCGATATCGACACCTCATCTCTTGAGCACAGCATCCGTGTCGGAGGTCCCGTCTCTAGTCATAAATCTGAGCCGCTAAAGAAGCTTACGTCATTGACGTATTGTTTATAAATCAAAAGCCGCGTACCGACAATATTAACCGACTACATAAAATAGGTGTAACCTATACTTTGCATTAGTTCTACATTGAGACCAATTCTAATCCATAAATAAAACTACTTTTTACGGACTTAGACGCGTATATTTGCAATTCTAATGCGACAAAAATCTCAACCTAACATTGCTAAAATGATAACTATGGTGTATTTTGATTAATTGGCTATTACGTTATACACATTTATCTTATATATAAAATTCACGTGTCACAGTGTTAGTTACCGTACTCATCCGAAACGGCTTGACCGATTTTTATGAAATTTTACATGCATATTCAGTAGGTCTGAGAATCGGCCAACATCTATTTTTCAAACCTTTTTTTTTTTGTATGGGAAAACAACGTTTGCCGGGTCAGCTAGTATTATATAAAATTGTTATACTTTATTACCCACAGTTGTTATTATAAGAAAGTTCAGTTGACCTTGCCGAATTGACACTATATATTTTCGTTTTTTAGATAAGTTTTGTTGTGCACTTAGAATTAGTACTAAAATCTATTTATTTACAACAATGAATTATTAAGTATAGAATAGAATACCTACACTTTATTGTACACCATAACATTTTACACGTGACTTATGAAAAGAAATTAAGATAAAACATGTACAATTAGCGGTCTTATCGCATATTGCGATCTCTTCCAGACAACCTTATAATATGTAGTAGGTATACCTATATATCCGTACCGTATTCTGATACCCATATAGCTTATTTAGGAACCAAAGGACATTAAGGTATATACAATACAATGGATATTTTACTTATTTTAAATTCCAGGGGATAGGGATCTATATCTATATATAGAGACCTCAATCCACATTTTTTTATTTCAATAGGCACAATTATTTACCCCGTCAAAAGCTAGAAGTCTGTCCCAAATGATGTGAAAAGGTTAGGAGG
Source organism: Orgyia antiqua (assembly GCA_916999025.1). Classification (NCBI taxonomy): domain Eukaryota; kingdom Metazoa; phylum Arthropoda; class Insecta; order Lepidoptera; family Erebidae; genus Orgyia; species Orgyia antiqua. The sequence continues at coordinate 31,473,739 of OU779863.1, forward strand.
CTGATGAGTGTATTTGTTGTGATAGCATCAACAACAATTAAAGATGATAAAGCTTGGAAGTAGGTTGCTCTGGAGCAAAACATATTCTATATTATATCGTTTTATTGGCATTGTAAGTATAATTGACTTAATGTATTCAAAAAAATGAATAAAAATAAAAGCTCTGCTTAGTTTCTTACGTCGGTTCATCTCAGCAGATTGTGTCCTGAATGATAAGCACATACCTAATTTTCTCAAAAAAATTATGTCCACATGATTAAATGATTTTTCATTTCATTTCAACTGATACACACAAACTATAAAATTTCAGCTCTAGCTATCACCGTTCCAGAAATACGACCTAGTGACAAGCGAATAGCAAAGTCTCAGTAATAGTGATCTGTTTTACGTTTTGTAACGGAACCCTAAACAAAATATAAGCTTCCATAAAGTGGACATATTATATAGTGGCCAGTTTTTAATTTAATAATTACAACTCCATTTATAGCAAATTAACTGTGACATGTTCATATCAGAATAGAAAAGCTAACTACTCATTAAATATAGACCATTATATTTTGACCTACCATTGGGTATTAAACTTCCTCTATCTTAGATCAAATTGTTTGATGTTACAGAAGTAAGGAAGTTGAATTTATACTGGTTATTCTTAATAGAAATAATGCTGAATCAGTGTCTTTCGAAGCTGTACCGTCAGCAACATAAAAGTAGATAAATAATTCGACGGGCTTCGTGGTGGAGTGGTTTATGTAATGGACTGCCGATCACGAGGTCTCGGGTTCGATTCCCGGTTGGGACAATCATTTGTGTGATATCCATAAATGTCATACAAATGTTTGTACGGCGTCTGGGTGTTTACTATGTATTATAAGTATGTATTTACAAAAGAAAAGTAGTTTATGTATTATATCCGTATTCTGGTACCCATAACACAAGCATATAAGCTTAGCTTGGGACCAGAGGACGTTGTGTGAAATGTCCATGAATATTTATTTATTATTTAATTTTTTAACATTCTTTTAGTAGCTCGGTGCGCTTCTATCAATGTATTAATCTATGTAACGGAATCTTTGAAAGAGGTTTTTACTCACTTACAGTAGTCGGATTGTTCTGTAATCTGCACACATATGAAAAAAAATATGGTTATACAAGCCTTTTTTTTTAGTTTTTGAACTAAGTTAATTATTAAAATACGTTTGTTCTTGTCTGTGTTTTGAAAACAATGAATATAAATTAAAAGGCAAAAGGCAAAGGGCATAGGGCCCATAGGGATGCCCCCTATGGGCCCTATGCCCTAGGTCACGGGTTCTGTTCCCACATACAATAATTACTTGTCTAATATTATTTGTATTTGTCATACTAATATTTGTGTTGGTAGTATTTGCTATTTAATGTATGTAAATATATTATCCGTGTGGTGACTGATTAAGAATACCTACAAGTGTCACAACGCTTTTTCTTTTCTAGGGTGCTGTAGAAGTCAACTTAATAATATTTATAATAATAAATATTCATGGACAATTTACACAACGTCCTCTGATCCAAAGTTAAGCTTTATATGCTTGTGTTATGGGTACCAGAATACGAATAGAATATACTACTTTTTTTTAAATACTTATAATACATAGAAACACCCACACACAAACAAACACGCAGTATAAACATTTGTATGACCATTAGAAAAATCACACAAATGATTGTCCCGAGCGGGAATCGAATCCGCGACCTCTTGATCGGCAGTCCATTACATGAACCACTCAACTACTATTTAAGAGGATACCAAAATAGCTTCGTGCATTTTTCTATGTACGAAGTTTTCATTGTTTGTTTAGATTGAATGGCTAGAGCCTAATTTTTAAGTATATGTTTTTTCAATATACTCGTATGATCTAGGATCGCATGAACTCAGAAACGCGATTGAAAAAAGTTTTCTCGATAGAAAATCTTGGCGAAACAACATCTCTATTTTTTTATTTTTTTCATTTGTCGGTCTATTATCGCGTATTAACTAATGAAATAACTTTAAAAACACAAGTAACTATTATGTATAGAAACACGTGGATCAGAATTAAAATATATTTAGTAGATTTTGAGTAAATAGGAAAAGTATCCCTAATTCTTCATTTTCTGTGCCTACTGGCTGTGTTAATATGTACGTGTCGGCGATGATATACGATAATATTGATGTAGGCCATTAATTGCACAGTAACATCTTCTGTCGGAGGCCGAAAACTCGAAAGTTAAATCATTTTACACACGAACTCGTGAACGGCAGTACGTTATATAAACCACTCGACCACGAGGCTTGTCAATGTAATATGTTTTGATTTTGTTGCTAACCGTATTAAAAGTGTTAAAACTAATAATTTATTTCTCACGATCGCAAATATATGATAAGAATTATTGAAATGTCTAAAGTCGTCGGTCGTATTCAGGTGTTTTTGTTAGTGAGTGAGCGAATTTTGGTAGATATAAGCCACACAAATTAGTAATGCGCCTGGCGGCCATGTTGGTGACGTCATAGTGACGTATAGATGAGAATATTACATTTTATTAGCTCTACCTTTTCTTTTCTGATGACGTCACAAGGGCGTTAATTTGACAAGGTTCCAGCGCATTACCAATTTGCGTGGCTTATATTTCGGTTTCTAATTGAATAATTTGGGGGTCAGAAACTAACTAATGGGTCTTAAATAGATTTTATGCCAATAAGTCTACTGCTGATGATGTTCATAGTTTTTTTTTTACTATTCTTTCACTTACGATTGGGAGAAAAAATTAAAAATAAATAACAAGTAAATATTTTTGGCTTATTCTAGGTATTTAATTTTTTTTAATCATAATTAATGTAGGTATTTAGTTAATTAGTTAGTTATATTTATTGTAAAACTAGCTGTCCCGGCAAACGTTGTTTTGCCATACTAAAAAAAAAGTTTGAAAAATAGATGTTGGCCGATTCTCAGACCTACTGAATATGCATGTAAAATTTCATAAAAATCGGTCAAGCCGTTTCGGAGGAGTACGGTAACTAACACTGTGACACGTGAATTTTATATATTAGATATGTAAACCCTATTTGCCAAAGTCCAAAAAACCTAACATTGGCACAAATTCTACGTGCACAACGAAACTTAACTAAGAATGGAAAATTCTAGAGCACATTAGCACAATTCGGCAATGATACCTTGCTTATTATAAAACCTGTGTATTATAGATTAACAATTTTAATTAATATACATAAATGTGTGCAACGAAATAGCCATGAAATCAAAACACACCACAGTTGTTTTCATTTTAGTTCAGTTAGGTTAAGTTTTGGACACATCAGAATGGCCCTTATTATCTGTTATTAAATTTGCATTATGCAGGGTTTCCCAGTTCTTTTCTCAATACAGACATGATTTAGACGTTTTATATTTATTGCCGAGTTAGTTTTAAATTTCATTAGCTTGGTAGATACAGAAACTGACTGCTCAATGGTCGCCAAGAAAGTTTTTCTTACATAGAATATCCTTCCCTATTTCCCATAGGCTAGCCATATTTCTAATAGCTATAGCTATATAAAAAGTAATAAATTAGAATCTGTATCTATCCAGGTGCGTCGGCGACATGTTAGCACGCCTATTAATTACATAAAAGTTTTACATTATTAATCATTTTGTACATTGTAGGGTTGAAGATTGATTAATTATTAGAATTATAATAATTTATGGTCTTAATAAACTAAATTATAATGGAAAAAATGATAACCATAAGCGGGACTTGAACCCGCGACCTCGGAATGCCGTTCCGTCGCTCTCCCAACTGAGACTGGCCAACTGGGAGAGCGACGGAACGGCATTCCGAGGTCGCGGGTTCAAGTCCCGCTTATGGTTATCATTTTTTCCATTATAATTTAGTTTATTTAGTAAAAGCATAGCGAGTCAATCGCAAAAATATTAATAAATTTATGGTCTTATTCATAATGACTTATCGGAGGTTTAAAAGGAGATTTTACAGGAGAGATAATAAACGTTTTATCGTAAAAAGACTACATATTATGAATAACAAGTTTTGACAATTTTCGCGAACCCATTTTAGTCATTATGAATAAGACTATTAATATCTATTTCGTAATATATGACAACACTTGCGCGACTCATTTGTTTGAATAAAACTACTTTTTACGGATATACACGCGTATATTTGTTTTAAATTTTGGCCCGTCTTACTTGTGTACTTAAGTCTCACTCGTGACCATGGTGACTGCAAAGTCTCCTTAACGTCGGGCCAAAATTTAAAACAAATATACGCGTCTAAATCCGTAAAAAGTAGTTTCATTTATTTCGTAATAAAAATAAGAACACATTACCTAATTTTCTTTCCGATACAATTTAAGCAAACGTGGTACCTATTAAATATATGAACAAAATGGGTAGTTTTAATTGTAATATTCATAAAAAATAATATTACTGCAGTATGATTCTTGTTTCAAAATTGTTTGGTTGTATTCATTTTAGATAAGTTTAGTTTTGGACGCAACAGAGTGGGTCTCACTGTTAAAGTAACATCTTTTTCGTGTCTAATAAGCCGTGATTTCTTTTATGAAATGCCTGAATTCCTTTAAAGCATTACTAATAACATGATTCAGTGGTTATGCCGTAACAACTGGAGCAAGCACTTAAGTACGACACGACATAACAAGCGAACCTGTGCCAATTATATTGAATAGCTCTCTGAGTGAAATTAAGTCGTCAGTCCACATACTGGGTGGCCGAACAGTACAGCCTCTCGTCCGGTTTGTGCTCGATGTTCAGCTCTATTTAAAAGTCAATTTTCTCTTTTCACTCCTGTGTTTATGATGTCTATGTTAAACTTCTAGGTAACTTATAGGTAAAAGGGGTAAATACACAAATTATCGTAAAAGTAAATAAGGGCAAAAAGTGGTGAGTTATGAAATTAAATCTAATGAACTAAAGTCCCACTGACTTGAAAGGACTTTGGGTTGGACCAGCAAAGGGAAAAGGGATGATCACAGAGGATGTTCTTTGTCGATATTCTCTTAGGCTCTTACAGGACCCTGTGAGACGACATGGGGTGTTTCCATTTGTATTCTTCATCCATGACCACGGCCATGTATTCATAATTAGTTGATGCAGCATCCTCTAGCCCTAAATTTTATTTATTTATTTATTTATTTATTTATTGGTATTTGATTATATAAAAACATTATACATAAATGGTTTGGCTTCAATATAAAGTATACAACATATTTGTAGGCTTTCTGTTCTCCTAGCTAGGTTGCAAGCAACCTGTGTTAAGGAGATACAGTGCTGCCCCCTTAATGGGTGTACATACTTAATTACCAATTTAGGAAAATGGGTCAATAAGATTACCAATAAAATTATGTTGTAAGTGTGTCTGTGTAGTGTGTGCGTGTGTGTGTGTGTGTGTGTGTGAGTGTGTGTATGTGTGAGTGTGTGTATGTGTGTGTGTCTGCATTAAAGTTGCACGAACAAGCTAAGCAAGAATTCGGTATTATGAAAAAGAACATGTAATATATGACTCAGTCTCATCATATGTTTTATTTAGAAAGAAAGATTTGACAGTCGATTTGAATTTCGACAAGGGCAGTTCGTATATAGGTAGACTGTAGTTAGTCTTATTGTAAAGAAACGGACCAAGGAAGATAGCAAACTTCCTCGTAAAGCTGAAGCGTACTGTAGGAACCTCACATACTTTGTCAGCGCGACGCTTATCAATCATCTGAAAAGGTGTTTTTTGGTGCTGGGCGACCATAACATTAATAATATAAAGTTGTCTCACATTAAGAACATTCCAGCTACGGTATAACTGAGCAGTTCGGAATTGGATAGGTCTAAAAGTAGAAACTTTTAAGATAGCTCGGTGTGCTATTTCTAGCGGCTTCAACGCAGATTTGGTGACACCACCCCAACTCGAAATACAATACGCTATGATAGATTTGCAAAGAGCAAGATAAACCATTTTTATAATGGAGAAGTTGACCACGTACCGAAGATTCTTGAAAATATAAATAAGTTTTCTGACTCTGCCTGTCAGGAGATTAATGTGGTCCTTGAAATTAAGATATTTATCAATATTAATACCCAGATATTTAATACTGTCGACGGATGAAATAGATTGATCATAACAAGAGGAATCAGAAGGTGAGACACCAGAGGAACAGGTTGGAGAAAAACAAGAACTAACTTTGATACTCAAGGGTGATCTAGGCTGGGACACAGATGAGATGGAGAAATTAATAAATTTTGTTTTTGGAATATTAAGGGTAAGATAGTGAGACGACAGCCAACGCTGAACCAAATCGAAACCACTTTGAGCTACAATTTGGAGTTCAGACCAGGAGTCTGCAAAAAAAGTTAGGGCTGTGTCATCAGCGTATGAGACAATACTACCGTTATTTATGTTAATATTGCAGAGATCATTTATAAAAATTAAGAATAGTGTCGGACCTAAGATACTGCCTTGTGGGACACCACAATCAATTGATAGCTCATCACTCATGTAGTGCCCTATCTTAACCTTTTGAGTTCTATTTGTTAGATAGCTCTTGAATAATTGAAGTGGAACTCCCCTGACACCAATATTCTCAAGCTTGAGAAGAAGCGTGGCGATCGGCACGGTGTCGAAAGCTTTTGCTAGATCGAGGAAGATGGTAAGTACTTTTTTTCGTTTATTAAGATTAGCCACTATGTTACTAGTTAATTCAAGTACTGCATCTGAAGTAGATTTATTTTTCCTGAAGCCATACTGTCGGGATGAAATTAGATTGTGCTTTTCGATATAGGAGACTAATCTCTTGTTTATCAGACGTTCAAAAACCTTCGACAGTGTCGTCAAAACAGCTATAGGGCGGTAATTATTAAAATCAACACCATTGCCGCCTTTGAAAATTGGGTGTATTATAGCCCTCTTCAAACAAGTTGGAAACACCGCAGCCTGAAGAGATAAATTAAAGATATGGCATATTATGGGAGCTAGAGTAGCGGAATATCTTTTAAAGATGGTTGCGGATAAATTATCCCAGCCTGGGGAAGCCGTCGTTCTCAGAGAATTAATAGTGGATAATATTTCATCGGCATCGGCTTCAATAAGAACAAACGATGACAAAGGTGGATTTTGTGAAGAGAGTGGAGTGACTGTAGGATTACCGCCTGAACTATTAGCAAGTGAGTTACCTATTTCAACGAAGTGCTTATTTATATCATCACATGTTATTTGCGGAGGTTTTTGCGATGATAAGAGATGTACTGAAGAGCTTTTGGAATTAGGCAAATTTACAACACGTTTTAATGCCTCCCACAAGGTCTTTGAGTTATTGCCAGCTTTATTTATTTCTTTAATGTCATATAGTCGTTTAGCAGTTTTTAATATTTTGTTGCAATAATTTCTGTAGCGCTTATAAGAGATTTCAAGTATTAGGTTATCAGATGCCTTTTTTAGTTCCTTGTGGAGAGAATCTCTATGTCTAATGCAACGCAGCAAACCTGGAGTAATCCAAGGCTTTAGTGTTTTCCTGTTAGATGGCACCTTTATGGAGACCGTATTGACAGCCACTGTTCTCGATAAGGTGTGTATAAGAGATTCAGTAGCAAGATCTGGATGTTTTAAATCGTAGATATTAGAAAAATCTAATCCCTCAAAAGCTTTATCTAATGATTCAAAATTACATTTAGTTGACATACTCTCAGGATTTTTTGAAGCAGTCATATTGCCTTTTATGGGTATACAGAAAAGAGCTGAATAATGATCGGTGACAGTAGTATTAAGTACTAAAGAGATTGAAGGAGTCTTGGTTTTCGCAATAATATGATCAATGCAATTATTACCTCGTGTTGGTAACTCGTGGCAAGGCAGATAACCGTGATAGGCAAGAGTGCTAAGATAATCATGTGAACGTGGGTCCAGATTGGAAGATTTGATGTCCAGGTTTATGTCGCCGGCAAGTATAACTGACTTAAATTTATTATATACGGGAAGAGTATCATTCAGACAGGAAATAAAAGAATCGATGTTTAAAATAGAAGGTGACCGATAGATGCAAAGGAAAGCTATATTATTTCCGATTTCAACAGCAAGTCCGGAAGCACTTGAACCCAGGTCTAAGATTTTACTAGAAGAAGGTAAATTAGATTTAACAAATACTACAACACCGTCACTTTGATTTTGATGGCTGTTTGTTTTGTACATAGTGTAGTTTGGTATAATAGGGACATTAGAATTGCTTAGGCAGGACAGCCAACACTCTGTTAGAACAATAATGTCGCAATCAAAGGGTATCCGTGTAAGCAAAGTCTGTAAGCTTAGAAAATTACAGTTAATGGATCTAATATTCTGCATAAACATTTTCAAATAGTGGTGTGGTTGTCTAACAAATGATTGTGTTTGTTCCGGTGTACATGAATGCGATTCCGATATGACGAATTGATCAACCCTGTCCACCAATCACACGTAAAAATATAAATAGTAACCCTATTTATATTTTTCAGCAGAATTGATCAAAATATACCTACCTAGGCATACTTTTGGTAAATATTCTAATATTATAAAGCTGAAAAGTTAGTTTGTTTGTTTGAACGAATTAATCTCAAAATCTACGGTTCCGATAAAAAAAAAATCTTTCTGTGTTGGATGGTACATTTATTGAGAAAGGCATAGGTATATATCTAACATCACGCTGCGACCAAAGGCAGCGAAGCATTACTGAAAAATGTTGCAGAAATGGGGAACATTTTCGAAATTCAACGCGTACGGAGTCGCAGGCAACAGATAAACGTTATAAAAATGTGTTAGAATGAACGCGGATCCCTACCACGCCTCCTAACGGACTGTTCCGTAATTAGCGATCATTTATCTTAGCACCTCTGTCAAAATGTTGTCGTATTCACCAAAACATTTTAAATGATGCCAGGATTATTATACAACTTGATTAAGTTTAACGTATTTCAGTGTGGTCATTGCAAAAAAATATCTGCACCCAATTTTATTGATGTAAAGGACCAGGGCCCTGAGTCGGGTATTTCAACGGTGTCACAACTGTACCATTATTGTACCATTATGGTGCAATAGTAAAGTTTTTGGTAGTCTACTATTATTGTGTCGTCATAACGACTTCATCATTGACTTACAATTGTCAAAGTGACATAAATTGCTAGTCTCGTACACAACTGCTTCACAATTGCAATTCAATGACTGAAATGTTTCGGTAGTCTGCTATTTTGAATTTGACAGTAATATTTTTAAATTGTCCTGTGTCGACAGATTGCCATAAACAAAAAATAGATAGATAGAAATATTAGAAATTGTTCTTTGTAATTTATTGCAATTTACTAATCTCCTAAACTTCACATTGCTTTTTATACTAATAAATAGTATGTACAAATATATCTAAACGAAGTCTAGCATGATTAAATGTTTAAATTTATTAGTAGTTTTTCGAAAATCACTTAAACTAACGCATTTTTTAAAAACGGCAACACATACATACCATTCTAACACAATTCATAGATAAAAGAGACCGAAAATTCAATGCATAGATAAAAGAGATCGACAATTCTATTACCATTGAACGACCGTTATGACGGCATATAGCAGACTACGGATATTTGACTTCAATTGCAACGGTATCGTGCCGGTATGACAATTGTTCCAAAATAGTAGACTTGAGCACCAGATGTGTCTGTCGATGCCGTCATGCCTATAGGTATTTAGTGCAGAATAATATAATAATTACAATAATAAGTACTGCAGCCTTTCATGGAGAGGGAGTGTTGTATCCAAATAATAATTAAAAGTATTTAGATGAACATTCACAAAAAATAGTAAAAAAAATTATAGATTATTTTGATTTAAAATATCAATTCAAATTTATCAAATCACGTTATACTCAATTTGGAAACGAAATTCTCCGACTTATTAATACAATTTAATTATGTTAACTCTTATATTAATAGATTGAAACACAATACATAGGTACATATTGCTAAAACCTACAGATACTTATAAAGTTGAAGAGTTTGTTTGTTTGTTTGAACGCACTAATCTCAGGAATTACTGGTTCGACTAGAAAAATTCTTTTTGTGTTGCATAGTTAATTTATCAAGCAAGGCTTAAAAGGCCTTTCAAAGTTTCAACATTACACTGCGACCAATAGGAACGAAGCATTAGAGAAAAATGTTGCAAAAACGGGGGAAACTTCCTAAATCGATGCGTACAAAATCGCGGGCAACAGCTAGTTAGGTATATTTACATATTTAAATTGACTTACAATTCAGTTCAATTCTGGCAACATTGTTAAAAAAAGCTCCATAAGACTTTATTTTACGTTAAGTTCATCTAAAGGTGTGAATTAGACGATATTTCTCTCTGATAAAGGTTGACGGATGGATGGAAAAAAATATGTTTTTTTGTAACATAATTATTCACGGTCATCTGTTAATATTAATTTAATAATATGGCCGCTATAGCCGTGTAGTTGATTGATGAGTGATGTTTGTTACAAATCTTTTATAAATTAGACATAATAATGCTTCTTGTTAGCTAAAAATATTATGATGTCTGTGGCAGTGTTATTTTGGCGGGCTTCAGTGATGTTAATTAAGGTTGGGTTTAGTCATAAATGATTAAAAAGGTAAAAATAATATTTATAACCTTTTGCAAGATACCTTTGCTTAAAATATGTGTTTTTGAATACCTATTCTTTTTTGTTTTTTTTTCAAAGAGCGAAGGCAGAACATGAGATGGAGAGTCAAAGAGAAATATTTTATAGCGTTCGCGTTGGAAGCAAAAAGCTCAGAATTGAGAGAAATTAAAAAGTTTAGAAAAATACTAAGGGCATTATTAACTGCTGCCCGAGAGAAGTAGAATTTGGAGTCTCTACATTAATAAAACCTTAACAAATAATACATAGTAAACCTTCCTTTTAATTAGTCTACTTATTTAGGATATTTTTTTATTAATATGTTGCTTAGTTTTAAAGATTTAAGTCCACAAAGGACATATTTCAATGACGGATGTCCGTGTGGTGACGGATTAAGAATACAAGTGTCATCGGCCCTTTTCCTTCTCAGGGTATAAAAGCCAGGTAAGGGATATTGTACAAAGATAACATCATCTTTGAGAGCGGGAAAACCCAAAAATAAGTCCTATGCTAACACACCTGGTCAGTGCGGCATAGTAGACCATAATCCCTCCTAAAGTGGAGGAGGCTCGTGCCCAACAGTGGGACGTAAATGAGCTGGAGAGAGAGAGAGAGAGAGGACATATAGAAAAGAGACAACTTTGTTTTATGGTAAGTAAAGAAAATATATAAGTAACTTGCTGTCCCGGCAACCGTTGTTCTGCCATACTAAAACAAAAAAAGTTTGAAAAATAGATGTTGGCCGATTCTCAGACCTACTGAACATGCATGTTAAATTTCATAAAAATCGGTCAAGCCGTTTCGGAGTAGTATGGTAACGAACATTGTGTCACGAGAATTTTATATATTAGATAAATTAAATTATGGTGGAAAAAGTGATTACCGCAAGCGAGACTTGAACCCACGACCTCGGAATACCGTTCCGTAGCTCTGCCAACTGAGCTTATTGCGGTCGGTATAATCAAATTAGGCCACCATAATTCAATAATTATTAAGTAAAAAGCATAGCATAATTTAATTTATTAAGTAAAAACATAGCATGTCAATCGCAAAATTAATAAATTACTTTAGTAAATATATAAGTATTCTGCCTACCCCCATGGGAAAAAGGCGTGATGTTATGATGATGATGATAAGTATATATTATTGCAGGCCAAATTCTATAAATTGGTATAATGTTACAATGATATTGATCCATATGCATTTGGTTTAAAACATACATCATTATATTATAACTTATCAATGCCAGCCATCTTTTGTGGTACAAAAGATTACCTTGGAGTATAAAGGGTTGCACAAATTAACCACCACTATGGATTATTGTATGTAACCTGTAATTTCCATTTGTTACCCTTTTTGAGCTTTGAGCTTCATATGTCTTTGTGGAGAATATCTAAATGATAAAGCATTGGATGTTTCTGAACTTTAAAAAGATCAATTTTGGATTATTATATTTACAATGATTTTATTTAAAATTAAAATAGGCAAAATTATATAAAAATCTAAAAAAATAACAAATAAAGTAAAATAAAGTTATGCAGTCAAAATATTCCTATTAATATTTATTTATAATATGATATATTATAATTAATTATATTATTATTTATTTGTTATTTATAATTATTATTCTTCTTCTCCAGCCCATTTATGTCCCACTGTTAGGCACGGACCTCCTCCACTTTGGGAGGGATTATGGTCTACTGTGCCGCGCTGACCAGGCGTGTTGGCACAGGGTTTATTTTCGACTTTTCCGTCTCTCACAGAGGATGTTATCTGTGTGCAATATCCTTTAGCTGACTTTTACAGCACCCTTGGGAGGAGATGGGGTGGTGACACAGGACACTTGTATTTTTATTCCGTCACCACACGGACCTAATTATTATTATATTATTAATATTTTGGATTTAGGTAAATAGATCCTAATTTTCGTGCCTTTTATCCCATTACTTGGGGTCGTCACAACATGACTTTTATCCATTCTCTTTTGTCAGACATCATATCTGTATTCACTCCTCTTTCTTTCAGATCCTCTTTCACACAACTCACCCATTTTTTCTGTATTCTTCTCCTAGTATTCCTGTCACATTCATTCATAAATCACTCTTATCATTATTACTTTCCTCTCGTCTTATTACATAACCATATCAGATATTAGTTATGTGGATGTTAAGCTGTTAATAATAACAAATTTAAATTTGCCGCAACAGAATTGGTGCCATTTTATTTAAATAGGAATAATAACATGCTACTGTTTCTAAAATTAATTTAAACTGGTACCGATTAAGTTTTGAATTTTATTTACAGTCAATCAAATTGTTTATATATTATTATATTTTGTAGAAAGAAGTCGATTCAAGATCAAATTAATAACAATATTATAAAATATTGATTGATGGTTAAATAACTAATAGGTTCAAGAGTTAGCCTGTTAACTTCCTTACCCATCAACTGACTAACCGTGGCGGTTATTGCTTAGGAGATTAAATTATCTTATAATATGCATAAACCTGTACTATGCATACAAAATAGCGAATTTCTGAAAATTTAGAATATTTATCAAATCATTCATTTAAATTTGCAATTGTTTATTATAGCTATTGTCTTGTCATCTAACAACTCTACATAGAGTCAGTTATAAAACCACAAATACAATCACCAAATTATGAAGAATAATGCTTTGCTTTTTTAATTAAATAATTAGTACATAATTATACCTATTTGCCGTATCGTTTGTGGTTTTTTTTTGAGAATCTATTTAGCTTGTAAATTAATTAAAACTAGAAAAACTAATTAGTCTGGCGATGCGTTTACGAGTATATACTCGTAAACGCATCGCCAGACTATATTAGCTATATAGCTTTATATATATAGCTATATAGCTTACGTAGTTTAAAATTTTGATTTTATTATGAAATTTGTATGTAAATATTAGTTAATTAGCTACCTAAGTTTATTAGGTCATAGTTATGGCTTCTCAGCAATACATAGTCGTAAAAAAGATTGTCTCATTACATCAGTAGCGTTTGTAATAACAATAATAATATACTCGTATCTCGGTACTTTTGAAGTTCGTATCGAACTTAAAAATCAGATTTTCGCACTTTCTCTTAAAAAAAATCACACGCCAAAATCATCATCCGTCAATTCAATTAATTGAAATCACCCATTAATCGTCTGACAGCATCAATCGATGTTACGATCGTCAAAACTACACTAAAGTGAACTTTCAAAAGAGAAGTGAGTATTATACTGACTTGTCAATTTATATATTGTCTTGTAAGTAATTCCACATTCCCCGGGCCGATTGTAAGGCGTTATAATGACAGGAGGATGACGTATGGATTTGTCGCTTACGGCGCTTGGCGGCGCGCGCCATCGGCCACATCAAAGAGGTGGCCTCGTTTGATGTTGCCGCCGCGCCCGGCTTTAGAGATGCTCGTCAAGTTATGTCATTTGTTGTTGTCGATATTTCTAGAAATTATTTATTACATACCTAAAACTTCCATATTACTTATACTAATCGTTATTATAAATGAAGTAATCCGGCACGTCATTGTAAGCTCAAAAATGATTGCGGTTACAACGATAATGTGTGACTATAATCGAGTTTATTGCTTCTACATGCCAAAATATACAGCACACTGAAGTGAATATCATTTAACGGACGACGCAGCGTGGGGCAGCCTCCAACAAAGTGGATTAAAGATATCTTCATAATTGCAGCTCACACCTGGATTCTGATGGAACCTCCATCCATGTGGAGGTTATGGCGCTCTATTGGGTTGTGATCAGGCCTATTCCAGTAGTGGGTGGAGAAAAGCTGTTTTGATGGCAAGACGATGACTTAAAAATTTTTAACGTAAAAATGTAATAAGCGTAATATTTCCAAACATAATGAAGTAATTAACTTAGGTTTTGGATGGTCAAACTTCACAAGCTAACAAATAAAAATTGAACCTGAAAAACCACTTCATTTTTAATTCGGGGCCTTATATTTTGACGTAACAATAACGACGTTTGATGGACATTTTACGTCCATTTAAAAAAAAATACGTTTAAATTAAGAACCGTAACCAACAATCTATCGATATCGAGACAGTCCCATCAGTACGCCCCTGCAAAGTAATAAAACGAATGGAGCACGTATTTTGACGTGGAGCGGCGCTTCTGGTCTTGTATCTCTTTTCAGCTTGTATACCCATCCCATTTTCTCACGCGAAGGTGTCTGAGAAGCTATTATAGCGTATAGCTCGGGCTTCACTATAAATTATGGTGCAATAGTGCCTATTCTTTTGCCTATGGCTTCGGTTAGGCGAAACGATATGACAGAAGTGTATTGCTATGTTGTAACTAGTTTTGTTGTTACTTAGCCTGTCGTTTTATTGTATAAATATATTTATGTAATTTATATATACATATTCACCTACGTCTGCAGATAGATTTCCTTACCGCTTGAATGGTAAATAAACTAAGTGTTAAGAGAGCACGATACCAAATTATACTCCATACAAAAGAATGGGTATCGCAGTCCCCTGTTTTCTTCGTGGATATTGCTTCCAGAGGAACGAATTTTTTGCACAGTATCTAGGTCTTATATCACTTTCATTTTTTCAAAACATAATAACTAAAATAAATGACCATTCAAAAATCCCGTTTTTTTCGGTTTGCTTTAGATAAAGTTGCAGCGTTTATCACGTATTTTTTGGTAAGATTTTACCAAAAAAGAAAGTAATAGAAGCATAGATATACTCTTCATCTATAATATAGCGTAAAAAAATATTAAGATCGGTTTAATTTTCGCAAAGAAAATAGGGGACTACGAAACGTCTTTTTTTCAAAGAATTTCTAGGTAAAATCTGCTTCAGCTATATTTGTCCCTTTCAGCGTGGCGCACGGGAATAGGGATAGCAATAGGTTATCAGGTCCAGAGAGCCTAAGTGGTAACAAACGGACGGACGGACTGTGAAATATTTAATCTATGTAAAATTTTGTGACAGTGCTTGATTTATTTAAATAAAAACCCTTTTTTTATATAAACCGACGTTTGGGAAACCCCGTAGTTAGATCTACCCATTACCATTGACTATGATACCTTAAAAGGCTCTGAAACGTCAGGCTTTAATTGAAACAAAATAGTTACATATATTTCAAGATGTCGTTGGTTTAAAAATTAAACCTACCTATCGCTAGTGAGATTAATTAAAATAATAACAATTAATTAATTAATAATTACCTATCAATAAGCTGCTTTTTACATAATCCATGGTAGGAATTGGGATGGTGACATTTGTATTTTTAATCCATCATTATAGAAACAGTAAATTAGTAAATTTTGAAGTTCGCCTTGTATCTAGTGTGAAAAACGGAAAGCTTTGAAATAAAACTGTAGGTTTTATAGCAATTGGTAAGTTTTTAAATAAAATAATCATAAAATAACTGCCGTCGAGGCAAAAATTCAATATGACGTATAAAGGTTAAAAAGCTACCAAATTTAAAACAGAAACGTTCAAATTGATGGATTGAATTCTCAGTTCGTAGTTGTTTACATAAAAACTTAGATAGCAGCACAAAAAAGCCCAATAAATAGTACGGGAGGCTTTGACGGCCCGCTCTAGTCATAAAAGATCCCATTAGGTTGCATATTAACGCCTATTTCGACATAATTAGGATCAATTCTGTCTTATAACAGACTGAGTTATATAATTGTTTGTGTTTTATATGTGTATTAATATTAATGGAATTGGGTGCGGGCTCTCTATTGAAGTATCGATTAGGTTAATTTAATTTATACTTTGTGGGTGGGTTTTGCTAATAACCGATAGTAAGAGCATCGACAGCCTTTCTTTTTTACTTTCTTTTATAAGATAAAAACGAAGTTAAACTTATTTAAAACTGATTAGACAAAGTTAATGTTGACAACACTGAGTCTAAATCTTTAAATCCTTTAAATTCAAGTTTCTTTCTTTATTTCTTTCACTAGCTGCAGCACGCAACCTCGTACACGTGGAATTTAGGTAATAAAAAAAAGCCTTAACAATTTATCCAAAAAAACCAACTATCCTCTTGAACCACTCTGTCTGTTAAAAATACTATATCGAAATACGTTGCATAGTTTTGAAGATATATTATAGATTATCCCTACTATTATTATAAATGCGAAAGTGTCTGTCTGTCTATTACGCTTTCCCGCTTAAACCTCTCAACCGATTTTGATGAAATGTGGCACAGACAATCATTAGACTCTGAGAAAGAACAAAGGCTACCGATAATTGCGAAAAAAAATTTTTTTTTAATTCCACGCGGATGGAGTCGCGGTCAACAGCTAGTATATAATAAATTTATAAGCTTACACAGAGACATAATTACAAAAATAACGACTTTGTTGTTATGGTCCATATTTCTGTGTTAAACATATTTTGCTATCGCACCCTCTTAATTTCAGTACTGTTAGTTTAGGCTTTAGGCGAATGAAGTCGCGGCCATAAGGCGTGTATAATATTTAGAGCCTAGATATATAAGATAAGCGTTTAGTATTACTAAAAGAAAAACGTGCCAAGTAAACAGTTGTGGTTTATGCTCTATTAGACATGATTGTTTATATTTTGATGTGGTTTCTATAGATGAGAATAGAATAAAATATTGTTCCCATGGGTGTAATGATGGTACCGATTCTACGTGCACAACTAGGTAAACTTAACTAAAAATGAAAATGGGTAGTGTCAATATTTCAATTATTTGCTATTTCGTTGTACACATTTACATTAATCAAAATCGTTAGTCTATAATCTAATTATGATTTTTATAATAAGAAATTTCAATTAACATTACTGAATTGTGTTATTGACTCTATTAATTTTATTTTTTTAGTTTAGTTTAGTTATGCACGCAGAATCGGTACCATTGTCCGTTTGATGACGGATTAAGAATACAAGTGTCAGTGTGTCACCAACCCTTTTCCTTCTCAGAGTGGCTTTTAGCCAGCTAAGGAATATTTGTATACAGATAACATCCAGTGTGAGAGACGGAAATTCCAAAACAACCCTGTGCCAACACGCCTGGTCAGCGCGGCACAGTAGACCATAATCCCTCCCAAAGTGGAGGAGGCCCGTGCCCGGCAGTGGGACGTCAATGGGCTGGAGAGAGAGAGAGAGGGTGTAAGGCTTTAAAAAAGGCGAATAGCAATGATTATTTACATACATTTAAGTCTTCCTCTGATCCCAATCTAAGCTTATTAAATGCTTGTGTTATGTGTACCAAAATATGGACATACTACATAAAATACATTTCTTTTGTAAATACATACTTATAATACGTAGAAACACCGAGACGCTGTACAAACATTTGTATGTCATAAAAATGATTGTTCCGTACAGGAATCGTACCCTCGTCCTCGTAAACGGCAATCCATCAACCACTAGACCACGAATTCCTTCACGATAGGAACCCATTTTCCCTCTTAGTACAACTTTGAACAAATTACTACCTATAGCATTATAATTTTTCAGTAACTACATCTATGAAATCGTATTTCATAACTGTTAACGTTAAAACTATAAAACAGTCATATTAATACCGCATTTAACTTGTGAAAGGATGTTTAAAACGATATCAAAGTGAATTGAATGAAATACTCATAAAACAACTGACATATTTTACCTGTGTTCCATCACAGTTATTTTTGACACAATTATGTGTTTATCAACTATAACAAACACTATCTTCAAAGTAGAATAACGTTAGATTATGATATTCCTTTGAAACCAAAACTTTTTATTCGATAAATAAGATATAAATCTTTAGTTTTATGATCCCCTGGTAACTCTCTTATAGTAATCAGTCGTTTAATGTTTTATTTCTGCGAAACTGTAATTTTGATGGGTTTAGTGGCGCAATTGGTAATTATACTTCGTTCATTGGTTTGATTCAGGATAAATAAATAAATAAATATTCATGGACATTTCACACAACGTCCTCTGGTCCCAAGCTAAGCTTATATGCTTGTGTTATGGGTATCAGAATACGGATAGAATACATATACTACTTTTTTTTTGTAAATACATACTTATAATACATAGTAAACACCCAGACGCAGTACAAACATTTGTATGACAATTAGAAAAATCACACAAATAATTGTCCCGATTTTGATTGTAAAATATTTGTGCATTGTCAAAATAATCATAGATATACACAACTATAAACAGCTAGTGTCGAACAACGACTTTGTTTTATAATAAGTAAAGAAGCATAGATTTCAACTAGAAGCATATATTACTTAAAATATTAATAACTTTACACAGAGTACACCACATAAAGCCCTCTTTTTGACCAAACGTAGTCCATCCAAAGGTTGTCTGGAAGAGATCGCAGCGTGTGATAAGACCGCCTATTGTACTATATTATTGTTAACATAGAATAAGCTACTGTAATGTAAAATGGTGTACAATAAAGAGTAATCTATCTATCTATCTATCTATCTAAAATATTAATAACTTTAAAAAAAAATATCCGTTAATAGTGACCGTACAGTTGAAATACATTGGTAGATGTCTGTCATGTATAAATCGTGTCAGTTCTCAGTGAACTAATCTGTTAAAGATAGGAGTGATGTCAAGTGTTCCGACATAGACATGTCTAACAAGGCATACGTATCAAACATACCGACTTATTGTTGTGTTTAATCTGTCTTGGACTGAGGGACCGGAGATGAAGGGTCTGGTCTCATTGATAGCGGAGACTATGCATGTAAGTACGAGTTTTCTTTACGCTCAGTTCTTATTTATTTATTTATTCTTTATTGTACAATAAACATTTAAATAGTTACAGAAAATTCTACTAATATTATAAATATGAAAGTTTATGAGTATGGATGTTTGGATGTTTATTACTCTTTTACGCAAAAACTACTGAATGGATTTTAATGAAACTTTACAATAATGTAGCTTATACATCAGAATAACATATAGGCTACTTTTTATCCGGAAATAATGTAATGTTCCCGCGGGATAATAAAAAACGAACAGATTATTTATCCTTTTTACCGCGGGTAATACCGCGGGGGACAGCTAGTATTTAAAAAATGTTCAAAGGTGTATGTATCGAAATGTGCAACTAAAAGTGCCTAATTATTTTTATGACACTAGCTGTAAACCGCGACTTGTACGCATGGAATGTATGTAGATATTTTTTCCCGTTTTTACGGTATTTTTCACTAATGCTTCACTCCTATTAGTTGCAGCGTGATGTTATATAGCCTATAGCCTTCCTCGATAAATTTACTATTCAACACTGAAAGAATTTTTCAGATCGGACTTTTGGTTTCTGAGATTAACGGGTTTAAACAAACAAACAATCTCTTAAGCTTTATAATATTAGTATTGAAGTATAAAATTCTTACAATTACAAAGGATTTTCACCAAAATCACTTACAAAAATCGTTTAGTAATTCGCTATATGTAACGACTGATCCTAAGAATTGTCCAAAACGCTCATAGTTTCAATACCAATTGATTCTATAAGTACTAATGAGCCATGGTTCCTTTGAAGCGATTTGACGCAACACAAAAATGAAACAAATTTTACCATCAATATAATCAAGATACCACCTTACTGCCTGACTATAAAAGCTATAATATAGTTAGTGTAATGTTATGTTAAATTTGTATCAATATAAGCCGTTAATAACATTATTCGGATCTATTTAACGTCGTTTTTGAGATGAGGATTAAAACTGGTATTATGGCGGGACGTGTGTAGTTACGTAGATAGGATAGCTGACGACGTGATTTTAAAGTTCACCACCGAAAGGTAAAATGAGACTTTATTACTGAAACTTC
Organism: Orgyia antiqua; assembly: GCA_916999025.1. Taxonomy (NCBI): domain Eukaryota; kingdom Metazoa; phylum Arthropoda; class Insecta; order Lepidoptera; family Erebidae; genus Orgyia; species Orgyia antiqua. The sequence goes on from OU779863.1 coordinate 31,494,235, forward strand.
ACTGTCTATTCGTCGGTTTATCACTATGTTATAAATATCTTATATATATAAAAATTACGTGAAACGGTGTTTGTCTGCGATGGACTCCTAAACTACTGAACCGATTTTAAATATGATTTGCATAACGTGTGCAATTAGACCCAACTTGAAAGATTAGGATAGCTTACATTTTAATTTATACAAACAACGTGACACGTAATTTTTATATATATACTAGCTGACCCGGCAAACGTTGTTTTGCCATACAAATGTTAGGGGTAGAAAAATATTTTGCAATAAAATAATATTGCGACTATAAATTTAAATGTAAGCTATCCTATCTTTTAAGTTGGGTCGAATTGCACACGGTGTGCAAATCAAATTTAAAATCGATTCAGTAGTTTAGGAGTCCATCTCGGACAAACATCGTGACAGGAGATTTATCTTATATATAAAATTCACGTGTCACAGTGTTAGTTACCCTACTACTCCGAAACGGCTTGACCGATTTTTATAAAATTTTACATGCATATTCAGTAGGTCTGAGAATCGGACAACATCTATTTTTCAAACACCTAACTGACATTTGTATGGCAAAACAACGTTTGCCGGGTCAGCTAGTCTTCTCTAATATATAAAATTCACGTGTCACAGTGTTAGTTACCGTACTCCTCCGAAACGGCTTGACCGATTCTTCTCAAATTTTGCATACGTATTCAGTAGGTCTGAGAATCGGCCAACATCTATTATTCAAACTTTTTTTTTAGTATGGCAAAACAACGTTTGCCGTGTCAGCTAGTATATATATAAAGATATCTATACTTCTATACAAATATTATAAAGCCGGAGAGTTTGTTTGTTTGTTTGTACGCGCTAATCTCAGGAACCACTGGTCCGATTTGAAAAATTCTTTCAGTGTTGGATACAAGTAAAGGATACAAGTGTCACCACCCTTTCTCCTCCCAAGGGTGCTGTAAAAATCAGCTAAGGGATATTGGACACAGGTAACATCCTCTGTGAGAGACGGAAATTTCGGAAATAAACCCTGTGCCAAAACGCCTGGTCAGCGCAGCAAAGTAGACTATAATTGAAGTAGGCTCATGCCCAACAGTGGGTCATTAATGGGTTAGACAGTGAAATAGCTTGGTGACAAACGGACGAACGAACAGACAGTGGAGCCTCAGTATAAGGAGCGCGTTTGATTTTAACCTCTTGAAACGGTTTTCCCTTGCAATTTTTATTAATACGTATATTATTTCATACTAAAATTATTTTAAACACTAGTAATTAAAACAGATTGAGATGTATTTAATAGTTACACGACATATTTAAGATGACATCTAGAGCAATTTGTTTATAATGACATACGGTGACATTGTGGACGTGGTCGGGTTATTATTTTATATTGTACGGTAATAAAATGTGGTTGTCATTGATAGACATCTTGATATTTAATTATAAGCAAGCGAACATGGAGTTACGAATAGTATTTAATTAATAGTCTTTACTTAATAAATTAAATTAGTAGAAAAAGCGATCACCGCAAGCGGGACTTGAACTCACGACCTCGGAATACCGTTCCGTCGCTCTGCCTACTGAGCTATTGCGGCCGTGCTAACAGTAACCGATTTCGCCACTAGCATGTTACTCGATTGAGTCTATATCGCATTTGATGTACAACGCCATCTATCGAGATTGTTTTGCACATTTTCGACCAGGAGCCTTGTATTCTTTACAAAATACAATTGGACTGAAATAATGACGCAACTTTTATTACTAGAGTGATTTATTAATTTTTGCAATTGACTTGCTATGCTTTTACTCAATAAATTAAATTGTAGTGAAAAAGTGATCACCGCAAGCGGGACTTGAACCCACGACCTTGGAATACCGTTCCGTCGCTCTGCCAACCGAGCTATTGCGGCCGTGCTAATAGTAACCAATTTCGCCACTACAATGTTACTCGATTTTTACTTATTATAAAACAAAGTCGTTATTTTTTCATGTATTACCCGATGTGAGCTTTTATTTTCAAAACTACGCAACGGATTCTGAGGCGGTTTCTTTTAATAAATGTAGTGATTCAAGAGGATGGTCTTTTTGTATATTTTGTTTAGGTTTCGTGTGCATTTCAGATACGCATTTGAAGTTGCGGGCGATACCTAATAACTTCATAATTAATATTTTGTTCGTAGCGCATGGGATTCATTTGTGTTATCGGTAGCGATAACTGGTACCTACGACCATACCTAATATAAATTGACGGGCCTCGTGGTCTAGTGGTTTATATAACGGACTGGCGATCACGAGGTCTCGGGTTCGATTCCCGGTCAGGACAATCATTTGTGTGATGTTTATACTTGTCATACAAATGTTTGTTCTGCGTCTGGGTGTTTCCTATGTATTATAAGTATGTATTTACAAAAGAAAAGTAGTTTATGTATTATATCCGTATCTGGTACCCATAACACAAGCATAGAAATATAGCTTACTTTGGGACCAGAGGACGTTGTGTGAAATGTCCAAAATATTTATTTAAAAAAAAAAGACGGGTTGCACTCCGGGAGTGCCGGCAGAAGTGAAAACTTGATTATTAACGTTGAGCATGTTTGATATTTTGGAATGGTTAGGGAATAATTTTGCACCGATTGCTTTATCAGTATAAAAGTACTATCATTTATGTGGTAGAATACAATATTCATTTATTGCGCTATCGTACACAAACATGACAATTTATATTACATTAAAAATTTAACACTTTAAAACTATTACAATTATTTTACATTAAAAAGTTTATCTCTCCGAAAAATCAACTTTCATCCATAATTTCAACGACTTTTTCACCATCATCATTACCAGAACTATCATCGCCAATCTCTAAAACTGATACGATAGGTTTATGGTAGCTGAAGTAAGAAACGAACAGTTTTGATTCGAACCTATTTAAATGTCTAATAAAGACCGCATCAATAGTAGCTAGCTAGTAGTCTTACGCTTTTTCGATCAGGTCACGTGTCCTGACGCGAGTTTAAGATTTTATACCCATTACAGAAAAAGTGCTCAACGCCGCTAAAGAAGTTTTCACTTCAAAAAACATGCACTTTTTTGCAAAAAATACTAACATAAATATGTGTAATAACCTCTCCCTCTTCTTGTGAAAGAAACTCTATTTCAAGTGAGATTACCGCAAGCATTTGTAAAATTTAACAATCTCTATAAACTTAATACTGCATCGATTTTATTTACTTGGTAATTTCTCTACTCATTCTATTCACAAATTATAAATACTCAATAGACTATAAATAATCCGTAAGTAGCATTCAGCATTTCAAAAATAACAAAAGCCATCAGCTAGTCTATTGACAACCAGGTGATAGAATAAAAAAATGGCAATGAGTGTTGAAGAAAACTAATGGCACAACCACTGTACCACGATTACGAAACGTCAGTTTCACAACATCAGACGCCTCCTCGATCCGACTGCGCTAATCGTCCAATAAACGCCCATTTATATCATAATTGCACTTTAATATACCCACACGCGTTGAAACGCCTAAAAACATGACAAAACCACTTCATTATCGTCCATTGTCGCGATTTCACTCCGCTCAAATCGCCATTGTATAAAACTCACAATTTGGCCACTCCACTGTTTATTTTTTCATAACTCCACGAATGTTCTATTTTTGAAATGGGAATAAGCACAATAAGTAATGTAAGTTGTAGTATAATTTTGGTGCTATTTTGATCCATATCGTTATGTATTAGAGGTAAAATTGGTTTGTAGGTTTTTGATGTTAAAGTCGCTACTGTGTTGTCTAGGATACTGGCAGTTTTTAAAACATGACAGGGAAGCGAATGTGCGAATCGATTTATCATTTGTGTGAATATTCTCGTTGATTCGATTCAGTAACGGCAGAATTTTGGGTGAGTTATTTAGCTTCGGGGTGTGAAAAAAGCCTTTAATAGACATTTATATGCGTACTGCAGTGGCGTGCACATGAATTTGAATCAGGGTAGGCTCTTATACTGTAGGTAGTACTCTTATAGATTTTTAGCATAGCCACGCGACGGATCTCTAAGTCGGAAACCATGCCAACAGAACAAATTTAAATCTGAATATCCCGAATCAGTCCACACTGTACTAGAATTACTAAACAATAACTACGTACGTACATACATACGTACATGTACGTATGTACATACGTTTCATAACTTTTAACATGAAATTTTCGAGTTACATTGGTGCCTATTCTATGTGCAGACCTAAACTTAACTTAACTAAAAAATGAAAATTGATAGCGTCAATAACACAATTCGGCAATGTTAACAGAACTTTTTTATATAAAAACTGTTTATTATAGACTAACGATTTTAATTAATATAAATGTGTGCAAAAAAATAGCGAAACATTTAAGATACAGCAATAGCTGTTTTCATTTTTTAGTTAATACCTATTATACCGTTGTCCGTCCAGCTACGCGTGGCGCTGATTCGATCGGTACCGCGCTCGCATGTTGTAACAAAAAACCTTTATAGCTTCTTATCTATAATACCTAGAGTGAAGACAAATACTACGAAAAATTACTAGAAGACTACAGATGAAATCTATCTATTTTTTAAGATCTGAAAATTTATTTTAAAGTATTAAAAATGAGAACAGAAGAGGACAGAGGAGAAAACATAACAATTCAAAATATAACTCGATTTTACTCTTAAAACTGTGATATGTATGCTATATGTATACTTAATTATAAAGCACAAATCATCTAGTTTATCTTGATGTATAATAATATTAATAATCTATGAACTCATAAATAAAACTAAACTACTTACGACAATCCGCTGGAACTTCAAAACCACTTGTTTACTAAACACAAAGCGTAAAGTGGACTGAAGATAAAAACTGCCATCTAGTGATTATGGATTGTGAAGTCATTCATCAGCTATCTATTACACAACTTATAGACGCAAAAAATAACGCAATTTGTCCATAGTTGTCGGTATATCTAATCGTAACTGACTGTTGATACTCGTTTCGATACGAGATTTACCAAAAGTATTTAATTTTAAGCAGGCCTCCAGATGTTTTTCTGTATGGTCATACTTCTTTGTCGCGGAATGGAAATTATTTAAATCTGAATATCCCGAATCAGTCCACACTGTACTAGAATTACTAAACAATAAGCAAGGGAAACAAAATAATTTATTCGTGTGTACACAACCACATAGCCAGTTATACGTTTCATAACTTTTAACATGAAATTTTCTAGTTACGTTACCCTTTTGTTGATTAAGTTGTAACTCGGGTATACATCTACCTATAGACACAATTTGAATTTTTTCACCGAACGACAATTGTGAGAACTTGTTATTTTTAATTTTTAACAAACACACACTATCAACACACATTTCACAATCAAATAACATTTTATAATCAACAAACGGAAATCCATACAATTATTAAATTATAGAAACTCAATATTAAACAGTTCAATGAATCACATGAAAAAATAAAATGGCCTCCGTCGAACCAAAATATTTCTGCTATATAAATGCATACCTACGTGATTTATTAGACTTCCGACTATTATATTTATTCGGACTATAATAGGTAACGAACGAACGCCGAATACTCGCGAAAACTTCCGATCGCTAACTCATGCGGCATGACATGCCGTACAAGGCGTCTTCAATATGCAAGCCTGTGTGCGTTTGCGAACTGTGCACGGACACCAAAATTTCTACACACATATGAACTCATGGCAGGCGGGCCGAGTCGAGCTTGTCCTACGCTAATATTATTCCTTCGCCAAACGCCTGGCAAAAAGCAATTTGCAAGCACATATTGGTGCTATTTATGAATTATTAGGTAGGCGTTTTTAAGTTATAATATTTTGTTTAATTAATAGTAAATAAATGAATAAAGTCATCTAAAACATACGAACGTTTTATTAAAATATCTGTGAATGGCAAGTAAAGCAGTGCTTATCTGCTTGTATAGAGCGCACGCCACTGGCGTACTGATAATAAATTGGAGCTTCTACTATTATTTATTATCCAAATTAATGTACTTAGAAGATTGTATAGTATTTGTCTAATTGTATAATTCTCTGTGATACATATTTTACATCGGAGTGCTAGAGCGGTTCTTAAAAATATCTAAGTTGTGAAAGTAATATATTCTTAAGATCTGTTCTAGCTAAAACTAGTGACGTAGGTATATTATTCACCTCTAAACCTAAACCTTCTAATATTAGGTAGCAGTAGGCTCTTACAGATTCGATTAGAATTAAATAATATTTTAATAATAGAATTAGAAGAAAATATACAGCCGAACATATAACCTCCTCTTTTTTAGAAGTCGGTTTAAAGGGGGTTCTGTCTAAAACACTGTTCATAATCCATCATTACACAGCTCAGCGTTAGAGACTATAAAATTAAAACTTTGTCTGAAAATGTACGCGGCTTCACTAAGAAATTGATAAAATTCTACTCAAGTCTCAAGATTTTTAGTTGAGGTCATCTTCGGTTTTGACATTAAAATATTAATTTCCATATTAAACTGAAATGGTATAATATACGCAAAATGTATGTCGTTAAATCAAAAACCGCAAATAAAACTTATTGTAAGTTAAAAAGACGCTCATTTGTCATCTTCCAAACAAAAGTACGAGGGAACACTCATTAGTAAACCTGAAACCTGTTTGAACCTATTTATTGATACCTTTTTGCACCTATTATCTTTGTATAATTATAATCAGAACGCTTAATTGTTTATAAAAAAAAAGAAAAAATAACCTTACAACTGTCTATGCCTAAGGCAAAACGTGGCGCTCAAATTAATTATAATAACGCTTTTATTACAATTAAAGTGACGTTTTCATTAAAGAAACAATTATTTATAAATTACGGGCTCGTCTCGCTAACGGCTGCATGTTTGTGGCAAAAAAAACAAACTTTTGTACTTTAGTGTGTGTATTATTATCATATCTCTTAAGTATTATTCATAAATATCATCATTATTTATTTTATAACGTTAAAAAGTGACAAATCGTCTATAAAATTAATAAACAGCTCTGGCGGTAAAGTAGCTGTCTTTGCATATTTGAAAAAAAAGAACTAAGGAAATAAAAAAATTAAAATAAACGTACTGGCAACATATTTATAAAAACAAAGAAACCACTTCTTTTTGAAATTCGAAAAACAAATGCAGGATAATGGTAGCTGATTGCATGTGGTATGTATTTTTAAAATTCGCTTTGTATATGAAATCAACAACTGTTAAATAATTTCAATGTAAGGAGACCAGTATTACTATTGCAGGTTTTGAAAAGATGAGTCAATGGGTGGAGCAGACGCCTCAAGGTGTATTTAAATTGGTCACATTTTACAAAGGAGTATTACACTATGCCGTCATGCGCGTTGACCTCAAAAATTATAGTATTAAATTTCGAACAAAGACGCCGAAAACCACACGTTTCTTAGTCTTTCTGGCGAAATTAAAAATACCATCCTGGTATTAATTATTTTACAATAGCCTACATAAATTAACAACTTCGGACATATTATTAGCATGTTTGTTGTATTTTCATACATTTTCCATTATTTTGTAATGTTTTATTTAATTTCGTGTTGATGTTCGTAAACCGCAAAACGAATACAAGAAAACAATTCAGGAAAAAGTATTATTTATTTGGCAAACAAAACACGAAAGTGAATAAACTTGTTCCTAGTATTAAATTATTAAAACTTTTGGTGTGGGTCTTTGACGGTATTTAAGCAATTATTTATTGTTTACGGTTCATCACATAACGCTTGTGCAAGAATAGTGACCATAGTTAACGTATTAACAACCACGAATTAATGTTTAAAATGTGACCGAAAACTTCATGCGTGCTAACTGCTAACACAAAGACCAGTTTATGAATGTCTTTGATAGTTAAGATGCGTAAAGATTAGACAGGTCATGTGTTTCTGGTGATTACGGCTAGTGGGCGACCAATTAAGCTTTAACAAACTTTTGTCCGTAACCAATTCTCGTACAGTTTTAACAATTTGAGTTTGGAACGTTCATGTAATTTGACAACGGCTGTGTTAGGCTCGGTGTACATTTAAGGATTTTTATAATGTTCTTAGAAATACAATAAAGTACTTATATAATCATTTGCAAAATTACCGTACCAAAGAAAAGCACTTTAAATATTTGGAGTTGTGCAGTTATTTAATTAATTCAGCGAAATATTTCGAGTAGGTATTTATTTCTTTAAACGTAATTTTGACTGACTTGTTAAAAATTTTACAGCGATCAAAAACATAAATTTTATACACTTAAATTAGGTATAATGTTGGGTCCTATTATTAATTTAGGTATATCCTAACTTGAGTTCTGGTAACTAATTTGCACAAAAGAAAAAATACGTCGGATAATATTTTCTAACACTTGCGCGACTCATTTTTGTTTAAATAAAACTACTTTTTCAGATTTAAACGCGTATTTTGTTTTAAATTTGATCATGGTGACTGCAAAGCCTCCGAAACGACGGGTTAAAATTTAAAATAAATACATGGGTCTAAATCCGTAAAAAGTAAACTACTTTATTTTAGATTTTTATATTCATAAAAATTATCGATTCACTTTAGTTTTTGTATTCTTAATTTTAAATTCATTACAGGAATTTGAAATTAATAATAATAACATCAACATACATCACACACGGCGTAACTTATATGCTACCAAAAGATAGCAACACTGAAGACCCATCTAAATACCGCCCTATAACTTGTTTACAAACCATATACAAAATTTTAACTTCTTGCTTAAGTCAAACAATCTATACTCACTTGTCCGAACACGATATACTTGCAGAACAACAGAAAGGCTGCCGAAAAGACAGCCAAGGATGCAAAGAACAACTCACCATAGATTCAGTAACAATAAATAACGCATTCAAAAATCAAAGAGATATCTGTACAATGTTCATAGATTACCGAAAGGCTTTCGACTCTGTCCCACATAGCTGGCTGTTACACACACTACAATTATATAAAATAAATCCCACCATTATTGAATTCTTGAAAACCTCCATGCAAAACTGGAAAACTATACTGAAACTTAAACACCATAACTCTTCTATAACTACTGAACCTATCAATATTCAGCGTGGCATTTATCAGGGCGATGCTCTAAGCCCACTCTGGTTCTGTTTAGCTCTCAATCCACTCTCAAAACTTCTTAATACCAGTCAACTCGGATATAACCTAACAACAATAAACGAAAACTATTATCTTACTCATTTACTTTACATGGACGATATAAAACTTTTTGCTAACAACACCGAAGAACTATTTTATTTAGCAGATATCACACAGCAGTTTTCTAAGGATATTTGTATGGAGTTTGGTGTAGATAAGTGCAAAACTCTTTGCGTCAGCAAAGGACAATTACTGAACAACACGTACGTGCTAGAAACAGGAGAGAATATTGAGCCAATGGATGACCACAGCACATATAAATACCTAGGATTCAAGCAATCTCGAAAAATTCAGCAAAAATATACTAAAATAGAACTCACAAAAAAATTTAAACACCGCCTTAATCTTATTCTAAAAACACACCTTAACTCCAAAAACATAATCAAAGCTGTTAATACTTATGCCATACCCATACTCACCTACTCGTTTGGAATCATTAGCTGGTCACAAACAGAGTTAAAAGCCCTGCAACGAATAATAAACACACAAATGACTAAACACAGAAAACATCATCCTAAATCATGCATAGAGAAATCTCTCTATGCATGATTTCACATGCCTTCACGACGTGATAGTGTTAATCAACACTATCACGTCGTGAAGGCGGCAGAGGTCTAATTGACATTCAAAATTTACACAATAAACAAATAACTACACTAAGACACTATTTTCACACTAAATCTGAACACTCACCATTGCACAAACAAGTTACAGACATAGATCGCAAGCTTACACCACTTAACTTACAAGACAGATCTACACAAAATAACGAATCGCTGACCACCACAGAACAAAAAATTGGAAAATGGAGTAGTAAGTCTCTTCATGGAAGACACCGAACCGACCTAAACCAAAGATACGTCGACAAGGAAAAGTCGAACGAATGGCTTAAAAAAGGGGAACTGTTTCCAGAGACTGAAGGCTTTATACTAGCAATACAGGACCAAATTATACTCACCCGAAACTACAAAAAATTTATCATTAAAGATCCCAACCAAACATCAGATTTATGTAGACACTGTAATTCAGCATCCGAAACAATACAACACATTACAAGCGCTTGCAGATCCTTAGTTCAGACTGATTATAAACATCGACACGATCAAGTGGCAGCAATTGTACATCAACACTTAGCTCACCAACATAAATTCATTACAAAGAAATCTCCATATTACAAATACAAACCAGACACAATACTAGAAAGTAGAAGCTGTAAAATATATTGGGATCGTACAATTATAACAGATAAAACTATACATTTTAATAGGCCTGATATAACTGTACATGACAAACTAAATAATACCATCTACATTATAGACATAGCTATCCCCAACACCCACAATCTTCAATCGACTATCTCTGAAAAACTTGCAAAATATCAAGATCTCGCTATAGAACTCAAAACTCAATGGAAAGCACACACTGTACACATAGTCCCCATAGTATTGTCATCAACTGGTATAATACCAAAAACACTTACTGATAGTCTTGACATCCTTCACATGCCTACACATTCATTACAACTATTACAAAAAGCTACCATCTTAAATACATGCCGCATCACTCGTAAATTTCTAACGTCATCGTCTATTTCATCCACTTACACCATTTAGCATACCACGCTTGGTTTAATATACCCGTGTGGTGTGTAATCTACCTCTCAAAAAGAGAGAGACAAAGTATTATAATAATAATAATTTATTTATTGGTATTTGATTATATAAAAACATTGTACATAAATGGTTTGGCTTCAATATAAAGTATACAACATATTTGTAGGCTTTCTGTTCTCCTAGCTAGGTTGCAAGCAACCTGTGTTAAGGAGATACAGTGCTGCCCCCTTAATGGGTGTACCTACTTAATTACCAATTAAGAAAAATGGGTTAATAAGATTACCAATAAAATTATGTTGTAAGTGTGTCTGTGTAGTGTGTGTATGTGTGTATGTGTGTGTGTGTGTGTGTGTGTGTGTGTGTGTGTGTGTGTGTGTGTGTGTGTGTGTGTGTGTGTGTGTGTGTGTGTGTGAGTGTGTGTGTGTGTGTGTGTGTGTGTGTGTGTGTGTGTGTGTGTGTGTGTGTGTGTGTGTGTGTGTGTGTGTGTGTGTGTGTGTGGGTGTGTGAGTGTGTGTGTGTGTGAGTGTGTGTGCATTAAAGTTTCACGAAAAAGCTAAGCAAGAATTCGGTATTATGAAAAAGAACATGTAATATATGACTCGGTCTCATCATATGTTTTATTTAGAAAGAAAGATTTGACAGTCGATTTAAATTTCGACAAGGGCAGTTCATATATAGGTAGACTGTAGTTAGTCTTATTGTAAAGAAACGGACCAAGGAAGATAGCAAAGCAAATTCGAATTGTAAATTTTCAACTTACTTACAACTTAGTGTCAGACGTGTGAATTCATTGCAGCAGTGTCTACCGTAATTAGCCATGATGAATGTCCAACGTCAAGATGTCACTATACCGTACATTAAGAAGCTATCTAAGTAATAATACAATGTCATAGTGTTATCCGACATTGTAGCCCTGACTTAGAGCGTTGAGCACGCGACGCCTACATCAAACATTCGTAGCTCGTAGCTCAAACATTAGCTCCTACGTCTTTATACTAGAACTCCACATTAAGATATGCGATACTATACTATCTTACTATATAATTTTTTAGGTAAAAGCGTCCCTATAAAGTGAACAGGCCACCTCTTTGTTGGATATTTTTGACAATGCTGATCAGAAATGTTTCATGTATTTTGTTTTGGAGTTTTTCATGTCTCGTAGAACATGATATTTGGATACTATTCCTTGGCTAAAACAGATGGCGTTTTATAAGCTTTGCCCACCCAAGGAAAAAAGCCTGATTTTATACTAACTTACATCACCTTATGACTGAAATGAAGAAACTATCTATATGTCACCATACAGACTGTTAGATATAATTTTAATTTAAAATATTGTTATTACTTACGTGATGTATTACTTTTGGTACATGAAATCTTCAATTTGACCAGCTCCATAAGTACTTGCATAGTCTATTTATTATTATGGAGTCATCGTCATCAGAGAGAGTGTCTGTCTCAGAGTTTGTTTATTGGTTTGAATGAGCTAATCTAAGGAACTATTTTTTCGAATTAAAAAACTAGTTTTGTGTTGGATTGTCCAATTATCGATGAAGGCTATGTAGCATCACGCTGCGACCAATAGAAGCGAAGCATTAGTGAAAAATGTTGCAAAAACAAGGAAAATAAATTCCACGCGAACGGAATCGCGGGCGACAACTAGTTTTATAATAACTTTATTTGTCTTTCTGAAAACTATTGAGCCGATATAATTATATTTTACTAAATAGCCCGAAAAAGAATTAAAGAGCCCGAGAAAGAATTCAGTTTACTTTTAAATGAAACGGGAAATTTTTTAAAGGTGTCTTCATATACTACTCGTATCAAAGCTGAGCAAACAGCTAGTAGGCTATAAATTTCAGCTTAAGAATCATATCATAAAGTGGTAGATTACTTAAGACAAATCTCAAAGTGCACCGAATTGATTATCTCAAGAGTGTGGAATACTTACATACTATATTTGTGTTAGAAACGATGTCTTGCACGCCACATTTATGATTAGGTAACAATATAAATCGTCTGTTTTACCTTCATTTATATAATTTACTAGCACTTACCCGCGACTTCGCGCGCGTTGAATTTTGAATTACTACACACGGTTATGCATATACCCATTTTCCCATCGTAAAAAAAGTAAATAAGTATCGTAAGAAAAGTAGCCTATTATCTCACGCAAAAACTATTATTTCAATGAAACTTTACAATAATGTAGTTTATACATAAAAATAATATATAGACTACTTTTTATCCCAAAAGAATGTAATGTTCCCGTGGGATGATGAAAAATGAACGGATCTTTTATCGTATTTTCGATTTTTTATTGAAATTCATTGATGCCTAAGGAATTTTACCTTACAAGTACACTGAAATATCTATTTAATTTTCTTTCGTCTATATTAATGTTGCATCCAGATTAATATGTTAAATGACATTTTTGTTGTGAAATATCCGCATTCTCTTAGTTGGAAATAAGGTTTCTACCGTCAGCATAGCTATTTGCAAATTCATAGACTTTCATAGATACGGCTACGTTGACTGACGGTCAGCGCTGGTCGTCGATGAAACACCGTTCGCAGCCTCAGTTTCAAATGTAAAGCTTGTTCAAGCATATTTTGCTCTAGAAAAATCATAATGACGAGCCTCGTAGTTGAGTGGTTATTGTAATGGACTGCCGATCACAAGGTCGCGGGTTCGATTCCTGCTCGGGACAATCATTTGTGTGATATTTCTAATTGTCATACAAAAGTTTGTACCGTGTCTGGGTGTTTCTATGTATTATAAGTATGTATTTACAAAAGAAAAGTAGTATATGTAGTCTATCCGTATTCTGGTACTCATAACACAAGCATATAAGCTTAGCTTGGGACCAGAGGACGTTGTGTGAAATGTCCATGATATTTATTTATTATTTTATCTGTTACACCTGTGTTTGATATCTAAAGTAATTCATAATCTTTTCGCTACACTTTTACTTAATAAACCAAATTATTGTGGAAAAAATAATCATCATGAGTGGGATTTGAAACCACGACCAGGATGTTAAATAAAATATAGAGTAGAGTTTCTATTTATCTGTTTTTGTATATAGTATTATCAACTGTTTGTCTCTTTAGTTGTCTCTTACAGCTTCTGTAGGAGTTTTTTGTCCTTCCTCCGCCCTACCGAGCCATAGCCAACTTGAACCTTACCATGACCGTAGAAGAAAGGGTTGTATAAGAGAATACAAGTATCACCACCACTTTTCCTTCCCAGGATGCCCTAATAAGCAGCTAAGGAATATTGTACACAGATAACATCCTCTGCGAGAGACGGAAAATTCGAAATAATCCCCGTGCCAGATTATGGTCTACAGTGTAGACCATAATCCCTACCAAAGTGGAGGAGGTTCATGCCCAATAGTGGGACATTAATTAGCTGGTGAAAGAGAGAGAGAAAGTAAAAAACATACAAACTAGAACACATAATGTTTATTTACACTAAGTAATATTCACATATGTTATAACGCACATTTCTATTATAGTTTACATAATATTCTGTAGGTAAATATAGTAGGAACAAGAAAACATTGTTTATAATTCAATTAAGTACATTATTTTTAAGTTTTTAAGATAAATAATAATTAAAGTTGAAATAAAATATTATACTGAAAAGTGTTTGAGGAATATTGTAAAAAAAAATATCCACACTCATGGAATAAAGGCCGTCACAAACGGCATATTAATATAATATTAATATAGCGAGAAAGAGACAGATATATCTGTCGGTGACGTCATAAGTATAGATACATCTCGGTATATTAATATGTATCTGTCTCTCTCTCGCCTTATCTTTTTCTATATACATCTGTCTTTTTCTCGCTATATTAAAATATATTAATATGCCGTTTAAACATACAAGAATGAGGTACGTTAATTATATCTAGATTGCATTTTGGATAGGTTATATAAATTTGTTTGAACGTACCTTTAAAACTAGGTTTTAGTTTCTTTTGCTTAACCGTTAAAAAGTTCTTTTACGGGCGGATCCACGACATTAATTTGTTAAGAAACTAAAGAATATAATGGGTACTAATTCTGTTTAATGAAAACTTATACTAAACTAAAATTATAAGAATTATCATGTATTTTGATTGCCTCTCTATTCTACTACACATTTTGTTAAAAACAAAAATTGATCAAGTGCGAGTCGGACTCGCGCACGAAGGGTTCCGTACCATTATCTATGCAACATAAGGCAACGTTATTAGTATCGAGCAAGAAACGGTTAAATATTTATTTTATTTTATTTTTAGTATCTGTTGTTATAGCGGCAATAGAAAAATAAAAAATAAAACATCATCTGTGAAAATTTCAACTGTCTAGCTATCACCGTTCGTGAGATACAGCTGGTGACAGACGGACGGACGGACGGACGGACAGCGAAGTCTCAGTAATAGGGTCCCGTTTTTACCCTTTGGGTACGGAACCCTAAAAAGTAGGTGATATTATCAATATGTACCTATCGATAAATTAGTTTAGCTTCTGCAAGCAGAATTAGTACCACTTTTAGTTTTAGTTCAATGAGTTTTGGGTAGTATGCTTTAAATGTAATTTAAACCATGGTATGATAAAAATATACACTTTTCTGTAGGTAACTTAAAATGCTATGTAAAAAAGCTAAAATGTACTTTACTGCTGTTATAGTTAAGACCTTTTACATTTTCCGAATAAATTACAGATAGGTCAGTGAATAGTCCCTTTATTTCATGAACGAAATACGAAAACAGAAGAAATGTTTTACGAGACCTTGATCTAAAATGCCGACAGCAATTTAATCAATTTTGTAAAGTACCTATACAAAATTTTATGACAGAAAATCAATTGTAATCGCATTTACATTTTTTCATAAATTTCTTTATAACGTGCTATAATCACATGAAATTACTTAGTTATTACCATTAATATTTCTTCTACATTACCACTGGTAGTTTAATAGTGGAAAAACTAATTTAAAATTACAAAGTAATTAACTAATTATACTATTTCAATTTTTTTTATTTTCATTATGACAGATCTAATTTATTGATTTAATTATTATTTGTCCTATCCCTATTGCTTTCTCCTACTCTGGTATGACCTTGTAAGCTTGTAAGCTCCATATTTTTACAAAATGTTAAAATATTTATGTCTTTGAATTTCTCCCTTAGAGAATCCCGCGGACCTAGGTTATATATAGCTCTAACAGCGCGTTTCTGGAGCACAAATATCCGATTAATGTCCGCACAGCTTCCCCAAAGAAGAATTCCATAGCACATTACATTGTGAAAATAACTAAAGTAAACCATTCTAGCCGTGTCTACATCCGTAAGTCTTCTAATTGTTTTCACCGCATATGCCGCAGAGCTAAGTTTGCCAGACATTTTTTCAATTTGTGGGCCCCACTGTAATTTCGAATCAATAGTGATTCCTAAAAATATAGTTGACTGTACTGGTTCCAATCTCGCTCCACTCAAATGTACATTGGTTTCTACATGGGTGACATTTGGCATAGAGAATTTTATTACTTTTGTTTTCTTAGAATTTAATAATAAGTTATTAACATTAATCCATTGTACAAGTTATGAGAGTGCAGTTACATTTGCTTAGTTCAAAAACTAAAAAACACACAAGAAAATTTTTTTTTTTAATTATTGCTTTGTCATCGATCGTTTATATCACGAAGTATAGATACAAGGAGTCCGAACGGTATAGGCTTTTCCATAATATTTCGTGTACACAATAATCAACCCAGATCATAGTTCTATTTTCTGCCACTGGCTGCGCAAGTATTCAGGACGTACCGATGCTAGTATAGAATATCAGAATATCTCTTGACCTTCTCTGTATTGTTGGGTTTAAAGCACTCGAAAATTTTCCTAAAACTTATATTTATATCTACGTTTCTCAGAATATTTTTTTCCACAAGTGTCAATAGTTCAAACGAGTACTTCTTGAAAAATGGCGCACTCTACCGGCAAAAATCTGTCCCTTAAATTGAGACCATTCGTTCAACATTACGTTCGGACTCCTTGTATCTATACTTCGTGGTTTATATGTACGAAAAATTCCAGATCAATCCGACTACTGCAAGTGCGTTAAAATTTCTTTTAAAAATTCCGTGGTATCTATCGATGTATTAATCTATGTATTAATACATCGATAGATACCAGCTAATATAAAAAAGACGTGATAAAAAGACGGTCATATTAGGAAAATAGGATCTGTCATCGATGATATAAAGAAATGGAAATATTATAACTAATTATTTTTAAATTAGTTTACGTAAATGACATCTATATACTGCGCTTTTCAATTAACACTAAGACTGTTATACTAAGAAATTATCTTTACATTTTATATTTACAAATCTAATATAAAATTGGGCTTGTAACTGGCTTGTAGTTTCTGTAATTTTCATTATTGCACTTTCATAGACAAATAAGGTAGATAAAATTTTAAATAATAATATCTCTATAATATAAAAACTTAATAATAACACGCTTACTTATTGTACGACTCCAATTTTTTTTTATTTTTAAATAAATATTGCATTCTCATTGGTCTTTGATAAGTATGCGAAATTTCAAAAGATTTCGTTACATAGTTTAATAGATAAATACCAACGGAGTCTAAGAAAACGTTTTTTGTACTACTTCTGCTCTACCGGGCACACCATGAGCCGCCAAGGGTGGCCCACTCACAAGGGGCCCGACTCGATGAGGGGAGCCACAATTCGTGCGGCGGGTCTCAGTTTAATAAAGTGTGTCAAAGAGTATTTTCAAACTTATAGTTCTTATGTAATTCAATCAGATATAGTTCATTAATTAATTATCTTTTTAAATAAATTATTGCCGCGCCACAAGCCAGTTAAAAATCCAATAAAAAATAAATAATTTAGGAATATCTCTATAAAATATTAAGTACTTAAATAAAATCAACTATCACATTTATTTCGAACGAAGCTTCTTAATTTTTGTACAACAACTACTGTCAATATTTATATACAGTTATTAATAATTAAATAGTGATATACTATTATTAGTGAAGATAAAAATAACTAACGTCACTAAAATGTTCTTTCTTTCAACATCATTAGTGTAACACCGAGTCACTTTAGTCGAATTAATTCGATGAATCGATTAATAATCGAGCACGCGGCGATCGTAGCTGATATCGGATGCAATCGCGCGTGATGCCTCGTTTCATTTAGATGCGTTCACAACAAGATTCGTCGCCGCTTCCTCACTTGCACCTATGCTCATTGCTTTCTTCTTAAGAATACCAAGATCTGTGACGTTCTCTAAGAAACTTTTATGTGCTGACAATACTTTAGCACTTTCTACATCTTTTTTTAATTCTTCCATGTCACGTTTCAGTTTTGCTCTTCTATTTTGAAACCAAGTGATTACTTGAGCGTTTGAAAGTCCTAATGAACTCGCTATTTCATCTCTATCCGCTGGTGATAGGTATTTCTGGTAGAGAAATCGTTTTTCTAGTTCGAAAATCTGGTGGTTTGTGAAGGCGGTTCTTGATTTTCGTTTCTTTTTTGGCTGTGGTCTTGAGTTGAAGAGATTCAAATGATTGGACTGACCATCTGTAACAAAAAATCAACGAATTAGCAACGGTCTTTAAGTAATTAACTATGTGTAAAAAAGAATTTAGTAAGTGGCCAATTGACAAGATAAAGTAAAAAAAGTTATGTTTAAAGATTGTAATAAACTTGTTTGTTGATTAGTCGAATTTACATGTATTTTTTTTGTTACTAACGAAGTTTGCCTTTCTCTGAGGTCAACGAAATAATTGTTAAATTATTTAAGCCGTTTAACTCTGTTGTAAATTGCAAACAATTAGCTTGCTCAATCGGCATAGTTAATATACTTTATAAAATAGGTGTAAAATGCAGATTACTATATATGTATTTGTATTTTTTGGGTGCATATGTAAAATATGAAAATCAATAAAAGTCCTGTTACAACAATGATAATGCAAAATATAGAGCCAACCATATTGACCATATTTTTATGATAAATGTATAAGGAATTAAAAAGAAAATCAAGGCCAGGAATGAAATAATGTCATATGTAACGCCGTAGAAGACTCTTGAAGTTTTAGAAGTGAGCAATAAATGTACAAAAGAATTCAATCTTTAAACACCATCAAACGTAACAATACCTTTAAAAATATCATACATTCATAAAACTATCCAATTAAAACTCAATTAAACCTCTACTTTTAATCTAATCATCATAAAACACAATAAATAAGACCGCAATGAAAGCAGCTCACACCTCAAATCAGAAGTGTTGTTCAAATAAGGTTTTAAATAAAAAGATTAGATGAAGTAGTATTTATTGTGGCATAGAGAATAAACTCATCGTTATCAGGTACTAAAATATAGTCTATGACACTGCAATAAACGACCCGCAGCGCTAAAATGTTAGTCTCGTAAAAAAATACTATAAAACACACCCAGGTATCGTTACATTTTAACGGGCACACAATCATATAGGGGCTGGTGCATAAAACTTATTTATAATGATGAAAAAATGAGACAATTGTGCATACAATGTTGTGAATTAGATCATTTAAGAGGTACCCTCTTACTGTACTCTTAATTTAGGTATTTGCTTTAGGTATTGCTATCCCTTTTCTCGAGCATCGCGCTGAAAGAGACAAATACAGCTAATGCAGATTTTACCTACCAATTCTTTGGCAAAAAGACGTTTCGTAGCCCCCTTTTTTAGCGAAAATTAAATCGATTAAAATATTTTATTTATGCTATAATATAGATGTAGAGTATATCTATGCTTATATCACTTTCTTTTTTGGTAAAACCTTACCAAACTTGTGTGATAGACGCTGTAAATTAATCTAAAGAATCCCGAAAAAAAAACGGGATTTTTGGATGGTCATATTTCTTTTAGTTAATATGTTTTGAAAAAAAAAACAAAGTGATAGAAGCATAGATATATAAGACTTAGATACTGTGAATAAAATTCGTTCCTGTAGAGACAATATCCACGAAGAAAACGGGACTACGATGCACATGTTTTTGTATGGAGCATAATTTGGTATATTGCCCTTTTAATTATTTATTAATTATTATCGTCTTACGATTACATGCAAGTAAATAATTTGCTGAGTTCAAAAACTAAAAATATCCTGAATATTATTTAAAATTATTGCATTGTCATCAGTCACATGTAACATCACGCTGTGATCAATACGTGTGAAGCATCAGCGAAAAATATTTCTAGTTCCCAAGTGTACGAAGTCGTGGTTTACAGCTAGTTTTGGTAATATAACACCCGTATTCACAAACAATATTTACATAAGTAAGTACTTAAGGGCCTACATCAATATTATCGTATATCATCGCCGACACGTACATATTAACACAGCCAGTAGGCACAGAAAATGAAGAATTAGGGATACTTTTCCTATTTACTCAAAATCTACTAAATATATTTTAATTTTGATATACGTGTTTCTATATATAATAGTTACTTATGTTTTTAAAGTTATTTCATTAGTTAATACGCGATAATAGACCGACAAATGAAAAAAATAAAAAAATTGAGAGGTTTTTTCGCCAAGATTTTCTATCGAGAAAACTTTTTTCAATCGCGTTTCTGAGTTTATGCGATCCTAGATCATATATTGAAAAATCATATACTTAAAAATTAGAGCTCTAGCCATTCAATCTAAAGAAACAATGAAAACTTCGCAGGTAGAAAAATGCCCGAAGCTATTTTGGTATCCTCTTAAGTGTTGATGCACTGTGCAAAGGGTAACACTTCTCAGTGCGTTCCGTTCATCGAGCCTTTGTATTCATAGACAAAACTTAGCTATGCGTTCAGTTGAACAAACGCATAGTGCGCTTCATCACTTAAGAGCATACCAAAATACGAGTAGCTTCGTGCATTTTTCTACATAAGAAGTTTTCATTGTTTCTTTAGATGGAATGGCTAGAGCTCTAATTTTTAAGTATATGTTTTTTCAATATATGATCTAGGATCGCATAAACTCAGAAACGCGATTGAAAAAAGTTTTCTCGATAGAAAATCTTGGCGAAACAACCTCTCAAATTTTTTATTTTTTTCATTTGTCGGTCTATTATCGCGTATTAACTAATGAAATAACTTTCAAAACATATGTAACTATTATATATAGAAACACGTAAATCAGAATTAAAATATATTTAGTAGATTTTGAGTAAACAAAAAAAATATCCCTAATTCTTCATTTTCTATACCTACTAGCTGTGTTAATATGTACGTGTCGGCGATGATATACGATAATATTGATGTAGGCCCTTAAGTATTGTTTGTGAAATAATTTTGCTACCTCTGTGCGTCCATGCCTACTATGAGACCTCACAGTAACGTTTGTGAATACGGCTGTAAATCTTTTTGGTGTGTATGTTAAACGTATTGCGTGGGCTTCTTGATAAAAATCAGTCTAATTTTTATTTAAAAAGCTTAAGAGGATACCAAAATAGCTTCGTGCATTTTTCTACGTACGAAGTTTTCATTGTTTCTTTAGATTGAATGGCTAGAGCTCTAATTTTTAAGTATATGTTTTTTCAATATATGATCTAGGATCGCATAAACTCAGAAACGCGATTGAAAAAAGTTTTCTCGATAGAAAATCTTGGCGAAACAACCTCTCAATTTTTTAATTTTTTTCATTTGTCGGTCTATTATCGCGTATTAACTAATGAAATAACTTTAAAAACATAGGTAACTATTATGTATAGAAACACGTAAATCAGAATTAAAATATATTTGGTAGATTTTGAGTAAATAGGAAAAGTATCCCTAATTCTTCATTTTCTGTGCCTACTGGCTGTGTTAATATGTACGTGTCGGCGATGATATACGATAATATTGATGTAGGCCCTTAATATTATTAGTATATTTTGTGCTAACTAATTAGACATGTTGTAGTTTGTATGAAATGCGCTACTTTGTAAACTTTATAAGTAAACAATTTCCACGCCTGTTAAAACTCAATTTTCTTTTATTACTTTTGCAATAAACATAAAGGAAATGAAGAAGCAACAATGGCGCTATCTCAATATCCGGCATAAATAATAGAAATGTATTATCTATGTACTGTAGCACGGTTTGTGTAATTATTTTTACATAATTAACTTGTTAATGTTTACTGTTCCGCTTGCGCTAATAACAATTATAATAACAGTGATTTTATAGCTATTGGCTTACTGATAACATTCACCCAAATAGATTTTCTGTTATATTTGCATTTCCTACATAAAATTACAAAATGATTGCATAATTTTATTAAACTCAAACAAAAACCACAGATTCTATAATTTATATTTTTTTCTTAAATAAACATACTGGCCAGTCATAAATGCTTACATCACTCCTCTTATCGATTTCAAAGTTAGAAATTTAAAAATTACGAATTGAAAAAGTAAAATCCTAAATAAAATTGTTGATGGTAATTAAAAAAGAATAAAATACTTATCGCGACCTTCAACTCTACAAAGACATTTCGCGTGGGCTTTTGCGCGGTTCACCACAGATATTTAATAAAATGAGCAGTCTTTTTATATGTCTGTCGTTAAGAAAAAACTGCCTATATATTGTAAGATTAAAAAAAACTCAATATTAAATGTACTGCCCAATTTATTAACCACATATTAAACAAGTCACTTTTATGATTATTTTACTTATAGGCTCTAAGAGGCTAAGCTTAGGCTCTATTTTTATAATATTTTGTTGTTGTGGTGCAAATTCCTCCATAGAAACTAAAAAGAACGCCTAGTAATTTTTTGATTCTGAAAATTCCTGATTTTGATAATACGTTAAATTATAGTGGAAAAAGTGATCACCGCAAGCGGAACTTGAACCCACAACCTCAGAATACATTTCCGTGTTCTGCCATCTGAGCTATTGGGGCCGTGCCAACGTATTTAGCAAGTCAGTTTCAAAATTAATAAATTACTTTAAATAATATGTTTATTATTGGTTATCGCTTTTTTAAAAGTACCTACGCGTAATTTCAGATTCATTACATTATTGGAAGTGAGTAACAGTCGCAGACGCAGAAGATACATAGATTAAAAGATAGATACATACGAACAAAGCTAATAAAGGCTTATTTAAAATTATGATCAAAACGTTATTTATTTAAATTCTAATTCATAACAGCACATAAGACAACATGTCATGTGTGTTATAGAAAAAAAAACCTTTGAACATTTTAAATAGAATTGTTGCAAAGATCAAAGGAATCAATTAGCACAATATCTTCTTGAAGTAGTTAATTTAATAAATCTCTTCACATTAATATCTGACAGATCTGTCGGTCTCCGTCATGTTCCATTATGAAACTTTTTGTCTAAGGTAAATGCACCCGTCTTCGTCTTTGTGGTATACATAAATACGAATAATCGACTCTAAAAAATAATAACAAAAAAATGGCCTGTGTTATGAGTTTATGAGTTTACATACATGCTACATTACATACATACATACATGCTTAAAAGACAACCATCCGTGTGACGCCATAGTTTAAAAATCCGTGTGACTTACATAAATATCACACAAATAATTATTATTTGTATGATATTAGGACAATTATTGTCTTATGGTAAAATTAACACCATGACCTCGTAAACGACAGTCCACTACTCTAACCACTGCACTATGGAGCTCGTCTTCGTTTAAGTAACTAAGTTATAAGATTTTATGATAAATTTATTCTTCTTCAGATTTATTATGGATATTAAAGTAATTTATTTAAACTCTTCGGTCACGTTGCTGGTCACAAGGATTAACCGTAAAGATTGTGCTAATTAAGGTCAACCGCATGGATTAAATGATTGATACTATAACTTGTTTATTTTAACAATAGGTAGAGCCATTTTTAGTTTAGGATTGCTGAAATAAATGGAACAAGTCTTAATGAAATGAAATGAAATGAAAAATCGTTTAATCACGTAGACACAATTTTTCAGAAAAATTATGTGCTTATGACATGTCCAATTTTTTTTTTCCCTACCACCGGTTCAGCACGCAATCTGCTGAGAAGAACCGGCGTAAGAAACTCAGCAGAGCTTTTAATCAAATCAATATTTTTAAATTAAATGTCAATTATACTTAGATATCTTATTCTAATGATATATGTAGGTAATTTACGTATAAGCACACAAAAATGTATACGTACACTCTGTCTCCAGCCCATAAACGTCCTACAATTGGGCGCGGGTCTCCTCCACTTTCGGGGGAATTATGGTCTACTATACCACGCAGAATATGCGTGTTGGGTATATTTTCGAGTTTTCCGTCTCTCACAGAAAATGTTAACTGTGTACAATATTCCTTAGCTAGTTTTTATGATATCCTCGGAAGAAAAAGGGGTAGTGACACTTGTATTCCTAATACAGCACCTGACGGACCTGTACGTAACATGTACTTACTAATGTAAACCAATTTGAAAAGCAGGATAAATGTAATATTAGGTATATCTTAATTAAGTATGTATTAAATTATTACATTAAATTCTGAACTATATAAAAATATAGATATATTAATGTTCACACAGATGAGAATAAGTTGCTTTACCTTAAAATTACCTACTTTATACATAACCTGTTGAATTAATCATGGCAAAATCGTATCCTTAGCGAATTCGGACCTCAATTAGGTACGTAAAAACAGGTTAAGTGCTAAAAACATTCGATAAAAACATATCGTTAATGCTATCTTTAGAAACTTGAATTAAGTTATTCTGTTGTGTGAAATATCTGATTAAAGTCTTTTGTTATTGACGCAATAGGTGTTTAGTGGTTTCGAAATATGTGTGGCAAAAATACGTATTTAAAAATCTTTTGTAACTAGGTTTTGTAAAAAAGAGTGTAAATAAAGAAGAGTGTAAATAATGTACTCTTTATAGGATTTATCTATGTCAATAAGTCTTTAACAACTATAATCTTTGATAATCTAGCTTTATTTGTTACACTTCTACCTTCCATTTTTCTGCACCACCCTATGGTTGACTGGTAGTAAATGCCTTAGCCATTAATTCCGCCTTTGCATAGTTTAAGCATAAAGTGTAAATAAATAAATAAATAAATACTAACTTAAAACAATTAACCTTATTATTTACGTTTATTACTTTATTGTTAAGACAATAGTAAAATAAATTTATAAATTTTGCAATTGACTTGCTATGCTTTTACTTAATAAATTAAATTATAGTGGTCAAAAGTGATCACCGCAAGCGATCACCGAGAATGTGCAAAACAGTTTCGATAGATGGCGTTATACATCAAATGCAATGTAGACTCAATCGAGTAACATTGTATTGGAGAAATTGGTTACAATAGTCTTTAAGAGGGTACTGTACTCCTCATTTAAGTATTTGCCTTAGGTATTGCTATCCCTATTTCCGAGCGCCGCGCTGAAAGGGACAAATATAGATGAAGCGGATTTTACCTACAAATTCTTTGAAATAAAATTGGTCAAGTGCGAGTCGGACTCGCGCACGAAGGGTTCCGTAACATTATCTATGCAACATAAGGCAACGTTATTAGTATCGAGCAAGAAACGGTAAAAAAATCATGTTTGTTGTATGGGAGCGCCCCTTAAATATTTATTTTATTTTATTTTTAGTATTTGTTGTTATAGCGGCAATAGAAATACATCATCTGTGAAAATTTCAACTGTCTAGCTATCACCGTTCTTGAGATACAGTCTGGTGACAGACGGACGGACGGACGGACGGACAGCGAAGTCTCAGTAATAGGGTCCCGTTTTTACCCTTTGGGTACGGAACCCTAAAAAGACGTTTCGTACTTCCGTTTTTTTTTCGCGAAAGTTAAACCGATTTCAATAGCTTTTGCGTTATATTATAGATAAAGAGTATATCTATGCTTCTATCACTTTCTTTTGTGGTAAAACTTTACCAAATTTGTGTGATAGACGCTGCAACTTTATCTAAAGAAAACCGAAATAAGTGGGTTTTTCGGATCGTCATATTTCTTTTAGTAATTATGTTTTGAAAAAAAAAGTTATAGAAGCATAGATATACTCTTTATCTATAATATAACGCAAAAACTATTAAAATCGGTTTAACTTTCGCGAAGAAAAAACGGCAGTACGATACCCATACTTTTGTATGGAGCATAATTTGGTATCGTACCGTCTTAATTAGTTACATCATCATCCTAAAATCACGCCCTTTTTTCCCATGGGTGTAGGCAGAGAATATAGAGCGCCATCTACTACGATACAAACATACTTTATTGGCTTTATTTACACTCATATATCTGTCATGCATCTCATAATAGAAGTTACTGGTAATATTAGCAAGTGCGTAGTTTTGATATGATTTAACACAGCTTGGTTTGATTAGATATAAAATTATATAAACTAACAATCTATAAGCTAACTTCATAGTGCTCTAATAAGGGTTGCGAATGCTATGGGCCTCTGAGAGCCCCAAGACCGGTAACTTCATTATTCAACCCAACAAATCGCGATGCTATAGCAATCAAGGGGCCTTCATACATAATTTGCCAGTCCCAAGCTGGCTCAATCCGGCACTGCTAATAAGTAGCAATAAGAATTAGAATACCACTAATCCTTTACCCAATTAGATGTTTATAAAAACTAAAAGTTCATAAGATTTGCAAACGTCGACAAGTAATTAAACAAACCGCACCATTTATCACAGTAAGCCCAATCTTATTTCAAATGCAGCATCAAAAACTGTGGTGAATCAAAACTTCCTTCAATATTTTTACTTTTTATGCTGTCATGCCTGTTTCTTTAGGAAATTAATATCTCAATGGCATCACGTAGAGGTTTATATGTGAGGTATTTAAACGTTTTATTATAAGAATATCATGTGTTATAGACATAATAGCTACCTACTATATAAACCGTATGTAAAGTCCCTCATTTTAGAAAGGCTTGATTTATGAAAGTTCTAATAAATATCAGTTTTCTTTAGGCATTTTTGGCAAGCTGGGATATTCAGGGAACCCTCTGAAAAAGGTATGAAGATAAGGCTGACAACAGTCTCTGAGAGTGTGTTCATCGTGTGCGTAAAGTTAGATTAACATTTGATCTTGTGTGTATGACGCGATGGAATTACGTTAGTGTGTTAGAAGGCATTACCTTGGCACTCCAACGACTTATGCAATATATTTTGCGAAGAAAAGCGCGTCTGTGATTATTTTTGTTAGGTTCGTAGGTACTCAAAACTTTCAACACATTTGGATACAGGGACCCCAAGGTAAGCTTAGAACCATATCCTGCTATCGTTACTTACAAATGTTGCAATACTGTAGGTATGTATACATACATACATATATATGAGTCTACAAAAGATTTTTTAGACGCGGAAGTAATCGATATCGTTTTATCGACAATATCGTTAAGGGCCTACATCAATATTATCGTCGACATGTACATATTAACACAGCTAGTAGGTATAGAAAATGAAGAATTAGGGCTATTTTTTTGTTTACTCAAAATCTACTAAATATATTTTAATTCTGATTTACGTGTTTCTATATATAATAGTTACTTATGTTTTTAAAGTTATTTCATTAGTTAATACGCGATAATAGACCGACAAATGAAAAAAAAAAAAAATGAGAGAGGTTGTTTCGCTAAGATTTTCTATAGAGAAAACTTTTTTCAATCGCGTTTCTGAGTTTATGCGATCCTAGATTATATATTGAAAAAACATATACTTAAAAATTAGAGCTCTAGCCAGTCAATCTAAAGAAACAATGAAAACTTCGTACGTAGAAAAATGCACGAAGCTATTTTGGTATCCTCTTAAACATCGCTATGTAGATTGATCGCTGTAATCAATAGAGTTGCGAGTTGTGAACGGATAGATACGCACGTAGTACATTTCATGATCGGTTTTGTTTTGTGACGAAGTAAGGTTAAGTATGTAATGGCTTGGATGCGTAACAAGCGGTCGTTTAGGTTAAAAACATCGAAGTTGTTTGAAAAAAAACTAAATAATACTTTTTATTCCAAACGATTTTATAGACGCTGTACACTGTACTGTTATTTAGTAATGGTGAACTTCGTAACTGTCATTTTAGCTTTTAGCATGACACTTTTTACAAAGCTTTGTTGCGTGTTTTAGGATTAGCTTGAAGATAAATTTGGATTTAAGATTTATCTGAACAAGGATCTATGTAGTAGGTAGGTAACTCTAGTTACTTATAATAATCGTCCTAGCTTTAATTACACATTAAGGTGATCCAAGCTCTACCTATGATAGACTTGGTATTTTAACAATAGTTTTAGACTCCTTAATAATTATACTAATGTCCTTTTACTTTTTTACTGCACACCTCGTTATTCGGAACCTTAAGTACAATAGAATAGCGTCTTCCAAATTGAATGCCTATTTAGAGTTATGCGCGAAAAAAGCGTAGCGAAATAGCCTTTTACGTGGGCCGCATTGATTTATATACCATGATTGATTATAGGCACAGGTGTTTTGTTCAACTAACGATTCATGTTAAAATGACAATAGCAGAGATTTAGCTTGTAAGCTTATATTTATTGAACATGTGGCCCTGTTAATATTAGGTAAGCAGAACTCTTCGTACACAAATGTAGAGTGAGTGACTATTTTGGTCCAATAATTGAATCATTTCACATTAATCTAATGGGATAAAAGCATTATAACAATAATTTCCCACCATGATTTAAAAGAATAATAAAATAAGACTTAAGAGGATACCAAAATAGCTTCGTGCATTTTTTTTACGTACGAAGTTTTCATTGTTTCTTTAGATTGAATTGCTAGAGCTCTAATTTTTAAGTATATGTTTTTTCAATATATGATCTAGGATCGTATAAACTCAGAAACGCGATTGAAAAAAGTTTTCTCGATAGAAAATCTTAGCGAAACAACCTCTCTAATTTTTTATTTTTTTCATTTGTCGATCTATTATCGAGTATTAACTAATAAAATAACTTTAAAAACATAAGTAACTATTATATATAGAAACACGTAAATCAGAATTAAAATATATTTAGTAGATTTTGAGTAAATAGGAAAAGTATCCCTAATTCTTCATTTTCTGTGCCTACTGGCTGTGTTAATATGTACGTGTCGGCGATGAAATTGAATAATATTGATGTAGGCCCTTAAGTTAAGAAAAAATTGGGATGTATACTAGAATGAATGTGGAATAAGTGCAGAATTACCTCTTTTATAAAATAAACGTAACAAATCTATCTGCTATCATAGTTTGTTTATTGACAACGTTTGTTAAAGTAACAGTAGTTATTGTTCGTGTGGAGGATTAAGAATATAAGTGTCTTAACCCCTAGTCCTTCCCAGGGTGCTGTAAAAGGCGGTTAAGGAACATTGTTCACAGATAACATCTTCTGTAAGAGACGTAAAACTTAAATAAACCGGGTGCCATCACGTCTGGTCAGCGTTGCACAGTAGACCATAACCCCTCCCAAAGTAAAGGAGGCTCGTGCCCAATAGTGGGACGCTAATGGGCTGGAGAGAGAGAGAGGTAAGTATAAGTCTCGAATTAGACATTGGTACCTACTCTAACTAAAGTAAACATAACTAAAAAATGTGAATTGATAGTGTCAATAACACAATTGTTCTCATTTTTTAGTTAAGTTTAGTTGTGCATCTAGTATCGGTACCAATGTCATATTTTTCATTATAATTAGTTAGATATATATTTATACCAATGTCTACTTATAATATGTTTTACAAAAATGATAAATTTTGAACACAATTATACAATATACTATGCATAATAACAGGTTACCAAATAACAAAAAGTAGAAAATAAAAGAAAATAACAAAATATAAATGGTTTGTGTTTGATTGTATGAATATAAATGAGTTAACTCTCTATAATGACTGCTATTTTGTTGTTTTGAACAGTTTATACAGCTTGACTTTAGGTATTAAACATTGTGTTAATTTGAAAATACTGTGACTAGTAACGGTTTAAGACTAGGATACTTTTAAGGATAATATTTCTCCAAAACAGTTTTTGATTTTATGTTCCGCTAAAACTCGAGAATGTTATCCGAGAGCTTATTTTGTGTTTTAAATATTTGTTCTGTAATTAACAGCTGTAAAAGTTCCGGGACAAGATTAAATTGCAAGAAAAGTAATTTTCCCATACAATCTATTTACTTAGATATTATATTTGTAACACGGTAATCGATAATAATGTTGTTCTTAAAGTTAAAACGGACCTTTTTACATTTTGTTCTTTTTTTAAATTGCAGAGGTTATTGACCATATAAGGTATAATATATATACTCAAGGAGGTTATAAGTAGGGAGGAACAACTCCGGAACATAGATGTGTCCCAAGGCCCGGCCCGTTTACGGTTTAAAAGTAAAATAGTAGCCTTGCCTTCTTTTTTCTTCTTACTAGCTTTCTCTTTTACTCCAGCTCAAAAAGAAAGAGTTAGAAAGGCTACTAAATAGGCTCTTTGTCATTTATTTTTCTTAATGTGTTCAACTAAAAAAAGAAGCAAGCCGGATTCGTTGTACGTCTAGATCTATATCGTAAGTCTATGGGTCAACTTGAGTTTTTTTTTTAATTAGAGTATTTTTATTGGCTATAATATGTACTAAGTTTGCGCGGTCCGATAATAGCTTTTGCTTAATCTGTGCAAGTAGTGAATTAAAAAAAAAACAATTATAATAGGTTTTAAGAACATTGACATACAATAAAAAAGTCACAACAGCCAGCCATCAAAACATCGTACAAAGCGGTTCCGTATGAACGGGTGGATTAGTGCCACGCACAATTTGTATCATGTTTGTGTAATGCCGCCGCGCCGACACAGACACACTGACAGTATGGTGCCGCGGTAAAATGACGCGTGACACACAACCATGTTTTTAGTTCTTAATTAGGTATAAGTATCCGGTTAAAAACTGTTTTAAAAATATTTCTCTAAATTATGCACAATAAGAACAATACATACAGTGGTACCAATTTTACGTGCACAACTAAACTTATCTAAAAAAATTGGTCAAGTGCGAGTCGGACTCGCGCACGAAGGGTTCCGTACCATTATCTACGAGTATGCAACATAAGGCAACGTTATTAGTATCGAGCAAGAAACGGTAAAAAAATCATGTTTGTTGTATGGGAGCCCCCCTTAAATATTTATTTTATCTTATTTTTAG
This sequence comes from Orgyia antiqua, assembly GCA_916999025.1. Taxonomy (NCBI): domain Eukaryota; kingdom Metazoa; phylum Arthropoda; class Insecta; order Lepidoptera; family Erebidae; genus Orgyia; species Orgyia antiqua. Next base: position 31,525,297 of record OU779863.1, read on the forward strand.
TATTTGTTGTACATACATCATCTGTGAAAATTTCAACTCTCTAGCTATCACCGTTCTTGAGATACAGCCTGGTGACAGACGGACGGACGGACGGACGGACGGACGGACGGACAGCGAAGTCTCAGTAATAGGGTCCCGTTTTTACCCTTTGGGTACGGAACCCTAAAAACGAAAACAACTGTGGTCTATTTTGATTTATTGGCTATTTCGTTGTGCACATTTCTATTATTTAAAATCGTTAGTCTATATTATACAGATCTTCTAATATATAAAATGCTCCTGTCACGGTGTTTGTAATTGTACTCCTCCGAAACGGCTCGACCGATTTTTGTGAAATTTTGTGTACATATCCGTTATGTCTGAGAATCGAACAACAACTATTTTTCATCCCCCTAAGTTTTAAGGGTTGTCGACCCCTAACAGTTATATGGCAAAACAACGTTTGCCGGGTCAGCTAGTCTAATATATAAAATTTCCATGTCACAATGTTAGTTACCGTACTCCTCCGAAACGGCTTTACCAAATTTTATATTCAGTAGGTCTGAGAATCGACTACTATCTATTATTCATACCCCTAAGTGGTAAGTGTCCCCCCCCTCTGACATTTGTATGGCAAAACAACGTTTGCCGGGTCAGCAATTTTTTATTAAAAAGTTCCGTTAACATTGCCGAATTGTCAATGTGAGTTGAGTTTACTTATGCGTGTACATATAATCGGTACCAATAAGGAATCAAAACTAAGTTGCATCTATAGGTAAGTTTAGCAGAATGATAATTATTGTCTGTGTGGTGACGGATTCAGAATACAAGTGTCGCCACCTCTTTTCTATCTCACGGTGCTGTAAAAGCCGGACGGAAACTCAAAAATACACCCTTTGCTAGCACACCTTGTCAGCGCAGCAGAGTAGACCATAATCCCTCTCAAAGTAGATAGGCTCGTACCCAACAGTGGGAGGTTAATGGGCTTGTGGGGACTATAATTGTCTATAAAGATTATTTTTTTAAGGACCATTTATTATAATTTAAAAAAAATGACAGAAGACGTTTTTGAGTTGTGATATATGATGTATGTCAAAGATTAATAAAATTACTTTTAAAATGTTTATCAAAGGATATTATTTATAACATTATTGAAAACACAAATTATCGTTAAACTGAGTAAGTACAACGTTAGTTTCTCAGCCCCGCTAAAGGCTGGAGAGTAAGGGGAGAGCGAGAGAGAGAAAGAGAGATGTTATTAATATTTTTTAATAGATACATCTGGCTACCTCTTTAGGGAAATCAAAGCGTGATAATATAAAAAACGTGTACAATTTGAGAAGCGAATAAGTTGCGGTCATATCGGTACAAAACGATCAGTTAATTTGTTGCGGTTATTTCTTAGAATACGAATAACAATAATATTTCAAATTCGGCTACTTTTTGTGATCACACTTTTCCCGTAGTTTAGAATAGAAAAATGTTATGAAGTGGTATACAATCGATTTATTTTAATTGATATAAACCTTGTATCGAGCTGCGTAATTCGGATCTGGCGTGATATCAATCGATATTACGATATTGATATGTGAATTGCAGTAATAAATTTGATGTTTATTGACCGATACATCAATTGATAGAGCTTCTGTACCATTGGTAGCGATGCCGTCAACATTGCGTGTTGCTCAATTTAGCAGTTCATATCTTTTACATTTTTGAAACTATTGTTAATAATTCAATGTAGTTAAAATTAGCATAACATTCAAAAGTCTTTTATAATTGAAGACTCGGGTGGTCAAAAGCCTTTCTCTCTCTCTCCAGCCTATAAACGTCCCACTGTACGGCGCAGGCCTCCTCCACTTTTGGAGGGATTACGGTCTACTATGCCTCGCTGACCAGGCGTGTTAGCATAGAATTTATTTTCGAGTTTTCCATCTCTCACAGAGGCGGCTTAGCTAAATTTTACAGCTCACTAGCAAGGGTCAAAAGCTTAGTCGTTTCTAACTATATTTTGGCAAAAGAAATCTGTATTTCGACCTATGCAAAGAACAAGGTTTTTTTTGTAGTTTTAAAGCTAAGCTGACCTATATGTTTTATTAGTAAATCTTTTTTTAATTATTGTCATGTAGTTTCAAAGATACGAGTCTGATTGTGAGAAAGATTGTGTGATTGGCAAATTTAAAATCGCTCTCCTGTAAAGTAACGATTATGCAGAAGTAACTTTATTCTACGGATAGGTCGATTTAAACTAGATTATACTGAAAAAATAAGGTAATAAAAAACCACGTATAGGATGCACAATACAAAAAAGTAAATCACGATTTCTAGTTACCGAGTATTACTTTATTTAGTCTATTTTACTGAGAATATTGTAATCCAGCCTTCGTGCTGTTACAGAAAATTTGCGATAATTTCATAAAACAATAAAATAAAACAATTTTAAGTATTGTTAACCACTTTCTCACGGCCACTGTTCACACGGTTGAACATTTGGGTGGTGCACGTAAGACCTTCTGGTTTCACGGCCCGTTGGCTATAAGATTGAGGAAAAAATCAAATCGATCACTGTAATTCGAAATTACATCTCTATTTGCAGTCGTTTATTTTGTAAGATATCGGTAAGTTGGTAAACCGCTGTGAAAATGTTCAATAGAACTCACTCATCTGTCACTTTTGAATGCACTATTTCTTTTTTTTAAATAACGGCATTTTTAAAATTGGAATTTATAAATTGTTCGATATTTAAATTTATTTTTTAGATTGTTTTGTTTTAATGTTACGTTGTAATTTGTTTTAAAAATAATATTCTTAGGGCCTCTTTCACCATTCTCAAGTAAAGCGCCAAGTAGACTAATCGCTAGTTAAAGTCACCAGTAACTACACGTGCGACGTTCACGACGTTCGAGAAGCAGTAATCTTAAGATTAAAAAATTGAAATTGACAGAAGACATTGACATTAACGCTAATCGATAAGTAACTAATCAACGCTTTACTTGAAGATGGTGAACGAGGCCCTAAGTTTAACAATTCTGCTAAGGGTAAACTGAACATAAGAAATCTATAGGTATGTACCTAGGTACATAATTTCATAATTAGGTATAGTAAGTAACGTGTTATGTTTATATCCGACCATAGCTAAATATGTACGGAGAAACTAAATTAATAGTAAACTTATGCCTTGTAATTCTCATCCCACATTTAAGCTCACATTAATTAAATATTTATAGTTCAATTACTTAACGTTAAATTATATTAATTAATTTATATGTTACGTCAGTATATGACACAGTGTTGCGTATAAAAGCTATTTGGGCCTACGCCAGAATGCCTGTGTCTCATTAGTAGCAATTAGTATGGCATAAATTATTCAACATTGTCTTTGGTGTGTTGGCGTCCTATCTGTGGTATAAGATAATTTGAAACGTATTAATATATTATCTACGATGATTATAGTAATATAAGAATAAGCAAATATTTTACAGCTGATTCATGTGCCGATTAAAAGAATAGGTAATCTTTGCTTGCTCTAATAGATGCCATTTTTTTATAATTATTTTGGGATCTTTCACAAGTTTAGGCATTCTACTTATATATTAGTTTCAAAATTTTATTTTACTCTAGATTAAAAAAAAAGTCATTCAGCAAATAAAATGTTCTACATAACTTAAACGTCCATGCCTAAATATTCATGATTACACATACCGATGAAACCAGTTGAAACGCAGCTCGAACGGAGTCCCTACTACCAGACTTCAAAAATTACGTACAAGCAAAAAATACTCATAATAACTGTTAAAGGAGCAAGAACTTCAAAGATGGCGGCTGGCGCCAAAATGTCAGCACAGATTATAAATCAATTAAAGTTTTTTTTATACATAAATCTTAAGCGTTTACTAATTATGCGTATATTGCGTTCGAAATTTGAAAGCAAAGACTGCACAGAGGTTCAAAGAGGCGGCGCGTTGGATAAAAACGTTGCACGCGTGGTGTACTCTGGTAGTTAGTGCATCGCCCGTGACTGCATAACGACCGATGTTTATCGAAACATCAGTATGTTTAGTCAAGACGTTCGACTTACTATAATAACATCGACTATATTTAAACATCTTCCAACTCAAAATTATAATTTCTTGTTTGACATAGAGGTCTTAGTACAGAACTGCTATTTAGAAATCTTGCACAGTGTAATAAGTTTTCAAGTACTACTGTCTACGCAGTTTTTAAAAATTTTGAGAGGATTATGTATACATGCATAGAAACCACTAGAAAATTATTCAGATAACCAAGATATTTTCAAAATTGAAATAACAAATTGAGTAAACATTATTGTTATAACTCTATTTAAAGCGTTTATCGAAATCAATAACTATAAAAATATGTTATTTAGCTAAGCTTAATTATTAAATTAAACCATTGCCTGGAGCCCTGTAACTTCTTTTCGTATTTTACAATTTGTATACAATTTACATTTTACACAGTGGTGAGAATAGACATTACGCAATACATAAAGTAATTTTGAAATTCGCAGCAAAAGTTGTGTGTATTTAGGCTATTAGAATATTTTATATAATTTAAGTCTAGACTAGACCTACTAAAAAGAAGTCTATATGTTAAAAGATAATGTAATATGAGGCAACTATAATTATAATCAACTTGAGGCAGGATAGTGATAGATTAATGATGATGGACAAGGTACATTAGCATAATCATTTTGAGCTTATATATATTTTATCATGATACAAATCTTCACAGTATGTAGTTTCTATTTACAACGCTGAGTGTTTGAATAATAAATGGTAATATAATATGTAGTTAAATTATTACTTGCCTATATTATATATTATTATTTATATAATGCCTTTAATTCTACTTTGTATTGTGAGTTGATTTTTTGCAAAAATTATGGTATAATTTAATATCACGTCATGAAAAAGTCGACGCAAATTATATGAATTTTAAGTTGGAATTAAATCTTAAAAATTAATATCTGTTACTTGATAAAGTCATTAATAAACATATAAAATATTACTTACAATGTTTAAAGCAATACCTAGTTAAGTAATATAGCCGAACGCACCTTTGAAGTTTTGTTAAACCGATATTGTTTTTTAATGCCTCTTCAGTGTATATCAAGCAGTCAAAACAAACCGTTTGGAGCCATTTAAGATGCCACTTGAGTTTATTACCTCCCCACACTTTTATTTTGTATCTGTATTTTTTTGTCCACTTGACGATCGTTTTTAACCACTGTGCGCTTGTCAAGTGTTTACTGTACACGTGACAATATTTGTAAAAATTTTTTCGTTCTAATATTATTATAATAAGTATATTTATATATTTTTCATTTCATTTTTCGCTTTAATATTAGTCATCTACCTAATATTTTTAGCAGTACGTAAATCTGTAAATGATTTTTTTTGTATTTTTAAGAAAGCCCACGGTCCTCGTTATCTTGTGGTTCATGTTACGGACTGCCGCGCCGCTAACGAGGTCGCAGGTTCGATTTCCGCTCGTAACAATCATTTGTGTGACATTTATAATTGTCACACAGATGTTTGTTATGCGTCTGGGTGTTTCTATTTATTATACATAAGCATGTATTTACAAAAGAAAAGTACTTTTATGTAGTATATCCGTATTCTGTGACTGGTGACACCTGTATATTATGTTGACCTGTAATTATTTAATCTATACTTATAATAAATCTGTAGAGAGGTCAATTCTGTACATGAAATATATTTTCAAAATAACGATCAGGGGGTGATTAGTGATCGATACTGATGCCAAAAATGTAATCAGTAAAATTTTTGTCTGTCTGTCTGTCTGTCTGTCTGTCTCTCTGTATGTTCCTTATAGAAACAAAAACTACTCGACGGATTTTAACGAAACTTGGTACAATTATTTTTCATACTCCTGGGCAGGTTATAGTATACTTTTCATCACGCTACGATCAATAGGAGCAGAGTAGTGAAGGGAAATGTTGGGAAAACGGGAGAAGTTAATCCATTTTTTAAGCTTCTGTCGCGTGTGCAGCCTTAATGGTTAAAGTTACATAGAAATCATGTATGACGGAAATATTCTATATGAAATTGTCTAAAAAAATATCCCGCAACAACATATCTATATTTTATGGTTGACTCACAATAACACGTGTAACTCCTGATAGCTTAGCAGTTCGGAGCATTCTGATTATATTTGTTTACTCTTACGTTTATAATACTCTCACTCATCCCTAATTTAAAAAAGTTAACATTATTACCTATTCAATAAAAAAAGAATCATAGATATCGGTATAGAAACACCAAACTTATACATGAAATAAGCCATCGCGCCGTCGCACGTCAAAATTTTCTAAATTCTACGCAGACGGAGTCACAGGCAACAGCTAGTTATTAATAAAAATGTTTATCTGTTTATCTACCTACCAATAAAACAAGCATATAAGCTTGACTTGAAACCAGAGAATGTTATGTGAAATGTCCATGAATATTCATATTCTTATTCAATGCTCAATAAATTTTTGAAGTGAAAACTTCTTTAGCGGCGTTGAGCACTTTTTCTGTAATGGGTATAAAATCTTAAACTCGCGTCAGGACACGTGACCTGATCGAAAAAGCGTAAGACTACTAGCTAGCTACTATTGATGCGGTCTTTATTAGACATTTAAATAGGTTCGAATCAAAACTGTTCGTTTCTTACTTCAGCTACCATAAACCTATCGTATCAGTTTTAGACATTGGCGATGATAGTTCTGGTAATGATGATGGTGAAAAAGTCGTTGAAATTATGGATGAAAGTTGATTTTTCGGAGAGATAAACTTTTTAATGTAAAATAATTGTAATAGTTTTAAAGTGTTAAATTTTTAATGTAATATAAATTGTCATGTTTGCGTACGATAGCGCAGTAAACGAATATTGTATTCTACCACATAAATGATAATACTGATAAAGCAATTGGTGCAAAATTATTCCCTAACCATTCCAAAATATCAAACATGCTCAACGTTAATAATCAAGTTTTCACTTCTGCCGGCACTCCCGGAGTGCAACCCGTCTTTTTTTAATACTAATTACTAGGCATGTCCCACAGTTTCATTTGCGTACTTACTAGAGAGATTGGCTACTGCTTTTACAGCCTAGGCTTATAATATTTTATATCCCATTCGCAGACCTACTATATAGGTACAAATGTCATAACAATCAATTACGTAAGCCGTTTTGGAGGAGAACGGCGTGAACTTGAATCGAATTACAATATAAACCTGAATAAGTAATAATTCATTATAAAATAAACTATAAAGAATTCGTATTTAGAATCAAAACTAAGCCATAAAAGAAGCGAAAAACCGGTAGCGTCTCGTATAAATCACAGTGAGGCAATAATGTGGGCTTGGTGCCCCAGGGAGCTTCGCCCCGCGAGAAAAATGCGCCGACGAAAACACTTCCTTTTGTCACATAATTGCTTAAATTGTTATTAGACGGAATAAAGACATATTGCTGTGGGATAAGGGATTGATATAGGGAGCAGTGTTGTTACTGTGACGGCAATTTGCCGTATTTTACGGCAATGCGGTGTATTTTTGTGGTTGAAACTATTTTTTTTGTCAAGGATGTATGTATGGTTAAAGTAAATTAAAGATTGGATATGGATAAAGTAGATTAAAGAAATACTTGAGTATTTCTTTAATTATCCTTTACACACATGCACACAAAAAAGAACCTTTTTGCAAAAAGCGACTTATAAAAAAGCAATACAAATACGGCAATTGCTTAATTTTCAGAAAACAATATTTTCAAACAATTAGTTTGCCAATTAATTAAATAAATTAGATATAGATCGTCGCAGGTCGCGCTCTATAGTCTTTGCCTACTTCTATGGGAAGAAGGCATGATATTAATGATAACGATGATCATGATGATGGCAATTTTGTATTTCTTTTCACCAAAAATGCGACAATTTTGATACGAAGCATTTAGGGCTTTTAATGTAACAACATTACTACGGATCACATTACCTACGGATTTTAATTACGAGATTTTTTAAAGTAGTTGTTACCCGCAACTTCGTACACGTAGAATTTAGAAACAAAACCTTGACAAATTATACAAAAAAGCTATCCTTTTGAAACACTCTGTCTTTTAAAGAAAACCGCATAAAAAAAAAATAACGACTTTGTTCTTTAATAAGTAAAGATATCTATATTAATATTATAAAGCTGAAGAGTTTGTTTGTTTGTTTGTTTAAACGCGCTAATCTCAGGAAACTCTGGTCCGATTTCAAAAATTATTTCAGTGTTAGATAGATCATTTATCGAGAAAGGCTTTAGGCTATATAACATCACGATACGATCAGTAGAAGCGAAGCTGTAGTGAAAAATGTTACAAAAAACGGGTAAAATTTACTAAATTCCACGCAGACGGAGTCGCGGGCAACCGCTAGTATAAAAATAAATATTTACGGACAATTTCCTAAATGTCCTCTGGTATAATTATATATGGTGCTAATTTATATTGTGATTTTGCCATAAAATACGGCAAATTTGCCTATGACAGACGGCATTAGTTTCATTATAGCAACACTAGTAAGGATATTTATAGATTGAGTCAAACTGAGAGATGATCTTTTAATAGTGTGTGTCGGTATCGTTTGGTATTTGTTTGGGGGAAGCTGTGTGATAAATGGATGTATTTAGAATCATTAAGTCATGAATTTGTCAATGTTTTTGTCAGAAATCTTTGAGAAATGCATTCGTAAACACAGATACTCGTAAATGTTATATCAGATGTAATGTCTATTGCTAGAATGGCAACATCACTCGGTCTAGTCGCATATTGAAAGCTACTTGTATATATATCTATGTGTGCGTGAAAATGTATCTATGTATGTCTATGATACAGGCTATACGCCATGTGGCCATATGAAACGTCATTATTCTATGAAGTACGATTTAGCCAGGCTAAAGTTACTTGTCCTCAATTACAAACGTCAACCCACCATCTGGTATGTCTGTGTTCTTACATAGCAAACGTCATAGTTTAGGTTGATGTTTGTTGCTTATACCTACTAAAAGGATTTTAGGGACACTCTACAATCTCTCTCTCTCTCCAGCCCATTTAAGTCCCACTGTTGGGCACGGGCCTCCTCCTCATTGGGAGGGATTATGGTCTACTGTGCCGCGCTGACCAGGCGTGTTGGCACAGGATTTATTTTCGAGTTTTCCATCTCTCACAGAGTATGTTATCTGTGTGCAATATTCCTTAGCTGACTTTTACAGCACCATTGGAAGGAGATGGGGTGGTGACACTTGTATTCTTAATCCGTCACCACACGGATATACACTTTACAATAACATAATTTAATCATCAGATTATCACATAGGATATTATATACTATCACGCTTAAATTAAGGAGCTGGGCTGCACCCATAAACGCACGTATTCATCTATTTATGAAATAACCACGGAATCTATTTTAATATTAGGTTTATTGTAATCTATTTTAATTATGATTCGGAATCTATGTTTATTTGTTTAAAAATATACAGCTAACTATTTTACCATTTTATTTGTTTTCCAGAAGAAAAGAAACACTGGAGCCTTGTGCTGTGTTTCTTTTCTTCTGGAAAACAATTAGCTTAATAGCATAGCTCGCCTTATAGGGTCATGTGACAAAATATGAGAGGGCCTTAAAAGAGATTCTACTTTCGAAAATTTCTTTACATATTTTCAGGGTCCTCTAGCCGCGGCGTCGTATCATTGATATGACTGAAACCGCTATAGTTACGAGTACGTTCCTGCACAAACTCTGAAATCTAATTATTAATACTCTATTGTTTACTTAGTACCTACCTATTATGTGTTGAGTAATGATTCTTACATAGTACCTAAATAACTATATAATAAATCTCAAGGATAATCAGAATGTACGTCCTATTAATCATAGTCTAGTTGAGAATAAATTATTAATCATACAAATACGAAGTTATCTATACAAACAAAATGTATTTATCGACATGAAAGTGTGTAATAGTTTTACGATTCTTAAATGAAGTGTCACATTAAAAATGTATAACAAATATGTCGGCGGTTAATAACAATAATGCGACATATTTGTGTGAGGTCTAAACAAATCAATGCCATGTGTTCAACACTAAAACCATAACAAAACACCATACTGACAGATATATTAGCGCCATTGCATAGACACAAAAACAACTTTATAATTTCACTTTAAAAAATACAAGCTATACGAAATCCAACTTTATGCAGAACTAATAAAATACCATAGGAATTTTTCAACTGCATACAATGCTATACAACTTAATTCAAATTTGGAACAGTACTTTCAAATTTGGGAAGAATCTGGATATTTCGTCAGCTAATACTTGAATATATCCACTTTTAAATTTAGAATGTTTGACACATTAATGGAAATGCTATTTTTCTTCCAAAAATTTTTGTAAATAAAAAAGTTTAAAAATAGGTTGAGGTTGGTTGCGGTCGATGGGTATTTTTTCGCTTGGTTATTTCAAGTGTATGAATGGGCTAATATTAAATTTGGTATGATGTAATGGGTGGTCTTATTTGCATTTAGGTATAGTATTTTTTTATTCTTGAACTAGTGATTTTTAAATTATCTGTGTTTTGTTTGAACTATAAATATTTAGATGAAAGTGCAGCAATTCGCTGCTTTAAGAGAAAAGGGCCGCATATCAAAAGGTAATTTTGCAAACATTTTTCAGTATAAGTGGTATTATTGCAAATATCTAGTCTCTTTCTTAGTACCAAAGTAAGGAAACAGAAATGGCTCTTTGTCAGAAACTAGGACTAATAATAACCCTATCTGTTATTATAAAGTCTTTTATCTAGAAGGATTTCTATTGGCCAAATTCTAGTAAACCAAAGTTAATTAAAAAAAAACTAAATATATTAGCACGATTTAGTTCCCGTGTAAGCACATTTGCCGTACTGTGCATGTCTAATTGAGACATATTGCAACGTGTCGCATTAAATAAACTTAGGTCACTTTGTAAACATAAAACAATCTACTACAAGTTTAGTAGATTTGTTGTGGATTATAGAGAAACTAATCTTATATATAAAAATCAATAGCTGTTCGTTAGTCTCGCTAATACTTGAGAACAGCTAGGCCGATTTTTGTGATTTTGGTCTTGAAACATTGATGACTACATCATTCAGCTGGCTTGAAGTCTTACTTATATATGTGTGCGTGAAATATGTATCTATATGTGTCTACGATACAGGCTATACATCATATGAAACGTTATTAGTCTATGATGTATGATTTAGCCAGGCTAAAGTTACTTATCTTCAAGATTATACGCCAATACACTATAAAAATAATATATTCATTCACACATTTCACACATCGTCCTCTGATTCCAAGCTAAGCTTGTGTTTGTGCTTGTGTGTTGTGTTTGTGTGTTGTGTTTGCGTGTTGTGTTTGTGTGTTGTGCTTGTGTTATGGGTACCAGAATACGGATATCTGGTATATTTGTGCCTATAATAAAGAAAATATTCAAAAGTACAATAATAAAATAACTTAATTAACAATGCTTAATATAAATAATATTTAACAAGCCGCCGAAATAAAAAGATTTATAATTTTAACCTTGGGTAATATTTTAGCAAGCGGATACTTGTTAAAATATTATATGACTTTAAAGAATTTATGATAGGTATAATAAAAAATTTTATTAATGGAAGGACCCGTCATAGAACAACACAATAACACAGAGGAAATAAATAAATTCATTGTTGCTAAGAGTTGTCATGTTCATTTCAATTTATTTTCAAATTCGAAATTAAATGTTCTGAATTTAAAATTCAACAGAAATGGCGGTAAATCAACGTACAAAATAACTCACTAAAGACGTTTTACAGTTTTATATACTTTAAAGTGATAGTTTGTTCTTTACGAATGTTAGTTTTCGTAAATTTCCCGTCAGATAATCCAATAAATAACACAGTTGAGAACAAATAGCCTCTATTCATCGCCACAAAACGTTGGTTTATGTAAAACTGTGAACAATTGCTGACAATTTAAACGTCAGCGCCGAATTAGATTTATTCCCGCCAAGGATTTATTACTTGGCCTCCATAGATTACACCAAATGGGGGTAATTTGAGTTGGCCTCCCATCGGGATTTAGTAAGTTTGGGTTTTCGCTAACCTTTATTGTGTAAACGTAGTGAGTCTTACAATTTGTTATTTTTTATTTATTTAATTGGTTTCTGCATTTTATAAACTTTTCTGCTCCACTGCAATTATACCTAATATATACTTACTAGCCTAAAATTTAGAAAAAAATTCTCGTTTTTACGAGAGTTTTCACTGACGCTTTGCTCCGACCAGTCGCAGCCTGATGTTGTATACCTAGCCTATAGCCTTCCTCGATAAATTAACTATAGAATTCAAATCGGACCATTTCCCAGTTCCGGAGATTAGTGGGTTACTGTCGGTTCAAACAAACAAAGTTATAAGCTTTTAATGTTAAAGAAAGATATAGATTAGGTAGGTTTAATTTAAAATAAAGTCGCTTGCTTACTTTTTACTACGATTGAATACAATACCTATATTCTTACACACTAAATAGGACTGAATATAATATGTAAGAAATATCGACGAATAATTTGTCAATCACAAGATCAACTCCTATCAGACGCAAATAGACACAGTGGACTTGTCGTGTCTTGTTCGAATCGATTTGTCCCCATTGTTGATAAATGATAGTTGTCCCATTAACAACAGTGAGACAGAATAAAGGGGATATTGTGTGGAAAATTACCTCAGAGAAATAGTAGAGCGTAATATCTAATATTCATATGAGTTATTCTAATAATAAGACTAGTAAAATGATTGAAATGAACTAAAAACTGACTGCTTCATAATATATTTAAGATTTTATTTTTAAAGATTAACAGTCTTATTCATATTGAAACGCTTATTGAAGGCTTAATCCTATATTAGTTAAAACGTCTTTTAGGCTTATCAGATGTCAGATAAAAATCCTAATTCATATTCGTCTATTATACTTCCGATAACTATAAAATGTCTTTGTTGCCATTTCGTAGAAAAATGGTGAAATATGAATGGTAGCATTTTTCTACCATTCAAATTTGTTATGAGTTTTATCCATGGTTTTGATACAAGTTAACAAAATGCATCTTTGACGCTGTTTGTAAATGTAAACAAACTTATTTGTTAATAATCTTATTATTATAAACTATTACATATTAGTTTTGATTTTCATTCATTACATTAAAGTGCCCATTCACGATACGTCCATCAATCCAAATGGAGTGGATGTCTTCCAAAATCGTCCCATGAATGGTAAAAAAATATTCCATTTGGATGGACGTCAGGCAGCTCTGGATTTCCAAACGGATTGAAATCCATGCGTCCTGGTGCTCAAGTCCACTATTTTGGAACAATTGTCATACCGGCACAATACCGGCACGATACCGTTGCAATTGAAGTCAAATATCCGTAGTCTGCTATATGCCGTCATAACGGTCTTTCAATGGTAATACAATTGTCGATCTCTTTTATCTATGCATTGAATTTTCGGTCTCTTTTATCTATGGATTGTGTTAGAATGGTATGTATGTGTTGCCGTTTTTAAAAAATGCGTTAGTTGAAGTGATTTTCGAAAAACTACTAATAAATTTAAACATTTAATCATGCTAGACTTCGTTTAAATATATTTGTACATACTATTTATTAGTATAAAAAGCAATGTGAAGTTTAGGAGATTAGTAAATTGCAATAAATTACAAAGAACAATTTCTAATATTTCTATCTATCTATTTTTTATTTATGGCAATCTGTCGACACAGGACAATTTAAAAATATTACTGTCAAATTCAAAATAGCAGACTACCGAAACATTTCAGTCATTGAATTGCAATTGTGAAGCAGTTGTGTACGAGACTAGCAATTTATGTCACTTTGACAATTGTAAGACAATGATGAAGTCGTTATGACGACACATTATTAGTAGACTACCAAAAACTTTACTATTGCACCATAATGGTACAATAATGGTACAGTTGTGACACCGTTGAAATACCCGACTCAGGGCCCAGGCCAAATGGACGTCATCCGCGGCCGTCCGTCAATGGCAGAAACGTGCGCCACGCCATATGGAAGCAGTCCGAATTGTCCGTGAATGGGCGAAACGGCGTCCATTTTGTTGAGGTTATTGTTTCAGTTTATGCAGTTTATGTTTTGATGTCGATGGTGGTGCATGTGCTGTGTATTTGTCAATGTATTTCTATTGTCAATTATTTAATGTATTAATTGTATTTCAACCAATCCTTCATCCACTTTCTCTTAGGCTTTTTTTGTCTTTTTAATAAAATACACAGCTGCTGCCACCAGTAAAGTATTGTTATCCATAGTATTATTTATTTCCGTTCCGTACGATTGCAAAGTTCGAAGTGACGCCATGCATCCAAATGGAAGTATTGTGAATGGTACCGTATCTGGATAAATTTCCATTTGGAGTGCATCCAAAAGGAAGTCTACTAAATGGAAGTATCGTCAGTGGTAGCCTTTAGATTTTCTGTTTCTTATTTTTTTTCTTGATTTATTTCTTTTGAGTATAATTTTTTATTTTCTCACTTAGTTATTTTAGTTTTATGAATCATTTTGGTGGTATGTTTCTTCCAAATTACAAAGGCATAAAAATTTCTCCGTGTAGTGACGGATTAAGATACAAGTGTCACCACCCCATCTCCTCCCAAGGGTGCTGTAAGAGTCAGCTAAGGGATATTGCACGCAGATAACATCTTCTGTGAGAGACGGAAATCTCGAAAATAAACCCTGTGCCAACACGCCTGGTCAGCGTGGCACAGTAGACCACAATTCCTCCCAAAGTGGAGGAGACCCGTGCCCAATAGTGGGACGTAAATGGGCTGGACAGAGGGAAGTCAATAAAATAAGAAGAAGAATTTGTAGTTTCGTAAACGTAACGTTCACTTTTCTGCGCGGATTAAAAGCAAGACTTTCAATCACCGCAATACTGTGTAGGATTTGTAAGGCTTGATATTTAAGAATTATAATTGAATGTAACAATTTTAATGGCTTTTCTTTTCAACTTCTTTGCAAACATCAATAACTAGATGATGAAGATCGGCATAATCAAAAATTAAAGCATAATCCTATATTAGTTAAAAAGTCTTTTAAGCTTATCAGATGTCAGATAAAAATCCTAATTCATATTCGTTTATAAAACTTCCGATAGCTAAAATGTCTCTAATTTACAGAATGTTACCATTTCGTAGAAACATGGTGAAATATGGATGGTAGAAAAAAAAATCTTACTAGTTGTCAAACTTGACATAGCGTTTATAAACAAACAATGTAATTTACACAATATTCGAGAAGTGTTATTGTAGTAAATAAACTACAGCAGGAAAGTGAAAATCTGGTAATAAATAAATAAATAAATAAATATTTATGGACATTTCACACAACGTCCTCTGGTCCCAAGCTAAGCTTATTTGCTTGTGTTATGGGTACCAGAATACGGATATACTACATATACTACTTTTCTTTTGTAAATACATACTTATAATACATAGTAAACACCCAGACGCAGTACAAACATTTGTATGATATTTATGGATATCACACAAATGATTGTCCTGACCGGGAATCGAACCCGAGACCTCGCGATCGGCAGTCCATTACATAAACCACTTCACCACGAAGCCCGTCTATAATAATCTAATCTTAAATCTAATAATCTTTAATGTATGATACAGTAGAGGCACCAGCTCATCCAACACCTGCAGATTTGCTGGATCCACTAATGTCTTGAGATTCGCAAGCGCTGGGTCCAAAACCTACAAACATAATAGCTATGATGAGAATAAAAAAATCTGAAAATTTTAAGTTGGAGCAAGAATCACTCAAATATAAAATAGAATATCTACACCCCAAGCCACTCACACCGGTGATCTTCGATGTTCAAGTTACGGGCTATTTCTATTAAAGAATTTCTTTAATAGAAATAGCCCGTAACTCGGTAAATGAAAAACAATAAATTTATTAAATCAATCATTTTATTTTGTTTTATTTACTTGCAAGTAGGGTGAACTTTGTTCATTACAAGGCCTTGCAATAAAAGTTTTCAAGATTGCGGCATTTCTACCTCACATATGGTTTGCATTTACTTTATTTGGCTGTTCCATTAGCCCTTCTATAATGGGCTCATTGTCCTCCATCGCATTGTAAACTACCACTTTCAGAATTCCTCATCTTCCAAATAAAATATCTTACTTCTTTAGCGGTACACTTTTCTTCGCCGATTGTTAACAAGATTGTTAATGCCGCAATGCTTTGCAGGGTTCATAAGACATGTATAATTAAGCAAATTCCGTGTCGGATATTTATCGTGATTTATTCACGTATCACTATAATATAAAACCTCGTTAGTTTAATAACTTTTTGGTTAATTAATGTGACTCTATGAACAACACCTTTGCAAATGACCGGGCAAACGTCAATATAAATAATCAGCTGATGAATATATACGCCATTTTTTTCACTAAAATAGGCTTAAAGTAGGGTCGGAGCTTGTTTAAAATAATGTCACTTTATGGGATAGTTATAGAACGCTTTAGTGTAAAAAAGCTATTATGAATTACATTTTTGACAATCCGCTTATAGCTAACTTTTAAGCCTCTGATAAGTCATTACGAATAAGACCGTAGTCGGAATAATGTCACTTTATCGGATAGATATAGAACGCTTTAGCGTAAAAAACTATTATGAATTACAATTTTTGACAATCCGCTTTTAACGAAATTTTAAGCCTCCTATAAGTCATTATGAATTAGACCGTTTGTATTTATAATTTCGTGCTTGCCTAGAGGAGACTTTTAGGGTTCCGTACCCAAAGGGTAAAAACGGGACCCTATTACTGAGACTTCGCTGTCCGTCCGTCCGTCCGTCCGTCTGTCACCAGGCTGTATCTCAAGAACGGTGACAGCTAGAGAGTTGAAATTTTCACAGATGATTATATATATATTATATATATTCATGGACATTTCACACAACGTCCTCTGGTCCCAAGCTAAGCTTATATGCTTGTGTTATGGGTACCAGAATACGGATAGAATACATATACTACTTTTCTTTTGTAAATACATACTTATAATACATAGTAAACACCCAGACGCAGTACAAACATTTGTATGACAATTAAAAACATCACACAAATGGTTGTCCTGACCGGGAATCGAACCCGAGACCTCATGATCGGTAGTCCGTTATATGAACCACTACACCACGAGGCCCGTCAAATGACGATGATGTATTTATTTTTATGATGATGTATTTCTATTGCCGCTATAACAACAAATACTAAAAATAAAATAAAATAAATATTTAAGGGGGGCTCCCATACAACAAACATGATTTTTTTTACCGTTTCTTGCGCGATACTAATAACGTTGCCTTATGTTGCATAGATAATGGTACGGAACCCTTCGTGCGCGAGTCCGAATCGCACTTGACCAATTTTTTTAAATAATTTGCTTAGTTCAAAAACTAAAAAAACATGTTTGACAATCTGGAATATTATTTTACACTAATATGTTGCCATCGCGATCGGTCCAAATTTCAGAATTCTATTTCAAAGATTCCGTCAACTACATAGATTTATCTAATATATAAAATTCACGTGTCACAGTGTTAGTTACCGTACTCCTCCGAAACGGCTCGACCGATTTTTATGAAATTTTACATGCACATTCAGTAGGTCTGAGAATCGGCCAACATAATTATATTTTTCAATTTTTTTTTTAGTATGGCAAAACAACGTTTGCCGGGACAGCTAGTAATATATAAAAAAGCTATCCTGTTGAACCACTGTATATATTAAAAAAACCGCATCAAAATCCGTTGCGTAGTTTTCTCACATAGAAAATACATAAAAAAATAACCATTTTTGTTTTGTCATAAGCAAAGCTTTTTCTCCCTTTACATTAATATACTTGTACACTGCAGCCCCACTTTATTTTAGTCCCTAACTTTTCTTTCCATCCCATGGTTGCCTAGAAGAGATCACTTTATGTGATAAGGCCGCCATTTGTACATAGTTTTAAGCTGTTAAATGTATGTGTTAATGTGTTGTTGTAATTTCTGTTTTCTGTTCTTGTAAATGTGTACAATAAAGAGTTAAGGGCCTACATCAATATTATCATCGACATGTACCTATTAACACAGCTAGTAGGTATAGAAAATGAAGAATTAGGGATATTTTTTTGTTTACTCAAAATCTACTAAATATATTTTAATTCTGATTTACGTGTTTCTATATATAATAGTTACTTATGTTTTTAAAGTTATTTCATTAGTTAATACGCGATAATAGACCGACAAATGAAAAAAATAAAAAATTTGAGAGGTTGTTTCGCTAAGATTTTCTATCGAGAAAACTTTTTTCAATCGCGTTTCTGAGTTTATGCGATCCTAGATCATATATTGAAAAAACATATACTTAAAAATTAGAGCTCTAGCCATTCAATCTAAAGAAACAATTAAAAATTCGTACGTAGAAAAATGCACGAAGCTATTTTGGTATCCTCTTAATCAATCAATCAATCAATTAAAGATAAATCGCTATTTATTTTATTACTGCACCTAAAGATTAATTCTGATGTGTTGAAAGAACTGCACACAATATTTACAAATCAAAACTGTTACTTTAAAATGTTAGACACGTAAACCCGACGGGATCCCTTTAGCAAACAAATAGTGCAAATCCCTAGATTAGGGTGACAATTTGAGCGGATAACATGGGACTACGGCTTGAGAGCTGTCCCGCTATTTGTAACAATTACTTCCCGAGTAAATTATGGGCTAACCTAAATTGTTTTGTGTTTATTTTTGTTTTGTTTAAAACTGCTATTTTTGGTGTTTGTTATATGTCGTTAAACATTGTATAATTCGGTCATAAGAATTCGACTAGGTGTCATAAAATGTTTTACACCCATACAAAAATAACGCTTTGTTTTATAATAAGTAAAGAAGGTAGAGATTATAGAGTCTTTTTTTATATTATTATGCCTTTCTCTCTCTCTCTCTCTCCAGTCCTTTAGTGTCCTATTGTTGAGCACGAGCCTCTTCTACTTTGAA
Organism: Orgyia antiqua; assembly: GCA_916999025.1. Taxonomy (NCBI): domain Eukaryota; kingdom Metazoa; phylum Arthropoda; class Insecta; order Lepidoptera; family Erebidae; genus Orgyia; species Orgyia antiqua. The sequence goes on from OU779863.1 coordinate 31,544,446, forward strand.
AGGGTGTACTGTGCCACGAGAACCGGGCGTGTTGGCACAGGGTTTTTTTTATGAGATTTACGTTTCTCACAGTCCTCTGTGAGAGACAGAAATCTCTCATCTCGCGTTATCTGTGTACAATACAATATTAATACGTACTTTTTATTAAATAGAAATTTCATTACTATCAATGATTAGTCAGAAGTTTTTGGTAGTTTGACTCTAAACATACGTCTACATAGAGATGAATTAAGTATGTTCATATCGCAGAAACAACGCTATGTGAAAACATCCTATTTTAAATGCACTGTTAAACTTAAAACTTTAAGTTGTAGGGGTTAAGCGATGAAGTCAGAACGTCACAAAAGCTAGAACCAAAACATATTTTGATTTAGCATTACTCCTGAACAAAGTGAAATTTGGTTAGCGAGCGTTAACAGCTACACAGGGAGGTTGTAAATGGGGTTTGTCACTATTGGGGCGTTTTCCATTTCACGCTCCGTTCACCGCTGATGACACCGCATTCTTGTGAGCAAATGGCTCGACAAATGAACAGAGGGCGCACTCGTAGACACGCCCTGTCTTACCATAAATGTCACTGTCTAAGGGCGAGTTGCCTACAATACAGACAAATTGATTTCATCGTCTTGTCTTATACAACATGTCGAGTTAGTGAATAACCCTATATAATTAATATCGGCCATTTATTTGTTAGGATAACACTTTTCTATAACAAATATACATTTAATACGTGTATCTTTACTTATTATAAAACAAGTTCGTTGTATTTGTACATAAGTCACTATGTAAGCTTACATAGCTTCAAAACTACGCAACGGATTTTGATGCGGTTTTTTTAATAGACAGAGTATTTAAAAAAATGGCTTATTTGTATAGTTTGTTAGGGTTTGTTTATAAATAACACGGGCAACATTTAGTGAGTAATATAAATTGTAATTTCTTCTAGTAAGTATAAATCCGACCTACGATAGTTTAAGGCTAGATTAAAAAGGAGTTCCAAAATTTCTATTTTAGGAATTCTATCACGTTTAAACTTTTTATAACTGTCTCAATGTTTGAGATACTTCGGCAAAGAAAAAATAAACAAGTCGGGCTAGTAAAGCTACAGATTTAAATACGCATCTAGGCCGACGTTTCAGAAACTTTAAAGTCATGTGTTACCTTACACCACAATGCTACAGCTCAGTCCAAAATATACGAATCTGAATCCATAAAAAGTAGATTTTTTGAAAAAATGAGTTGCCCAAGCGTTAGAGAATAATAATTAGCGCTAGTTTTAGCCTTACAGTTTCTTAAACACAGTTTCTAGGATTCCTGTCAATCACACAGAACACAACGATATTTTGACTAACTACTTATTAAATCACTGAAACAGACATAAAGATGTAAAAGTGTATACTTTGTATTGTTAGGACACAAACAAACAATAATAAATGGAGGAATACAACAATAAAAAGTAAAAAAAAACTTTTGTCTTTGTTATAAAACAAAACAGCGTAAAATTATAAACCCCTACACATGTCTTTCCGCTTTTAATTGTTAGTCATAATCATTTTTATAACGTGAAAAAACCGGCTATCTAATAGTACGTAATTATTTAGAGAAAGGAAATTAATTTGATTTAAAAGTCGTGTCGTATCTAATGTTATCAACTTCAAGTTATTTTAAAATTTAAAGTTTCGTTCGTATTAATTTGTTTACGACTGCATCTAATGGTGTGAAGCAATTATAAAACTAGGTGAATTTGTTAATTAGATTTTTAGGTGTTGAAAATAATTATTTTTATCCATATTGGAAGGGTATTTTACGGATATTTTTGTTGTTTAATTCACACAATATTGTCTAGTTCAATTTTAAATGCTTATGCTACGAATTTCAAATTAGGGAAATAGTCTTTAATGATATAAAAAGATAGGTAGATAATCTTTATAGAACGGAATAATCCTAATATTCTTTAACACTTGCGCTACTTATTTGTTTAAATGAAATCACTTTTTACGGATTTCAGTCTGACGACGTTTCGAAAACTTTGCGGTCACCATGGTTACGGGTAGGACTGTGCTTGTTAAGTGTCCTCGACGAGAATAATCTTAACCTAAATTACGATAGATACTTTTATTCCTAGTTGGTAGTTCCAATACTATGTAAAAACAGAGCTGCAAAGTAATTTTGGGCAAGTACAATAAACATATAAGATGAAAAATTTTATTGTTTGTTTGTTTACACTGAATAAGTTTAGAAACTATTGGACCCATATTATTCTTTTGCCGTCGGGAAGCAACATCAAGCCTCGTTATCATAATGATTACGCGTTACGTAACGTTTACGTATTAATACACCCTTTCTTATTTCTGTTTAGTTGAAAAATAAACCAGAAGCTTTAAAATGTCTACCTACTCAATTATTTCATCTTACTTTTATTGTTAAAGTATTTGATACAATAGAACGAGGCGTTAGTTTTTATTCTTTTAACTTCCACAATTGTTAAGCGCTCGTGACACCCGCCACCTTACAAGATGAATTGTAATAAAAAATACAACCTTTTTGTCCACCTGAACGAGATATAATACTCTTTACGCATGCCTATACGTACGATCCTATTTTTTGTTTTTATTCCACTTCAATCCAATCAAAATTCTTCCAAAAACGGGCTTAGAATCTTGGAGTAAGAGATTACAATAGATATAAATATGCATTTATATGCATTAAAATTTGTAACCGATAATATCTAATATCAAACGTATCAATACAGTAACTTAGTTTGAAATTGATTTAGCTAAGAATAAAAGCAAAAAATAGAATGAATGATAAATATCGCCGACTTGGCGGCTCCGTCCTAAATTATCTACTTGCTCCAACTACAATATGTGTTATGTACTAATTAAAAACTGCTTTATTTTATTATTATAGATATAGATTAAAGACTAAAAGAGTCTCAGGAGTATTAGAGAATATCATGTATTTTTTTTATAAAGGTTTTTACACAAATATCTATGGTATTTACTACTCAAATTATACACTTTTTAACTATTTCACTCAATGCAATTGATGAGTAAGGAGAACGGTTTTTTCTACTATTGACACTATCTAACCAATCCGACCTCTATTTACCTCTATCAACTCAACCAAAAAATAAAGCCCATTGACCATTGGATTCCCGATCTATGTAATGCATTCCATAGACAATCGAGTTGTCCCAAGTTAAGCGTTTTTGTGACTTTGATCGAAACCACAGGAGTGCCGCTTTTAGGAGGCACAAGTGTACTAAGATGGCGTCCAAAACTCCATTCATTGTTATACTGATTCGTAATGCTATATTTTGTGAACTATTCTGGGATTTATGTGGCTGTCGTTTACATTAAGGAGGTGTGCCACAGGGATCTCAACTGGAACCTTTGAGCTAAACAGTTTAGAAGAAAAATAAACTCATATCTAAATCTTGAATTTTATTCATTTTTCGATTTGATCTTGTCTTTACATCTTCTCAATCAGTAAAGAACATCTCTATGCAGGACAGTGGCGTATCTAGTATTCAGTTTTGAAGATTACCAATTTTTCAAACTTTCATTTTAGAAGATACTGCAAGTTTTAAAATTTGCATTTAACATTTTTAGCAGTTTTATTGTCTACTCCAATTAACTGCAAACCTACTTATGTATTAAACATGCAGCCGATTTCAATTAAAACAAATACTTCCAAGAATTTTGTTTAGAGAAGAATATTTTTCAGTGTAAGCATTGAAAAACTCAACTCACTTTCAACATTCGTTATAATTGAAGCGAGAGACAGCCAGTTTGTGTCGTTTAATGATGCTACATTTGTTACATTAATGATACGATTTTAAGATAAAAATATATCTTTAAGTTGCTTTTTGATCTGTTCTTTCATGTATAAATGATAGTTTGTTAATGCAAGGTTAATTACAGGATGAGGTTTGTCTTTATTTCAGTAAATATATTAATCTTTGATTATGATCAATAAATTTCATATTAGAAGCTATTATGTCGTATCCTTTTGTAGATTTTTAAGAATTTTGGCGGATTTACGCGAAATAAGATAAGTTGCTACGGATTTAGGCGCGTACTTATATTTGTTGTGAATTTTAGCCCGACGAGACGCGTCTAAATCCGTAACAAGTGGTTTTATTTAACTAAATGAGTCGAGCAGATGTTAGATAATATCAAGATAAGTTTTGTGGTAGTTTTTAGGGTTCCGTACCCAAAGGGTAAAAACGGGACCCTATTACTGAGACTTCGCTGTCCGTCCGTCCGTCCGTCTGTCACCAGGCTGTATCTCAAGAACGGTGATAGGTAGACAGATGAAATTTTCACAGATGATGTATTTCTATTGCCGCTATAACAACAAATACTAAAAATATAATAAATATTTAAGGGGGCCTCCCATACAACAAACATGATTTTTTTACCGTTTCTTGCTCGATACTAATAACGTTGCCTTATGTTGCATAGATAATGGTACGGAACCCTTCGTGCGCGAGTCCGACTCGCACTTGACCAATTTTATTTACAAACATCAATATACTATAAAGAAATATCATATACCAAAAAATTTAGAAACAAACAGATTATGCAAACGTATAAAATGCGTCATTCTTTTGTGTAGGAAAATTGGAGATTTAACCAAAATACCTCTTACTTTTGTATTCAGAAAATTTACGGAAATACATATTGCAAAATACACGTTTTTTGTTGTGTGACTTCAAGAATCATGTACCGACATCAATCTTTTCCCAAAACATCGCAAATGGATAGGTACTAATTAAAGAGGTACGTTTGTGCGTGGATATATGCCAGAGATCCGACTGACAATTAGGGTTGTCACTCGGGTTAAATCACAAAACATTACAGTTTCTATCTTTCATCCATCTTTAAGAATTTTCGCTTCATCTTTGTTGGATATAACCAAGCATAAAAAGTGGTAAAAATACAAGATGAAAGATAAAAATATTTATATTGTTGTTGAATGCAAACGCGGTATTTTTAAATAAAAATAGTACATAGTTCAAAAGGAAATTTTTTTTTGTATATATTTTTAAGGCATGGTTTTTGATTACCACGCGTACGGATTTAAAAGTAAGAAAATAAATGCAGGCAACCCTAACACCAGTCTAATAATATTAAGATAATTTCGCGTAGATAGCGTCGATCTCTTGATGTAGACATGAGATTTGTATCAAACAATCTGTTAACTGATTTATTTTAGGATTCAACAAGAATATCACATGTGAATACAGGAAATAAAACAAAACTTGAAGTGTGATTGCGAGATTCAGATTAGATATGAACTGTAAGAACACGAAACAAAAGCATATTAGATAACATTTAGTATTCAACATGAAAAAGGGAGTATATACACAAGAATTTTAGTGTTTGAAAAATTTTCGCTTATTATACAAGAAAATTCTAGTATATCCAAGCATTACTCGTATGTGGTAGATAGGACCATGTAAACTAAAACCTTTAAAATCGGAACAGGTGGAATTAAATAAAAGCTTAAATAAATTACTGCAAACCTACTATATTAAACATGCAGCCGATTTCAATATTAAAAGAGTAGGTAACCACTTAAGTAATTTTTTTCCCAATACATTTATTCATTTACTTACTTTAAAAATTAAAACCACGCTCTAAAAATTAGTTACAAATAAAGATACCGACTTTTTTAAAATTGATTGTATAGTTAGCGGTCCTAAGTGTGATGCAAAATTTTATATCAATGAGAATATTGGAAGTGCGTAAAAATCATTTCCAATTACATAGATATAATACAATTCATATAAATGCGAATGAAGCTAATAAAAGCAAAAAAAAAATGTCTATGGTCCTTATAAATTATTGTTAGTCTAATGTAATAACCAAAAATTGGCGTGAAATCATTACCAGCCCTTATAAAGTCCCCTTGCCACCTGTGTGTAACAAACATTATATTTCATGATACACTGACTGGTTAAATCTAGTAGAATAACCCATTAGTGGATGTTAAAATATGTTTTTTTTACCCATTACTACTCTTCTCTTCTCCTCTCCAACCCATAAACGTCCCACGCTTGGGCACGGGCCTCTTTCACCTTGGGAGAGATTATAGTCTTCACTCTTCCGTGCCACGTTGACCAAACTTGTTAGCACGGGGTTTATTAAAGAGTTTTCTGTGTCTCACAGAGGATGTTATTTGTGTATATTATCCTTAGCTTACGGGACCCTAGGAAAACAAAGAGGTGGTGATACTTGTATTCTTAATCCGTCACCGCATGAACAATAATACATTTTCCATTCATCTTAGACTTTCAATATTCTATTTGTCTTCAATTGACGCTACTAAAGACTAACAAATCTAAACTTTTGTTCTTACTAGCTACTGGCGGATAGCATGTGTAGGATGTGGAAGTGTAATAAAAGGATACACAGGTCGTGTTAATAATATATTGAACACTGTTATTCACAACACATACCTACTTATATTTACAATGCTTTTTACAAGACTTTTACTAGAGATTCCAGGCAGTTCTGGACGTGGAAGAAAACCACTAAAACCAGCTCCTCAAGCTGAGCAGCATGACTATATTAATAATATTTTAATCCTGACAGTTCTGTATTCCAAAAAAGTTTAATGTCAATTTTAAATTCAAATATGTGGTACCTATTCTAGGATATCGTGTCAAACGACACAATGTCCTAAAATAGGTTTTATTTGCGTAGCCCACATCTCCTATTAAAACTGGACTGTGGATAATGAGACCAATCCTGTTGCGTCAAAAACTTAACCTAATTAAAACGAAATCGATTATCGCCTATTGCTATTACTTTGTACAAGTTTATATGGTATTAGGTAGGTAATTAAGTTCGTTAATTATAAATTACGTTATGTTTATTATTAACATCATCGTCATCATCATAACATCACGCCTTTTTCCCATGGGGGTAGGCAGAGACTGTAGAGCGCCATCTGCGATCCAAACATACTTGGCCTTGGCTTGATCCACACTCATACATCTAGATTTATTAAATAATGCAGAATATTTAACTAAAGTATGAATATTGGTAGAGTTATTCTCTATCAATATTCATTCTTTAGTTAAGTTTAACAAAAGCATGTTTAGTTGTGCTAGTAGAATTGGTACCGGTTTTTAGTTATTACCTACGTCTCTATGAAATACATGAAGAAGAAAAAATCTAAACGAAATGATATAACATATTTCAATTTTCTTTTATCCCAAAACTTTCAAATTCCAGTAACGAAAAGAATTCTAGAATTTACGATGTCAATATACTTTGAATTGACCAAGTTCTTTTAGCTTCAACAAAGAAACATCATATTTTATTAAATCGCATGAGAGCGTCGACACAACCGCGCTATTGTTATGAGCTATTTTATCATTTTCCGAATCACTTCACCATGTTGACGTGATTATACGGATTCCTTGTGTGCGGTATAGTTTTTCTAAGGCCTATGTGATACACCAATTTTTGCGAACAACAATAGGGAGAATCCATTGTTGGGTCCGTCCCAAAAGGTCACAGGCCTCCATTACTAAAACTAAGCTGTCCTTTAGTCCGTTTGTCACCGAGCTAGAGCTAGAGAGTTACAATGTCCTTATATGACGTATTTCTATTGAAAATAAAACAAGAAATAGAATATAACAAATATTTAAGATGGCTCTCATATAACTAATATTTTTTGTATATCTTAATTATATACATACTTATAACAACGTTATTACTTTAATTTAGTTTAAGTCTATAATAATTTAAACTATTAAACAGAGGTTAAGTAGAAATTATATTACTCACATAAATACCATATCGAATTTTTATGAAAAAAAAAAAAAAAAACTATTTTATTATTTAACGTGGAATCAAACTCAAAACTCTCATGTCACAAAATGCTGTTCAGTCGCTGTACCGGTTTACTAATTATTATATACCATAAACAATATTAATGACACATACAGATGACTATATATATTTGTTACAGATAAATACATAATTCGTATGATTGCGATCGTATCTGCTTACATTGTAGTGACATACAAATAGACATAATTATAGCTGGTTTTAAAGATGTAACAAGTGATAAACTAGATAAGAGTAACTATATACTCTCATAGAGTTAGTATAGTATTTTTTTTAGACCTAGTAATATCATGTCTTGTATAGTGTCAATAATAATATTAAAATAATTGTCAATAATAGTGGAACGCAGGATATTTTTGCTACTCTGTGGTCCGCTTTGTCTATAGGTACATTGAAGTACATTCCTTTTCCGTTATGGTCTTCAAGCGGTCGACACCATTTTTCTTGTGTTGATTCTATTATTAGAAAAATGGAGTGTAATCACAGTTACTATATTTTGTTATTTATTAACAACTAGCTGTTGCCCGCGACTCCGTCCACGAGGAATTTGGAAAATTTTTTTTCGCAATAAAAGGTAGCCTATGTCTTTTCTCAGGATCTAAAGATTGTCTGTGCCAAATTTCATCAAAATCGGTTGAGAGGTTTAAGCGGGAAAGCGTAACAGACAGACAGACAGAGTTACTTTCGCATTTATAATATTAGTAGGGATTAAGCTGTTGCCCGCAACAAACAAACAAACAAAATATACAAAAAAATCCATCCCCTTGAACGACTCTATCTATAAAAAACCACATGAAAATCCAGTGTGTAGTTGGAAAAATATAAGCTCACAAGTCCTTAAGTGAGCTTGTATTTTTCATTATATTTCCTGCTATTTATCCTTACTAATTTATGATGACGCAAGAATTTTGACGAGCTTAAGTGTTAATGTGTGTAACCAAACATAGCGCGATTTAAAAAAAAATGTACAGCGCCATCTATCGAGTGGTATAGTAAACTTTTGTTTGTTAAGATTTGATTTCTAAATTTCACACAGACGAAGTCGCTGACAACAGCTAGTCCAACGTAAAAAGAAATTTTTTATTCGAACCAATAGTTCCTGAGACTAGCGCGTTTAAACAAACAAACCCTTTAGCTTTATAATATTAGTTTAGATGTAATTTATAACAATACTCTATTTTCTTTTTCAAATCAAAATGGTTGGTGTCAAAATCAATTAAAATAAAAAGCTAACAGTGTTTTAATTTTCCACATCGATAAGCAAATCTTATTGTTCACACATTTGAGGATTAACGTAGTCTTTTTGATACTTTTGTTAACACAGGGATAGGTTTTAGGGGTGTAAAGATTAATTTAGTTAAAGATAACATGCTCTAAACATTGCACCCTTAATCGTCGTTAATGGTATAACCAAAGGGGTGATTCGATTCGCTTTAACGTGATTGAGCATTTTGCTATCCCATTTGCAATGGTGCCGGTGTGTACAGTCTTTTATGGAGAAGAACTGTTTCATTAACTGATTCAGGTATACGTACATTGAATAAATAGTGAGTGTTATATACAGCAAGCTTTCTAATAAAAAAACACGTGTGTCACTCGGGAACTGCCGCGTTAAAGCTATTGCATAACATTTTTATCAACTTATGCAATTATAATTTTTTTTTTATGCAAGAATCTAAATACCATAAACTAAAATAAGATTAATAATCCTTATTTACTGATGCTTACATCTGTCCATTGTTTATGGTAATTATGATAAAATAGCGATTGTCAATAAAATAAAATAAACATTATTTTACATTATTAAAATCTAAAATACGCTGTTATCTGAACATTTAGGATATATGTTGTCGATTCAAAATCCTTATTTTAACACGCTGTTTAATTTGAGGAAGGCGCTTACCTTTGGTATCAACAGGATGAAATAAATTGCGGGGCGAAGAAGGGATTACGCATGCGCAGTAACGCCGATAACGTAAGATTTTTTCATAACGCTATTTTCGTTACGGAATTTCTGGATACAGTCTCCACGCTCAAGGCCCGCGATAGAAGCTATGCAATAGCTTAATAATATGGCATTAAAAACACAAAAAAGTCAATAAAGTACTTTAAGTTACGTTATTGTCATAACATATTCATGTTTTCGACCCAAAATAAAAGAATAAGGGCAAAAAAAATGATGACGGTAAGTATTTGTTGTATAGCTTAAAATCATTTCTATGCATAAAATTTTTAGCTCACTATGTTGTTAACTAAAGAGCTGAAAATTAATCATATCTATGTATTTCTGGAACGGTGATCTATTCTGCTTGGTGACAGACAAACAAACGGACGGACAGCAAAAATAAACAATGGTACCAATTCTAAGTACATAACTAAAGTTAGCTAAAAAATGAAAACTAATTATGTCAATCAGACAATTAGGCAATGATAACTGAATCTTATTATAAAAATTGTATATTGAAGACTAAATATTTTTATTAATATAAATGTGCACAATGATATAATTATTGAATCAAAATACACCATAGTCGTTATCATTTTTAGTTAAGTTTAATGGTACACATAGAACTGGTACTAATACCCAAACTATTATATACCTCTATGTTACTACTCTCTATATTATACATATAACTCTATGGTAAAATAAAAATACATATGTAATGTAATTTGATTTATTAAATACATATGTGTTCTAAAAACAATCTTATTTAAAATTCAGTGTTTATTGACAACCATTGCATATTGTTTTCTCTAATTAACATTCCGTAGCGGCACAACGTCTAATAAATAGAAGGACAATAAAATTGTGCACCTCCCACTGTACACAAAACCACTTTTTCACCATCCTACACAAATATTAGTCTGTATGGCTGGACACACAACGCCCGACGAAAAAATTGATAACAAGTCCAACGCTACCGGTCAAAGCTTCCGACAATACCACCAGCCGAATGGGCGGAGCACGTCACGCGTAAAACAAACTGATACGATGAGCTCAAACGAGACACACATACACTACCAACACGCATAAGAGCGAGACAACACCAGCCCGGTGTAACAGCTAATTTAAAACTCCAAAATAAATTGATGGTGAACTCAAAACAAACAGATATAGCTGACAAAAAAGGATGGCATACGAAATCTTCATTAACAAACGAGCTAGAACAAGGGCGCCGCGTAGACAATATAAAAAAAAATAGAAAGCAAAGGCGAACGTGATTCGGCAGAAAAAAAAGTAATTTTAAAAACAGAACAGGCAATGATTTTTAAGAAAAATAAAACAAAACATTATGACGTTGCACTTTGGTCGTAATGAATGAGTGGTTTATTAGCAAATTGAGACTGTCGTAATGGAATTATCTCTCGGTAGTTTCAGTAGCTCCGTCTCTAACGTAATTAATGGCGTAATAAATCTGTGTAGAACTAGTGAAGGGTTAAATGAGCTTTAATATTACAGCCAAATCGATAAAAGTTTGTTTTTATGATGGTTATAATGAAACACACAGGATTAAGAACTTACAAACAATACTTAATTCTGTATGTTCTGCAGATAATTACTTAGTTATAACTTATTTTTATGATAATCGCAACGTAAAAAGATAGCGAATAAACTTATTTCTGATATCGCATTGTTCTTTTTTTGGTGTTTTTAAGGCGCCATATTGTTGATTGCCTAAAACCGTGAAATTATCTGCTAATTCTTTAAAAGTCAATACTTATTTACTAAAACTCTAGGTTCAGATAGAGTTCTGGAATTGTGTTAGTTTGAAGAACGCGACGTTCGGAGGCCGTCGGGTGGCATATGTAAAAAGCACTCTAGGTCAAAGTTAAATAAAAATCATAAAATTATAACGATATTTTTATTCTTGTTGCAAAAACTATTTCTTTATACATGTCCGGGGAAGGAACATTATTTCAGCCAAATATCCGGCTTTTTCCCATTTTTGAATATTTGTAAATTTTTTTTTTTGGAAAATTTACATACTTATAGTTGCAAGTTTTTAAGTTTGGTTTATAGGCAAAAAATAATTTTAATACCTACCGATAAGATTTAATACAAAACTGTTACGGACAAAAAATGACAGCGTTTTTCTTTAAGTTTTTTGTTGCAGTAATGGCGCCAATATTTTGACAGTCGTGCAACGATGCTACACTAAACAGACGGCCGATGTTGCCATGTTATGAAATATAACTAAGTGGTAGTTCAGATAAGAGGCCTTTTGCCTGCCCGACTGTGTGTGATCTCTTCTGATCTTTATGTAATAGCCATTATTTGATTTATTGGATTGTGTAATGTAATTTGATTTATGTATTTAAAGTGATAAGTGTATCTAACTAAAGGAATATACTACTTAGTATAAACTATAAATGGCATTGCTTACCTATGTACCTGCCTATGAGTAATATGAGCATATAAAAAAATTATTAGGTACTTTTTAATATGTTACACCGAAACATTTAGATCATATCTAAATGTTTTGGTGTAACAAAAACCCTTCCGTTATATGCATTTATAAATACCTGTAGTTCAGCATAGATAGATTTTCTATACATCTAATCTAAGGCAGCCTAGCTGTCCCTAAGCAGCCTTAGATTAGAGAGGCTGGCAATAAAAGAAACAATTAAAGAAGCGAAACAAAAAAGTATTACGTCACATTTTTATAAACACAAGCACATCTTGACCCACACAAGACCTACCACACACCCGTAAATGTGGCATCAATATATCCAAATGTCACGACAATAGCTAAATTGCGTAACAATGTTTACTTTAGAATGTGATAAAAAACCTAAGGGTCACGACCACACATAAACCTTGAGCATAATACGCAGAAGTTACAGTGTTTTATAACTTTTTTTTTGACTAATAAACACAACTGGACAAGATATTTTTTGCACAATGTTCCTAATTTTTGTTAATTTTCTGTGACTAATAAAAGCATGGCCTGATTAATTATTCTTGATTGATTTTTCCATGACATTTGTATTTGTATTTAACCAGGTAAATAAATGCGCACTTGTTGTTAGATTTCCTGTATTTAAAAAGAAACATAATGCAAGCGCAAAGAACGGTGAAATTACAAAACCGAGTCCGTTTGTGTCACTTTCTAATTTAACTGGCTTATTAAGCAAATTTTATAATTAAGTAATATTTTGATAAGGTAAACAATAATGCAAACAGATATTCTAAATTTTTTCTGTTGTTCCAGACAGAAGCGGGTTCAAACAAACTACCTCATCAGTACACATTTTGATATACTTACTACGGCTTAGATCAAAAGTTCTTATAATTTATTTCTTACTCCACACGAGTGCACATGTAATAAAGAGGTATATGTGTGTTTAATGATCGAGCATCTTATTCTACCGGTAAATTGGTAACACGACCCCGGGCCTGATGTGTGGCCGTATCGAGGGCATTACCAGTGCTTTGATTTAACAACTCAATTAAAAAAAACAGACGATAGTGTAGTTAAACATTATTTTTTTAAACATTTGATAAAAGAATTTAAATTTCTCGTTCGAAAACTTCATCAAATATTTTAGTTTGGCTTTTTATTGTAAGTGCACAGATTTCATTAGTGAGTTTAATAGGCATAGCCAGTATAGAAGATCTTACAAGCCAGAGTAACTGTATATAAAGAGGAACAGAAAGGAATAGATTTTTACATTTCCTCCCATAGGTGCTACAATATTCAGAGAGGGGAGATTTAAAATTATAAACTATATCAATACACCTATTTAGCGTGACATAATAGCGGACCGAATACACTCCTGCTGGGAAGAATGGGAAGTAGAGCCGTGCTAGTGTAAACTCCAACCAATATTGAGAAACATTTTTCGGGCTCTGTAGCAAAGGGCAAAATTGGTCCCTCTTACTGAGACTCCCTTTTCCGTTTGTCGCCAGGGTCACCACAAACGATGATAAAATACAAAAGCCAAGCTCGAGTTAGACTCGTATTTGGCTGGTTTTATTTAAATCTAAAGTAAACGTTTATCTATAATTATTTCCGTGTCCACATTTTATATTCCTTCCGGTATTGCCATGTTATAAATTCAATTTAACACCCAAAATTTCGACGGGCTTCGTGCCGTAGTAGTTCATGTAATGGACTGCCGTTCACAAGGTCGCGGGTTCGATTCCCGCTTGTGATATTCATAAATGTCATACAAATGTTTGTACTACGTCTGGGTGTTTTCTATGTATTATAAGTATATATTTACAAATGAAAAGTAGTTTATGTATTATATCCGTATTCTGGTACCCATAACACAAGCATAATAAGCTTAGCTTGGGACCAGAGGACGTTGTGTGAAATGTCCATGAATATTTATTTATTTATTTATATTTATAATAAATCGCGAGTTTTGCACTTCTAAATACATTTTTATATTAATATCAAATATCTTTAGAAAACATTGAGTAAGAAATAAAATATCTTGGTATCAATTAGAAGCATATGTGGGTTGTACGCGAGTGAAGTAATGAAGGTTGAATAACTTCTAGTAATGAGATATAAACTTGATACTCTGTATTTCTAATACAACCCTTGTCTTTGGTACAAACTGTGTGGTTTTAGCGTTTTGATTTTAGAAAGAATGTTTCCTTTTTTGTTATTTATTTTCTTTTTTCAGCAAAATTTGCGCTTTGGTTTTATGTTGCAAGAGTTTTCTCTACGCGGTTAAGGCTTAGTATCTTGTTATGTGGGTTATTAGTTTAAAAAACTTACTCAATATCTATTTAAAAATAAAAAATATTTGTAATGTATATCGGTTTTGTTAAAAATAATTTAGGAAATACAATATTCCATCCATATTCAAGTTAAAGTAAACAATAATAAATATATTTATATTTCGTAAAGTACTTTCTATGGGATCGCTTACCGTTTGTTAATTGAAGCAAATTCGTAAAGCTAAACTAGAATAACCTCTTCAATGTATGAAGGGTGGTAGCAACCCCCGCCATACTTACGAATAATCATAATAATATTAGGATTTTTAATTAGTTTTGTTATGCACACAAATTTACTTAGATATGAAACTAAAACTTAAAATAATTTGGTTTAAAAGTAACATATGCTAGGTAAAGGAATTTAAAAAAATCCAAAGTGCAACCTATTTATATTTGATAAATAGTTGCAATTAAACTTAATATGCAGCAGTTAAAAAACGTTTTTTTTAATTGCTGCACAGTTCAACAATGTAAAAGTCATAAGCTTAGATAAACTACGAGTACCAGCACACTTTCATCACTTGTCACTGCGTTCATTAGCAAGTATGTAATTATAAAAACTAAGTTACTACTATGTTTTTCATTGTTTTTCTACTTAATAGTCAAGTGGTGCCTTATTTATAAACGTAGGTACGCCATCTTAACTGGCATACTATATGTGACGTAGACATGCAACGTAATGCCGTTAGTGTCTATGGTTTAAAAAAGTTAATAGCTTAATGGTTTATATTGTTTATGGTCTAATAAAAATATATACGAGTTCGTTCAAGTTTGCCGTCTCTTGAAACGTAGAGTACTTTCCTAGTTTTCTTTGGAAAATATTAGAAAGAAATGATGAGATATACCTATTCCTCTGTATGTTATAGATGTAACTTTACAGCGAAAAAAAATTATTAGTACTATTCACGTAAATTTTATCACTATATATATCACTATATATATATCACTTTAAACTTCTTCTCTCTTCTCTCCAGCCCATTTACTTCCCACTGTTGGGCACGGGCCTCCTCCACTTTGGAGGGATTATGGTCTACTGTGCCGCGCTGACCAGGCGTGTTGGCACAGGGTTTATTTTCGAGTTTTCCGTCTCTCACAGAGGATGATATTTGTGTGCAATATACCTTAGCTGACTTTTACAGCACCCTTGGGAGGAGATGGGGTGGATAAACTTGTATTCTTAATCCGTCACCACACGGATCTCTTAAAAATAAAAACTTTGCTCGAATAGATACCTTTATCTATATAGGTACCATAACTTTAAACATTATTTATTTAATGGTTTGCATACAATTATCGTAATAGAAACAGCAACGTGCAAACACGGATGTACCTACTATTATTAGTACCTTATTGTTATATCGTGACGCCATTAACACTAATTTGTCATGTGTCAAAAATAGAAACTGGCGGGAATTTGAATTAGTAAAATTTTGTAAATAGAAGTGTAGGAGAACCGCACCCAATGTTTGGTCATTATTTTATTGGTTAGAAATAGAAGAATTTTCTACGTATCTAAACATTTAGTAATATAATTATTTGGCGTAACGCTCAGATATTTTTCTAGTTATTGTAAGTAAGTATATCTAAATCAACTATTCTATTAATCTATTCTATTTCTAGTATATAGACAGTTTCCTCCTGTAAAATTGAGTAGGTACTTAATTAGTGGTAACGATGGAACCATCTCTACGTGCACAACTGAAATTTACTAAAAAATAAAAATTTATGCTCTCATTAGCACAATTCGGCAATGTTAACTGAACTTTCTTATTATAAAAGCTGATTGAATGAAATGTATATTGATAAAAATTTTTAGTCTATAATACACATAGACTAAAGATTTTTATCAATATACATAATTACGCACAACGAAATAGCCAATTATTCTATATCCACCACTATGTTGGTACTGATTCTACGTTCACAACTAACCTTAACTAAAAAATGAAATTTGATAGTGTCAGTAACACAATTCGATAATGTTAACAGAACTTTTTATTAGAAAATCTGTATATAATAGACTAACGATTTAAATTAATAAAAATGTGCTGAACGAAATAGCCAATTAAGCAAAATACGCCATAGTTGTTTTCATTTTTAAGTTAAGTTTAGTTGTGTACTTAGAATTGGCACCAAAAGGTACCTAGGAATTACCTAGGTATATTAAATTTTATTGCAATTATCTTACACAACAATTCTGTATATGTTTTTCTTCCACAGTTCGTCTACCTTTTCCTGTAGTGATTCCATGAAGTGCAGTTAACCTAATCGAAACTAGAATAACTGTTTTACTCAAAGCTCAATGTTTTTACTAAAACAGTTCAATGCCATATAATCAGTCTGTACGCTTGAATGCATGCTCAATAAAGCCACCAATAGTTACTGAGCTATTTCCAACTAATAATCTGGTCCCAAATTAAGCGTGAAGCTTATGGTATAGATGTCTAAGTACATCGATAAGTAGGTACATATATCATCATCATCATCATAACATCACGCCTTTTTCCCATGGGGTTAGGCAGAGACTATAGAACGCCATCTGCCACGATCGAAGCACACTTCTTTGGCTTCATCCACACTCATACATCTGGTCATACATGCCCGACGGTTGTAAGTGCTACGCACTTGCCCCTTTTGGAGTATCCCGGCGATGACATCGGAGTATATTTTTCTCAGGCGTCCTCTCCCAGCATTTCCACTTACTTTCGCCGTGTATATGCCTTTCGTTAAGCGTCTCTCATCCATCCTCTCCACATGACCAAACCACCTAAGCATACTTTTCTCCACCTTAGTCACTACATCCTCTTTCAGACCACAACGTTCTCTTATAACTTCATTTCTTAATCTCTCTTTCAAAGTCACACACCACACATACGTCTCAAAGAGCGCATCTCTACAGCATTTATTCTACTTTTGTGCTTCTCCTGCCACACCCAACATATAATATTTGCACAATAATTATATTATGTAGAGACATTATGTTAATGTAATAAACCGTCTTGATTAGTACTCAATTACGAGTAAGTTAAAACTACTGAGTAGCAAAATGTGCCAGGGAGAAAGATCCTTTTTCTACTTTGTGTTATGTTTTCATATTATTTATGTAGTAATGATATTATTTATTAATATATAATATAAATATAAACATTCATGGACATTTCACACAACGTCCTATGGTCCCAAGCTAAGCTTATATGCTTAACAGAATTCGGATAGAATACATTATACTACTTTTCTTTTGTAAATACATACTTTTAATACATAAAAACACCCAGAGGCAATACAAACATTTGTATGACAATTATAAATATCACACAAATGATTGTACCGAGCGGCAATCGAACCTGAGACCCCGTGATCGGCAGTCCTTTAAACAAATACAAAATAATAATAGTTTTTTAGACCGCTTAAATTTACCAACCAACATTTTTAAAAAGTGGGCAACCTTTTGGGTTGCCAGCACTAATAGTTTATTATCATAATATGGTAAATTTACATGCGATAAGTAAATGGCCGCGCAATTACATGCTACATACAACGTAATGACTTGAAGAGGCTACATTTTTGCTTTTTTATTCAATGAAGGCCTTTTATTAATAAATTTGACCTCAGATTTAGATATTTTTTTTAATAAAGCATTAATTTTAAGTGCTAATTGATTAAGTAGATTCATTATCGATAAGATGGCGAAAGTAATAAATGTTATAGGCTCTCCTAGTTAATGTCATGGTCTTTACAGCTGCCGGCCAAGTGATCTAACTGGTTAGTATAATGTTATACAAGTATTTAATAATGACAATTAAAACATATAGTCAGTTGACAAATTAAGTACCTAATATTTTCTAATACTTGCGCGACTCATTTGTTTAAATAAAACTACTGTTTACGGATTTAGACGCGTATATTCGTCACCATGGTCACTGTAAAGTCTCCGAAACATCGGGCCAAAATTTAAAACAAATATACGCGTCTAAATCCGTAAAAAGTAGTTTTATTTTAAATTAAGTACCTAGCATTTTTTAAGTTAAGTACTTTTATCGTAGAAAATGTTTATAGATGGTTGAATACAAGTATAATTCAATGTTTTAGTACACCGTAAAAGTAATAATTATGACACTGTGCTAATAAAGTGGTCTATCTGTTACATATTTACTCTATTACAAAAGATCCTATGTGCTATAATAATACATAATTAAATAAGTCAACAGCAGTTAACGTTTAGTGCATGCAGTTAATTATATAGGAATGCTATTCGTAACCTAGCTTGATTAGGTGTGTGCTAAACAATTATGATCAAAGAGTTTAAAAAAATATAGAGAGGAAAGTCGATAAATATTCCTGATTGTATCGTACCTATTAGTTTAAACAATATATCTGTTAATTAAAAAAATCAGAAAAAATATTTCCAGGAAGCTAAATAGCTCATGTTTTAAGTAGTTGTAAGTTGAAAGAAAGAATTTAATTGTACCGAATTATGTAACATAAAATATAATGCACTTGCTGTTGAACTGTGCTGGAACCATACCCTAATATATTATACAAAAAACCATCCTCTCGCTATCCTCCTTAAAATTATTATTCGTAAAAAATCACAATATCTAAAGATCTCTGATTATTTTCCCACGTCGGATTAAAATCAAAAACAGAAATTTTAAACTCTCAGAACATCTCTAATCGGCAAGTGCCGATTACTTAGCAACAAATTGGATGGATAAGTATCCATCCAATTTGTTGCTAAGTTAAGTCACGGGCAGCAACTAGTCTTTAAAACGTTCTAGTACATAGATCATGATCAAGGCCTCAGGGATTCTCATTAAAAGTGAACTAACGATGTAATTGCAACACTTGTTGTTGCTGTTCAATTACAGAATAAGTTAATGTTGGAAAGGTCTAATCGTTTGCCCTTTAAGGCAAACATTTTTGAAGTTGTTTGTAATTTTTATAGCGTAATCGTGATAGCTTTTAAATGTATAAAATACGTATGTTGTATTATCACATAAAAATATACCTGCTTTAAAAGGGATTAGAAAGTACTATCCGATTAAAATAACAAAGTGCATGGCCCGATTTTTTTATTTCCGAAACGATTTGCTTAATGAATAAATAGGTCAGCAAAAAATTTAATTTAATAAGCATTACAAAATTTACTAAAGCTCATTAAACATTATCTGACATTGATTGTAATAATTTGGATACTAAATTAAACTAAATAATTAAAAAAAAACTGTTAATATTGTTTCTCGTTGTTTGTAGTTGGATAGTAGTTCAAAGTTGCCACCTATTTTACAGTTTTACAGCAACATGACGAATGCTATCATGCTAATCGCTTCTAAGAAATACAAAGTATTAAATAATAAGCGCTTTAGTGGCAAAATTAGTAGAATCGAACAGACTTCAAATGGACATGTTAAATATAAAAGCATTTTCAAAGGCTGGAAAGGTTTCAACGTTTATTACGCTCTAGAACAATTTAGTTATATCACCAGGAGTGTATTTAAAACTTGATAAATAAGTAAAAATATAAAAAAAGACTTCAAAGATATTTGTGGAACTTGTACTTGGCCGGTTTTTTCATTCTTTAGAAAGAAAAAAAATCCGGCTAAGGAGGTATGAGTTTTATTCGCACATGAAGGATTTTGTACCAAAGAACGGGATAAGTGCGGGAGAATGATAATGATATGTATTTGTTGATATAGCATAAACTGATATACATAGAATGTGTTAAGTTTTCTATCACCATTCCGAAATTACAGTCAATGACAGACACGGACAGAAAGTCTCAGTACCCGTTTTACCTTTTGGTTTTGTATCCATCAAAGATTTCATTGTCGCTTACTATCAGATGGCATGGGATAAAGTGCTAACATGTTTCATTTAACCCATCTATAATCCCAGATTATTGAAAACTGTTATTTAACAATTTCATGTTTTTTATACTTTGACGGTAACAGTAATAACATCGATCGTAGCACTAAGCGATATCGCGTTGTAGCACGGCACCATGTCGCCGGTGGCCTGATGTGATTGAACCGCGATTTGTACTAAATTGTAACTGTCATGTTAACTATTGAATGAGGCGGAAAATACAAGAGATAGTCGTACCAATTCTACGTGAGCAACTAAACTAAACTAAAAATTTGCTTAATTCAAAGACGTTCTTGAAAATCCTGAATATTATTTTACATTATTGCATTGTCATCAGTCCTTAATATGTACCTATGCAAAATTTCAGATCCATCAGACTACTGCAAGTCGGTAAAAATCGCTTTACATAGATACGTATAGAACTAATATAACAGTGCTAAAAAAATTTAAAATGATAGTTTCATTTTTTTCATGAAAAGAAATATGATAGTTTCCATAACATAAGTCTCAATAATAGGGTCTCGTTATGGTATTTAGTACAGAACCCTAAAAACAACTATAAAATAAAATTTTGAAAGCATAACTTACGTAATATGTTAAATGCGATCGCGAATCATCATCTATTAGTGACGAATAAGTGTAGAACCAAACAAGCTAACATCCAATCACTATAATTACCGTATTAGTGGTGAAACTGACATCTTGGCGTGTCTGCTTTCACGCAATTTACTATCCAATTATTAATAAAACTAATAAAAACTAGTATACGTATGTTTGGATACAGCTTTTAGGGTTTCGTACGACACCCTGTTTACTGAGACTTCCCTCTTCACGTCGTCTTAACATCTGTCTGTCACCAGGCTGTATCTCTTAAACAGTGATAGCTAAAGAACTGAAAATTTTGCCATTTTAAGTATTATAGTTTATTTATTTATTTAGGTTCACCAACAATTGTTAACATTGAATAATAGTAACAAAAATACATTCAAAAACAAAATAAATAAACATGCAACAATTACTAATAGGAAAACACCGCTTTTACACAAAAGAATTACAGAGTGAGTTCAAGACTCACAGTTAATTCAATTACAAAAAATACTCATCATCATCATTATTCTGCCCTGCCTGACAGACGGAAGACAGAACGGACACAGAAATCTCGCTAACAGAGTCCCGTTTTAACGTTTTGGTATGAAACCCTAAAACTACAACAAATTCTTATCTTATACTTTCAAATAAAACTAAACTCAATTTACAGACAAATAAAATCATGTAAATCGTTTAACATTGATTTAATTACAACAATTTTAAACATTTTTAACACCTCATTTTTGATTACAGATAAAACATAACATGTATTTACAACAACATATTCTTAGAGAATCAAATCTAAATCCATACGAAAATTATAGAGGATTTAATATTTTCTAACACTTGCGCGACTCATTCGTTCAAATTAAACAACTTTTTACGGATTTAGACGTGTGTATTTGTTTTTAAATTTTAGCCCGACGTTTCGTAGACTTTGCTGTCACCATGGTCACGGATGAGATTGGTTTGATACGGATCCGATTTAAAAAAAATATTTTTGTCTTGGATAATCTATTTATAGTAGGAGCGAAGTATCAGTGAAAAATGTTGCAAAAACGGGAAAAAAATTCTTAATTCCACGCGTACGAAGTCGCAATCAACAGCTAGCTATTGCAAACTTTCAAAATCTACGTATTTAAAACTAAAAAATGAAACCAGTTGTAACTATACGACCGTAAAATTAAATAATTAAACATAAAACCTAACTAAGCTATAAGAGCGAAATCTAACGACTATTGGGTTCAAAATACTAAAATTGTTATGTTGGTGTTGGTACAATCAAGATAAATATAAAAATTCAACGATTGGTATTTGTGTACCTAATAAAACCAGTTACTTTCATAACACCTCAATGAAATAAAAAAGTTATTTTTAATTAAATTTAATTAAAAGACATAACCAAGAAAAAAAGATCTTTTCAGAATGAAAATACCTGTGCCTCAGTTTTATGTAAGAATATTTTTTTTATTACTTGTTTATATTTGGGGGTCTACTCGGTTAGAGAATTGCCATTTGATCAACATGTATTTTATATTTTTAATTTCGAAAAGTCCGCAAGTTCCGTCAGCGAGACTATTTCGCGCCTTTTATAAGTGTTTAAAGTACTTTAAAGCGTCAATAAATACGAACTCGACCTACTTAATACTGTTATTACAAACTTACTACATTAGAATATTACTCCAAATTTTTGTTGAATAACAAATGAATATGTTCCTCCAGAACTACATACTCATTCATATTTTAGCAAACATTAGTAAATATAAAAGTGTGTAATCTTTCAAATTATCAATTACGTGCACCACTTCTTAGTCGCTTTAAAAAGTTTACTCGTAAAATTCTCTAATACGTTAATTTGTAACTTCCCTGGGGCTAACAACCAAGTTATCGTTTTTAAACTAACTCCAATCAGTCAGTAATGTGTTTTCAATAATGTTAAATATGTCGAGCCGTTACAACTTGACCAACGTACATTTTGACGCGGTCTCTTTGGGAGATTTATCCCATATTAGGGTACCATAAGTTTAGCTATTAGGTTTACATTACTTTTGAAGCTTTATTTTTTTTTGACACACAGATTAATCAGATAATAATAATAAATTAATAAATAAATATTCATGGACATTTTACACAACGTCCTTTGGTCCCAAGCTAAGCTTATATGCTTGTGTTATGGGTACCAGAATACGGATATAATACATATACTACTTTTTTTGTAAATACATACATACTTATAATACATAGGAACACCCAGACGCAGTACAAAGATTTGTATGACAATTAGAAAAATCACAAAAATGATTGTCCCAATCGGGAATCGAACCCGCGATCAGCAGTCCGTTACCAGAACCACTACACCACGAGGCCAGTCAAAATGACAGATAAAGTATCTATGGCTACATCACCTAAATATCTATTGGTATCAATATGTGCCTGAAATATGTATCTATGTGTATCTCTGATACAGGCTAAACGTCGTATGAAACATTATTATTCTATGAAGTACGATTTAGCTAAGCTCAATTTACAGTTCTTGAAGGTTGAACGCGTATCCACTACGCGTAGGTACACACTATCGGGTTAATCTATCCGGCAACCGACACCATGAAGACTAAAAACGTGGAGAATAGCGCGCATAGCGTTACTCTGAATTTAGTAAGGGAGTTAATCTTTGTTCGTACAAAGGAAAATTCCCTAAATAAACAAAGAACTAAAACATTTACATGTAAACATAACACTTGAGCGACTCATTTGTTTAAATAAAACCTACTTTTTACAGATTTTGACGCGTGTAGGTATTTGTTTTAAAATTTGACCCGACGTTTCGGAGACCTTGCAGTTACCCTTACCATGGTCACGGGTGAGACTGAGACGTGAACACAGTCTCACCCGTGACTATGGTGATTGAAAAGTCTAAATCCGTAAAAAGTAGTTTTATCTATACATAACTATTTAAGTACTAGCTGTTGCCCGCAACTCCGTCCGCGTGGAATTTGGCAAATTTTGTTTTTTCGCAATAAAAGGTAGCATATGTCCTTTCTCAGGGTCTAAAGATTGTCTGTGCCAAATTTCATCATTATCGGTTGAGAGATTTAAGCGGGAAAGCGTAACAGACAGACAGACAGTTACTTTCGCATTTATAATATTAGTAGGGATAGGTACAAATACTTTTATGTGCGGAACCCAAGATTTTAATCCAGATCGCGCTTAAAATACCGTTATAAAAGCTCTAACTAGAACACTTCAGTATAACTCATATTTTATTAGATTATAACACATGGACTAATTTATAAGTGCAACTATATTATACATAATTGGTTCGTGTAATTAGAAAATATGTTAATTTTAAAATTAAGTCATTCTTAATAAATGTTATTGGAGTTAAAACAGTTTTAAAGATGTTCTAAACAAAATGTGGAGTGACATAGGTATCTAATTATATCGTCCTTCTTTTGGTTATCATAATGTGGATATTACATATAACTTTTCTTTGACAGTAAGGTAAAAACAAGAAATAACTAAGTACTTATTTAACTAATTACAAACCACCACAAATATAAAATTCGATGCACAAACTAACTATGGGTGTTCTTATAAGTATGTATTTACAAAAGAAAAGTAGTATATGTATTCTATCCGTATTCTGGTACCCATAACACAAGCATATAAGCTTAGCTTGGGACCAGAGGACGTTGTATAAAATGTCCATGAATATTTAAAAAAAATAAAAAAAACTACCTAAACAAAACTCGTCGCCACTCTAAAATTGTAGATTGGATAAGATAAATATTTTTTAAAAAAAACCTAAAAATAAACAGTTACAATAAGTATATTTTGGAATAATTACATTTCATCATTAATTTATGCTACCTTATAAAGCCATTCAATTTTTTTTTCTTTGGATTTATGTTTAAAGCCAGTTATAAAACTATATACGAAAATAAATAGGACAATGACATAAAATCATACAGCCACAATAATTTTGGAATAGTTTATGGTTACGTTGAGTTTATAAAACAATATCGTAAGCAAATTGTATATATTTTAGTTACTAAAGTATTCAAAAATATTTTTTTTATAATTTAAGCGTGGAACAACGAGTAAGATAGAAACTAAGGTACCTGACAATTTAAATTTTAGATATAGTTAAGTACCTACTAATTGAATAGAAAACTTTAAGGACCAGAAACAGGGTGAACAGGATATAATCCCAAACGTATAAAAAAGAACTTGGTTGTTTAAATAGATTTTTACATTTAAGCTGAATATTAACTTTAGTATGATCATAAATATTTTGTAAATTGATTTTCCGCAATTATAAATACAAACGATATTAATAGTTTGCCAGTTATCTCTAAAGAAGACATAAAAAATATCATCAGGATACTACGGTGAAAATTGGTAGTAATTACGCGTCATAATGTCAAAACAAAAAAAAAGTATTAAAAAATACAAATAACCGAGTTCTTAACGGACATTATGTGGCTAATAAGATTTTTGAACAAGATGTGTTACAGTAGGGTTGTCACACACTCTACAATTATAATGTAATTATTTTGACAAATATTTTTATAGGCATATAAAGGCGCAAACTAAGAAAGAATTTTTGCTCAAAAACGATGAAAATTTTAAAATACCGAAATAATATCTAACATAATACATACCTATAAAGTTATGGGAATCGCTACAACAATTTTTAAAATCAATACCAAAGTGCCTACCTAATTGTTTAAAATTAGAGAAATAAAATTTAAAGTAAAACTAGCTATTTGTCCGCGACAAATATTGAAAATGTTTCCCGTTTTTCCTACAATTTTCACGGATGCTTCGCTCCTATTGGTCACAGCGTCATGTTATATAGCTTAAAACCTTCCTCGATATTTATTGAAATAATTCGAACCAGTTTTTGAGTTTTGCGCGTTTAAACAAACAAACAAACTCTTCAGCTTCACAATGTTAGTATAGTATTAGGTAGGTACCTATAGAGTTTTCATTATGTTAATTCTCTCTCTGGCTGCCCTCTGGCAACCCTAAAATATTTCTAGTTAATATAATTTTAGTAAGTAGGTAGCCATGATAAACCATAAAAAGTCCAGAATGCGTCATAAATAGTCGCCTTAAAGTGATACTATAATGAGAGGCGGCATCTTTCATGTGAGCTTGCAAACGGTTCATGTTTTAAAAGAATGCTAATTTCATTATATTAATGTTCCAATCGTATTTGACGCGCTGGGATTATTAACAGCGTTTTATAGTTAAAGCAGATAATAATAACTAACTATATTAATATGGATGTCGTAAATTTAGAGGTTAAACGTTTAAGTTGTTTAATGTCTTCATGCCTTGAAAAAAAATTTTGAAGAAATTCTTTTAGAATGAGTTGAAGAACGAACATATCTCACTCCACTCATCATGCATTATCATCGTCTATCTCCATTGGACAAATGTCCAGGGCCTCGCGATTATCAAGGCCGCTCATTCCGTTTTCGATCGATAGCAAGATGATAACTAGAAGTCAAGCCCTACTCCACTCTAAAGTGCTCAGGGCAGAAAAGTCTACCCTTGATAAAATAAGGCCACAAAATACTATAAAATTGTATTACTGTCCATATACCTACCAGAGGTCCAACAGGAGCGTAGCCAGATTTTGTTTGTCGAAATTCATCCACAAAATGAAAGTCCTACTACGTAATGTCAGATTTTTGCGCTAAAAGCACTACAATCTACCACTGATAAGTATTAAGTAAGTTACTTAACACTGTAAGTAACTTTGAACACTTTAATAAGCTACATTTCCTTATCCAAGTTGATTACGAATCAGGTGTCAGGTTAGACAGTTGTAAAATCGAAAGTGGGAGCCACATAGTCTCGTCTGGCTTAATCGCTATTTAATAGCGGCGGCTTTTCACAAAGAGAATGTGGTTTCCACTGTTACACGTGTCGGAGTCCTAAAATTGTAGATAAAGCCCCATTAAAAAAAAATCTGAAGCCAATAGGCATTATTAGATTATTAGGCATTATGAGTTATCTTATAGTCCTCTTCACCCTTACATTTATACAAAATTTCATAAAACAGTTATATATTTGCGGTATTTAAGTTACAAAAGCGGTATAAATTACAGTTGTTACGACCTTGTTTTATTATGATTTTACACTTCATAAATATTGAATAAATTATCTTTTTAATTGCGTTTACTGTACTTAACTTGGATTCCATTAAAATAACATAGAGCAAGACTCATAACGAAGATCCTTAGAAAACATGAACAACAACAAACATTTACTCTCTTTCTTTTGCCCATTATCGCCACCGCCACTATTGGGCACGGGCCTTCTCCATTTCGAAAGGGTTTGTGGACTATGCCGCGCTAACCAGGCGTGTTGGCATAGTGTTTCGTTTCTAGTCTTTCGTCTCTCACAGTAGATGTTAACGGCTTATAATATCCCTTAGCTGGCTCTTACAGAACACTGGGATGAAATAGGGTAGTGATACTTGTATTTTCAATCCGTCATCACACGAATTTAACCATAAAATCTATATTTTGTTGTTCCCAAATGCTCTATTTAATATTTACAAATGTGACTCTACCTTTCAACTACAGATTTGTTTTATAATTACCACATCACGTCTTAAATTACCTTAAACAAACAAAACATCTATTAGAAACATGGTAAGCACATAAATAATGAATGGAATGAAACACAAATGTGTCGACATCAATGGAGAACACTCAGACGAGTGGGCGGGATTTTTAATGGCCGACACAAAAGTGTTATGATGCCGCTGCGCTTCATCGAGCCGTGGATATCAACAGATTATGTCTTGTTTTAAAAATTTACCTACTTTAAGCAGTATAGACCGATTAATAAGTATGAATAAAATAATCGATTCTCAAGATATAAAATATATCTATACCTAATAATAACAGCTCTATAATTTACATGGTAGTATTTAGACAACACTAGTCTTCGTCAAGTTGATACAAATTCTGTAGCGTACATACTGATGCATTTCTTTCTCAATCAAATTTTCAAGTAGTAATCAATTCCAAGTTTTCTTCAGACTGTTATAGGTATTCTGTTCATCTATCTTATTAGTACCAGAAACGATATTAGTTGTAGTGTGTCGATGACATTGGAACATCAATGGCCTTGTAATCGTGTGTTGTTTGTGGCAGACCGAGCGATGAATCCGTCCAATCCCATCCGCTCGGACCAAAACATTTCATTCCATCCATATATAAAAACGAAAGTTACAATGTTCATATTCAAAACAAAACTCTTAGCTGGTAGCAGGTTCTATACAACATAGCCCATTAAGATAAATTAGATTTTCAGCCAATTCAATCTTTCGAATTTTTTTTAATATCTTCCAATAACAATGTAGATTTTTGATACCAAGATCAATTCTAGTAGCGATAAATTCTGGCACATTTATTACATTGCTTATAAATTTTGATTGTTAATAGGTTAATGGGACACGCAACCCATAAATTGCTTAACGCAATAAGGATTAATGGTGTTCAAAGCTAACGTCATGTCATACTAACCGCCGTCAGTCTAAGATTAGCGAATTCGTTCTACTTTTTATAGAATTTAAATCTCGTAAATCTATTCGATTTCATTCGAATTTTAATCGAGCATATATTTTTTTTAATTTCTCGCCAGGCAGAGGCACTAACACCCGCTGTTCGTCATAACGTTGCTGTACGTGACCGCGGCACTGCTTTGATATACATCCTTTTTTCTCATAACATTTACACTTTTATCTTTTTTATTTTTGTTATTAGTTACAATATTATCTGGCGGCTACCGGTCGATGCAAAAGGGCAGTTATAATTTAGTTTTATTTATGCAAAATAAAAGTTAAACTCGCGCGAGATTTATTTGCCGCGGGGTGGGCCGTTTGTGCGCATTTTATTGTTACAGCTGTCAATCTCAGTTCTAAGATTTAACACGCTAATTACGCAGCCTTTGTTATTTCTATCCACGTAATCCTAATAAATATTTATAAATAGCTACTTAGTTACTAATTAATCAATAAATATTGTTACAAGAAAGATATTAGCGTAGCTCTAGCCTAGATACGCAATTTTTGAGAAAAAGGGTACAATATTTTCGCTGCACGTATTTTGAATACATAATTTTAGTTAGGTACTTATATTCTTAATTATAGATGCCTAAGACAGCCGTCATGATCGTTGGGGAAGAAAAGTCCTAGAGTAGCGACCACGTACCGGACGACGCAGCGTTGGGCGGCTCCCGACAAGGTGGAGCGACGATATCGTCAAGGTCGCGGGGAGACATTGGATGCAGGCGGCACAGGATCGCGCGTTGTGGCGTTCTATGGGGGAGGCCTATGTCCAACAGTGGACGGAGAGAGGCTGTAGAAGAAAACAGCCGTAACCAATTAAATTAAAAATTAAAACGATATATAAATTTGGTTCATGATGATGGCTTTTTGGTATAATTTGATAAGATTTGGTACATATTGGAGGAATCAAGGCTATCTAAGGTTCTCTCTCTCTCCAGCCCATTAACTTCCCCCCGTTGGGTACGGGCCTCCTCCACTTTCGGAGGGATTATGGTCTACTGTGCCGCGCTGACTTGGCACACGGTTTACTTTCGAGTTTTTCATCTCTCACAGAGGATGTTATTTGTGTAAAATATCCCTTAGCTGGCTTTTACAGCATCCTGGGGAGGAGATGTGGTGGTGATATTTGTATTCTTAGTCCGTCACCACACGGACAACGAACATCTAAGGTTCAATAACTATAAACACGGGTAAAACCGTGGGCAGTAGTTAGTTTTATAATAAGTAAAGAAGATGAAACTTAGGCCACCCAGCGTAATATGCCAGAATAAGGGTGGCCCATATTAAGATAAACTAAACCTGATCATAAAATATAAAGGAGTTAACAGATTGCTATAACGGATATCTCGTATCAGGTATTAGGATTCCGTAACTAATTCCTACACGTTAGTGATTCGTTATGGTCTCGTGTAAAACAACGGGAAAGCCACGGGAATATCTTTACAATTTTAGGATGACGGGCCTCGTGGCCTAGTGCTTCACATTCGCGAGGTCGTGGATTCGATTCCCGCACAGGGCAATTATTAATTGTCATACAACAAATTTTTGTACTGCGTTTGGATGCTTGCTATGTATTATAATTATGTATTTACTGACAAAAGGAAAATAGTTTAAATACCAGAGGATGTTGTGTGAAATGTCCACGAATATGTAAAATTATATCAATTAAATACTTCAAGAAAATAACATAACACAAAAACATTTTTTTTATTTATTTTGTCTATGACTGATCTAATTTATTCATTAATTGATTTTTCTATCCGTTTCTCCGACTCTGGTATGACCTTGTACTTGTGTAAGCGTCATATTTCTTTAAAATGATGCCCGCACAATGTAAATAAGACAATCATTCAAGAAAAACAGGAGTTGTGGTCGAGAAAATAAAGTACAAAATGGAAATAATATAAAAACCATGTAGGTATTGTTGTCGTTAAAAAAATTCAAAGTCAAAAATATTAAATACAGTCTAATCTCAGCAGTACTAAAAGTTAAAATAAATCTAAAAGCCTCCAGTTTATAATGTAGCAAATGGCATCGGCTGCCGGGTGGGGTGTGTGTGAGTAAGACAGCTAGCGTGGGAGTGAGAGGTCGTCTCGCGGCCGACACAAAGCAGGCGGCGAGCGCCAAAGGCGTCGGCGATCGCTAATTGGAGAGCGCATGAGTTCAAAGCGCGCCGCCCGCGACGTTTATATTAGGCAGGTACACACCCGCTTGATTAATTTCACTGGTATAAGGCAAGATCGCGCGGCAATTAGTACACCTTTGTTCGAGTCGCGATACGCTTCTTTTAGATCAATGATGTGATTTTTCTGGATTCTTATTGGAGTATTTGAATAACCCTATTACATCATACAATGCAAAATACAGAATAACCACCTATTACATCAGAATAATCAAAAATAAACTTAAATATCTTCTTTTAAGAGGATACCAAAATAGCTTCGTGCATTTTTCTAAGTACGAAGTTTTCATTGTTTCTTTAGATTGAATGGCTAGAGCTCTAATTTTTAAGTATATGTTTTTTGAATATATGATCTAGGATCGCATCAACTCAGAAACGCGATTGAAAAAAGTTTTCTCGATAGAAAATCTTGGCAAAACAACCTCTCAAATTTTTTATTTTTTTTCATTTGTCGGTCTATTATCGCGTATTAACTAATGAAATAACTTTAAAAACATAGGTAACTATTATGTATAGAAACACGTGGATCAGAATTAAAATATATTTAGTAGATTTTGAGTAAATAGGAAAAGTATCCCTAATTCTTCATTTTCTGTGCCTACTGGCTGTGTTAATATGTACGTGTCGGCGATGATATACGATAATATTGATGTAGGCCCTTAATCTAGTATTCGTATTTAAGTATCAAAATACTTATGATTATGTTACTAAAGTCAAAAACTTTATTTTTATTGACTTCGTTCGTGGTTTGAGCCTAAGAGTTAGATTTGATTCCAATTTGAATTCCAACTATTTAAAATCGTATTCATGATAAAAGATAAAAGAAAGAAG
Organism: Orgyia antiqua; assembly: GCA_916999025.1. Taxonomy (NCBI): domain Eukaryota; kingdom Metazoa; phylum Arthropoda; class Insecta; order Lepidoptera; family Erebidae; genus Orgyia; species Orgyia antiqua. The sequence continues at coordinate 31,576,113 of OU779863.1, forward strand.
AAAAGAAAGATTAAAGATGATACCTGATCTTGCTTTAATAAAGGAATTACGTTACGTCATTATCATTAGACTAAACAGATACAACTTTGAAAATTAAAACTTATTGAAAAGTGTCTTAAAATGTAGGTAATAAATATTGAAAAGCTATTAAAAGCGTTTTAAATTGTAAATAGATAGTACGTACACAGATTAAGTCTATTCCTAACCCGCAAACGAGAAAAATCTCTAAAGCAATAAAATGCGTGTAACTTCGATGTAAAGAACAAAGCACCCGCTATTAGGTACACCCAACCTATCTCAGTTTACCAAGATCACCGTAAACTGTTGACACTAAGTCCGATTTCCTACCCATTCGTCACACCTCCTCTCATCAACTTTACAATTTTAAACTCACAACCCAAAAAAACCTTAAACAGAACATATAAAGTTCAATTCTCTCTGCTGAGCAACATTTTAAAAATGGTATAAGCTTCCTTTCGGATCTTTTGATAAGCTAAAGAAGGGTTCAGGGCTAAAGATTTGAATGGACAACCGATTGAAGATATAAATTACGATGATAGCTATATTTAGATTAATTAATTTGATAAATTTTGATGTTAAAAGGTCCTTGCAAAATGTTGCACTTGTGTGATTACGAAATAACAACATCGTGATAAGAAATCTCTTTAAGAGGGCACGATACCAAATTATGCTCCGTACAAAAATATGGGTCTTTTGGTAAAGTGGCAGCGTCTATCACACATATTTGCTAACGTTTTACCAAAAAAGAAAGTAATAGAAGCATAGATATACTCTTCATCTATAATATAGCGTAAAAATAATTAAAATCGGTTTATATTTCGCTAAGAAAAAAGGGGACTACGAAACGTCTTTTTTTAGTCTATTTTTCAAAGAATTTGTAGGTAAAATCAGTTTTAGCTATATTTGTCCCTTTCAGCACGGTGCTCGGGAATAGGGATAGCAATAAGGCAAATACCTAAATTAGGAGTACAGTACCCTCTTAACCCACGGAATTTAAAAAAAAAACCTTTTTATAACACTATTTATTTATCCACTAAAGCTTTAAGAACTAAGTTATAAACTACAAAAACCTTAATTAAGTAGAACGAGCTAAATTTCCATCAAAATTTTATGTTCGTATCTGTAGCGCCTCTAATTCAAAATGAGAGGTTAGGTTTAAAATAAGTGACGAAACAAGATATCTGATAACATCATACCCCAGGCACTGATCAAATGGCTTAATCGGGATTAATTTGTTCCTCTTTACAATACTTTACATACAGGTATATGAGTGACCCGTATTCACGCCTTTACCGCATGAGAGGAGGCAGAGACTACAGGACGCCATTTACTACGATCTAAATGATTCTTTCGTTTCATTTTATATTCATACACCTGGGCATACATAAAGAATTTTTGCAAATGCTACGCTCAAGACTCTTTTAATAAATATCAGAGTATAACTGCGTTTTACCTTAAAAAGTTTTATTTGAGTCTGAATACTCTAGGGAGTGAAAATAAATACGGTGCGTTATAATTATTATTACTTAATACTAACATAATTATTTTACTCCTTAGCTGAAATAAAGTAGACCTCCTTTCCGAAGTGGAGACGGCCCGTGACCAACAGCGGGACTTTAATGGGCTGAGAGAGAGGGATTATCTCAACCTTTTGTTAATGCGATATAAATATCTCAATTAAAATTAAAATAAATGCGACACAAGTTTTCCGAGATATAGTTTTTTTTAAATAGTTCAGTATACCATTATTATTGCAAAATTGATTCATAATAAATATCAATTTGAAGAGCGAAATCGATAAAAACCGATAACAATAGAGACACGATACAGCATTATTGAGTGTGTGAATGATTGAATACGATCACTTACGATATACGCCCGTGGGCAAACTGTAAAACGGTACTCAATCGATTCGCTAAAACATCATTCACTAACACTAGCTACTGTTTATCATTGGATATTCGATTTTTTGTTATTTTTAATCTAAATTTTGCCTAAATATTATCTGTACAAATATTTTAAAGCTGAAGAGTTTGTTTGCGCAATATTCTCGGGAACTGCTTTTCCGATTTGAAAATTCTTTCAGTGTTGGATTTATTCTTTGAGTGTACACTTATTGAGGAAGTGAAAAATGTTGTTAAAACGGAAATGATACCTAAATTCCATGTGTACGAGGTCGCGGGCAACAGCTTGTTTGTAAATTAAAAACAAAAAAAACGCGCTGATAAAAAAAAAATCCTGCATAGTTTATTGAAATTATTGTATTGTCTTCGGTCCTTGATATTGTACACAGTTTCAGATTAAGTTGGCTATTGCAAGTAGGTGAAAATCAATTCAAAAGCTTCCATTTTATGGATTTATAAACAAATACATAAATAGGTACAAACGAAATTAAAAAGACCTAGTTAAAAAATAATTCAGAACGGCTTTTCCATAGAAAACCTATCTAAAATTCTATTTAAAAAAATCTATCTATCTAAAAAATTATATTTATTAATCAGACACATGTCACAGTCACACACACGCACCTAATACTCAACACACGCATGCGCACACATACACGAAATGGCTTTATTTTTTCTTTTTATTAGTTTATATCTTATTTATTTTGTAAGTTTATGTTTGTATCTTTTACTTACCTGTCTTTGATATCAAATTAAATGTATTTTGAGGTTAGGGGGACCTGGTAATCTGTGTTAACACCTAGTGCAGATACCAGTCTCCCACAAAGGTTTATAATGTTACCATTTAAGACATGTAAATGTGTATGTATGTGTAAGTATATATGGTCACATGTTTATATGTTCGTAAGTATATAAATATAATTATTATGTTTATATCCTGGTATTTATGTAGCTATATCCATTGAATATATCATTTGTTATATGTCTATTAATTTTTAGGTGAAAATATTTTAATTTGGTTAGTGATTGGTAATGCGCCTACCTGTTCCGTTTTCCACACTGCCCAATGGTTGACTGGTAGAGACTGCTTTTAGCATTAAGTCCGCCATTGTACTATGTATTTTGTGCAAAAAGTTTAAAAATAAAAAAAATTTATAAATAGCTTTAAGTTTCCTTTGTGGAAGAGAAAATAAATTATTTATTTATTTATTTTCCAAATCACGCATTTTCATATTTTAATTAACGATTTTCTTTCAAGTGCTGTTTGCAATAGACAGATATTATATAAAAAAAATTATTAACAGTTTTCACCATTAAACTCATAAGTATATACGGAACTATCTACATGTGCACGTCACAGTTAAAGTTAGTTATGTAAGCTTTTAATTAACATTTCAATATAACCAGCACTTAGCTGTAGGTAAAGTCTTCATAACTTTGACAGATAATTCTAGTCAATGGTTGTTTAATATATTTTAAAATTATACCTATTTATGATGTTAGAAAATAGAGTATTTTTATGCTAATAATTTGCGAGCAAAACTGAAATGAAGTCGTTCAAAAACCGGTCACCTCACAAGTGGCGCTGCTGGTGGTCGCTGACGGAACTAATTGCACGCCATTAACCTCATTACTTGTTCTTGCAATATAATGATAATCTATAAAATGAGATATCATTATTGCATTCATATACATTATTTTATGAATACACTTCCATGGCAAGTTAGGTATTATTTTGATCGCTTACAAATACTCTCTCACTCAATTCTTAGATAAATTTAGGAACATTTGAGAGTCAAATATCGATAAGCAACATGTGTGTTGGCACAAGATGGCGTTTGTTTCAATATACCGGGTGCTTCAAAAAAATGTATACACACTTTGAACTTCCATAGAAAATTTATTTACCGTTCTACAAAGTTAAATTTCAGGAAAATAGAAAGCTGAAAGTCCAATGTAAATGAAACATAAATAACAAATGTTAATGCTGTTCAAATTGGTGACCTGCAGCATCAATACAATTCTGAGTACGAGTCACCACTGATTCTGTACATCGTATCAAAACGTCCAATGAGATTTCTCTACACACTGCTTGAATCTCATTCCAAAGAATGTCTAGGTTACGTTGTTTACGTTTGTACATCTCATCTTTTACTGTGCCCCACAAGAAAAGGCCAGTGGATAGGACGCAGGGGCCAATCGAGTTTCCAGCACGCTCTCCAGACCTTACATCGCTGGATTTCTTCTTGTGGGGCACAGTAAAAGATGAGGTGTACAAACGTAAACCACGTAACCTAGACATTCTTTGGAATGAGATTCAAGCAGTGTGTAGAGAAATCTCATTGGACGTTTTGATACGATGTACAGAATCAGTGGTGACTCGTACTCAGAATTGTATTGATGCTGCAGGTCACCAATTTGAACAGCATTAACATTTGTTATTTATGTTTCATTTACATTGGACTTTCAGCTTTCTATTTTCCTGAAATTTAACTTTGTAGAACGGTAAATAAATTTTCTATGGAAGTTCAAAGTGTGTATACATTTTTTTGAAGTACCCGGTAGATCCCAACTATCGCGACCAAAACCCCTCTGGGCCAGTCGTTACCTCACCATGAGACTAACGCGAAACCTGAAGGCAGGTTATAGGCTTTCGAAAATCTTGTGGTATAAACAAAAAATGTATCACAGGACAACTTAGGGAAAGCCTACAGACCACAGGGCAACTTGTGGCTATGATTAAAGTTTCATAATTGAACCTATTAGATCCCAACAAACTCAGATCCAGATTCTTATGATCATCAATTCATACAATTAATATGTGGAACTGAATATATTATGTACGTGGAACGTGATATTTACTTACCCATTTTAATAATCAGATTAATATGAAATTTTGCATAAAATTTCTTCAGAGATTTTATAACTAACAAGTTTTTTATTTTATCGTTTTCCTAAAGTGATTCAGTCTTGATTTATTAAAATCCTACATATTTTGTAAAAATAAGCCATCACTGCCCTTAGAAATATTGGCAAGATTTATATCTTTAGAAGTCTAACTAACAACTCTATTTAATGACGCATAATACATTAAGTACTAGTTAGTTTCTAAAAGCTATTAATAGTACACAAATACTGGACGAAAGAACAAAACAGTCAGTAGCACCATGTTAATTAAAGTTTAAAACCATGGCTATTATTACCACTGATTACAGCGCGAGTAGAGTGTACGTTCGATTATTCAACACGATATTTGTACAACAGTGGTATTTATAACTGAAATACCTTCTTATCCTTTACTAATTATAGGAAATGGACTATTTATTGTGTTTTGTGACATTTTTATAAATAAATAGGCGACCGCGACATTGTACACGTGGAATTAAGAGAATTTTACTCGTTTTTGCAACATTTATCACTGATGCTACGCTTCTATTGGTCGAATCGTAATGTTATATAAGTAGCCTTCCGCAATAAATATACCACCTAACACTGAGAGAATTTTCGAAATCGGACTATTGGCTCCTGAGATTAGCGCGTTCAAACAAACAAACAAACAAACAAAAATCAAACTCTTCAGCTTTATATTATTAAGTAAGTAATTAACGAAGATATATTAAGCATTTTTAATATATGATTCAACGGACTAGCCGTTGAAAGTGAACTTATAGACTGAAATAAATAGTTAACTTCTTCTCTTCTCCAGCCCATTTACGTCCCACTGTTGAGCACGGGCCTCCTCCACTTTGGGAGGGAATGTGGTCTACGGTGCCGCTCTGACCAGGCGTTCTGGCACAGGGTTTATTTTCGAGTTTTCCGTATCTCACTGACGATGTTATCTGTGTGCAATATTCCTTAGCTGACTTTTACAGCACCCTTGGGAGGAGATGGGGTGGTGACATTTGTATTCTTAATCCGTCACCATGCGGAAAATGTATAGTTAACTTATTTAATGAGAAATATAAAGAAGGCATTTAACAAGTCCCCAGTCAAATACTTAAAAGTTCTTGCTTAAGATAAACTCCTCAACTAATTTAAAACTAAGATTAATAATAACCTGTCAAATATTTAAATTGTTCGCGGCTTCCTATTTTAAAATTGAATGCGGTTTACATTATGAAACGAAATAGCCCTACAATATTTTCCTACTACCCACAAATTACTTAACTCTGTTTTAGAAATTACTTCTGTGTTTGCATCACTTGTCACACTGTGTCCCGCTGTGTTCGGTTTGGAAATGGTTTCCTACTCTTGGATTTCGCAAAGCATTTCTGTTGTTATTTGAAATCGCAAACATGGCGCGTAACTTTAATTTGATTTTATATTTCTTAATTAAACTCTGGCTGAGATAAAACAAGTATTTGATTGTTTTTGTATTTACACTAGAATTAAATACGTTTAATATTAATACCTTTTATACGCAGATTTAAAATATAGTAGGTACGCGTTTATTTTAAAAGAAACGTAAAATTAGTTTAGATAAATCGTGCTTCATAGACTAATAAAATAATTGAATTTCAAATGACGTATGTGTATAACCTCTATCATAGAGACACATGCTTAATTCACGTACACATACATAGATATTTATGTGGCTTCAAGTGGAGTAAATGATTTAGCCAAGATTTATCTAGAATAGAAAATATCTTATAATTACGAGTATGTGCCAGGATATAATAATGTGCACATAAAATTAAACACAGAGCTCTCTCAAGGGCTCTCTACACAAAAGCTATAGAAAAAATTTAAAGAGACTCGTATGCACTTTGCTTTTTAAATTTCATTATATATTATTATTCTAAATTTAATTTAATTCATGCCGGAAGTAAACAAGTATCGCAGTAATAAATCATTGAAGTTACTATTTAACGGTCACCTGTCCGCCATTATTCTAAATACGAATGGACCAATAGGAGCGTTTGTTGCACGTTCCGTGTGACGTCACACACTATAAACATAATTCAATTAAGTATAATGTGCATATGCTTATCGACTGTTATCGTGTGTGAAAAATTGTTGCTAATAGATTGCTTTTTATCAGTAGCATAAATGTAGTGAAATGTAAACATATGCAGTGTTGGATTGAAATTAATAGCCATTTTGCTTGCTTTTAATTAGTATGAACACTTAGTAAGTAGTTTAATAAAAAGCTACTTTATGATGATATGAAACCTTAATGGTAATACTGTAACCGTTGGTACCAATTCTACGCGCACAACTAAACTTAACTAAAACACAATTCGGCAGTTATCAGGTGCTCAAGTCTACTATTTTGGAACAATTGTCATACCGGCACGATGCAGGCACGATACCGTTGCAATTGAAGTCAAATATCCGTAGTCTGCTATATGCGTTCATAACGGTCGTTCAATGGTAATAGAATTGTCGATCTCTTTTATCTATGAATTGTGTTAGAATGGTATGTATGTGTTGCCGTTTTTAAAAAATACGTTAGTGGAAGTGATTTTCGAAAAACTACTAATAAATTTAAATATTTAATCATGCTAGACTTCGTTTAGATATATTTGTACATACTATTTCTTAGTATAAAAAGCAATGTGAACTTTAGGAGATTAGTAAATTGCAATAAATTACAAAGAACAATTTCTAATATTTCTATCTATCTATTTTTTATTTATGGCAATCTGTCGACACAGGACAATTTCAAAATATTACTGTCAAATTCAAAATAGCAGACTACCGAAACATGTCAGTCATTGAATTGCAATTGTGAAGCAGTTGTGTACGAGACTAGCAATTTATGTCACTTTGACAATTGTAAGTCAATGATGAAGTCGTTATGACGAGACAATAATAGTAGACTACCAAAAACTTTACAATTGCACCATAATGGTACAATAATGGTACAGTTGTGACACCGTTGAAATACCCGACTCAGGGCCCAGATCATTTTTATAAAAAAATCTGTATTACAGACTAACGATTGTAATTAATAAAAATGTGTACAACGACATAGCCAATCTATCCAAATACGCCACAGTTGTTTTCATTTTTCAATTAAGAGTTTAGTTGTCTACGTAGAATTGGTGCTATTGTTGTGTAAAGTTTAAAATACTTAACTACGCCTCCATGGTCTTTACATTCTTTTTCATAAAACTATCTTAGTGTGTTTATCACACAAATTATGCTATTAATGTGCTTCCAAGTCTTATAGTAGTTAACTGTTATAAAAACTACCCAAGTTATATCAAATTATTCGGTTACTCTTTTTGCGGTACAAAAATCGCAGGTGGCAGCATAAGTAAGATATAAATAGATCTTTCGCGATCAGCCTGCTGCCAATCCGGCACCCAATCACATCAAATGACTGAGGGAGCTTACAGATAATGAAGGAATTCTATTTTAAGTCACAGACCCATGAATGAAACATGAATGGGCAGGCGTAGACCGTGGATGAAGGAAATGATATTAAAAAATTATCGTAGGTACATCATCATTTCCTGTCCTTTCTCCTAATTATTTGTACGTAACATGTCCCTTTTCTCCTAACTCTTCTGTCACATGTCATCTGTGAATTTACATCCATTTTTTTCATATCTTCTTTCACATAATAACTTTTCATTGGTCTTCCTTTGGTCTTACATGCATCCATTAAACAATTAGCATTCGTGGGTAGGTAGGTTTTGGTGATTGGCATCGGCATATTACGCCGCAAAAATTTTTACATTACCCTAGGAAGGAAATGGGTGATGACACTTATATTCTTAATCCGTCATCACACGGACCACAACATATGTTCATACGACAGAATTTCTTTTCATAAGCGTAATATAAAGTACATATACAAAAAAAATCGTGACAACAACATGAAAGGGAGAAAATTGCATTAAAAAGGAAACATCAAGTGTCGATTGTTCATTTGCTTCAACTTTCATTGAATAAGAGCATTTATCGATAATTTTAGGTCCCAAATATTTACAAGGTTTTTCATTACTTGAATTATATTATTTTAGGTTCTATTGTGAAAGAATTATGTGGTTGTATGGTATAATAAAGGTGTCGTGATCGTATTGAGACGGCTTGTAGAGCCAAAGGAAAGTGAAGACGATCTTAATTTTATTGTATTATGTACAAAGTCAAAAGCTTTCGATTGTTCTCGCTGTCTTACTAAAAGCGTATTTAAATAACAATAAATAAAATATCACCAATGGCTCCACAACTCTGGCCGACAGTTGCCAATCTCGCCGGTGCGTCCTGCCGCCTTTTGAGGCAAGGCAGTGTCCAATAAAATCCAATAAAATATTCTTTATTGTACACCGGATCCCACCCATGACTGTGTTGACTGCAAAGTCTCCTACTCAATCCAGTTTTAGTAAGAACATCAATACGAGTTAAACCACGTATATTAGTTAATAGCTGTTGCCCGAAGAATTTAAAAAAGCTCCCCTCTTTCAGAAACATTTTTTACTGATGCTTCGCTTCTATTAGACGCAGCGTGATGTTATATAGCCTATTATTCCTTGATAAATGGACTATCCAACACAAAAATAATTCTTCAATTCAAACTAGTAGTTCCTGAGATTAGCGTGTTCAAACAAACTTTTTAGCTTTATAATATTACATAGTATTTATTGTATACAGGTTGTCCCAAAAGTCAACGTCCAACCGAAAACCCAAGCTAGGCCTAGTTGTGGGGGCTCTCAAAAAAAAAGAAAAAAAAATCTATCTCATGTAGTTTCGAAATGACAGCCATTTTTCTTAAATTGACACCCTGTGACGAGTTTACGACTACTGGGGCTACAAATGAGCTCTTTTATAATTTTATTTTTGTGTGGAGTAGTCTTAAGTGATGCTCCTACAAATTCCAATTCATCATTTGCACACAACTTCATTGGAATTTCAGAAAATATCCGTTTTATACCGAACCATGACGTGAAAATGACTACATCACTAAACTTTGACAGTCTGTACTGAAAAAAAAATCTACTATGCAATTTCGGCAAGTGCCCTTAAAAGTTGGCGCATTTAATGGGCTTTCCAAAATGGTATAATACTTACTAAATTATTTCTTAGACGACGAGAAAAAAAAAAAATTAAGAAAGTCGATATTTAGCTTATTATTAGTTAGTCATAAAACTTTCTCAAAATTATTCTAATATCATCTAGGCGTTCTGTAAGGTGTAATTAAAGAAAGAGACGAAGAAAAGTTAGAGCGGGATAGTGACGCTACTAAAAGAAAGAGACGAAGAAATGTTAGAGCGGGACGGAGAGTGACGCTACTTGGTGTCAGTGAATTTTTGGGATTGTTTAAATAAAAGTCAATTATTAAAAATCGAATGTTTATTTAAATCATATCAAATGTTCAAATTGCTTGCCATCAGCGCGTATGCACGCCCTACACCTTCTTAAAAACGATCGTGTAATCTGGCGGGCGAAACGTCTGGAATTGATGTGATCAGCGGCATCTTGAATTCTCTGACGCAGTTCCTCTAAATTTTCAATTGGTTTTTGGTAAACAATTTCTTTGACCGTTCCCCAATAAAAAAAATCAATAGGATTTAAATCCGGGGAACGGGGGGGCCACGTGATCTGACCGGATCGACCAATCCACCTATTTGGATATTCTTGATTAAGGAATTCTCTCACTGGGCGCGCATAGTGTGCCGGACAGCCATCTTGCTGGAACCACATGTCTCGATAAATGCTAAGTGGCACGTCTTCTAACAAATTGGGTAACTGATGTTGTAAAAAGTCCAAATAAGCTGCCCCATCGAGGTTTTCTGGCAGTTCAAAAGGCCCAATAATGGATCCATTTAAGATCCCAGTCCACATGTTTATTTTAAAGCGGTACTGTGACCTATCTTCGCGCATCAAATGTGGATTTTCGACGTGCCACTCGTGCAAATTATGCAAATTCATGTATCCGTCTTTTTTGAAGGTCGATTCATCAGTCCAAAGAATTTTACGCAAGAATTCTGGATCTGCTCTGTGCCTTTCGAGCATTGATTGACAAAATAAAATCCTGCTAGGATAATCACGGGGTAGCAAAGTTTGTACCCGTTGCATGTGGTACGGATGCAATTCGTTTCTCTTCAGTATCCGATGTGCTGTACTTTTAGGTACCCCCAGACTTTGCTCGATTCCACGTACTGAGATACTCCGGTTCTCTGCAATTGCATTTAGGACATCTTCTTCATAAGGCACGACGGTTCTTCCCACTCTAGTAGCTCGAGTAGGAAGTTGATTTTCTGATAATAAACGGTGCACATTTACAAAAACTCGATGATCTGGGTGACGCTCGGCATTCGGATATCTCTCACGGTAGAGTCGAGCTGCAGCTCTAGCATTGCACCTACATTCCCCATAAATAAGGTGCATGTTTGCATATTCCTCTGCAGAGTACAAGAAAGGCATTTTCTTACAAAAACAGTCCAGGAGAAAGCCAAGTTCGTCAGAAACGGTTCGAAAACAAATCCAAGTCACACGCAATCAAGTCCAGTAAACAGAGCCAAGGTTGTAAGCACGAAATAAATACAAACGAATACAAAAAGATGCGCAGTAAACGAAGGCACGAAACGTACTGAATTATTGTACGTATACCACGCTGTTGTATTAGCGTGCTATCTGTTTCACCCACACTAGCCAAAATGTCAATTTCGTCTCGCTCACACATTGTAGAAAGATTCACTGACACCAAGTAGCGTCACTCTCCGTCCCGCTCTAACATTTCTTCGTCTCTTTCTTTTAGTAGCGTCACTATCCCGCTCTAACTTTTCTTCGTCTCTTTCTTTAATTACACCTTACAGAACGCCTAGATGATATTAGAATAATTTTGAGAAAGTTTTATGACTAACTAATAATAAGCTAAATATCGACTTTCTTAATTTTTTTTTTTTCTCGTCGTCTAAGTAATAATTTAGTAAGTATTATACCATTTTGGAAAGCCCATTAAATGCGCCAACTTTTAAGGGCACTTGCCGAAATTGCATAGTAGATTTTTTTTTCAGTACAGACTGTCAAAGTTTAGTGATGTAGTCATTTTCACGTCATGGTTCGGTATAAAACGGATATTTTCTGAAATTCCAATGAAGTTGTGTGCAAATGATGAATTGGAATTTGTAGGAGCATCACTTAAGACTACTCCACACAAAAATAAAATTACAAAAGAGCTCATTTGCAGCCCCAGTAGTCGTAAACTCGTCACAGGGTGTCAATTTAAGAAAAATGGCTGTCATTTCGAAACTACATGAGATAGATTTTTTTTTCTTTTTTTTTGAGAGCCCCCACAACTAGGCCTAGCTTAGGTTTTCGGTTGGACGTTGACTTTTGGGACACCCTGTATATCATGTAGGCTTGTTAAGGATCTATGTATGTTTATGTATTTAGTATAAATTTTTAACACCCTTGCTCGTAAAGCTGATGTAATTCCACCGGTTTTAAATATGTAAAGCGGGTCATAAAAAACGCGTGTGTTACCAAAGCAAATAGTTAAGTTATAATCCATACAAATTTCATAACAGTAATATTTGCCATTTCAAATATGGAACTGATCGCCGCCGCACGACTCGATCAGCGCGCTGTTGCTATTCAAATTTCGAACTAATCGCCGCGCGGCGCCAGTCAGCAGGCAGCGCTAGCGCGCTGTTAAAATGGCGGGAAAGCAACAGTGTGCATTCACAGATTGAGTTTATTTAATGTTTTTTTTTCTGTTTCCTCGCAAATGTGTTAAAAAACGTCGTACAATATACGTGCGTATTGGTTAACATTATTGTACATTCGTACATTATAATATCATATCGTACATTATTGGTATTGGTAAACAAACTCTTCAGCTTTATAATATTAGTACAGGTAGTATAGATTGAAGAATTTAACTTAGATACGTAGCTAAGCGACATATCAAAATTAGCCGATAATCACTGATATTGGGTCCATAAATCATAGAGAAACCATGAAATTTATGTGTCCTCCTATAAACATGTAGATATCCCGTTCTTTGTTATGCTCTTAGATTTTATAGGTACTAATCTACTTCTACAGGAAGTGTACTTGTATAATAGATCTAAGTTCAGTCAACATTGCCGGATTGTGCTATTGACGCTATCAATATTTATTTTTCAGTTCATTTTAGTTGTGGAAGTAGAATTGGCACCATTTCTATTTTCTACAATAATTTGCTCAGTTCAAAAACTAAAAAACACGCTTGAAAATCTTGAACATTATTTTATATTATTGCATTGTCATCGGTTCTATATATGCGTGCAAAATTTGAGATCAATCTGACTACTGCAAGTGGGTGAAAATCTCTTTCAAAGATTTGGTTATATAGATTATATATATATACATTGAGATAGGTACCGAGCCGAAAAAAACGTGTTAAAAAAATGACGAGAGTTGTAGCCAAAGAAGTATGTTTGGATCGTAGCAGGTGACGATCAATAGTCTCTGACTACCCCTAAGAGAAACTCGTGACGGTATGATGATGATGACGAGTATTAAACAAACACCCTGTATAAAGATCAGTCTCGTTGCATAAAAGTGATGTGCAGTAAAATAACTTTTGGTAACTTCATGACAAATAGGCAATTCATTTTATGACAAACGGGCAATTTACTTTTGGCTATAAAACTAAATAACCAGTCTCTTTAATGTCCATTAAATCATAATTATAACTAGTAATTTTAGCTACTTATATTAATTCTATGCCGGTATTAAATTGGATAAGTGTAAAACCAAGTTGTTAGAACTTCTAAATCCATTACTTGAAAGCTTCTAACTTAGAAGCTTACAAGTAATGGATTAGGTATGTATATTGTTTCATTAATATATGTGTGGTCATAACATTTATAGAAGTACCTAACTAATGTTTAAGTCTAAAATGTCGTGTTATATGTATGTTATAATTTAATACTAGCTGTTGCCAGCGACTTTCTTTTCAACCTAATAAAACCGAGGGATATATATACATATATGTATAACGACGTTTTATTATTAGTAAGGACATAAACGTTTCCATTAGGTATTCAGACAGAGTTTTTTTTTTTACATTTTGTGGTTTTGTACATATTGTAGAGCTTTTCGGTTTAAAAGTTCGCTAAAATCGGTTCGCGAAAATTGTCAAAACTTGTTATTTATAATAGTCTTTTTACGCTAAAACGTTTACTGTCTCTCCGATAAAATCTCCGTTTAAACCCCCGATAAGTCATTATGAATAAGACCATTTATGTATATCCGTTTTATTCTAAAACCTTTGATACACCTATCAAATACAAATTTAGACACGCGTACGCGAATATTACATGTTAAGAGGATACCAAAATAGCTTCGTGCATTTTTCTACGTACGAAGTTTTCATTGTTTCTTTAGATTGAATGGCTAGAGCTCTAATTTTTAAGTATATGTTTTTTCAATATCTGATCTAGGATCGCATAAACTCAGAAACGCGATTGAAAAAAGTTTTCTCGATAGAAAATCTTAGCGAAACAACCTCTCTAATTTTTTATTTTTTTTATTTGTCGGTCTATTATCGCGTATTAACTAATGAAACAACTTTAAAAACATAAGTAACTATTATATATAGAAACACGTAAATCATAATTAAAATATATTTAGTAGATTTTGAGTAAACAAAAAAAATATCCCTAATTCTTCATTTTCTATACCTACTAGCTGTGATATGTACATGTCGACGATAATATTGATGTAGGCCCTTAAGAATGTTAGTAAATATAGAGATTTACGAATAGAAAATAGCCATTAACATCTAAGAGAGTTTGAATTGCAAAATATACTTAGTTATTAGGTGCTTATCTCTTAAAAAATAAAAACTCCGATCGAATAGATACCTTTATCCATATACCATTTTATTTATATAACAATAGAGTAAATATTCTCAAGGGTAGTATTAAAACTATGTAAAAGAAGGGACCCACCCTTCATTTTAAATATACAGTAGTTAAAAAAACCAACCACCTTTTATATCAAGGGCCAATTAAAAATATGGGCACCTGGTTGTAAAACACACAGGATTCAAAAGTATATAATTATTCGAGTCCGTTAAAATTGGAAACAAAAACTAATTCAATTGATTTTCGAAATCGATTAACTTATCTAAATCAATATCTAAAAAAAATATAATAGAAATTATGAGAGAATGACTATGTGTATTTGAGGAATTAGTGGTTTTATGGAGAATTTAGATAGTTTTATTAAAACATATATATTTTTATAGAAATTAGAGCCAGTTTTAAAGCTACAGCTAGCTGGGGTTTTCCACGTGCTCACGGATAAAAATACAAGTGTCTACACTACATTTCTTTGAACAAGGTGCTGTAAAAGCTGGCTAAAGGTTAATATAATCAGAATAGTAATGGAAAACTTGTAATCAAATCTACAAACAAACTTGATAAGCTTAACTCTATTTTCTCTAGCATAGCAGTGCATCGAAAATACCCTCTCGAAGTAGAGAAATCCCGTACAGTGGAACATTAATGTGGTTAAGGGCCTACATCAATATTATCGTATATCATCGCCGACACGTACATATTAACACAGCCAGTAGGCACAGAAAATGAAGAATTAGGGATACTTTTCCTATTTACTCAAAATCTACTAAATATATTTTAATTCTGATTTACGTGTTTCTATATATAATAGTTACTTATGTTTTTAAAGTTATTTCATTAGTTAATACGCGATAATAGACCGACAAATGAAAAAAATAAAAAATTAGAGAGGTTGTTTCGCTAAGATTTTCTATCGAGAAAACTTTTTTCAATCGTGTTTCTGAGTTTATGCGATCCTAGATCATATATTGAAAAAACATATACTTAAAAATTAGAGCTCTAGCCATTCAATCTAAAGAAACAATGAAAACGAAGCTATTTTGGTATCCTCTTAATAAAGGATAACTTGTGCTTTGAGCATTATTTTGTGGAAGTGATTTCACTTCTACACCGAATAACTCTTTGTTCGTCCAACAATATTGAAGGTACTTAGTGTTTGGTTTATACCGTAAAACACACAAAAACTGCACAAAAAGTATAATATGTTTGTGGAATGTATTGTCTGAAGAAGTTAGACGATCTCAGACACCAGCTACATTTAAATCAAGGGTCAAAAATCACTATCTTGAAATGCAGTCATGATGGACATATGTTATTATTGTGTATGTATTCGTATATGTATGTGTATTAATATTTTGAATATGTGTTTATATTATATTTATTTAGCGTTATATTTAGTTTATAATATCTTCTAGTACACCAGCAACTACCACTCTTTCCTGCAGGCATGTCTCCATCCAAAGGTTGCCTGGTAGAAATCGCTATTAGCGAAAAGGTCGCCCATTGTACTGTGTTAATTTAAGACATGTCTAGTTAATTAAGTTTTATGGTGTACAATAAAGTGTAAAATAAATAAATAAATATAATATTTATAAGTTTAATATCCACTATCTAGCAACTATGGCCAAAAAATCACCTTAGGTTTAGACAGCATTGTTGAAATTCTCTGGTATTCTAGAACATTCTCGCATATTCTTAAGAGGATATTGACAAAGTAATCAAAAAATCGTGAAAGCTGTACCTACACCAAATTGCAAAAGCCACAATTTATTTTTAAATAATCAACCGGTGCGGTTTACTAACAAAAAGTGGCCTATAATTTTATATTCGGGGTGTTGGGGTCCCAAGATATAGGGGTTATTAAATAATGAGCCACTGATGATCATGAAGGGGAATCGGGTTTGAATTACAAATGTTTGTAATCGACCTGTGGTTTTATGAGAATATTATTGATATTTATTATATCTTATAAGACTCTAAAGAAATAGAATTGTTTTTCGATAGAATATGCAAATCTCCGTGTGGTGACGGATTAATAATACAAGTGTAACTACCCCATTTGCATTTCTTCGCCCAACTGGCTTTTACAGAAACCTGGAAAGGCTCAGGGTGCTGCAAAAGCCAGCTAAGGGCCAGCTGGAAAACTAGGAAATAAACCCTATGCTAACACACCTGGGCAGCGCAGCTTAATAGACCATAACCGCTCCCAAAGTGGTGGAGTTCCATTCCAACAGTCAGATGTTAATAGCTGGAGAGAAAGAGAGAGAGAGAGAGTGCGAAAATTAATGCTCCTTTCATTCTGGCATGGAAGAATATGCGATGAAAAATTATTGGCAAAGTGGAAGTAAGGTATAATTGCTTAAATATGGCAAGAACATGTCTGATATCTAGACCGAACTGTTCACATCTTATCAGAATACTAGCTGTTAATGCGGTTTCGTATGCATGAATTTTATAAACCAAATTTTAACAGGTGTATGAATCGTGAGGCCAAGAAAGTAAGTTTGGATCGTAGCAGATTAGGCTCTATATTTTCTACCTACCTCCAGGGGAAATGGCGTGATGTTATGATGATGATGACGATGTAACCTTAACAAATCATAAAATTCTTTCCTTTTACTCTGCCTGTTAGAATGCAAAAGCACCTTGCAGGTGTAATCTTCATAAAAGTTATTAAATAAAATTCATATTTAGTTTAAATACGAAACGTTTACTTAAATATATCCGATAATAAAGATTATTGCAGATTTTGTTTCATTAAAATAATGAATCGCTGGAGCACATTAATATCCGTGAAAATAATTATTAGCTGTCATTAATAATATTTAGTTTAATCTGTGGGCTGACCATAGATTAAATTAACAGATAGAGCGAATACTTAATTGAATGAAATGTCATATTTGTAACTGTATTTGATATTGTGAAAAAATATGAATTGTTATAGTAGTCTAACTTGTTTGATTTTATTAACTAACTTAACTTGTAAATAAGTTACTTTTCATGCATTTTTTTAATTATAGCACTACGCTTGCTGTTCAAAGGAGCATAAGTGTCTACGAATTTCTACGTGTTCATCAACGATTTTGATACAATTTAAAAAAAATACAATAGTTTAAAAAAAATTGTTAGTCCGTGTGGTGACGGATTAAAAATACAAGTGTCACCACCATCTCCTCCCAAGGGTGCTGTAGAAGTCAGCTAAGGGATATTGCACATAGATAACATCTTCTGTGCGAGACGGAAAACTTGAAAATAAACCTTTTGCCAACACGCCTGGTCAGCGCGGCACAGTAGACCATAATCCCTCCCAAAGCGGAGGAAGCCCGTGCCCAACAGTGGGACGTAAATGGGCTGGAGAAAACGAAGAAAAAAAATTACACAAACAACCACTTAATCACAACTACGATAAATCATCATCATCATCATAATATCACGCCTTTTTCCCATGTGGGTAGGCAGAGACTATAGAGCACCATCTGCTACGATCCAAACATACTTCCTTGGCTTCATCCACTCTCATACATCTGGTCATACATGCCCGATGGTTGTAAGTGCTACGCACTTGCCCCTTTTGGAGTATGCCGGCGATGACATCGGAGTATATTTTTCTCGGGCGTCCTCTCCCAGCATTTCCACTTACCTCTGCCGTGTATAATTATGCCTTTCGTTAAGCGTCTCTCATTCATTACGATAACTATAAATTAACCTGAAAGTAATGAACATTTACTTTCCAATATGGTGAATTACCCAGCGACACCCCATCGATTTTATAATTTTATAAAGCGCGCCATTCACTATCAATTAGTCAGCGATTTCGCTTAGAAATTCGTGTAAAAGCTTACTGTGTGCGCCTTCAACGCCGGGTGCCTTTTAAACTTTTTTTCTCTTTTTTTTTTTCATAATGGGGTAATATAAACGTGTCGGTCCTGACACCTTTGCAGACCCCACAGGCCGCCGCATAATTTGTGGGATAATAAAATATAATAATTCTTTAGACCCCACTCTAAGTGTGGATGGAGTCAGAATTCGACGACGCTTTTTGTTTGTTGTCTATAACATAATGATTGTGGAATGAGTTATATTTATGTTTTAATTTGAAGTGAATCCAATTGCTCCTGATGGGATTATATGGGACCTTTCATTTTATTCCGATTACATATTACAAAAAAAAAAATCGTAACTAATGCACGTCAGGTGCATAAAATCTGTAATTTTAATACCTATTTCAATTTGATAATTTTTTTTTCTATTTTAAGGAGTTTTAGTCAAAATTACAATGACACTCCATTGAAAAATTTAATACAGAATTTAACTTATTAATTGAACCTAGGAGTCGAAAAATAAAGAATACGGCACCTACAAACACTGTAGTTTCACTTTAGTTATGTTTAGTTTGTGGTTTATGAGAATCAGAACTATTGTACGTGTTAACAATTATTTTTCTAAGTAGGTACTATAACAAGGTACAATAAAATTTAGTTATTGGGCAACTGTATATTTGAATACTTATAAATAATGACAAATATACCATTCATTACTTAAGTGCTAAGACCTAGATAATTATTAAATTAATAGGTAAGCTTAGGTTTATGAATTAGTTACATGCGTTAAGATTTACGTTGGTACTACCTACATAATTAAAACAAGGTATTTTAGTACATTAAGTTTAATAATAAACAGCTATTATAAATACATTAGATTTTATTTAGATAAGTTCTATTAAATTTAAAATGACTATTCCATAATCACATTCGACCTATGTAGTACTTAGTTACGTACCTACCTAACCATTAGCTATGGCCACAAATAAAGTGATATTTAAAAATAAAATAATGATTAATAAGGTTTGTAGTCTGTGTGTGACGGATTAAGAATACAAGTGTCACCACCCCTTCTCTTTCCCAGGGTGCTGTAAGAGCCAGCTAAGGAACAATATAAGCAGTTAACGTCTAGGTATAGTAAGAGACAGAAAACTCGAAACTAAACCGTGTATCAACACGCCCGGTCAGCGCGACACAGTAGAGCACAATCCCTCCCAAAGTGGAGGAGGCCCGTGTCCAACAGTGGGACGTTAATGGGCTGGAGGTAAGAGAAAGGTTTGTAGTTAAGCATGACTAAAACTTAGTATCTTGAAACTCTATTTTCTCCTCCACGATTTTGCATACACTTATGGAACATCGACAAAAGTCAGTAATTAAAAAAAAGGAATGTTCAGGATAATCTAATAAGTCGGTAGTCATTTTTAATTTGTAACCACAAATGTACCTACTTGTAACAGTTTTTTAATTGCAATAGAAAACAATAACGTCAGCCGTGTGGTCACTAGGTACATGCAGATTGTCTTAGAACTCATTTACTTTACTAAGTTAAATTCGAATTTTTTGGTGACAGTAATCTTAAGGACATTAATTTAATATATTGTAATGCCCCGTAGCGATAGGTATGAAAAAAATGTTATTTCCGTTGATAGAACGAGAAATGACTTCCTCAATCAAGCGCTGTGATACCAATGACAAATGACTATTTGTTACCTACATGTTAATCTAGCATATGGAGCATAAACAATTCCCGCCTTTCATAATTCAAATTTCGAATACATTTTTTTTTTAATTTTGGACGTGTGATGTCTTCTTTTGTGCCTTAACAATGCTTTTTTTGCGAACCCATAGTAAATTACTGGCACAGTACAGTTTTTCATAAAAGTTCGTTTTAAATGAATGAGTTTGTGGTTTTTTGGGTATCTTTTGAACGTATTGAATTGCCTTGTTGCTCTATTTAAGTGGTTAATTCGCATAAATAGCGGTTGTTGTTAGTGAATGGGAGTTAATTGTAAACGCATTAGGGGAAAGTTAGATTATAAGGGTCTGGTCCACGAACTTGGATGACTTAATTTTATTTTTATGTGGATATTTTATAAAATAAAATTTCAGATACCTATTTGATAAATCTGATTTGGGATAGCTTAATTTTACGAGAATGGATTTCTCTAATCAATATCTAGACAATCTATCCAAGTACAATTTAGTATATCGTGATTATTTGTATGGAAATCTAGGAAAGACAGTAAATAAACATTTGTAGTTGTTGAGTAAATCTCAAATTCTTCTACCTCAGACTTATTACGGCACAAGCAGATTTTTTTCTGAATCATAATGTCATATCATTTTCTTAAAAACTAAAAAGCGGCGTTTTCTATTTATAAAAATTAAATGCATCTATAATAAAACGTACTTTAGGATGTCTCAATGGCTAATTTGCAATGATGCAACGATAAGGTCTCAAAAATTTTAAAGTCATCCTACTAATATTATAAAGGCGAAAGTTTGTATGTATGGATGTTTGTTACTCTTTCACGTAAAAACTACTGAATGGATTTGAATGAAACTTTACCACAATATAGCTTATACATCAGAATAACACATAGGCTACAAATTGGCTGGACCGATTTTGATGAAATTTTATTTTATACAGAATTGTATGGCAAAACAACGTTTGCCGGGGCAGCTAGTTAGAAATAATATTTTCAAAGCCTAACAACATTGTATTGTTAAGTTATTAAAACATTTCACAACCAGCCATTACGTCCTTGGCAGATTCATCAACGCTAAAGACAAATTAAAAAAAAGTCACGCACACTCATGTAGACTAATGACAGAGCGCGAAGCGCTTTTGGTTCAGGGACCATTCAATTACACTATGCCGCTCTATAATCATAACACGAATCAAATATTTCGGCTTAACATGCGCCATGTTTACCGATAACAGACATCTTCATCGATAAATTGATATTGCATTGTTTATATCAAAAGTACAACGCAACAATAAAATTGTGACATGCAAAAAGACACGCGCGGCCATAACTATAATCGATTGTACCTACTCATTCATCAATTTAAATAACAACAAAAATCGATTGCAATTCAATTATTTGGAATGTTTTTTTATAATTGAAATATTAAAATTTTATTGGTTTTGTAATAAAAAATAAAAGCATTTAGGTGTAATTGATTTGTGTGATATATTGTATTCACATTCTTTAAATGTTTTAATCTTTAAAATTAAGAAAATATGCACTAGACCCTGTTAAATGGGACGTCAAAACTGTGTCATATTTGCATACTGGCTGATTGGGACTTAATTTTGTTTACTTTAAACAATTAAACTATTAACATTGAATAAATTATTAGTTGGTAAAACAAAAACCCAATCACTTCGAGTATATATTTTAAACTAACTAACACTCGCCGTTTCAACCGCTTTTATAGTTAAACCATGCTCTATTTTACTAACAGGTATACATAAACTGGGAAATTTTCAGCTCTCTATCTGTCACCGTGTCAGAGTGGCAAAGGCTCAGTAATAGAGTCCGTTTTACCTATCGGTAGGGAACTCTAAAAAGAAATAATTAAGCAGCTTAAGAAAAGTCGATAAAATATAGATAATAATTTATTTTATTTCTTGTTTATTGTGCCTATTTGAATGTAGAGAAAGACAGTCTTCATATAGCAGCTTCAAAATCTGGTAATTCAAGTGACTTCCACCATACGCGAGGTACCGTGTTCCCCGCACAGCACAATTAGGTACCTATTTGTACATGTAGGTACTTAATGCACACAGATATTTATACCTACTGCGTTTTCGTTCTTTTTTTTATTACCTTATTATATAGCTAACGCCCGCAGTTTCACCCGCGATTATAGTTATTGAAAACCTCCCTCCCCTCACCCCTAATATGCACCAAATCATAACAAATTATACAAAAAAGCCATCTTCTTGAACCACTCTACCTATTTAAGAAAACGCATCAAACTCTGTGGCGTAGTTTTAAAGATATAAGCTCACATAGCACACATACAAAAATAACGACTTTTTTATAATAAGTATAATAATATAAAGATATCAAATTGTGGAGTTGCAATGTCATTTTCCAAAGTTATCGAAACGACTCCGAAATTTTTATTAAATATAATTACCGGTAGCTCAGGGAATATTTGTTTAAATTTTGTGTCCAATATTTGTGCTTTTTTAAATAGTCTCACCCGTGACCATGGTGACTGCAAAGTCTCTGAAACGTCGGGCCAAAATTGAAAACAAATATACGCGTCTGGTGACGTTCTCCGTGTGGTGACGGATTAAGAATACAAGTGTCATCACCCCATCTCCTACCAAGGGTACTGTAAAAATCAGGTAAGGGATATTGGACACAGATAAAATCCTCTGTGAGAGACGAAAAACTCGAAAATAAACCCTGTGCCAATACGCCTGGTCAGCGCGGCACAGTAGACCATAATCCCTCCCAAAGTAAAGGAGGCCCGTGCCCAACAGTAGGACCTAAATGGGCATGAGAGACAGATACGCCTCTGAATCCGTAAAAAGTAGTTTTATTTAAACAAATGAGTTGCGCAAGTGTTAGAAAATATTTGTGTTTTTTTATTCGGGATGCGGCTAGTATCTAATCTACATTATATATAACATATCTACTAATCACTAATTACTTAGCGTTAGTCTATTAGCGTTTATTATCCGTGAATTATTGCGATTAATTAACTATTATCTATTATTTATACAATAGATTACATTTGCAACGGTTTGAATCCGACATTGCGATGCACGACGGCGCACGCAGCCGCCAAATTGTTTGCGCGTGCCAAAACTCTTTGTGGATAAGTTTTTTAGATATCCAGGTCATTAAAATACATTTTACTTGTAATTTTATGAATAATTTTTACTTATTATAAAACAAAATCGTTATTTTTATATGTATGTCCCTATGTGAGCTTATATCTTCTAAACAACGTAACGAATTTTTATGCAGTTTTCTTTAATAAGTAGAGTAGTTCAAATGGATGACGTTTTTGTATAATTTGTTAAGGTAGCAACAACTCATACTCATATTGTATAATATTCTTTAATTTATAAAATAAATTAAATAATATATTAATAATATTGTATAATATAAATTAAGTCATATTCTTTAATTAACAACTTCATTTTTTACATAAAAATCGAGATATTTAAAATAGATTATTTTAAATTATAATAATGTATTTAGTTCAAAAACTAAAAACACGCTTGAAAATCCTGAATATATTTTTAAACGTGTTTTTAGTTTTAGAACTAAAGGAATTATATATGAAAATATCCATTTTATAGTTATCTATATATATTTTTATGTAAATAACCTTTTTTCTTCATATCAACAAAGTTAAATAAGGTTATTACCTACTTACTTTATTAATAGGAATACATAAAAAAGCTGTTTTGAAATCACAACTAGTGTAGATAGTTACAAAATACTTCCGAAATAGCAAAAATGAAATACATTTTCATTTTTGCCGCTTGATATTTAACAATTAACGACTCAAATAAACTCGCATTTATTGTATAAATCAGTCGAATGTTATTCTAGTAAGAAACTAAGTAGGAATTGTATGATATTATTTGGTAGGATAAATTCTTTTAGAAACAACAAGAGTATCACTGGAACCACTAAATCACAAATGCTAATCAGAATTGTATTCAAGCTAGGGTAATAAATAAATTAATATTAGATGTAGGTAGGTATATATTATAGGTATCTGTATATTGATACCCTTAGCACTATCAATAAGTCTGAGACTATAAACTTCTTATGAAGATTGCACACCACTCTTCAAGATTGCGCACACCTCTCTTCGCCACGGTTTTAATTTCGACCTATAGAATTCTATGCTTTGTATATTCCAGTGGAAGAGTTATAAAGGAACAAGAACAAATAAAATGCAAGGGGATAATTTGGTATGGATGCAATAGTTAAATCAACTTATACTTATAATTATCTATAACTAAGCTGGTATTAATAACTCCTGCATAGGTGGAAGTTGTTAATGTGAAACAACTTACCTGCACTATCAGCATTATTTGCTTCAAAAGTCTTGCTGGTCATGTGGAATAGAGCATCAAGTGGCGTATGAGGAGCAGTTGAACCTTGCGGAGGGCGACGAGGTTCCGAACAACAATCGGAAGCCGAGGAAGATCGCTCGCTTGCCGAATCACAGCATTCAGCCGATCCAAGATCTCTAGGCCGAAGCAAACCAAGCGCTGCTAAACGCCATCTTTCTCCATCCAATAAAGCTGCACCAGCTAGTCTCTGCAGCCGCTGCAATCTCTCCAACCCTGATGCATCCCAAGGTCTCACAATACGCGGCGGTGTACGAGGACTATGACTCAAAATGTCCAAAATGGAAAAACTTTTCACTCCTTCTCCTCTACGTTCTTCACCCGGCTCCGACGCCATTTTTAACCGTTTCAGCGGTCTGAAATAGTCCTGGGGTGAAGGAGACCGTGACGGTGCTGGTGAAGGACGTCCCACACTAATATCGTCCTCGGAACAACTGTGCCCTGACATGGAATCCTCCTCCATCATTCACAGATCCATCACACAACAGTCACAAAATATCGAATTGTCTCACAGGTACGGGCAACGCGAGAAACGGTTGACGGGTCGACGCGCCTCGGTCAACTGACGTGGCGGGTAACAGCCCTAGATCGGGCGGTGAATATGGGTGGAGTCAATTATCAAGTAACCAATAGGAGCTAAAGGCTTTACTGTAGGTCTGCTGTGATTGGTTGATAGTTTGTGTAGGGTTGTGCCGGGCTGTCACGTTGAGCTCTCCAATAAAACTTTTTAATCCGAAGTGGGATTGGGGAACGAGATTCGTGGTGTGATTAATTTAGGTGTGGTAGAAGGCTACGGGGGGGGGGTGTATTCAGTCGGGTGGTGGGAGGGAGGGGAGCCAGTTAATTACTGGGATGAAGACGCCACTCTAACTACTCGCTTCATTATTTAGCGTCGATAAGACTGACATTTGTCACTAGAGAAATTGCCACTTGCCTTCATTTATGTGTCATTTAATATTTTGAACTGGCAATAATATCGATAATGAAAGGGTTTTTACGAGTTTCCCTTTTGTGAGTTATTTTTACATAAATGTTCTTAGCTGTCAAACAATAAATAATTTTTGATTTAGACTGTAAACTGCAATTCACCAAGTGCTTAAGCGGTAATTAAGTTAATTATGTGTACCGTAGATAGGTACATAATTTATGTACCGGGCACACAACATGTACATGGTTTTAGAAGGTAGATAGTACCTTTTTGTGAGGTTTAAATATGTATAAATCCTTAGTGAACTAAGTAGACAACTGAAACATAATATTATTATACCTAATTATTAGATGCTTCAATATTTATAGGTGTTATTTTTATACCAATAAGTAAACTCTCATTACTCAACATTATAAACATTATAAACCTCATTACTCTGCTAAAGTGTGAAAATTATAAAATGTCAATGTCGGGTGTCCCTTGACAACTCTCAAGTTTTTAGTTAGTCTAGCCTAGTCTTAGCCTAGATAGCGTTGATGGGTATCATTCTCACATCCCACAACAATGTAAAATAATATTGAAAAGAAAAACATGAAAAGTAAAAGAGAAAAAAGAATCCATGGAGTAGTTTGTCCGTTCTTCTCTATAGGATTCGAAGTTAGAACAGACACCTAGTTTCCGATGTTTTATAAGAGCTTGAAATAGGTTTCTTATTTTATTTTAAGATTAAAATAAAATAAGAAACCTATTTTGGGTTTGACTATTATTCGTAAAACATTTTTGTTGCAAATATTTTCATAGATTAGCTGCTTCTTTCCCATTTTGTCTCACTGTTGGGCACAGGCTTCCTCTGTAACGGGAGGGTATTTGGTCTAATAAACCGCGCTGAACAGGCGTGTTGGCGCAATGTTTAGTTTAGAGACTTTACCATCTCTCCTCTCCCACGTGTTTTTTCTCACACATATACCAGATGGTGTGTTGACGTTTAAAATTGAGGACAAGTGACTTTAGCCATTGACTTTAGCCTAGCTGAATCGTACCTACTTCATTGAATAATGATGTTACATATTTATAGCCTGTATCATAGACGCGCTTAGACACATTTTCACGCACACATATATACCTATATGTAAGTGACTTCAAGCCTGCTAAGGGATGTAGCCATAGACACGATACATCTGGCGTTTCTGTCGTTTTACTTATATTATCCCTCAATTGACTCCTACAGACCTATGGGAGGATTTCCGTAACCAAAACAGACAATTAAATGAAATTAATTATTTGTTTACTTATCATAATTGTAGACCGCCATCTTGTTTATCGCTTAGTTGTTTTGTTTCCATATAAATTCACAAACCGTAGCCGATAGGGGCAAAAGTAATCTAATTTGACATTGAGTTTATGTTTTTATGAGGGCACTGGCTGACACCTATTCAGCCTGGGAAGTGGGGTTACCATGTTTGTTGTACAAAATGGTAGCTAATTAAAAATACAGCAATGTGTAAGTAGGTTTCTTAGGTAGTTTTAAATAGGGACTTAAACTAAAATTTATTACAATATTTTGGCAATGATCTTTCTTATTTTTTTTACATTTTGCTCTACTTAAGTAGGTACCTATCTAAAGTAGTGTAGGTGTAGTTGGTACATAATTAAATCAAAGAAAATTTCTATCGCTTCCTAATTTTATGAATAGAAATGTGAGATAGAAAAATTCAACTAATTGTTTTCAAGATAAAAACATTTTAACTATGTGTTTATCTTGAAAATAATTACTTATTATTAGTTGAATTTTTTCGCTGTTAAAGTTAAAGTCATAAAATTGAAAAAGAAAATCTACTTTCAACGTCAAACAAGTAAAGATTTTTCTGTGCAATTAAACCTATGTTTAATTTTCTACAAAGCTTGCCATATGCTATGCCTTATTTAATTTGTAATTTACAAAGGTAATCTACCTGGCTTATTTAATAAACTAAGCTTTTAGATTATGTACTTTAATTCCCGTCATTAGTTCCGACATTATTTCCTCTAAACGTTTACCAGAACGACAGCCATATTGCGCGTTTTCCCGCGCGAGGTAACAACCAATCGTATTCAATTTCCGTTAGCCATAGATAATTATTGATAACATTTTTTTTTCTATTATTCCATTTATTTCATACCGTGACATTATTATTTTATCCATTATTTTATATTTTTCGATTGATTTCAATTTACGTAATTGATATTGTTTATGCCGTATAGAGTTATTAGGGAAAATGCTTTTTGAAGGTACTATCCACCTATCATTTTGATGGAAATTACGTTGAAAATATTTAATTTATAGGTATCTATTATCTGTAATGTCATATCATAGTTAAATAGCATGACTACCTGTAGGTAGATGGGTATACCTACCACGGGTGTAGTCATGAAGGAGTCAATATTGGAAGGAGGATTTCTTAACCTCTCAATGTTGAACACCTAGCTTTTGACTTTATAAAAGAGCACGTAAAAAAAACTAGCCAAATTGAATAAAAAGTTTAAACTTTTGAAAGGTCTATTAGATGTTTTTTTTTAAAAGGAATTTTTAAATCTGTCTTTCCGTTTTCTAGAATCAAATATTTGACGGGCCTCGTGGTTGAGTGGTTCATGTAACGGACTGCGGATCACGAGGTTGCGTCTTCAATTCTCGCTCGAGACAATCATTTGTATGACATTTCTAATTGTCATACAAATGTTTGTACTGCGTCTGGTCGTTTCTATAAGTATGTATTTACAAAAGAAAAGTAATATATGTATTCTATCCGTATTCTGGTACCCATAACACAAGCATAGAAGCTTAGTTTTGTCCCCAGAGGACGTTGTGTGAAAGGTCCATAAATATTAAAAAAAAATATATATAAGATAGCTTCTTACATTTAAAAAAGTGTTTTATTAAAGTCAATTTAAAAGGGAAATTAAAAAAAGAAAATTTTGTAGTCTTTTTTGTCCCTGCACTCTTTTTAATATATTAGAGTCCCGCAATAGTAGTAGTATTTAATTAGATTGTACATACAGTGGTGGATTTACACTAGGGGCAGTCGGGGCTAGTGCCCAGGGCGGCAAATTTTCTAGGGCGGCAAAATTTGGAAAGTGGGAAAAAAATTCTATACAATATATTTTATTTAACTAATTCTTTTAAATAAACATTTTATCTTTTAAGTATTATAGTTTAAGTATTATGTATCAAATAAAATTTTTGTATATTTATAGGAAATTTAAGTAAAAACTATTCAAATAGTTTAATTAATTTATTTCCATAAAGTTTTGAAAAAAATTTAAGTTGATATTTTTATTCTAATTCTTAAAAAATAAGATATCAAAACTATTAAAATTAAATTTAAGTCATAGGGCGGCATTTTCTTCAGTGCCCCAGGGCGGCACAAATTTAAATCTGTGTACATAATATATAAATATGTACATATTATAAAAATTAGTAATCCGGGTGGCTGTAGTTTCCTATTAGTGCAAAAACTATTAAAATGGGACTAATACTTTCAGAGATTATCCCTGCTTCTATGTTACAAACTTTTTCTCTACGTAATATTAGCATAGATTACCTAGGTAACTACATGTGAAAACTAATTTTAAATCTAATGTACCAGATTCAAAAGAATATTAAGAACATGTCACATTTTGTTTTATTTATGTCAATACAATTTAAGAGGGCACGATACCAAATTATGCTCCATACGAAAATATGGGCATCGTAGTCCCCTGTTTTCTTCGTGCATATGGCCTCCTGTGGAATGAATTTTTTGCACAGTATCTAGGTCATACATATCTATGCTTCTATCACTTTCTTTTTTTCAAAACATAATAACTAAAAGAAATATGACCATCCATAAATCCTCTTTTTGTTGCTTTTCTTTAGCTATAGTTGCAGCGTCTATCACACAAATTTGGTAAGGTTTTACCAAAAAAGAAAGTAATAGACGCATAGATATACTCTTCATTAATAATTAGCGTAAAATAAATTAAAATCGGTTTAATTTTCGCGAAGAAAAAAGGGGACTACGAAACGCTTTTTTTTTCAAAGAATTTGTAGGTAAAATCTGCTTCAGCTATAGTATTTGTCCCTTTCAGCGCGGTGCTCTTAAATAGGGATAGCCATACCTAAGGCAAATACCTACCTAAATTAGGAGTATAATACCCTCTTAAAGTCAACCCGTAATACAGGGTAATAGTCCAATTTTAATGAATGACCATCTTAATAGGATATGAGGAGACTACCCTGTGGTTAGAGGAAGACTATTTGGTACAAATTGATAACGGAAGCTACCCCCGTCGCAATATGGCTGCCGTCATTAGGGGTTCTAGTGCTCGTAGACACGGAACACAGACTCTTATAAATGTTTTTGGTTTAGATACTAATAATATTCGTATTTAAGGATTCCAAATTTAAAAATAAGAATTGAAAGTATAAATTCAATTAGCAGGTAGCACTTGCAACAATCGGGCATGTATGACCGGATGAATGAGTATGGATGAAGTCAATCATAGCAGCTGGCGCTCTGCCATGGTGCTCATGGGGGTACATGAGAAAAGGGGGTGGTTATACTTGTATTCTTAGTCCGTCACCACACGGAGTAAGGAACGTAAATATTATACCTAAATTGCATAGTCAGACGTATTTAAATATGTCATTGTTTTAAATGTATCTTCTACATAATTAGTATCAAATTTCCCGAAATTAAACAAAGCAGACTATGGGTTGAATGCATCAACATCAATGAGAATTATCAAAATTCATAGTCAGTAATGTCGGGTGCGGTCATTATGACACATCTTAATTTAGTTTCAACACATAAATAGTAATAAGTAGACGGTCGAATGCGGGTGGGCTTAGACCCACATTAATGCGACTACACAATAGTGATGGTGATTGACTTCAAGTCGTAATTTTGATGATCTATGTAGCTCTAACAGACACAAACTTGAATAAAAGTAGTTCAAAATTATAATTTTTGAAGTAAAATTTTTTTTATGTGTTAAGGCAAAGGAGAACTGACGAGAATTAACTTTTCCCGCCACGAGAAAGACCGACGCGACGCCCTGAAATTGTCTAGACAAAATTTTACTTTCCATGATAGATACCTACTTGATGTGACCGGCACTCCTGAAGTTAGCCCGTGACCATTTTAGTTTTTATTGTTCCTTACCAATAGGTAAAACGGGACCCTATTACAGAGATTTCCCTGTCCGTCCGTCAGTCCGTCTATTGTCAGACTGTATATTTTGGAACGGGAATAGCTACAGAGCAGAAAAATTCTTTGTTTATGTATATCATGTAATGCTATAACAACAAATACTCATCATCTCCTTTCCTTATCTCGTTGTTTGAGGCACGGAACCCTTCGTGTCTGAGTCCAACTCGCACTTAAACGGCTTTTTCTAAAACCTACAGCAAAGAAATATAACTTCTTACGTGCGTTCATAAGTACACACACGTTTGTTTTTATTCTCTGTAATGTAAAGTAGGTATCTCTAATGATATTATGAGTACCTATTCATAGTATTCTTAAGCTAAAGAAATAACTTCATATAAAATGAGAGACTGGTGGTAGGTGATAGGATGGTGTCTACAAAATTATTAGTGTTAGGTTAAACACGTTTATATAAACGCAACGGAAACTAGAGGTAGTGGGCGTACAGCCAGCCATAAACCGTAGGTGTAATTCCAAATCGTTCCAATTTCGTCATTACATCTCTATTTGTGTTCGACACATAACGCGATGTGTGGCCACTAATCGATTATCATAAGTGCTGGCTGGTGGGACAGGAAATAAATTTTGTTCTTTTTGTTTTTGAAATTGGAACGTCACATTTTTTTTATTTAAACGCATTTGAAAGTGTGATATTTGGCGCCAGAATTAAAAAGATGGCTGATTTCCTTTGGAGTTAATTATTTTGACCTAATCTTGAATTATTATTAATAATTAAGATATAAAATAGAATTACCTGATTGAAGGGAATTCACGATAATTTTTGTTAACGACAGCCTTCTGTCAGTTTCATCTATTGATTTAATATTAGTACCTATATTAGACCTGTGGTGCTTAGTTAGATCATTTTAATACCAACATTAGTTTATTCTTCGGATAATCTATCTTCCAATATTTTACTAACGGAAGTATGATAGGATCTCTCTTACAGAATAAACGCTTTGAATAATTTACTTGCATTACAAAATCTAATTTCAGTATTGCGAATATAAAATGATACGGATAGGTTAATGGAAAAGCAGAAATTACTTTCCTTATTAAAGACTATGTAAGGAGAGCAGGTACAAGTATGGGAAAAGTGAAACTGACACAATTTATTTAGGTATAAGTTTAGTAGATTTTCTTTACAGGAAGATGGCTTCTCCCCCTCTCTCTCTCTCTCTCCAGCCCATTAATGTCCCACTGTTAGACACAGGCCTACTCCACTATCACAGGGCTTATGGTCTACTACGCTGCTCTGACCAGGCGTGTTAGCATAGGGTATATTTTCAAGTTTTCCGGTTTTCTCAGAAGATGATAATTGTGTACAATAGCTGGCTTTTACGGCACCCTGGAGAGGTAGTGTCGCTTGTATTTTTAATCCGTCACCACAAGGACAATAGAGTGGTTTTCTTCAACGCAGTTTCGCAAAGCGTACCATACGTAGGTATCTAGTTCGATTTTAGCTAAGTTTCGTTATCGACTCAATAGGATTACTATTTGGCTTAGACATTAAAATGCACAAAATCATTTCATCATGCGTCATTATTATACTAACCATTTATTAAGGTACATCCAACGGCAGCCATTAAGTCTATTTATATCCTTTTAACAGATAAAGTCATCAATAATAATCTGAACATCTTTTTAAAATCAGATGTCACTCCTCACTATCGATTCTCAAACCAAATTGGTCAAGGTTCAGCTGCGATCATTTGACAAAGGAAATTCTATACTGTGTACTAATGGAGTGAGTACTGCTCACTGTTACTTTTTTTTGGGCAGAAGCTTTTAAAAATGGAAAGAAAAATGTTGAATATAGTAAAATTATATAATTTTTGTAGTTTGTCGAGTCTGTTGTCAGAATTATACAAAATGGTATTTTTGTAAGACAGCGCTCATAACTATAATATTTTTAGTAGTTATTTTATGAGGGCGTAATGGAGCGACACAATTGAAGTGCCTTTAAATAAAGATTTTAAAATATTCTTTAACGTGTGTCTCTGTCTCATTCGTTCTAAGAGCACTGCATCTTCTTTTTATTTCACCGTTTATCCTTGAAGGGCACCACAAACGGCATTTTACGATACATTAATATAGCGAGAAAGAGACAGATATACAACGTGTTGCAGAAAGGTGTAGTCATATTTTAAGGTTGCATTGGATAGGCCTTAAATATTATAAATGTTACAGTTACACATAGAACAATACAGTTTGTAAATTTTTTCTTGTTTATAGCCGACTATTAAATAACTACCAGGAACGCATCAATTATGACATGTTTACGGTTTATTGAATGCGATTGAACCTTACGATAAAAGATGACCTCATACTAGTGTTGTATTTAAAGAAGATCGATTAATTTAATAAATTAATTAAATTTTTATGAACACAGAAAAGTCATAATATAACTAGTATTTGTAATTTCGCCTAGTCACCGGCCATGTATAACGATGGCCAAATACGACTACACCTTTCTAAAACACGTTGTATACTAATATACCTACAGAGATGTATCTATACTTATGACGTCACAGACAGATATATCTGAGTCTTTCTCACCTCGTCTTTTTCTATGTATATAACTGCCTCTTTCTCGTCATATCAATATATTAATATGTCGTTTGTGACGTTCTTTAATATCATTATAATACATAAATGTACGAAACCTCTATCTTTGTCGTTCAACACTTTACTACGGTCAAAAAATATATACAAAGAACTCTCTCCAGTTACATGGAGTGTTTATTTACTCAATGGTTCAGCTGCTTTGGTGTGACATCGTGCAATGCCGGGTGACGTCGGATGTCGTAGCGTTGACGCGACATGTCAGCGGACATCGATAGAGCTGTAGCGACATGGTTAATCACTTGTATTGTAACGCATATGTGAGATTGTAGGGTGACTATAAATTATATAAATAAACGAACTTTTTATAGTACATTTTCTTAATCCAAAATGAAGGTAAATTCTTGTGATGTGAGTACTAAGTATTGGCATGGGCGTAGTCAGAATATTTTTTGCAGTTCTACGTTTTGTTTCGGAGCTTATTATTTTTCACACTAAAAAGTACAGAAATTAACCGAAAGTATCGAATCTCATTTCGTTTTATGACATTTTTCGATATTTCGCCAGGATTTCAACTAGAGATGAAACGGATAGTAGTTTGGCCGGATACCGGATATTCGGCAAGCTACTAGGCCGGAGCGCCGGATATCCGGCTGCCGGATATTCGGCCCTTTATTGCGTTGACGCGATCCGTTTGATTTGAATATTGGCGCGGTGAACGTATTCAGAAGCTGGTCTAGTATACGAAGCCAAGCGGAGTCGCCTCATATCAACAAACGCAGAAAATTTGGTATTTATTCATCACAATTACCCACTTGTTAATTTTGAGTATTAAACTAATAATTAATATGACATTTTTGATGTGCGATTATAAAAATAAACGGTGTCCATAACCTATTGGAGTATGATTTGCCTTGTGTTTTTACACAAGGCAATGAGAATAATGAGATTTTTTAAAATTTTACTATCCGGTATCCGGCTGGATAGTGAAAACAAGGCCGGATAAGCCGGATACCGGATAGTTACCGGATATCCGTATCATGTCTAGTTTCAACTCCTAAGCGTCCCATTTTAGGTCATCCATTCATCTATCAACCTTTCACCGTCCACTGCTGAACATAGGCCTCCCCCATTCTAGGTACTTGCACGAATTTTGAGTACATTACTTTTTTGTAAATACGTAATATGAATTATAACAAAAAGACGTCACCCAGATGTAGTAGTAGGTACCTACTATTATTGGCAATCCAACATACATTAATGTTGTCGTACGTTGGATTCAAATCAGCGATCTGTAGTCACTAAACTGTAAATAAATTAGAAGAAAATGGTACCGATTATACATACACAACTAAACTCAAAAAAATTAAAGTTGATTGTCTCAATATATCTACTCCGTGTCAAGAGTCAGCTAAGGGATATTGCACACGGATAACATCCGAGAGACGGAAAACTCGAAAATAAACCCTGTGCAAACACGCCTGGTCAGCGCGGCACATTAGACCATAATCCCTCCCAAAGACGAAGAGGCCCGTGCTCAACAGTGGGACGTAAATGGGCTGGAGAAGAAGAAGAAGAAATGTCAATATATCTAATATTTACTATATCGTTGTACATATTTATCTTAATTTTAATTGTGAGTCTTTATTTCACAGTTTTTTAATAAGAAAGTTCTGTTAACATTGCCGAATTGTGTTATTGACACTATCAATTTTAAATTTTTAGTTAAGTTTAGTTTAGTTGTGCACGTAGAATTGATATCAATGTTCTCCTTTCGGTGCTGGAACAGTCAACTTTCCGATGATATAGTTAGATTACATGTAGGTACTATAGGTACACTAATTTTAACTAAAACTTATCTAACTTTTGTTCTGCTAAGTACCTGGTGAGCATGTTGTTGAACAAAATAACCTTCCGTTTTAGAGAAGTTCATTGGATATTAGGACATTGTGGACATTAGGACTATGTATTTTAAGTATGTATTTACAAAAGAAAAGTTTATATGTATTCTATCCATATTCTGGTACCCACAACACAAGCATATAAAGCTTAGCTTGGGACCAGAGGACGTTGTGTGAAATTTCCATGAATATTTATTTATTATTATTTATTTATGGGCTAAAAAGTAAATCTCAAGGATAAGCAAATCTTGGTCACCCTAAACCAAACAATATGTGTCGTTTAATTATCTGTGACCGATGTACTCGACTTATTTAGTGTCATTGAGTTTCATAGATACAGCCCAACATACATACAAATTGGGGTTCGATTGTGCATCGATACTACAATAGACATTATGGTGTATCAATAATAATCTAATGTAGTTTGAGAGTTAATATTGTGTACTTTTATTATTCATGTGGCGAAAACGAGGGTTTTTTTTAAACCAGCTATTGTCCGCGACTTCGTGCAATTAGAATCTAGGAAAATTTCTCCGTTTTTTACACGCATATATAAGTTCAGTATGTATATACCAATGTATTAATCTATTTAACGGAATCTTTGAAAGTGATTTTAACCAACTTGCAGTAGTCGGATTGATCTGAAATTTTGCACATACGAGTATATCAAGGACCGATGAGAATGCAATAATTAAAAAAAAAATATTCAGGATTTTCAAGCGTGTTTTTTAGTTTTTGAACTAAGAAGATTATTACAACAGTTTTCACTGAAGCTTTGCTCCTTTGTAGTCGCAGCGTGATGTTATAAAGCTTAAAGTCTTCCTCGATAAAATGGACTATCCAACACTGACAGATTTTTTTCAATTTGAACCAGTAGCTCCTAAGATTAGCGCGATTAAGGGCCTACGTCAATATTATCGTTGACATGTACATATTAACACAGCTAGTAGGTATAGAAAATGAAGAATTAGCGATATTTTTTTTGTTTACTCAAAATCTACAAAATATATTTTAATTCTGATTTACGTGTTTTTATATATAATAGTTACTTATGTTTTTAAAGTTATTATTAGTTATTATTTAAAGTTTATTATTATTTCATTAGTTAATACGCGATAGTAGACCGACAAATGAAAAAAATGAAAAATGAGACAGGTTGTTTCGCTAAGATTTTCTATCGAGAAAACTTTTTTCAATCGCGTTTCTGAGTTTATGCGATCCTAGATTATATATTGAAAAAACATATACTTAAAAATTAGAGCTCTAGCCATTCAATCTAAAGAAACAATGAAAACTTCGTACATAGAAAAATGCACGAAGCTATTTTGGTATCCTCTTAAGCAAACGAACTTTTCAGCTTTATAATATTAAGTATAGTTGAGGCATTGGTGTATATCTTTTATTTGGCCAAATCCCATACGGAGTAGACGAGTTCTTAGACGAGTGCTCAATACTAAGTACCTACCTACCTATTTACATTCGCACCATTTGGCATTGTTCATTTTTTTTTTTAAACTTTTAATTCGAAAACCATTTCGGGGAATAGAGTTTCTGATCATGATCCATTAGTTTTTTTCGGAAAATTAGCTATATTAACGATTATTTTTCCAAAATGGCAAATTCTCTCTATTTGCCCTTGAAATATTAAGACTTAAAATATTAAGGCGTTCTTATGGATATATTACCTACTCAATGGTGAGTCAAAATTGGTCTATTAAATCAACTCGGCAACATTGAAAAGATGTATTGCAATCTGTCTTAAGCCTAATCAAGAAAAGGCAATAAACAGATTGCGTACAACGATGACGTCACAACATTTAAAATAATATTTATAAGTATTTTAAAAAAATTCTTTATAGTGAATATTTCAATAATATTGAAATCAGTTGCTTAAAATAATCTATATTTTCTAAAAAATAAAATAAAAACAGCAGGTCAATAATTATGAACAATCCTAATTGCTGATAGTCACAGATTACCCAGATAGCGGGTACGTGATTAATCATGAAGACAAGTAAATTTAGCCTGGCTAAATCGTGCTTCATAAACTAATATTTTTTTATAATATTGATCTTATATCCTTTAATAAACACATATAGATACATATTACACGCATATTTGGCTTCAAGCCGAGTGAGTGATATAGCCGTAGACACACTGTCTGTTAAATCTGTGGTGTATGTAAATCACTAATCTAAAAGTCATAGTCACTAAAGTAAAAGTGTTTAGAGACGACGACAGTTAAAATACCTTTGGCATAACGCATCCACATCACAAAGGAATGTAATCCTACAGTTTTAAAAAACCTCGCTATATTTCACATTATTACATCAGAAAAACTAAACAAACACAATTATATTTATCGTAATGTCAACATTATAACAATATGGCCACCTTTTAGCGCCTCCGTACTCAAACACAGCCTTTTGCCAAAAAAAACCATTTTGGGCATAGAGTTAAATGCAACTTTAAGTGACATTAAATAAAGTTCATTTCTTTTGATTATTATGTTACGATGGTCATCTGTCATCAACGGATGTCACATTAAAACCTTTTTTAGGGTCCACAATAGATTCGGGTTCCTTTTTAATCAGTTGTATTCTGTAACTTACAAAGCTGACATTCCATCATCTAATTTATACTACATGGCTGCTTTAGTAAAGAGTTAGTGAACATTTAATACATAAAACTAGTAATGTATGCTTAACTGAGTTGTTCCTTTACTTTGAAATGAATGATCGATATTTTTTTTGCTGGTTGAAGTTGTAAATTGACATTAAAATAGAGTTTAATCGATGTTCGGTTTATTGAGTTTTTTTTATTGTAATATTGATGGAGATAGTTCCTTCTTTCTATTAGTGTTTTTGAAGTAGGTAGATGTATTGTTAAATATTGTCAAAGTTGATGGTAAAACCTAATTTATACTTCTGTACTTAATCTTATAAAGCTGAAGAGTTTGTTTGTTAGTTTTTTGAACGCCCTAATCTCAGGAAACGCTGGTCCGAATTGAAAAATTCTTTCAATTTTGAATAGTACGTATATTTATTGAGGAAGTACCAGTAAAAGAAAAAGTACCAGTCCCTTCAGTGACTTCAGACTGAAAAGTCTCCAAAACCACGGTCAAAAACTCAAAAAAAATATACGCGTCTAAATCCATAAAAAGTGGTTTCATTCGTCATGTATGAGCAACATGAAAATATAGAGACAGAAAATATTGTTAAAATTAGATATTGCGATGTTTTTATATGTAAATATTTATCTACTAATACACCTTTGCTGACCTTTAGAAGATATAGACGTCCAGATAAAGCCATAAAAATATGTATAAGACATTCCATAGGCCATTTAAAAGTTTTACTTTGAGTATTCGGCATCACACATTCATTCTAATCAAAAACCATAAAGTGATCCGCTTCTGATTCGACTTCGAGGTGGCGTTTTAAAGCACAAGCCGATTAGAGGCTGTGTCGTTCCTCTCATTACTGAGAGCCCTAATTGCGCCGCTGTGCATGCCTCAAACGTGCCGCTTGCTTTCATCTCACCGACAAAGGTCAGGGTATGTTACAGGAGCGAGCGAGTGAGCGAGCAATTCCAACTTACAATACCTATGTTGCTTCATAGGTTGATACATAGGTTGCCAGGGCCATGTTTCAACTATAAGAGACCCTGCATGCTTAAGAATAATAGAGCCCCTATGAGCTTGATTATGGCTTGATTATTTCGTATTAAATTAGGGACTGAAGGGCCCTAATAAGCACTAGCCCCTAGTTTTGTGCTGAGTGGAGTAAATGGACCAACAATTAACAGTAGTCGCAATGGGCAGTTCATATCGTTTTACCAACTCACAACTTTGGCAGGAAAGTTCTTCAACGACTGGATAGGAAGCGTTAATAACGTGGAGCGATGAAATTATATAGATCACAGGAAACTTCTGCATACAAGATAATAATACTTTGTGGCGTGACATCCTCTCTCTCTCTCTACCCCATTAGCATTGTTGGGCACAGGCCTCCTCCAATTTGAGAGAGATTAAGGTCAACTGTGCCGCGGTGACTGAGGCGTGTTGGCACAAGTGTTTATTTATCTCATAGATCTGTGTACAATATTCCATAGCTGGGATTTTAGCACTATTTCCAGCCTTAATCCCTCCACACGGACGTGACATCCAATGGCTATTAGAAGCTGATTAATAGGTGAAAACTTGTGTTTGATAATGGATTAACATTACACGTCAAATTTTTACTCATTCATAATAATGAAGAGATCCTTATCCTGTTCGGGAATCTAACTCGTGATCTCAAGAATAAAACCCATAACACTCCTGATAAGACACCCATCGAAATTGGCAAAGAGTTTTTTAGGAATAAACTTATAAGGACTTTAAGTGGAAGCTTGAAATTCCCGCTACCGCTCCTACCATACCATGTCCCTAACCACATAGCAATTCCCGTCCAAAATATATTGCGTTCAGTAAAAGGTGGAACGAATTACACATAATAATTTGAACTTTATACCTTTGTAATAAATATGAACTAACATTTACAATATTTATTCAAATGTATATGTAATATTGTATTTCTGTAATTGTTTTTATTCATTTATTACTCCCCATAGAGTTTCTATAAGGTGGGCTGTATAACCTATATATATTAGCATTTAAAGAATTATAATCATGTTATTTCTATTATAATTCTTAGGTTTATTGCTATTCACAATGTTTTCAATAAAAACGGATGCAATATTGATTAAGTTCTTTCTATTTTCTTTCTCCAGCCCGTTAACGTCCCACTGTTGGGCACAGGCCTCCTCCACTCCGTGAAAGTTTGTGGTACTATGCCGCGCTGTCCAGGCGTATTGGCACAGGGTACAGTTTCGGGTTTTCCGTCTCTCACAGTAAACGTCAACTGCTTATATTTATGGACATTTCACACAACGTCCTCTGGTCCCAAGCTAAGCTTGTGCTAATGCTTGTGTTATGGGTACCAGAAAATGGATATACCACATATACGTAGTTACTTTTCTTTTGTAAATAAATACTTATAACACATAGAAACACCCATACGCAGTACAAACATTCGTATGACAAATATAAACCTCACACAAATGATTGTCCCTAGCGGGAATCGAACCCGCGACCTCGTGAACGGCAGTCCGTTACATGAACCACTAGACCACGAAGCCCGTCGGTATTGTCCCTTAGCTGGCTCTTACATCATCCTGGGAATGAAATGGGGTTGTGACACTTGTATTCTTATTCCGTCACCACACAGACGATATCTCTAGTTATCACCGTTCATAAAATATAGCCTGGTGACAAACAGACGCACAGCGAAGTTTCAGTAATATGGTTTACCTTTTGGTAAAGTATCCTTAAAACGTATTTTATTAATTACTTTTTCGTAAAATGGATACGTTTGTGTTAGCAATCAGAATTGTGATATAAATTGACAGCAAAATTGTGAATTGATTGTTTGGCAACATCGTTTGAAATGAAATATTGGATGGTTGTAAAATCTGATGGCAACACACTTTGTGTTGTTGTCGTAAGTACCTACCATTTTTTAATTATTAGTTTTATATTAAGGGCCTACATCAATATTATCGTATATCATCGCCGACACGTACATATTAACACAGCCAGTAGGCACAGAAAATGAAGAATTAGGGATATTTTTTTTGTTTACTCAAAATCTACTAAATATATTTTAATTCTGATTTACGTGTTCCTATATATAATAGTTACTTATGTTTTTAAAGTTATTTAATTAGTTAATACGCAATAATAAACCGACAAATGAAAAAAATAAAAAATTTGAGAGGTTGTTTCGCTAAGATTTTCTATCGAGAAAACTTTTTTCAATCGCGTTTCTGAGTTTATGCGATCCTAGATCATATATTGAAAAAACATATACTTGAAAATTAGAGCTCTAGCCATTCAATCTAAAGAAACAATGAAAACTGCGTACGTAGAAAAATGCACGAAGCTATTTTGGTATCCTCTTAAAATAAAAAACGATTTTAAGGGTTCAGAAATATATTATGTAAACGTAGAATTATTTAAACTGTACTTATTTTAATGTCAGATAATTTCATAGCTTACAGAGAAAAAAAACTAAGATATTTACAAAAGAAAGTTTATCTTTTACATTTTGTATTAAATATAACCTAATGTAGTTTGCATCTTTAAATCTTGGCAGCAAAAAAATCTGTAAATAAATGCCTAATTAATTATTTCTGAAAATCGAATACAATCTTTTTAATTTTTTTCATTTAAGTAAAATCGCATCATAGTGGATTTTTTTTTATCATAGAGACTTAATGTGGGTCATATAATCATTATAATACATAAAAGACACCCAGACGCAGTACAAACATTTGTATGAAAATTATAAATATCACACAAATGATGAATGTAATGTTATGTAATGTTAAACTTGCGACCTCGTGAAAAGCAGTCCGTTACATGAACAACTAGACCACAAAGCCTGTCAAGTAATTGTTCCATTAAGTAGACATGTTTGTTTCATCGCATCAATTTAAATAATTATTGAGGAGAAATAAGATGTTTACTTAAACATTGCTAAAACGTAATTCACAAGTTATGTAACGTTAAGTAGAAAAATCAACATGGATTAAATCGAATAAGGAAAAGGCGGGGCCATTTTGTTGTTAGCAGTTTTGATTATCGAGTTCTACTGCCCATTACACTCAAAAAAGACTGTCAAGATAGAAACTATGAGAGTTATCGTCAATCTAAACGGACATTATAAAGCTAAAGAGTTTGTTTGTTTGAACGCACTAATCTCTGGAACTACTTGTTCGAATTGAAAAATTCTTTCAGTGATATATAGTCCATTTATCGAGGAAGGCAATAGACTAAAAGTCTTCCAAAAGTCGAAGAGGGCTTTATCGAACTATGTACCTAACGTTATTGAACTGAGAACATTACGTTAAAAGTCAAAAAGCGAAAACGTGGGCTATTTTATATTAGCCGCTTAGTAAAAATAACACTTATGTATGTTGTCTGTATATCATCATGTTGAAATTCATGTAGTTGTACAGTAATTATAACGCAAACCGCGGGCATTAGCTAGTTTAAATACAACACAGGTTAAGCTTACTAACTCAATGATATTATTAACATCTTGATAAAATTCTCCAACAAAAAAAAACTAATAAATCATTGTGAAAGCCGAGAGTTAGTGGTTCTACAAATACATATAGTTCCCATAGAGTGAGAAACACAATAGAGTGCCTCTAATTGTACCATAGACCACACACCGTTCCAACTTTAAAATTATAGATGTATATATACTCTAATTTATTTCAATCGCGTTTCTGAGTTTATGCGATCCTAGATAATATATTGAAAAAACATATACTTAAAAATTAGAGCGCTAGCCATTCAATCTAAAGAAACAATGAAAACTTCGTACATAGAAAAATGCACGAAGCTATTTTGGTATCCTCTTAAGAGGATAAAGAAAAATTATAAAATAATAAAAATAATAATATTATAAAATAATAATATTATTTATAAACAACCTCTCAAATTTTTTATTTTTTTCATTTGTCGGTCTATTATCGCGTATTAACTAATGAAATAACTTTAAAAACATAAGTAACTATCATATATAGAAACACGTAAATTAGAATTAAAATATATTTAGTAGATTTTGAGTAAATAGGAAAAGTATCCCTAATTCTTCATTTTCTGTGCCTACTGGCTGTGTTAATATGTACGTGTCGGCGATGATATACGATAATATTGATGTAGGCCCTTAAGTAGTTTTTTTTACTAAAAATGATATTAAAATATAACATTTATTTATTTAAACCATTATTAAAATACTACTGACCTTACAAAATTTTCGAATCCAAATTCCAATTTCTATTAATTTTGTTTCCCTGCCTTCGTGGCTACAGTGCAAATAGCGCGCGCCAATTAAAAAAAAAAGAAAAAA
The DNA here is from genome assembly GCA_916999025.1 of Orgyia antiqua. Classification (NCBI taxonomy): domain Eukaryota; kingdom Metazoa; phylum Arthropoda; class Insecta; order Lepidoptera; family Erebidae; genus Orgyia; species Orgyia antiqua. The sequence continues at coordinate 31,619,366 of OU779863.1, forward strand.
AACGTTAAAAAATGTTTACAGTATTTTATTAATTAGTGCGATTGACTTGCTATACTTTAACTTAATAAATCTAATACCGGGTGCTTCAAAAAAATGTATACACACTTTGAACTTCCATAGAAAATTTATTTACCGTTCTACAAAGTTAAATTTCAGGAAAATAGACAGCTGAAAGTCCAATGTAAATGAAACATAAATAACAAATGTTAATACTGTTCAAATTGGTGACCTGCAGCATCAATACAATTCTGAGTACGAGTCACCACTGATTCTGTACATCGTATCAAAACGTCCAATGAGATTTCTCTACACACTGCTTGAATCTCATTCCAAAGAATGTCTAGGTTACTTGGTTTACGTTTGTACACCTCATCTTTTACTGTGCCCCACAAGAAGAAATCCAGCGGTGTAAGGTCTGGAGAGCGTGCTGGAAACTCGATTGGCCCCCTGCGTCCTATCCACTGGCCTTTTCTTGTGGGGCACAGTAAAAGATGAGGTGTTCAAACGTAAACCACGTAACCTAGACATTCTTTGGAATGAGATTCAAGCAGTGTGTAGAGAAATCTCATTGGACGTTTTGATACGATGTACAGAATCAGTGGTGACTCGTACTCAGAATTGTATTGACGCTGCAGGTCACCAATTTGAACAGTATTAACATTTGTTATTTATGTTTCATTTACATTTTGGACTTTCAGCTTTCTATTTTCCTGAAATTTAACTTTGTAGAACGGTAAATAAATTTTCTATGGAAGTTCAAAGTGTGTATACATTTTTTTGAAGCAGCCTGTATATAGTGGAAAAAATTATTAAATTATCATAATGAGTGGGACTTGAAACCACGACCTCGGAATACCGTTCAGTGGCTCTCCCTCCCATGGTAGCTCAGATTTGTTTTTCGCCTCCAGCCCTACCAGGCCATGATTGTGCCTCGGCCTCACCAGGACCCGACAAAGGTACCGATGATAACTTAGATGGCACAGAAATGGAATAAGAACTTGGTCCGTGTGGTGACGGATTCATGGACATTTCACACAACCGTCCTCTGGTCCCAAGCTAAGCTTATACGCTTGTGTTATGGATATCAGAATACGGATATACATAACCTACTTTTTTTGGAAATACATAGTTAACACCCAGACGCAGTACAAACATTTGTATGACATTTATAAATATCACACAAATGATTGTCCAGCAGTGTAAGAGACAGCTAAGGAATAATATAAGAAGGTAACGTCTACTGTGAGAGACGGAAAATTCGAAACAAAACCCAATACCAACACGCCTGGTCGGAATAGTGGACCATAATCCCTCCCAAAGTGGAGGAGGCCCGTGTCCAACAGTGGGAAGTTAATGGATTAGAGACTACCGCTTACATAATTCTATTCAAATCAAATAATAAACACAAATATAACGACAGAATATCATAGAATTGACTTCAAAACGATATAATAGTTAATAGCGAAATTACTGGCATATGGCTAAATAACTTAATGTGTTAATATAACCAAAAATATAAGACATATCTATTTAAATTAAAACTCCTTCTTTGTTATTCGAAACAAACTAAACTTTAACACTATACATTCAAAACAAAACTTTGATGTATCAAAAATTATGTACACACTAAGTGAATTTATAAAACTGGTTATTTATACCATAGAGGGGCAAGGCAGGGCTGTCTAAATTGGTTTTGATATCAAAACGTTCCCATTATGTTTGTCTATTACCGCAATGATATTCACTATAATTTGCTCTATCAGTAATTATATACATATTGTATTTGTAAGCTTGCTATTATAGGATGAGCATTTGCTATTTGGCTACGTAAATAAGTGCGTATATTTATAATTTGGCTATGTTATGATTTTTATATAGGTATTAGTACCAATTCTTCGCGGACAACTAAACTAAACTTAACTAAGAAATGAATTTTGATAATACAATTCTGCAATGTTAACTGAGCTTTCTTGTTATAAAAGCTGTATAGTGTAGACCAAAGATTTTACCATTGTATAGCAATTTAATAATAATGTACAAGACGTCGAGACATCTATAAGTTGATCTAATTAGTTGAATATCGCACGATTAATTACCACGAGCGTTTGTAGAGGGCGCGCTACGAACAACTCAGGACCAGTCCGTAATAGCTATGGTGACCAAACTGTAAGCAAACTGAAAGATATTTTATGCCTATTTAGATGCATGTTGCAAACAAAATTAAAACTGCATAAACCAAACCCCAACGAATTATACAAAAAACCATCTTGAACCACTCTATAAAAACACCGCATTAAAATCGGTTGCGTAGTTTTGAAGACATAAGATCGCATAGGGACATACATACAAAAATCACGACTTTGTTTTATAATACGTAAAGAATACGCATAGTACATTAGAAAAATCCAGTTATTTGTAGCGCTTTATAATATTATGTCCCTCTAATAGTCTAATGGGGGTCTAATAGTCTAAAGTCAAGGAAGCTAATCCTTGACTTTGGCAGAATTCTTAGTCTTCTTATGCAACACTACGATATGTGTTTTATTGGGTTTATTTTGGAGGGCTTAGTGTCCCTGAGGATGTTATTTTTTATAAGCTGGTACTTCTCTCTCTAAATCTCCAGCCCAATAACGTGAGACGTTATTGGGCTGGAGATTTAGAGAGCTGTTGGGCACAGATCTCCTCTACTGGGTCAATTTCAACAAATGATTTTTTTGTATAATTTCGGTGAGATTTTTTTATTCAATGCTTTTCCAAATGTTTTGTAATAAAAATAAACTTTAATCTTATTTGTAACAAATACGTGAGTGGCCATTATGTAACATCAAAGCTAACTGAAATATTTAGGATTGATTTTTTTGGAGTCCACTGAAAAGAAAAGTGTCCACTGAAATGATAATTTAGTCCACCGAAATGAAAATTTCACCACTATTTTCAAAGTTACATTATTACCTATTTTCAAAGTTTTAATTTATTATAATTTAATGCCTATAACTACTGACTAAATGACAAAATATAATAATATATTTTCCAACACTTGCGCGACTCATTTGTTTAAATAAAACCACTTTTTACCTGTAATAACTGACAGTAGAAGACACTTTACAGCTCAGTGTCACCAGTGACCATGGTGACTGCAAAGTCTTCGAAACGTCGGGCTAAAATTTAAAACAAATACACGCGTCTAAATCTGTAAAAAGTGGTTTTATTTACACATAAAATATATTAATATTTACTAAAACATGGTGACCACAGCAATAACAGGCGCTCATTTGTTGTTTTAATTTAGCTCTTAATACAGCCATGTGTTACTGTCATTCATAAATAGATATAAATTGGGTGGGGAACGGTATTCATTAGTGTTTTACTTAATTAGTCTTAGTCCGTTTCGTTGTTAGGCATCGCCGCATTTACTAAATAAGTAATTACCTACTATAACTATAACCATTAACAGGTTTTGTACAAATAAGTGCGTATTTTATTAAAGACACGTAGATATTATAAAGGTGAATGTGAGTTCGTTTGTTATGCTTTCGCTACTGAAAAGATTTTTATGATTATAAATAATAATTAAATATTCATGGACATTTGACACAACGTTCTCTGGTCCCGAGCTAAGCTTATATGCTTGTGTTATAGGTACCTATCCGTATTATGATAGGCTACTTTTCTTTTGTAAATACATACATACAAGACATAGAAAACTGTCAGACGCAGTACAAACATTTTTATGACAACTATAAATATCACACATATGATTTTCCCTAGCGGAAATTGAGCCCGCGACCTCGTGAACGACAGTCCGTTACATGAACCACTAGACCACGATGCCCGTCAAAGGGATTTTAAATCAATTTAATAACAGGTAGGTATGTATAATGGCAAAGGGATTTATTTTCGAGTTTTCCGACTCTCTGAGATTGATTAATGTTATCTGTATATAACATCCCTTAGCTGGCTTTTACCACACCCTGGTGAGGAAATGGGACGGTGATACTCATATTCTTAAGGGCCTACATCAATATTATCGTATATCATCGCCGACACGTACATATTATCACAGCCAGTAGGCACAGAAAGTGAAGAATTAGGGATACTTTTCCTATTTACTCAAAATCTACTAAATATATTTTAATTCTGATCCACGTGTTTCTATACATAATAGTTACCTATGTTTTTAAAGTTATTTCATTAGTTAATACGCGATGATAGACCGACAAATGAAAAAAATAAAAAAGTAGAGAGGTTGTTTTGCCAAGATTTTCTATCGAGAAAACTTTTTTCAATCGCGTTTCTGAGTTCATGCGATCCTAGATCATGTATTGAAAAAACATATACTTAAAAATTAGAGCTCTAGCCATTCAATCTAAAGAAACAATGAAAACTTCGTACATAGAAAAATGCACGAAGCTATTTTGGTATCCTCTTAATCCGTCACCACACGAACAGGATCAAATATTATTGCGCCAATTTTCAAACTACGCCACTGCAACGCGCCATGCGAAGCCGTACCTACCATAACCTACATTACATAAACGACAAATTTTACAGTAGAGATAGGTAATCGATTACTCGCACTTTTTAATCTCAGTGAATAAGTATACTGTCTAATATTAGCATTTACCATACATATCATTATGTCGTTGTCAAGCGTGACTGACGACAATGCTTAGACCTACTTATGTAAAAATTGCTAGCATTTGAGTGAAAGAACAATCAAAATTACATTTAGCAATTTTATTAGGTACTAGTGTCAATTCTACTTGTACAACGAAACTAAAAAATGAAAATAACTATTTTATTTTTTGGTTATTTAAAATATTTACGGTCTTATTCATAATGAATGACTTATCGGAGGTTTATACGGAGATTATATCGGAGAGGTAATAAACGTTTTAGCGTAAAAATACCATTATGCATAACAAGTTTTGACAATTTTCGCGAACCTATTTTAGCGAACATTTATACCTCCGATAAGTCATTATGAATAAGGCGGTTAGTCTGTAATAAGCAGCTTTGATAACAAGAAAGTTCATTTAACATTGGCGAATTGTGTTATCGACACTATCAAAAATTTTTTATTTATTTATTTTTAGTTGTGTGTGTAGAATTGCTACCACTGTTTAAGAATTGTAGGTACATAGTGTTTACATTACCAAGATTACGTATAATAGATACTTGCTAACAAAACTATTTGTTAGTTAAGTATTTATTTAAATTACTAAATAGGTACGAATACCCACCAATTTATAAGTCATACATAACTGATAACACACTGAGAATATTTGGAAGCTTTTGTTTGTAATAATCTAATAATAGAAAAAAAATTAAATAGAACAGGGTGGGAGGAAAATTTGCATATTACAGGTTTTTAATGTGACCTAATGTGATGGCAGAAAAAACAGACTTATCAACTTTTTAGAGAATAGAAAATAAAATATGGATATCGGAAAAGTGCTGATATACAAATGAGATCTATTTATAAAACCTTATTAAATTCTGTACACGACTATGCCAATGCTTACTTGCCTAACGAAAAATGTTTCTGCCAGAATTCTTTTGTCGCTTGTCGCCATTGCTAATTAGCAAATTTATGAATATGTATCGCCATCTACCATGTAGTAGTTAGGTCATTCTTAAAATGAGTTTTATTTTCGCGCCATCTAGCGTCCAATAGCACTTAGTTGGTTGTTTTGACAACTAAACTACAACAGACATCTGTCTCCTTTAAAGTTTTATGCTACAAAATTTAAATGGTGTATCGAGCGTAATATACTACAACATTATATCACAACAAGTATAGATTTTGTCATGCTTCATTAAACAGCCGTATAATACTGCATCCGGTTGACAACTTTGACGTTTAATAATTCATTGGTGTCGGAGCGGGAATGTGGAAATCTCGTTTGTGTTGATTCCAAGTGATTGTAACTAAGTGATACGCGACCGTATAAATAAATTTTGCTCAAGAGAATGCCGCCAAGTAGCTTACGAGTCGTGTACGCGTTCGCCAGAGAAATGCACCCAAAAACCAGTGATGTTTTTATACAATACGGCACTGCCGGATTTCGCACAAAGTAAGTCAATTTTTAACTAAGCTTTCAACTTGTTCTTACTGTACAATAAAACAACAAAACAAACAAGTATTTATTTCTTAATACCTTTCATATGTTAATGAAAAATGTCACGTAAGCAATTCTTAACCCATACCTGAGTACTACCTACTCAATAAGTTTACGAGTCGATAATATTAACAATAAGTGAGTCATTGTTCTTGTATCTATTTAGTTTAGCGAATTCATAACGGGAAGTAGCTAATACAACCCTATGATTATGTTCAGTGAGTCATATTACTACACATAATTATATCACCTGTATTTCAGTTAATATTATACGTATTTATGTACATATAGTATTCGTTTTAATAAAAAGACCTTGTTAGTTATTAAAATGTCAACACAAATGACCTGCCCTTTATGGAATGTTATGTACTTAAGTAGATTTATATCTTTCGTCATTCAATGTGGGGGGCCATACCATATTGGATTAAGGGCCTACATCAATATTATCGTATATCATCTCCGACACGTACATATTAACACAGCCAGTAGGCACAGAAAATTAAAAATTAGGGATACTTTTCCTATTTACTCAAAATCTACTAAATATATTTTAATTCTGATTTACGTGTTTCTATATATAATAGTTACTTATGTTTTTAAAGTTATTTCATTAGTTAATACGCGATAATAGACCGACAAATGAAAAAAAAAAATTTGAGAGGTTGTTTCGCCAAGATTTTCTATCGAGAAAACTTTTTTCAATCGCGTTTCTGAGTTTATGCGATCCTAGATCATATATTGAAAAAACATATACTTAAAAATTAGAGCTCTAGCCATTCAATCTAAAGAAACAATGAAAACTTCGTACATAGAAAAATGCACAAAGCTATTTTGGTATCCTCTTAATAGTAACATATTAAACTTTCAATAGTCAAAGTCCAAATTTTTTATTTCATGTTGGGATGTTTCCAAGCTCTTTTGAAACATCAGAAGCTAGGTGTCTGTTCCAAACATGAATCCTACAGAGAAGAACAGACAAGAAAATTTAGAAAAGAGAGATTAAATTAGAGAATTAAAAAAATTAGAGAAGAGAAAAAATTAGATTAGAGAAAATTAGGTAGACTTAAATAATTAAAAGTTAACACTATAAAATATTTTACTCAGGAAGTTCTGGAACATATCCATGCAAACTTTCATCATCCTCCTGCCCTTATCCCAATATTTGGGGTCGGCGCAACATGTCTTTTTCTTCCACAGTCTTCTATTAGCCGTCATGTCTGTATCAACTCCTCTTTCTTTCATGACCTCATTCACACAGTACATTCATCTATTCTTAGGTCTTCCTCTAGAATTTTTTCCTTCGACATTTATACTCAGAACTCTCCTAACGACATTACTTTCCTCTCGTCTCATAACATGCCCATATCAGGACGTCCGCTCATTCTTCAATTTTTCAGTCACTGGCATCACTTTCAGACTTCCTCTAATATATTCATTCCTTATTTTATCCATTCGCGTGACGCCACACATCCATCTCAACATTCGCATCTCCGCAACGTGCATTCGTCTTTCATCCATCGCTTTTGTTGCTCAGCATGAGTCGCCATATACAAATTATTAATTTTAAATATTTAAATATTAATTTTAAATATTCCTTTAATTATTTAACTACCTAATAATGTATAATTAAAGAGTAGGTATAATTAAAACTTTAAAAAGAAAAATAATCACATATTAAAAAGCATTTAGAAAGTGGGTGTAATTGAAAGTTTCAAGGTTTTATTATAATATATATATTATGCATAAAGTGTTGCTGTAATAAAATTTATTGGATTAAGCTGCTGTTATACATTATACACAATATGCAAGATTCAAAAATAGGAGATCTGAATAAGATTCTTATAAGAAATGACTAATGATAAATAAATAGATTGTAACAATTTGTACATTAACAAATCAAATTATTATTATTATTTTTTTCTTGCAATCTGTTCTTATTTAACATTCAGCAAATGATTAGTATGTGTTTTGGTCATTTAAGGCAGTAGTCCAGTGACATAAACTGCCTATTTATTTTGAGAAATAAATAGGCAGTTTTAAAGAAAAACTCCCGGTGACCGTTTTTCTTTTCAATCTTATAAATTTAAAATTGCTCTGCATTAGCTGTGTGGCTAAATCAAATTATGGTGGAAAAAATTGACTGCCGCAAGCGGGACTTGAACCCATGACCTCGGAATACTGTTCCGAAGCACTTTCCAACTGAGCTTATTGCGGTCATGCTAGGAACATTCAATTTAACCACCACATTTGTCACTCGACTGAGTTTATATATTTTTACGTACAGCGCCATCTATCTATCAAGATTGCTTTACAACATCTCGACCAACCACCTAGCATTCTTTACAGAATACAATTGGGTTGAAAAAAAAAAATAGTTTAAAAAAACTAAAAAACACGCTTTATTTAATCGAATTATTGCATTGTCATCTGTCTTTGACAGCTGTGCAAAATTTGAATAGAATCTGACCGTTTAAAGTGGGTTTTAATAGCCTCCAAAGGAGTCGGTTACAAACATACAAACAAACAAACATACAAACAAACATACAAGTGAAGCTAATATAAAGCGTGTAATAATGATGTGCCATTCATTTCTAAATTAATCCATAATTTGATTTGTTAAGTAAGGCATAGCATGTCAATTGCAAAATCAATAAATTACTTTACAAGTTCAATGACATTGAACTTGTTATTGAACTAATCTGTAATATTATAAACCTGAAGAGTCCATTTCTTTTAACACGCCAGTCTCACAAACTACTGGTTTGAATTGAAAAATATTTTTGTGTTATATGTATAGTCCATTTATCAAGGAAAGCGTATACGTAACATAAAGCTGTATACATAACATAATGGTGATGTATGACCAGATGTATGAGTGTGGATGAAGCCTAGGAAAAAGTTTGAAGTTTTTGCCTACCCCCATAACGATATGAAAAAAATTCTTAGTCTCTAGACCTAGATAGAGGTCTATCTCTCTCTAGCCCATTGACGTCCCAGTGTTGGGCACGGGCCTACTCCATTTTCGGAGGGATTAAGGTCTACTGTGCCGCGCTGACCAGGCATGTTGGCACAGGGTTTAGTTTCGAGGTTTCCATCTCTCACAGAGGATGTCATCTGTGTAAAATATCCCTTAGCTGGCTTTTACAGCACCCTGGGGAGATGGGGTGGTGACACTGGTATTCTTAGTCCGTCACCACACGGACTACCTCTATACCAAATTTAATTTAAATCAGTTTAATGCCTTAAAGACTGTTAAACAGACAGCTACTTTGCATTTTATAACATTAGTAAGTTGTTAGAATAACTCTTTAAATTCCACAAACATATCAGCTATGCAAATGGATAAAATAATAAAAATATTTTCTTTGATCTATACTTTTGCAATATTACTGGCCGATAGCCAAACACTAAAATTTAGAAGTAATCATTATTGTAAGATGTCCAAAACCACAGTGTTTATAGAATTTTCACTAACTATGCTCTGCTGTTTTACCTGTGTATTACAATCTGGGAAAAGGTTTCACAGTTTATGTAAATCACTTCATTCTATAAAAATTAAAATTATTTTTCTTCATTGATATCCATAAATGTCATACAAATGTTTGTACTGCGTCTGGGTGGTTTCTATGTATTATAAGTATGTATTTACAAAAGAAAAGTAGTATAAGTAGTCTATACGTATCTGGTACCCATAATACAAGCATAGAAATATAGCTTACTTTGGGACCAGAGGACGTTGTGTGAAATGTCCTGAATATTTATTTTATTTTAATTATTCTATCAAAACAAATACTCACTAGTATGACTTTTATGCACTTATCCTGTTATTTTAAGTCGTTATTATCATCCCTTCATATGAGAGCCCAATTCATACATAACCGATTTTTTATATTTGATAACTACTATCTGTAAGAACTGGACTTTTTAATAGTACAGACTACAGATCTCACCTAGATCGAGCATGTTTTTGCCAAGGTCATCTGGTATATTGAATACAAAGATACGTTGCTTACATATTTTATAGATATTAAACATATTTTAATGTTTGAGTAGCTAACTATACATATATATTTATCTCTCTCTCTCTCTCTCTCTCTCTCTCTCTCTCTCTCTCTCTCTCTCTCTCTCTCTCTCTCTCCAGCCCATTATTGTCCCACTGTTGGACATGTGCCGCCTCCGGTTTGGGAGGCACTACGGTCTACTATGCCACTCTGGCCCAGGGTCTATTTTCCAGGTTTCCATTTCGCACAGACGATGTTATCTATGTACAATATCTCATAACTGGCTTTTACAGCACCCTGAAAAAGATAGGGGTGATGACACTTGTATTCTTAATCCGTCACCACACGGACAGTTATATAATTTCATTTTGTTATATATTTACTGTGAGTGAAAACAATCTTGCTGTTTTTATCAGTATAAAATGCTAATTTCTCTTAAAAAAATTATCGCTAAGAAGTAATTAAATATGTGTTAATATGCTTTTACTTTCAATGTAAAGAGTGAAAGCGAATCGAAACTCGACCACGGCTTAGTTTCATCTCTCACAGCTGCTTATATCTGTTCATCCATCAGTCGTTCTCCGTCCATTGCTTGACATTAACCTCCTTTTAGTCCAGTCGTGGGAGCCAAAAAAAGATAGGTGCATGGATGTGGCTTGATGTACAGAACTTTTTTTTTCTAATTGGTCCGAAAAAATGTACAGAATCCGAAAATCAACCTGCTGCGTGGGGAAAATAATGGGAAGTTTGTTTAAATAAACGGAAACTGCAAAATGACTGATTTTGACTTGAAAAATCCGTTGTAACTAAAAAAAAAAAAAAAATAAAAAAAAAAATATAAAAAAAAAAAAACATGTACATTGTACATTTTTTCGGACTAATTAGAAAAAAAAAATTCTGTACATCAAGCCACGTCCATGTCATTATCTCCCACGACTGGACTATTTACAGAACGCCCTAATCGCGGTCCTGCGCTACCTGCATCCAGAGCTTTCTGCATATTTGACGATGTCTTCAGTCTATCTCATTAGGGGCCGCTCCACGTTGCGCAGTTCTGCAAGTGCTCGTCAATATAATTATTTGCTAATAGTTCAATTATTCCTTAACTGGCCTCTACAGCATTCTTCTCACCATTCACGCTCACACGTCCACACCATACGTAATATCGCCTATTCTTTGCTTATTATAAAACATAGTTGTTATTTTTGTATGTGATCTTCCCTTAGGTATGTCCCTATGTGTTCTTATATTTTCAAAACTACGCAACGCATAATGCGGTTTTCATTAGTAAGTAAGTCAAGAGTGGTTCAAGATAATTGCTTTTTTGTATAATTTGTTCTCTACAGCATCCTTCTCACCACACGCACACATCCCCTCACCATACGTAGGTAATATCGCCTCTTCTTTGCTTTTTATAAAACAAAACGTTATTTTTATATTTTTATCCTTATGTATCTTATATCTTCAAAAGTATGCATGATGCGGTTTTCTTTAAGGCATAGAGTGGTTGAAATGGTTTTTTTTTTTGTATAATTTGTGAGGGTTTGGTTTTTAAACGCCGCGCGTACGAATTTGCGGGCAATAGCTAGTTCTTTATTTATTACACATACTATAGTACTAGGTAATTGTAACAGAATCGATAAAATTGACACCGATTTGTTTATCAGTATGATAACATTATTTCAAAGCAAATATATAACGCAGCGACTGTTACGACTCCGTGATTGTTTATGTTAGCTATCTATTATCATTTATATCGTTTAATAATTTTAAGCGACTATAAAATGGATGAGGTTTTTCACACCCTATGGTCCGATTACAATGCAATCATTAAAAAAGCTATTTAGGATTTTCAAGCGTGTTTTTTTTTTTGTTTTTATTTATCTTATTTTCGTTTATAATGGAAATAGGGTGGAGTCACTTATATTTTTAATCCGTCACTCAACGGACGTATGGGTATGGATATGGACTATTAAATAACAATTGCTCATAATAGTTTTTTTTTTGTAAATGTAGCATTACTTCCGACTTTGCAATGCAATGTTGTTTAATTCTAAACAAATAACATGTTCGATTCCTGGAACGGACTAGTTAGTTGTATGTATAGACATTCATTGTCTATAAACGATGTTGCTATTTATATCGTGTACTGCAGTCATTGCTTTGTAACTAGGCTGAATTTTAACAAGCGATACTACTTTGAATTATTGCTGAAACTTTGACAACACGCCAGTAAAGTTATTGTTAGGTACTGTCTTATTATATTAGTTAGTATGAATATAAGGATTTTAGTTTTAGTAAGTGTGGTGACGGATTAAGAAAACAAGTGTCACCACTCCTCTTCCTTCCCGGGGTGCTGTAAAAGTCAACTACGGAATATTTTACACACATAGGTAACATCTTCTGTGAGAGACGGAACACTCGAAAATAAACCCTGTGCCAACACGTTTGTTCAGCCTAACATGAGTTCACCAAAAACCACGTCAAAAGAAGAGAAGGCACCTTTTTCAATAAAATAGGCTATCAATAAAATTTTACTGACAACAACGCGCAGTTACCTAGATACATATTAGTTAAATACATATAAATCTAGCCGCAGAAGGAAACCCTATCAACTTACAAAACAATCAAGTTCCCCTATACGACGCTAAAGGGACAAAGAACTTCCTTTATATCAAGTGTTACGCACACTGCCTTAATTTGCACCCACGCAACCTAACTGCATTTGGTAAGTGCAATTGTATTCGCATTCGCACTTGTCGGTATGCTGGCTGAGATCACGATTATGATAAAACGTAATGGACAACTGATGTCCAGACCGATAAGAAACGGACAAGAATAATTTTACAATTTGCTGGTAATTTCACAGGCTATAAAAATATTTTTATGGTCTCCGTATTGTGAATACAAGTGACACCACGCCGTTTCTCTCTGAAGCTGTAAAAGACCACTTAGAAGATCAAATAAGCAGATAAAATCTTTCGTGTTAGAAGACTGTCATCGCCTAAATTGCCGAAGCCGAAGAAATACGCCTGAAATCCCCTGGACGCTTTTTAAACTATCTTAAATCCGGGGAATCCCTGACGTATGGCAATCCTATAAAACTCGCAAAACATGAAACTGGTATATATTATATAAACCGGAACCGACTTGTGCCCGATAATGGAACGTTTATGAGAAGAAGAATCCGAATTCCTAAATCACATAATTATCTATTGTGAGTGGCACAGAGTGGACAGCGAAAATCCGATGCACATTACTTACATTTACCATGCAAATCACTAATGTGAACTATTTTCTCAAGAGGGAATATCTAATCTGCCTCTAATAAAATAAAACTCTAATGCTAAGTGATACCTATGACAAAGGGAACTTTTACGTCACTCGCGTGCAATGGATTCTACTTGTATTTAAATATCTGCAAAACAACTTAGCAGTATGTGCTGTGAATACAATTAAAGACTAACTGATATAGATCTTTTAGTTGCTCTACATATTTGCTTTTTTCATTGATATTAGGTTTTATACATATTTATTAGGCAAAATGTTTTTAATCTTTCTACATCCAATACACCTGTAAAAGAGAAGAAGTCCCGAAGGACTGAATATCACCTGATATTCAGTCCTTCAGGACTTCTTCTCTTTAAACTTACTGATTTGGAATGGCCCTGTTACTGATTTTACGAGAATATATTTCCTCTATCTACTAAACCGTGATCGGCTGATCTGATGATCAGATATAAGATTTTGTCCTCTAGCAGTGGTTTTTAATGAGCTAATTTTGACAATTATCGCGAACCTATTTTAGCGAACTTTTAAACCTCACATAAGTCGTTATGAATAAGACCATTAGTTCCTACGTACATAAACAATATAAAAACAAAATGTTTCCAAAATATAGTTAACTTGTTTAAACGTAAACAATAAAGTTAGTATTGGAGAAACACTGACACAATAAAGAGCTGTTTTGTACTGTAGTATAAATATTACGATGACTTTGGTTTATTTTTGCCAAGTATATCGTAAAACCTCTGTTCTATATGTTACCCAGTCGTTATATTCTAACTGGTATAAATATTTTAGATAAATTGGCATGGAATCTGAACCTTTTCAAGGACATCACCATTGAGAACGAAGTTTTTTTTTGGTGTCTTCATTGAGTGTGTCACTTTTCCTTTGTCAATCGTCTGTTCTCCTTTTTACCATTATGTTTTACTTATAACCAAACCAATAAATTAAAATTATTATATAAATTATAATTATTACACGTCTATTCTCCATATGAATTTAAGTATCTATAGATACTTAGGTTGGTGAATTAAGGTGTTAAATATTTCGCTTTAATCTCTTTGCCATATTTTTACGTTAAAATAGATACCATAATCGAGTCTTTATAATAAAAATTTTAAAATCACTGTATATGATTTCATATCATGTAGAAATTGTAAAATTTGTTTCCATCCGATACAGTGCGGCCCCAATTCTCTCCGGTTCGAGGAAAGTTGTCCCTTATTTATATTAATAGCCGATTCCTGAAAATTGATTGAAAGTTATTTTAATCGACTTCTATAGAAGGAGAGTATCGCTTCTATGTTTTTTACTCGATTTCTCAAGTCAATTGTGGACTGATTTTATTTGCAAGAGTATAGGTACAGCTAATCCTATTATTATTAGATTGAGATCAGTAGACTGGACCCCAGGGAAACCAAAAACTATCTTGAAAATACACCAGGTACACTATCTTTTCTAAGTTCTGATGCTGGAAACAGTGCTAACCGTCCGTCAGCGCTGGCCGTCGCCGTCGTCGGTCGGCATAACTGTATCTATGCAAGTCTATGAATGCGCACACAGCTACGTTGACGGTATGCGCGTGTTTTCCGACCCACGACGGTCAACGCTGACAATGGGTTTAGCACTGTTTCCACCGATAGACTTGCATAGATATATCTACGCCCATGCTATGCCGACCGATGGTCTGCGCTGACGGTGGGTTTAATACCGTTTCCCAAGATGTTCCTATTAACTATTCGATAGAGTTCTAACAGAAAGTGTTCGCCGGTCTTTTATTTTTAAAAGATTTAAGTTTATTTACTTGGTATTTTTCAAGTTGTCGCACAGTTTTTTTATTTGTTGCAGAGCAAACTTATTGGAACATGTCGTGTATCGTATGGGACTGTTGGCTGTAATCCGCTCCAGAGTAAAGAACGGTAAGATTTATCTAGCGGACATACCGTTTATTTTAGTCAGGTGACCTGAATCTAACTACGTTTGAAGTTTGTCTACTATACATATACTTACCTACTAGGTGTGCTAAATGACACAGTATATATAAGATATAGATTGTATCTAATGTCGAGAAGGTTACGAACTCTACAACAGATAAATCAAAATTAGGTCGATATATATTTTACACAATGTGGGATATTTTATGCTAGCGAGATCGTTTGCCAAGCAATTCTATCAATCTAATTCAATCTATATTTCTGTATCCATACATATATCAGCCTTACTCCATCCACTGCTTGTCATAGCCAGCTACAGACTTTACAAATTTCAGTACTGTGCCACTTGCATTACATCTTCCGGTAGGTACATAGTCGCTACTCGACAACTTACCTTCTTCAAAGTAGCGATCATTAATTAATTTTTATATCCTTTTCCAGTCCATTAAGGTCCCATGGCACAGACCTCTACTTGAGGAGGATATTTTGTTTTGCTACGCCACTATGACCAGGTATAGGCGTAAAGTTTAGTTTCAATTCCGTCTATCACAGAGGATGTTATCTACTTTAATTACCCTTAGCTGAGTTTAAAAGCACCCTGTGGTAGCAATTGATTTGGGTACTTGTATTCTTAGTCCGCTATCATATGGATATTCGTAATTTTGATTAAATAATTATATCGTTACAGGACGCACAATAGGTATAATGATAACAGCTTCTCACAATTTGGAGCCAGACAATGGTGTCAAGTTGGTGGACCCTGATGGTGAGATGTTGGAACAAAGTTGGGAAGAGATCGCCACTAGACTTGCTAATGTTAGGTAAGTATTTGAACCACTGCACACTGGAATAAAAGGAAGACGTTTAGTTACGACGACATTCATAAACGTCTAACTAATTGTCTTACTTTTTATCCTTTGGTTGCGATTTCGATTCCTGCAGAGATATAGTTATAATTGTCAAAGTCAAATAACTTGAACTTAACAGAAATTAAGTCATAAGAGAATGTTGCGGTTCGAAAGGACAAAAGTGAAGAAGAGTGCTTAGGTGGTTTGGTCGTGTGGAGTAAATGGATGATAGAAGATTAACGAAAAGTATAAAAATATTAATTAATTTGGAATGTGAACGAGATCATAGTGTCAAATGTCCATAAATATTTATTTAATATAGTTTTTTTTATTATTATTCAGTGACAACGATTTAGAATCAACGACAGAGCAAGTAATCAAACAAGTCAATGCTGATATGTCGTTGAAGGCTAGCGTCTTCATCGGTATGGACACCAGGTATGTATTAATTAATACGATTTTACAGTTATTTGATATTTTTTGCAATTGACAGAGCTCAGTTGGCAGAGCAGAATTTAGCTCAGTTGGCAGAGCAGTAGTTTAGCTCAGTTGGCAGAGCAGTAATTTAGCTCAGTTGGCAGAGCAGTAATTTAGCTCAGTTGGCAGAGCAGTAACTTAGCTTAGTTGGCAGAGCAGTAATTTAGCTTAGTTGGCAGAGCAGTAATTTAGCTCAGTTGGCAGAGCAGTAATTTAGCTCAGTTGGCAGAGCAGTAATTTAGCTCAGTTGGCAGAGCAGTAATTTAGCTTAGTTGGCAGAGCAGTAATTTAGCTTAGTTGGCAGAGCAGTAATTTAGCTCAGTTGGCAGAGCAGTAATTTAGCTCAGTTGGCAGAGCAGTAATTTAGCTCAGTTGGCAGAGCAGTAATTTAGCTTAGTTGGCAGAGCAGTAATTTAGCTCAGTTGGCAGAGCAATGCAACGGTGCCTATTCCGATGTTGTGGGTTCAAGTCCGGCTCATGGTGACAATTTTTTCTACTACCTATAGTTTGATTAACACGCTGTTACCTATTCTTTATTTGTCACACCAAATAATGACACTGCAAATAACGAGATAAGGTCAGGAAGATGATGATGATGATGATGAGTATTTGTTGTTTAGCATTAACTGATCTACACAAACTGTAAAATTTTCAGCTCTGTTCTAGAGTTACAGCCTGGTGACAGACAAACGAACGGATAGCGAAGTCTCAGTCCCCGTTTAACCTTTTGGTACGGAACCCTAAAATTATCCCGGATTTTCATGTTTTTTAGTTGAAATCAAATTATGTAGGTACTTGATTTTTAGGGTTCCGTACCCAAAGGGTAAAAACGGGACCCTATTACTGAGACTTCGCTGTCCGTCCGTCCGTCTGTCACCAGGCTGTATCTTCAGAACGGTGATAGCTAGACAGTTGAAATTTTCACAGTTGATGTATTTCTATTGCCGCTATAACAACAAATACTAAAAATAAAATAAATATTTAAGGGGGGCTCCCATACAACAAACATGTTTTTTTATCGTTTCTTGCTCGATACTAATAACGTTGCCTTATGTTGCATAGATAATGGTACGGAACCCTTCGTACGCGAGTCCGACTCGCACTTGACCAATTTTTAAATTTATATTAACAACTAGCTGATGCCCGCTACTCCGGACGCGTGGAATTTTAGATCCTCATATATTTTGTCACCGTTTAAACCTTCCCTGGACTTTCACGAATATTTTAAGACCAAAATCACCAAAATCGGCCTAGCCGTTTTTAAGATTTAGCGAGTTTGACGAACAGCAAATGATTTTTTTTATATTAACAATTTACAGATACACAAGTCCTCGTCTTGCCGCAGCAGCTGCTAATGGTGTTATAGCATTAAAGGGTACACCCAAAGAGTTTGGTATAGTCACCACTCCAATGTTACACTTCTTTGTTAAGTGTAGAAATGATAATACATATGGCACACCTAATGAAGAAGGTAAACTATTTTCATTCTTTTACAAAAAAAAAACAAAAATATTCTTAAATGCCTTTAGTAAGAATATTCTTACCTACTTCTTAATGGTTTTTATGTTCGTAAATTTATTTTTAACACCCTTGCTCGTAAAGCTGATGTAATTCCACCGGTTTTAAATATGTAAAGCGGGTCATAAAAAACGCGTGTGCTGCCAAAGCAAATAATTAAGTTATAGTCCATACAAATTTTATAACAGTATTATTTGCCATTTCAAATATGGAACTGATCGCCGCCGCACGACTCGAGCAACGCGCTGTTGCTATTCAAATTTCGAACTAATCGCCGCGCGGCGCCAGTAAGTAGGCAGCGCTAGCGCGCTGTTAAAATGGCGGGAAAGCAACAGTGTGCATTCACAGATTGATTTTATTTAATGTTTTTTTTTTCTGTTTCCTCGCAAATGTGTTAAAAAACGTACGTTATACGTGCGTATTGGTTATAACATGCTCGGGTCAATTACGCCCTCGCCTTCGGCTCGGGCTGAAATTCCGCCTCGCATGTTATAACCATCTTTACGCACTAATATCGTAACGTACTATTGCAGGTGTATTTAACACTAACGGAAAACAAATACACGCGTCTAAATCCGTAAAAAGTGGTTTTATTTAAAGAAATAAGTCGCGCAAGTCTTAGAAACTATTAAGTGTATTTAAATTAAAATAAGTGTAAAATGCTATAGGACTTTCTTACTACAAACAAAGGTCCATTACACACGGCGCGTTGCGTTAACATTGCGTCGCGAGATTACGTTCCAGCCCCGCAGGGACGCAACCGTCCGCATCGTCTCTGATTTGTAGTTTAGTCGCGTCTTCACAACGCATCGTGTTGACACTGATTTTTGTTTGTAAAATGATGCAGTGACAACACGTCGTATGTCGGCGTAACGCTAACGCAACGCGCCATGTAGACATGACTTTGTTTTAATCAAGTAGCTTATTTTCGATTCCGTAAAATTGACGAATCTTCAATAAAATTATATTAGCCTAACGATTTGTTTTAAATTCAACAGTTAAAACTGTTATATTACAATAAATAATTATTAAATTACAGGTTATTATGAAAAAATCGTCGGTGCCTTCAAGAACATTAGACAAAAACTACCCGTATGTGGTAACTACACAACTAGTTTGTATGTAGATGGCGCTAATGGCGTCGGTGGGAAGAAACTTAATATTATTAAGAAAACTCTAGATGGAGAACTGGATCTGAATATATTAAATTTTGGCGGGAATGGAGGAAAACTTAATCTCAACGTAAGTCTGTACCTTCGGGCTTTGTGTGGGACTCCTGGGGCGGCCGGACTATCCACTAAACCCCATAGTGTTTCTCCGCGCCCATAAACCTGGAAATGATTTGCTCTGAGCATTACCACGACCCGGTTCGATAGGAGAAGCCACAATTCGGTAGAAGACGGGGGCTAATATCTTCATATTAGCCCCCATCTCCTACCAAATTGTGGCTTCTCACCGAAACATTAGGCGCGGCAAGTCAACTAAAGTGTTTAGACCATGTAAAGAAGATAGATGATAGACAATTAACGAAAGGCATATACTTTACACAAATCTAGTAACGCTGTTTTTATTGGTGGTGATATTATCGCATGATAGAAATAGTATTTATTGTTTTTATTTATTTTACAGTGCGGTGCTGATTTTGTGAAAGTGTCACAAAAGCCTCCGGTGGGAATCGAACATGTGCCATTCCAACGTGTTGCTTCATTAGACGGAGATGCTGATAGAGTTGTATATTACTATGTGGATGACAAGTTAGTATATATATTCTTACTAGGTGTTAATATTTTCTGTTCTTGTAACATTTTTCGCTAATGCGTAGCTCCTATTGGTCTTAGCGTGATGTTATATAGCTTATAGCCTTTCTCGATAAATGTTCTATACAACACTGAGAGAATTTTACAAATCAGACCATCAGCCCAATCAGACCATCAGCCTTATAATAAGTAAAGATATTGCAGAAAATTCAAATTTCACGCGTAAGAAGTCGTGAAAAACAATCAGTTATTTATATCCGTAATCTAGTACCAAGAGCAAAATTTACGCTCAATTTGGGACCAAATAACTTATTAAAATGCTAAGCAATTTTAAATAACAATTTTATTTATATACAAAATTCTTTTTAGCACAACACAGTATAAAATGTATATTTTGTAAAATATACTTCAATCGATTATTTTATCGACTAATCACTCAATTACGTAGGTACTACAGATAGTGATACACTATTTCAACGTTTCGTTCATATGTCAGGATGGCCGAGCGGTCTAAGGCGCCAGACTCAAGGTTTACCTTGCTCATTGTAAATGAGTAGCGAGTTGTTCTGGTCCTCAATGAGGGCGTGGGTTCGAATCCCACTTCTGACAAATACTTTTTGTTATTTTTTTATTTCAATGTATTATTGTGCTTTTATAAAAAAATCATAAAAAGTTGTGTATTATTATAAAAATAAATAGAACTATGTTTTTATAGCGAAATTTTTCCGTCCATCTGTCACAAGGCTATATCTCTGTAACACTAGGTAGGGAGCTGAAAACTTCACAGTTTGTGAATATTGATGCTGCAGCAACAAATACTCATCATCATCATTTTCCTGCCCTTATCCCATTATTTAGGGTTCCGTTGTGACGAATATTTTATAATAATTACATACAGTACAGAACCCTTTCGTGTGCGAGTCTCTTGCGTCTTAACCAGTTATTATTATTATTTTTTTAAAATATTCGTGGACTTTTCACACAGCGTCCTCTGGCCCTAAGCTAAGCTTATATTATTATGCTTGTGTTGTGGGTACCAGAATACGTAAACTATTTCATTTGTAAATACATGTATTTTACATAGAAAACACCCAGACGCAGGACAAACATTTGTATGACAATTATAAAGATCACACAAATGATTTTCCCGAGTGGGAATTGAACCCGCGACCTTGTGAACGGCAGGCCGTTACATGAACTACGAGGCCCGTCTATTTATCTTAATATTTTCATGATATTTTCAGAAACGACATGCATTTATTAGACGGTGATCGTATAGCGACATTATTAGCATCGTACATAACAGAGTTGTTACGTAGTTGTGAAGCGACAGACATACAAATAGGAATAGTACAAACAGCATACGCTAATGGAGCGTCAACTAAATATATTACTGATGTTTTGGTATGTATATTCATTTATATTTCTAAAATTATTTTTGTCTTGTATAATCACTTTATCAAGGAAGGCTATGGGCTATATAACATCACGCTGCGACCAATAGGAGCGAAGAATAAATAATAAGCCCATTCCTTCCATTCCAGCTCCACTTTGGATGGATTATGGTCTACTGTGCCGCGTTGACCAGGCGTGTTGGCACAAGGTTTATTTTAGAGTTTTCCGTCTCTCACAGAAGATGTTATCTGTGTGCAATATCCCTTAGCTGACTTTTACAGCACCCTTGGGAGGAGATGGGGTGGTGACACTTGTATTCTTAATCCGTCAGCACACAGAGGAGTAGTATATTTAAAACTATTTAATTTTAATTTTTAGAAAGTTCCAGTATCATGTGTTAAGACAGGTGTGAAACATTTACATCATGTGGCGTTATCTTATGATGTTGGTGTTTATTTCGAAGCTAATGGACACGGGACTGTTATATATAGTGATAAGGCGAAGAAAACTATCGCCGATATTGCTGAGAATGGGTGAGTTTATTTGTATTTATGTCTACTAGTTATAACCCGTGACTTCGTATGCGTGGAGTTTAGAAAACAAGTGATAGTGTCACAGTGCATCCAATTTAAAGGTGCTGTAAGAGCCAGCTAAAGGATAAATTAGGCAGATAACATCTATGGGATATGGCAAACTCCAAACTAAGCCAGGGCATAGTTTGGAGATTGGAGAAGACCCGTGCCTGAAAGTGGCTTATATAATGGAGAGATTTTGTATAAACGCCTGTTCTACCGGGCCATGGTGATGTCTTGAGCTTTACCATGACCCGGCAAGGGTGGCCCTATCACAGAAGGCTTTAGTCGACAAGGGGAGCTTCAGGCAGACCTGAATTATTGACAGACCTGACATTAGGACGGCAGACCGTCCTAATGCGGCCTACTGCCACAATTTACGCAGCGGGTTCCTAAATTTCGACCGCCTGGTCAGTAAGGGCCACCGGCATTGCGCGCCGACGATACGGCATTGGGCCCTGCGGGTTGTCAAATTGTCGCCAGTGTTGGGGCTCCCGCAGGAATATACTGGAAAGATAGAGAATTGTATTAAATACAGTAATTTATAATGCTCTAGTTAAACCACATTTAATGTATCTTATTGAAATATGGGGCAGTGCTGCAAAAACCCATATAAATCAAATACAAACAATTCAAAATAAACTCATAAAGATCTTATACCATTATAACTATTTAACTTTAACAAACATTATCTATAAAGAAACAAAGCTGATGAACATTCAACAGATATACACATATAACACATGCATACTCATATACAAAATTATTCACAAACTCATTCACACACATATCACTTTCACTATTAAGGGCCTACATCAATATTATCGTATATCATCGCCGACACGTACATATTAACACAGCCAGAAGGCACAGAAAATGAAAAATTAGGGATACTTTTCCTATTTACTCATAATCTACTAAATATATTTTAATTCTGATTTACGTGTTTCTATATATAATAGTTATTTATGTTTTTAAAGTTATTTCATTAGTTAATACGCGATAATAGACCGATAAATGAAAAAAATAAGAAATGAGAGAGGTATTTTCGCTAAGATTTTCTATCGAGAAAACTTTTTTCAATCGCGTTTCTGAGTTTATGCGATCCTAGATTATATATTGAAAAAACATATACTTAAAAATTAGAGCTCTAGCCATTCAATCTAAAGAAACAATGAAAACTTCGTACCTAGAAAAATGCACGAAGCTATTTTGGTATCCTCTTAAGGGCAAAACACAAAAATATTCATCTCGTAGACCTAACAACCTGGTATTGACTACTATACGAACCAATTATGGCAAAAAAGCGTTAACCTACGTGGGAGCACAGCTATATAACACTATTCCGAAGGACATCAGAGAAGCGAGTTCACTTAAAATATTTAAAAAAAAATTGCAAAATTATATTCAAAACAATATCTTTTAACTTGGACCATACACCCATTATGCAGCCAACTCGCGTCCTTGTTGTCACTACTAACATTTTTATACTTAACTACCCACATCGGGTCATTGTTATTTTAGTTAATAATTTATTGTTCTCAAATAAGTGACTTGTTTGTCTTCTTGAGAAATAAAGATCTTTAAACCGAATTTTTTTTTATTTCAGTGAACCGGAACAATGTAAAGCTGCACAATTATTACAAAATTTCATAGAAATGACGAATGAAACAGTGGGAGATGCTATATCTGACTTATTATTAGTTGAAACAGTATTATGCGCTAGAGGACACGATGTTCGACAATGGGAAAACGCTTATATCGATCTGCCTTGTAGACAACTTAAAGTTACTGTTCAGGTATGGTTTTAACAAAGTATTTGGACAATCATTTGTGTGATATTTATAAATGTCATACAAATGTTTGTACTGCGTCTGGGTGTTTTCTATGTATTATAAGTATGTATTTACAAAAGAAAAGTAGTTTATGTATTATATCCGTATTCTGGTACCCATAACACAAGCATATAAGCTTAGCTTGAGACCAGAGGATGTTGTGTGAAATGTCCATGAATATTTATTTATTAAAATTCAAACAATATCTTTATAAATGTGTTATTCTGATGTTTAAGCTACATTATTGTAAAGTTTCATTGAAATCCATTCAGTAGTTTTTGTGTTAAAGAGTAACAAACAGCCATACTCACAAACTGACATTTAGGATATTAGTTATCTTCTTTATTGTACACCATATAGTAGTACAATATAGATAATATCTAATATATAAAATTGTCGTGTCACAGTGTTAGTTACCATACTCCTCCAAAACGACTTGACCCATTTGTATGTAATTATATGCATAGGTCTGAGAATCGGCTACTATCTATGTTTCATACACCTAAGTGATAAGGGTTGACCCCTGACATTTCTATGACAAAACAACGTTTGCCGGGTCAGCTAGTAGATATAATATAATAGGCGGCCTTATCCTTAGCCTTATTACCTTGGTATATAAATGTTTCTATTTATTTCTTTATAGGATCGTAATGCAATAACAACTACTGATGCTGAAAGACAATGTACTACACCGGAAGGTCTACAAACACTTATTGATGAGCTCGTATCTAATTATACAAATGGTAGATCATTTGTAAGACCATCGGGTACTGAAGATGTTGTCAGAGTTTATGCTGAAGCTGATACACAATTGGTAAGAATTACTAGAATTTTACTGTTATTTTAGTATATTGGCTTTGTGATCTAGTGGTACATGTAATGGACTGCCATTCACCAGGTTCCGGGTTCAGGTTCCAGGTTCACAGGTCCCGGGTTTGATACTTGCTGGGAATAAGCGTCTGCTTGATATTCATGTCTACCAAATGTTTGTACTGCGTCCCAGTGTTTCTATGTATTGTGGGTATTTACGAAAGAAAGGTAGTATATGTAGTCTATCCGTATTTTCGTGCCCATAATACAAGCATTTAAACTTAGCTTAGGATCAGAGGATGTTGTGTGAAATGTCCATGAATATTTATTTACTAGTTGCCCCGCAAACATTGTTTTGCCATATAATTGTTAGGTGTGGACAACCCTTATCACTTAGGGATATGGAGTAGCCGATCCTCAAACCTACTCAATATGCATAAAAATTTTGGTAAAAATTGGTAAAGCCGTTTTGGAGGAGTATGGTAACTAACACTGACTCGAGAATTTTATAAATAAATAAATAATAAATAAAATAATAAATATTCAGGACATTTCACACAACGTCCTCTGGTCCCAAAGTAAGTTATATTTCTATGCTTGTATCATGGGTACCAGAATACGGATAGACTACATATACTACTTTTCTTTTGTAAATACATACTTATAATACATAGAAACACCCAGACGCAGTACAAACATTTGTATGACATTTATGGATATCACACAAATGATTGTCCCAAGCGGGAATCGAACCCGCGACCTCGTGATCGGCAGTCCATTACATAAACCACTCCACCACGAAGTCCGTCGAATTGTATATATTAGATTTATAGATTTCGGTATAAAAAAGATAAAAATATAAATGTCTGTGTGGTGACAGATTAAGAATACAAAAGTGTCTTTTCCTGCCCAGAGTACTATAAGAGCCATTTAAGTGATATAATATCGTACACAAATAACATCTTCTGTGAGAGATGGAAAGCTCGGAAATAAACCCTGTCTAACGACGTAACCCTTGGAAATTAACTCTTTGGTCAGCATGGCATAGTAGACCATAATCCCTCAAAAAAGGAAGGGGCACGTGTCCAACAGTGGGATTTTAATGGGCTGGGAGAAGGAGAAAGAAAATATTTCTTTCTTCTAGATAGGTATATTATAACTGAATTAAAGAATAAAAGACGGGCCTCGTGGTCTAGTGGTTCATATAACGGACTGCCGTTCACGAGGTCTCGGGTTCGATTCCCGGTCAGGACAAATATTTGTGTGATGTTTTTAATTGTCATACAAATGTTAGTACTGCGTCTGGGTGTTTAATATGTATTATAAGTATGTATTTACAAAAGAAAAGTAGTATATGTATTCTATCCGTATTCTGGTACCCATAACACAAGCATATAAAGCTTAGCTTGGGACCAGAGGACGTTGTGTGAAATGTCCATGAATATTTAAAAAAAAAAATATTTTAAAGAATGAAATAAAAATTATTTTGTTACAGTCTGCTGATAAATTAGCCGCTGAAGTTGCACAAGCTGTCTATGATTTAGCTGGCGGAGTTGGAACTAGACCCGAAATACCCGCCTAGAACATTCTAGAGTAACAGAAAATATCCATCCATATAATATTATTATACAGTCCTCGACTTACGTTGTTTCGATTTACGTCGTTTCAAGTTACGTCGAACATTGTTTCGACACTATTCCTCAAGCATACGTCAATTGTTTCGATTTCCGGCATAGGAGAATTCACTTGTCGCGGATATTACCCAACAAAATCAGTGGCATGTGCGGGGTAATCCCCGCGACTAGTTTTGTTCAGTTGGTTCATGGACAACGGACAATCAAGACGTAATACATTAGTTCTTTTGGCAGTCCTCGACTTACGTCGTTTCGATCTACGTCGCGTATTTCGAGAACCTAACATGCACATAACAATTTGTTAAATAACTTAATTGAGTTGCTTTTTTATTAGTAAAGATATTAATATACAGAGATGTATCTATATTTATGACGTCACTGACAGATACCTATATCTGTCTCACCTTGTCTTTTTTCTATATACATCAGCTGTCTCTTTCTATATTAATATATTGTTTGTTACGCCCTTTAGTCGCTTCTAAAGACGCCATTAAACAATAACAGTTGTTTATAGTTTTTGTTAATATACTTAGATTTATCCTTTACATAACTCCTATAGCATCATTTTTACAATAATTTTAACAATTGGACATTCCTAAAAATATTAACGGATTGAATAATAACCTTACTTAAGACTTAATAAGAATTATAAGCACAGCAATTATTATAATACTTAAATGAAATTATTAAATTAAATTATTTAAAATAGTTTATGATTAAATTTAATCGTAAACTATTTAAAATTAATCATTAATTATTTTAAATATTAATTATTAAGTTAACATTACAACGCCGTACTAGTCGAATTGGTTACGTAATTAGGTGCGTATTTTAAATGGACCAGAAGGCTAATTATATTTTAGCCCATTTTACAGACAAAAACCTAATAAAAATTAAAATATTTGAAAGTGCAAACCTTTAGGTCCAGTCCACACAATGCGTAGCTTCATATGTTGTCATTATAATTTAATAAATATAAATAGTTAAATGTATTTAATTATAATTTTCTTTTTACACAGTTTACTGTGTAATCCAAACTTTAAGCTGATGATATGTTTTATTTAGTTAAGAACCTGTTTTTGTAACAGAGGCACAAGTTAAATGCGTTAAGGTTTTTTTTCGTCATTTCTCGAAGTTTCCAATTAGTGAATTGGCATTAAGTCCGCCATTGTACACAATTTTATTTGTGCAAAAAGTTTTAAATAAATAAATTTAATAACATTAACATTTTTAGTACTAAACTGACCTAACTCGAAATCACTTTAAATGCATTTAGCCGTTTATTAGCAAATATTTAATCGAAATTTTATTTAAATTTAACTAAAATAAATAATCTGGTACTATCCATAACACAAGCATATAAGCTTAGCTTGGGACCAGAGGACGCTGTGTGAAATGTTCATGTATATTTATTTATTTTATTTATTAAATATTATAATGGTGAAATCTATAAAAAATAGATAGGAGAGAATATATTTTAAAATTATTCTAGATATAAAAAAATTATATAAACTAGGTAAAATAATCATGGATGTTTTTATGAATAATGACAATCTCGATGAAAGTTTTAATTTACATTAGTTTCACTATTTAGCTACTTTAAGTTTGAACCGATAACTGTTACATTTTAATCTATTGACGTCACAGATTCTGCAACAGTCTGTTAATTATGAAAAATTTAATGATATAATGCAACATTTTTAAAGTTATTTATTTTTTGGTTCGTTTGTGAATTCTGCGGCCGTATTATGAGCTTTTATTTACAGGCAGTTTACGCCGTGAATTGAACTGTCTGGCAAATTTGTATTATGAACAAATTATTAGTCAGTCAGTTCGCTAAACCAGTCATACATTAATATGTTTAAGGAGAAGGTACAACTAAAAGTTAAAGTACTAACTAAAAATTTTCAACTAAAAGTTTTATTTTTGCCATAATACCTAATTTAGCCATGCAGTTTACGGCCTGCCTGGAACTTGAATGATTTTAAAAAGCTCATAATACGCCGGCTGATAAATGTTTTAGTACGCGCTCTTTGGAAACTGTTGAGTAAAATTAACGTCAGTGCAGTGACGGACACAAATAATACAAATGTCATCTTACATACTAATTATAATAATCATTTATTTCATTTGACGGGCCTCGTGGTGTAGTGGTTCTGGTAACGGACTGCTGATCAAGAGGTCGCGGGTTCGATTCCCGCTCGGGACAACCATTTGTGTGACTTTTCTAATTGTCATACAAATGTTTGTACTGCGTCTGGGTGTTTCTATGTATTATAAGTATGTATTTACAAAAGAAAAGTAGTATATGTATTCTATCCGTATTCTGGTAACCATAACACAAGCATATAAGCTTAGCTTGGGACCAGAGGACGTTGTGTGAAATGTCCATGAATATTATTATTATTATATCGGATAACTATCCATAAATAACAAGAATAAATGAAATTACCTCACCGTCGTAGGCATGACATGTGGATTCTTTCCTGTGGTCGTAAAAACCGACCGAAAGAATCACGTCACATAATACCTGTCCATATACCTAAGGAGGGTTGTAGTCGAACCCACTGCAACATAACAACAAGTCATGTTGCGCCAACCTCGAATAACGGGATAAGGGTAGGAGAATGGTGATGATGTTATGATAGGGCCATGATAGTGCCTTGAGTTTGACCATGACCCGGCTAGGGTGGCCTCTTTATCTGGGGCCCGAGAATAATGATGATGACCATGAAGTTAGTTACATAGGATAACGTGAAGGAACAAAGAAGTATAACTTCTTACATGCATTATATACTTTACATAGACATTTTTTTATTTTTTCAAATAAAAAAGTTTGAATTTAAAATTGTCCCTGTAGTATTAATTACGCTTGTCATTTTACAATACACTGCCTTTAGTTATATATTTTAACTTAGTAAAATACACAAAAACAATCCACTCAAAATATCTAAAAAAATTTCAATCTAGCAGATATTTTGACGTACATTATTAATAAAATAATATGACGAAAAAGTGTTCGAATCTTATATTGTTTTTATTAATTTTTATTCGAAATTATTAGAAATAAATGCAGATTATAACATTAAAATGTTAAATAAAACTACTTTTTACGGATTTAGACGCGTATATTTGTTTTAAATTTTGGCCCGACGTTTCGGAGACTTTGCAGTCGCGTTATACGCGTCTAAATCCGTAAAAAGTAGTTTTATTTAAACAGATGAGTCGCGCAAGTGTTAGAAAATATTATTAAAATGTTATTCAATATTTAACGATTAAGCATGCCTTTAACTTTGTACTGCGGCTGGGTATTTTCTATGTATATATTTCTTTGGAGAGAATAGTATAAATCTCTAGTATGTCTGGATTCTGGTATCACAAGCATAAAAATACAAGTAGCTTATTTTGGGACCAGAGGATACTGTGTAAAAAAGCCATACTAAGACATTGGTAGCAAAGTTGTTTTAAATTTTTTTGACGAGTTGGTTTTGTTTTATTGAGTTTTTTTTTTACCGCAGAATTGGCACTGTTATCAGATTCTAAAAGACGGCTATATGTGTCTTTATTACATGTATAAATATAAAAAACTTATTATACATTTTGATGTTAAAATCTGTATTGTGTCATTATATGATAAAAATGTTAAACTTTATTAAATTATCTAATAAATCAATAACCAAATTATTTAGCTATTTTTGACTGTTGTATTATTATAGGCTGAATTATGGCACATATTAAAGTTATTAGTAATATAACGAATTAAATACAATTACTCCATTGTTGTTCAAAATTATATTTATATTTCGAGCAAGTGTGATCTGTGAGTTAGTGTGTGTTGGTTTTTGTGTTATTTTATATTCGAATTCCATTATTTGACAATTATAAATGTCATTACGTGCTAAGCTATACACTGTTTAGAGATGAATTGATATTAGCGAATGTTAAGTAGTATTTTGCTTGATAAATGTATCTCTCTCTCTCTCGAGCCTACTTACGTCCCACTGTTGGGCACGGGCCTCCTCCACTTTGGGAGGGATTAAGGTCTACTGTTTTCCGTCTCTCACAGAAGATGTTATCTGTGTGCAATATCGTTTAGCTGACTTTTACAGCACCCTTGGGAGGAGATGGGGTGGTGACACTTGTATTTTTAATCCGACACATTACTTATTGGGTGGAAATTAAAACAGTTTTTTTAAGAATTAGGACGCTCAGCCCAGTCCCGGTGACCATCGTGACTGAAGTATCCATAACGTCTGGTAAAACCTAAATTAAATATACGCGTCTAGTGAAATTATTGTTTTATTTGAATAAAAAAGTCGCGCAAGTGTTAAAAAATTATTTGATTGATAAGATATGTATTGATGAATGTATGAAAAAGTGCGTGGGCCGGTTGAAGAATATAACCGGTCCATATAGAAATTTATTGTTAAATTCGCAAAGTTTTGGTTAGTTGCTCCAGAAATTAGCACTAAACTGAACTAAAATCAATTGTGTTGGTGATTTAATGACTAACTAGCTGTTCTGTTACCCGCAATTTCGTTCGCATGGACTCACAAACCTTAACACATAAAAAAGCCATCCTATTAAACCACTCTTATCTAAAAAAAGAACCGCTTCTGTTACGTATTTTTGAAGATATAAGCTTACATAGGGACATACATACGAGAATAACCACTTTGTTTTATAATAAGTAAAGATATTTTGTTAGTTAATTGCTATTTTATCTTATAAATTTTCGTTATTACAAATATATTATAAACTTTATTAAAATAATATAGCTAATGGTTGTAAGAACGATATGGATCGCACTTGCTTTGAAATTATATTATGTTAAAATTGTATCAAAATTATTTCCTTAATGCTTATTCATAAAGATTTTATTTAAAAAGAAGGGTTTTTATTTGAACACCATCCCCTAGTTAGTAGCATTACCTGTTACAGAGAGACGACGCTTTTGACAAGGAAGCGAGACGTTATATAGGTAGTTGTTACAGGAAGACGCTGAATGCAAGCGGCGCATAATCCCCCAATGTAGTCATATATGACGGACGTTCAGTAGTGGACAAAAACAATAACAATTTGCTTTTATTATGTAGGTACCTACTGCTTGCTGTGGTTCTGGTTTCGGTGGTCCCTGTTTTGACGGTTTTTTTTTAAATTTTATATCATTGTGAATGATAAGAGAACTAAACCATCAGATGTAGTATGCCTACAGATTTTACTATGATATGGTAACGGGTTAAAAATACAAGTGTCACCACTCCATGTTTCCCCAGGATGATCTAAGAGCCAGCTAATGAATTTTTTTATATAGGTAACTACAGTTTTGTACCATCGATGTAGGTGTCCTTTAGTCCTTATTTGCATTCCTCCCCAGGATGCTGAAACAGCAAAGGGAAAAGCTGAAATTTAACCCTATGCTAATACATTGATCCGTATGGCATAGTAAACTAAATATTATTCCTATGAAAATTCTTCATCTTTCTTTCTAAATGAAGAAGGCCTGCGGCCGTATTATGAGCTTTTATTTACAGGCAGTTTACGCCGTTAATTGAAACTGTCTGGCAAATTCGTATTATGAACAAATTATTAGTCAGTCAGTTCGCTAAACCATTCATACATTAATATGTTTAAGGAGAAGGTACAACTAAAAGTTAAAGTACTAACTAAAAATTTTCAACTAAAAGTTTTATTTTTGCCATAATATCTAATTTAGCCATGCAGTTTACGGCCTGCCTGGAACTTGAATGATTTTAAAAAGCTCATAATACGCTGGCTGTACCCAACAGTGGGACATTAAAATCATTATCCCGAAGCCAATTCTTATAGCACGAAAGGATGATGACACTTGTATTATTAGGTAATGCGTCACCATAATGAACAAGCACGTAGCTATGATAGTTATATAGTAGACTAGCAGATAGGTAGATGAACCAATGAATAGAATCACATCACATTTGCTGATTGCATAGGATAACGACATGTGTACATCGTACGATTGTGGTACGATACTTCGATATAAGATAAAGGGATGCACTGGACCGATATTGATAGATAGGTATTATACTTAAAGGTACACTACCTATAAAGTGTGTATACTTAGGCTGTGACTTAGGTGTCTAGATTTTTCAAATTCATGGGTACAAACATAGGCGTGCCTAGTTGAACAGCTGCTATGAGTATGACCCTCCCTGGCACTCGAGGTTAAGATGAAACTCCACTAGAATTAAAAATATGTCTGCGTGGTGACGGAATAGGGAATACAAGTGCACCACTCCATCTCCTTTCAAGAATGCTTTAAAAGTCAGCTAAGGGATATTGAACACAGATAAAGTCCTCTGTAAGGGACGGAAAACTCGAAAATAGACCCTGTGCCAACAAGCCTGGTCAGCGCGGGAAAGAAGACCATAATCTCTCCCAAAGTGGAGGAGGCCTGTGCCCAACAGCTCATTTTAAAATATCAAAATTATCCACCTAGACCTACTGAAGTAGGTATATACTTAACAATTCAATTAAATTTAAAACCTATTAAATAGATGATGATGGTATAATTAATTGGTATTCTATTGTAAAAGTAATTAGCAATTTATGGACCATTAATCGATAGGTATTTTTTGATTCATGCTTGCTTATTCTTATCGTCCGATTACGCTGTTCGGAATTTTTTAATAAATAGATAAGTACCTATAGAATTTATTTATGAACTTTAGACTTTCAGATTAAACTCACACATAGATCTACCAGATGTAGTGTCTATGGCTAGATCACTTAGTCGGCTTGAAGCCACTTACATATCTGTGTGCATGAATATGTATCTATGATACAGGCTATACCTCTTATGAAACGTCATTATTCTATGAAGTACGATTCAGCAGGGCTAGTTACTTGTTCCTCATTTTAAGCGTCAACCCACCATCTGCTATATCTGTGGATGGATGTAACAACTAGGTGTCACAGATTTAAATCTGTGGATAGTTTTAATTGTATCTATTTACTTGACTTTACAATCATTTATATTTTTTATCTTTGTAAGGCGAAGAACAATTCTATAGGCGTAAATTAAGCTATTGCTGTATTGGTATTTACAGCTAACACCATTTGCATAAATAAAACAGCAAAATAAACAATCGAAAGTTTATTAACAATAAAAAGTCAATACTATTTTTGCGAACAAAGCTTTTAATTCTAAAAATGTTCTTAAATAAATCTAATACATCTTAAATGTACCAAATTATAGGTACTTAATTTAATTAAATACTTTAAAAACTATCTACTTATCACCGGAACACAAAGAACAAGTCTTATATAATTTTAATGACTATTATTGCTCAAGCTCAGGTCTCATTTAGACATGGGCGTACCCACAGGGGATGGGATCAGCTGAACTACAAACTTAGACTAAGAATAGAACCACCTAGGACTAAATTGTCTTTTTTCCTTCCTAGGGTGCTGTAAAAACCAGCTAAGAAATATAATACGCAGATAGCACCCTCTATGAGTGACGGAAAGCTCAAAAATAAACCTCCGCAAACACGCCTGGTCAGCGCAGTATAGAAGACCATAACCCCTCCCAAAGTGGAGGAGGGGCCTGCATCCCTCACATGCCCAACATTGGGACGTTAATACTGGCTACAGCCATAAAACTAAAGCCTGGGTACGCCCATGCATCTGAAATACGACTGCAAAATATCAAAATGTTAGTAGAGATCATAGTTTTGTTTTTAATTCATTGCAATGATACTTAAAAGAAGGAATACTTGGAATGTTATTTTATTATTTTGAAATATATTACATACACAATACATAATTTTATGGCCACGAAAATATTTAAAGCGAAAGACAAGAGGTAGATAGAAGGTAGTTTTGCATTTCGCCAAGTTTTCTGGTAAGATTTATAGATTTCTTGGAATGACGGATGGACGTTTGATCATGTAGAAAACATGGATGATAGTCGAAAACACACTTGAAAGATCAGTGGAAACACTGGGAGAGAACGCCTGGGAAGGCAGAAGGAAGGAAAAAATGTGGTTAAATCGGTAATG
The DNA here is from genome assembly GCA_916999025.1 of Orgyia antiqua. Taxonomy (NCBI): domain Eukaryota; kingdom Metazoa; phylum Arthropoda; class Insecta; order Lepidoptera; family Erebidae; genus Orgyia; species Orgyia antiqua. The sequence continues at coordinate 31,653,599 of OU779863.1, forward strand.
TTCTTCAAGAATCGGTTTCGTAAAAAATAGAGGTTACTTAGTTACTGGATATGTAAAATAGCAACTACGGTTTGTCTCCTACGAACTGTTAAATCATCGGAAGGTTTAAGCTTGATCTACGAAGTTATATAAGTATGTTTTTAACAGATGGCGCTTTCCTGTCTGCCAAACGCCATAGAAAGAAGGCGTGAAATCCTCACGTCTAATTTAAAAATGTAGGTAGACGGAAATTATCTTAATGTAAAAGAAAGCCTAATAGCTTAATCCCTCGCCTTAAAAAGCCTCCTAACGATTCTACAAGAAGTCAAAACTTAGGTTAAATATTATATAATCCTTAAATAAGCATTACGTAATTGTGATATAAATTAACATTATCACACAATACATAATATTGTTTGATAAACAATGATATTGAAATATAATATGTATATGTAGCCGCCGCCTTCCATAAGTAAATGTAGTCAGTAGTTATTATAATTCATTATACCTTAATATTATGTACATTAATTCTGTAATAACATTAAAATTTAATTTTATTTTGTATAAATAAATTAATAAATTTTATACGCGCGGACGGAGCTATTCTATTTATCAATAGTGAATTTCGTTGTCGCGCGTGCGGGGGGTTACGTGTGCCGCGGGCACACTCACGCCACGCGCCTGCGACGGACGCGTCACACAGTCGTTTACACAACGGGATGCGCATGCGATACGCACGTCGCCTAAATTGCTCCGTCCCACTTACGCTAAAAAAGTTTACGCGTTTCATTTTTTATTACCTAAGGTAATAAAGTAGGTTCGAGGCACATCACGGCTAACCTACATATTATTATACATAATATTATGACTATGGTGTCATGCGTCATAAAATACTTATGTTTAAAGGTACAACAAGGTAGGTTTTTTTTTCTAACTATTATTGCCAGAGGCGTAATATTGAAAATTAGCGCTCAGAGCCATTTGTTTTGACACCCTGGGCGAATTTATTTGGCCACCCTATAAATGAATAAAGATAGAGGTAAATTTTAAATTTAAAGGCTTTTTGCCGCCCTCCTCAGACAGGCCGCCGCGCACTATGGCCCTAGGGTAAATACGACTCTGAATGTATGTATATGAGATAAAGTATTGCAATAAAGAACGATATGTAATAAATATAGTAAAATCTATAGTTACTCTACATCACAATACATAGCCAATATGTGCTACTAAATAATGGTAACTAACTATATTAAGTATGTGTGCATTAACTACTTACAAATTATGTTCAATAAACTTTTAGGTAATTAAAACCAAACTGTTACTGTTTATGCTGCATTACTTATTATAAAATAAAGTCATTATTTTGTATGTCCATATTATTATATGAGCTTATATCTTTAAATCTACGTTACGGATTTTCATGCAGTTTCTTTATTAGATAGAGTAGTTAAAAAGGATGTTTTTTTTTGTATAATTTGCTAAGGTTTAGTTTCAAAATTCCGCGCGTACGAATTTGCGAGTAATAGCTAGTTTTTCATAGTAGATACTAGCGGCCCCGGCAATCGTTGTTTTGGCATACAATTCTGTGTATAAATCAACAACAAAAAAATTCATCAAAATCGGCCCAGCCAATTGTGAATCTAAACCATCCTCAAACCCCCTTGAATACACACAACGAATTTCATCAAAATCGGCCCCACCGTTTAGGAGGAGTTCAATTATAAACACACGTACAGAAGATTTATACATATATACGTGTTTCAGAAAGGTGTAGTCATATTTGACCACCGTTACACATGGCCGGTGACTAGGCACTAGGCATGGATGAAATTACAAATACTAGTTATATTATGACTTTTATGTTTTCATAAAAGTTCAATTAATTTATTAAATTAATAGATCGTCTTTAAATACAACACTACTATGAGGTCATCTTTTATCGTAAGGTTCAATCGCATTCAATAAACCGTAAACATCTCATAATTGATGCTTTTCTGGTAGTTATTTAATAGTAGGCAATAAACAAAAAAAAACTTACCAACTGTATTTTTCTATGTGTAACTGTAATATTTATAATATTTAAGGCCTATCTAATGCAACTTTAAATTATGACTACACCTTTCTGCAACACGTTGTATAAAAATTTGATTATACAAGTTGCTGGCGTGGAATTCTACAACTTTATTGTTTATAGCTGTGCCCACGACTCAGTCCGCGTGGTTCAATTTTTTTTTGATCTACCCTATAAAATTTTTTGATTCTTTTTTCAACCGCTAGATGGCGTTGCAAGTAACCAAATTGAGAAATTTCGTATTATGTAAATATCTATTGATTGAGTGGACCTTGAGTTGTGTACAATTTTTACGCAGAACATCACGAACACATCACTAGTATTATAATGCGAAAGAGTTTGTTTGTTTGTTTAAACGCGCTAATCTCAGGAACCTCTAGTGCGATTTGAAAAATTCTCTCAGTATTGTATAGTCCATTTAGCGAGGAAGACTATAGGCTATATAAAATCACGCTGCGCCTAATAGGAGAGAAGCAGTAGTGAAAAATGTTACAAAAACGGGGAACATTTTCTAAATTCCACGCGTACGAAGTTGCGGGCAGCAGCTAGTTTATATTTATAAGTGTTGTACATTTTACGTGATGCGTGCACAGACAAACACCTAAACAGACAAATATTTCAAAAATGTTGGAAATGGGTTCTTTGGTTGTCCTTTAACCATCTGACTATTTTTTTGGTAAATAAATATTCAATGTACAATTTTTTTTTTCTACAGATTTATTTTATGTATAGATGGGATAAAATGAATTTAGTTTAGTTTTCATTTATGTAGTTTTGAAGTAAAAGAACGTCTGACAACAGGGGCGTAGCTACCGCCGTATCAATTATACGGGGTCCCCGGGCGATGGGGGCCCCCGACGAGCATAAACAAAAATTAATAAATACTTCTCAATTTTTTTATTATTTCAGAAATGACAAAAGAAAAAAAGAAATTTCGTTTTTGATAAATAATTATATAAGATAAATAATTATATAATTATATGTATAAATATTTCTATCAATTTTATGCACACATTTTTTTCTTTTGTCAAATAATTTTTTATACGGGGCCCCACCAAGGTAAGCTACGCCCCTGTCTGAAAAACAAGAGTTACTTTTAGTTTTGTAATATAAAGTAAAAGTAAATATAATAATGTGCGTCAAGAATTAATTATGATAACAATTTTTAAAATATTTTTTTACCATCTTTGTATTCTCATATATTCATAGTACATGATACATAACAACAGTTTGGTTTTAATTACTAATGGTTAATATTTAGAATGTCAACAATTACATTAATAATTTATATTAAGATTGTTTGTACAGAAACAAGGCACAAAATATTTAAACTATGTTATTAAACAGCAAAACCATAAGGCAATTACATGTGACTTTCAAATTAAGAGTATAATACCAACAGGAGTAGAAACAGTAGTTTAGTCAAATGTACTACCAAATACTGAAAAGAACAAGACCTTATTTAAGAGAGTAAAATATTTGTTATGTGATAAAAGCCATAAACTAAAAGAAGAAGAGAGTAAAATATGATGGACTAATTTATATAGACAATGTCCGCACAAGCCACTGGCTTATACAAACCAATACATGAATATCCTATGACAGATTGCAACAGATATTACATTAAAAAAAATGTACTGCAGGTCGGTGGGCACCAAGATAAATAACACAAACACTAACATAATTCCATTGGTCACACACACTGTATAAAAACAAATTACATCAGTATGAGCTTTGCTCTTATACCTTTTACAGTAAGTTGGTAGTGGAAAATGCTACCTCCTGTTGGATTAATGCTCCTAGCTCTCAACGGAAGAGTTAGAAATTTTTATTATATTCAAATAGCTACCTATTTATTTATTTAAACTTATCCTAGAACAGGACCTAAATATGGTGATTGATCACAGTAAAAGCACTTAGGTACTTCAGTTTCTTGTAACTCAACTAAATTCCGGCTTATTGTATTAGCTACATGGTAATAACGACATCTTCTAGGCCCTATTTCTTCAATTAATGTATCATAAGGCGGTGACAGTATGTCGAAAAATGCTGCAGGTAACTCCAGGGCTTCTATTTCATGATAGTTTGAAATAGTAGGTGTTAATACACAAGTTTCAGAGTTTTGACTACTTACACGATCTGTCGTGATCTCAGCAAATAATCTTCGTTTTTTATGTATCCCTTGAGTAAAGCGCGCCGCTTCATGTCTTGCCCGCGTTTGAAAGTCTATAATTTTAACAGCTTCGTTCAGAGGGTATTCCGAAAAAGCCCGTATTTTAACAGCACCAGATATAACCTTTAGAAGACCGTGCATATGCGGATGATCATGTAGCGGCATTCTGAAACCTGGCTTTAATACAAAAACACTCATATTAATTTGCCTATTTTGAAATACCTCTACATACGTACATGGCGCCTTGTCTGGTTTCGTCCACATTTCTGGATTACTCAAGCTTACATCGTAGCCTAAATCTTCAGCTTTAAGTGAATCCAGCATACTCTTTAATGTGTTTAAGTTGGTTGATAGTTCTTCCTTGCGATCGCCATCAAAGGTGCGTAATGCTTGCCGGTAAATATTTACGATTGGGGGAACTTTAACAATTTCCATGTTGTTCTTGGATTCATGCCTTATATCCATATGAGATCTGCCTAGTTTACACAAAGAATTTATCTTAGAAAATAGCCTAGAATTAGAAAATAATTTCGATGATAACAAAGCAAAACTGTCAACAAACGTCATTTTGTTGTCAATGGAAATTTGCGGCCCGTTTTTCCCAGTCATTTTCGTAGAAGTGCAGTCAGTTTTATTAAAATTTACTACAGTACAAAATGTTAAATTATTTTAACGTTAGTAATTGTAACAAAAGTATGTTCTGTTTTAATCTTTACATTAGTATTAAGTAAAATGGCCTAGAGATAATAAATATTTAAATTAGATTAATTTAAATTCATTCAGATGTAACGTTTCATTTTAATATAGAAAGAGACATCTAGTGCCAACTAGCTGTACTTTGTACCAACTTTCCCGAGAAATTTATTTTTGTTGTATTTATAGATGGTGTTGTAACAGTTGAGATTGATTTCGGTTACGCCGATCGGTGGCGCTAGTAGTAATTGATTAGTATTATAGTAGTTATGATAAGGTTGCGCCCATAGAAATATGGAGTATCTATACCTATCTACTTGTAACTATAGTTTCTCTTCTCAATTTATTTATTAGTCTGTAGGACACTTGATTGTCAGTTTCCTTTAGTGGTAGATTCTCCTTCTGTAGTAGCATGAATGAATTAGTTATGTAGTCTGTCCAGACCAAAGATGATAATTATCAATGGATCAGACTAGTCTAGTCCATACTATCGATTGCATACGTCTTCAAAGTACTTCGAACCCTTTTAATTTCTGTTAAGTCCAATACTTTTTAACTTCGTACCTCTTTGTCACTATTTCAAGTACTAACTCTAGACTTTTTTATATCATTTCTTGTACAACGACTAGCAAAATTGGCAGTAAACTAAACCATTTTTTAAAATTTGTTTAACAATAAAATACATTTACACATTTAGTATTTAGAAAACATGATTTCAATTCCAAATGATGATCATCTACATTTTAATCAACCAATATTATTACAATGTAAACACAATAAACCAATAAACGGTTAGAAAATATTTTTCCACAAAATACGGGAGCATTTCTATTTGTGTTGATGAATTTATCTATGTTTATAGTTGCTAGTTAATCTGTATGTTTGTTACGTTCTCGATATAACACAGACAGTATCTGAAACTCAATAAAATCAAATAGAACATTTACAAGCGAGAGTATTTATTTAAGTGGTATTGTTGCCGCGGGTGGCTCGCCGGCCATCGTTGCGGACATACAGACAGACCACACATTAAATGTTCAACTTTTAGGGTTGCCACATACAAATATAATACATAGATATAATTCTTGCATCTATTAACATACCATCAGTACACCACAAGCAGTGGCATAGCTAGGTAACCAAGGGCCCTGGGACAAATTAAAAAATGTGGCCCCACTGCTATATAAACTGACTAGGTTTTATCAAATAAAACTATGAAATATACAAATAATATTTTTAAAATGCAAAAAAAAAAAAATATTCAGCCCGCTTCAACATATCTGGTAAGGATTCGAAAGCCCCCTGAACTTGAGGGCCCCGGGGCACTGCCCCGCCTAGCCCCTTGGTAGCTACGCCACTGACCATAAGTCGCCAAGTCCATATTAAGGTTGTCTGGGAGAGATTGCAGTCCGCGATAAGACCGCCCTTTGTACCTATTATAAGTCTAGTTAGTAAGTTTTTTTAAATCATTCATTATGGTATGGAACAAACAAGGTTTTATTATTTATTTATACATAAATACTAGTTGTCCCGGCAAACGTTGTTTTGCCATACTAAAAAAATAGATGTTGGCCGATTCTCAGACCTACTGAATATACATGTAAAATTTCATAAAAATCGGTCAAGCCGTTTCGGAGGAGTACGGTAACTAACACTGTGACACGGGAATTTTATATATAAGATTATACATAGTTAAACAAATTGGAAGTGTGTTGCAAAATCATTTTCAAACACCCCTCTAGCTACACCTATGCCACGGAAGCCTATTACTTAGGCTTCGCTATCCGTTCATCCGTTCCTCTGTTACTATGCAGTATCTTGGAAACGCTGATAGCTAAAAATCTGAAAATTTCATAGTTTATGTACCTATATCACGGCTGTCCAAAACCATAACATAGCAGGGGACTTTTTTTTAAAAGCTTTTTATAAACCATTATTTCCCATTTTTTTACTGCGTCTAATGCAAAAACAACTGTATTTAGAATCAGAGAACCCTAGCAAGTGCACTTCGTACTTGTTAATTACAAAATGAAAAATCTTCTCCTGAAAAATTTACTCAAATGTACTTGCTAGGTTTTGGTTTTGGACAGCCGATCAGTTAATGCTACAACAACAAAAACTCATCACTACTACTACTAGCTGTTACCCGCGACTTGTTCGCACGAAATCCAGAAAAAAATCCACATACATATTTCCAACGCTTTTCACTGATGTTTCGCTCCTATTGGTCTTAGCGTGACGTTATATAGCCTTCCTCGATAAATGTACTATTTAACACTGAAAGATTGTTTTAAAATTGGACCTGTGGTTCCTGAGATTAGCGCGTTCAAACAAACAAACTCTTCAGCTTTATAATATTAGAAAAGATTATGATAATAACGGTACAGACTCGTCTGTATGCAAGTCCAACTTGAACTGGACCGGTTTTTCCTTTGGTATACTATGCTGTTGCTGTTACATACATTATGTCAGCCCTACGTTAAACATATTTTATTGTAAGTAAAGTACGAGTTTTATTAGTATTGTAATGTATTATAAATAGGATGATTCCGTCATTTAGTTAGAAATAGAGATTATAAAGAACACAGATCAGGTCACACACGGACAGACGGATTGGTTTTAATCTTGTTGTACTGTCCTTTGGCTGGAAACAGTGACTCAACGTCGGCGTCGGACTGAGGCCCTCCCTAGCGCAGGTGAACGTGGCCTGCCCCTAAGCTCCTGGGTATATCATCATTTTAATAATCTCGCACCCTAGACTTGTGATAGCTGTCCGGGCCCTTCCGGCTCAGTCAGACCATGCAGTGCTCTAACCTAAGCATACTAGTGCTCTAGCCCAGAGAGCCTTAAGACTCCTGCTATATGTTATAGCCTGTATCGTAGACACACATAGATACATTTTCACGCACACATGCATATGTAAGTTGCTTCAAGCCGGCGCCTGAGTGATGTAGCCATCTATATGTACATACTTATATAAAAAAGCTGAAGAGTTTGTTTGATTGTTTGAACGCGCTATGTTCAGGAACCACATTTTCAATTTAAACAATTCTTTTAGTTTTGGATAGTACAATTATCGAGGAAGGCTATAGGCTATATAACATCACGCTGCGATCAAAAGGAGCGAAGCATCAGTGAAAAATGTTGCAAAAACAGGGAAAATTTTATTATATCAACGGGGATGAAGTCGCGGGCGACAGCTAGGAGACTATATATCTTATATATCAGTCTGTGAACAACACATACACTTTTACATTCCTGTAGGATGCTGTAGGTACCAATAACTATTCTTTCTTCAACAGATTCCACGCACTTTACATGTAATTCATCCTTCAAAAAGCAATACTAAGAAAGTAACACTTAATCTTTAACTACATCAAGGTAACAGTGGCAGTTCTAAGAAGGCCACCCATAGAGAACACCTGACAAACAAACAGACGAACAACAGAACACGGTAGCAATGTACTTTGATATTGTAGATACTCGTTTAAACTTCTTGTAGTTCAATTGAGGGGAAATTAATAAAAGCTGAATTAATGTGGTTACAAATTAAGTATTTAAATATCGATATCTTTCGCCAACAAATGTTTGTACTGAGTCTAGATGTTTTCTATCTATATTAATCTGCTTTATCTTATAAACATATATTAAATCTGTAGAATTTTTTTTTGGTACATTGCATATATTTTCAAAAAAAATAGTCAGATGGTTATAGCACAACCAACAGAACCCATTTCCAGCATTATTGAAATTTTTGTCTGTTTGTCTGTTTAGATGTTTTGTCTGTGCACGCATCACGTAAAATGTACAACACTTATAATTATAAGTGTTATACGTAAAAATTGTACACAACTCAAGGTATTACTTAGTCTTTATTTCATAGCAATCGGTCCACTCAATCAAGACGTATTATTTACATATTATTTACAAAATTTCTCAATTTCGTTACTTGCAACGTCATCTAACGGCTAAAAAAGAATGAAAAAGTTGATTGGGTCAATTAGATCGATCGAAAAAAAATCGATCCACGCGGACAGAGTCGTGAGCACAGCACAGTATTATAAAACTGAAGAGTTTACTAACTGTTGCCCGCGACTCAGTACGCGCTGAATTAAGAAAAGTTTCCCCGATTTTGCGATATTTTTCACTAATGCTTCGCTGCTATTAGTCGCAGCGTGATGTGATGCCTTTGTTGATAAATAGCTGGTTGTCCAACACAAAAAAAAAATCAATTCGAACAAGTAGTTCCTGAGATTAGCGCGTTTACACAAACAAACTCTTCAGCTTTACAATATTAGTATATTATACACGTGTTATCAGTAGTGATCGGAATAGGTAGAGCTATTTTATGTACTAGTCGTATTTTACAATAATATGGATATGCCCAAAATCCCGGGATTTACCTAATACGGATTAAGGAGAAACGACAGAATACACTTACTTTACGATGGATAAGTATAAGGATGGGTTTAAAGATAGTTTAAAGTTGAGTCAATAAACCATGTATATTTTTTATGTAACAGTTTTTATATTTATACAATACTCAACAATCATTTACATTTTTCTTTATTTTGCAGTTGTACAAGAACATAATATTAACATACAAACTAATTCAAACATGTTCATCAAAAAATCAAAGTATTATCTTCTGTTTCATCATAATTATTTTCATTTCTTCATTTTTTGAATGATTTTTATTTAAAAGATATTTAGTTGTTTGACAACGTGTAAAATTTACAACGGTTGCTTTCCAATGAATACAAAAAGTGACGCAGTGTAACGCAGTGCTCGATAAAGCGCTTTCCATCAACGACACTGTTGAACACAGCCGTACACTGTTCGACACTCGAAAAAGTGATGCTTAGCAAGAATTACCAACAAATAAGAGAAGAATTCTTTTCTCTACTTATGAGTTTTAATTATTTAGATTGGTAGATTCGATTCGATTTACGGTAGATTCTAGTAGTATTATTTGAGATTATTAAATTGAGCTTGTCTGTTACTGCTAATTAAAATTTCATAAAAATGTTCAAATGTAAATATTGCACTATTGAAGTGAGACCTGATAATATGCCGAAACATGGTTGCTTTACAAATAAAAGTGAGATATTCATAGATGATGATAACAATTTCTTCTACGACGATGATAATAAGTTTTTTGTGTGCACTCTAGTGTTATTTTGATACAACTAGCTGTTTCATTTAAACTTTTACACAGTGTTTGGCAGTGTTTCACAATGTAACGCAGAATCCCTCTGTGTTAACTAAATGGAAAACAACCAACGTGTCTCGTGCGCTCTTTGGCTTATTTGGCGTACATAAACCATTTTTTAAGTGAATAATACCAAATAAACCGCGATTAAATCCGTTAAAAGTAGTTTTATCCCATGGAATGTCCATATTAACATCAATGTTTGTGGTCAATGAACCTAAATAGCTCTACCTACTCCGATCATTGGCTTATGTATCTAAAAAGCTTTACAATTCTATACAACGTGTTGCAGAAAAGTGTAGTCATATTTTAAGGTTGCATTAGATAGGCCTTAATAATTATATATATTACAGTTACACATAGAAAAATACACCTGGTAAGTTTTTTGTTGTTTATAGCCTAATATTTAATAACTACCAGGAGCGCAACAATTATGAGATGTTTACGGTTTATTGAATGCGATTGAACCTTACGATAAAAGATGACCTCATAGTTGTGTTGTAACTAAACAAGATCAATTAATAAATAAATTAAATTTGTATGAATACATAAAAGTCATAATATAACATCATCTAATATATAAACTTCACATGTCACATTGTTAGTTACCGTACTCCTCCGAAACGGCTTGACCGATTTTTATGAAATTTTACATGCATATTTAGTAGGTCTGAGAATCGGCCAACATCTAATTTTCAAACCTTTTTTTTTTATTATGGCAAAACAACGTTTGCCGCGTCACCTAGTAATATTATATATTTGTAATTACATCCATGCCTAGTGCCAAGTCACCGGCCATGCGTAACGGTGGTCAAATATGACTACACCTTTCTGCAACACGCTGTATAAACAAGTATAACGATAATTTTTACCTAGATCTACCATCTTCTATGTACATTACATAAACGTAAACTTCCTATTTTTACGTTCCAACCTCGTTTTGATATTAACAAACTTTTTACGACAAGTGAACTTTATATACGCGCTCATCATCTTTTTTAATGGCGGCTCTTCCTGTTCATTAGCTCTATATAATAATAAACGCAACCTAATAAACTTTAAAACTATAAAAAAACATGGCTTTTTCACGAAATTATTAGCCAGTGAAACTGTTTTTATGACGCTTGGAAAATGTGGGCACATTATTGAAATAATAATAAAGCCTAATTTGTTTTTAGATTAAACGATAGATTAATATTTAATGTTATTATGTTTGCTGTTTATGAATATATAGTTGTTGCCCGCGAATTCGTACATTTGGAATTTAGAAACCAAATCTTAACAAATTATACAAAAAAACCTTCCTCTTGAACTTCCTATCTATTAAAAAAACCGCATAAAACCCATTAAGTAGTTTTTAAGATTTAAGCTTAGGTACATAGGGATGTACAAAAATGCCATCATTGTTTTAGAATACCTAAAGATTATGAATGATGTCTGCTAGACGCAACGTGGAATTAGGCGGCCTTATCTCTGGATATCAGATTTATATAAGAATATTTGAATTGTACCTAGATATTTAGGAGCTTGGTAACGCCCTTAATAAGGGTCTTAATAAATTAAGTATTCCATCCCATGGTGCTCTGGAAGAGATCGCAAATAGTGATAAGACCGCCTTTTGTATCTGTTTTAATTCATTATAAACAACTCTGTAATCTATTTTTGGTGTACAATAAAGAGAATTTGAATTTGAACTAATTTTGACGCATGAAAATTATTTCAGGAAGCTCCCTCTGTTGGGCACGGGCCTCCTCCCGCCGTAGCCAGGATTATGGTCCGCTTTGCTGTGCTAACCAGGCGTGTTGGCATTTATTTTCAAGGTTTCGGTCTCACACTCTCTTACATGTATTCTTTGCGGTCACCACAAGGACGTAATGAAGCTAGAAATTTACTATTAAAATACTAATATGCATTGGAAATTCGTTAAGGGCCTACATCAATATTATCGTATATCATCGCCGACACGTACATATTAACACAGCCAGTAGGCACAGAAAATGAAGAATTAGGGATACTTTTCCTATTTACCCAAAATCTACTAAACATATTTTAATTCTGATTTACGTGTTTCTATACATAATAGTTACCTATGTTTTTAAAGTTATTTCATTAGTTAATACGCGATAATAGACCGAGAAATGAAAAAAATAAAAAATTAGAGAGGTTGTTTCGCCAAGATTTTCTATCGAGAAAACTTTTGTCAATCGCGTTTCTGAGTTCATGCGATCCTAGATCATATATTGAAAAAACATATACTTAAAAATTAGAGCTCTAGCCATTCAATCTAAAGAAACAATGAAAACTTCGTACATAGAAAAATGCACGAAGCTATTTTGGTGTCCTCTTAAGCAGTTAATAAAATAATAAATTATATATTTATAAGTTAATCTAATATATAAAATTCACGTGTCACAGTGTTAGTTACCGTACTCCTCCGAAACGGCTTGACCGATTCTTCTCAAATTTTGCATACATATTCAGTAGGTCTGAGAATCGGCCAACATCTATTTTTCAAACTTTTTTTTTTAGTATGGCAAAACAACGTTTGCCGGGTCAACTAGTCTTTATATATAAAAATTACGTGTCACGATGTTTGTCCGCGTTGGACTCCTAAACTACTGAACCGATTTTAAATTTGATTTGCACACCGTGTGCAATTCGACCCAACTTGAAAGATATGATAGCTTACATTTAAATTTATAGTTGCAATATTATTTTATTGCAAATTATTTATCTACCCCTAACATTTGTATGGCAAAACAACGTTTGCCGGGTCAGCTAGTAAATTATATAATAATTTTGGTCCACAGTCAGTGTCAGATATTCACAATATGTAAGCGTGGGTGTTTCTTGTAAAAGCTATCATTGCGCCAATCATCTCATATTTACAACTAAAATAGTTTATTTTGTTCGTCTCTACATCTGCAATTAGTGAAGATCGGATTTCTTTCAATTTCCGAGAGATGAAACTAGCTAAAGAATTAGGTTTGATTTTATGGCGTTTAAAATATGACTCATATGTTTTATTCATATCCAAATTGTGTTATTGATACATACTATCAATTTTCATTCTTTAGTTAAGTTTAGTTTAGTTATGCGCGTAGAATTGATACCAATATGAATTTTAAAATTAAGTTGTGCATGTATCAACATCAAACCAAATATTTATTTGGCTATTCTGACAAAGTTATGTCCGGTAGCCGAATAAGCCCGGACACCCGGACATTTAGACAGACAGTCGGACAATTACAAAGCTCGTATCCGCCTCCCAACGTTGCCTGTTTGTGTTACACAACGCATTAACCGCTGATAAACCGAGTCCAACTTACACATAATACTAAGAACACTAAATTACGCTTTTGTGTACACAGATTAACTACGAACAGAGACTTCATTTTATATTAAAACAAACTGTTACGCGCAACTTCGTGCGCGCGGAATAATAAAACCTAACCTTAACAAATTATACAAAAAAGCCATCCTCTTTGACTACTATAAGCATAAGAAAAAAACGCATCAAAATCCGTTTCATAGTTTTAAAGATATAAGCTCACATAAGGACATACATATTAAAATAACGACTTTGTTTTATATTAAGTAAAGACAAGTCATATACTAAGCTTACCATGGGTGTAGTTTGGTTAGAGTCACTTTTTAGGTTTCTGTACCAAAAGGACAGGACCCTATTACTGATACTTCGCTGTCCGTCTGTCACCAGGCTCTATCTAAGGAACAGTGAAAGCCAGATTCTAGAAAACAAAAAATACCTATTTAATAGGGCTCCCGTGAAACAAACAGTTTCAGTGTTACTTTATAATACGGTCATAACGATAAGACATAATCATAAATATAATAATAGGTATCCAATAATAGTAGGTAACCCTTCCTGTGGCAGTCCAATTCATATATGGTCGGTTTTATAACATATTATTCTTTTTCTTCCTGCCCTCATCCCAAGCGATGCATGCAAGGATTGGCGCAACACGTTTTTTTTTCCGTCCAGCCTCTCCTATCAGCCGTCATACTCTCATCAACTCCTTTTTCTTTCATATCGTCTCTCACACAGTCCATCCATCTTTTATTTGGTCTTCCTCTCCTTTTCCGGCCATCAACATTCATATTCATCACCTTTTGGCTTAAGTGCTCTTCATCCCTCGACATATTATTATGAATATAAAAAAATCCGCAATCTGATTAACCCTCTAATAAGGTTTTTCCTAATACAACGTACCTACCAGTATTACCATCAAATTAAGTCTTTTAGATATTAGATATTTACACCATATACAAATTACTTAATTAAAGGCGTAACCTCTATATTCCCGCCATTAGTCTACGTTATTAAGAATCAAAGCTCTGGCTTCCATCCAGGCTGGCAGTCAAAGACAACTAAATCTGTCTTTTGATCAATTGTTGTCCACTAGTGGCCAAAGTTTATATAAACAGTGTTAATAAGTCCCACTTTGATGTACAATAGAATGTTTTTGAAACAGTAGTTTGTTATGGAGTTATGATTTCGATTGATCATTGCTGTTTGATAGCTGTGTTTGTAAATGGGATAAACGGAACGCAGGTAGCGTTCCATTTTTGAAAGTAATATTTTTATTTTTAGAATTCAAAAGACAATTACCGGTCGAGAGAATTAACCGGTACTAATTTTTTTTTCAATTTATTGATGGGATTTTTCGTTTGGCGAAAATTCTAAGGAGGTTTTTATAATGTGGAATATTAAACTAAATAATTATTTCTATAGTTTCTATTAAGCTCTGAAATCTTGCCCGCTCTATGTTGCTGTAAAATTCTATTAAAACATAAAGTCATATGATGCATATATTTTACTGTAATCTAAAAAACTACTTGCATAGTTACCTCTTACTGAATTACCGTAAAAATATGGACATGGCCATATAAGGTAAGAAAGAAAGAAAGATTTTAGGTAACTATGTTGATTCTTTAATAAAATAACTTATCTTGTTCAATGTCACATGCTTATTACGTAACCTAACCTTACTTAACACCACATGTAGAGCCCTTCTTTGCTTCCCAACAATTTAATAAAAAATAAAAAACAATGCTGGCTGTTGCACACCACCCCTAAATAGGTGGTTCCAAAAAAAATTACACCTTTTGAAAAAAAATCTAAACACCTATTAACGAGCCCGCCATTGCATAAAGCGTTCTTCGTAAACAACCGACGCTTCATAAAAAAAATTTAATCCATTGCGTAATTAGTTTCAAATCTATTAAAATAGTTTTGTATTTAAGCCGTAATGAATATAAAAGTTAGTGAAATATACGTTTCAGTTTATTTATCGTAAATACCTGAAAATATAAACAAAGTTTCGGTTGGAACGACAAAAAGTATTTTAAAATAAAATTAATAGTAAGGGGTCACGTGTTCGTTCTAGGAAACAAGTTAATGACGTGTTGTAAACTAATAAAACGTTATATTATGAAGGAATATTATGTTTTAAAGATAATAATATGTCCAGAATGAAGGGCGTGGGCTTCGACATAGATTAGTTTGTGTAAATATTATGCTGGAAGTTGAATTTGCTGGGAATTAATATGAAACGCTATCTAACTATCTCTTTATTGTATTTTGTTTTAATCTGTTTTAAAACATGAGTACATTATTATTTTGTTAAAATAATGAGATTACAAGGAAAACTCTATCATTACAGGTTTTTTTTTCTCCCTCCGTTCATACAAGAGGATTGGCCTTCTCTTTGGATTTGCCAGCGTCAAAGTCAGTTTGACAGGTATTATTCTATGTAGAGTCATAGTTGGTTGCTGGTCAATATCCATACTCTATTCACTAACGGTCTTATTCATAATGACTTATCGGAGGTTTAAACGGAGATTTTATCGGATAGATAATAAACGTTTTAGCGTAAAAAGACTATTATGAATAACAAGTTTTGATAATTTTCGCGAACCTATTTTAGCGAACTTTCAAACCTCAGATAAGTCATTATGAATAAGACCACAAATTAACAAGAAAAAACTGATTGTCAACCACAAACTACACTGATCGGATTTAGATAATCTATACTTATATACTATAATATTATAAAGCGGAAGAGTTAGTTTGTTTGTTTGTTTGTTTAAACGCGCTAATCTCAGGAACTACTGGTCCGATTTGAAAAATTTTTTTTTGTCGGTTAGTCCATTTATTGGGGAAGGCTATAGGCTATATAACGTCACGCTGTGACCAATAGGAGCAAAGCAATAGTGAAAAATGATCCAAAACGGAAAAAAGGTCTAAATTCAACGCATACGGAGTCGCGGGCAACAGCTGGTTAATTAATATAAATGTGTAGGTACAACGAAATAGCAATTAATAAATACATTGACACTACCAACCTTAATTTTGTAGTTAACTTTGGTTGTGTTGTGTATTTTTATAAAATGACTAGCTGTCTCGGCAAACGTCGTTTTGCCATACTAAAAAAAAAAGGTTTGAAAAATAGATGTTGGCCGATTCTCAGACCTAACGGATATGTACACAAAATTTCAGGAAAATCGGCCGAGCCGTTTCGGAGGAGTATGGTAACTAACACTGTGACACGTGAATTTTATATATTAGATACTAGCTGACCCGGCAAACGTTGTTTTGCCATACTAAAAAAAAATTTTTTTGAAAAATAGATTTTGGCCGATTCTCAGACCTACTGAATATGCATGTAAAATTTCATAAGAATCGGTCTAGCCGTTTCGGAGGAGTACGGTAACTAACACTGTGACACGTGAATTTTATATATAAGATAGAAAGTTAACAAAATCATAAAACGGCGTTTAAAAGATGTCTTCCGCATGATATTTGTCAGTTTACATACATTAAACATAACAGTAGCACATAAACTTTTCATACGTTTCCCCCAATGTGTTTACTGTGGTCGGAAGTACTGGATGCGCGTTTAGACGAGCCAGCTTACTATATCAAACTTGGTAAGTGTTTAGTTTAAAGTGATATTACTGATGTCAACGTTACTGGCTTGCTCATGGATTAAGAATAAAAGGATCGCCACTTTTTTATTGAAATAAATACTTAATTTTGCCGCGTTGACCATTATGTGTGGGGAAATATCTCGGTTCGCGTTACCGATATTACGTTACACAGATGTCCTGTTTAATACATAAGTTATTAGTTATTACACTTAAACTTGATTATCTATGTGAAGAGGGTCGGGCAAATTATAGGACATTTACATGCTAGTAGATGTAAGACCTTTTATCTGTTGCAATTCTTGATACTTTCCGTTTTACGACGTATAATTGTGAAACTCTGGTTTAAACTTTGTCAAAAACAAACAAAGCTCAGTTTATCTCAGTGCTTCATCTAATACCAAGTAGGTATATTTTATTAAATTAAACTTTGTTTGAGATGTAGAACCTAATCACGGCTAAATATAATTAATTATGACATCACGAATTTGTACCCGTCATTGAGAATATAAGACATTAGTCATGTTCTTAGTAATTCTCAGGGGCGTAGCATGCTTTGGTGGGGCCCAGTATAAAAATTTATTTGGGGGCCCTTATGAAGGGTAAAGATTTCTAACATAAGAAAAAAAAAATCTGTGCATAACATTTCTGAAATAATAAAAAGTTGGAAAGTGTTTATTAATTTTTCCTTACGCACGTCGGGGGGGCCCTTGGCCCGGGGGCCCCGTATAATTTATACGGCAGATACGGCGGTAGCTACGCCCCTGGTAATTCTACTCTCTCACAAGCATATAGTAAACGCTCCCGCCACACTTTCAAACATCGCGTCTAAAGGTTTTATTTTTAATCAAACGGCACACGTGTGGATTGTTTTGTGCCAGTTAAAATTGAAGCTTTGTGAGACTAATTGATTCCTGAACGAGCGGCTGAGTGTCTTCGTTCCTGTGTCTTTGAAGAAGATTGAGTCATGTTACCTTTGGTGAACATTAAAATAAATAAAAATTGTGAAATAAGAATTCTTACATACTTAATTTTTCTTAAATTATGGCATTATGGCCGTTCTAAATTTTAATTTCAATTAGGTACACATATTTTTAAATTGCACATCGTAAGAAATGTTATTATTATTTTTGTTATGAGATATTATTATTTTTGTTATTTCTAAGTCAGATTACGAAATTAAAAACGGTTTTGATTTACAAATAAATCACCATGAAAAAATCGTTTTAAACGCAATAAGATGAAAGGTTATAAAATTCAAGTTTCCTTAAAAACACTAGAAAGTTTGTAATAAATTGTTTATTTTATCGTTTCAGTTTACACTGTAATACACACAGTGGGTAATAAAAGTCGTATGATAGAAAACCGACATGAAAATAAAAATAGCAGCTATCCAGTAATCTGTGTAATGTGCGAACAATTTATATTAAAACTTCTTGCGAATTACCTCATCGCATAAACTTTGAGTGATTATAATATGACTTTTGCCTACAATTTCGTCTGCCTTCTTGTTCTCGGCTTGTTAATACCATGATAGGAACAGACACTCCTCTGATGATACCCTAAACTGGCGTGTCAGCATGTAGTTTAGTTTTCAGTTTTCCGCCTATTACAAAATATCTTATTTGAAAATATGTAGATATACTTGAAGAATCTCTAGAGTGTGCAACATCCTATTTATTTTCGAGAACATACCATAAATAAAGAACATAATTATTACGGTAACCTAAGGTACACATGTGTATATATGTTTATTATTATACGATGCATCTATGTGTGTGTGTCACTAAACAGCCAGTAATTTTTAGGGTTCCGTACCCAAAGGGTAAAAACGGGACCCTATTACTGAGACTTCGCTGTCCGTCCGTCCGTCCGTCCGTCACCAGGCTGTATCTCAAGAACGGTGATAGCTAGAGAGTTGAAATTTTCACAGATGATGTATTTCTATTGCCGCTATAACAACAAATACTAAAAATAAAATAAAATAAATATTTAAGGGGGGCTCCCATACAACAAACATGATTTTTAGGGTTCCGTTCCCAGTATCTCAAGAACGGTGATAGCTAGACAGTTGAAATTTTCACAGATGATGTATTTCTATTGCTGCTATAACAACAAATACTAAAAATAAAATAAAATAAATATTTAAGGGGGGCTCCCATACAACAAACATGATTTTTAGGGTTCCGTACTCAGTATCTCAAGAACGGTGATAGCTAGACAGTTGAAATTTTCACAGATGATGTATTTCTATTGCCGCTATAACAACAAATACTAAAAATAAAATAAAATAAATATTTAAGGGGGGCTCCCATACAACAAACATGATTTTTTTACCGTTTCTTGCTCGATACTATATAATAACGTTGCCTTATGTTGCATAGATAATGGTACGGAACCCTTCGTGCGCGAGTCCGACTCGCACTTGACCAATTATTTTAAATTGTATTTTACGACAAGACCGTATAGTCAAGGCGTTTATTTAATCTGTGCGTTGCGGTGCGATTGCGAGCAATTAAAAAAAAGTTTATAGCAGTATTCTGTTGTTTATGGTCGTTTTAAATAATTCTCGGTTTGTTATGACATGTGATTTTTGTGGACGAGTGTTTTAAGAAATATGAAATAGCCTAGCGTGTAAATTTATTAGATGCTTTTTTAAAATATTTGTCTATGAAATCAACATTGTGTTGGATAGTTGGAATACAAAAATAGATATTGGTAGGTACCGATTCTACGCGCACGACTATACCAAACTTAACTAAACAATTAAAATTAATAGCGTCGTTATCACAATTCGGCAATATTAGCTGAACTTTGTTATTATAAAAACTGTGTATTATGGACTAACGATTTTAATTAATATAAATACGTACAAGTACCTACAACGGAAAAGCAAATAATAGATATATTGACACAACACTACTAATTTTTATTTTGTGGTTAAGATTAGTCTGTTGTGCTTGTAGAATTGGTATCATTATAATATAATGTGTTGGATAGATGGAATATAAAAATAGATATTGCATCACTAAACTATTAATCTTAGAGCTCATTAAATACTAGCGTCAATCCCTCCCATGTTCGTAAAAAAAAATGTGCCTTTTATTCGTATTGAAATGTATAATATAATGCTTATGTCTTTTCTCGGGCTACATTAATATCGGTCGGTTTAGTAGATTTAACTAGAAAGAGCTACAGACAGAAAGATATACTTTCACATTTAGCAAGGACGTAAGATGAATAATTAGGTCTGGCAAATGCAATGCGAAGCCAAACCTCGTTCAAAAGAAGGAAAAGAAAAACAAAAAAAGAAAAACTTTATGCTAGTCATGAAAACAGGAGGTTTAAAAAAATGCAACGTACAATGATTATTAGAAATCTTGTGATAATATTGGTACGGAACGCTTTATGTTTCAGTTTAATTTGTTTTTAGCCTTTTTTAGGCTTAATAATAAAAGTAAATGCTATATAAATATAATTCAGTAATTCATAAACTTAATCAAAGCTATACAAATAAACGAATAGTAGTTTACACGTCAAAATAAACCAAAGTTACTCGTGTAATGGTCATAATATTTGTTTAGTTATGGCTATGTGAGGGGATAACATAGATCCCCTTCAATAGATTCCGCACGCAAAACAAACTACAAATACCTAACATATGCGCTAACGACGCATATGTATGAAAACTCGATGTATGAGAACTGAAATAACCAGTGAAAATGTGATATTGCATACCCCGTACTCCAACATTGGGACGTGTCCATCCATCCATAGGCTTTCTCCGTCTACTGCTGGACATAGATCTCCCCCAATGAACTCAACAACCCGCAGTCCTGCGCTATCGGCACCCAGCGGTTCCCGGTACATTTGACGATAAAAAATCTCGTATGCGATATCTATTGTTAGTGATCTGTGAGGGTATTATAACGTTTTGTGCATTAGCAGTGTGATGTTCAACTATTGATTGATTGACGTGATTGTTTCTTTAGTTGGTTCAATGTTCTATTAAGAAAATAGTTGCTGAGTGTTGAGTTTAAATGTGAAAGAATATAACCTGTCACTAGTATTATAATTGGAATAAATAAATATGAAATGATAGTACCTGTTTCGTCCGTATAGTGACGGGTTAAGAATACGAGTGTCACAGGTGTCACTACCCCTTTTCCTTCCCAAGGTGCTGTAAAAGCCAACTAAGGAATATTGTATACAGATAACATCCTCTGTAACAAAGAAAATACTCTAATATAAACCCTGTGCCAACACACCTAGTTAGCGCGGCACATTAAACCATGATCCCTTCCACAGTGGAGGAGGTCCGTGCCCAACTGTGGGACGAGTATGGTCTGGAGAGAGTACCAGTTTAACCGAGGTTTCGAATATGAATATTTACTGTTCATTTTTATGCTACATATAAAACAACGTATTCTCTTTATTCAGTTCTGTAAAAGTTCGTTAAGGCATGATCAAATCTAATAACATATTTTACAAAAAAAAGATTACGCAAAATGAAATAAAAGATACGTTAGCGTGATATAGTAGACCACATATCCAGGATAATAAATTGGACCAAAGCATACCATAAAACATGGAACATTTCCAGGATAATCTATACTGGGACCATCCTTTGCAAGACGTTAATGAAATGAAATGAAAATCATTTAATCAAGTAGACACAATTTTTCAGAAAATTTATGTGCTTATATCATGTCCAAATTTTTTTCCCTACCACAGATTCAGGACGCAATCTGCTGAGAAGAACCGGCGTAAGAAACTCAGCAGAGCTTTTAATCAAATCAATATTTTTTTAATTAAATGTCAATTATACTTACAATGCTAATAAAACTTTACAATATAGAATATGTATTGCTCCAGAGCAACTTACTCCCAAGCTTTATCATCTTTAATATATTAATTTATTAATATTTTGCGATTGACTCGCTATGCTTTTTACTACGTATCTTTAATATAATCAGAAATTTTATAATACGCCTTTTTACATAATTTGTGTTTATGCCTTGTATTAACATTATGGTGGTTGCTTTTTTTTGTAAAATTATGAATATTTTTATGAACATACAATAAATTTTCATATATATATTGCGAAGCGACCGTTAAAATATTTATGTCCTTGAATTTCTCCCTTAGGGAATCCCGAGGACCTAGGTTATATATAGCTCTAACAGCGCGTTTCTGGAGCACAAATATCCGATTAATGTCCGCACAGCTTCTCCAAAGAAGAATTCCATAGCACATTACACTGTGAAAATAACTAAGGTAAACCATTCTAGCCGTATCTACATCCGTAAGTCTTCTAATTGTTTTCACCGCATATTATGCCGCAGAGCTAAGCTTGCCAGACATTTTTTCAATTTGTGGGCCCCACTGTAATTTCGAATCAATAGTGATTCCTAAAAATATAGTTGACTGTACTGGTTCCAATCTCGCTCCACTCAAATGTACATTGGTTTCTACATGGGTGACATTTGGCATAGAGAATTTTATTACTTTTGTTTTCTATATTAACATTAAACCATTGTACAAGTTTTCTGGATGCTTGGTTTGCGCGCTCTAACTGTTCTATAGTGAGATATGCCTGACATAATTCATCTCCTAATTCTACATTGCGCTTTAGAGTTGTTTCAAATTCAACGGCACATTGATCAAAACTTGAAACCCTAGACTGTAATTGAATATATTCTTCAGTAGTAATTTCAAGTTGATATGTTAAAATTATCATTTCTTGTTTTAACTTTTAATAATCTTGATTACTTTTCTCTATAACAGACAGTGCTTCCCGCTCACTATCATCATGTTCCCTACTCAGTGCCTCATACAAACTTTTAAATTTCTTCAATTCTTCTAATCACAAGCCAAACCGTATGCCAAGATACCTAGTTAGAGTAGCATTAGTATACCAAATATCATTTCGAAGGGAAGACGTCCCCAAAAGTATATTCATGGGAAGAATCCTACAAATATTATAAATCTGAAAGTTTGTGAATCACGCAAAATATGCTGAATGGATTTTAAGAGGATACCAAAATAGCTTCGTGCATTTTTCTATGTACGAAGTTTTCATTTTTTCTTTAGATTGAATGGCTAAAGCTCTAATTTTTAAGTATATGTTTTTTCAATATGTATAATCTAGAATCGCATAAACTCAGAAACGCGATTGAAAAAAGTTTTGTCGATAGAAAATCTTAGCGAAACAACCTATCTTATATTTTATTTTTTTCATTTGTCGGTCTATTGTCGCGTATTAACGAATGAAATAACTATCAAAACATAAGTAACTATTATATATTATATAGAAACACGTAAACCGGAATTAAAATATATTTAGTAGATATTGAGTAAACAAAAAAAATATCCCTAATTCTTCATTTTCTATACCTACTAGCTGTGTTAATAGGTACATGTCGACGATAATATTGATGTAGGCCCTTAATGAAACTATACAGTAATGTAGCTTATACAACAGAATAACACATAGGCTACAATTTATAAAGATACTAGCTGTGCTCCGCGACTTCGTACGCGTGAAATTTAGAAATCAATCCTTAACCAACAACAGTTTACTCTTCTGCTCAATAGATGGCGTTGTACGTTTTTTAAATTGCGCTATTGTTTCGTTCCACACATTAACTCTTAAGCTCGTCAAAATTATTATTGTGAATGTGTCATCATCCGGATTTCGCAATTATAAATTAGTAAGGATTGTGTGAATTGTCTTTACTGCCTGTTTTTTTATCCTTTTTACAGCGGGTAGCACCGCGGGGCGCAGCTGGTAATAAAATAATAAAATTCTAAGTTAAGATAAATTACTTAAAATTGGCCACACTACAAGTATATTTTCTATGTGATTTGTGAACAGTTTTCTAGTCAGTAGTTAGAAGGAGGTGGTCACGTCGCAAGTAGTCGTAGAGAACCAACAAATAAAAAGCTGAGTTGTGCTCACCAATGGCGATCTACTCGAGTACAATATACAGCATGCTCAAACTTAAACGGTAAATAAAATTAATGTTTCCTTGTAATCATTGGTGTCAATTCTACGAGGTTCGTGGTTGAATGGTTCATGTAACGGACAGCCCGTCAAGAGGTTGCGAGTTCTATTCCCGCACAGTACAATCATTTGTATAGAAATAAAGAAAGAAAGAAAGAAAAATCATTTATTCATAATACTACAAAAATACGTATTTTTACATAGAAGAAGTAGACAGTACATCATAATAACAAAATAAAGATAACAGGCAGCTTAAGGGCCTACATCAATATTATCGTATATCATCGCCGACACGTACATATTAACACAGCCAGTAGGCACAGAAAATTAAGAATTAGGGATACTTTTCCTATTTACTCAAAATCTACTAAATATATTTTAATTCTGATTTACGTATTTCTATATATAATAGTTACTTATGTTTTTAAAGTTATTTCATTAATTAATACGCGATAATAGACCGACAAATGAAAAAAATTAAAAATTTCAGAGGTAGTTTCGCCAAGATTTTCTATCGAGAAAACTTTTTTCAATCGCGTTTCTGAGTTGATGCGATCCTAGATCATATATTGAAAAAACATATACTTAAAAATTAGAGCTCTAGCCATTCAATCTAAAGAAACAATGAAAACTTCGTACATAGAAAAATGCACGAAGCTATTTTGGTATCGTCTTAAGGATAAGGATGTAGCTGTCGCGTGCATAATGATAGTATTATGAAAGGTCTAGACTCAGCATTATGCTGCGGATGAGTCCACAGCGCTGATTTTCAGTCCAAACCCTGCAGTGAAGCACGGCAAATAAATGATTAACAAAGTAAACGTAATTGACAGACAGTTTACATACTCATAGAAACTAAATAAATACTACAATTATAAATAAAAGCAAATGGCGAACAAAAATCATGCAAAATATATATTATGATAATATTAATTAAGTCAGCATCAAAGCAAAACACAAACAAACAAGAAATAAAATACATATGATATTTATAATTGGCGTACAAAATATGTTTGTACTGCGTCTGGGTGTTTCTATGTATTATAAGTATTATTATTTATTTATTATTTATTAAAACTTTATGCACGTTAGACATACAATGGCGGACTTAAGGGCCTACATCAATATTATCGTATATCATCGCCGACACGTACATATTAACACAGCCCGTAGGCACAGAAAATGAAGAATTAGGGATACTTTTCCTATTTACTCAAAATCTACTAAATATATTTAAATTCTGATCCACGTGTTTCTATACGTAATAGTTACCTATCTTTTTAAAGTTATTTCATTAGTTAATACGCGATAATAGACCGACAAATGAAAAAAATAAAAAAATTGAGAGGTTGTTTCGCCAAGATTTTCTATCGAGAAAACTTTTTTTAATCGCGTTTCTGAGTTCATGCGATCCTAGATCATATATTGAAAAAACATATACTTAAAAATTAGAGCTCTAGCCATTCAATCTAAAGAAACAATGAAAACTTCGTACATAGAAAAATGCACGAAGCTATTTTGGTATCCTCTTAATGCCTTAGGCATTATCTACCAGCCAACCAAAGTTAGTGCAGAGATAAACAGTGTGGGTACTAAATGAAGAGAAGAAGCAAACGTTTAAGGTACCTACATAAACACAAACATATACATGTAACTATAGATAAATATCAATACTTATTCAGGGGTATATAAATACACAAATACATACACAAATAAGTACATATGCATAAACAGATAATAAATATCTAATATATAAAATTCACGTGTCACAGTGTTAGTTACCGTACTCCTCCGAAACGGCTTGACCGATTCTTCTCAAATTTTGCATACATATTCAGTAGGTCTGAGAATCGGCCAACATCTATTTTTCAAACTTTTTTTTTTAGTATGGCAAAACAACGTTTGCCGGGTCAGCTAGTAAATATATATATATATATATAATCTACAATGTAGTGTGGAAATAAAACTAACGGGCTTACTCTGCCAACAATTTAAAGTAGTGACGGCGTAATCTGACTTTGAATGAAAGTCTAGTTTTAGCGATCCTTATTTCAGTAGGAAGCGCATTCCAGAGGATAATAGATTGTACATTGAAAGAGGAGTGCACAAGACTTGAAGTATGAGCGGTATTATTATATAGCGGTATTATGTATTATAAGATTTGGTTACTTAATTCTACGATTACGAAGTTGCGGGTAACAGTGCTGGTAGACGATAATAAAAATTAATGTTTCCCCTTGTTGTAATTATTGGTGCCAATTCTAGGATCAAAACTAAACTAAACTTAATTAAACTGTGATTATGTAGAACTTGCACCATTGTCTCAATTTACCCTTAAAAGACGAAAATTATTTAATAGTTCTTAGTCACAAAATGAAAATTTTTAAATTGAAATTACACACATATTATGTAACGATGACAATACTGTAAATGCAAAGGAATCCTTAAAACAATGGTAGGTATGTTTAGGATATTATTAGGTAATGGCTAAAGTATTATTTAATTATAACGTAACTCTATCTTAATAATAAATTTTCAGATCATACTGTATATAAAAAGTGTTAACCAATAGTCAGTATAAACGATGCGGTCAGGTGTGATCTGTCCAGTGGCTTACGTCATAGGGATGAGGCATGAGGGGTGCTTCGAACAGAGGGGTTTGAGAGGGATGAGAGGGAGGGGACGACAATCGCACCCTAATGAGTCGCGCTCTAATAATAATTATCTACCTACACTTTCTGTTCCGCAAGACTTAGATATAGGGTTGTCATATAGTTTAGTGTAATACTTTTCATATTTTCTGGCAATAACTTAAGCTTGCTGCGACAATCTTGATCCACACCATGGGAACAACTGAAGATAAGAGAATCGAATAGCTTCTGAAGGATCATGATGACCGGCTACCAGCACCTGGTGCTTTACTGTTTTCTAGCGGCTTAACTTTATTATCGATTATCGAGTTAACTTGTGTCTCGAATAACGTATTTGCAAAAACACGTTCAAATATAATTAGTCCTTGAAACTCCATTTTTTTTTTTACTAAAGCATTTTTAAAAAGTAAGTAGGTAAGTAAAAGTAAGTAGTAAAGGAGGAAGTGCTCAATTCATCTGGAATTGAGAACTTCCTCCTTTTTAGGGTTTCGTACAAACCCTTATAGGATCACTCCGGTGTCTGTCTGTCCGTCTGTCAAACTTTTTTTACTCAGCAACGACTGAAGGTATCAACTTGAAACTAATACGATATGTAGATGTATGCGGTCCCTTGCTGCAAAAAATACATTTAACAGATATAACCGAATTACGACCATTTTTAAGAATTTTTCGACTTATGCTAGGGAATCAAAATTCACAGGTTACTTCCCGTTGCCTTAGAGCCTTGAAATTTGGCATAGATCAAGCCTATATAGTGCTGATATAGGTAAAATACAAAAACTTATAATTTGTCATCACATCACAAGTAAAAAAGTGTTTATACTAATACCATCTTATGGAGTAGCTGAAATGTAGGCGATTCCCTATATTCAACTACAAAATTAAGTTGGTGAGTTGTTTTGAGTTTAATTAAATGATTATTTCAATGCAGTTACTTATGTTTATATGTCTAGTAGGTACGAAACCCTAAGTGTGCGAGTTTACCTCGCTCTTGACCGGTTTTTTTTGAAGTGTGTTTATTTATTTATTTATTTATTGTTAGGGATGCCAACAAATGATACACTTAACAATTCAAACAGAGTACAGTCAAGGTTACATTTCTGGTGTTCATTTCTTAAAGGCAACCACATCTTAAACATACGTCTTACACATATTAAATAACATGTCATATTTATTATAATTTGTTAGTACAGTACATATTACTATGTGTCAATCAATATAAAACAATATAAGCAACGATTTATTAACTACTCGAGAGGTGACGTATAATTTTTTTCTTGAACGAATACAAATGGTCACAGAAAACGTCAGCAAGTATATTCTGGGGAAGGTAGTTATAAGACCTAATCATTCTCGTCAGAGGTGAATTTATACTTAAATTTGTACGGTGTTTGTTATCCCTAAATAATTTGTAGGCAGACGACCTTGGCAATCGAGATGGCACATTTATGTATAATTTTGATAGTATTTCCGGGCAGTCTATTTTATTATTGAGAACTTTGTACAGAAACAACAAGTCCAAGTATTTTCGTCTGTTAGTAAGTGTAAGTAAATTGAGATAACTAATTTGACAGGCGAAAATCGCGACTAAAGATTACTTAACAAAGATTTAAAGGTATATAGGTCTATCTACATATAAATGCATAGTTAGACAGATTTAAATGAAACTAACGAAAACATATTAAAATGTATGTGTCAACCCTACTTGTCAATAATAGGAAATTTGTTTTCCGGTTCGGTAGCGCGGCTCCAATTACGGGATTAACGAATTATTTCCACTTTTTTCCAACGATCGACTCCACCCACCTTCTCGTAATTCCTTCGGGCGGTTTCCGCCTATTGAATCCCTTTTGATTAGCCTTCTTTCCCGTTTGAGACTAAATTGAGCTCGCACCATCACGTTCTAACTGTACCAATTGATTTCTTATTGAGTTTTTATACTTCGAGTGTTCGACAAGTTTTTATTGAACTGTGGTTTTAGATAGGTTAATATATTAGCTTATGGGGCCTTGTAGGAGAAGCTTAAAAGAAATCTTACTTACAGCAGGGATAGTTAATGTATTCATTATTTTAGAAATGTTTTGTTCTATTGTATTAAATAAATAAACAACTAGACTAACCTATCTTGTACAAAATTAGACCTACTAACATCGAAAATGTTGTACCTCTAAAAACTAGGTGGAGTTAAGAATATCCGAGCCCGCCGTGAGTAAAAAATTATTCTGATAATTTCACTACTTAATACTAATTTAAGTACCACGAAATTTTTGCCTGCGCTATCGTTAAAACCAGTAGTTTCTGAGATTAACGCGTTCAAACAAACAAACAAACTGTGGTAAATAAATAAAGCACTGAAGACTCAATAAACTAGGTTTATTATAAAAAATATAAATGTACAAATTTATCGTGTGCCCGGTAAGCCAGTGTCGAAGAGAAAGGGGCGACCATAGTGTTGTCCCGTGGCAAGCGATTATCCCTGGCCCGGTAACAGTCCTTTTGCCAATTGGTTATGGATGATGCAGTTTGCGTTTATGCCAACACCCTCCCTTGAACGCAAACCCATCGCAGAGGAGAACACGAGGAGCTTCGAAGGTGGAAGTCCTTTGGTCAATATATCGGCAACCATCTTTTCACTGCACACATACTCCACAAATATTTGTCCAGCAGCGATTTTCTCTTTGACAAAATGGTATCTCACATCAATATGCTTGCTGCGAGCTTGATATGCATCTGAACCTGAAATACTAATGGCACTTTGATTATCACAATACAAAGTTAGTGGTGTCTTCAAATTATTTTGACAGATGTCATTTTCAAGTTGCTGAAGCCAGAGTGCTTCTTGCACAGCGGAGGCCAAGGACATGTATTCAGCCTCTGTGCTAGAAAGAGCAACTGTTGTTTGTTTCTTTGAGTTCCAACTAATACATGCGCCCTGAAAAATAAAGACATAACCACTACATGATCTTCTATCTGCAGGGTCATTGGCCCAATCAGCATCACAGTAGCCAACCATATTATTATTATTTCCCTTAAAAGTTAACTTTATATTCATTGTCCCTTTGAGGTAACGGAATATTCGTTTTACAGCCATCCAATGTTGTATTGTCGGACTATTATTATATCTACTGGTACAGTTGACAGCATAGGTTATATCTGGACGTGTACCTTGTGACAAATATAGAAGGCATCCAACAGCTTCTTGATAGGGAACATTCTGTAAAATATCATCTTCATTTTCAGCCTTCATTAATTGAGTTCCAGAGTTAAATGGTGTTGACACAGGTTTACAATCAAACATGCCAAACTTGTGTAAAATTTTCTCAATATAAAACGATTGATCCAAAGCTATTTCATCTAAATCTTTATTTTGTGTAATTTTCAGTCCAATGCATTGTTGAGCTGTACCAAGATCCTTCATCTTAAATTTCCTTTGTAATTCTTCCTTTATATTTAAAGCAGAACTTTCATTATTGAAAAAACAGATCAAATCATCGACATATACAGCTAAATACAATATGTCATACTCATTGTTATGTCTGTAGTATATGCAGGGATCCATGATTGATCTCTTCAATCCTATTTCCAAAAGAGCGGCATTCAGCTTTTTGTTCCATTGGCGACTAGCTTGTTTTAAACCATAGATAGCTTTATTGAGTCGACAAGCTTTGTTTTCTACTTCATAACAAGGTGGTAAAGTCATGAAAATTTCTTCTTCAACTTCTCCTTGTAAAAAGGCTGTTACTGCATCCATTTGATGAATTTTTAGTTTAAATTTAGCTGCCATACCAAACAAGTATCTTAACGATGTCAGTCGGACTACAGGGGCATAGACTTCATGATAATCAACACCTTTTGTTTGTTTAAATCCCTTGATAACGAGACGAGCTTTGAATCTTGTTATGTTTCCGACATCATTTCTTTTAGTTTTGTAAACCCATTTACATGGAATTAACTTCTTGCCTGTAGGTAAGTCTACTAATGTCCAAGTGTTATTGTCAACTAATGATTTATACTCAGTATCCATTGCATTTTTCCACAGTTTCGAATTTTCTCCATTTAATGCTTCATTATGACTTTGTGGTTCGTTATCTAATAGGCTCATGGTTGATTCAGAGTTTAAACACAAAAATGAATTTATTTCTAAGTTGTCGTTGTCATCTTCAGTATTTTCTATATTTTCTTGTAAGTCTTGTCGACGGGGTCTTAAATTTACATGGCATATACTCTCTGGTGTACTAAAATTGCTGGAAGGTAAGTAGCTCTCATCATTAGGATCTTCAAATGTATTTGTCTCGTGCTCGAGGCTGCTTGTCTCATTATTTATATCATTATTAGAATTAGGTTCCTCTTCAATATGTATGATGTCAGTGTTAAGGCTGTGATTATTATTATTTAATTGTGATTGATTTAATGTATTTTTATTTAAAAATTGTGATTTATTCTGAAATTCTAAGAGATTTTGGTTAAAATTTTCTTCTAGAAATACAGCATCTCTACTCATCACAATTTGTTTACTTTTCTTATCAATGAAACGATAACCTTTAGTACAATCACTGTATCCAATGAATGTTAACTCACTTGATTTATGATCTAGTTTTTGGCGCTTTTCTTTTGGAATGTGCACCATTGCTTGACATCCAAAAATTTTTAAATGACTCAGGTCAGGCTTGCTTCCAGTCCATCGTTCCTCAGGAGTGATATGTGGGAGTGAGCGAGTTGGTGATCGATTGATAACATAAGCAGCAGTTGCTATTGCTTCTGCCCAATACTCCTTCTTGCTCCTCCAATAGACCTGTGCTCCATGGGTCCACACACATCACTATGAATAAGCTCTAGCAGCTTGGATGCCCGAGAGCCTTCATTTTTAAATGGTTGTCGAGTCTGTTTTGCCTGTAAGCATGGAATACATTTCATATTAAAATTTTCTTGAGACATTTTTACACCCAGAGTACAGTTTGGAATTTTGTTTAAATCACCAAAGTTGAGATGACCAAGTCTTTGATGCCATAAATATTTATCTTCAATAACAGCTGACATAGCTTTACATGGTATAACACTTTTACATGTTAATTTATATGTATTGTTTACTAACTGTGCATTGGCAACTACATTTCCATATTTATTCAAAATTGAACATCCATTTTCACTAAATTCTACTTTATTTCCATTGGAAATAATTTTACTAACTGACAACAAATTTGTAGAAAGTTCCGGTACATATAAAACATCATTTATTTTAATTAAATCAGTGTTTCCTGTGTCATTATTTTTTATTTGAATAGTAACAGTGCCACAGCCTTGTACACGAAGTACTTTATCATTAGCAATCCTGATGCTATCAACAGGCGGTGCCTTTTGATTTTCAAGCCAGTCTCTATGCATTGACATGTGAGCCGAGGCTCCGGAGTCCACATACCAGCTGGCAGTATCATTAAGCAATGAAGCGGAGAAAGCTGCAACAAAACTATTCTTATTATCCTTATTTTCTCTTCTATTTTTAAACCAACACTGTTTGCTAATATGACCTATTTTATTGCAATTGTAGCATCGTGGTCCTTTTGGTTTCATTACCTGATTTTTATTAAATTGAGAGTATTTTTGTTTATTTGATTTTATATAAAATGCAGTAGTGGTATCTTGTTTTACTTCTTGTAATAATTTTGTTTTAATCAGATCAGCACTAATTTTAATTCCAGAACTCTCTATTCCCATGATCATAGGTCTATACTCCTCAGGTAGACCTGCTAACATTAGTGTACCAAGCCACTCATCATCGACACTGAAGCTTATGGCTCTTAACTTGTGAGCGGCTGACATAATTTTATTTATGTAGTCCTCTATATTTGAACTTGAACTTAAATTTGTATTTATAAGGTCTCTTAAAAGCCCTACTTTTCGGAGTAGACCAGAGTCTTCAAAAGCTTTGCATAAATTGTCCCATGCCATCTTAGCAGATGTGGCATCTTGAACATGCACATACAAGTGTGGGTCAATAGAAAGAATGATCTTAGACTTAGCTTTAATATCCTTCTTCGTATCAACGTCCGCGGAGATCACACATTCCCACAATTCTTCATGTTGGAGATATGCTTCTGTGGCAAATTTCCATGTTGCAAAATTATCTCTGCCTGTTAACTTTTGTATTGACAGCGCATTTAAAGCCATTTTGTGAAAATATTTAAATTAAACCTGAAAGAAAAAAAAATTTGCGCCACGCGGAATTTTTTGAGGTTATGAAAATTTTACAAAAAACTTTTCAAACTTAATATTTTGTGCCACAAATACAGGATGGGACGGCCCATGACCTGTGGTAAATAAATAAAGCACTGAAGACTCAATAAACTAGGTTTATTATAAAAAATATAAATGTACAAATTTATCGTGTGCCCGGTAAGCCAGTGTCGAAGAGAAAGGGGCGACCATAGTGTTGTCCCGTGGCAAGCGATTATCCCTGGCCCGGTAACAGTCCTTTTGCCAATTGGTTATGGATGATGCAGTTTGCGTTTATGCCAACACAAACAAACAAACTCTTCAACTGTATAATATCGGTATAGATTCATGATCTTATTCATAATGACTTATCGGAGGTTTAAACGGATATTTTATCAAAAAACTAACTTTTTAAAAAGACTATTAAGAATAACAAGTTTTGACAATTTTCGCGAATCGATTTTAGCGAACTTTTAAACCTTCGATAAGTCATTATGAATAAGATCATTATAATTTTCTTTATAATTTTAAAAGTTGCGTTATTTAATTAAATATAATAAATAAATATTCATGGCTATTTCACATAACGTGCTCTGGTCCCAAGCTAAGCTTATTATGCTTGTGTTATGGGTACCAGAATACGGATAGACTACGTATACTACTTTTCTTTTGTAAATACATACTTATAATACATAGAAACACCCAGACGTAGAACAAACATTTGTATGACATTTATAAATATCACACAAATGATTGTCCCGAGCGGGAATCGAATCCGCGACCTAGTAAACAGCAGTCCGTTACATGAACCACTCGACCACGAGGCCCGTCAGTTGTCAGTAATTATGGCTAAAATGACATTACTCAGGAGTTTTTATCAATACATTTACTTGTGCGTATTGTTAGTTACAAATAGTTGTACATATCAACTCCTAGACTCCACTTCAAACTCTAGGTACATAGTACATTTAGGTGTGTTCTGCCATTAACCCGAATGTACGAGTGCGGGCTAAATGTGGGCTTAATAGACCACTTGAGATTCGCTTGCCCAATTCCACGGCACTTCTTTATTGTACTGATATGTACGAAAGTGTTTTCATCGTGAAAACATTTCGTTATTCTACGTTATCTAATTTATTTTGCTATTTCGTTTTACCGGACTGTCAAGGAGGAATTTCTTTGGATGTGTTGGTGTCTTGTAGATATTTAGGTACATTATATTCTTTATTACCTTGTACTTCCCAAACGGATAGATCTTAACGATTTAGCGTATCGATTAGATTGTTTTTTATCACCCGAGCGAGTAATCGTATATGGGTAAAATGAAAATTCCGCATTTTGGAGACGAAAAAGTCGCATGATCACAAAAACCAATTAAGGGCCTACATCAATATTATCGTATATCATCGCCGACACGTACATATTAACACAGCCAGTAGGCACAGAAAATGAAGAATTAGGGATACTTTTACTATTTACTCAAAATCTACTAAATATATTTTAATTCTGATCCACGTGTTTCTATACATAATAGTTACCTATGTTTTTAAAGTTATTTCATTAGTTAATACGCGATAATAGACCGACAAATGAAAAAAATAAAAAATTAGAGAGGTTGTTTCGCCAAGATTTTCTATCGAGAAAACTTTTTTCAATCGCGTTTCTGAGTTCATGCGATCCTAGATCATATATTAAAAAAATATATACTTAAAAATTAGAGCTCTAGCCATTCAATCTAAAGAAACAATGAAAACTTCGTACATAGAAAAATGCATGCAGCTATTTTGGTATCCTCTTAACCAAATCTATCGAATAGGGTATCAAAATAAAGAAAATTAAACTGTGAAAATAAATGAAATTACAAATTGCTAATTTGAGTTTAATTGGAAATAAATTTAGGGATTTTTCATAGCACTAGAGCATTGTAATTTTTTAGTTGTCTTGTAGGTATTATTATTTTTTACAAATGAAATACATCCGCGTAATGTTTCCGACGAGTTTGGTGGATAAGTTACTAAATCTATGGAACCAATTCTACGCGCAGTACCAAACTTAACCAATATGAATTTTGATAGTGTCAATAGCCTATCCGACAGTATAACTGTACTTTCTTAATAAAAATATTGTTTATAGACTAAAGATAACTACTAACGACTAAAATAATCCGTAACAAAGATAGCGTAACTAAAAATACTACACACGGCGTTTCGCTGTCGCGCTGGTGACTCATGTCCACCTCATGTCAGTTTTGGCGTTAGTTTTTATTTTATTGACATTTGATTGACAATCGCTATTTTATCATAATTACCATAAACAATGGACAGATGTAAGCATCAGTAAATAAGGATTATTAATCTTATTTTAGTTTATGGTATTTAGATTCTTGCATATTATATAAAATAAATAAATAATTATAATTTCATAAGTTGATAAAAAATACTATGCAATAGCTTTACCGCGGCAGTCCCCGAGTGCCACACGTCTTTTTTTTATTGCAGTGAAATCGTAAATGGATAAGCGATTTACTTTTATGCTTGATGTTACATTGCCGATTCTTTTGGCAACTGAAGTGGTCGGCTATACTTATGAGTTTTTCCGACGCACTTACTCTGTAGTTATCGTAAATCATTCGATTGAATTATAAAACAGAACATCATTGATTCATTATGGACATACAATTTGGCAGTCGAGTTAACTTGTTACTTTGTAATATTAAATCGATTTAAGTTATATGCGAATTAAATAATCGTTAACTCGGTAAAGTAATACATTCGATTTTATTTACGACTAGCTGTTGCCTGCGACTTCGTACGCGTGATTGAAATTATAAATCTACAATATTAATATGGCAGGATGAAGGAATTATGTAAAACTTTCCTGTACTTTTTGAGTTTATTCGTTACAAATATACAATAATACAACGTTTTTTCCTTAAATTATTAAGTACTAGCTGTTAGGTACCCGTCCGTGTGGTGACGGACTAAAAATACAAGTGTCACCACCCCATCTCCTCGCCAGGGTGCTGTAAAAGCCAGCTAAGGGACATTTTACACAGATGACCATCCTCTGTGAGAGACGAAAAACTCGAAAGTAAACCCTGTGCCAACACGCCTGGTCAACTCGGCACAGTAGACTATAATCCCTCCCAAAGTAGAGGAGGCCCGTGCCCAACAGTGGGACGTATATGGGCTGGAGAGAGAGCTGTTATCCACGACTCCGTACGCGTGGAATTTTGAAAATTTTCCCCGTCTGCATCATATTTCACTAATGGTTTGCTCCTTTTGGTCGCAGCGTGAATTTATATAGCCTGTATATATTATATAGGTACCAATTCTACGGGCAAAACAAACTTAACTTAACTAAAAAATGAAAATTGATTGTGTCAATAAGACAACTCCATAATGTTAACGAAATTTTCTTGTTAGAAAATCTGTTTATTATAGACTAACGATTATTATTTATATAAAAATGCAAAATAAAAAAGCCAAATAATGAAGATACACCAATAGTTGTTTTCATTTTTTAGTTAAGTTAAGTTTAGTTGTGCACGTTGAATCGGCGCCATAGTCTTCCTCGTTAAATTGATTATTCAACACAAAAAGAATTTATCAATTCGAACCATAGATTCCTGAGATTAGCGCGTTCAAACAAACAAACTCTTTATCTTTATAAAATTGTGTTATAAAATGTCCTGAATATTTATTTATTTATTATATTGGTATACATATATTGCAGTTTCACCAGCGTTTGTAGTTTATGTTTTGCTTCTTGACCTTCAGGGTGACGATATTTAGTCTATTGGTCTTATTCATAATGACTTATCGGAGGTTTAAAAGTTCGCTAAAAGCGAAAATTGACAAAACTTGTTATTCATGATAGTCTTGTTACGCTAAAACGTTTATTATCTCTCCGATAAAATCTCCGTTTAAACCTCCAATATGTCATTATGAATACCTAAGACCATTAGTGTTATTTTGATCAGTTATACAACTAGAGTTTCATTTAACACCCATTCAGCGTGCATGAAAGAATAATAAATCATAGCCATTCTCCTCCAAAATGGCTAGATCGATTCTCAAGTATATGGAGAATTTAAATGATTTGTGTAGAATCTAAACGTAACGTTGGTTTTATCATCGTATTCGGAGACCTACGAAATGTCTACAGTGTAGATATTCAGTAGATCTGCGAATACGATGATAAAACCTTAGTACTGTAAATTGTACCTAGATCATAATGGTGCACCTCTTCAGTAAGCATGCAAGTAAAACAGCAGATTTCAACTGTAACTTCTTATGTATTAATGTGTATTAATATATTTATATGTATATACGTAACATGTGTACCCATGATTTATGCTTAGCTAGCTGTTGCCCGCGACTCCATCCGCGTGGAATTTGGTAATTTTGTTTTCGTAATAAAAGGTAGTCTATGTCCTTTCTCAGGGTCTAAAGATTGTCTGTGCCAAATTTCATCAAAATCGGTTGAGAGGTTTAAGCGGGAAAGCGTAAAAGACAGACAGACAGAGTTACATTCGCATTTATAATATTATAGTAGGGATAGTAGGGATTACATGTTTTATAATTTCTTCTATATTTATTTAACTTTGTTCTCTTTTTATTCATTGTCTGTGGTAGCTGCCTGTTCTTACTAATTCTCTGGTTCTTACTGAAAATCAGCGTCGTGGTGTCTTGCTACTATAGCAATGGTTGAGAAAGGACCATTTTCGTAGATAGATAGACGTCGGGCCTCGTGGTCTAGCGGTAACGGACTGCCCATCGCGCGTCGAGGTCGCGGGTTCGATTCCCGCTCGGGACAATCATTTATGTGATATTCATAATTGTCATACAAATGTTTGTCCTAGGTCTGGGAGTTTACTATGTATTATAAGTATGTATTTACAAAAAAAAGGAGTATATGTATTATATCCGTATTCTGGTACTCATAACACAAGCTTAATAAGCTTAGCTTGGGACCAGAGGACGTTGTGTGAAATGTCCATGAATATTTATTTATTTATTTATTTTCAACCTCTAATATTAACCTATTATATTATGTATAAGCACAGATAATATTATAATAAAGAGTATAAGTCAAGTTTTGTTCTGTAGTCGAGGTTACTGAAATAAATATATTTTCTGTCTTTCTTTCAGATCGTGGTATTATATCAAGTATAGCTTAAACTTTTTTCACATGACAACTAAAAGCTCATAATAATTTATACCTACTTGTACAATAAAACCATAGTGAAGTGCCACTTACAAAAAACATGGTACAACATGTTATCGATAACTGCAGTTTCTATTTCGCCACCGAGGCTTCTGTATAACGTCACATAGATAAGAGAACACAAATATCAGGTGAAGTGCTACTCCAGCAAGGAGTTGTGAGAGGATTGCTACGAATTATGACGACTAGTGATGTGCTTACACAAAACTTTTATTGATATATCGATATGGACATGTTGTATATCGATAATAATCACAAGTATATGGCAAATTACTTAATTTGTAAAAAAAATTTTAATTTGTGTTATAAAATAAATAAATATTTCACGTCTATTTTGCTTGATGTTATCAATCATTTAATTGCATAATAAATAAATATGTTATACGCAAAACAATATGATGTATTTATCTCAATATACTTACTGTTAATTGACTGAACTTTTCTTCTTTCTTAGTAATCTTTATCATATTTAAAAGTATTTAATTGAATTGTAATAGATATCAAGTAAATTTCTTCATCATCATCATCATCAATCATTCTTATCCATATTTTGCCTACAATAAAATTATATTTCTTTACGTAATTACCTATGGTATTTATAGAGTACACCTACTACATCCCTTATCTGCACCACCCTAGGTTGACTGGAAGAAAATGCCTTAGGCATTAAGGCCGCCTTTGTACCCTGTTTTGTGTACAGAAGTTTTAAATAAATAAATACCTTTAAATATAATATTTTCTAACACTTGCGCGACTCATCTGTTTAAATAAAACTACTTTTAACGGATTTAAACGCGTATATTTGTTTTAAATTTTGGCCCGACGTTTCGGAGACTTTGCAGTCACCATGGTCACGGGTGAGACTGTCTCACCTGACTGACTCATCTGACTGCAAAGTCTCCGAAACGTCCGGCCAAAATTTAAAACAAATATACGCGTCTAAATCCGTAAAAAGTAACTTTAAATAGCCAAAAATGTGTATAAAATTTGTTTTTTCAGTCCCAAAGCAAAAGCACAAAACGAAGGCACAAAATAAATCTTAAATTTGAGTTCAAAAGAAAAATAAATATATCGATAAAAAGAAATCCCAGCCTTAAAGTTCATTTTAAGCACGATAACTCTTTAAGTGGCACGTAACCCATTGGTGCATTACATAATAATATCTACAACAACTTGCTCTGTCTGCTTACCTCTTAAAAGCAAATGACGAATACTTATCTGAGCTTAGAAATAAGCTAAAGCGCGGTTATGTGTATATGCTCAAACATATTTCTAACTAGTCCGTATCTTTATACTTGCAGAATTTAGACCCTAAAAATTTGCAAATAAAATCTAAGTGTTTGTACTGCACTAGGGTGTTTTCTATGTATCTATCTCCAGCCCATTAACGTCCCACTGTTGCATGTGTTAGCACAGGGTTTATTTTTGAGCTTTCCGTCTTTCACAGATGATGACGATATCCCTTAGCCGGCTTTTACAGCACCCTGGGGAGGAGATGGGGTGATAATTGTATTTTTAAGTCCCTAGGACTTCTATTCTTCCGGATTTCCAAAATTTTACATAAGGTACAAAAGGCGGTCTTATCACTATTTGTGATCTCTTACAGACAACCTTGGGATGGAATTATAAGGTTGAAGATTAGTTATAAGTGGTGTACTAATACATAGTATTAAAAACTACATAAGTTACTAAATAAATACTTAAACTTATACATAATTATATACATAAGATAGACACATACATATTAACTACAAATATACTAGCACTAGACTATTATAAGGAGGTATGTATTTACAAAAGGAAATATAATGTGTTACAAACTTTAGTTTACCATAAGTTAGTTAAGAGGATACCAAAATAGCTTCGTGCATTTTTCTACGTACGAAGTTTTCATTTTTTCTTTAGATTGAATGGCTAGAGCTCTAATTTTTAAGTATATGTTTTTTCAATATATGATCTAGGATCGCATAAACTCAGAAACGCGATTGAAAAAAGTTTTCTCGATAGAAAATCTTAGCGAAACAACCTCTCTAATTTTTTATTTTTTTCATTTGTCGGTCTATTATCGCGTATTAACTAATGAAATAACTTTAAAAACTTAATTCACAAAAATTCACGTGTCACAGTGTTAGTTACCGTACTCCCCCGAAACGGCTTGACCGATTCTTCTCAAATTTTGCATACATATTCAGTAGGTCTGAGAATCGGCCAACATCTATTTTTCAAACTTTTTTTTAGTATGGCAAAACAACGTTTGCCGGGTCAGCTAGTAATATATAGAAACACGTAAGCCGGAATTAAAATATATTTAGTAGATTTTGAGTAAACAAAAAAAATATCTAACTCTAGCTGTGTTAATAGGTACATGTCGACGATAATATTGATGTAGGCCCTTAACTTGGAATAGTAGATTTTCATTCAGAACGACAGCGACAGCTCGAAGAAGAATAAATTAAGCTATGATCTAATAATCTAATAATATTCATACATACTCAGAATGATATGTAAAACATTGTTATTAATATACTACAAGTGTTTTGACTAGCTTCCAAGTGAAGTGGCCAGATATTGTTGTTGTGCAAACTAAACGTAGTGCAATATATCATTATTGTA
Organism: Orgyia antiqua; assembly: GCA_916999025.1. Taxonomy (NCBI): domain Eukaryota; kingdom Metazoa; phylum Arthropoda; class Insecta; order Lepidoptera; family Erebidae; genus Orgyia; species Orgyia antiqua. The sequence continues at coordinate 31,694,384 of OU779863.1, forward strand.
ACTGCAATAGTTGCTGGAGATTGTTACGTCTATCTCTTTAAGTAGGATTCTGCCTAAAACTGATGTTTAAAGTACTTAGTGTTAGTTTTTAGTGTCTTTTTTATTATTTAGTGTTTTTAAATTTATATTATTAAACTTCCTGTTGTAATGTTCCCACTGGATTATAGCATTGTGCTGTTCAAAACGGGAATTAGACAGGCGCCAGGTTCCCACAGGGTCGGCAACGCGTGAGTTTTTCGCGCGCGTTGGTGTTGCAAATATCCATGGGCTACGGTAATCGCTTACTATCAGACGACACTGATACTAACATTGACGCTGACGCTGACACTGACGCTGACACTGACACTGACACTGACACTGACACTAATACTAATATGATTACTAATCATCATCATTATCATCATCATAACATCACGCGTTTGTCCCATGGGGGTAGGCAGAGACTATAGAGCGCCATCTGTTACGATCCAAACATACTTCCTTGGCTTCATCCACACTCATACATCTGGTCATACATGCCCGACTGTTGTAAGTGCTACGCACTTGCCCCTTTTGGAGTAGGTATGCTGGCGATCACATCGGAGTATATTTTTCTCGGGCGTCCTCTTCCAGCATTTCCACTTACCTCCGCCGTGTATATGCCTTTCGTTAAGCGTCTCTCATCCATCCTCTCCACATGACCACACTTAAAATAAATAAATAAATAAACTTGAATACTAATCTATTCTAATATTATAAAGCTGAAGAGTTTGTTTGTTTGAACGCGGTAATCTCAGGAACCATTGCCTGGACCGATTTGAAAAGTTCTTTAACTGTTAAATAGTAGGTATATTTATCGATCAGGCAAGATTAAGCGGACCGACTGATCAACGCCTCTCGTAACCAGACGATAGCTAGTTTTTTTAGGGTTCCGTACCCAAAGGGTAAAAACGGGACCCTATTACTGAGACTTCGCTGTCCGTCCGTCCGTCCGTCCGTCTGTCACCAGGCTGTATCTCAAGAACGGTTATAGCTAGACAGTTGAAATTTTCACAGATGATGTATTTCTATTGCCGCTATAACAAAAAATACTAAAAATAAAATAAAATAAATATTTAAGGGGGGCTCCCATACAACAAACATGATTTTTTTACCGTTTCTTGCTCGATACTAATAACGTTGCCTTATGTTGCATAGATAATGGTACGGAACCTTTCGTGCGCGAGTCCGACTCGCACTTGACCAATTTTTATATAATATTTTAAAATTTTTGACCTTTTGCTTTCAATTTTTTATTACATTGACTTTCAAGAATCAATCTGTCGATTATTAAAACTGATTGGAGTCCTCCAAGCACATAAGTAGGCAATACACTTGAACAGAAGCTTATGTCAATTAACGTGTTATAAAACATACTAATACTGATCTTTGTATTTAAAGTATTAAGAGTTAGTTTACAATATTTAGAGATTTACAGTTGTCAAATTAAAGCCACACAAAACCGTATTGAGGTGGTCAGGATCCCACGATGGTACTTGACAAGCTGAGTAAAGAATCTACTAGAATAGACATAATTCCGTAATTTGGTCCCGTACTCTAAAAACCAACCTACAACCCAAGGGAAATCTCAATAAATTGATTAGTTCAAAAACTAAAAAATTGGTCAAGTGCGAGCCGGACTCGCGCACGAAGGGTTCCGTACCATTATCTATGCAACATAAGGCAACGTTATTAGTATCGAGCAAGAAACGGTAAAAAAATCATGTTTGTTGTATGGGAGCCCCCCTTAAATATTTATTTTATTTTATTTTTAGTATCTGTTGTTATAGCGGCAATAGAAATACATCATCTGTGAAAATTTCAACTCTCTAGCTATCACCGTTCTTGAGATACAGCCTGGTGACAGACGGACGGACGGACGGACGGACGGACGGACAGCGAAGTCTCAGTAATAGGGTCCCGTTTTTACCCTTTGGGTACGGAACCCTAAAAACACGTTTGAAAATCCTGAATATTTTTTCATATTATAAATTATTGCATTGTCATCAGTCAATAAAAAATGTGCAAAATTTCAGATCTATTCAACTACTGTAGGGGATGAAAATAACTTTCAAAGATTCTGTTACATAGATTAATACATTAATAGATACGTACTGAACTAATAAAAGCGGGAGACCGATGACAATGCAATAATGTAAGATAATATTCAGAATTTTCAAGCGTGTCTTTTAGTTTTCGGACTAATCTACAAGACACTACACAAATTAAGGCACGTCGTTATTATTTAGGTTAGTTTGAGATATGACTTTGTCTATACTTCTATCATCGCACCTCTCGCCATCGGCAGCGAGTTCATTGTCACACCCTAGAACCGTTACCATCCCGCACTGTACGGTTCGAGCGCCACTTTATCCCATGTACGATCAGGTTGTGGAATGAACTCTCTGCCATGGTTTTCCCACAGGACTACAGCATAGGGCTCTTCAAAAAGGGCGTCAAAAGGTTCCTACAGGGTCAGCAACGCGCGTGTGGTACCTCTGGTGTTGCAAGCGTCCATAGGCTACGGTAATCGCTTACCATCAGGCGAGCCGTATGCTTGTTTGTCACCCTAGTCGTATAAAAAAAAAATATATACTTACTTAGCTCTTTATAATGTCCATCGTCAAATAATGAGCTCAAAGGGCCTATATTATGATGATCAATCTGTCCTTATCGCACTAATTTAACTATCTCTTGTGTATTATAGTCAGAACTACCGAACAATGACTTACAGTTGAAAGAAACATCTGGGATGTAAGTATTCTATAAGCTATTAGTAATATCTTATAGTATCCGTAGTACATTTTTTTCACTTGATTACTATCAAGCTGATTTTCCGTGAGTAGCTTTATTATGACGAGACGCCCAATAATTTTCTATTCCAAAATCTCGATTGTGGTAGCTAACAGAGGTAACAAGGATAAAATATCGTACTATTACTGAAAGAAAGCAGTAAGTGATTTTTTTTAAATTTTTGTCTGAAATTTTTGACACAAGTTCACTTACGTCTTTTTTTTTACGGTGTAGCTACCAAGGTCTAACACTGGCGCAATTCATTCATTCAAATAAAACCACTATTTACGAATTTAGGTCAACATTTACGAAACGTCGTTAGGCTAAAATTTAAAACAAATAAATGCGTCTAAATCCGTAAAAAGTGGTTTTATTTGAACAAGAAGTATCTAAACTGATAATAAAGCAAATTCGTTATTTTTGTATGCCTGTTCCTATGTAAGCTTCAAAACTACGCAACAGATTTTGATGCAGTTTTTAAATAGTGGTTCAAGAGAATGGCTTTTTTGTATAATTTGTTTAGGTTTGATACCTAAAATTCTACAGTTACGAACAGCTACTGTGTTATAAAAAAATATTGTTCCGAAATATTAAAGTTAATTACGTCTTTTACGTTGTGTGCCCTCATTTAATTGGTGTCTTGCATTGTCTGTTGCTTTCCACACTTTTCGGTCTGACGTTATATCAGTGTTAATTTCTGTTTTATTCATAGCCTGTTTTACATTCATCCATCCGTCGGCCTTTATCTATCTACTTCTGATCATAGGCCTCCTCATAGAACATCACAATACGCGATCTAGAACTGCCTGTATTCAGTTCCACATAATTAATGATATTTCTTTTTAACCGCTATATTTTAACCGATATTTCTTTTTAACTGATTCGTTCGGTACGAATCTATCAATGTATTAACCTATGTAACATAGTCCTTAAAAGTAATTTTCACCCACTTGCAGTAGTAGGATTGATCTAAAATTTTGCACACATATTAAGAACTGATGACAATACAATAATTTTAAATAATATTCAGGATTTTCAAGCGTATTATTTACGTAGCTTTTGAACTAAGCAAGTTATTTATCTTATATACTATACTAGCTGACCCGGCAAACGTTGTTTTGCAATACTAAAAACAAAAGGTTTGAAAAATAGATGTTGGCCGATTCTCAGACCTACTGAATATGCATGTAAAATTTCATAAAAATTGGTCATGCCGTTTCGGAGGAGTACGGTAACTAACACTGTGACACGTGAATTTTATATATAAGACTAGCTGACCCGGCAAACGTTGTTTTGCCATATGAAAAAAAAAGGTTTGAAAAATAGATGTTGGCCGATTCTCAAACCTACTGAATATGCATGTAAAATTTCATAAAAATCGGTCTATCCGTTCCGGAGGAGTACGGTAACTAACACTGTGACACGTAAATTTTATATATAAGATATACTATATTAATATAGCTGCATTTTCAATGGGGTATACGCCTACCCGTAAATAAGAATAAAACACAATACATCTGCTCATAGTCAGAAGACTGACCGCACGATTTAAAAAAAAACAATAATTAATTTTTACAACATGCTGTATAAAAACTAAAGTAGATAAAATTTGCCGGTTCATATAACACGCCCCTTAAAAGCCGAAGCGTAGTCAAGTGATTGTTTGCGATCGGATCCGTGCGATCAACACGCAAATCTGTGTACACACTCTCTCATCCATCATAATGTTATGTTGTTTTATTTTTTATTTGAAGTTTTTAAATCTCTTTTTCAGCCTATTGAATTTCCATTGCTGGGAATGAACCTACTCCGTTTCTTATGTTAATTATTTTGTGCTGACCGTGTGTTGTAGTATGGTTTAGTTTAGATTCAAGTTTCCTGTCTTTTACAGTAGACGTTAACAGCTTACAGCTTATTCTTGTTTTTGTAACGTTTAATTTATTAAGTTGTTTTATTTTTAGTGTAAAATAGATTGTAAAGATGCGTGACTGTTGGAGAAATACATTTTTTAATATGATTTAAAATATTTTTCGCATCTGTTGACCGCAGCGTGATGTTATATAGCCTATAACCTTCTTTGACAAACGAATTTATCCACTGAACGAATTTTTCAAATCTGACAAGCGGTCGCTGAGATCAGCGCGTTCATATAAACAAACAAACACGCATACTCTTCAGCTTTAAAATATTAGTCTAAATATGCAGAAATTCTGTAATCTTTAAATCTGTTTTGTGCTTTGAATCTCGGATGAAAGGCTTGTACCAAACCAAACAAAATTTCTTCTAAATCGTACGTGAGCCATAGTTGAATATGATTTAAACAAACTATTAATATAATAAACCCTTTACATTAGAGCGTGTCGTGCGTCACAGGGCCCACTGTTTATTTTAACTCAATTTTAGTGTCGAGTTACCAACCTTTACGTAAAAAATCCGCGGTGTCTTTACTAAATGCAAGGGTTCTCAAACTAAAGTCATGTCTGGTATCGATGATAAGGATGGATGTGGTTTCTTGAACTGGGACTTGCTTTTTACTTTTTTGAGACTTCGCCATCCGTCCGTCCGTCTGTCATCAGACTGTTTCTGTAGAACGCTGATAACTACTACCTCTATCTCTACTCTAGTCTATCCTAATATTATAAAACGGTAAAATTTGTAAGTTTGTGACGTTATAAAAAGTAATCTCTGTATCTACTGATTCAATTTTCAAAATAATTTGACCAATAGAAAGCTACATTATTGTAGAGTGTCATCTAATATATAAAATTTCCATGTCACTAGATGATAGTTGCCGTACTCCTTTTTACCAAATTTTATATGCGTATTCAGTGGGTCTGAGAATCGGCCAACATCTATTTTTCAAATCTTTTTTTTATGGTATGTCAAAACAACGTTTGCCAGGTCAGCTAGTAGGATATAATAATTTCAATAAATTTGTACTAATCAATACCTAAAGTTATATAATAATCCGTAAATAGCGTAACTTATTAAACCGTGAAGTTTTATATAGCCAGGCTAAAGTGTCGTGTCTTCAAGATTGAACGCCAATATACCTACTATTAATGGTAAACCTTTGTTTTCTTCTTCTTGTGGTGCCGTCTCCTACCGGAGTTTGGCGATCATCATTACGATTTTTAGTTTGTCTACAGCGGTTCTAAACAGAGAACTGGTGCACATACCAAACCGCTGTCTCAAATTTTTCAACCCGGATGTGCGGCATCTGCCTGGTCTTCGGCGGTCCCATGCATAATCAGTTGCAGAAGATTACATTGCTTTTTAACACGCTTATATTAGTTCGGAACGTATCTATCAACGTATCAACCTATGTAACGGAATATTTTAAAGTAATTTTCACCCACATTTAGCAGTCGGATCGATCTGAAAATTTGCACACATATTAAGCAGGTACCAAATACAATCCAATAATAAAAAAAATATTTTGAATTATCAAACGTGTTTGCTAGTATTTGAACAAAGTAGATTTTAGTTATTACGCTTGATTATTAAACCTTTGACAGAGATTTAATTAGCTAAGAAGGGAACTAGTTAAAACTTTGAGAACCATATTTAATGATGGACGTGCTGCGACCAACCAAAGACTATTAAGTAATAGTTGTACACCGGATGCGATGTGTAAATATCGCCGTGCGTTCACACAAAACATACAACTGTATGGAGTAGACTGTTCAACATTCATTCATTCATTCTTTATTGTGCACTCACACAAATAAGGCAACATAAATAATAGTACTTATTACAAATGTGCACAAAGGCGAGCTTAACTCATATTGAGTTTTCTACCAGTAAACCCTTGAGTGTATGGAGAAATGCTATAAAAAAAATAAACATTGTTATTTAAAGTGGTGTTTCTATGTATTACAAGTATGTATTTACAGAAGAAATTTAGTATATGTATTCTATCCGTATTCTGGTACCCATAACACAAACACATAAGCTTAGCTTGGGACCAGAGGACGTTGTATGAAATGTCCGTGAATATTTATTTATTTATAAAAGGTTGTAATAGTATGTGCAATATATGCATGTGCGAAACTTAGTTGAATAGAGCGTTATTAAACTCTCAATTTTAAAACAACGAAAATTCGTCCCCGTTGGGATATTTCCTTAGCTCTTTCTATGCTAATAATTTTCTTTTAGCAATTGGAGCTCCTAGACATCAGGTTTCTTGTAGTGAGAGAGTATATAATTATCTTTACTTATTATTAAACAAAGTCGTTTTATACGTTTTTTTTTAAATTTATTTATGTCCTTATGTGACATAAAAAATATATTTAACAAAAATAATAAAAACAAAAAAGAAATAATAGCTACTCCATTTCATTAGCCGTTTGAATAGCGCCAATAAATTAATCTGATCTACCTACATTAAAGACGTCAATCGCTTGCTCCTAATAATAAATACACATTTATCATCCACCACATCATCCGTACTATGTTAAGCAATTATCACCTTTATATATATTAAACTTGTCTTCATAGAAAATTCGGCACAACATTTACGTCTTAAAGTAAAAATTAATGTAAACAAAAAATATAGTTATTTTTATACTTTTAATATAAAAGTGAAACTCATTGAGGACGGGATGTTCAATGAAATTGAAAAAGAAGCGGCAAAGCCCGAGTTACACTCGCGCTCAATGGGTTTCGTAAACATTCTTACATATATACCTACTAATCTATACTAATATATATAATAAATATAAAGCTGAAGAGTTTGTTTGTTTGTCTGTTTGAACGCGCTAATCTCAGGAATCACTATTCCGATTTAAAAAATTCTTTTAGTGTTGGATAGTACATTTATTGAGGAAGGCTATAGTCTCTATAAAATCACGCTGCAACCAATAGGAACAAAGCATTAGTGAAAAACGTTGTGAAACGAATATTTTCTAAATCCACGCATATGGAGTCACGGGCGACAGCTAGTCTTAATAATATATTGGTAGTAATCACATTGTCATAAGCAAAGAATATACTACTCTCTGTCATAAGCATGTCAATAAGATCATAGAAAAACGTTTGCTGTATGGGAGCTCTCTTAAATGTTCATGACAGCCGATTCCGTTACTTGAACTTGGCTTGACACACTGACGGATGTCTAGATTGTATTCTGGTTTATAGTATTTATTGTTATAGAATCAACAGATAGGTATACATCATCTGTGAAAATATAACGTTCTGGCTATCACCGTTCATTACGTCGTCTGCGTCTGGGTGTTTATATGTATTATAAGTATGTATTTACAAAAGAGAAGTAGTTTATGTATTCTATCCGTATTCTGGTACCCATAACACAAGCATATAAGCTTAGCTTGGGACCAGAGGATGTTGTGTGAAATGTCCGTAAAATATTTATTTTATTTATTTATTTTCTTTATTACATTCCTGGTACCAAACATATGCACAGACAAGGAAGTCTCAGCATAGCATCCCGTTTTACCCCTTAGTACAGAACCCTAAAAAGTTATTAAAAATAGTGTTAACGGTCTTACGGAACCATTTTATGGTGAATTAGACGAAGGAAGTGTCTTGACGACCTTTTTATCTGGACTTTTTACGAGGAAAGAGGTTTTATATCCATAATTATGTGTTTTTTTTTAATGTGCGTAAAGGAGAACGGATAATTTGATGTTAGTAACTAGAAGTGCGCTGTACACGCTAGGGCTGGCACTAATTTAAATATAAGTATTGATCATTTTTGATTTTATCAAGAATTCACTTGACAATTTCAATAGCTATCACAACGATAGTGGTGCGTCTTTTTTGCTAAAATTTTAAATGCAGCACTCGATATTTTATTTTGCTATATTGATTCACAATCAGGTATCCTGAAATCGGTACTTGATGATGTAGCATTAACATGATTTTGGTTTTATACTATTCAGTACAGCAGATTTACCAGACGGTGGGTTGACGATTAAAATTGGGTACAAGTAACTTTAGCCTGGCTAGATAGTACTCTATAGAATAATGACGTTTCATATGACATATAGCCTGTATCATAGACACACATAGATACGTTTTCACGCACACATAGATATGTTACTGGCTTCAAGCCGTCTGAGTGATGTAGCCACCTGGTATTTCTGTGTATAACAAATACAGTTTTGTGATACCGACAGCTGAAGATTTTTTCTGCAGAAACTCTTAAACGTAATGAATGACAAATATTGTTTAGAAACTCGATTAGATACGTAACGATAAACTATCTAAAATTGTAGTCAGGTAGTGAAACTACGATAGTTATCCAGAGAGGCTATTTGCAAAGAGTAGATATATTTTAAGGAAGTTTAAACATGTTGTAGAACTCAAAAACACGTATCGTAACGAAATTAAATTTTACAAAATTTATTTAGATTTTGAAATTTTTGGCAGCCCTGAACTAGCAATACAGGTTAATGAGTTATCTAGCAGTTAAAATATAAAACAAAATCTGTTTACAGCCAACTGCGTACTTACTTTCAAATAGGAGATTCACACTCCAGCGCGCGTTTTGCACAATCGAAATTTAAAATTTGAAAAAAAAAGCGAGTGTCAAAGTTCTTTGTTTAAAAAGTTAGACTGCTTTTGTTTTTTTTCATCATGAAAAGTTCTAAGACTAAAATTTGAAGGCTGGAAATAATGAAGAGATAAAAAAAGTCTTTGAAATTGAACATTTCAATAACAAAAGACTAATTTCTTTTGCGTTGTTTACGAAACTTTGTGCCAGTGTTTCTAGCAATTGAAACTGGTGGTTCTTTTCATCTAATGTAACTGATCATCAGTTTTGGCAGGGCTCTCCATTCATTCGGGTTTAAACGTCTTCATCATATTTATAGGGGAGTTTGAAAAAGTGTATCCGGCCAGTATTTTTGTGTCTTATTCCAAATTATTTCTTGTAATATTACATACGACCATGTTGAAGTAAAGTGTTTCTTTTTTTTTTGTTTTAACGATCTACATTCGAGTATTGTCATTAAGAGTTCGGGATTTTTTTAATAATTACAAGGAAATTTTACGCAAAAGTGTTATACCTATTTCATTAAGAGCTTAAAACTTTAATTGTCTTGTAAATAACAAAAAAATTGGTCAAGTGCGAGTCGGACTCGCGCACGAAGGGTTCCGTACCATTATCTATGCAACATAAGGCAACGTTATTAGTATCGAGCAAGAAACGGTAAAAAAATCATGTTTGTTGTATGGGAGCCCCCCTTAAATATTTATTTTATTTTATTTTTAGTATTTGTTGTTATAGCGGCAATAGAAATACATCATCTGTGAAAATTTCAACTCTCTAGCTATCACCGTTCTTGAGATACAGCCTGGTGACAGACGGACGGACGGACGGATGGACGGACGGACGGACGGACGGACAGCGAAGTCTCAGTAATAGGGTTTCTGTTTTTACCCTTTAGGTACGGAACCCTAAAAAAGTCTTTGAAATTGAACATTTCAATAACAAAAGACTAATTTCTTTTGCGTTGTTTACGAAACTTTGTGCCAGTGTTTCTAGCAATTGAAACTGGTGGTTCTTTTCATCTAATCTATCATCAGTTTTGGCAGGGCTCTCCATTCATTCGGGTTTAAACGTCTTCATCATATTTATAGGGGAGTTTGAAAAAGTGTATCCGGCCAGTATTTTTGTGTCATATTCCAAATTATTTCTTGTAATATTGCATACGACCATGTTGAAGTAAAGTGTTTCTTTTTTTTTGTTTTAGCGATCTACATTCGAGTATTGTCATTAAGAGTTCGGGATTTTTTTAATAATTACAAGGAAATTTTACGCAAAAGTGTTATATTTCATTAAGAGCTTAAAACTTTAATTGTCTTGTAAATAACAAAAAAAGAAACTCATTCATAAATTCGCACTAGACCACCGTATGTGGGCTCTTAAAACACATTTGCAAAGCCGGCATTTTTAAAATGACCCTCCCGGTGGTCTACCCCGGGCATGTCTAGACAGGCGACATGATTCTATGGGAAAGTGGCTCAGACGTACTTACACTTACTTATGAAGTATGTGTGGTGAAGGCCTAAGAGTAGTTCGAATGATAAATAAATAGAAAAAGATAAAAGTAGATAAAACTATTGCAAATAAAGTTGCTCATTTTTTAGCATTGCTAAAAACCGTATTAAACGTCTTAGCTTCGTTTATAGTTATGGAACGGAAGCCTTTGACACCATTTTCACCTCTTTGAATATATTGGATTGCTTTAAGGCTTACATAATAATCAATAATCAAGAACTAATTATAAATTTAAATAAATTTAGAGATTATTAGAATAAACTATAGTGTTACATTTAGTTCATTTAGATTTTAAAGGCAGCAAGAGTAGCTCTTTGTAGAGAAACTTCAACATTACTTTCATAAATAACTGCATCTTATCAGCGAAGATATTTTTAAGGGATAATTTTCTTTTTTCGAAATAAATATGAAGTAGTTGAATGTGTTAAAAAAAAAATGTTTTATACATAATTTCAACTATTTACTAGCTTTACCATAATATTAGCTACTCTTAATTCAGCGGGTTAACTTTTCTTTTTAGAAGAATTACAGTTTTTTTTTAATCCAATTGGTATTTTATTTACGACCTTACAAGGCTATAACCACAAAGTCACTGGCATAATTTGTTAAAAAGTTAAATATTAATCTAATATCCTTTTCCTCCATAATCAAAATATCGAATTCAACATTCGAAATTCGAACTCTTGCGCAAATGTGGTCATGCGGTGTTATTTTTTGCCAACTAGTCGCGACATGGCTAAATGTCGATTTGTTTTGCCTTTTAGTTAAGTGCCATAGCCAATCTTTACTAATTTGCTTTTTGTGTTATTTTTTGTTCAAAGGGTTGTTTAAAAGCTCAAAGCTATTTAAACTTTTAAAGCCGTAGTAATAGCATCGGGTTATTTGAGAAAAAATGTTTGTAGTTTTTTTACTAATGTTGATGCTTCTATATATGCCAAACGCCTCTATGCCTCTATGTCCATTGTCCATACCAAAGTTTTTGTTTCCAAGATGATATACCTAATTAAGTAGTTCTCTATCACATTTGCACTAAAGTGTAGTTGCTGTTTTGACTCTTTTAGCGAAGAGAAATTATATTAAATAAAAAAATATAGAATTTTCAGCGATTCTTGTGAGCAAAATTTCAGATCAATCCGACTACTGCAAGTGGGCAAAAATTGCTTTCAAAACTTCCGTTACATAGACATATACAGACAGATACGAAAGAAGTTAATAAAAGGGTGTTAAAAAGAAATAACAATGCCCTTTTATCTGTTTTTAGTGAGTAATCCTCACACGAGAACCACATCAATAGCGATCCATACCAAATGTGTTTGTGTAAACATTGCAATTCTCATTCGCTTGTTACGACCGGGCCGATCAATTTGATTGCGCTCAGGCGCTCACACATTAATTTTATTGTTGCAAGTGATTATTACCAAGTGTGCATTTGTTAGTGATTAAAAAACTAAGCACAGATAATTAATGCTGGTTTTTTAGGGTTTGGTACCAAAAGGTGAAACAGGACCGACTATCTGTAGGTATCCCAAGATCGGTGAACGAAAATTTTCACAGATTGTACATTTCCGTTGCCACTTACTAAAAACTAGATTACAGTACATATTTAAAGTTTTAAAGGCGCTTCCAAAACAATAAACGTTTATTGTTTAACTGTATTATAGTCTATGACAGCCTATTATCACGTTAACAACTACTTATTTTGGATTTACATATAGTGGGACTCAGAGAACGCAAAAATGTAGTGCTAAATGTCAATAAAGCTCAAGAAAAAAAATTCTACGTCAATAATGACACGGAACCCTTTATGCGAAAGTCCAAGTCGTATTTAGACAGCTTTTTCCCTATCGTTTTGATTAAAACTAGAAACTGGCGTTGCACGTAGAAATACGATACAAACTTCTCAATCGAATGAGGATTGCGGTGGCCTAATTGATTACTGAAAAGCACGACCGCAATAAACTCAGTTAGCAGAGCTACGGAACGGTATTCCAAGGTTCCAGTCCCGCTTGCGGTAATCACTTTTTCCACCGTAATTTAATTTATTAAGTAAAACTAGAGTGAAAGTAAAAAAAACCTCTATTCAGGCGTACAAAGTCACTTAAAATAGCCTAATATATTTAAGCCTAGTTAAATGACTATAATTAGTGTATAATCGTGTGTAGCATTGACGTGCATGTATTTGTTTACCTGACGACATATCCGGCGCACGTGCTTGTAACTCGAGACATCGCTGCCTACTCGAGTACGACTGTTAATGTAAAGTGTATTACAATAGGGTTGTGCTCGTATCGATATCGATTAATAAGCATAGTGCTTTTAAAATGATTCAACTACTAAGTTTTAGTTTCTGCTACAGAACACTAGCTAATGTAGTAGGTAGGTTCATTGATATACTCGTAAGTCAAAGTCAAAGTCAATTTTTTTTATTTCAAGTTGGCATGTTTTACAAGCTCTTTTGAAACGTCAGAAACTAGGTATCTGTTCCAAACGCGAATCCTATGGAGAAGAACAGACAAGAAACTCCATATAATTTACAAAAATAGCAGTATGATAGATAGAGATATATGAGAGAGATATGTAGTCTATCCGTATTCAGGTACAACACAAGCATAATAAAATTAGCTAGAGACCAGAGGATGTTGTGTGAAATGGCCATGAATATTTATTTATTTATAATTTAATCTTTAAAGCGATTTTGATACCGCAATCAAATGTAAAGAGTCGCTAAAACGCGATGCAGCATCGATAGTTAACTATCATTAATACGTAATATCTTCTTTGATTGCAGTAATACAGAACAAAACATTTTTTATCGATTTCGATAGTCGTTGAAAGACATCCCTATTATCTTATTGAGAGGATGAGCGGTAATGCACTGTTTACAAGTTAGTACATCGACAATCAGTTAATTGCGTTCCCCAACGTTTCGAAGAAATCACTCAACAATACGAAATAAGGATTTGTTTTAGGTATAGAGCAAGGAAATTAGATATTATATTCTACAGTAAAATAAGTGTTTGGTGTTTTTTTTATATTTTGATTTCTTTGTGCACCACTTTTGGGACTGTAGTATCTATTTATTCAACCATGATCCTTTCTCTGACCGCTGCTGGAGGTAGATCCATCCAGCATCCACGAAAATATATAATGATATTCCACGCCAAAAGTAGTATAATCACAGGTAAACCAGATGTAGTGTCTATGGCTATATCACTTAATCGGCTTGAAGCCACCATCTATGTGTGCGTGAAAATGTATCTATGTGTGTCTATGATACAGGGTATATGTCATATGAAACGTCTTTATTCTATGAAGTCCTTTTTTCAATGGGGGTAAGTAGGGAATGTTCTTATACATTACAATAGTATGTATTTTTTCCATTGTATGTATCCAGGTTCAGGACTACATTTAACTCATTTGCTTGGGACTTAAACATAACTATTCTAATGTATAAGAACATTCCCTACTTACCCCATTGAAAATAGGTGTGACGGTATGTACGAGTACGTATGTTTGTTTGAAAAAATATACTACTACAAAAAGTGATTTCAATAAACATTCTCTTTACTTAAAAGTCTTAACATTCCCGCACTTTACATACCTAAGCACCATTTTATTCGTGATTCAAAAGTTGTAGCAGTAACTCCGCGTCGCTCTTCAGCGCGAATCTTAGAAAATTCTTCATCCGGTATGAGGAAACTTGGTATTTTCATAATGTCTGCAAGGTACCGCCCAACTCGTACCTCTCCCGACTATATTCATATGATAATTTTATTAAAGAACATTGCTAAGTTGCATGGAGAAGGATTTTATCAAATGTGGCAAAATAATTTCTGGAATAGAACGTAAATTGCATAGGAAGTAGCTGTGGAAATCTGTAGTTATTTGTGATGATAAATTAAGAATACTTGCTTTTACAAATTCTTAAACTATCAAGACATAGATGGAATCAAAATTAAACCCAATACCAAATCGTCTGATCAGTGTTATACAGAAGACCAAATACACTATTGTTAGGGGAGGACTGCGCTCAATAATTCAACCTATATTATATGAATCGAGAAAAACAAGTCAAAGTCTCGTCAATCATCTATGGAAAGCAAACAAGCCAATTGTAAAGTGCATTAATTAACGCCACAAATATCACATGATTTAGTTACCTTCTGAAAATTCTCACAAAGGGCACTTGTAAACGATGAGTGTTTTCGTGTATTCAGACTATTTCCCCTTTAATCTATTATTTACTTTAAATTCGTGTTCCTTCTAAATTATCTTACAGGTATTGTATACTCTAATACATCAACTGAGATTTTGCTCTCCTTGGTATGCTCATTTTTGTGCAATTTCTGAGTATTATGTTTTTAAATATTTTTTTTTACTATCAGCTGGGCCATGATGGTGCCTTGAGCTTTACCATGACCCGGCAAGGGATGGCCCCGTTAATCGGGGCCCGACCCGACTATTATGTTTTTCGTTGTCTTTTATACATTTTTATTTATTTTCAAAGCTTTCTCCATACTAACGTAGCTCTTAACAAGTACGTATTGAAGCAATTTGTCGCGCGCTGATTTCTCGACCATTCTTCAGTTGCGAGCACCATCTTTAATCTACTTCGAAACAGTTTCACAATTACTTGAGTCTCATCGAATAACTTTGAGGGTTGACTTTTAGAAAAGAAAATTGATGCAATTAGGTTGTTTCTAGTTTGCTTTATAACTAGCTGCTGCCCGCGACTTCGTACGTGTGCAATGTAGAAAATATTTCCTGTTTTTGCAACATTTTTCACTGATGCTTCGCTACTATCTGTCGTGGCGTAATTTTTAATAGCCTATAGCTTTTCTCGATAACTTTACTATACAACACTGAAAGATTTTTTACATCGGCCCATCGGCTAATCGTAAGATTAGCGCGTTCAAACAAACAAACTCATCAGCTTTATTATATTAAATATAGATGAAGGCTAAGTATTTGGAGAGTTTATGAGAAAACAAAATATAACGGTATTGTATGGTATAAATAAAACAAAATTTTGTTTTTTAACCTACTATAAAAAAGGTGATATTAATAAAAAGATTAAAAATAATGCTGACAGCGAGCACTATTCAAAATCCGCCCGTAAGCTTTAATAGGGACAAATATAGCTAAATCAGATTTTACCTACAAATTCTTTGAAAATAAATAATAGTTTAAAAAAACTAAAAAACACGTTTTATTGAATCGAATTATTATATTGTCATCGGTCTTAGAGAGGTGTGCAAAATTTGAATAGAATCTGACCGTTTAAAGTGGGTCAAAATAGCGTCCAAAGGAGTCGGTTACAAACATACAAACAAACATACAAACAAACATACAAACAAACATACAAACAAACAAACAAGTGAAGCTAATATAAAGCGTGTAAAAGACGTTTCGTACTCCCCTTTTTTCTTCGCGAAAGTTAAACCGATTTTAATAGTTTTACGCTATATTATAGACGAAGAGTATAATATCTATGCTTGAATCACTTTTTTTGGTAAAACGTTACCAACTTTACCTAAACAAAACCGAAAAAAATCGGGATTTTCGGATGGTCATATTTCTTTTAGTTATTATGTTTTGAAAAAAAGAAAGTGACAGAAGCATAGATATACTCTTCATCTATATTATAGCGTAGAAACAATTAACATTGGTTTAACTTTCGTGAAGAAAAAAGGGAAGTACGATACCCATATTTTTGTATGGAGCATAATTTGGTATCGTGCCCTCTTAATCATCATCATCAGAATTATTGTCACGCCTTTTTCCCATGGGGGTAGGCAGAGACTATAGTATAGAGCATCATCTGAAATGATCCAAACACATTCCTTAGCTTCATTCACACTCATACATCCGGTCATACATGCCCGGCGGTTCTACCTATACTAATATTCAAATTAACCAGTCTAGTGGAACAGCACTCTCTTGAATGCGTCAGGATGCTCATCAGAGTCATTCCGTGACGTGTTTAAACAGAATCTCATACAAGTATAGTACGGGTCACGTAAAAAGAACGCTGGAAGAAAGTGGTAGGAGCGTCTTTGCGTATGGGTACACTCTCGCACGAAAGTTATGTGCCTATTATTTTATTTTTGAACTAGGCTTTTGCTGGCGAGTCGTGGTTTGGTACCTACATATTTGTTATTCTTAATAGGTATTACATAGAAAATCTATAAACCGCCTATGCGCAGCTTGACCGCCAGCGTTCTTTTTACATGACGCGACCTATACCTACATGAGTTCATACCAGCACATAATCATAAGTAAATATATCTTCTTCATTTAACGCCCCACTGTTGAACACGAAACTTCTCCAGAAAGGTATCATTTCAACATCTTCCAATGAGGATCTGCTTATATTAACCCTAACGAGATCACTTTATGTGATAAGGCCGCCATTTGTACCTAGTTTTAAGCTTAATTTCTGTTTCTTGTAAATGTGTACAATAGAGAGTTAATCTATCTATCTATCTAACCAGAGTTTTACAGCACCCTGGTTGCCACAAAAATAAATAAAGAAAATAAATAAAATATTCTTGGATATTTCACACAACGTCTTCTGGTCCCAAGCTAAGCTTATATGCTTGTGTTATGGGTACCAGAATACGGTATTTGTATGACAATTAGAAATATCACACCAATGACTGTCTCGAGCGGGGATCTAACCAGTGACCTCGTGATCGGCAGTCTGTTACGTGAACCACTTAACCATGAGGCTTGTCAAATAGGTATCCACCGTTGTTTTCTTTGATCAGAACTGTAAATATTACTACTGGCTAGAGAAAATGAGATAAAGGTTTTTCCAGCCTTTGGGGTTTTTCAAATCGTAAACAAGATTCACCAGTTAAAGGCTAAATATCTGTTCTTTGATCTAAACCCACAATTAAATTACACCCACACTTCAGTAACTTCGGAATTTATTTTAAAAGATCGTTTGAGAGATAAATAGGAACAAAAACACAATAAACTTTATTGCACTTTTATTAAGCTTAAGTACTAGTTTTGTACTATTTACATCGTGCCAAAGTATTTGACTTTAAAAACATTTAATCGACAACCTTAAAAATTATTTACAACACAATAAAAACTAACAGTAACAATTCTACTAACTACGTGCTTTGGCTAAAGTTACTTGATCTTTGGTTTCATTTATTGCTGCATAAAATTAATTTGATTAGCTATAAATAACAATGTTTGAGATTCAAGTTACAGCTGTCATAGTCATAATTCACCATTTTGATTGAACAAATACGAATTGTGATAAGTTTCATCTAACAAATAGTAAAATTTTAAATAGTGAATCCGAAATTTAATATTAATTAACGACGGCAATGTGACTTTTAACGCTTAAAATTTTAAAAATAGAACAGTTCACTTTGAAAGTCTATACAGTCAATAGTGTTCTACTAAACTGGTATTCAACCTCATTAGACGAAGAATTCTTGGAAATTTTATTTTTAATTTTCAATTTCGATGTTACTGGCCATACTTTCATTGCTATTCTCATTTAAATCAACATGGCTTTTTGTTTTAGCTTCCTTTTTTTCTTCATCTTCTAACTCTTTGCTGTCAGTTCTTTCTTGAGTTCTATTAACATCACAGGGTACTGGCATACCAAAAGTAGAATGTCCTGGATAATACATATAAGGAAGCGGTAAATTAGGGTAATTCACATTTAGATGTGGACCGTAAAGAGATTGTAATACTGCTTGGTTATATGATTCTTGTAACAAAGTTTTATACTCTGGATTTTTTGCAAAATCAACACCATAAACTCCTGCAAAATGTTTTAAAATAGGTGAACTTTCTAATAAAGGAGGTGTGAAAATTGGATTTAATGTTTTTCCAAGCATCGGATTTTGATAAACTTTTAAATCTGGCTGTCCATTATTATTGACAAGGACTTTGACGGCGACTTTTCTTGCATGGTTTGCGGCAGCGGCGGCTGCTGCAAGCATGCCGTTTTCTTGCATTTGTAGTTGCTTTCGTTTTGTCTTATATCGTCTGTTTTGGAACCATATTTTGACCTGTGTTTCCGTTAGTTTTAGACTTACAGCGAGGTCAGCACGTTCTGGTCCTGATAGGTATCTTTGTTGGCTGAATCTTCTTTCTAATTCATATACTTGTGCGTGTGAGAAGGCAGCTCTAGATCTCTTCTTTCTACCGCTGTTTTGTGAATATTCATTTATGTTGTAATTCGGTGAGTGTATTATTCTGGAGTCGTTTGGTGGTGTGGTGCATTTACGAGTTTCGTAATGTAAAAATTGTTTGTAAGCGATGTCGGATGATGGTGATGAGTTTGCCCGACGGACTGGTGAGCCGGTGTTGGATGAACGGGAGTCGTAGTCATCTGTAACAATAAAGACTAAATTAAGTTTGATTTTCTTATTTTTTTATTTTCTTCCAATTGCCATTATTGCTTCTAAATCATTACTGGCGCAAAAAACGCGCAAGAAATTTTTAATGCTCGTATCATTAAATAGGTCTATAGTAGACTGAATAACTTGATACCGGCTGCTTTCGGCAACAAGGAAAACTCCAATTAAAATATAATATCTTTCTTTAGATTATAATTAGTTTCCTATTTTTATTATGTTTATTTATTTGTTTGCTCAAACGTTCTGTCCATCCTATCCTGCCGATTCTACAAATAAACTCTCAACCAAAACTCGAATCTGGCAAGAATTGCTCTCGCAAGAAACTGTGGGTTGCCATATTCAAAAAAGAAGAAGAAAGAAAAAAGAAAATTTTCTTTACTTCCGACTTCTACGAATACCGACTTCATGTGCCTTTGAAATTGCTGATGCTAATGGGACTACACGGGAAGCATCAGCTTTCAAATTAAAAAAAAATCATTATACTCGCCCAGTTAAAACTTATGAGGTAAACATAAAAATACATACAGACGAATTTAGAACCTCCTTCTTTTTGAAGTCGGTGAAAAATCCAAACTCATTAGACTACCTTCACACAATTAGAGAATCAATTAAATCGACTATCGACACACGCCATCCGCGTATAAAGGCGAAGACACAATGGATCCATTACGCAAATTGTAACCGGTCATTAGACGTTAAAATGTGGTAAAAGGCGAGAAAGTCGAGGGTAACTATAACTTACAGTAACAGTGTTTTTGCGTGCCGTATTGTATTAATGCGATTTAGTTTGATTCATTTTGTCTGTGATTTGTAAAAGATTTTAGTCACATAATAGTGTAATTTTGAGGTTATATGTAATTGTTCTTATAATGTTCAGTCCAAAAACTATAAAACACGCTTAAGTAGGTATTACCC
Organism: Orgyia antiqua; assembly: GCA_916999025.1. Taxonomy (NCBI): domain Eukaryota; kingdom Metazoa; phylum Arthropoda; class Insecta; order Lepidoptera; family Erebidae; genus Orgyia; species Orgyia antiqua. Next base: position 31,714,529 of record OU779863.1, read on the forward strand.
TATACATAGTCTACCTCGATAAATGCACTATGCAATACTGAAAGAATTTTTCTAATCGTATCAGAAGTTCCTGAGATTAGCGCGTTCAAATAAACAAACATTACTTCAATATACATACCTAATAATTTTGAATTCATTATTTATTTAATTATAATTTTGATTTAATTATTTATATAATTATAATTTTGATTTAATTATTTATCGAATTGGACGTTAAAGGACTAGCTGTCGCCCGCAACTTCGTATGCGTCAAATTTGAATTACAAACCAAACCTAAACAAATTATACAAAAAAGCCATCCTCTTGAACCACTCTATCTACGAATAAAACCGCGTTAAAATCTGGTGCATAATTTTAAAGATATAAGCTCACATATACATACAAAAATAATGAGTTTTAAAATAAGTAAAGATATTCAACAAATTATTTAGATACTTACATAGACCTTGGTTTTATCATTACCTTTAACTACCTGAGTGACTTTACAACTTTTCTAATGATATAAAAATACATTAAAACCTAGCAATTTGAACGAATTACAGAACTAGTAATTACTAAATTGAAAGGGTGAATAGCTTTTAAGCGTCATCACTTATAGTAATGAGGGAGTACTACGTAATAGTTGGTAAACGAAGTGATGGCTAAGTGGCGACGTCGCGGGGTGGCACAGAGCGTGCGCCTAGTGTGAACTTGTCCTTATAATCATTTTCGCTTGTCGCCTGCCAGTCATTACCGATTTGTAGTTATTTGATTTTGGAACTTTGGAATAATCGATAACTTTTTAAAATTTTAACAATGTTACTTTATGGTAGAGACTTTTCATTTTTTTTTTGGATGGTTAGATGGTCAATTAATTTATAATGAACGACTTGAAAATAATGAGTAGGGACTAAAATTGCATTAATTGAGTGAGCCGAATACCTATTTCAAATACGTGGCTATTTTAAAATGCTAAGATAAGAAAGAATACTAAAGCATTAAACTATCTATCCAAAATCATCAATCTATTACGGCACAAGTAACATACAATTTTATTTTAAATTTTGGCCGCGGGTGAATCATTATGGTCTTATTCAAATGACTTATCGGAGGTTTAAACGGAGATTTTATCGGAGAGATAATAAACGTTTTAGCATAAAAAGACTATTATGAATAACAAGTTTTGACAATTTTCGCGAACCGATTTTAGCGACATTTTAAACCTCCTATAAGTATGAATAAGAATGAATAAGACCTCCTATGAATAAGACCATTCGCATTTACAGCTCATACTAAGTAGCTATAAAACTGTTCTAAATAATACAAATTGCTTAGGAAAACTAAAATAATGGTATAGAGTCGTTATTGCAAAGTGATTGAAACATCTAGAGTTCGATATCCGGTTCTGCCACAATTTATATTAGTTAGTGCGTAGATAGTTATTATTTTTATATTTCTCACTAGTTCCTTAACGTCCCACTGCTGGGAATGGGCCTCTTCCACTTTGAGAGGGCTTTATGGTCTACTATTTTACACTGACGAGGCGTGTTGGCATAGAGTTTAGTTTCAAATTTCCGTCTCTCACAGTTGATGTTAACTGCATATAATATTCATGGACATGGACATTTCACACAACGTCCTCTGGTCGTAAGCTAAGCTTATATGCTTGTGTTATGGGTACCAGACTACGGATAGAATACATATACTACTTTTTTTTGTAAATACATACTTATAATACATAGGAACACCCAGACGCAGTACAAACATTTGTATGACAATTAGAAAAATCACACAAATGAGTGTCCCGAGCGGGAATCGAACCCGCGACCTCTTGATCGGCATTCCTTTACATGAACCACTCAACCACGAGGCTCGTCGTATAATATCCCTTAGCTGGATCTTACAGCCGCCTGGAGAAATGGGGTGGTGATACTTGTATTCTTAATCCGTCACCACCAGGATGAAATTTTTATTTACAGATAACATATCTAACAGTACGAGAGTTTATGTAAAGTAATCTTATTTAGGGCATGTTATTTATCTACGTATATAAAACATGTTTATTTTTATAATTACATATTCGAATTAAAAGGATGTACCAAAATAAAACTATGTTTTACGGATTTAGAGGCGTGTATTTGTTTTATATTTTAGCCCGATGTTTCGGAGACTTTGCAGTCACCATGGTCACGGGTGAGACTGAATACAATAATGAATACACGCATCTAAATCTGTAAAAAGTAGTTTTATTTATACAAATGAATCGCGCAGAAAATATTAGGATGTACCTTAATTATACTTATGTTAATACGTTATTATTATGTTTCCATAAAAATACTAAAAAATTAAAAAGTCTGCCCATAATAAAAATAAATAAAGATAAACAGCCCCATACCTGATAATTCTGTGACGGGATAATTATTTTTCTGCGACATATCCAACGCTCCGTCATTACAATAACCTCTGTAACCACTGCAATCGTCGTAATATTTCAATCCTTTATCCAAAGTTTCCTTTTTCAAACCATATCCATCCTCTTTACTGTAACAGCTGGCTGGAGTCCCCACAAAGTTCATTTTCGCACAGTTCGCGCCAAAATTTTCCGAACAGAACATTCCATTTTCAAAATCACACTTCGCTTCATTCTCTTTTGTCAAAATGTCATTAATCGAAAAAGGTGTATTTAAATTTATCTTCTCACAATCTTGCAATGATATTGTTTCTTTTAAATTCTTTAATTTTGATTCCATTTTTAAAATTCAAGCACATTAGTTTACACTACACTGCGCGGGACTCGCCTCACCGCAAAAGCGTTTCTCAAACGAATAAACTTTGGATGATAGATTGCCCGCCTGTTTGACGTGTTTAAGCCTTAGAGGGAGACAGAAACACATTGCTTTTCATGCTACAGTGGTTATGTTAGAGCGGGATAGTAATAGTATAAGGCGGTCGTTTTTTAAAAAAGCTCCTGAAGTAGCATAAGTAGTGGGGATCGTTGAGTTTTTCTTGAAGATGTTTACGTGAATGCGATTTGATCGCTTTGGGTCACATGCATTTTGTAAGGTTTAAGTAAATTGGCTTAATTCGCTGTTTTATTTGTTTGTCTAACCGATGTGTCGCAACGAGAACTTACTTGAATATTAGCATCTGTCTAAATGTTTATTTTGATAGGAAATGAAAAAATTAATATTTTTTGTTCAGCTTTAACCATAATTTTCATGAAACAAAAATAAAGAACAAAATAGAAACAATTGGGATTGTTCATAATTTTTGACCTGCAATTTTTTTTGAAAATATACCCTATTTTAAGCAACTATGTAATTTCAATATTATTGAAATATTCACTATATAGAATTTAAAAAAAATTCTTAGTTATTATTTTCAAAGTTGTGACGCCATCGTTGTACGCAATCTGTGCATTGCCTTTTTCAGATAGCCTGAAGACAGATTGAAATACATCTTTTCAAAGTTGCTAAGTTGATATAATAGACCAATTTAAACTCACCCACAGAGTATTATATCCCTAAGAACGCCTTAATATTTTAAGTCCTTCATTTCAAGGACAAATAGAGATCCTTTGCTTTTTTGGACAAATAATCGTTAATATAGAATATTTTCCGAAAAACAATAATGGATCATGTTCAGAAAACTCTATTCCCCGAAATGGTTTCGAATTAAGAGTTTTAAAAAATTATGAACAATGCCCATTATTTGTGTTTTTCATATCTATCACATAAAGTCATGCCACAATGCGTAAGCACATAGCTTATGATTTATTTTCATAAGCGACTGCCTTTAATGAATTTATATCTCCTCTGCTTTTGACGACAAAAAAAACATTCCCTTGAAAAAATTATAATTAATTAACAAAAATTATGAATTTTTAGAAAATCCGTTTGGAGATGAATTAAAAATACAAGGGACGCCACACTATTTCGTTCCCAGGGTATGTTAAGTAATATTATAAGCAGTTAACATCAACCGTGAGGGACGGAAAACTTGAAACTAAACACTGTGCCAACACGCTTGGTCAGTGCGACATAGTAGACCAAAAACACTCCTGGAGGAGGCCCGTGTCTAACAATGGGGTGAAACTTCTTTTTCTTGAACGAATTCATCCCATTCCAACATTTTGTGATAATACTTTCTGCAGTTTAACTTTTTATGCCAATTTACAAAAGACAGACTAACTCTTTGCATCGTTCATACAACTCAACTTCCTTTGGCGCCCGCCGTTAACGCGCGCTTTATCTGTAAGCACTTGACAAGTGTCTGTCTGTCCCTGTTGCACTTACACTTATTACCTATAACGTAATAACAGCGTCCCTTTCCCTCATTAGTGCCCCATTTAAATCAACCAATCAGGAGCGTTGAATTCTAGTTACGGACCAATAAAAGAAGTGGGTGAGTGGAAGTGTCAACATAAATTTTCTTTTTAATTTTCGAATGCGCGGAAATATGTTCGGATGTGTTTTTAATGTTTTTATGGCGGCATGATTTGTAATTGGAATTGGCATGTAACGCGGGTGGCCATTTCCTTGTTAATCTCAATATTTATTTTGATTAATTTGTTTAATTTATGATTGAAAATTTCTAATGCGTTTTATTAGTTTATTAAAATAAACTAATTATTGAAGTCAGACGGTTTGGGTAATGGGAACTATGTTTATTTAACTATTACATTCAGTACAGTAGGTACAATCAAAGCGCAAACTTTTATTTTTTTTAAAAGTTTTTATTTATTACTGTCAAGTATGAGTCGCAATTATACAAGAAGGATTCTCTACCACTATTTTCATAATAAATTCGGCATATACCCGACCCTAAATGACGAGATATAGGGCAGGTGAATAATGTTGTTAAGCGATTATTGTTATAGCAACAACTGATTTACATAAACTGAAATTTTCATTTCTCTAGCTATTACCGTTATGAGATACAGCCTGGTGACAGACGAACGGACAGTGAAGCGTCACTAATAGGGCAATCGGCACGGAACCCTAAAAAGTATTCCTAGGATACTCTTAACTCTTATTATGCATCTCGTTTATTGAAGTTAAATTACTTTTTACGCATTGATAAACGTATATTTTGTTTGAAATATAATTCGAAGTTTTGTAGAGTTTTTGGCCGTTATTGTACGCGTGTGTGGCCAATTCTACGTGTGAAACTAAACTTAACTAAAAAATGAAAATTGATAGTGTCAATTACACAATTCGGCAATGTAAACTTTTTTATTAGAAAATCTGTAGGTATATCTATTCTAATATTATAAAGGTGAAGAGTTTGTTTGTTTGAACGCGCTAATCTCAGTAACCGATTTGAAAAATTATTTCAGTGTTGGATAGTACATTTATTGAGGAAGGCTTTAGGCTATATAACATCACGCTACGACCAGTAGAAGCGAAGCAGTAGTGAAAAATGTTACAAAAACGGGGAATATTTTCTAAATTCCACGCGGACAGAGTCGCGGGCAACAGCTCGTAATATTATAAAGCTAAAGAGTTTGTTTGTTTGTTTAAACGCACTAATATCACGAACCACTGGGACAATTTGAAGAATTATTTCAGTGTTAGATAGTACATTTATTGAGGAAGGTTTCAAGCTATATAACATCACGCTACGACCAATAGGAGCGAAGCAGTAGTGAAAAATGTTGCAAAAACGGGGAAATTTTTCTATATACCTACTACGCGGACGGAGTCGCGGGCAACAGCTAGTTATAGACTAACGATTTTAATTAATAATAATGTGCACAACGAAATTGCCGAATAATCAAAATACGCCATAGTTGTTTTCATTGTTTAGTTAAGTTTAGTTGTGAGTGAACGTAGAATATAGTCACAGAAAGGACCCCATTTCGGAGTCCTTCTTCCCCAGCCCATTTACGTACCACTGTTGGGCACGGGCCTCCTCGACTTTGGGAGGGATTATGGTCTACTGTGCCGAGCTGACCAGGCGTGTTGGCACAGAGTTTATTTTCGAGTTTTGAGTTATTTGTGTGCAATATCCGTTAGCTGACTTTTACAGCACCTTTGGGAGGAGATGGGGTGGTGACACTTGTATTCTTAATCCGTCACTACAAGTTAATTGTTAGTCTATAATATAAAGATTTTATAATGAAAAAAATCTGTTAACATTGCCGAATTGTGTTATTGGGACTATCGATTTCATTTTTAGTATATTTAGTCGTGCATGTAGAATCGGTAGGTACCATTATCATACCAAGTAAAAACTGAATTCTATCCTAAGTCATAAACATACCTCTTTAAAATGCTTAGATTCCATAGCAAAAGAAAAAACGGACCTTGCTGTCCGTCCGTCCGTCAGTCACCAGTCTAGCCACAGGTGATAATTAGAGAGTTGTAATTTTCACAGATGATGTATATCTGTTAAAACTACTACAAAAAGACCTAAATAACCAGAATTCTATAATAATTTAAGGTGGTTCCCATACATCAATGGTCTTATTCATAATGACTTATCGGGCCTTCTCCACTTTGGGGGGATTATGGTCTACTGTGCCGTGATAATACCCTCAGACGACATGAATAAGACGGTATAATAAATATAATGTTTATACTGATATATAATATTATCTGAAAAGTTTGTTTGTTTGTTTGAACGCGCATATCTCAGGAACCTCTGCACTGGTCCGATTTGAAAAACTCTTTAATTTATCGAGGAACATGAGTAAAGCGTCAGTGAAAAATGTTGCTAAAACGGATAAAATTTTCTAAACTCGACGCGTACCACGTCGCGGACAACACTAATCTATTATACAGGACCCTTAGTGTGCGAGACCAACTCGTAATTGGTCGATTTTTTTTAATTATTCATTCCTAAAACTTAAATAAAATACAATAACAAAATAATAAAAGTGAAATAAAAGCTCATTTACAGTATACAATACGGCTCACTTAGCCCGCTCTATATCGAGTTGATTGATTATCGATTAAATCGGATATAACATCGATATGGTGCGCCGCCAACACACCACTTATAAACACTTCGGACGACCACTTATGATTACATATACTTAAAAAGGGATAGAACTGACATTTTAATAATATCTTTACTTATTATAAAACAAAGTCGTTATTTTTGTATGTATGTCCTTAAATGAGCTTATAATCTTCAAAACTACCTAACGGATTTTGTTGCGGTTTTTTGAATAGATAGATCGGCATTGCAAAACATTCTTGATAGATGGCGTTGCACTTCAAAATACGATGTAAACTCAATCGAGTGACGATTGTGGTCATCTAATTTGGTTACCGTGAGCACGACCACCATAAGCTCAGTTGGCAGAGCTACGGAACGGTATTCCGAGGTCGTGAGTTCAAGTCCCGCTTGCAGTGATCAACTTTTTCCACCACAATTTGATTTATTTGATAGATCGGTTCAAGAGGATGGCTTTTTTGTATAATTTGTTAGGGTTTCTTTTCTAAGTTCCACGCGTATGAAGTTGCGGGAAACAGCATGTTAATTATATGTAATTTAAAAGTGTTTTTAAGCTTGTAGATTTATTTTTGTTGATATTAAACGTCGTCGCTTCCCGTCGTCGTGAATGTAAGCGGCACATGGTAGCGTTCTATGGGAGAGGTCTATGTCCAGCAGTGCACGGAGAAAGGCCGATGGATGGATCATGGATGTATATTTATCAAACTTTTTATTTAGTTCCACCTGTTTTGATGTTTATTTGTAATAAAGTCTTGCTGGCTATTGACACAGTTTAAAAAATATATCAATACTAGCTGTTGCCTGCGATCCCGTCGCGTGGAATTTAGAATTTTTTCCCTGTTTTTTTTTTGCAACATTTTTAACTATTGCTTCGCTTCTACTGGTCATAGCGTGATGTTATATAGCCTAAAGCCTTCCTCGATAAATGCCCTATCTAACAATGAAAGAACTTTTCAAATCGGCGTAGTGGTTTCTGAGATTAGCGCGTTTAAACAAACAAACTCTTCCGCTTTATTATTAACATAGATTCAAGGGTTTCCGTTGCGCGCGGTGCGTTAGCGGTTGCTGTGTCATTTGTTTTCTAAACTTTACGCGTAAGAAATCGCAGGTAACAGCTGGAATCAAATATTAGTCATTTAACATAGAAACAATTATTTACTAAACTATAATCTATACTAATACTAGCTGACCCGGCAAACGTTGTTTTGCTATACTAAAAAAAAATGGTTTAAAAAATAGATGTTGGCCGATTCTCAGACCTACTGAATACGCATGTAAAATTTTCATAAAATCGGTCAAGCCGTTTCGAAGGAGTACGGTAACTAACACTGTGACACGGGAATTTTATATATTAAAAGAAGATATATATATTATATATATAGATTATAAAGGTGAAGAGTTTGTTTGTTTGAACGCGCTAATCTGAGGAACCAAACGTCCGATTTGAAAAATTCTTTCAGTGTTGGATAGTACATTTATCGAGGAAGGCTATAGGCTAT